>CM031239.1:216264503-217664503 GCA_018340775.1 Taxus wallichiana var. yunnanensis
CCTCAAGGATATAAAAGAGTTCGGTAAAGTACGTGGGCCCTGCCACGAATGTTAAGGATCACGGTGCCTAAGGTAGAAGTAATAACATCATTGAATGACCGCAACATGATGGGGTTGGTCAATACACACGCAACTTAAGGGATATTCATTTGTTGGAAGGATTTTCAAGAGATGATGTTTAGGCTGGAAGCACCCCATCAATCATAACACGACGCACCCGAATGTCCCGTGATATAAGTTTCGAGATGAAAAGAGTGGGGTCGTGATCTTTCGCACCAAATTCGATAATTTCACCTTTTCGAGAAACCTGCAGCAAAGTGGGCTTGCATGCAGAGACAAAAGTGGTCAGAGATAGGTTGTTTGGTGAGCAAAGAAACGTGATTGGGTGTTAAAATGGAGGCAACGGGCAAGGTTTCATTAGGTAAGACCTCTATCCCTTGAATAATTTCAATGAGAGCTTATCGATGAGATTCAAAGGTCCTGAATGAGATCATACAAAGTTGTCATTTTTACAGGTGTGATTGGTGAAGATGTTTGATCATGGTTCTATGGGCAACTCCATTAGAGACAAGGTAGCAGCTCCATGAATAACCACTTTAGGTGGTGGTGCGATCGGGATGGTGGATGGAGAAAGAGAGGCCGCAGGTGTGCTTTCTTTAGCTTTCCCATTGTTTTTCTGCCCTCGAGTAGCAACACTAATCATGTTAATCTCGTGAAAACGAGAGGAGGAAGACGGTAGGGATAAGTCATGGTCTTCGAGCGGTGGGGTTGTAATAATGATAGATCTTGGTGAGGCGGGGATAGGTGGTATAGGAGAGGGGATTGAAGCTAAAGGTCTCTCCCTTCGTAAGTTTTCTTTCTTAACCTTTCTATCTGAGAGAGGTGACTGGCGAAGAATGGCTTTCAAAGCTTTGCATCCCTCTACATCATGTCCTGGTGTGTGGTGGTAAGCGCAGATTTTAGACTCATCATAACCTATAGGTCGAGGTTTAGATGGATCATAGGGTCTAAGTGGGGGTAGGGAAATGGTCGCATTCTCCACCAACATAGCAAGGATTTTGGCGTAAGACCCTTTGAGTGGGTCAAATTCAGAGGAAGATGAGGCTATTGACTGGGTAGGTTTCGGTAATGACTGGGTATGGTTGATTTGTATGGGTGGTGGTTTAGCCAAGGGGTTTTGATAATTGGATTTAACTAAACGTGGCTTCTTCGACGTAGAAGTTATGTTTAGCTGGTTAGATGATGAGGCCACCGATGATGTGGTATCAGGAAACAACCATGGAGAAAGAGGAGTGACAACAAACAAATCCTTTGATGATGGAGTTTGTTTAGGGTTGATAGGTGGATAGGATACGTGGGGTGACGGTGTTGATACACCCATGGATCTCTGTATGGGTGCAGAAGGCGTAGGTCATTTTAAAGAAAACGTAGGAGGTATGATATATTGATGCAAGGTGGAGGGATGAGGTCCCAATATGGAAGGTAGGTGTGACGGTGATGGTTTTAGTTGTGATAGAGGCATAGGGTGGGCTTGAGGAGATTGGGTCTGTCTCCTAAGTGGATGGACGGCTTTACTTTTGGATAAATCTAACCGTTTAGGTGGGTGTGTTAGACTGGGAATTGGTGAGGTCCCAAGCGTAGGGGAAGGTTTGGTTAGGTCAATAGAGGTGGATGCGGTATTTGGTAGAGATGAGGGGGGTGAAGATGAGGACATAGGCATTTTAAGCTTTTGTAAACACTTCGGGTATATGGTAGAGGCGTCTGGATCGGTCATCTGCATTTGAGTAGAATATGGTGTACACAAACGTTCCCATAGGACTCATCTATCTTCTGAGGGATGACAATCCTCACATGTGAATAGGAACTTTTGTATGGAAGAAAGGTGGGTTGTGATTCCACCCACCAGTGGTGGGTGTAATACTGAGGGGGTAAATGAGGCACTGTATCCATGGGCATTAAGAGGTCAACCATTGCTGAAAATATTTAGGTGATGAAGAACTAATAGGTTGGAGGGCATGTTTGAGAGGATCCATCATGATTAAAGAATTTGGTGATGCTAGTTCAAGGGGTTTCTTTGTCTAAGGATGACAAAAGAATCATGAGCCTTCCTCTTGTGCAACAAGAGTGGTAGAAGGATATGTTTGGGAAATAGATAAGTTAGATAACATCCACTCACAGGCCTGCAAGGATGTGGTGTAAGAAGGCTCATTTGTGAGAATAAAATTTCAAGGCGGTTAATTCCTTTATGGGGAAAGGAACGGCTAGGATTTCGTCTTATCTTAATGGTGGTGAAGGGGGTTGGTCCCTGCATTAGTGAAGGGGCTTGATTCAGATTTTTTTCGATAGAGGCTTTTGGTTGGGAGTCAAAGACTACATGGATTTCATGAACACTCTCCTCGGCTAAGATATCTTGGTTTATGTTATTGTTAGAAGAGTGATTTGGGAATGGTTTGTTGAAAATTTTCAAATCTCGGTTAGCAGGACATTAGGATTATCGAGGGCTATATCCTCTACATCAACCATTTCTTGCACTATGTTTTTCAACATCTTGAAATTTTCATGATTGTGTCCCTTCACGCGGTGGAAGTTACAAAGGTAAGTCATTTTCTTTGTACCAAGAAGGTATAAGCATGGGTGGAATCAAACCCTGAGTGAGGTTTAACAAGAGGTAAGGTAATAGCTCCTGCTTTAAGCAATTTTTCCAATATCACACCATAATTTTGTCCCAAGGGAGTGTAATTGATGGTCTCGCATTTATACTTATAGGTGGTTTTTGGTGGGGTATTAGATGGTGGTGGGATTTGACCATCACCGCGTACACACTCCTTTTGATTTCGAAGCAGTCGATGTGTGAGGATTGGTGGTGTTAGGTTTGTTGGTGGAGTCTTGGGTTTGGAAATTGGGGTTTTTGTTGCGCAACCACAATTTCTCTTCCTCTAAGGCTCGAATCTCTAGTTTTCGAGCCATAGTAAAGGCCTCATCGAATGTGCGTAAAGTTTGAATTTGGAGGGTAGGAGAAATGAAGCTGAAGCGCAGCCCGTAAAGAGTTCGATAAGTTCGGCCCGAGGCAAGGCATACGTAAGTTAGTTGATAAGGCCCGCCATCATCCAATGAAATCTGCAATAGATTCATCTTCAAATTGTCGAATAAAGCATAGAGGTCGGTGATAGATACTTTCTCGGGCAATGTTAATGGAGAAATGATCCAAGAAAGATAGTGCTAATTGGTTAAAAGAGAAGATTGAGTGCTGGGCTAAAGCACTGTACCACTCTAAGGCAGGTCCTGATAAGGACATGGGAAAGGTGTGGAGTAGTAAGGCATCGTCATGAGCAATTAGATAGCAGGCATGTCTAAATGATCGCAAGTGTTGTTGAGGATCCTCCTTACTATTAAAACGAGTAAATTTTGGTAATTCCCATTGAGGAGGATATGAATGAAGGGGGATGAAGGGTGGATAGGCTCCCAAAAAACTTTCTCGTATGTCAGGGGGCTATGGCTTCCTGAAACAGAAGCCTCCAGATTTTGCATCTTGTCCATCATTTGTTTGATTAAATCAGTAGTTGGATGAGATGATGGTGCGGTTGCCGTAAATGGAGGAGGATTGGGCCAAGGGCCACCATTAGACAATGGTGGGGTTGAATGTTGATAAGGTATTGAGGATGAATATGTTGAGGCGACCGAATAGGGATGTCCTATATAAGATGTTGAAGTCACCGGTACGTGTGTGGAAATGAAAAGGTAGGCGGAGCTTGAGAAGGGAAGCTTGTGTGGATAGGTGGCAGAGAGCAAGTTATGAAAGGAGCAGTCTGTGAGAAAGATGAGGTAGGAGCAGTCGGTGGTAATGATATGTTGGGCCCTAGATTAACCAAAGGAAAGCCAATCTGTGCCGTATGAACCCCGAAACCACTGAGTTTGGAGACGGGGCTAAGGATGCAGAAGGCAAAGCGGAGTTATCAGGTGGAGAAGGAGCTAAATGAGCAGCTATACTAATAGGCATGCCAACAAGGAGTTGACCATCAGGTGTACGGTCAGGGGCATGAGACAAATAGTATTGTACAACGCTAGGATTAGCATCCAAAAATTTCACAAATTCCTTATCTCCTACAGGGATTTTGGGAACCTCGCTGGTGTCCGTAGGATTCCCCACAGGATGTGAAGGGGGTGATTCAGGCAAAGGCACGGAGCAGGCATGTGAAACCATGGCTGCAGCTTGTTTCCGAGTGATAACAACCATGGACAAAAGTACACAAAGCAGGATGTAATCTATCAGGAACAAAAGCAGCAACAAAATGTTGGAATTGGTGGGTTGCTGGTTTTGGGAACTATGAAAGACAGTAACCGATATCGGTCAGGTAACCGATGTCGGTTATACTATAGCCGATGTCGGTAGGTTAACCGATGTCGGTAGAATAGGACTGGTCTAAGAATCTGTAGGAATTTGTTGATTTGGGATTAATATTGCTTAGTATGCCTACCCAACTGTTCTGAAGTGATCACGTAAAAAAAGCAGTGTATGACATTTAAAAATGTAACCACAAACAAGCAAGATGCACAAGTAAATTAACAGACTAACCCTAGGATTAGTTTTAATCACTTTGGGCTTATGCCTTAGATGCAAGATGATGTCAATCCTAAATAGAATACTTAGGGTAAATGTCAAGTTTGTTTTGGCTTATAAGGTTACCTCAATCGGGCGGAGGAATACCGTGGAAAAGGGGGGATGTTTTGAGCTGTTGTGTTAATTATGATGTGATTCGGTATGTGTTGTGTAGTGAAAGTAAGATTAATTTCTTGTCAATACCGTGGATATCACCCCCACGTGTACGACCTATTACTTAATCTATGTTCACTAGAATTGAAAACAACAAGCAAGAATGTGATGCAAGTGTTTTAAACCCAAATCGAAAATGATATTCGATGAAGCAAAGAAGATGACTTTCACTAATGCAAAGATGTGAAAGCAAGACAAATTCTTTACCACAGATAACAAAATATCTTATGAATATTTAGAAGAAGAAAATAGCAAGTATGCTCCCTATATGAAAGCAAGCAAGAAATGAAAGAAACCCAGAATGGGTCCCACCGGGCGTGCCAAAATGTTTCACACAGAAATGCTTCCGTTCCTGGAATAGAGTTGCTTCTATCCTTTCATTTCTTTGAGAAACAGATAAGGGTTAGGGCTAGGAGGAATACCTGTTGAATGTTGAGAGGGTGTGCACGTACCGTAGAGAGAGATCAGATCGATTGCGAAGAACTCTTTTTTTTCTGGGAAGGATTACTCGCAAAATAAGAATACAAGACCACTAGATTCTAATTAGATAATAAGTGAGGGAACTACCTTGGGCCCAGAAATATGAGACTTCTTTTCAAGGTGGTCAGCCTCCCCTACTAATATGAATTAACACAAATTCTAACAAATAAGCTATTGTCCAATTACAATTTATTTACCTTGTTAGAATAATAGAGAAAAGGCTGGTCTTGGTTTTGAATCACAAAGGATCGATGCCGGTACCACTATCACTGTACCATCAACCATTTGATAACCGATATCGGTAGGGGCAGTGATTTAGGGGCTTTGGTGAAGGTTGGCTATCAGATGGCTGTAAGATAGCTATGGTGTTTATAAGGCTGGTAAGTGATTGGGGATAGGTAATGAGGTGATGGAGAAGACTCAGAGAGTATGGGGGCTGTTCTTGGGGCAATGTAGGGGTAGAGGAATGAAAGTTAGATGGAGAGTGTTACCGGGTAGTGGATCTGGGAGTAGACTTGTAATTACTGTGATTCAGAAGTCCAAGAAATATTATTAAAAGAACGTACAAGACAGTACTTACTAGTTCCTGATGAAGATGCAGTTCAAGGACTGTGATGACGAAGGCAGGGTTCAGGCAGGATGATCTGACAATCCAAGATGAGCTATCTTCTCTCCCAATGCTTGGATGAGTGTCACTGGGCTCTGGTTACTCAGTTGCAGTCTTGGGCTTAATGTCCTTCTCTGTAAACTCCTCTCTTTTCTTCACTTGTCTCTGCTCGGCCAAGTGAAATCCTGATTCTTTCAATGACTTCTGATTCGATCAATGAAAATCCAACCCCTTGTTTTTGGTTGGGGGAGGTCATTTACAGGGAACCGATGGTGGTTACGTAACCGACAGCGGTCGAGTAGGAACCGATGTCGGTTAAGTCAAAGTGGGCTATTTTTAGTAAAATAGCCAACTTTCCCTCCTTTTCTCCCGAGGGATTAGTTGTGGGCTTGGTCATGTCATTATGAGGTTGGTTTTGGGTGCGGGTGAGGAGTCATTAGTCATGGGTGTGGATGTAGACCAAGTTATAGGTCTTAATTAGGTTAGTTTAGGGTTAGGACTAGGTCATGATGAGGTGGCAAAATGAGGTGGCAGGTTTGGAGATGTGGATTTATTAATTATAAGGTAATTAATAAATAATTGTGTAAGGTTTAGGTAATGAGGCTAGGTTGCGAAATAAGATGCGGGGCAGGGGGGTCGTAAGACACAAATTTGGTGTCTACACCAGGCGTTGATTAAAGACTAATTAGATTTGACCCATTGGATCGGAGTTGATCAAAAGCAAATTACGAAACTAACAAAGAGGAATACCTGAAAAACACTTGATTGATGATTGATGATGACCAGGGTAGCTGTGGAGACCCACAAGAGCTATAGACATGTGGACAAAGAGTAACAGTACACCTCTTAGGATTAAATCAGTAGAAAAATCACTTACTTTCTCCGATAATCTCTTTGATCGCTCAGACAAAAGTAATCTATAAGGAAACCAGCTCTTCTGAATCTAACCAGAGAGGATCTCAGGTCATAAATTTATAATTAGTACCGATCGAGATAAAATTGGAGCCACTCCAAAAAATCGGTGCCACTTAGAAAAATTGGCGCCGATTAGGGAATAGACTCCCAAAGTGGTGAAAAGGAAATAAATTGGAAGAATAATAATATTATCCCTCCGACTCAAATGCGGAAAAATACCACTATATAGTTTTTGAGGAGGAGAAATAGGTGGGATGGATGGATAAAAATGATACGGGAGGTTGGAAATTGATATGGGGTAGATAAGTAGCTGAAATAAATGTAGAAGATAGAATTACATGGTTAATGTTTAATTAACCATGGATGAAATATAATGGGGTGGAGAAAACTTAGGATAGGCCTCTAAATTAAATATTTAAGTAATACCCTAAGGGAGAAGTGGAGATATCAAGGTGCCCTAGGTTACCCGAGAGGATAAATGAACCCAGGGGACACTAAATTGGGTAACCAATTTTAGGTGTCTACATTCGCCCCTTTTTATCGAGTAACTTGTGATAAGCAATGCTAGGAGACAAAAACAAGGAGTGGAAGAAATGAAGAACAATAATGATGTGATACCACTTAAACTAGGGATGGGGTGGCCCCAAATATGCCAACCAATCTCGAGTTTGAAAAAATTATATGAGAAAGAAGGATGCCCCAGCGAGATATCTAGGGTAGATTTGATCATTGATGACACACATAAAAAAACAAAAAGGAAGTGACCTAAGGAACTCACATTGGTAGGGAAGACTATACAATCTTCATATGAGACGACATAAGTGGCTACAGACTGGTGAGTTAAATGTGACTGCAACATAACAACAACTAAAGAGTGAAACATTGGTAGGGACAACTAGACAACCTTCGAACGAGATGATGTTAGTGCCTATAGACCCGCTATCTTTAGGTTACAAAAATGCAAGTTACCCATGTACAGGGAAGAACTTAGAATGGGTGATAACACCAAAAATATGCACCGAAAGGTGAAAATAAGGTCATAACAATGATCAAATAAACAAGCCAAGCATCAATGCTTAGATAAGAAGGATGAAGTGACGGCCTTGAGAGGATAGCCACCATGGAAATCGACATATGGCCACTATAGTGGAATTTGTAATAGAAGTACTCAGACTAGGTAGAATAGGTGTGTTATGGGTGGCACATGCAAAAGATATAATGATGAGATGCCCCAAGTGGGGAATAACAAGCAAAGCTAAGCCACGAGTGAGACACATGTGAGGCTATGCAAGGCAATCAGGTACAAGTACCAAAAAGAAAGACGTAATGATGGTGGTAATGTGTGACGGGTGACACATGCATAAGACAGGAGAACAAATGAGGACGAAGCACGTCCTGGTGGGACTAGAGGATGAAATATATCAAAATAAACCTGATTAGTGCTGATGGGATCCAATCGAGCATTGATTAACCCTAATCGACGTCGACCACAAAAATTGGCGCCAATCAAAATAATCAGTGCCGACCGCTCCGAAAACCTGTAAGTATAGAAAAGGTGAACAATAACGATTCATTTACACTACGATGATTGATTTAGAAAAAGTCAAAAATTGAATTTGAGCAACATGGAAGCTTCCAGAAGTGGTCAGAAGAGGAAGAGGACATGGCCAGGGGTAAGTGAGCCTTCCTTAGCTTCGTACATTTAGTGTTTTGTTTGTTTTTTCATGTTTTTGTAGTAGGAGGTAAGAGGGATTTTTAGAGCTTTGCCTCGTAATCAGTGTCGATTGAAAAATTGGCACTAATTAGATAGTGATAAATCGATTGTAACACAATTGGCATCGACCGTCAAGTGAACGGCGCCGATTGGCATGAGTCGACACTGATTGAAAAAAGTGACATTTTTTTAATTTTTGAGAAAGATTTTGATGAAAATTTAATGATGTGGATTTTTATAAATATGAAACTAATGACAATGTTTGATATCATGTAGGCACGAGAGGTCCTACACATGCAGGATGCTATTCCTGAGCTACTGGAGACCATACTGCTAGATGTGATAGATGTTGAGTGGCACCATCTAGAGTTATCTAGACTAGGGGGTTTTCGTTATTATAGGTAGGTACCCCAAGATGTGGAGCTCATGCGAGCATTGGTGTAGTGGTGGGATAGCTAGACCTACACATTTTGGTTTCAGATGGGTGAGATGACCATCACCCATGAGGACATCTATAGGATCCTTAGGTTACCAATTACAGGGGACATGATAGAGATCACCCCATGAGAACATCGAGGAGGGCCATGGTATGATTATATGGGGACATGATAGATGATGCGAGAGAGTGTCCAGTGGTTGTGAGGATAGCCTCATAGACTTGGTAGGATCACCCTAGGAGCAGCTTGATATCCCTAATATAGATAGCTATCTTGTACTATGCATTTGCAGATTCCAGAGGTGGATGGTTCCCACTACTCCTACTCAACTGTGTCTACAATATTCTAGAGTTCATGCAGGTTTTTGCATTTGCTGATGCATTACTAGCACAAATATATTATGAGTTGTGGATGTATACCACAGGCAGGTGGATTGGGATAGACGTGAGTTTTGTGCTCCATTGCTGGGCATATGAGCATATATCAGTGATCAGGCCAGCTAGGCTTCTATGGATGCTAGGAGTAGGGAGAGCCCTTGAGTATGGGTTCTGATGATGGCAGTAGACATGGCCCTAGGAGATACAGGGAGATCTATAGAGTGGTATTCAGAGAGATTCAGGACTCTGACACTAGCACAAGTGATATGGAGACCATATAGGGTCTATTTGATATGGGCCGGATAGGATGCCCATCTGGTGGAGCTGAGACGCAGCAGTGGTGTTCGGGGGTCACATGCAGTGATCTTAGAGTGAGTCCTATTTATACGGGTGATGAGGTAGTTTGGTTTGATTCAAATCATCCCAACTATATATACAAAACATTGACGGATAACAGGGAGATAGACCTACCTATACTAATCCCAACAGATCTTCTCAGGGAGGCCCCACCTCCCACAGATGATGATGATGATGCGCAGAGTGGATGAGGGATATGAGGCATGGTACCACGCGGAGCTGCCACGACATCTCCCAAAGAGCTGCGCTGTGAGGCAAGCAAGGAGGATCTAGTAGTTGCACTAGAGAGACTAGAGGGAGAGCATGCCACCCTAATATAGACACACCAGGATGCCCTTGAGAAGATTAGGACTTTGACAGAGGAGAGGGACACCCTGATACATGAGAGAGACATTGCTTATCGGGAGTGGGAGACAAAGTGATCTAGCAGAGAGATCACTATAACAGGCATTGTGGAGTCCCTGTTGGTGTCGAATCACAGCACCCCTGGGACTCTGCAACTCGATGGGTTGAGAATCTCAGTGCGATTGCACAACATGGAGCTTTTCCCAAGTGTGGGACCTTGCGAAATCGGAAAAGCTCTCCGGATGAAGGCCGGTTCCTATTCCTCTGTTCAGATGCACACGTAAAAATGCAGAGGTCTACTCAAAACCTAATCTAATTTTCCAAGGAGACAGGGGGAAGAAAATGCAGAAAATAAAAACCTAAACTAACAGAGGTGATGCACCGAGGAATGAAGAACACCTGTCTTGCCAATAAACACAGACCAAAAAAAATGTAATGCAAGATCACGCACAGATAACCAGATTTACAGTGAAAGATCAAGAAGATGTAAATAAACACTGAGAGGGTTGATAATCATCCACAAACATGCATTAATTTGCTCCAAAGATTGATACAACACACTGCAAAATGCCAAGAGGCAAAGCTGCATTACGCTTTTAAATGGGAGGTTTTAACTCCATGATTCACTCGCCAAAGAGAAGAAGGGAGGGGCAAAACAAGAATGTCCAACCTTTAGAAAGAAGCCCCTCCTTACAATTTATAGGAAGAATGAGAGAGAGAAGAGAGAGAAAGTCCAAATCTACACCAACCACCTTAGGTTGTATCTAATTCATCTCATTATGGTGGTAGGTGAGGACCATATCAAACCCCAAAAGTGGCAAACTGTATTTTGCATTTTTAAGAACTTGTTCCCACCCAATTAAAGATATCCAGTCGTAGTTAGGTAGAGGACGCCGTAGGCTTTCTGAAAAGTCCAACCTTGTGTGAATCGGAGCTCCCAGTCAAAAGTTATGGCCATCTCGAATATACGGGTCGAGTGTCCTTCTGTCGGTGCTCGTAATGTTGCGCCTCCTGAAGGTGTGCCTTGGCGCATCCATATGCATGTTGACAATCCTTTTCGGGTGCCAAAGGCGCAAATATGTTTGTGTCGACAACCCTTTTTGTGCGCCAAAGGCGCATTCATTTGCATGTCAACACTCTTTTCTGTGCGCCAAAGGCGCAAATATGTTTATGTCGACACATGTTTACGTGCGCCACTTTACCTGCGCCAAGGGCGCAACTTTTCCCGTGTCAACATTCCTTTCTGTGCGCCAAGGGCGCGTCTATTTCTATGTTGACATCTTCTTCTGTGTGCCAAGGGCGCATTTACATTTGTGTCGACATCCTCTTATGTGCGCCAAGGCGCAACTTTTTCCCTGTTGACACTCATTGTTGTGCGCCATTTCCGTGCGCCATGGGCGCATTCTTTACATTGTCGACATCCATTTCTGTGCGCCACTTTCCTGCGCCTTGGGCTGAGGTTTGAATTTCTTTGGTTTCCATATTCTTCCGCTTGTCTATATCTACCCGGGGGGAAGATATATACAAGTCCTCAGTAGGCCAAATATGGTGATACAGGCACCACCTCAAAGTTAGGGGCACAAGTGAGGTAGCAGGAGGACCACCATCGCAAGCATCGAGTGCCATCATGCGAGCACTCGGTATGATGAGTCTGAGTACCTAACAAGCTCTCCTTGCCAAGGTGAGATATTATGAGGATGCCTTGACATAGCACACCCCAGATGTGTCTTGGTATGGAGTGAGGAGGAGGACATTAATAGCTACTACTGGTGGTGCCTCAAAGGGTGCGAGCACTGGAGGAGATCAAGGAGGTGGCAAGGCCACAACACAGCGGGTGTCTCTTGCTCTATAGGAGATGGTTAGGAGAGACATCCCAGACTCTGAGGAGGGAGGAGGAGATAGTGTTTTCCACCTATCTGATTTTACTATATAGATGTGATATTTTGTAGAGATATACTGATGTAGCCTCGATTTTGAAGGCATTTTTATTTGGATACGATGTATACGACTTGATTGGAAGCCATACATTATTTTATACAGACAAATATATGTATATATATTCATCATTTTGTGTTATGTGATTGGATTCATGCATTTAATTTTGATAGATAGGGATGGATGTTATGGATAGATGTTATGTGATTTTGATGGATATAGATGAATGTTATAGATGATAGATGAATAGATGTGATTTGATTGATTTTTCATGGATAAATGGTTGATTAAATAAACATGTTTAAGATGTTAATTCAATTAAATGATATAGATAGATGGATTCATATGTGTTTTTAATACATGCTTTGATGTTTTTTAGATGAAGTAGATAAGATGAGCATAGATAGATGATAGATTTGATTGAGTAAATTAACATGTTAAATGTCAATTTAACTGGATGAACAACAAATAATCATGGGAAATGTCTTCTTGAAAAAAAGTGATGTAATGATAGTATCCCTTAGAAATAAAAATCACTACACCTAAATAGGAAAAATAATGATAAGTTATGCCCCTAACTGACCATAAATAGAGGCATTCATGGTAAATCGAAAAACAATGCACACAAAGCCATATATGCGGATAAAAAAAACCTTACACTAGTTAGTCGCAAACCAGATCTAGGAGGTAGATAAGGATGAGAGATAAGTATACATCTCATCAGAACACATGAAGGATTAAATACATGCCCATATGGGGAAAACAAGATCTCCATATGATCAAAAAGGTCTCATATCACAGCTTCATGATTTTTTTTTTTCTTTTAATAGAAAAGCAAACTAATCGATGCGGGAAGTTTGCTAGATATAGAAAGACTGATCGATACGGGAAGTCTTTTAGAGATGCTAAAAAGTGAAAAACTAGCCAAGAGAGGAAGTTTGTTACTTGAAAAGGCTGAAAATGCCATAAAACAAATAGCCATCCTTCATGGGAGTGGTCTGTATTTTGAATTTGATGGTATTCATCCTTTGAGGAATGGTCTATATTTTTTATTTTAGTTTGTAAGAATGGATAGGTGTCCTTTGAGGGATCAATCTATCTTTTGGGACTACGATAACATCTCTTGTTTCCTTTTTTTTGAGCTTTAGAAGAAGCTAAGTTTAGACCAGATAGATCAGATAGAGGGGAAGAAAACATGTATAAGCACATACTCATGCCCCCAAGTGGTTTTGATCAAGATGAACACCTAGGGTGGATGAAGTAGTGATTAAGGTATTCCTACCATGAGAAGGAATAAATCAGAAGGAAAATACCATGAGTAGAGCCGCGGTACTCATATTTAAGGTATACAAGACATAACATGGAGATCCACATAGTTCCGAATCACTACGGAATGCATGACCGGTTGTAAATGGATGAAAAAGACTTGTTTTTGACTAAGATCGTGTAAGATAGATTTTAATAGTAGAAGGGCCTTAGATGCAAAGCATTAAGAGGCTCCATTTCAAGTATACCATCCATGGAAGATAGGCAATAAGCCCCAAACCCATACTTATGAGTGATAACGTACGGTCCCATCTAGTTAGGAGAAAACTTACCACATTGACTCTATTCTAGAGTAGTGACATTTTGGTTTTCTTTAAGAACAAGATCACCAACTTGGAAGTCACACTATTGAAAATGCTTCTTATAAGCATGCTTGACATGCTCAAGATAGACTTGATGATGCTTAAGAGCATTAAGGCAACGTTCATCTAACAACTCAAGTTGTGCTAGATGGTTTTGACGATAGTCCTCATTAGAGACAAACTCTCTGAGAGAGATGCAAAGAGAGGGAATCTAGACTTCCAAAGGAAGGACAACCTTAGACCCATAGATGAGAGAGAAAGGAGTAGCACCAATAGGGGTACAAATGCTAGTATGATAAGCCTAGAGAGCAAAAGGGATGTGTAAGTGCTAATCCCTACCAGCTTGATTGGTTACCTTTGCGAGGATATTATGCAAAGTTTTATTGAAAGCCCGCCAGCGTGGCTGTTAGATTGTGGGTAGTATGGAGAAGAAAAGTTGAGTTTAATATTGAATGTGTCACAAATTTTCTACAAATATTTGTTTTTGAAAGACTTTCCACTTTCTGTAACGAGTTTATGAGGAACACCAAACT
This sequence comes from Taxus wallichiana var. yunnanensis, assembly GCA_018340775.1. Taxonomy (NCBI): domain Eukaryota; kingdom Viridiplantae; phylum Streptophyta; class Pinopsida; order Cupressales; family Taxaceae; genus Taxus; species Taxus wallichiana. The sequence continues at coordinate 216,278,603 of CM031239.1, forward strand.
GAAAAATGATGTGTTGATAGACAAAATCAACATTAGGTTTAGCTTTGGTGGATGAAAGAGGAATAGCCTCCACTCATTTAGTGATGTATTCTATGGTAGTAATGATAGAATGATGTCGCTGCAAAGAGGGTGGATTAATAAGGCCAACAAGATCAAGACCCCATTGTGAAAAAGGCCACAAATCCACTGCAAGTTGCAAGGCCTGGCTATGGATATGTGTGAGATTAGCGTGTTGTTGACACTTAAAACATTTCTTGACATAGTCGCAGCAGTCTTGATTAAGAGAAGGCCAGTAATAACCTAAACATAGAATGCACTTAGCCATGGCCAAACCACCAAAGTGTCCACCACAGATACCATCGTGGACCTCCTAAATGGATTTAGATGATTCAGGGGTTTTGAGGCACCGAAGAAAAATACCATCAAAGCCACATTTGTAAAGGACTCCACCCAAAATAGTATAGTGGTTTGCACATTGGATAAAAGATCTTCTACCATTGGAAGTCAGATCTGGAGGAAGCATTGAACAAGATATATAATCAAAAATGTGTTAATACCACTCATCTTGAGTGTTGGTCATGATGGAATGATTGAAGTCAACTACCTAAGATGAGATGGTTGGTCTAAACACTAAACAACCACATAAAGTTGCGAGTCTTTAGTGAATGGAGGAATAAGTGAGGATAAAGAAGCCATTGTATCGTAAATCGGTTTTGATGACGAGAAATAGCCTGGATAGTAAATTTATTAAAAGATTGAAGCTGAAAGAGAACGATATCGCAATATTTTTGAAGGATATCATTTTTACACTGATAGACTCTAGTGACTTGATTAACGATGAGCTCAGAGTCACCAAATATGTCGATATGGCGAGTTCGAGATTAATGGTATTTTGAAGACCTAAAATGAGAGCTTCATATTCAGCCATATTATTGGTACATTCAAAGTTAAGCTTGTGCTGCAACAGGATGGGTGCACCCCAAGGAGGAATCATGAAATAACTTGCACCTCCCCTTACTTTGTCACTTGGACCCATCAAAGAAGATTTTTATTTTAAATAGAGACAGACCAAAATCGATTTGTTGCATGTACTCATCTAGGAATTAAGCGAGGGGGAATTGAGTGTCGGAAGAGGAGCGTCAACTAATTGATCGCAATGACCGACCTTGATATATTTCTCGTGAGATGAACTCGAGGTCAAACTCGCATCATGAGCATGATCCAACGATCGATACGATCATTGTGATAAGGTTTTGTAGACACCTAAAATTGGTTACCCAATTTAGTGTCCCTTCTCATCCGTTTACTTGCCTAGGTAACCTAGGGCACGTTTACATCACCAACTATCCCCTTGGGATAGTTTTCCAATTTGTGATTTAATCACCTACTCTAAATTTAATTCATTTCATCATATCTTGCCCATGGGTAATTAAGTATTAAATATTTAATTACGCTTCTTCCCATGCATCTTAATCACTTATCCACCCCAAATTTATTCTACCCATGTATCACATCTATTTTTAATCTTCCCTAAGCGGGATATTTTCCCGTAGTCGGGATGAGTCTTATTTTTCTCGAATCGATCATTTTTAGCCATCTCGGGAGTCTTCTCCGCGATCGGCGCCGACCCATATGGTCGGCGCCGATTTTCTAGGAGCGGCGCCGATTATAAAAGCAAGTCCAGAACTCAGTTCTAAGGGCGGAAAAATCGAACCGAAAGAGATCGGAGCAAGAGCGAAAAAGCGAACAAGCGAAAAAAGGAGCACTTGCACACGAACAGAGAGAGAGAGAGATACAGTCTGAGAGATCTTCAGCATCAAGTGTATCAAATTAGGGCAGATCCTGTCCGAATCAATCCCTGAGAGGAGCACCGTTACTCTGTCCCTGTCATATCAGCATCGCACCACCATCTATCATCTGGTGACTCTGTTCCAGTGTCTCGCCAACTTCGGCTCATCCAGCAGACCACATTCGTCTTCTAATTCCCGAATCTTATCGCACAGTCCCTGACTGATCGATCTGCCTCCAGTCGACGCCGATTCAACCCAGTCGACGCCGATCAGTCTCAATCGACGCCGACCAGTATCAATCGACGCCGATTTTAAAAAGCGACGCCGATTTTCTCTGCAGATAGGTAAAAGGATACAGGTAACACAAATCCAGCTTTTATTTCATAGTTCCCTGTTTTCTGTACTGTCTGTCTGCTGTTTAGATTCTGTCTTATTACTGCAATCAGAAAATCTAGTCTTTATTTACATCTTTTATCATGTATGCTTCCTTTCTTTATTGAAAACGTGGACTGACATCCGCCGAGGAAGCTTATCGCTTCTCGGACCCGCTTCTCGGGCAGTCCACTAAAATATCTTTTAACGTGGTCTTTTTCTGTCAAGCATCGGTGTTTTACAGGTTATTCGGATCTATTGTGCGAATTGCTTGTGTGCGCCCGTCTTATCTACATTGGCTTCCTCATCCATCTACATCTTCATCAGGTATCAATTTCATTGGAGTTTTTCAGGGTTTTTGTGTTTAGTTTGGTACATTAACTTGGACAGGTAACAAGCACGAAATTCTTGATCTACATTCTGGCACGCCCGGTGGGACCGAACCAAAGTCCTTTATTGGTAAGTCCATTTCTTTTCTAGTTTTGAACTTTGTTCCTTTTCTTCACTGATTTCTATCAGTCCTATTTGAGCATTTCTGTTCATCATTTCAATCTTGCTTTTTAGGCGAAATCTTTATCTTGAAAATTTCTTATTTCCTTTAAATAGAAATTTTTTGTTTCGCCATTATCTGGATGTATCTTTCCGGATCTTGTTTGTTGTTTGCTTGATCCTTTCTTGCGGAGCACTTTGCTTGATCGTGGGATTGTTCGAGGGGAAGAGCTCAACAACGCGCTTTTTGAAGTCCACACACCTTGGAGAGCTAAATCTACAGGTATTCCTCTTTTTCGGTGTCTTCTCCTTTTTAGGATTTCTTTGATTGGTTGTCTATCACATCCAAACACTTCAATTTTTGGTGCTTAAAAGGAACTTAATCGCATTTGGGAAAGAACTTGTTCGATTTGTCTTCATCGAAATCAAACATTTCGTTTTAAGTGCTTAAAAAGAACCCTTTCTTTTTCATTGCTGCATGCTTTGTCATCTAGTGTTAATTAGGTTGGAAAATTGATCAAAATCGGTAGTGACACTATTTGATTTTTATTTTTCACCCTTGCACACAAAGCCAAAATCACTAGGTATAAAGCATCTAAACAAAACTCCTTCCCTGGCCTCGCCTACTTGGAAGTGATATCCAAGAGGAAGAGCCTACGCGGTACTCGGGCCGCGCTATAAATTCACGGAAGATTTTGGTATATATTGGCAAAGCACCCGACTCCCTTATCGCAGCGGTGTGTGAAGTGCGGGGGTAGGCCCCTATATCAAGCCACGTACCGGTCTTTTACTGAAGTGCCTTCGGGACTCCTCACCAAACATTACCCAAACCATCCCTAGTTTGGCTATCTGAGTAGTTCCTGTTCTAAAAAGCCTTCCCTAACATTTTCATTTCTTAAAAGCATCAAAATTTAAAGGAGATAATCACTTGCGCTGCTTGAACTATTTGTGCATTAGTTAAGACAATCTTCTTTCTTGCTTGTTTATGACGGCTATCACCCGTTCACAATCTAGGAAAATGGCCCAACAGGTTCCTTCTTCCTCCGAAATCACCACCAGCGTGGATGTTTCGGCACCCCTCCAATCTTCCTCGGGACCACTGTTAGTGGGTTCCCCCTCATGGTCGTATAATCCTTTCCATCAAGCCAAAACAATCCCATCACGTCCGGCTTCTCCTAGTCCATCAGAAATATCTTCTGACTCAGAGTCTATTCCTCGCGGGATCCGAATTTGTGCTCTCCTTGATCGCAATCCGGTAGCCCTCATGGACTATCTAGTACACAAGTCGATCCAAATATCTGACCAAGACCCACCAATCCGACAAGTGTACAATTATCCTCGCGGATCATCCCAGGCCTCTTTAGAGCAGTTTGCACCATCTCTCTTGCCTCGAGCCACGGAGAAGGGTGAGGCCCCTATGCCTCCCTTTTCTCTTCCACCTACCATGTCGACTAATTCTCAATTAGTCTTACCTATCCCTAACACTGCAGCTACCTCGACTATTCCACAACCCATTTCTGAGAGGTCTTCTGCCCTTGCTATAGTAAATTCGTCTGCACATCCGCATATGCCGCACAATTCGTCTATGCCTCTATCGCTTCTCAAGGTCAATATCTCTTCATGAGCCAACCCCCTCCGAATAGGCAGTTGGCTCCTACTTCTCGTCCTCTAGGGGGTCTTTCTTCCAATATTCCAGCTACTGTGACATTCGCCCATCCTCTAGTATCGGCACCCTTGATACCTAATTCAGCAATAGAAGGCCCCTTTCAGGTCTTGTTCCCCAACATGACCAATCCAACCAACACTCATATTCCTCAATCTATCCCGATCCAATCAACCAACATAGGAGTCCACCAATCACAGGCTCCATCCGTCACCCAACCTTTATTTGCTCAACCACTTATTATCTCGCAGCCTGCCTATACGCAAGCTGCACAACAAATACCCCACCCGGTGTCACCCAGAACACCTGGCTATTCCTCTTATAATCCTATCCAACAACAGATAAATCCCCCATCGACACCTCAACAACACCCACTACTTGCTTCTCATATAGGACAAACCAATGTACCTCCTCCCCAATCGGATGTGGTTCAATTTCTCTTCAAGAAAATTGCAGACTTGGAAGCCTCCACAAAAGGAGCCCGCCCTTCATACTCCTTTGAAGAAGTATGCAATGAACCCATTCATCCTTCGGTGGCTTTTAAGCCTTATCCTCCCCAATGGGAACTTCCCAAATTCTCAAAATTTCATAGTCGGGAAGACCCCCAACAACATCTGCGAGCATTCAAACATGCTTGCTACCTCATTGTCCAAGATCAGGAGCTCATGCTCCGTACCTTTCCTATGTCTCTAGCGGGTCCCGCTTTGGACTGGTACAATAATATTCCTCAACATTCATTATTTTCTTTCTCTCAATTGGCCCAAATGTTTGTTGAGAACTTCTCAATAAATATTGCCCATAAGATCTCAATCACAGATCTTTACAACATTCCAATTTGACGATGAGTCTATTGCAGACTTTGTCGCTCGTTGGAGAGGGATAATCAACCAATTGTCCTTCTCTCTTCCTCAATCACAACAGATCGAGCTGTTCACCCGATCTTGCGCTAGTCACATTTCTTCCACGTTAAGAATCCAAACTTTCCACACCTTCGAAGAAGCCTTCACAATGGCACGCAAACTCGAATCTCGTGCCATTGAACAAGGAAAACTAAAACTTCGCTCCAAATCTAAACCCGATTTCTCTCGGTTCACCAAACCAAATTCTTTTCCTCCTAAAGATAAGAATCAAGGGTCCACCAATGCTATCGTATTAAAAACATCGAGAACCGATAGTACTCCTAATCAACCACCACGAAGAGACCCTTCATCTGCTCGAAAAGGGGCTTCATCATCTCGATCCTTCGCTCCATTGGGGGAATCATATGCCTCCATCTTAGGAAAAATGTTGGAAGTTCGCATGATCGAACTTCCACCCATTAGAGATATTGATGAAAGTCGAGAACGTCCTTTGTGGTACAGAGAAAACGATTTTTGCCACTATCATAGAACCAAGGGTCATGACATCGAACGATGTCAGACTTTCAAAAATCTTGTCCAAAAATTCATTGATAAAGGCGAGCTTATTCTGGATAACCCAAATGCTCCCCCAAATCAAGCGCTGGACGTTTTCAAACAACCCTTCCCCAATCATGCCCCAAATCATAATTCTTCAGAATCTCAAAAACCAAACACCCACACTATCAACTTCATTTCTACTGAAGAATCCGCTTCTGAAACCACATCATCTACAAACGCAGCAATCGAATCAGAACCCTCTTCCACTTCACCAATCACTGGAATTCCTCCATCCTCAGATAACCCATCTTTGGATATTCCTACATTGCTAAACACGGAGTCATCTCTCTCCGCTCCTTTGTCCGATCTCCCATCCATACCCGAGACAGTGTCTTCCTCATCTGTCTCATCATCAGACATCCTTTCAATGCTCGAGGCAATTACATCCCTTCGAGTTTCCACTTCAGACACATCTACTTCTGTTGCTCCCATTCCGGCTACAACTATGCCCTTGATAAACATCCCTATAATCGTGCCGACTTCGGCGAAAGTGTCCTCAACTTTGACTCTTCCTATCTCTTTTCCTATAGTAGTTCCACCCATGATCACTACACCAAAAGTGGTCCCTTCGCAAGGAACTTCTTCATCACTTACTTCTTCCATCACTAATACTACTTCACCTATTCAGGAAAAATCAAAAGAAGTAACACCAACACCTGCACACTCGATTCCTCAACCTAAACCGCGACAACCAAAATCTAACATTATACCATCAATATCTCCCCATTTGCTTCCTCCAAAAAGGTTACAATCACCTTATGACGTTGAAGTTGTCACCATCCCTGAAAAGGGGAAGCCCATATTTCGGACCATCAAAACTCTCGGTGTTCTTCCACAAAAATCTCTCTCCACGCCTCATAAACGATTAGATTTGCCCGCTGAGAAGGCATCTTCTTCTACACACCTATCAAAGTCATCATCTTCTTCTTCATCAACATCCCTAAAAGTAGACTTACCTACCAAAAAGATGCCACTTCTTCTATCAAAATCCTCATCTTTGTTACCAAAAATCAAGTCACCCTATCTTCCTCCAATTTCACCTACTTTGGGGGCTTCTTCCTCTTCTAAACCGACATCATCTAAGTCATCAGTAAATTCAACCAAACAACCCCCTTTGTCTCCAAAGACCACAAAATTTATCACATCTCCATCACCTTCAAAGTCTATTTTAGGGGCTCCTCCTCCACCAAAGACAATCATGTCTCATTTACTCCCATCCCAAGCACCCAAGACTGCTCCTCCGAATGTCCAAACAAATAAGAGGATCCCTAATAAAACTGTTAAACCTAACATGCAAGTTCTTTTACCCCGGCAGTCGGTTAAGGTAAAAGAACCATCTCCATTATCTCTATCCTCATCTTCGTCTACCGGATTCTACACCGAAATCCTTCATCAACTTATCCAATCTTCAGCCATAACCCTTCCTCCGATTAAGCCTTATAACCCCAAAGGAGTGAAACCTACCTGGTTTAACTCTGATCTGATTTGTGCTTACCACCGTACTCCAGGTCATGACACTGAAGGATGTAAAGCTCTTCAAGCCGTTGTCAAGAACCTTCTGGAAGAAAGTGACCTCTTGTTGGAGGAGGAACAAGTACCTCCTGTTACCCTAGCCTCATCCGAACCTCAACCATCCATTCAGACCTCTAGTGGTTCCACTCCACTTGATCTCCCTCCTTCCCAAATTGACACAATCCATATCGCCACTAGAACCCAACATTATCATAACCCATCTTCATCTCCAACATCTAGACCACGGGTTGTCATTTCTGCAGCCCCTGAAGGCGTGTCTCCTTCCTCATCAGCCCCACGACCCAAGGTCTCCATTCGTGCTGCACCTCGGACTCAAGTTCCCGTATCCGTTGAGGAGAGTGTCATGAAGCAACTCACCCAAGCTCCGGTCAAAATGTCTCTTTTTGACCTCATCCAATCCTCTCCACAACATCGCCAGGCTCTAATCGATAATCTGCGTCGCATCGCAGTAAATTCCGATGAGCCCCAGCCCTTCGAGTGGGTTGTTGGATTGAATGGTCCATCGACCGCCATTTCTTTTGAGGATTCAGAAATTCCTCATCTTTCTTCAGAGGATTTGGAGGCTCCTCTCTTCATCACAGTCCAAGTCAATAACACTGCCTTAAAACGTGTTATGATCGATAGTGGAGCTGCTCTCAACGTCATCTCTTCCCACACATTCGAACAACTTAAGTTACCTAAGAATGTGGTGTCACCTCCGCCTTTCGCCCTTCGATCATTTAACGATCAGCTAGCAGTCACTCTAGGAACTGTGGTCTTACCCATCCGAGTAGGTAAAAAGCTGCTCCATGAACTCTTCTATATTGTCGAAGGAAAATTCCACTATAACATGATCCTTGGACGCTCCTGGGTTCGCGCAATGCATTGTGTCCCATCCACCCTCCATCGATGCCTAAAATATCAATATGAGGGCAAAATCTACACCCATCCAGGAGATCCTTTTCCTTCTGCGCAATGCGACATGACCACAAGGTCTGCCCCTTTAAAAGAAAATGCATCTTCTCCAGATGGGGCTTCATCTTCTTCCATACCTGCAACCAAACTACCAGTTTTGCGAAATCTGGAAGAGACATGCAGCTGCGTTTCTCACTAGAGAGCTTCCTCTCTTTTCTTTCGATGCCCATCTCAAACCTAATGAGTATGGTAGACCCGACAAGCAACCCGAATATCAATCAGTCTCTGGCCGCATCGCTACCATTGGTTTGCCCAATCAATGTACTCAATTTCATCTACGGTGGTCTTGATACACCTCATTATTGTCCGGATTCTCCTCCTAGAGCCAAACCTTACCTAACAGGTTTGATTATCTCTGTAATCCCACGTTTGCAAAAACTTATCTATATCGATGCGCGTGGAAAGGTTTTGGCCTTGGAAAGTATGAACAAGGTATACATGACCTCAAATCCATTCCTACTCTCATGCCACACCAAAAGTTTGGTTTGGGATTTAAACCCATTTCAAAAGCCACTGTCACTATTCTTGATGAGCCTCTTCTCATCAAGAACCATCTTCCCCCACCAAATCCGAAGCATCACTTGATGTGGACGATGACATTTCCATCCCACCTAACTTTTTTTTTTGATCAATACCATTTCCTTGGGACCTTTAGTCTATGAGACTAACAATCGGTCTGCTTCTATACCATTAATCTTCCCTGAGATAGTTGGAGACGACTCTCCTACTATCAACACTATCCACTGTGCGGATGACGACTCTGTCCTCACCTATCTAGGGGCAGAGGATTCATACCTTCCCAAGACTATTCCTTCTGACACGTCTACCCTTCTCAACGAAGCCACTATCGACCTTAATATAGGGACTCCTGAAGACCCTCGCATCATTAAGGTCGGCCAATCCCTTGATCCACAAGAATTAGGGGACTTTACTACTTTTCTTTCCAAACATCGTCAAGCCTTTGCTTGGTCATACGAGGATATGCCAGGACTCGATCCCGATATTGTAGTCCACAATATCGTTACCCTTCCCAACATCAAACCAGTCAAGCAAAAATTACGTAAAATGCACCCTAGAGTAGCCCTTCTTGTTAAAGAAGAATTACAACGCTTGCTCTCGGCTAGCTTCATCCAACCCATCGATTATCCGCAATGGGTGTCCAATGTAGTACCAGTAACTAAGGCTACTGGGAAGATTCGAATTTGTACCGACTTCCGGGATCTTAATCTTGCCTGTCCAAAGGATGATTTTCCTCTTCCTAATATCGACCAACTCGTAGATTTAACTGCGGGTCATGAGATGCTTTCTCTTATGGATGGTTTCTCTGGATATAATCAAATCCTCATCGCACCAGAAGACCAGCATAAGACTTCCTTCATAACTCCTTGGGGGACCTTTTGCTATCGTGTCATGCCCTTCGGTCTTAAGAACGCCGGAGCAACTTATCAACGAGCAATGACCTACATCTTCCATGATCTTTTACACAAAACTGTAGAGGATTACGTTGACGATCTCCTCGGCAAATCCAAACGTCGTCAGGAGCATCTTTTCATCCTTGCACCTCTCTTTGAGAGGCTTATCCGCTTTTGTCTTCGTCTAAATCCATCTAAATGCGTGTTTGGCGTCCTCACTGGTAAACTTTTAGGGTTTATCATTTCCATCAGGGGTATTGAAGTGGACCCCGCAAAAATAAAAGCCATCCTTGAGATGCCTCCCCCGTCTAACTTAAAGCAACTCCGCAGTCTCCAAGGACGTCTTCAATCAGTGCGTCGTTTTATCTCCCAATTGTCGGACCGTTGTCAACCTTTTCACCATCTTCTCCGTAAGAATGTTCATTTCAAATGGGATGAGCATTGCCAAAAGGCCTTTGATGATCTCAAAGCTTATCTTCTTTCTCCGCCCGTGCTTACACCTCCACGCGAGGGGGAGCCTTTCTATCTTTATATCTCTGTGACTGACCATGCTCTGGGAGCCATGATTTCGCATCGGGACACTTGTGGTAAAGAACAAGCTGTCTATTACATCGCCGCACCTCCATGAGTATGAGACACGTTACGCATTCTGGGCTGAAAAACTATGTTGCGCTCTCTTCTTTGCAACTTCTAAGCTTCGTCATTATCTTCTTAATCACAAAACTTACATCGTCACAAATGTCAATCCCCTCAAGACAATTCATGCAAAGCCTTATCACAATGATCGCATCACTCGTTGGCTTATGCTCATGCATGACTTGACCTCGAATTTATCCCGCAAAAGGCTATCAAGGGTCAGGTTATTGCAGATCAACTAGCTAGTGCTCCTCTTCCGGACACTCAAGACCCCCTTGCTCAATTCCCCGATGAATTTATTCAACAAATCGATTTTGGTCTATCTCCATTTAAAGTAAAGCTCTTCTTTGATGGATCCAAATGCCAGCAAGGGGGAGGTGCGGGTTTCGTGATGATTCCTCCTTGGGGTACGCCTATCCCAGTCGCACACAAATTGAACTTTGAGTGCACCAATAATATGGCTGAGTACGAAGCTCTTGTCTTAGGACTTCAAAATGCCATTAATCTCGGCGCTCGTCGTATTGACATCTTTGGTGATTCTGAACTCATCGTTAATCAGGTCACGGGTGTCTATCAATGCAAGAATGATATCCTTCAAAAATATCGCGACATTGTTCTTGCCCAACTCCAATCTTTCGATAAGTTCACCATCCAATCCATTCCTCGTACTGCAAATCGATTCGCGGATACCATGGCCTCATTAGCATCCCTTATCCCGCCTTTTACTGAAGACTCGCGTCTTTATGTGGCTGTGCAACGATTAGATCAACCATCTTATCTTCAACAGCTAACTTCGATCAATGCTGTCATAACCCATACTCAGGATGAGTGGTATCAACAGATAGTTGATTATCTATCTCATTCGGTGCTTCCTCCAGATCTGACTTCCAATGGTAGAAGGTCTTTTGTCCAACGCGCTAATCGCTATTCTATCCTAGGCGGGATTCTTTACAAACGCGGCTTTGATGGTATTTTGCTTCGATGCCTCAAAACCCATGAATCATCTAAAGCTATTCAGGAGGTCCATGACGGTATCTGTGGTGGACATTTTAGTGGTTTAGCTGTGGCTAAGCGCATCTTACGTTTGGGATATTATTGGCCTTCTCTTAATCAAGATTGTTGTGAATACACTAAGAAATGCGTCAAGTGTCAGCAACATTCCAATCTCACGCACGTCCCTAGTCAGGCTTTGCAACCTGCGGCGGATTTGTGGCCTTTTTCACAATGGGGCCTTGATCTTATTGGTCTCATCAATCCCCGCTCTTCACGTCATGGGCCATCATTCTATCATTATCGCCACCGAGTACTTTACTAAGTGGGTAGAAGCTATCCCTCTTTCTTCAACAAAGGCTAAACCCATAGTTGATTTTGTCTATCAACACATCATTTGTCGCTTTAGCGTTGCCCACACAAGCTCATCACGATAATGGTAAATCCTTCAAGAACGTCGATTTGCAAAATCTCTCGCAATGCTTTCAAAATCAAGCCTCGCTTTTCTTCTCCATACTATCCTCAAGCTAATGGTCAGGCCGAAGCTTCCAATAAAACTCTGCGTAATATCCTCGCAAAGGTAACTAGTCGAGCTGGTAGGGATTGGCATCTACATATCCCTTTCGCTCTCTGGGCTTATCGGACTAGCATTCGTACTCCTACCGGTGCTACTCCCTCTCTCTCTCCATGGGTCTGAGGCCGTCCTTCCTTTGGAGGTCCAAATCCCATCTCTCCGTGTTTCTCTCAGAGAATTTGTCTCTGATGAGGATTATCGTCAAAATCGTCTAGCTCAACTTGAATTATTAGATGAGCGGCGTCTCAACGCTCTTGAGCATCATCAAGTCTATCTCGAGCGTGTCAAGCGTGCTTACAACAAGCATGTGCAACACCGTGACTTCAAAATTGGTGACCTTGTTCTTAAGGAAAATCAAAATGTCACTACACTCGAAAGGAGTCAACGTGGTAAGTTTGCTCCCAACTGGATGGGTCCCTACATTATCACTCATAAATATGGGTCTGGGGCTTATCGTTTGTCTTCCATGGATGGTATCCCTGAAGCAGAACCTCTTAATGCCTTGCATTTACGGCCCTTCTATTGTTAAAATCTCTCTTACACAAATCTAGTCGCAACTCAGATCTTCCATCTGTCCTAATAACCAGTCATCTACTTTCGTGGTGATTTGAAATTGTGTGGTTCTCCGCCTATTGCCTCGTTTACCTTAAATATGAGTATCGCGGCTCTACTCATTGCACGTTTCTTTTGGATATGTTCCTCCTCATGGTAGGAATACCTTAATCACCACTTCATCTGTCCCAAGTACTTATCTTAATCGGATCTGCTCGGGGCATGAGTACATGTTCTTCCATGTTCTCCTCCCCTTCATCTGATCTATCTAGGTCTAAACTCAGCTTCTTCCAAAGAGTTTCAAAAAAAAAAAAAAAAAAAAAAAGATGCTATCCAAAAAGATAGACTGATCCCTCGAAGGACAGCTATCCATACATTGTCAAGTGAATCAAAAAGCAAATAGACCATACCCTCGAAGGATGGCTATCATACAAATTTCAAAATACAGACCGCTCCCTTGAAGGACGGCTGTTTCTCAAAGAAATATTCAAGGCTTCTTGTAATCAATCAGCCTTCCAGTCAGTTTATACACTTGTTAGCATCACTGAAAGACTTCCCGCATCGATCAGTCTTTCCATATCAAGCAAACTTCCCACATTGATCAGTTTGCTTTTCCTCGCCCAAATCATGAAGCTGAGATTTTAGACCTTTTGTCGATCATATGGAGAATCCTATTTTCCTATCATGGACATGTATTCTGTCCCTTGTAGGTTCCGACAAGATACTTACTTTCTTTTCTTTCCATTTCTATCCTAGATCCGGGTTTGCGACTAGTTAGTGTCAGGTTTATTTTAATCTTATATAGGGCCTTGTATGCTTGGTCTTTCGGTTTCTTATCTGGATCTTCTCTATGGTCGGTTGGAAGTCCGACTTATCATTTCCCTTCTTTTCCGAGTGTCTTCTCTTCTAAGTCACGGTTATTTCTGCTTTCATCTTTTGCTCTTACAATAAGCATTCTCCATTTCTTTGTCTTGCATCCTGTTGAATTGACATTTCACATGTTAATTCAATCAAAATCTATCTTCTATCAACATTCCTCTTATCTATCAAAACATCTATCTTTATTCATTTCTCATTAAAATTACATCCATCTATACATCAAACGCATCTATCTATCTATCCATCAAAACATCTAAAAACTTGTGCATCCAAGTTATATTACATCTATCTATCTCTCTTTTTCATCAAAATTTTATCCACATATCAATCAAAATTCTATCCACATCACATCTATCATCTATCGGTTTATATCTATCCAATCACATCTATTTTATCCACATTTCAATCTATCTAATCACATCTATTTCTATCATCTATCATCTATGTCTATATCATCATCTATCAGCCTATCGATTTATACTCATTTTTGCCCGTGGTTTGCATGTGTATCGCTTCTCCACGCGTTTGCTTCCATCCGCTAATCTCTTTGCCATAGTGTTGATGCTTGGCTGGTCTATCCGATCATTATTGTGCGCTACATGTTGTCTTTCGGCACATATTTTCGATATCATCATCTATTTCGAGTTTGTTCCCTTCTGCGTGGAGCACTCGCTTTTTGTTTGTTTAGCCGCTTAGAGTTACGCGTGGTCAGTAGCACTAACGCCGCCCCGACTTATAGACCGCCTAGTTGTCCCTACCAATGTGTCTCTCTTTAGATGTTGGCTATTTTGCAGTTCTCCTTACACTCATGGGTCTGTAGGCACTAACGTCGTCTCATGAGGAGACCGGCTAGTTTTCCCTACCAATGTGAGTTCCTTAGGTTGCTGCCCTTGTGTTTATTTTTATGCGTCCTCAATGATCAGTTCTACTCCAGCTATCCGACTGGGGCATCCTGCATTTTTTTATCTACCTCTTTCAAACTCGGGATCGTCTGTTCTATCATCCATCCCATCCCTAGTTTGAGGGGGATCACATCACCACAAATTCTTCTCTTCTTCCATCCCTTTGTTTTTGTCTCATAACCTTGCTTATCGCAAGTTACTTGACAAAAAGGGGCAAAATGTAGACACCTAAAATTGGTTACCCAATTTAGTGTCCCTTCTCATCCGTTTACTTGCCTAGGTAACCTAGGGCACGTTTACATCACCAACTATCCCCTTGGGATAGTTTTCCAATTTGTGATTTAATCACCTACTCTAAATTTAATTCATTTCATCATATCTTGCCCATGGGTAATTAAGTATTAAATATTTAATTACGCTTCTTCCCATGCATCTTAATCACTTATCCACCCCAAATTTATTCTACCCATGTATCACATCTATTTTTAATCTTCCCTAAGCGGGATATTTTCCCGTAGTCGGGATGAGTCTTATTTTTCTCGAATCGATCATTTTTAGCCATCTCGGGAGTCTTCTCCGCGATCGGCGCCGACCCATATGGTCGGCGCCGATTTTCTAGGAGCGGCGCCGATTATAAAAGCAAGTCCAGAACTCAGTTCTAAGGGCGGAAAAATCGAACCGAAAGAGATCGGAGCAAGAGCGAACAAGCGAAAAAAGGAGCACTTGCACACGAACAGAGAGAGAGAGATACAGTCTGAGAGATCTTCAGCATCAAGTGTATCAAATTAGGGCAGATCCTGTCCGAATATATCCCTGAGAGGAGCACCGTTACTCTGTCCCTGTCATATCAGCATCGCACCACCATCTATCATCTGGTGACTCTGTTCCAGTGTCTCGCCAACTTCGGCTCATCCAGCAGACCACATTCGTCTTCTAATTCCCGAATCTTATCGCACGCTCCCCCGATCGATCGATCCGCTCCGCCGACGCCGATTCAACCTGGGCCGACGCCGATCGGGCCCTAATCGACGCCGACCAAGATTCAATCGACGCCGATTTTAAAACCGACGCCGATTTTCTCTGCAGATAGGTAAAGGGGTACAGTAACACAAACCAGCCTTTTATTTCATAGTTCCTGTTTCGATCGTCATCTGCTGCATTGCTTAGATTCTCGTCTTATTACTGCAATCGAAAATCTAGTCTTTATTTACATCTTTTATCATGTATGCTTCCTTTCTTTATTGAAAACGTGGATCGACATCCGCCGAGGAAGCTTATCGCTTCTCGACTCCGCTTTCTGGGCACCCACTAAAATATCTTTTAACGTGGTCTTTTTCTGTCAAGCATCGGTGTTTTACAGGTTATTCGGATCTATTGTGCGAATTGCTTGTGTGCGCCCGTCTTATCTACATTGGCTTCCTCATCCATCTACATCTTCATCAGGTATCAATTTCATTGGAGTTTTTCAGGGTTTTTGTGTTTAGTTTGGTACATTAACTTGGACAGGTAACAAGCACGAAATTCTTGATCTACGGAGTTTCACATGCATTGTCTTGAGTGGATTGACACTTGTAATAATGTAGGTTTTGTGATTAAGGAGGTAATGACAAATTTTAGAAGTTGCAAAGAAGAGAGCACAACATAGTTTTTCAGCTTTGGAATAGCGTGTTTCATACTCATGAAGAGTGCAACTGATATAATAGACAACATGTTCTTTACCATTAGCATCCCGATGCGAGATCATGGCTCCCAGAGCATGGTCAGTCATAGAAATATAAAGATAGAATGGCTCCCCCTCGCATGGAGGTGTAAGCATAGGTGGAGAAAGAAGATAATCTTTGAGATCATCAAAGGCTTTTGGAAATGCTCATCCCATTCAAAATGAACATTTTTATGGAGGAGATGATGAAAAGGTTAAAAATAGTTCGAAAGTTGCAAGATAAAATGATGCACTCGATGAAGCCATCCTGAAGACCACGGAGCTGCTTTAAGTTTGAAGGGGAGGCATCTCAAGGATATCCTTTATTTTTGCGAGATCGACTTCAATGCCCCTAATAGAAATGATAAAGCCTAAGATTTTACTAGTGAGAATGCCAAACACACATTTAGATGGATTAAGGTGAAGACAAAAATAAATGAGTCTCTCAAAGAGAGGCGCAAGAGTGAGAAGATGATCCTGATGGTGTTTGGACTTACCGAGGAGGTTGTTGATGTAATCTTCTATAGTTTTGTGTAAGAGGTCATAGAAGATGTAAGTCACCGCACATTGATAAGTTTCTCCTACATTCTTAAGACCGAAGGGCATGACGTGATAACAGAAAGTCCCCTAAGGAGTTATGAAGGAAGTCTTATGTTGGTCCTCTGGTGCGATGAAAATTTTATTATACCCATAGAAACCATCCATAAGAGAAAGCATCTCGTGACCCGTGGTTAAAGCCATGAGTTGGTCGATATTAGGTAGAGGAAAATCTTCTTTTGGGAAAGCAAGATTAAGATCCTAAAAGTTAGGAAAATTCAAATTTTTCCAAAGAGCTTGCCAGTTCGGGTACTACATTTGAAACCCATTGTGGATAGTCAATGGGTTGGATAAAGTTGGTAGAAAGCAAGCGTTGCAACTATTCTTTGACAAATAGAGCTATACGAGGATGCATGTTATGTAGTTTTTGTTTAACCGGTTTGATGTCGGGAAGAGTAATGATATTATGGACCACGATGTTAGGATCAAGGCTTGGCATACCTTCATATGATGAAGCAAATGCTTAGCAATGGTGGAAAAGAAAGGAGGTGAAGTCTCCAAACTCCTGGGAGTTAAGAGATTGGATGACCTTAATGATGTGAGGGTCTTTGAAGTCCCTATATTAAGGTCGACAATGGCTTCATTGAGGAGTGTAGATGTGTTAGAAAGAATGGTTTTAGGAAGATAAGAATCCTCTACCCCTAGATAGGTAAGGACATAATCATCATCCACACAGTGGATAGTATTGATAGTGGGAGAGTCATCTCCAACTATTTCAGGGAAGACTAATGGTATGGAAGTGGATTTGCCATTAGTCTTATAGGTCAGTGGACCTAAGGAAATGGTATTGACTAAAAAAGTTAGGTGGGATGGAAATGGTGTCATCCACATCAAGTGATGCTTCCGACCTGACGGGAGAAGATGGTTCCTCAATGGAAAGAGGCTCATCGAGAATGGTGACGGTGGCTTTCAAGAGAGGTTTGAACCCTAAACCAAATTTTTGATGTGGTTTAAGAGTTGGAATGGATGTGAGGTCATGCACACCCTGTTCATACTTTCCCAGGCCAAAGTATTTCCACATGCATCAATATAGATAAGTGTTTGCAAACACAAGATTTTGTAGACAATCAAACCCTACTTTGAATAGGGTTTGGCCCTAGGAGGAGAATCGGATGATAGTGAGGTGTATCAAGACCACCATAGATGAATTTATTCTGTTGATTGGGAAAACCAATGGTGACAATGCAGCCAAGATCTAGCTGATATTTAGGTTGTTTATCTGGCCTACCATACTCATTAGGTTTGAGATGGGCATCAAAAGAGAGAAGAGGAATCTCTCCTAGCGAAAACACTGCAATTTTTCTTCCAGATTTTGTAAATCTAGTAGTTTTGTTGCAGGTATGGAAGAGGATGAAGCCTCATCAGGAGAACAAGCATTCTCCTTTGGAGGGATAGACCTTGTGGTCATGTCACATTGTGTGGATGGAAAAGGGTCTCCTAGATGAGTATAGATTTTTCCCTCATATTGATATTTTATGCATCGATGGAAGGTTGATGGAACATAGTGAATTATACGGATCCAAGAGCATATGAGGATCATATTGTAGTGGAATTTTCCTTCGAAAATGTAAAAAATCTCATGAAGTAATTTCTTGCCTACCCGAATGGGCAGGACCATAGTTCCTAAAGTAACCACCAGCTGATCATTAAATGATCGAAGGGAAAAAGGTGGTGGTGACACTACGTTCTTTGGTAACTTAAGTTTCTCAAATGTGTGGGAGGAAATGACGTTGAGTGCAGCACCACTGTCGATCATAGTGCATTTTAACGTAGTGTTGTTGATTTAAACTATGATAAAGAGAGGAGCCTCTAAATCCTCAGAAGAAAGGGGAGGAATTTCATAATCCTCGAAGGAAATGGTGGTTGACGGTCTATTCAATCCAACAACCATCTCAAAAGGCTGGGGCTCATCTGAATTCACCACAATACGATGTAGATTATCAATCGAGCTCAGCGATGTTGTGAAGATGATTGAATGAGGTGAAAAAGAGACATTTTGACCGGAGCATGGGTGAGTTGTTTCATAACACTCTCCTCAACTGACACGGGAATCTAAGCCCAAGGTGAAGCACGAATAGAGACCCGAGGTCTCGGGGCTGATGAGGAAAGAGGAACTCCTTCGGGGGTAGTAGAAATGATGACTTGTGATCAAGAGGCCATAGAAGATGATTGATTATCATAATATTATGCTCTAGTGGTGATACGAATTGTGTCGATTTGAGAAGGTGGAAGATCATCTAGAGTGATATCGATAGAATTAGAGACCTAAGTAGACCGTTCAGGCTCAGATGTAGTTGAGATGATAGGAGACACTTGTTCCTCATCCTCTTCCAATAGAAGATCACTTTCTTCCAAGAGGTTAATGACAAATCAAGGGATTTACATCCCCGGTGTCATGACTGGAGTGTGATGGTAAGCACAAATCAAATTAGAGTTGAACCATGAAGGTTTTGCTCCTTTGGGATTATAGGGTTTGATTGGAGTAGATGAAGATTAGATAATTTGGAGAAGGATTTTAGTATAGAACCCAAGTAGATGAAGATGAGGACAGAGGTGACGAAGGAACCTCTTTAGCCTTAATAGACTACCGAGGTAAAAGAACCTGCATATCTAGTTTGACAATATTTTTAGTGATTGTTTTACTTTTCTGGATGTTAGGAGAAGCGGCCTTAGGTTCTTGAGATGGAAGCAAGTGAGGAAAGACTGATTTTAGTGGAAGAGGAGCTCCTAAGATAGATTTTGAAGATGAAAAAGACATGGCAAGTGTTTTGGTCTTCAGAGATGAAGAAGGCTGCTTGGCTGCAATAGACGATGATTTAGATAAGACTGATTTAGATGGGGGAGGAGCTCCCAAAATAGATTTGATAGGAGGCACAAAGGGTGCCTTGGCTTTTGGTGATGAAGATGATGGTTCTGATAAAAGAGGTGATGCCTTTCCAAAGAGGCAAATCCACTTTATGAGCACTGGTAAAGATGGGGTTATAGAAGAAGACACCTTTTTAGTGGATAAATCCAATCTTTTATGAGGCATAGAGAGGGATTTTTGAGGAAAAGAACCAAGAGTCTTAATGGTCTGAAATATTGGTTTTCCCTTTTCAGGGATGGTGACAACTTCGACCGCATAAGGTGATTGTAACTATTTCGGAGGAAGTAAAGGAGATGATACTGATGATGTAACCCTAGGCTTAAACTCCAATTGTTTATGTCTGAGTCCAAGATTCAGAAGTATAGGTGTCGATGTTATCTCTTTAGATGTTTCCTTAATAGGTAAGGAAACACTGATGGTGGAAGAGGTAGGTAATGAAGAAGTTGTCTCTTATGAGGAGGGTACTTCAGATGTAGTAATTGTGGGTGTAATTACTATAGGAAAAGTGACAGGAAGGGTTAAGATCAAAGACACTTCCGAAGGCATAGAATTTGGTACAACTATGGGTACATTAACCAAAGGCATGGTTGGTGAAAATGGGAGTGACAGAAGTAGAAGTATCCATAGTGGGAATTTGAAGGGATGTAAATGACTCAAGCACCGAAAGAATATTTGATGATGAGATAGATGAAGATGACACTGTCTCAGGTATAGGTGGAAGATCAGATGGTGAGGTAGAGGGAGACGACTCTATTTCTAATAAAGGAAGACTCGAAGATGGACCATCTAAGGATGGTGGA
The DNA here is from genome assembly GCA_018340775.1 of Taxus wallichiana var. yunnanensis. Taxonomy (NCBI): domain Eukaryota; kingdom Viridiplantae; phylum Streptophyta; class Pinopsida; order Cupressales; family Taxaceae; genus Taxus; species Taxus wallichiana. The sequence continues at coordinate 216,298,768 of CM031239.1, forward strand.
ATCTCAGAATTTGAAGGAGTGGAAGGAAGTTCTGATTCAATCGACATGTTTGTGGATGATTCCAAGTTAGAAGAAGAACCATTAGTAGAAATGAAGCTGATAGTATGAGTGTTTGGTTTTTGAGACCCTGAAGCATCATTGTTCGGGAATGATTTGGAAAAGGCTGTTTAAAAACATCAAGCGCTTGATTTGGGGGAGCATTTGGATTATCTAGAATGAGCTCACCTTTATCAATGAATTTTTGGACAATATTTTTGAAGGTCTGACATCGTTCAATATCATGGCCTTTGCTTCTATGATAATGACAAAAGTCATTTTAATGATACCAGAATGGTTTTTCTTGGCTCTCATCACAATTCCTAATAGAGGGAAGTTCGATCATGTGAAATTCCAAAAATTTTTCTAAGATAGAAGCGTATGATTCCCCCAATTAATTAAAAGATCGAGATGACAAGGGTCCTTTTCGAGAAGATGAAGAGTCTCTTCGAGGTGTTTGATTAGAAGTGTTATCATCTCATGATGTTTTTAATATGATAGCATTTGTGGACCCCTGATTCTTATCTTTGTTAGAAGTGGCAGGGTTTGATTTTGTAAACCGAGAAAATAATGTTTTAGACTTAGAATGAAGTTTTAGCTTCCCTTTTTCAATGGAACGAGACTCAAGTTTTCTTTCCATTGTAAAGGCTTCTTCAAATGTATGAAAGGTTTGAATCCTTAAAGTGGAAGAAATATGATTGGTGCAATATCGAGTAAAAAAATCGATTTTTTGATATTGAGGGAGGGAGAAGGACAATTGATTTATTATCCCTCTCCAAAGAGTGAAAAAATATGTAATAGAGTCGTCATCAAATTGACGAATTTTATAAAGATCTGTAATCGAGATCTTATGTGTGATGTTTATTGAGAAGTTTTCAACAAACATTTGAGCTAATTGAGAGAAAGAAAAAAAAGAATGTTGGGGTATGTTATTGTACCAGTCTAAAGTGGGCCCTGCTAAAGACATAGGAAAGGTATGAAGCATAAGCTCCTGATCCTGGACTATAAGGTAGCAAGCATGCTTGAATGCTTGTAGGTGTTGTTGAGGATCCTCCCAACTATGAAATTTTGAGAACTTAGGAAGTTCCCATTGGGGAGGATAAGGCTTAAAATCCACTGATGGATGAATCGGTTCATTACATACTTCTTCAAAAGAGTATGAAGGGTGAGCCCCTTTGGTGGAGGCTTCTAGGTCTATGATTTTCTTGAAAAGAATTTGGATGATGTCAGATTGAGGAGGGGGCATGTTGGTATGTCCCATATAAGAAGCGAATGGTATGTTCTATTGAGGCATTAATGGGGGATTCATCTACTGATTAACAGGATGATAAGAGGAATAACCAGTGTTCTAGGTGACGCTTAGCATGGTATTTTTGTGAAGGATCCTAAGTATAAATAGGCTATGAGATGACAAGTGGTTGAGAGAAAGGTGGTTGAATGAAAGATAGATCTTGTGATTGGTGGGTTCCTACACTTTCTGACTGAATTAGAATGGATTGAGGAATGTGGGTGTTGATTTGATTTGATATGGTGGGAAACAAACTCTGAATGAGGATTTTGACTACCGGATTGGTTATTAGGGGTGTCGATGCCAAAGGATGGGTAAAGGTCATTGTCACTGGAGCATTAGAAGAAAGACCAGTTGGAGGATGAGGAGGAACCGATTGACTCATAGGAGGGGGTTGGTTCACAGAGAGATACTGACCCTAAGATGTAATAGATGGCATAGAAGAATTAACAACAATTTTTGGGAGTGTGGATGCACTCATCATAGCTGAAGAAGAGGGCCTCTTGAAAGTAGGCTATGGGGTAGCTGAGGTAGCCGTGGCACTAGGGATAGGTAGGGTCATTTGAGAACCAGTCGACATGGTCGGTGGAAGAGAAAAAGGAGGTATGGATGTGCCACCTTATTTCATGGTTTGAGATGAGAAAAATCATGCTAACTTCTCTATAAAATCCTAGGATGGATCATGAGAATAATCATAAAATTGCTGGATCGGTGGTTCCTGATCAGATATGTGAGTATATTTATGCACTAGGTAGTCCATAAGGGCTACTTGGTTTGTGGTCGAGGAGTGCCTAAAGTTCAAGATCTTTAGGAGGAACATACTCTATATCAGAAGTAGATGACACCTCTAAAGGATTGGGGAAGTGGTCGTGATGGGATCACTTTAGGATGATAGAAAGGATTATATGACCAAGATGGGGAACCAACTAATAGTGGTCCCGAAGAAGACCCGAGGGGTACCGAAACATCCACATTAGCGGTGGTCTTGGATGAAGAAGAGGCCAGTTGAGCCATTTTTCTAGATTGCGACTGGGTGATGACCATCATAAACAAGAAAAAACACAGAAAGAGATTAACCTAATTAATGCATAGATAATTCAAGTAGCGTAGGTGTTTATCTCTTTTAAATTTTCATGCTTTTTAAGAAAGAAAATGTTAGGGAAGGATTTTTAGAACGAGGACTACTCAATTGGCCAAACTAAGGATGGTTTGGGGAATGTTTTGGTGAGGAATCAAGGCACTTCAGTAAAATACTAGTATGTTGCTTGATATAGGGGCCTACCCCTACACTTCACACACCACTGTGATAAGGGATTCGGTTCCTTTTCCAATATATACCAGAACTTCTATGAATTTATAGTGTAGCCCGAGTACCGCATAGGCTCTTCCTCTTGGATGTCACTTCCAACTAGGTGAGACTAGGGAAGGAGTTTTTGTTTAAATGCTTTATACCTAGTGATTTTGGCTTTGTGTGTAACGGTGAAAAAATAAAAATCAAATAGTGTCACTATCGACTTTGATCAATTTTCCAACCTATTTAGAAAACTAGATGAAGAACATACAACAGAAATGAAAAAGAAAATGTTCTTTTTAAGCACTAAAACCAAAGTGTTTGATTTCAATGAAGAAAAGTCAAAAAAGTTCTTTCCTAATGTGATTAATTATTTTTAAGTCCCAAAACCGAAGTGTTTGAGTGTGGTAAAGACAAACAATCAAATTATTTTTAAGTTCTTAAAAAGGAGAAAACACCGCAAAAGAGAAATACTGTAGATTTAGCTCTCCAAGGTGTGTCAACTTCAAAAAGTACATTGTTGAGCTCTTCCCTCGAGACAATCCCATGAACAAGCAAACCGCTTTCAGAGAACGGAGGTGCGTAACACACAAACAAATCCAACAAGATACTAGTGGAAAGGAAATTTCTATTTTAAGAAACTAGAAATGAAAGAAGCAAAACTGAAATGATGAAAGGGTAATGCTTAAGAGAAACGATGAAAATCGGTGAAGAAAATAACAAAATCTCAAAATTGGAAAATAAATGAGCTTACTAATAAGGGACTTTGGTCACATCCCACCGGGTGTGCCAAAATGTAGCTCAAGAATTTCTGCGCTTGTTACCTATCCAAGTTAATGCACCAAACTAAACACAAAAACCCGAAACACTCAAATGAAATTGATACCTGATAGATTGGATAAGATCCGAAGACTTAGATGGAGATAAGATGGGTTCACACGAGAAATCCTGCAAAGTAGATCTAAGAAACTTGGGATGCACAAATCTTTAGTAGAAAAAGATGATGTTAGATGATATATGGGTGAACTACCCGAAAGCGGGTTCGGGAAGCTATGATATTCCTCGGAGGATGTCAGTTCACATTTTCAATCAAGAGTAAAGACATACATGATAAAAGATGTAAGAAAATATTTAGGTTTTCTGATTAAAAATAGCAGACAGAATGTAAAAACTGCAACAGAAACTGAAAGAAAGTAGGAAACTGTAAAAACAAAGCTAAACTTGGGTTACCTAAATTCTATACCTTTCTGTAGACTAGTTGGCATCGATCAAATAGTGATCGGCATCGATTATTTGGTTCGGTGTCAATCAGGAAGTGATTAGCGTCGATTGTTTTGGGTCGACATCGATCAGGTAGTGATCGACATCGATTGGACACACAGGCAGACAAAAGGCCAAAGAGTAAAAGAAGAAAGCAAACTAAGCTAAAACGGATCAAATGTAAGCCCAAATTACTAAAGATTGATCAGAAAGTAGAGATTGAAGACAGAAAAAGGGGATCCGAGGTAGAAATTGATGGATTCTAACCCATAAATTGAAGAAAAGGCCCGATTCGTGCTGATTTGGATAAACGGTGTTGATTAAAGACTAATCAGATTTGACCGGACTAGATCGGTGTTGATCAAAAGGAAATTATAGAAACTAACAAAGAGGAATACCTGAAAAATGCTTGATTGATGATTGATGATGACTAGGGTAGTTGTGGAGACCCGCAAGAGCTGTAGACATGTGAACAGAGTAACAATACACCTCTCAAGGATTAAACAAAACTCACTTTCTTTCTCTGATAATCTCTTTAATCACTCAAACAAAAGTAATCTCTAGGAAACCAACTCTTCGAATCTAACCAAAGAGGATCTCAGGTCGTAAATTTATAATCGGCACCGACCGAGATAAAATCAGCGCCGCTTCAAAAATAGACGCCACTCGAAAAATCGGCGCTAATCAGGGAACAGACTCCCAAAGTGGCAAAAAGGAAATGAATTGGAAGGATAAGAATATTATCCCTCCGACTCAAATATCAAAAATCCTACTACATGGTTTTAGGGGAGGAGAAATAGGTGGGATGGATGGATAAAAATGATACGGGAGGTTGGAAATTGATATGGGGTAGATAAGTAGTTGAAATAAATGTAGAAGATAGAATTACATGGTTAATGTTTAATTAACCATGGATGAAATATAATGGGGTGGAGAAAACTTAGGATAGGCCTCTAAATTAAATATTTAATTAATACCCTAAGGGAGAAGTGGTGATATAAAGGTTCCCCGAGAGGATAACGAACCCAAAGCAGACACTAAATTGGGTAGCCAATTTTAGGTGTCTACACAAAGGGTTTTGAGATTTTAATGTTGAAAACATACATGACCTAGCCATTATAGCGGCATGACTAGTTAGCTACAAATTGGGCACCTCAGAGAGATGGAAGGAGGTGAACAAGTGTTGGTTGTACATAGTGCACAAAATGGTGAGCAAGACATATTATAACATCACAAGCTATGTTGCGGAAGGCATAGTGGAAGAGGCATGCATCCAGGATGATAAGGGTGAGAATATTACTTGGGGTGCCATCTTACTGTTGATTATGTTTTGTGAGATTGGTGTGCCCAATGGGCCAAAAGATAAAATGTGGTTTTATCCACTAGAAGACAATTTGCTAGTGAAGAAAATATCAAAGTTCACATGTCAAGGTTTAATTTATAAGAATTAAAAATAGCACCAAGAGAGGTGGTTTACAAGGATGTGCAACGCATTTGAAGGAGAGTGGCACATACCGTGAGATTTTCCTAGTGTGATGGAAGGACAAGAGGAGTTCACGGTGTATCAACACTTCGCTTAGGCCATTTTTATGAAGACTAATAAGAAGAGCCCATGGTGTAACTTGTATTTCTCTGTTATATCCCATTATTTTAAGGATTCAGTGAACAAGTTACATAACACATGGAATTTACAATTTGATGTTGATAAAGTAGACATAGATATCCATATTCTACGTAAAACATATGTCTACCCCGGTAAAGAGGCATATGTAGAAAAAATGGAGTCTAATAATATTGATATCACTCCAAAGGTTCTAGTTATGGGGAAAATTGAACTTGCATGCATGTATTTATACCTTAGGCCAAGGTTTAAGGAAGTAAAAATTATTGTAGGTGAGGACTTGTCATTGATAGGTCCTCCTAAGGTTAAGCAGTTGTGGGCATGAAGAGGCAACTTGAAAATACACCTTCTATGCAAGAAAACCCAGAACATGAGGGCTTAAAAATGTCCTTAAGTAGGAAGAAGAAAATAAAGAAGATAGTATTCCCTTGATCATGGTAGGATAAGACTACATGAGGGGTGAAAGCATGTAGATATAGGCACTAGAACTTCACTGACCTTTAAGATGACCACCATCGTAACACACTGTAAAGAAGGCCGAAGAGGAGAGAAAGACATTGATGAGGAAAAGTCATCACATGGGAGAGCACATGAGGATGTTGCCACACCTAGCCTTGAAGTGTGAGAAGATGAAGAGATCAGTGGTGAGAAACCATTGTTTGATGTAGACGTCCCCAGTGTAAGTGTGCATGGTCCTGAAGAAGAAAGCTACGCTAGTGGAGATATGAAGATTAAAGACAATGTTGCGCACCCGACTAGGGGACTTGAGGGGTAAATTGGAGAATAAAATAAGGAGGGCATTAAAACATGGGGAAATATAGGTGAGCACTCTAGTGAGGAAAATAAATAAGAAATGGTGTAGACAACATATTTTTGGTACATCAACGACCCAAATAAAATTATATGTGCTAGATTCCAGAAAACTTGTTGTGAAGGAAAAGTTATTGGATGGGAGATGATGGATCCAGAGATGGAAAACACATGCTCCAGAAACAACTATCATGAGTATGTATACTCATAGGGATGACCCTATATTTAATATATGTGAAGATTTATGTGCCTCTAGGAGAATGAATAAGGCACCACATTCTAGACATGTGACCATCAAACCAACTCAGTTCTTAGATAAGAAAACAAGTAATTCCTTAATGAAGATATCTACAGAGGTCATGCACAAGAATATAGATAAAGTGGCTACTATTCAAACCCTATTAGAGGATAAGAAGGATAAAGAGGAGGAAATTCAGTGCTTGACAGAGGAAAAAGAGAGAGATGAGGTGAAGGAATGTGTAGTTTTGGATATGGCAGAGGAGATTGGCGATGAAATTTTACAGGCAAAGCCACAATATGAAGAAAAGGTGTCTGAGAGATTCCCATCTGTGGTACCTTTCTTGCATACATTATTTTATTTGAAATTGGATGAGGGTACATGCGGGAGCTGAGTGAGGAGGAATTAGCCGCAAGGAAATAAAAGGATCTTTGTAGTACAAATCTAAGAAATAGATTGTGTGCCGAGATAGTTGAGTATGACGCCATACTTGATACTTTAAGGGATAAATTGAAACTGGAGAATTTGGTGTTTAAAATGTGTGAAGAGCTGGAGAACATCATTAAAACAAGGACCTTAGAAGAGGAGAATGCAGTCCTTGTGGTGAAAAAAATGATACTTTAGGTGTGAGGAGAGGCTAGAATTACTAGGAGAGAAACACAACATGCTTAAGGTGGCCAGGGACCCTCATGATGATAGGATCAAATAATTGGGAAATTTAATGATGCGACATATCGATGGCATCATGTCGGGATTGGTGAATGTAGTCAAGGTGTTGAAGAACAAGGGAGAAGACATGACTTTAGATGAAATGGATTATGTACTTGGTGACATCCTGCGAAATCTAAGAAGGGACTCAGTTATTGGGAGGAGTTGGAAGCAGACATCAAGAATGAGTATCCTAAGTTGTTGATACCTATAGAAGATTAGCATGTTTGTTGTTGAGTTAATTTATTATTATTTCATTCTTTCTATAAATTTGTTGTTGTACTTCATTCTTTGTTCTTTGAAGATGGAAGTTGGATGACAATATTGTTGAGGGTTGGAAATGAAGCTAGTTTGGGGTAATGTTGATTGGAATTTTTTTACCTAAGTATAAAAATAACATTTGATATTGGTGTGAAGGAAGGAAGTGTGGAATTGATAGAGTTGTGCCTTGTAGATTCACGCCCAAAAAAAAAAAAATTTAGAACTTAACCATTTTTACATGTTATGAGATAAAAATAGACATGGAGTGATGAACACACATTAGATAAAGATAGAAGACTTGGAGGATACACAAAACTATTTTGGGGACAAGAAGAAGTGCAAGAGTCATGCATAATTTGAGCTAATAATAGGATGTAAATTTAGTGTTATTAATAGATAGTCTATTATTAGGAAAAGCTTGCATGCTTCCTCGATTTCTGTTGTAATGAATCATGGCTATTTTTATCATGCGACCTATTTTGAAAGATTTCATGGACGGTGAAGGGAATGTCCCTATCCACTATATATATGTATGTATGTATGTATGTATGTATGTATTGATTTTCATGGTTATAGGAGGTGAGTGAGAGCATGGGTGAATGTATGTAAAAAATTTATGCTAGTATGATTATGTGTGCATGAATTTGTTATGGTAATTATGATGTATTCTGCTATGGTTTTCTTTATGACTATTGTAAGGTGAACCTGATCTTGATCCTTGTTTGATTTACTATGCACTATGGTTGTGAGTTGAACCGTGTTATGTTTTTCCTTTAATTACTTATGGTTATGGAATATATGAATGATCATGCTAACATATTGAAAAAGTTGGCATAAAAATAGGGACTTGGTACCTTTGCATGGTTTGGGTGAGCACTCAAATCATGCGAGTGATCTGTTAGTGCATCTATGGTTTGAGTAAGAAATAGAGACTACACCTGTACTACTAGGTTTTGTTGGGTGATATGATGCCATAAGGCAAAGAAGTACGATGAAGAATTTCCCTATATCCTCCAACCTTTAATTACTTCCTTGAACATGTGTGAAGAGATCTTTGTACGTCCTAATTTTTGGATGATCTGAAGTAATTGGATGAATAATTATAAGGAGTAATTCCATTGTATCCTCTAACCTTTAACTTATTCATATAATGCTAAGGACTATCATGTCGTGTAAAAGCTATTGTGTATGGGTTTGTAGACTTGTTTGAAGCCACTCGTTGTATGTAACCCACAATGCCAAGGGAAAAAAATACCTTTGGACTAAACAAGTGTAGATGTGTTATGTAGTATGTAAAACCCAAAATGATTCCCCCCTCTTTGGGGGTGCATGTGACATCACCGATAAGAGAATGCGGCCCAAAAGAGGAACAACCATATGAACTCATAAACTATGCCTGCAAGGGGAAGGGAATGCGCTTGGTAGAAACCAAGGCATGCATAAACAAGAAACTAGCCAAAGATAAGTGTTAGTAATGTGTGCAATAATTAGTTAGCCATGTTAGTGAAATTGAAACTAACACCTAGTAGCTTCAAAACAATGCTAAACTAACATCTATGCACCATCATGCTAAGAGATAAACAAGTAATAAACATCAACACTATATATTAAAACCTTGAAAACAAACTTCAAGCTAAACATGCTAACATTTATTTCTCTACTCTTTAGAAAGCTAAATCAATGAAATGGACCTAGGTAGATCCTTTAGCTATCAAAGGGTTGATAGTTGTTGTTTGATCCAAGAGGCTTGAGGATGGAGGTTCATCAAGTCATGGCAACAATGCCTTTCTTGATTAACCTATTAATCTTCAAAAAATAGCTTGGATGATTGAATGCAAAAGGATAACACTTAGCTCCACTCTAATGGAGAATGCTCTAAGATGATAAAATGGCTTTAGCTTAGGTTCTATGCTCATTTAGGTGTAAGTATAAAGGTAGGAGGAGGACTCGTTAGATAGCCCAATGTATAAAAGAATCTTTACATCCCTTTACATGTGGCATAATAGAGAGGCTAGGTTAGTTGTGAATAAGGAAGGTTTAGGGAGGGTTAAGTCAACCTTAGGAGAGTTTCGTTTGTCCTCTAGTGACTCCTGGGATTGACGGGGTTTATTAATTAACCAAAGTGATTAATTAATAGGTGCGTAAGCTTATAGAATCTTTTAGAGGAATAGTTAGTATGATTTATGTTATGAGAGGATTTTAATCAAATAAATGATGACTTATTGATTAAATAAGAGAGAATTAATTAATTAAGAATAATTAATTAATATAGATAGAAAGGGGAGCTTATTTAATTATAAAGAATTAATTAATTGAGATATAAAGGGAGCTGATTAATAGAAGGTCATTAATTGGCATCGTTGTTGGATAGAAGATTTAATTAACTAACGTAATGTAATTAATTGACGATGATAGCGAGAGAAAATGTGTGATACTAATGATTTTCATCAATTTGCAGGAAAGGGTATGATTAGTGCAATTCTAGTATTTAAATTGCTCAAGATAAATTGTAGGTGTCTATATTTTCCCATCTTGGGGGTGGCATAAGTGACACCACTTCAAAGATAGTAGATAGATAAAAATTTGAAGGGGTAAAAGAAAAATAGATTCCCCCTCGAGTGTCGATGAGGTGATGAAAGAAGGTGATCAAGGATTGAAAAAGGTGAGAAAAATGGATAGAATAATGGGTAGGGGTAGGATGCCCTAGGTGAATTAGAAGAATAGTGTTGATAGGAGAATGATGTAGAAGAAATATGGAGAAGGAGAGAGAAGAACTAGCCATCATCCCTTGCATTTGAACAACTATTTTATCATCATATAGCCAAAGATCTATGTCATCGGTCCTTATTAAAGATGTACACATGAAAAAAAAAGTATAATGACATAAAAATCCATACTATGAACAATTTTCCATTGCTGAAAACACCAACTCAATGAAACATACAAAAAGTAATGAAATATGAGAAGGAAAAAAGCAATGAAATATGAGGAGACAAGCTCATTTAACAGGGAAACAAGTACAAACACACATATTCAAACAAAAAATGATCAAGACAGTTTTACAAATGTTTTTTTATCAAGCTGAAGATCCCCAAATGTTTGTGATTGACAACAAGGGTAAAAATGATGCCGCTAAAAATGATACATGGAAGGGAAAATGATTAAGGATGTCGAGTCTAATGATAAAGTGTTGTGTATAATGACATAGTATTAGTCAACTGGATGTGCCCCGGAGTACCTATGAAGCAAGAATGCTAGCTTTGTAATGGTTGTAAATCACATGATCCACTAGTTGTTTGATTTGTGAAAACATGAAAATTACAAAAATATATGGAATGAATATCATGTGCAAGACAAGAGTTTTAGCTGCTATGAGTTGTTTACCTATTTTCTCAAAAAAAAGAATTTTTTTACAATTTTTATTATTTTTAACTTTATTTTTTGCATTTTTTATATTTTGGGCAGATTTTTAATTTTTAAGATTTTTCACTGTTTAGATATAGAAGAAGTTAGAAGAATAAAAAAGAGTCTCTTAGGAGTAAAAGAAATTCCATAAGGAGAAGACCGAAGCACCAAGTGGCAAATAATCCCCAAAGATAGTGGACAATTAAAAAATAATTATTTAATAAAAATTAATTATTTGTGAGTGTACAAAAGGAGTGATATCACCTAGAGTAATACAAATTTCCTAACGAGAAGAATTAAGTAATAGGTGGTAAATAATGCCCTAACACTATGAAAATTTAAATAAACTAATTATTTACGGTGAGTATAAGAAGATTCAAAATGATAATGGTGGTCAAAATATTCCTCCGGTATCACAATTTGGAAAAAATGGCCAAATATACCCCACACAAGGGGGGCTAAATCATTATGGTCAATTCATTTTTTAGGAATTACTACCGAAAATTACTTTGAGACCCCTGAGAGAAACAAAGATGATGGTGAGAGAACAATCCTACAGGAGACATGTCAACTGAGTTTGAGAGCATCCATCATGTAGATGATGGCCCCTTCATTAGTATTTTAACCTTTCCCTTATATTTTTGCACATTTAATGCTTTATTAAATGTTTTAGACCTAGGAAAAGGTGCATGTGTGCACCCTTAAGGGCCCAGGAATCCCCAAGGGTGCATAGGCACCAAAAAAGTGTGTGTGCATATCTTTATGTACCAAAAAATCATGTGCGTGCATGCACAAATGCCAAAAGGTATCCATGTGCATGCGCAGAAGAAAAACCTAAGTGAAAGCACCCTAAAGAGGATAGACATATGTGCCCATGCGTGAGAGCCAAAATGGCCATGTAGACACCACGATGCATGTGCATACACACATGGTTGGGTTAGTTAGACAGGAGGTGTGCACATAAATATGGGTGTGTTGGCACCAAAGAGGGTGCACACATGTCAAAGTGGGCGTGCAAGTGCCAAAAAGGGAAGAAATTCTTGAAGACAAAGAACAGATAGGAAGAAGTAAAAAAGTGTAGAAAAGTGACTCATAGAAGAAAGTGAAAATTAGCATAGGATGGAAGAAAATAGAAGAAATGTTAGTGTTAAACACATGATGTTTTTTTAGAGATGGTTTCCAACGTTGCAGAATAGAGAGTGACACACTCACATTGCTGAGATAGAGGTGATCCTACCTCGACGAGACCATCGTGACATGGAAATATTACTAGAGGTGGTTAGCTTAGGACATGTCACGTAGATGACATCCATCGCTTTGTACCATGGCTTGTTGAAAAAATTGATAAAGTGATGGCACAATGAGACTCAATGCTTCCAAATCCCTACAAAGAGATGATGTTACTTTGGAGGATGTTTGGTGGATTCTACGTGTCCCTATTATCGGTTCCCTAATTAAGTACACTAGCAAATTTGGATGTATCACGAGAGGAAAACAATGATGTCTTCTACCGAGATGATATACCCCATGAGGGTATGCCAATATATTTACACCATGTATATTAGATTATACCATTCACTGGGACTTTTATATCGATGGCTCTTATCAGTGGGTTCTTACTCATTGATAAGACACGGACTTCATTTCTATTGGGTCGATTACCGTTATCCATGATTTATACGGTGGCAAAAGATGCGATGGGGCCAATGCATACCGACACATATATATGGGGATTTACATATGATCACCTACCACCATTAGAATATGGTGGGCCCTTCCTCATTACTATAGATTTGGTCATGGGATCACATAACAATTGGTCACCCTATTAGCACACTACGTGTGCGAGCTCCATAAGAGCCAAAATTCATGGGATGGGTTCCCATTGGGGATGATATTTGAGGGCACCTGCATGATACATACTATTATCATCAATATTTTGATGAGTTGTAGCAAAGAGACATCATTTGGATGCCCTATAGGCATATACAGTGGTCGAAGGATGGGGTAGAGCTTGGTGTGTACATGGTCGAGTACTTTATCCTTGGTAGTTGTAGTTATATTATTGAGATTTACAGAGTGGATCGATGTTAATGGCATTGGGTATTATCCAGGTGTTCCTCAACCAAATATTTTGTATTCTCATTGTGATGTGGAGAGGTAGACCATGGGGCCATGTATTTAGGTAGCTAAAGCTAGGGCCAATTTTGCACAAATGGTACCACATATTTGGGCTCCTATACAAAAAATTAGGGATCCAGTACCACACCATATTACCTTGTTTAGTATGCCATTGTTTTTCCTCAAGTAAATGACCATACCAGATGGGGCATGGGTTATAGGTGTGAGGCCACCACCAGAGATCCCTTATAGTAGTGATGAGGGAGATGATGCGAGAGGGTGGTGCCGAGAGGAGGTGATGATGTCAATGATTGACTTGATGGGTAGATACACGATGGTAGAGATGACTAGCGAGGTCTAACACGGGGTTCTAGACTAAGGCTACACGAGTAGGGATAGGGTCCTAGACCGAGATTACATGGGCATGGATATGTTCCCATAGTATATTAGATCCTAGCTAGAGCATGTGGTCCGAGACACAACCCTCCTCACAATCCACCTAGAGGATTACATGGTAGAGATGATAGGGGACAACTAGTTGCCTTGCAATAGCAGCTTCAATAGGTCACAATAGTCCGGTTGCAGTGTAGCGATAGAGAGGGACTAGGCCTGAGCTCATATACAGGTTTTGATAGTAGAGTGGGACCAGGACAAAGCACATGCATGTCAAGGAGGAGATGGTGGTGCTCATTTTTAGCAGATACGATAGATTACCTTGCATATGACACATTTTATGAGTCTACTACAACAATCTTAGGCATAGGTGTAGCAAGTAATAATAGATAGGGATTAGCTCGGGATGAGAGTGTGGTGGACCAGGATAATTTTGTGAGGTTATCCATGGATCTAGTATCCTTAGAAGCGTACGAGATGGGGCTACGGTGACATCATGCACACATAGAGATTTAGCGATAGCCGAGTGTAGATCCTCTTACTATCACTCTTTATATTATGAGGTTGTTCTAGAGGGTTAACAGAACCTACCTATAGCCAGTAGTCAAGTGGATCAACAAGGTCAAAGAGGACACTAGCATCTTGTAGATTAGTTAAGCATCCATATGGGTAGATGATAGGGTAGCGGGCTATACAGTTATGGGTCCTCCCCACCTCGCAGAGCCACGTAATGTTGATGAGGGTTTGAGTCAGACATGACTCATATGTTTTTACCAATTTTTATGTACCTTGTGATACATGCCTCTTATGAAGGATTCATTATTTTTATCAATGTATATGATGTAGCATTTTGATGTATGCCTTTTATGAAGGCTTTATTATGACCTATGCCCTTGATGGCCCATTTTGTACCGATGATGTATATCCTTTTGAGATAGACATTTTATACGCTGGTGCGCACACACACACACACACACACACACACACACATATATGGACACTTTGGATGTTACATGGTTTCATGTTAAGATTTATCTTATGATGATGATTTATTATAGATGTTGAGTATATCATGATGTTTTATGGATTTCTTTCATATGTATTTGTGTATCATGATGATGGATATGACAATGTTTCTCATATGTTAGATGTATGATATATATTTAGATGATATCAAATTTTGTGGTTTATGAGATGTTGTGTTGATCTTTGGCACATGATGATGAGATGATCTTGATTCGGGAGGGATATATTTTGACATTTGCTTCCCTCTCTGCCCATATTTGATGATATGGTATGTGATGATTAGCTTAGCATTCATGTATAATATATGCCTAGTTGTTTATTTATAAATGATGTATAGATGATGTTATATGTGATGATATATATGGAGATATGATGATGTGATAACAAAATTATGTACATGTGACAAGCAAACAAAATCAAATGTTAACAAACCTATCAAATATACATTGCTAAACAACATGAATTAACACAATTATTTACAAGCATGCAAAAACACACTTCATATGTACAAGTAAGAATGAATCTAATCTAAGCAAGAAAATATGAATCTAACAAAGTATATTTACGCAAAAAACTATACAAATGTACAAGAAAATAGAAACTATACAAGCAATCAGTGTACATAAACTAACAAAGAAAGAAATAAACAAGATAAAACAAGTAAACTAAAGCTATGTTTTTGTAATATTGTTTTTAGTGTGTTTTGCATTTGTGGGAATTTTGTGAAACAATTTTCTATTGTTTTGGATTTTGAACATTTTTTAATGTTTTTGTGATTTTCAACATATTTTGAACATTTTTTTGATTTTATAAGGTTTTCCAGAGCTATGTACAAGAAAAGAGAAATGTGGATTCCCCCAATGTTAGATGGGGTATATATAAAGGCAATCCCTTCACCAATTTACAAGAGGAGAAATATCCAGATCAAGGCTTAACAAGATAGGATCAGAAAAATTCCAAATTTTAGGTGTGGAACTAACCCTAGGATAAGTAAATGTACCCCTAGAAACTAGATGCTTGTGAACAACGAGTCCTCCCAAGGCACCAGAATCTAGTTTTCACCAAGGGATCTATCCAAAGTGCCAAAATTGCATGGTTTTCACATATGGATGACTTGCTTTCTCTTTTTGAATTTTTGTATTTTGATCCTTTTTAGTTTTTGTTTGCTTTTTTAATTTTTGTGTCATGTTTAAGCATAGAACTATTTAAGGTGCACTTTGCATTCATTGGCTCAAGGAGCTCATATCCATCATAATGCACAAGTTTTTATTCTTCTACTCCATATTTTTCCATAATGACGTAAGGTCCTAACTAGTGTGGTTCAAACTTTCCTTTCTTCTCTCTTTCTACCCTTGTGTTGAACTGATTCTATTTCATGACCAAATATTTGACCTCAAATTGACGAGGCATGATCCTTTTGCTGTAGTTCCATGAGACTTTGTTTTGATATAGCTTGAAATGGTTAAGGGTTAGGATATGCTTTTCATCCGGGAGTTCTAATTTCGCTTGCTTTGGCCACTCTATAATCCTCATCTTTATCCAGATAATCCCTAAGTGATATTCTCATGGAAGGGAGATTTATTTCCAATGGGATGATATATTCTATTCCAAAAAATAGAGAGTAGGGTGTCACACCAGGAGAAGTGTGAATGGAGGTCCTATAAGCCTAGTAAATTTGGATGAATTTGTAAATGTCGATTCTGAACTGTCTTACTCACCATATTTTCCATGATCCGAACCAATGTTTTTAGTGGCTTCAACTTTCCCATTACCTTGACGGTAATATGGTGTGAAACACTTTAATCTTATTTGAAATCAATGACAAATATCTTTCACTATCTTACTCTTGAATGATTTGTGGGTATGACCATCGAGATGATGTAGGGGTGATATTCCCTATTAAATCCAATCCCCATTTGAAAAATGGCCATGGTGTTGTACTTGGTTGCAATGGTTGTGACAAAACATGGATAAAATTTCCATATTTTTGGCATAGAACACATTTTCTTACATGGTTGATGTTTTCATCAAATCATTGCACCCTCCAAATGGCCAAAATGTGAACAGGACGTTCGGTGTGATTGAGACACATGGGATCACCTCTAAAGCTATGGGACTTGGGCTTGAGGTGAACCTCAGAAGAAGGTTGGATTCCTCTTCCTAAACTAAATTTTTACTACTCCTAGTAATATAAATTAATTATCCATGCCTATGCTAATATTTCATCGAGTTATAGGGAAAGAGATTTAAAAGAATGTAAACTATACTAGGGATGGAGATGCACCAAATAAAGGGTATTGTTAAACTCATGAAGGGTTAATTTGAAGAGGGTGTATGCACCACAAACCAACTTCACCTGCTGCAACTTAGAGAGGATACAAGATATCACAAAATAAGAAGCATACATTCCTTCTATTAAACTTAGATTATGAATAGATAGATCAAATTCAATTGGAAACAAAATCAATCACTGCAATAATATAAAATAGACACATGTCAAACATCCATTTCATTCATAAGGGTCAATGATAATATGGCTTACATAACAGAAGGAAGATAAATTTTCACAACTGATATTCACACAATTATACCACTTTCTAACAGAATGAAATAAGATACTCTGAGATAAAGATAAGCCAACCACTTATACTAAGGAATTAGGCATTCACAAAGCATAAATGCATCAACCATTAACACAATAACTCAGCTTTCCATGGAAAAATATCACTCTGAATGTAATTGAAAGGTTCCTAAATATTCAAAAGCACTCTTCCAAGCTTGAAGAGTAACTTCTCTAAAAAAATTGATCTCCCTAAATACTTAATGTACTTCTCTATTTATAAGTTCCTTAGGTTGAGCCATTACAGTTGGGCCTTAACTAATAATTTACTAAAAATAGAAATGTCATTAAACTCAAGGAACATGCTCCCATAAAAATAGCAAAGTTTGTTGCAAGAATTTGACCTTGATCAACCCAGAATGTTGACTGATGTAGATCTTGGATTAGTCCTTTCATGGATGTCTAGCCTTGGCTAGGCGCTGCAACATCTTCTCCAACTTCAATTTTCCCTTGATCTTTCTCCCAAGCAGCCATCCAATGTTTTTACTCAATGAAACACTTGATAATTCCTGAATTTCTCTCGTCCTTTAGCACACATGCATAGTTATTCACTACATCCACTGTCTCAATTTACCTTGTGATTTTGGCTAGAATTCTTCTCAGTTTACCCACAACCTTCTTTAGTCTTCTTGTGAAATTATGACATGACACCAACCTATCAATAGAGTCACTACTGAAAGTTTGGGTAACCTCATCATCATGTTTCACCAAATCTTTAAAATTTTCCCATATTTGATCCTTCGGAAGAGAATCAATGTTTTCATTGAAGAACTTACAACTAATAATATCAAACTCTTCTGATATGTTATTCAGATCATCCATGATTTCTATTCATTTATCATCCAACTTATTTATTAAATCTTGCAACACTTGAGACCGGAATTCCATTTCCTTTTGATATTCAAACAATTTTAAAGCATCATCAATTACATCCTCTTGAAGGAGTAGATCTAAATCTTCTTCTCTGATTTCACTCCATGTGGCTAAATTCAAGTTTAGATTATTATTATCCTCAGAAAAGGATTCATCCATTTTACAAATAACATCTCTTCCAACCTGTAAATCATTATATATTTCAAGAGCCTCTTTAATTAAAGGATTGGCTTCTTGAAGTATACGCTCCATCCATCCATTTACCGATCTTCCCTTCTGACCTATCTTCTCAATCTCATGATAAGGAATATCATCAGAGAGTAGAGGAAAATGTCAAAGTCGTAGTAGTTGAAACCTCGGTAGATGGAGTTGGTTGTGTTACCTTCCTTAATAGTGTAGTGAGTTTCTCGACCTTTTCTTTGAGCTCATCCTTGGAAGCCTTGTCCTTGTCATATTTTTCTAACATATTTCCAAGAGCATCCTACACATCATGTTTATCTCCTTCATGTGTTTCTTTTCCAAGTGAAAATCTAGAAATTTGATAATCTATTGTTGTAATAGTTTCCTTGGTTTTCCCTTCAATGGGAGTAGTAATTCCATGAACCTTTCTTCAGAATGATTCGTGATAGGATGGAAAAAAATTTAGGTATCTTGTCCTATCTTTTTGGTGCATATTCTAATACACTTAGGTCTATGAAATCCCCTAAAGCCACTTTCTTCTTCTTTTTTAGAGTCCGATGAAACAACAATTACGGAATGGTGATCTTTGATGGGAGTGGAAAAGCCCGATTCGAGTACTGCAGCACTAGTCAAAACAAGAGTACTAGAAACATTAGTTGGCATTTGAACGATGGTGGAAATAATGGATGGGGTGGATGTGAGAATGTCCATAGGAGTGGATACAATGGGATTAGAAGATGAGACAAAAAGAAATGGAAGTGTTAATGGTAGTGAAGAAGAGATGGGTAACCCAATCATTTCCCTTGCTAAGAGAACCGAGAAGAGATGAGAATACTTGGGCCATAGAAGGGGATGGGAAAGAAGAAATGATTGTAGAGGTGAAAGGAAATGATGAAGTGGTGATGAAAGAGGGGATGGAAGATCTGTGAGACACTTAGAGAATCAAAAACTTCAAGTATTTTTAGGTTGGTATTGTAAGAGACACAACTTTGTAAGGGGAAGTATTTGAGAGAGAAGAGATACCAACAATAAATGAGATCCTTTTTGGAACTATATGGCCCCTTTGGATGGATTTCCCCCCTTTTTTAGGTGTTGGAAGACTCACGGTTTGTTGGGATCCTATATTTGTAGGTTGATCTAACCCTTTGGGTGAAATTCCCAAGGTAACCAACCAATTGTAGTTTCTTTGCTGAATAGACCCCGCCCTCTCCTTTGTATTGCAAAATTATTCTAGATACCAATCAATCCATGGTAATGGTTGATTTACAATGTTGTCTTTGTAAGATGCATCGAAACCTCTTCTTCATCTTGTATTTCCTTTGGAACATCAACTATACCAAACTGTTGAACCTCATCTAGAGTTAACCTCTAATAATCCCTTTGTCGGATGATGAGTTCATCTCGACAATGAATCCAAATGTCTTCCAACTGGGGCACGCAGGAACTAGACAGGCATGTTTCACCAAATTTACCCCAATAGTCGAAACTGGTATGAGGATAGAAGGTTCACAAAGTTACTTCTGACATCTCTTCATCGAAATTACTATCCTTATAGATATTAGGAAAAGTGTATCTGCTAATTGAAATAGGGAATTGAACTCCCACCTTATGCCATTTATTCTAAATCTTATGATAGTACAGAAACTACCGAACTAATTCTAGTAAGATCTAATTTTCGGTGGGATATCTTTGAAGCTTCTTTGGGAGAACCTAAAAAACTAGGAATCCAAATATATGTAAATGTAGGGAACTGTAAGTAGATAGCTCCCCACTCATGTACTTCCTTGAAGGATTCATTGGAAATCCTTCGATTGTATAACTATCTATTGAAACGATAGAGAATGAAAGTAAAGAAAGCATCATTAATTATTTGGAAGTACCTGTTTCCCTCATCCAGTGTAATTTGAGGATAAAAATCATAAATTTGGGAAGTACTTCAAATACCTTTAGTATTCAGTCCAGTAAAATCCCCCATAGCAGCTACAACATAGACCAAACAGGATGTCGTGTAGAAACTCTTGAAAGATGATACCTTTCTTAACTGAATGCAAATGGAACTACTAATTTGCTCCCCAATCTAGTAAACTCTTTTCTTTTCTTGATAGTGGCTATATATAGGAACACCCATTCCGAAATTCCTTTGCAAAGGGAAGATTTGAAACTCTTCTTAGTAACACAATAATGCCATTGACTTCTTGAATGAAGTCTGACCGATACATAGTCTTGGGAAATTTAGTAGCATTCTTGGCCGGATAGCCATTTTACATGACCCTTGTGCATACTTCTATTTCCTTGTCCCAATTCTCTCTTCTCATCACACTCGTGAAATTGTTGCATAATATTTGATGTCTGGAAGTTTGAACAAGTCCTTAAAGAAATTTGGGTCCAAGTAGATTACGAACTTGCCATTAGCATCCTTAACTATCTTAGATTCTTCATCAAAGTGAGCTACTACAGCTAAGATGAACTCAGGGAAATGCATGGACACGGGAAATCCAAAGTAGCAAAAACAAGTCCACTATCATATATGGATTACATCTAGGATTTATTGTTTGGGGATTTCACCCTTGCCCAAAAGTCTAGAAAATCAATCTGTCAAGTGATCAGTGTCTCCTATATTCCCCAAGTTTGAAGACAAACAAGAATGGGGAGCCACTCTAAGGAATGTATACTTCATCTTTTCCTTTCCCTTGGCTGTAGAAGTTGACATCAAATTTTGATTTCAGAATTTGAAGACTTTTCAAGAGTTTCGAAAACCCAAAACATTAGGTTTTGAAAACTTGAAACAAAGAGTTTTGAAAACCTAAAATGATGATTTTGAAAACCCAAAATGGAGAGTTCTGAAAACCTGAAATGGAGAGTTCCAAAAACCTAAAATGGAGAGTTCCAAAAACATGAAAATGGAGAGTTCCAAAACCTGAAATGACAAGTTCAAAAACCTGAAATAGAGAGTTTCAAAACAAGAAAAGGTACATTTTTCCAAATAATGGGAACCTCCAAAAAGACAAACCTCTGAACTCCGAAAAGAAAATCCTCCAAATTTCAAAAATAAAAATCTTCCAAAAACATCAACCTTCGAAATCTGAAAATAAAAATCCTCCAAACTTTGAAAATAAAATTTTCCATAAACATTAACCTCCAAACTCGAAAAGAAAATGATAAGTGTCGAGAGGGAAGATTTGAATACTCGAGAGGATCTTGAGGACTATGATGAAATCTACACTGAATTCTGTAGAAAATCAGATTGTTAAAGGAAACATGGTGGGAAATGAGATTTTCATCTTCCATGTAACACCCTGAACCATTGTTACTTCCTCTTGAGCATTCAAGTGTTGATATATGATTTCTTCTATATAAGGATGTTTTCCTTTGATTTTGAAGTCATGCTTGATATGGATTGTATCTTCTTTGCTCTTGAAGATCTTTTGAGTCGAGTCGAGGATATGCTTGGACTCTTTTATTTCTTTCATTTTTAGCACTTTGAGTTCAATCTAATTTCAGGATGAATTGTGGATTTACCCATCTTTATGACTCAGCCTTGGATTAGTTTCATTGATCCAAGAGATTTTTTAAGTTTATTCGGATGAACAAAAATTATAGACCTTACGAAAGTTGCAAGCTCTTAACATGTTGAATGAGCAATTCAGAGTTAACTCGGGATGATCTTGTTAAATGAAAATTGGTTCTAAATCCGTAACATCGGGAAGGCCTAGACCTTAAGCCAGGTAAGATGTTCCTAGGTATTCAATAAGCTTATTTAGCAATACCTGATAGGATCCTGTACAGGGATGTTTTACCCTGTTTGGTTCCAATACGGATCGGTCCTACTTAGGAGACCTAGACTAGATTTATTAAGGTTAATAACCTAAACCTAAACTATAACCTATGGGTTAAATTATTAGTAATATAACCTAGCCCTAAACTATAAGCTAAATGTTCCTAAGGTTAGCCACCTAGCACTATGGAAGTAAGACTAAAGTATTACCTTATGATCTAACCTATGTTTTTAACCTAACTAATGATCATGGATGAAGGGGGACCTATGAAGGGGTGCGAGCCATGGGCGGTAGTTTCTATGGAATTTATGAGTGGGTGGATAAGGATGAAGGACTTAGGATTTGGGCAGAGGTTGTAAATATCTCTTGAGACGATGTGGTGGTAGCACCAAATTTGGGAATGGTTGTTTGTGTTCAATTGGCAATCACCAACTTTGGCGGTCGGTGGCAATGGAGATTAGGTGGGAATCTTGGAGTTAATGTCATTGATGAACTTCGGTTCCCGAGCATGGATCGCTTGGGAAGGCATGCAAATGGAAAATTGGTTGGTATTTTGGTTTTCCATTCGCTCCGTTTTTCTCTCTGTTTGATCACTGGTTCTTTGAACCAGTCTACTTTGTGTTGCATGGCAACTATGAGAATATCTAGCTCTTTTCTCTGTCGGGGAAAGTTTATAAGGCATGAAGGTAACAAATTATTGTTGTTGAATCTATCGTGGAAGAAGAGAAGAAGGCGCGAGCACATTCAGAGGTCTTCTTCAGATTTTTAAGCAACATTACCAGGCATGATAGGCCCTGACTTTTAAAAATCTTGCTTTACTTCAAATGCTTTCATTAAAACAACTCTGTTTAGGTGATTTCAGTTCAGTTGGTTTGAAGCAATGTATTAGTTCTTCCTTTCCTGTGGAATTAGGAATCTCAGGTTTTTCGAAGACCTTGTTGGAATGGTTACTGTATTTATTCTTCCTTTTGGATTCATTTTGATTAAAGACCGGCTGTGCTTTTATTGTTGATTGAATCTGTTGAATCTTTGAGTGAATTCTTGAAGTTTCTTCATTTGGAATGCTTCTTTGTGATTATACTACTTGAATGCAACTATTGTCGAGGTCCTTAGTGAGTTGCAATTTTGGGTTAGAATCTGTTGAAAGTTGCAAGGATTAAATATGAAAATGACTCAGTGTGAGTCTTAGTAATGTTTTGTATGTTTCGAATTCTGTTGAAGTTTTTCAGTGAATACTTTTTAGCATGATATTGTTGGAATTTTTGAAATGGATAGTATGTTTCAACTTCTGTAGAAGTTTAGTTGAGAATACTATATGGTTTCGACTCCTTTTGAGTCCTTGAAACGTAACTTATGTTTTTAACTTATGTAGAAGTTTCATTGTGCATACTGTTGGAATCCTTGAAATGGATAGTATGTTATTGACATCTACTGAAGCTTGTTGTGGATACTCATTGGTTTTGAATCTATTGGAGTCCTTGAATTGTTGTCATATGAATTCGACTTCAATCAAATCCCGGTTGTGAGTACTAGTTGTATTTGACACTGTTGGAGTCCTTGGTATGTTGCGAGTTCGCTCGATTCTCGAATTAAGTTCTTGCTATGCATGCATTTCATATAGACTCTTTCTTATCATTGTTGTGTTATATTCAGTTCACTTCTGTGGAATTAAAGGATGGGTTTTCTTTACAAACTTGACTCTGTTTGAGACCCCTGTTGTATTTTGTAGTAGCGCGACTTCGGATGAAACCTTGAGAAATTATTGATATGGAATTATGCTTCTGTGAAGACCTTGTTGTGATTATTTTTCTTGAAATAGGTTTCTAATATAGGTCCTTGATGTATAATTGTAGGGATTTGTTTCAGTTGAATGAAGCTGTGCATGCTTGTGTTTCGATTCGAGTGTGAATGTCACTTTGTATTTGCATATGGAAACGTCATTTGTTTTTAATGTTATCTTGTCTCGTGTTTGATGAAACAAAGAGCTCTTTCTTTGAACCATGCCGGCGCGATGGCGTTGGGTATTTTCATGTTGATGAATGATATGGAAAAAGGTTTGTTGAGTCTTTCATGGTTGTATTATTTTTCTTTTGCTTTGTTGCAAGAGCTCTTGTATTGCTTAATAGCTACATGTGATTTTTATAATTGGATTTAGATGGAATTGTAGTTCTTCTTGTAATATCGATTGTTTAGTCGCATGCATAAATGTAATTGCATTATTTTAAAGGAGTGGATGCAGTCCGAACATTATTGATTTAGGAATCTAATTGACTCTGTTTCTTTCTTCTAGACCTGTAATTTATATGTTGATTTATAATAAGTTGAATAGGAAAATTCTCTCTCTCCTAGTCAAGAAACCTTGTGTGCTTTCTTCTTGCATCCTTTTGTGATCTCTACGGTAAGGGCATAACAAGAATAAGGCGAGGTATTGTATGGAGGGACTAGTTTAAAATTTGTGTTGTATAAATAGGTATACTTGTCAATACCATTGAAATGTGTTATGATGATAAAAGAATTAAGACAAAGTGAACTTGTTGAATGTTTTAAGCGCCTTTGAGAAATTGTTAGAAACATTCTTGTACAGTATTGCTCTCTTAGAAAGGTTATATTCATATGTTCTTAGTCTCTAACATATAGGATGAATAACTTTGATTTAAGTTTGGAATTTGAAGAAATGATTTCATTTAAACAAAGTTGTTTAATGAGAACAATTGGTGGATTGCAATTGTTTTAAGAATTAGTGCTTATCATGCTCGGTTCACCGAACTAATGACCCGTGTTGACAATTTTTGCGAGATGGTTGCCATAAGTGGTAAAGGCACGCAAATCGATATGATGATCAGATTGTTTAAATTGGTTTTATGATGAATTACAACTTGATTCTCGAATGTACTACTTAAAGAAAGATGTTCTTTTCTGTTGAGTATTGTATCAAATATGTTGATTGCATAAAATGTATTTGATTAGCTTAGAAATGAATGAAATGATGTATTTGTTACTTATGTGTTTGCATTCGTATCTTGATGGATTGAACTTCTTTGGTTCGAATGATTTTAAGAGCATTTTATTATTGTATACCTTGGAGACATTTGGGATAATCTAAGTAAGCTTTGCAAAGATTATGTGACTGAATACTTGTGAATGTTTAGTAGTTCTATTATGTTCTATCTAAAGCTAAATTGAAATTTAGATCACTGTCTTTCGAGAAGCTAAGGTTAAAATAAACCTCAACAGGAAGCTGAACGGGCTGAATAAATTATTGCTCCCTAATCATGATCTAAGTCAAGACAACGTTTAATTTGATTTTGAAACACTATATCTTAATACTAATAAGTAAGATATATTTCAGTTTTGAGAACTGATATAAACCTGATAAGGGTATGGTTAGCAACCTTATGAGAAGACTTAGGGCTATTGCCCAATTTCGTTGATTTAGATCATTGTGTAACAAAGAACTCCTTAATGAAACCTCAAATCTTATTAACTTCTCTTTGTGAAATGGGTCTTAATAAAAACACCAACTCTTTGATACTCATGAATAGATCGGTAGATTACCGAGTCATGGAATGAATAGATCGGAGGTACTCCGAGTCATCACAACTGCATATGGTTATCTGTTATAAGAATGGTTGTTTTGATTTGTGAGTTCTAAATTATATATTTAGAACTAGGAAGCATTTAATAAAAAAAATAAAAATTAATTGTTCTAATGTACTAAAATGGGGACGTTACATCTTGGTATCAAAGCTGAAGGCTATAGCTCTTGGACCTATTGTGTCCATAATCTGATAAAAACCTGAATTTTCTTGTAACAGAAAATGGTTAGAACAAGGGGGAACGTTGCGAATAATGCTCCACCTGAAGGAGGGGCAACAACCCAAAAGCTTGATGAGATCCTTGCTGCCCTATTGGACACAAGAGATCGTTTGGCTGTACTTGAACAACAAGTAATGGGAAATGAGGAGGATGATGAAGCTGGTAATAACAATCAACAACCTCTTGAGGACAACCCCGATATGGGTGTTGATAATAATGCTGGAAATGCACCCTGTCCAACCAGAAAACAAAAAGGTCAGGTTGGAAGCAGAACTCACTAATGATATAAAAGGATAAGTCCACCTAAATATGATGGCACCACATTAGGAGATGGAGCGAGGCGGCTTAGAAAAATGGAGAAGTACTTTGCAATAAGAAACTTCTCGGAGGAAACCAAAGCTATTTGGGGAGCCTATCACTTTCCCATGAAGCATCTTCGTGGTGGGATAGCCGTAAAAGTAAAAGCTAAGCTAAATATTGATGAGAACAATATTACTTGGGATCAATTTAAGGGCTATTTTAGGCAACATTGGCTGCCAAAACTTTTCTATGATCGTAAAAAGCTTGACGAGAATTCAGAACTTAGCTCAAGGGAAGCTAGCAGTAATCGAATCTGGGAGTGGTTTACAAAACTCCTCAAGTATGTACCACAGTATCAAACTGATGAGAAGTTCAGAATATGGAAATTCATCATGGGACTGAATCCCATGATAGGGGAGAGGTCGATGTTCATAGTCCAACCACTATGGAAGGAGTTGTTAAAAATGCCATAAGATAAGAACATAAATTAAAGGCTATTTCTTCTCATAAAGAGGAAGTGCGGAAGAAGATTGCAAACCCTTCTTCAACTTCACTTGCACCCAAAAAGGGACCATGGAAAATTTTTGGAAACAGAAGTAAGTTTCTAGGGGATAATAGTAAGAAAACGATAGCAAATAAGCCTGCTAGAAATGTAAGGGATAATTTTGCCAAAAATTATAACAATGGAGAAGCCCTATTGAGAACAATGTGATAATTAAAAGGTTGGAGGAAATTTTGAGCCTAAAAAGGGACTGTAGGAGGCTGCTTTATAATTATGGCAAAGACCACTACGTAAATCATTGCCTTTGAAGAAGGATGATCATAATCAGCACATAAGATACATGCTGCGGTAGTAGACAAGAAAACTGAAAAGCAAGTGCCTCCTATAAAAGTTCCGAGTAAGTTATTTGGCATACCTGTCACTATTCTTTTTGATACAGGATCTCTTGAATGTTTAATTTCTAGTAAACTTGCTTCTAAACTTAAGAGAAAGGATGGAAAAATGGATAAATCTTGGGTATGCAGTATGGTAATAATTCTATTCATACAAAGTAATTATGTGTCTTTTTGGGGCAGTCCTTGACTTACCTAACTTTTCCACTTTGAAGTTTACCTCTATGTTACACCTTTGGGATCGTATGACATTGTCATCGGTGTCAATTGGTTATCGACCATAAAGAAAAAGTAGACTGCTATGAAAAGAATATAAAATGTTTAGATGATCGGTTGAAGGCAGTAGAGATTCAAGGTGTGAAACGGGAAATTTTAGTTAGAAAATTGTCAGCTATGCAGCTTAAAAAGGCTAAAAACAAAGGATGTACCCTTTATGCAGTAAAGATATCTGAATTTTCAGAAGAAGATGGTGATTCCATGAAACGATTTCCTCTGTTGCAAAGTTTCAAAGACATTTTTCCGGAGGAATTACCAGGTTTACCACCCAAGAGGGAATTTGACTTCACCATCGAAATCAAACCAGGAACGGAACCTATTTCCAAAGCACCTTATCGGATGACTACTATAGAGTTAGTCAAGCTTAAGGCACAATTGCAAGAACTTTTGTCTAAGGGTTTGATTAGACCAAGTGTTTCACCTTGGGGAGCGCCAGTAATATTTGTGAAAAAGAAGGATGGAACACTTAGGCTGTGTATTGATTATCGGATGTTGAACAAAGCAACAATCAAGAACAGATACCCACTTCCAAGGATCGATGATCTATTTGACCAGATGCGTGGGGTAGCGGTTTATTCTAAGATAGATCTTCGATCTAGTTATCATCAATTAAGGATTAGAGAAGAAGATATTCATAAAACAGCGACTTTTCGAACAAAGTACGAGACATTATGAATTCACGGTTCTACCCTTTGGATTAACAAATGCACCCGCAGCTTTTATGAACTTAATGAATAATATCTTTCAAGAATATTTAGACAAGTTTGTACTTGTATTCTTGGACGATATTCTCATTTATTCTAAAAGTGTTGAAGAGCACAATGAGCATTTGAAGATAGTTTTGGGAATTTTGAGAAAAATAAAGTTGTATGGTAAGTTATCCAAATGTTCTTTCTATGATACAAAAGTTCACTATTTGGGTCATGTCATTAGTAAAGAAGTAATTGTTGTGGATCCTTCAAAAATAGTGGCAATAACTGAGTGGCCTGCACCAAAGAATGTGCACGAAGTAAGAAGCTTCATGGGTCTTGCTGGTTATTATAGAAAATTTGTTAAGGATTTTTCTAAAGTGGCTGCACCGATAACTTCATTGCAGAAGAAGGATAAGAAATTTATTTGGAATGATAAGTGTGAAACTGCTTTCAAAAGTCTGAAAAGTCAGTTGACTTCCGCACCTATTTTAGTTGTACCAGACCCTAATGGGAGCTTTATTGTTGTAACAGATGCTTCTGGGGAAGGCCTTGGAGGTGTTTTGTTACAAAATGATCAAGTCATAGCATATGAAAGTAGAAAACTTAAGTTACATGAGCTGAATTATGCTCCTCATGATTTGGAGCTTGTTGTCATTGTTCATGCGCTTCAAGTCTGGAGACACTATTTACTTGGGAAACCTTTTGAGTTGAAAACTGATCACTTAGGACTGAAATATATTTTCACTCAGCCTAATCTAAATGCCAGACAAAGAAGGTGGTTAGATTTTTTATCTCAATATGATTTTGATATTAGCTACATCAAAGGGAAAGAGAATAGAGTAGCAGATGCTCTAAGTCATAGGAAGCACATTTATGCTCTTATAACATTAAGAACTCAGTTTAAGGATGAGGTAAAAAGTGCCTCAGAATCTGATATATACTTTCAGCAAGTAAAAGTAAAAGCGCTACTGCAGAACCTAATGATGAAAGGTATAAAGGTTTTCATTTTGATAATGAAGGAATCTTATGTTATGAAAACAGGGTATACGTACCTATGCTGAACGATTTGAGAAAGAAGTTGTTAGTTGAATTTCATAATTTGCCCTTCTCTGGACACCGGTATTACAAAAATGCTTGTTGATCTAAAATAGCAATACTTTTGAAAAGGTATGAAAAAGGATGTTATTGATTTTGTGACTCATTTTTGGAATGTCGGTGGGTTAAGGCGAGAACACATGCACCTTCTTTGGACTATTATATCCCCATAGCATACCGCAGACAAATGGCAAGTAATAAGCATGGACTTTGTACAAGGGTTACCTATGTCCGGGAATAAACATGATGTTATCCTAGTAGTTGTAGATAAACTAACTAAGGTAGCTCATTTCATCATTTGGGAATCTAAAGGATGATTCACCAAGTGTTGGCCAAAAGATTCGTGCACGAAATATTCAAAGTTACATGGTGTACGAATTGATTATAGGCTGACGAGGATCCTAGAATGATGTCAAGATTTTGGCAAACGCTTAATACAACTCTTGGAACGAAACTAAACTTCATTCTGCGTATCATCCAGAAATGGATGGACAAACCAAGAGAGTAAATCAAGTGTTAGAAGATATGTTGCAAATGTATTGCATGGATCAACAGTATAAATGGGAAGAGTATCTTCCACTAGTTGAATTTGCATACAACAACACTTATCACTCATCTCTTAAAATGGCACCTTTTGAAGAACTTTATGGAAGGAAGTGCTAGAACCCCTGTTAGTTGGGATAGTATTGAGGATAGAGTGGTAATTGGACCAAAGATCCTCACTGAAATGGAACAACAAGTAAAGTTGATTCGTGAATGATTAAAGGAAGCAGCAGATAGGCAGAAGAGCTATGCTGACCTTAAGCGGGTTGATTGAAGGTTTGAGCTTGGTGAGAAGGTTTTTCTTCGTGTTAAACCCAGAAAGAGTTCTATAACTTTTGGCAAGGCTGCCAAGTTATCACCTTGTTTCATGGGACCTTTCGAAATTGTTGAAATAATCAATCCTGTAGCTTACCGATTAGCATTACCACCTGCTTTGTCTTGCATGCATGATGTTTTCCATATTTCTTTGCTTAAGAAATACGTTTCAGATTTGTCACATGTCTTAAATTGGAATTCCTTGTAGGTCCAAGACCCAGGAATAATCATGGTTAAACCCACACGAGTGTTGGAAACTCGCCAATTGCATTTGAGAAATCATGAAATACAACAATGTAAGGTCCAGTGGGACCAGTTTAACGAAGAAAGTGCAACTTGGGAAAATCTGGAAGAGATGAAAATTGCTTTTCCTTTTCTTTTTCAACAAAATGAAATCTATTGACAAACATTTTTATGAACTTATCTTTTTCATGTCTATATGAAAGCCAAATTGAGGCAAACATTATTCAAATTTGAATAAAATGTATCGTGACATTGATTTCTAGAACTATTCAAGTTGGAGATAGTCACATTGTATTGTGAACTATTAAATTGGTTGACCTGAAGGTAAATCAAATATGTAATCATCGGGACGATGAATCTTTTAGGAGGGAAGCATGTAACACCCTGAACCATTGTTACTTCCTCCTGAGCATTCAAGTGTTGATATATGATTTCTTTACGTATAAGGATGTGTTACTTTGATTGTGAATTCATGCTTGATATGGATTGTATCTTCTTTGCTCTTGAAGATCTTTGACTGAGTCAGGATATGCTTGGACTCTTTTATTTCTTTCATTTTTAGCACCTGAGTTCAATCTGATTTTGGGATGAATTGTGGATTTACCCATCTTTATGACTCAGCCTTGGATCAATTGCATTGATCCAAGATATGTTTTAAGTTTATTCTGGATGAACAAAAATTATAGACCTTACGAAAGTTGCAAGGTCTGAATGTGTTGAATGAGCAATTCAGGAGTTAACTCAGGCTGATCTTGTTAAATGAAAATCGGTTCCAAATACCGTAACATCGGGAAGGCCTAGACCTTAAGCCAGGTAAGATGTTCCTGGGTATTCAGTAAGCTTATTTAGAAATACTTGATAGGATCGTGTACAGGGATGTTTTACCCTGTTTGGTTCCAATACGGATCGGTCCTACTTGGGAGACCTAGACTGGATTTATTAAGGTTAATAACCTAAACCTAAACTATAACCTATTGGTTAAATTATTAGTAATCTAACCTAGCCCTAAACTATAAGCTAAATGTTCCTAAGGTTAGCCACCTAGCACTATGGAAGTAAGACTAAAGTATTACCTTATGATCTAACCTATGTTTTTAACCTAACTAACGATCATGGATGAAGGGGACCTATGAAGGGGTGCGAGCCATGGGCAATAGTTTCTATGGCATTTATGAGGTGGATAAGTATGAAGGACTTGAGAGATTTTGGAGGTTGTAAATATCTATTGAGACTCGACGTGGTGTAGCACCAAATTTGGGAATGGTTGTTTGTGTTGAGTTGGTAATCACCAACTTTGGCGGTCGGTGGCAATGGAGATTAGGTGGGAATCTTGGAGTTAATGTCATTGATGAACTTCAGTTCTTGAGCGCGGATCACTTGGGAAGGCATGTAAATGGAAAATTGGTTGGCATTTTGGTTTTCCATTCGCTGTTTGATCACTGGTTCTTTGAACCAGTCTACTTTGTGTTGCATGGCAACTATGAGATTATCTAGCTCTTTTCTCTGTCGGGGAAAGTTTATAAGGCATGAAGGTAACAAATTATTGTTGTCGAATCTATCGTGGAAGAAGAGAAGAAGGCGCGAGCACATTTGGAGAGGTCTTCTTCAGATTTTTAAGCGACATTACAGGCATGATAGGCCCTGACTTTTAAAAATCTTGCTTTACTTCAAATGCTTTCATTAAAACAACTCTGTTCAGGTGATTTTAGTTCAGTTGGTTTAAAGCAATGTATTGGTTCTTCTTTTCCTCTGGAATTATGAATCTTAGGTTTTTGAAGACCTTGTTGGAATGGTTACTTTATTTATTCTTCCTTTTTGATTCATTTTGATTAAAGACTGGCATTTTTGTGCTTTTATTGTTGATTGAATCTGTTGAATCTTTCTATGAATTATTGAAGTTTCTTCTATTTGGAATGCTATATGTGATTATACTACTTGAATGTGACTATTGTCAAGGTCCTTACCGAGTTGTGATTTTGGGTTAGAATCATTGAAAGTTGCATGGATTAAATACGAAAATGACTCGGTGTGAGTCTTAGTAATGTTTTGTATGTCTTGACTTCATTTGAAGTTTTCGATGAATACTTTTAGCATGATATTGTTGGAATTTTTGAAATGGATAGTATGTTTCAACTTCTGTAGAAGTTTAGTTGAGAATACTATATGGTTTCGACTCCTTTTGAGTCCTTGAAACGTAACTTATGTTTTTTTTAACTTATGTAGAAGTTTCATTGTGCAGGTATTGTTGTGGATACTCATTGGTTTTGAATCTATTGGAGTCCTTGAATTGTTGTCATATGAATTCGACTTCAATCAAATCCCTAGTTGTGAGTACTAGTTGTATTTGACACTATTGGAGTCCTTGGTATGTTGTGAGTTCGCTCGATTCTTGAATTAAGTTCTTGCTTATGCATGCATTTCGTATAGACTCTTTCTTATCATTGTTGTGTTATATTCAGTTCACTTGTGGAATTAAAGGATGGGTTTTCTTTACAAACTTGACTCTGTTTGAGACCCTGTTGTATTTCGTAGTAGCTTGACTTCGGATGAAACCTTGAGGAAATTATTGATATGGAATTATGCTTCTGTGAAGACCTTGTTGTGATTATTTTTCTTGAAATAGGTTTCTAATATAGGTCCTTGTTGTATAATTGTAGGGATTTGTTTCAGTTGAATGAAGCTATGCATGTTTGTGTTTCGACTCAGTGTGAATGTCACTGTATTTGCATATGGAAACGTCATTTGTTTTTAATGTTATCTTGTCTCGTGTTTGACTGAAACAAAGAGCTCTTAGCTAAACAATGCCAGGCAATGGCGCTGGGTATTTTCATGTTGATGAATGATATGGAAAAGGTTTGTTGAGTCTTTCATGGTTGGATTATTTTTATTTTTCTTTGTTGCAAGAGCTCTTGTATTGCTTAATAGCTACGAGTGATTTTTATAATTGGATTTAGATGGGCGTAGTTCTTCTTATAATATCGATTGTTTAGTCGCATGCATAAATGTAATTGCATTATTTTAAAGGAGTCGAGTCTGATCACCCATAACATTATGGATTTAGGAATCTAATTGACTCTGTTTCTTTCTTCTAGACTGTAATTTATATGTTGATTTATAATAAGTTGAATAGGAAAATTTCTCTCTCTCCTAGTCAAGAAACCTTGTGTGCTTTCTTCTTGCATCCTTTTGTGATCTCTCTACGGTAAGGGCATAACAAGAATAAACCGAGGTATTGTATGGAGGGACTAGTTTAAAATTTGTGTTCTTTGTATAAATAGGTATACTTGTCAATACCATTGAAATGTGTTATGATGATAAAAGAATTAAGACAGTGAACTTGTTGAATGTTTTAACTGCCTTTGAGAAATTGTTAGAAACATTCTTGTACGAGTATTGCTCTCTTAGAAAGGTTATATTCATATGTTCTTAGTCTCTAACATATAGGATGAATAGCCTGATTTAAGTTTGGAATTTGAAGAAATGATTTCATTTAAACAGGTTGTTTAATGAGAACAATTGGTGGATTGCAATTGTTTTAAGAATTAGTGCTTATCATGCTCAGTTCACCGAACTGACCCGTGTTGACAATTTTTACAGATGGTTGCCGTAAGTGGTAAAGGCACACAGATCTGATATGATGTTCAGATTTTTTAAATTGGTTTTATGATGAATTCCAACTTGATTCTCTAAATGTACTACTTGAAGAAAGATGTTCTTTTGCTGTTGAGTATTGTATCAAATATGCTGATTGCATAAAATGTATTTGATTAGCTTAGAAATGAATGAAATGAGGTATTTGTTACTTATGTGTTTGCATTCGTATCTTGATGGATTGAACTTCTTCGGTTTGAATGATTTTAAGAGCATTGTTATTATTGTATACCTTGGAGACATTTGGGATACTCTAAGTAAGCTTTGCAAAGATTATGTGATTGAATACTTGTGAATGTTTAGTAGTTCTGTTATGTTCTATCTAAAGCTAAATTGAAATTTAGATCACTGTCTTTCGAGAAGCTAAGGTTAAAATAAACCTCAACAGGAAGCTGAACGGGCTGAATAAATTATTTCTCCCTAATCATGATCTAAGTCAAGACAATGTTTAATTTGATTTTGAAACACTATATCTTAATACTAATAAGTAAGATATATTTCAGTTTTGAGAACTGATATAAACCTGATAAGGGTATGGTTAGCAAACTTATGAGAAGACTTAGGGCTACTGCCCAATTTCGTTGATTTAGATCATTGTGTAACAAAGAACTCCTTAATGAAACCTCAAATATTATTAACTTCTCTTTGTGAAATGGGTCTTAATAAGAAAGGAAGTTCTAAGGTGAGGAACCCAGGGGTTGGGAAAAGACTACGCTAAAAGGAGCGTCTTAAAGTATATCTTTAACTCAACGTAAGTAACACCTTAAAGTTAAGTAGATATTTTTGAGGTGGATTTGAAGGTTGATGGCACAAGTCAACTACAGGGTTGTACCTTCAAGAAGATTAGGATCTTCTCAAAGATACAACAATACAGGTGACTTATGGTGACACCCTTTGCATTGATCGTTAAGATTTACACCTTAAACTCAAACAAGTTTTACTCTGGGACTGGTTAGGAATGTGGTCATGTTATAAGGCTGCCCCTGGAGACTCGGGGTATCTTGACACACTGGGTTAACTAGGGTTGACCCAGTATGTTAGTGTATCCGTAGTCCTCGAGAGCATACCTATAACATTGTCATATTATTAACTGCTCTGAGTGAATAACTTGGGGCAGGAGAGACTGACAGAAGTCAGTATAAGACATTCTACATAACATAGGAATGGGGTGAAGGACGTATTCTAGATTGATGAGTATGCCGTCAAGGAATACGAGACATAAGTAGTATGTTTCAAATCTTTGGCCAAAGTATCGCAAGTTGTTGATTGCATTGTCCTATGTCACCTAGTCTAAGGGATGAGATGCCGATGAATAATGGTAACAATTATTCAAATAGGTTCCTTGGATAGAGCATTCTAAATCCCAGATTAGGGAAGAGAACCGCAAGAGTGATGTGTTAAAATAAAAACACCAACTCTTTGATACTCATGAATAGATCGGTAGATTACCGAGTCATGGAATGAATAGATCGGAGGTACTCCGAGTCATCACAGCTGCATATGGTTATCTATTATAAGAATGGTTGTTTTGATTTGTGAGTTCTAAATTATGTATTTAGAAATAGGAAGCATTTATCAAAAAATAAATAAAAAATTACTTGTTCTAATGTACTAAAATGGGGACGTTACATTCCAAGGTATACGAGAAGAGGAATAAAAAGAAAAAAATGAATAAGGAGAAAACAAACCACAAGATCTTAAACAAAAAATAAAATAACCCAAATAAAAGACCTCCAAAATGACGTCGAAAATTACAAGATAAAGTAAAAACCATATCGTCAGAGAAAAATATTAGGTGAAAATGACAAGTAAAATCACAGTTTAAATAGAAAAACCTAAATTTAATGCTCGATTTTGACACATACCGAATTAGACAATAATTAAATGCGCAAAGAAATCGAAAGTCTAAAATATGAAAGTCGAGAGTTTTAGACTTCAAAGATCAATAGGTAAAAATTATGGAATGGTGATGGAAAAAATATGAAACTTAAAAGCCCAAAAGTCTAAAACTTTGGACTTACAAACTTTTGACTTTGAAATTAGAAAACAAAAAAACCAAAAATGGTTGGGAGAGTTCTAAAACCCGAAATTCTGAAAGTCAAAAATTTCATACTTTAAACCTTCGGAACACCAAATGAGATTTTACCTAAAATGTGACATGGGATTCTAAAACCTAAAAGCCCAAAATTATAAAATTTCAAACTTTCGAGCTTTTAGACTTTAGAATTCTGAAAGAAAAAATCACCAATTACTTAAGGAAATCTCTGAAACCTGAAAGTGTGAAAGTTCAAATTTGTGGACTTTCGGGCTTTAAGTCGAAGTCCAAAAGCACAATTTTAATTCTTTGTCATAAAATTTTTGAAAGGGAGAAATCCCTGAAACCCGAAAGCCCAAAATTTTTGGATTTTCAGAATTTGGAGAATCTCAAGAGACTACTAAATACTTTCAAGTGAAAGATTTTTCAATTTTTTGTTTTTATCAGTTTTAACATCTGTTTCTCAAGGTATATCTTAAAAGTTAATAGTTGTAGCAATCTATCTCCATAATAGGCCATTGTAGCCTATCCTTAACAATTTCTTCACTATGACCATTCCATTTGTATGGGTTCCACACACCACTTCATGTACTTCCTTGATTGGTGGGACTGACTCTGCTACATCTAGACAATGCAACTGATTCCCATCATATCCATGATGATAGATCATACCTCCTAGGAGGCTGTCACGGGCTATTTTGTGGATAAGGCTTTGTTTTTTGGATCGGTAGATGTCATTAGGAAAGGTACAAATTTTAAGATAGTTATAGATGGGTGCATATCATGGGGAGTAGGGACCAAAAAATTCACATGCCAAATAGGATTATGGCATTTTTGTGTGGTGACATACATTCTCAAAAAAGAATGACATATATTTTCTTTCCGGTGGAATTTGTAGCATAGAACCCATAGTTGACATTGCATATGTGCATCCATTCTATGCCCTTGGAATTTGAGCAAAAGTAATGTGCACAAATTATTTTTTTGAAGTTTCCACCAATTTCTTATATGGAATGAGATTTTCATCCTTGACCTTGTATTCATCATTGACTTGTGAGATAATCAAATGTGAGTCACCAATGACCTTGACATGGTGGATATTCCATTTTATTCCTAGCTTCATCCCAAGGATGAGTGCCTCATATTCTGTTATGTTTTTGTGTAAGGAAAACCAAGATAGAAAGCTTGCAGGATAGGATCTCTTGAAGGAGTGATTAGTACTACCCCAGTCCCTAAACCATGGAAATTAAATGATCCATCAAAGTTCACTTTCCATATGATGGATTCCTCAATATACATCAGTAATACATTTGGTAATTCCATACTTATGGGCTTTGTTCCAAGTAAAGGTACTTATGTTAGTTATTTGGTAAGCACTTATCCCTTAATGAACTATTGGTGTACATATTCAATGTCAAATTCACTGAGAAGAATGATCCAATTATCCATTCTACCTATAAGGGCAGGTTTTGACAATAGGTACTTGATTGGGTCAACTTTATATATAAGCTTGGTTTTATTATTCAATAGGTAATGGAAAAAAAATTTAAAGGTAAAAATGACAACTAGACAAACTTTCTCAATTTTTTGATAGTTGAGTTCATAGGAAATAAAGGCACGACTAAGGTAGTATAAAAATTTCTCTTTGTGGCTTAGGTCATATTGTGCAAGAAAAGTGGAAATAGCAAATTGGGTAGCAGATATGTATATAAAAAGTGGCTCACTAGGGGTTTGAGGCATGTGGATAGGTGGATTGACCAGATATTTTTAATAAATGTGAAGGCCTAATGTTGTTATGATCCCCAAATAAAGTCAACATCATTCTTAAGAAGATGGGTGAATGAATGACATTTGTTAGCAAGCTACGAAATGAAGTGGTGAATGGCTTGTATCTTTTCTTGAAATTTTGAAACTATTTGATATTCTTTGGAGGAGACATTTTAGAAATGGCGGTGACTTTGGCTAGGTCTACCTTAATCCCTCTCCTTGATACAATGAAGAATAACAATTTCCCTAATAATACTCTAAACAAACATTTATTTCGATTCAACCTAACCTTATATTCACGTAGACGTTCAAAGATATGTCATAAAACTTCAAGGTGATCTTCTCTTGTCTTGAAATTTTTAGGATATCATCTATATGGTCCTCCATGATGTCATGCAAAATATCATGGAATATTACTATCATTCCCTATTGATAGGTTACACTGGCATTTTTGAGGTGAAAGGCATTACTTGATAACAGAATATCCCCTAAGGGGTTGTAAAGGTTATCATTTGTTGATCTTCCTTTATTATCTTGATTTGATTATATCCTAAAAATCCATCCATAAGAGATAGAATTTCATAACCCATAGTTGAATTGACAATCATGTCGATGTTGGGAAAAGGGAAGTCATCTTTCAAACATGCCTTGTTGATGTCTCTAAAATCTGTGCAAATTATGATTCCTACAGGTTTCTTTTGTACCAAAACTACATTTGATATCCATTCCGAGTAGTCAATAGGTCTAATGAACCTTGCTTCTAGTAATCTTTCTAACTCTTCTTTAACTAGAAGAGCCACCCATGGATGCATTTTTCTTAGTTTCTGTTTGATGGGATTTGTGTATGTGTGCACAACTAGGTTATGCACTACCAAAGTTAGATCCAAGCCTGATATATCTTTATAAGAGCACGTGAATATATCCACAAATGTTTTGTGAATCATGGTGAATGTACTTTTATTTTGTGTTGAGAGAGAAGCTCCTAGCTTGACTATCTTTGGGTCTTCTTTTGTTTCAATATTCACATTGATTGTTTCTTTTACCAACATTTTGACATATATGCCATACATGTAGGATTGGGAGGAAGGTTGGGATCTTCTTCCAAGGGTGTCTCTACAATATTTTCACCCTTGGCATGGTAACTTTTCTTGTCTCGTTGATTTTTTTGTTTATCAGTCGGTTCCTCAAAGAGGTTTTCACTGTGTGACTTGGAATTTTTCTTTTGCCAAGGTTTTTCATTGGAACTTTTCCCTCATTTTTCTTAAGTTTTCTTGACCACGAAGCTCAGATTCCTCTCCAAAATAGGAACATGTATCTAAATCAATGTATAAACTCTTCTTATGGTCTCCAATTGGAATTATATCTGATATGCCCATAAAATCTGCAATGGCCTCATCATTCTCAAAATAGTCCAATGGCACATGAAATTTTTGGTCCCAATCGACAAGGGAATGGTAGACAAGGTCAATTTTAGGTTCAATGGGGGTTAAGGTAAGGACAGAGGTATCCATGAATAGGTTTATGGAGGAAAGATCCTCGTATTGGCTACAAAGTGGGAATCTATTTCGTTGTCTAAATAATCGAGCTATCCTTGTGCTCATAACATGTAGCGTCTTGATCATTGCAATGTGATCCATAGGTTTGAATGCCGATATCATATATTTTAGTTTTGAAATGTGGGATCAGAACTGGTTCTATTAGTCCTTGATCATTCTTTCCACATCCTAGGCCTTTGTAGCCCATAGAATACATCATTCATCTATACTTCTCATATGTAAGGATTGGGTAACAAGTTGGTTATGTGTCCTTCAGAACCCAATTTGTAGGTGGGTTCAACAATTTCTCTTCTGTAAGTAATCCACCAAAACATAGTGTCCCAATAGTCTATTCATCTCTAGGCCATTTGAAATGATAGTTAGGTCAACCTCTTATTTTAGTTGACAAAGATAGGTCTGAGACTAGGATATTTTATTGCACATTGTGTTCTCCATGACTATACTCTAAAAATTTCATCTCCCATGAATCAAAAGGAGAAGTAGATGTAGAAGCTTCATGAGTGCAAGAACTTAGGGATTTTGAATCTACCCATGATTCCATAGTTTTTGATTGAAGGGGAACAACTATATCAATAGAAGGACATGCATATGTACCCTTATGAGAAAAGCTATTGAGAGATCTGTAGTGAGTGAAAGGTTCTGGATCTCCTTGTATTGTAATAGTGTGTCCCTCATGTTTTAACTTGATGCACTGATGGAATGTTGATAGTATGGCCTACATGGCATGAATCCATGGGTGGACAAGAAGAATATTATATGGAATTTCTAAGTCTAAGATGTGAAACTTTGTATTGTGACAAGTTGGTCCTACTTCCATCAGCAATGTGATTGTTCCAGCTGACTCCCGCTCGTGTTTTCGTAAGAGGTTATGGTAATAATATGGGACTATAGATCTTCCTTTGTGTGCCCTAGTTGTTTAATTAGTTTCAAAGTGCATATATTCAATCGACCCATTGTCCACAAGCACCCATTTTATCTTCTGGCGGGTAACAAATACCTCTATATATAGGGGAGATTATGTGTGTGATCTTAAATAGGGATTTCCTTGTGATTAAAGGAGATGTATTTAGTTGATGAATTTTTGTCCACCATGGCTTGTAAATGTTAAGGGTTTACTTCCATTGGCACTCCTGACCCCTAGAGATCTTTTTATAATATGTTCTTATGTACATTTCATATCTTAAGAATATCTAAGATTGAAATCTTAGCATATGTCTTCCCAAGTTTATCTAAGAGGTTGTACTAACCATCCTGAGGGGTTGACGGAGAGGGTTTTGGGATCATGAGATGGGCATGCCTTATTACCATAGCGCAATCCTTTCCCTTGATTCTAATGGTATTCAAATTTTCATTAGAAGATTGGACACATCCAATGAGTGAGTCATAATGATTATTTTAACTTTTGGTGTATAGATATTTTACTGACTTTGTAACTTCGAGAATGAATGTCCTTGATCCAACATTTTTGGGTGTAAGAGATGAAGAATAATTAGGAGTTTTATTATGATTCTTTTCCTTATGGGTATAAATAAATTTTTAATTATGTTCTTTCGAATGGCTTTTCAAAAACCCCTTCCATGGTAGTTGGGTTTTGAACATCTACCTCACCCCTATGATAGGGTTCAATCCCATGATAAAATTTTGTATCTGAAATTCTCATCGGTTTGATACTAAGGAACGATTTTAAGAAGTTTATTAAACCTCTCCCATTACTCAGTTACAATTAATTTTCCTTGAATTAAATTCTAAAATTTTGTCATTTTTTCATCATAATAGAGTTACAGTAGCTAGCATTTCGTAAAGTAGCTCTTAAACCGATCCCAAGTGTTGTTTGATTCATCAATGTTTAATTTAGATTGACGGTTGTCCCATCAGGAGGATGCCTCATAAGAAAACTAATAAGCTCCCCATGCTACTTTTGTTTCTTCTGAGAAGTTCCTTATTGTAAAGTACTTCTTCATTTCATTGAGCCAATTCTCAACTCCATCCCCTAGTGTAGTGCCATCAAACTTTGGTGGACTTATCCTCTTTATGTCATTATTAAGTTCAATTGCTAATATTGCCTTTTTATTTTCAGGTTGATTGGGTACATTTGCATTTGCATTCACAACATTATTATTGACATACGCAACATTGTTATTTGCTCCATTATTATTATCAACACCTGATTTCCAACATTGGCATTGTCCTTGGAGGTGGTTGATTGTTAATACCATCATCATATTCCTCCTCTTCATTATCCATTACTTGTTCAAGTACATCAAGACGATATCTTCTTTCCAATAGGGCAACAAGAATATCGACAAGTTTTTCTATGGTAGCTACTTCTCCACCTGGAGGTGGGTTATTTGTAGCACCTCTCCTTTTTCTAACCATTTTCTTTTAACAAATAAAATTAAAAATTTATTAGATATGGATTTAATAGGTACAAGAGTTGTAACCTTCAGCTCTAATAATAAGATGTAACATCCTCTTTTTAAGACTTTAGAAACAATGAAATTTTATCGTTTTACATAATGTTCTCTATTCTAAATTAATATAATTTAGAACACAAAATTCTATGTAAAAACAATTCCTTAAAAAGTCTTAAAAATAAGATGTTACATCTTGGTATCATAGCTAAAGGTTGCAGATCTTGGAACTATTGAGTCCATATCGATAAAATATTAATTTTCTTGTTAAAAGAAAATGGTTACAACAAGGAGAGGTGTTGCAAATAACCCACCTTCAGTGGAGAAGAAACTCCAACATAAAAACTTGATGATATTATTATTACCCTATTGGACACAAGAGATCATTTGGTTGTACTTAAAAACAAGTAATGTGTAATGAAGAGGAGGAATATGATGGTGATAATAACAATCAGCCACCTCCAAGGGACAACGCCAATTTTGGAAATTTAGGTGTTGATAGTAATTATGAAACAAATAACAATGTTGCGAATGTCAATAATAATGATGTGAATGAAAATGTAAATGTACCCAATCCACCTAAAAATAAAAAGGAAATATTATCAACTAAACTTACTAATGACATAAATAGGAGAAGTCCAACAAATTTTGATGGCAATACATTGGGGATGGAGTAGAGAATTGGCTCAACGAAATGGAGAAGTACTTTGCAATAAGGAACTTCTCATAAGAAACAAAAGTAGTATGGGGATCTTATCAACTTTCCCATGAGGCATCTTCCTAGTAGGATAGCCATAAATCTGAATTGAACATTGATGAAACAAACATCACTTGGGATCATTTTAAGACCTACTTTAGGCAACGCTCGGTAGCCACAACTCTATTATGATCAGAAAATGACAAAATTTTAGAATTTAATTCAGAGATAAATTAAGCGTAATAAAGTACTGGGAGAGGTTTACTAAACTTCTTAAGTATGTTCCTCAATATCAAACTGACGAGAAGTTTAGGATATGCAAGTTTATTACATGATTAAACACTGTCATGGGGGTGAGATAGATGTTCACAACCCAACTACCATAGAAGGGGTTGTAGAAAAATCCATTTGATAGGAACATAAATTAAAAGTAATTTCTACCCATAAGGAAGAGAATCGTAAGAAAATTCCTAATTCTTCTTCATCTCTTACACCCAAAAAGGTGGCATGGAAAAATTTTGGAGCCAAAAATAAGTTTGTAACTGATAATAATAAGAAAACAACAACAAATAAACATGTTGCAAACATTCAAAACAACTTTGTGAAGAATAACAACAATGGATAGAAGTCCTTTGGAGGAAAAAACAATAATTTCAAGGCTAGAAATAAATTTAAACCAAAAAGAGGACCTATAGGGGGTTGTTTTAACTATGGTAAGGATCACTATGCAAATCAGTGCCCTCTAAAGAAAGATGACAACAATCAGCAACATAAGATACATGCTACAATAGCTGATAAACAAGCTGAAAAGCAAGTTACACCCATAGAAGTGCCAGGTAAATTATTTGGTACACCTATTACTATACTTTTTGATATTGGAGCTACAAAATGTTTTATTTCTAGTAAATTAGCTACAAAACTAAAAAGAAAAGCTGTAATAATGCAAAAATCTTGGACTATACATTATAGAAATAATGTTGTCCATATTATTAGTAAATGTCTTTTTGGAGTAGTCTTAGAGTTACAAAATTTTTCCATGGAAGTAGATCTTTATATTTCTCCTTTGGGGTCATATGATGTCATAATAGGTGTTAACTGGATTTTTGATCATAAAACAAAAGTTTATTATTTTGAAAAACACATTATTTGTCTTGATGATCTGTAGAAAATAATAGACATCCAAGGGGTAAAACGAGAGATTTTAGCTAGAAAATGGTCAGCTATGCAACTTAAAAAGGAGAAAACTAAAGGTTGCACTTTGTATGCAATAAAAATTTCTGAAATAGCTGAAAGGGATAGTGGTTTCTTGGAAAAATTTCCATTGTTAATATAATTTAGTGATGTGTTTCGAAGACCTACCCAGTCTTCCACCAAAACGATAATTTGACTTCACAATAGAAATTAAACTAGGAATTGCTCCTATTTCCAAGGCCCCTTATCAGATGACTACTATTGAATTGATAGATTTTAAGGAATATTTAAAAGATTTGTTGTCTAAAGGTTTGGTAAGACTGAATGTCTCACCTTGGGAGCACTTGGTGATTTTGTGAAAAAGAAAGATGGAACGCTTAGCCTTTGTATTGATTACATGATGTTAAACAAAACAACAATAAAAAATAGATATACAGTTCCTAGAATTGATGATTTGTTTGATCAGATGCATGGTGCATCAATATATTTTAAGATAGATATTAATTAAGGGTATCACTAGTTAAGAATCAAAGACGAAGATATTCATAAAACAACCTTTAGGACAAGGTATGGACATTACGATTTCACGATTTTACCTTTTGGTTTGACAAATGCACCTGCAGCTTTTATGAATTCAATGAATAATATATTTCAAGAATACCTAGAAAATTTTTACTTGTATTCTTGGATGATATTCTTATCTATTCTAAAATCATTGATGAGCATCATGAACATTTGAAAATAGTACTTGAAATATTAAGAAAGAGAAGATTGTATGGTAAGTTGTCCAAATGTTATTTTTATGAAACATAAGTGCACTATTTGGGACATGTCATAAGCAAAGATGGAATAGCAATTGATCCATAAAATATTGTATTCATAATTGAATGGCTTGTACCTAGAATTGTACATGAATTTGAAGCTTCATGGGACTTGTTGGTTACTATAGAAAGTTTTTTAATGACTTTTCAAAAGTCATTTCCCGATAACTTCATTAGAAAATAAAGACAAGAAGTTCGTGTGGAGCGATAAATGTGAATCAACATTTAAAAATTTAAAAATCAGTTAAATTTTACACATATTTTAGTTGTACTAGATCCAAATGGAAACTTTACGGTAGAATTACTGAGATGCTTTCGGTGAAGTATTATGGGGTATTATGTTGCAAAATGATCATGTTATAGCATATGAGAGGAGAAAAATCAAGTTACATGAGTTAAATTATGCTCCCCA
The DNA here is from genome assembly GCA_018340775.1 of Taxus wallichiana var. yunnanensis. Classification (NCBI taxonomy): domain Eukaryota; kingdom Viridiplantae; phylum Streptophyta; class Pinopsida; order Cupressales; family Taxaceae; genus Taxus; species Taxus wallichiana. Next base: position 216,343,390 of record CM031239.1, read on the forward strand.
TGACCTATATCTTACTACCATAGTTCATGCAGTTCAAGTATGGAGACATTATCTTTTGGGAAGACCTTTTGGATTAAATATTGATCATCTTGGGCTGAATTATATTTTCACTCAGCCAAATCTAAATACAAGACAATGAAGATGGTTAGATTTTTTTCACAATATGATTTTGACATAAGTTACATTAAAGGAAAAGAAAACAAAGTGGAAGATGCACTAAGTCATAGGAAACATATTTCTGCACTTATAAATTTGAGAACTCAGTTTAAAGATGAGGTAAAAAGTATCATGGAATCTGATTTATACTTTCAGCAAGTAAAAACAACACTTGCTGCAGATCCTAATGATGCAAGATACAAAGGTTTTAACTTCAATAACGAAAGAATTTTGAGATATGAAAAGTGGGTATACGTACCTTTGGGAAATGAGTTAAGGAAAAATTTAATGATGGAATTTCATAATTCACCTTACTCAAGACATCTCGGTATTACAAAAATGCTTGTTGATGTAAAACAACAATATATTTGGAAAGGGATGAAGAAAGACATAATTGATTTTGTTTCGCACTTTGCTTGGAATGTCAGCATGTTAAGGATGAGCATATGTATGCAATTGGTTTATTATATCCTCATAGCATATCACATTATAAGTTGCAAGTAATTAACATGAATTTTGTTCAGGGGTTGCCTATGTCAAGAAATAAACATGATGTGATTTTGGTTGTCGATAAATTGAAAAAATTAGCACATTTTATTGTTGGTAATCTTAAAGATGATTCACCTATTTTAGGAAAACAATTTTTACATGAAATTTTCAGATTACATGGAGTACTGAATTTATTATATCTGATAGGGACCCTAGAATGACATCTTGTTTCTGGAAAATGCTAAATGCAACCTTAGGAAAAAAACTAAATTTTAGTTCTACATACCATCTAAAAACAAATGGTCAAACCGAGAGAGTACTTTAGGTTTTAGAAGATATGTTATGAATGTAGTATATGGATCAGTAGTATAAATGGGAATAATATCTTCCTCTAGTTGAGTTTTCTTACAATAATACATATCACACCTCTTTAAAAATTGCACCTTTTCAAAGCATTGTATGGAAGGAAATGTAGAACTCTTATTAGTTGGGATATCATTGAAGATAGAGAGGTGAATGGACTTGAAATTCATACTAAAATGGAACAAAAAGTAAAAATGATTCATGAATGATTAAAAGAATTTGTGGATAGGTAGAAAATTTATGCATATCCGAAAAAGGATCAATAAGAAATTTAAACTTGGTGAAAAATTATTTTTACGTGTTAAGCCTAAAAAGATCTCTATAACCTTTGGCAAGGTAGCTAAACTATCACCTCATTTTGTGGGACCTTTCAAGATTGTTGAAGTGATTAGCCCTATAGCTTATCGCTTAGCATTACCTCCCACTTTGTCATGAATGCATGATGTTTTCCATATTTCTTTGCTTAAGAAATACATTTCAGATTTATCACATGTGTTAAATTGGGATTCCTTGTAGGTCTAAGACCCAAGTAATAATTGTGGTTGAACCCATAAGAGTGTTGGAAACTCACCAGTTGCACTTGCAAAATCATGAAATTAGTCAATGCAAGGTTCAATGGGACCAGTTTAATGAGGAAAGTGCAACATGGGAAAACCTTGAGGACATGAAAATTACTTTTCCTCATTTATTCAAACAGTAACTAGTCCGATGTTGGAAACAATTAAAGACTTTGTTTTAAAGCTATCTTTAATTTCTTCTAGTTTTGGGCAGGTACTATATTTTATTAAGTGTTGAAACAACTATTTTAATGCTGTAATAAATCATGAAAACTTGAATTCCTCAAATTTTGTTTCTGTTTGAGAACTTGTGGGTAAAAGAACTATAATTATGATTATTTTTCTGGTTTAAGAATATGGATTAAGTGCATCACCGAGACGATGATGCTTTTTAGGGGGGAGGTATGTAATGCCTCTACCATGTTTGATATCTATGATGAATTTTGTACTTGAAGCTGCAAACATTGAGATGTGATTCTTGTTTGAAGATGGTGTACTCTTGTGAACTAAGCAATCATGTTTGTTGTAGATGATATGTTATCTTCTAAAAATAGATACAATCTTGCCATGTCTATTCTAAATTTAAAATGAATTATTTCATTCCTTCTTATGTTGAATGTTCACTACATGTGGATAGAGGAAATTAATTCAACCTAACGCGTTCATAGTATTTATTACATTTGAACTTGTGCTCCAGTCTTTATGATTTCTGTCGCAAGATAGTTATACCTTGGATCAATTTCAGTGATCCAAGGCATGCTTTCAATTTTATGACATCAAGGTCATCTTGACTGAGCTGGGTAGAAGGTTGGATTTCTGAACCCAGTGCCACAGATCACTGGTGATCTCTTCTACTCACATCCTTTTTAAGTGATCCAAGAACGTCATTTTGATTCTTCATTCGGTAATGTTGAATTGGTAATTTTAATGATTATTCGGGGGATAATTAAATCAAAGTTCATAAGATGTTATCCTATCCTAAGTTTATGCTAGATGTTTTTATTAATGTGGTTGTTTATTAGATGAAGGTAATCCTAAACCATGTTTCTAGGATATTCTAAGACTAAACTAATAAACTATACCTAAGGACCTGGACTAGCCTAAAGGGGATGGCATAGATGACATAAGGAGGGGTATCGGTTGCACAAATATCTAAGGTATTTATGAGGCTTGAATGTGGCATTAAACTCTTTGTTACTGCTAATTGTGGTGAATGCATGGAAATTTGGTGGAGGCTGAGTTGTCAACTCTGCTAAAGTTTGGTTGTATGGAGTTTTAAACTTTGGTTATAGCCAACAAGGAGTTAGCAAAGGTGGGAGATAAGGTAAGGAATTTTTAGTCTTGTTTGCATTTATTGATCTCGACCATTGTAAAAACAACCTAGGAAATAGGAGAAGTTGGTGGGATAGATGGTTTTAGTTTTCATTATTTCATTTGGTTTTGGGAGCTTTATAGCTCTACATGTGGTTTTTCATCTTTTCAAAATCTAGTTCGAATCTATACATGTTTATTTTTTCCTTGCATGGCGTGGTGATGGTAACAAAAAATAAGAAAGGAAGTTATAAGAAGGAAAATAAATTTTCAAATCTTTGGTTTTTGGTGTTTTTGTGAAAATCTTGCCATCGAGGTTCTGCTTGAGGATTTACAAAAAGGAAAAGAAGACAAGAGCACTATCAGGCATGATAGGCCCTATCTCTTTAAATATTCTACTTCTATTTAAGTGTTTTCATTAAAAGAACTCTTCTCTTTATGAAATCTTTCTAGTTCTGGTATTTTTGTTTCTCCTTCTTGCTTCTATAGTATTTTCAACTTGGTTCTTATGGATGCATTATGATGTTAGGTTGAATATGAAATATGGGTTGTATTGATTGGTTTACGTTGTGTTTATCTTGTTTACATATGAAATTTCTTGATGATGATTGAATTTTGTGTTAGTTTCATTGTTGGATTGTTTTACCTTGTTTAGGTAACTTGAAAACGTGAAAAGGATGCCAGGTTTTTGATGAAATCTTTTGGCTTTAGCTTTACCTGTTCTCCTTTTTATAATAGTTGGAAACCAAACTTTTGGTGGGATTTTGTTTGGGCTATTTGAGATTTTGAATTTACTTTTGGTTTCTTAGGGGACTTACATTGTGGCTATACTCTCTTTCGTTCATGAAGCTATATGTTGTTGTTGTATGGGACATACGTCTATGGTAGGGTGAAAATTCTTATGATTTTTTTATTGGCATGTTTACTTGTTGGTAGCAATGGGGACCAACTATATTGGTCAACTTATTACGTGACTTTATTTTCGTGGAATACCCACCTTGTATCGAACTAGGTTATGCATATTTTTTTACCAAATTGGAACATAAATGAATCTTTTTTTTAATTTTTAATCCTTGTTTGGGAGGTAGTAACCTCCATTGGAAGATGAATAGATAGGAATGCCTATTTAAGGTTTTGATTTCAGTTCCCTTTCATTTGCATTTTTCTTTGATTACCCATTCTGGGGTATGATTTTCATTGAATCTAAGTTTTTTTTAATCTTTAGTGGCCATTCAAAGTCTTTCTAGCACTAGATAAGTGTTCATCTTTAAAGGAGACTATTTTGATTTACTTGTCTTCTTTTTTGGTTGTAATTGCAATCCTTCTTGGTTGGACCCATCTTTGGAAAGAATTGTATGTGCTTCCTATTCAAAGTTGAGTAATTTGGAATCAATACCCTCGTGGGTTAACTTGGGAAACATGTAACAATAGTATGGAATGTTTTAAGTTGAGGTTTAACTTATAAATGTTTAAGAGGAGTTTGAGGTTTGAATAAACCCTGATATTCTTCTTGTGAGGTTGTAAACTCCATTTTATGGATACTCTTTTGATTTGGTTCTAACCTCGGAATTGATGAGTCCTTTGTAAAGTTTTGGGTTATTCAACTTGGGTTGCTTTCATATTTAACTTCATCCTCACTTATATTTTATGGCTTCTAGAGAATTTGGACCTTCCTTTTGTTGATGGCAGATCTTTTTGCACTCAATTTATTTTTTGTGATCATGGTGTTCCCTCGACCTTGATCTAGATTGGTCTCAGTGTAAGACTGATCCCTAGGAATGATATGGGTCTTGAGTTTTTCCGAACTTGTAGTTCTTTTGTTCCTTCCTTGATTTGGAGATTGATTAGTTTGAACTTGTGTGTAGTTTAAAATGATTTCTCAATTCTTCTTTGGTAGCTTATGGGAAACCACTTGCATGCAGATGTGGTTATTTTTGGGAAGCCTAGAATGTTAGTTATGTCTGGATATTTTATGATCCTAACTCTGAAATGAATGTAGACCCACATGGATCCATTAATGTGAGCTATGTTGTTTTGTTAGGATTTACGAATTCTATTGCGAGGTTAGAATTTTATCATCTTTAATTTTTAGACTTGTTCTTGATCAATCTAATCCTTACACTTTGAGTCATGTCTAAGTTAGGTAAGATTGTTTGATGGAATTTTGTTCAAATTCTTTTTGATCTTACTGATCATAATTGGTGTTGCTAACACTTTGAATATTAAAAAAACATACTTATTATAGAAAGGTAGTTGTTTATATCATTGTAATTCTTCTTGAAAAGATAGAATAGTTTGAGTTGTGGAACTTAAGTTGGAAACTTGATTGAGAAGTTAAGATTAAGTCAAAAATATGAAATTCTTCTTTCTTAAATATTGTTGTTTAGATGACTAGTAGGTTGTAATGAGTTTATATTTTTGTTTGAGATAGAATTAATTATGTTTATTTAATTAGTTCTTACTTAAATAATACTTATTGTAGGTTCTATGATCTTTCTCTCTCCTTCTTGGTTTTGTAATATTTTGGGAAAGTCTTTCTACTAATCTTAATTTATGATTTTGGAACTATTTCATTAACAATAGGGTTCCTTTTGTGAAATAGTTAGATAAAATCATATTGTTTTAACGTTATAGCATTTATCATGCTCAGTTCATATGAACTAAATCATGCTAACAATTTTACAAATGGATTTTGTAAAAGATGAAAGGAGAAAGACATATAGAAAGTTAAATTTTTACTAAAGAAATTATCTCTTTATTATGATGACTATGTAGCGACATTTACTTGAAATGTATTTTTGTTGAGAAAAGAAGATGTATTAAAACTAGTTTTATATTGATGTAATGACATTATGTAATCTTTTGAAATATTCCTAAGTTCAATGAGTGGATAACTATCTTTTCGATAAATGAATTTATTTCATAATTATTGATTGTTGATTTACTAATGAGACTTTCATGACATAAGATGTGTAAAAACTATTGGCGAGAAATTTTTTTGGGTGGAAAAACTTGTGGATTTCTTGCCAACGCTCTAGGAATCTAAGTCCCTCTACTTAACCGGTGCAGCTTCCATATATGCATGCGTGAGTAAAAGTGGACTTTTGTGGCACCCTTTCAACCAAGGGGATCAGCGGGGGCACTCCACTGACCCTGTGGAAAAGCTAGAAATATCTTGCTAGGGAATACTTTGTCTGAAAGTGGGAAAGGGAGTGAGAAAAGAGGTAGGAGAAATAATGTTGCAGGTAGAAAATCGAGATACCTGCACATGTACTAGTTATAAATTTCACCACATGCATTAAATCAAGAGGAAACAACCCTATGAATGGTAGCTAGACAAAATAGAATTTAATGAACACAAAGTATCATGAAATCCCTTGGTCAAAGAAATATAGAAACTCCTTCTTATATTGATGCTTAAATAGAAGTCATACATAGTGTGAGGATGGAATAAATTTGAGAGTGGAGGAAAGTAGAAGAAACATGGATATATCCTTTGATTTCTCTAGGTACAATGCACTCTTGATTTTACAAGATCAATCGCCAACCCTTTGAAATGGGAACAACGTTACAATTTATAGAATGAGAGGTGAATTATCTAATTATTCATGACACTCCATGTGCCTTATTCCTAAATTTCGACTATTCATATTCCTACAAAACATTTAAGTCCCTTTTATAAAATTAAGGCAACTTAATTTACATTATGTTTCTAAAGTAAATTTTAGTGACTTATAGGAATATCAAAAAGTGAACACCCCAATGAAGAATTAGAACATTTGAAAGTGAGAGAAAGTTGGGGAGAAGAGGAGAGAGAAAGAGAGAGAGAAGAATAAGAGGATATTTCATTCTTGATGACTTCGTTGATCCTCGTCAATGGAAAGATCCAAATGCAGTGAAACTCTGAATCTTCGAACTCCTTGCACACTGTGAAACTCCTAATTATCTCATGAACACTCACCAAGTTGAATAAACTAATATGGATCTCAAATTCCCTATGAAAAATGACTAGGATGCTCCTGAAAAATGATGTCCCCCTGAATGATTATCCTTGTATGACCCATTGTGCCAAAACTACTCTTTGAGTGTAACTTACTATTTTTAGTAAGTGTGAATTACAAGCTGAGATGACCTTACTGCGATGCTCCCTCTGTGTTTACCACCTTCTTCATATCCTCTTCAAATGGTGGCTTACCTGAAGTAACAAACCCCTATGTAGGGAGACATGTTATTTTTAGTAAGTGCGCCATGAATGTCAAATTGTGACAAAATGGGTCTTGAAATTTTGGGTTTTATTCCAGGGTTCCACACTCGAATTTTGAGTAATTCCTTCATCTAAACAAGTGGGAAAATGATATTTTCATCATACATGGAAGAATACTGACAAAAATACAGCCCTCCATATCCCTAAAAATAGGGACTTCATGGCGCGAAAACTAGTTCACGTGAAACTAGATTTTTCAACAATCATTCCCTCCAATTTTCATGTGATTTCACCCACTAGAACCCTGAGAAGTGGAGAGGTAGCTCACTGATTTTTTCCATTACTGTGTCATGGTGGCCATTAATGGAGCTTGAAAATTTCAGGTCTTTTTTTTGTCTCCGTTCGTGATGAAATTGATTCCATTGCGATAGGTTTTTTCTTCTTATGCTTCAAGAGAAATTTCTCTTCAATCGACAAACGGTTTGATGGGAAATTCAATTTTTCCTTCGTTGAGCTAGAAATGAGATTTATTCATTGTGAATGTTCCTTGCTGCAAATTGGAGGTTTGAATAATATTTTTAATGGCCTTCAAGAGATAAGAACTCAGAAATAAATGGTTTGTCAATCCATGCAATGGTTTGCAAGATATGTTTGATTCTTGGTTTTATGGCAATGGAGTTTTCAGACTTCTTTTCCTTTGTTCTTCATTCTTTCTTCATGATTTGATCAATATTCCTTTTTGACCTATGTTCCACCATGGATTGAAGGATAATGTGTTGTAATGGAGTTGGTTCAAGCTTTGGCAATGGTGGAGTGAGGTGTTCTCTACAACTTTTCTTCTCGCGGTGAGAAACAACTAACAATTAGAAAAAAATCAAATTTTTGAGTTGGGGTTGGGTGCACTTTTTTCCTAATGTCCTTGACCATAGGGATGTGAGAGACATCAAGTTCCATGGTGATAAAGATCGTGACACGTGGTCGTGATCCGATGGAAATGAATGAAGGTGAAAAAATCTACTTTAAAGCATTGGGGGCTCAAAGTCGGTCATGCGGGTAACCAAAATACTCCCCAGAGGGGTTGGGAACATTTTTTCATGTCTGATATCCTTGACCTCAAGCACACGAGTGACATCAGTTTCCACAGTGGTCCTAGAGAGTGACACATGGTGCTTGATCCGATGGCGTGGGAATGGATGCTCCAAAAATGCACTTGGGGGCTGAAAGTTGGTCACGTGAGTGACCAAAATACTCCCCATAGGGGATTAATGCATTTTTCCATGTCTGATGTCATTGAACTTAGGGACATGAGGGACATCAATTTCCATAATGGTCCTAGAGATGACACGTGGAATTTGATATGACAATAGGGAATGGATGCTTTAAAAATGCACCTGGGGGTTGAATTGTCAAGTCTGAAGGTCACATGAGGGTCTGAGAGGTCACATGGGGGTTGGAAATGTTTTTCAAAGGCTGGTGTACCTAACCTCAGGGATGTTAGGGACATGAAATCCCACCAGGCTCCTAGTGCTGACACATGTCCTCTTGAACTCCCGAACTGACTCTGAGAGGGCAACTTGGAATGATGATAACTTGAGCTTCTGGTGGAATGTCTTGGTGAAATTGTATATGATCCTAACTCGGAAATGGAATTTCAAATCCAACGGTATAGGTCTTATGTCTTGATTCATCCCTGTTGGTGCCATTTTTGAGCTTTCACCATTTTGCCCTAATTTTCCTTCATTTTGTGTGCTCTTGAATGTTTTTCTCTCAAATAGGTGGTCTGCAACTTTTCCCCTCTTGTTTGGATGCTTTGAAATGCTAAAAAAATTTTTGCCCCAATTTGAAAGAAATCGCATGTGTTCCTATTTTGTGCCCTAATTTTTCCAATATCTGCGGGCTCTGTCGTTTTCCTTTTTTCCCGATCCTGGAAGTTTAAAATTGATCAATTTGCACTTGTATGCCATTGAAAATCCAATTCCATGATAAAAATTCTTTGAAAACATGTTTCATTGGTTTAATTTCAAGAATATAGCCATCTTTATTGAAAAAATTGAATTCTAGGGCACCCCTAGCATTTTATGTGTTTTGATGGTCAGACGAGCGTCATTTTCCCGTCAATTTCATCTTTAGCATTCATGGGCGTCACTAGAAATTTTTGCATTTTGTGACAGTCATGTGGGCGTCCTTTGCCCATCAAATTTTAGTTCAAAAATATTCTCCTAAATGGCTTGTTCTAATTGGACAAGGATCGGTGGGTCATTTCTAAAAACTTAACATTTTGTGTTTTTTGGAAAAAAGTGCAAGTTACCCCCATAGCTCTGAAAGCCCCAGAAGAGGTACACATGTCACATGTAGAGTGAAAGTAGATGGGTGGGTCATTTTGTGCCTAAGGGAACTTTGGAAAATGCATGGAAATGAAGAAAATCCCCTAAGGCCTGCATCTAATTAGAGGATGACACATGGAAGGTAGGGAGATGGAAAGGCGAAGGAGTTTGATACTTTTCAACCTTTGGTGAAAAAGAGTTAAAGTATAAAATTGGAGGAAAAACTCACACTAATGGGATGAAGACACGTTTCACATTTGCATCGAGGTAGAACTTCGGGCCTTAGGGAAAAAGTGAGATTTTTCCCATTTTCTGAATAAAGGCATAAAATTAAGAGGAGCGCAAGCTCGCATGATGAATCAAAGCAATGCCACGTGGCGAGAAAGACGGAGGTGTGGGAGTGTGGAGGAAATGGTGAAAATTTTCCTTTGTGGAAAATGTTGTTAAAATATAAATAAGAGTGCTGCCTTGTAGCCAATCAGGTGAGGACACGTGTCCTATGGGAGGGCAGAGCCGTAGAGGAAAAATGGAAAATTTTCCTTTTTCCAAAAAGAGGTAAAGTGTTTAAAATTGAGCCACGACTGCATTGCCAATCATATTACACCACATGTCGTGGAAAAAATCGGAGATGCAGGCCCATGAAGATAGTTTGAAAAAAATTCATATTTCCAAAAAAGGTGGAAATGTGTAGAATTGATCGTCTGTGATTCAATGGGACCCACATTGGGAAACGTGTCAAGCTCATTTTCAAAGGGTGGAGGGGTAGAAAAAAATGTCAAATTCTTACATTTTTTCCAAAAGTGTTAAAATGTCAAAAAGTGATCCCAATCCCATTTCCAATCACATTGTGACATGTGGAGGGCCCAAATTAAAGGGAGAAAGGCAAATTGATGGTAGCTATGCATTTTTCAGTTTGGTCACCATTTGAGCTCTAGGAAGCTTGGAGATGTGATTTTTACATCAATTTTCATCGAATTTTTGATAAATTCATGTCGTTTGTGCTTGCAAGGACCAATGTAATTGGTTTTGAGAATCAATTTGAAGATCAGAGATGTTTTTGAAATGATTTTTTCCCTAACCCATCCAAAACGTAAAATATCAAATCCAAAAGTTGCAGAGTCAAATTTTAGAGGGATAAGGATGAAATAATGAAAGGAAGGGGGTCTTCATGCTTTGAAGATGAAAAACATGCCTCCACAATGGATAATGATGTGAATTTTGCAATTATTCATCTCTCTTTGAGACAACTGGCAACTTTTTAGACGTGTTCCTTTAAACGTCCATTTCGTAAATCATGAGGAATGTTTTGTAAAAACATTGATCCTTTGGCATATTATTTTCTTGGGAAAGAAGGATCGAAGGAGATTGAAAGCTATATATTGCATGAATTTTTCATGCAAAGGGTTGGAAGAGTTTAAAAAATCCTAGAAAACTAAAAATTTCATGGGAAAATATGGGAAGAAGCCCATTCTCTGAGAAACCACCTGAGAACCATTTCTAATTCCTTTTTACATCAGATTTGTATCATGTTGAGTTGGTTTTAGTTGTAAAGCCATCAACAAGCTTTGAGATTGTTCTTGAAACATTCCCCTGCTGATAAATTTGATCATTTCTGGATTATTTTGTGTTGTCTCTTGGCAAAATTTACATACACTTATATTTTAGAATGCATTTCAAATTTGTGTTTCTTGTTTCCTATTGCAGTCTTGTGTTTAAAATATCTCTTGATCATACATGGTCTCATTTCTTGTGATTATTTTAGTGGCATTTGCAATCTCACATTTAGAAGAGCTTTCATCTGATAAAGAGATAAACAAATTTAAAATCACTTTACTTTCCTTGATTTCAGAGATTGTTTGTAAACCTTTGAGTGCACCTTAAGTCATGATTAAATAGTTATTACTAAATGCTTCAATGGTTCATTCTAACTCAAGATATTGTGATAGATGATCAAATATTGTGTGGAAAAGTGTAGATTTGGGCTTCCATTTGATGCACATATCCTAGTTGAAGGGATGATTAACCATTTTGATACTTTCTACTATTAAGTTTCTCCATATTTTTCTGAAATCCTCAAAGAGTTTGGTGGACCTTGGTTTGTCTTGTCTAAAATCCCACCCAAAAATCATTCAAAATAACTAATCCTACCCTATTTTACCCTTGTTTTGACCTATATACCCATAGAAGATCAAAATCCATTTGCTGCTAAAGTATCTGAGAACATATAAGGATTTCAAAATTTCTTCAGTAACCCTTTCCTTACATTGAAAGTATCTCCATAATCTAGAAGTGACAACTTGTGAAAGTCAGATTTGGAGTGTTGATCATATTTTCCCAAGGCCCTTTTCATACTATTTACACAAATTGAGGGATATCTTCATCTCCTTCACCATTTGAGGGTTACAAAATAGGTTCTCTTACCTTGGTTGAAAGGCACAACCTAAAACAATTAGGACAAGATCAAGTCCTATTTGAGTGCTATCCATCTCTCCACAAATTTGAGTGCCAGTTAGATCATATCCCTGACTAAAAAATGACACACACCATGATCCATCTATCTTCAAGCTTCATGTTATATATTTGATGCTCGATCGAAAAGGAGAAAAAATTTGGGTACCAACACCGGTTGTGCCATTTCAGGACATTATTAGTTCAATTTGATCCATGTGCATACATATTTGAGATATTTGAATGCATATCAGACCACAGTAATGTATCTCACAAGATCTCGTCTACAAATATATTGTTAAAGCATCAATCTATACTCATATTTGCAAGGTGTATGCAAAGGTTTCAAAATATGTCTAAAATTTTATCGATTTCTAGTAGTAGTTGCACCTCATTTGCATTTGTGGTTGATAGATTCAAGAAAAGGAAGATCTGATCTATAAAGTTTGGCAAGACTTTTAGTGTTGATAGGTATTTGATAGAGTATTTTAGTGCATTTGCACAACTAGGGTGAAATTCCTTAGTGGCGAATCCATGCTATTTTCATCTTGATAAATACCATTGTCTTAGCTTTTTTTCATTTTTTGTTTGGTGTTGCTAATCTCTCGAAAAAATGGAAGGAAGAATATCTCTCTTCAGGAGGGACCCAAGTAGAAAGTTATTTCAAGAATTGGGAAAGACAGTTTTAGAGGAAAGAAAAGTTTGGAAGGTTCTTTGAAGGCTAGACATCAAGCAGAGGAATATCCATTGGTGAGAGAGATCAACCTTTAATAGAGTATTATAACTCTTCTTCTAGTGATTCCTATTCAAGCAATCTTCTCATAAATTTTTTTACTTTAACTAGTGAAGGTCCTTCGCTTTACCTTATGAGTTCCTTCTTCAATCTACACATGTGTGTTTCAATTCTAGTAAAACTTTCCAAGAAAATCAGCACCTAAAGAATACCAATCTTGTGAACCACATTCTTGAGCCCCAAAGACCTTGCGGTCGTCATCGGTTTGTGTCACCCCAAGATCACCTCCACTAGACAACATGGATCGGCCTCCACCTAGGCCTCCATTTGTGGTCAATACCTTTGGCCCAATAAATTTTAGGGAATGGCTAGTTTTCGTAATGTTGTGCCTCAAGATGTTAGAAGTAGATTGCCAAAGTTCAAGGAATAATGCCATGTGAGGTGATCATCATTTGAAAGTCTTTATTAATATGATGGAGGATTTTGAAATTGAACTTCAGGATATTGACATTAAATTGTTTATTCATACACTATAAGAGGATGCAAGGGATTGGTACAAGGCTCTGCCTGATAATTCTATTGACTATTGGACTGAAATGAAAAATGCATTTAAATTGCACTATGGTGACAAGACTGATCCTAGATTTCTCTTGTCTTAATTTGAGAATATCAAGAAGAACCCCAATGAATCAGTTCATGACTTCAACACAAGGTTTAACAACACTTTGATAAGGATGCCTATTACTTTTAGGCCATGCGATCAGTCATGCTTGATCAAATATGTAGATACATTTGATAAGAAGGCAGCCTACTACTTAAGAGATAAAAACCCTACCAATTTAAGACAGGACTTTACCATGGCACTGCAGATTGAAAATAACATTAAGGACATTGGGAAACCTCTCAAGAGAGATGGTGTAAGGTTTATAAACCTTGGAAAACCTCAAGAAAGAAAGAGTGTTGACTTAGAGGAAGTTGTGAAAACTTTGCTGGGGTTGTCAAAGAAATTTCCTACAAGTTGGCAAGAGCCGAGAAGGTAAGTGGGAGACATCACAAGGTCAGAAAAAGCACAAAACCATGAAATATTTTCCAATCATCCTAGGGGTGATCAGATATATGATGATAGAGGAAAGGACCCATGGGGTCTACAAATAGACATCCTCACACATGTGAAGGAAGAGTGTTACCTAATCCCCTAATTGTCAAGGTTGCTACTATTGAGGAAGTTGCTGATATTGATTGGTGTGATAGGTATTGTCCCGCCCCATCCTCCATGTGAAATGGACCAGAAAGATGGTGAAGCTAATAATGATGATGGTACCGATGATGATATTTGCATGGTGGACTATTCTTCAAGCTCACAATAAGGAGCAACATCAACTGAGGTAATAAGTGTAAGGACAACTACAACCTTTTGGGATTGCATCAAACGGGTACAAGTCCTTCTTCCCTCTCATACTCTTGAGGTAGATGTCTTTGCAATATTTTTAGATTCCTAACAATTACTTTGAATACTTAAGAGATTTGATGATTAAGAAGTATGATGGTGGTATCCCTTCGAAGGAAGATAGAAAATTGTTAATGAATGTTGTTGTGGCTCAAGAGAAAGAGTATAACACTAGGAGCAAGGTTGTTAAGGGAGTTGGGCCCCAAGAAAACCTAAAACACCCTTACTTACAAGTATTCCCAAAGAAGCTCCTAGAAGAGAAACACCTGCCAAAAGCTCTATTGTCCCAAGAAAAAATTACAGTCCTCCTCATGACCAAAATGTCAAGAATCCCTTGCCATCTAATTAATTTTCTTGTCTCCATTCCAATGCTGCCTTGCCAAAGAATGTTCCCTATGACATAGCCAAAGTATTGAGCCAAATTAAATTAAGTGTTCCAATCATTGAGTTGCTTAGGATTCTTGAGCATAAGAAGAGAGTATTTGAGTACTTCGGATTGAAAGAGGAGAAGAGTACCCCAAGCAGAAATGTAAATGTTGTTGAAACTCCTCAAATCATTACAGACCTTGAAACACCACCAGAATTAGAGAATCTTGGAGAAAAACATTAGGTATACTTGGGGACATCCTTGGTTTATTCCCAATTTAATCTCGATCCATTATGTACAAATTTGATCATAAAGGATATGCTACTTCACAATTATATGTTTGATTCTTGTGCGTCATGTAATTTCATGCCTTTAGAAGTCATGAATGAGTTAGATATCAAAGTTACATCATCCTATGGAAAGTGTACTACCATGGACTCAAGAGAAGTGACGGTAGTTGGTTGTGTGAAGGGTTTGGTGGTACAACTTGCAACCTATCCAGGTAAGAATTTGAAACTTGATGTTGTGATTGTTGATTGCCCTACCAAATGGGGTATGATTTTGTCAAGAAAGTGGGCTACAAGTGTTGGTGGGACTATTCAAATGGAAATTTATTTTGCCACTATTCCCATTAAAGGAAGCCTTATCAAGCTCTATGGAGAAAAGAAGATGTTACACCTTATTGAAGATCCCAACAATGCTTCCTATGAGGTGTTGTTTGCTGATGTAGATGCTGATAACTTTATTGGGTTTGTTGATGGTAAGGAGCATAAGATGGATTAGTCTAAGTGCATTGAATAGGTAGGTTCTCCTGGACCTTGCTATTTGATGGATCTTGCTCTAAATTTAGAAATGGTGCTGGTATAATTATGATTTCTCCTAGCTTGGAAGAGTTTGTTTTTTCTTTCAAGATTAATTTTGAATGTACTAACAACATTTCTGAGTATGAAGCCTTGTTGTTGGGTATGGGAATTGCATGGAAGTATGGTGTCAAGGAAATAATTGCAAAATGATATTCAGAGCTATTTTTCAAACAAATAAGAAAACTGTATGCTATAAAAAATCAGCAGATGAAACAATACAAACATGCAGTTTGGGATCTAATTGAGATGTTTGATTCCTTCAACATTGTGCATCATGACAAGAATTTCAATGCTGCTGCTGATAAGTTGGCAGTGTTGGGGTCAAGATTTGGAAATTGCACCATTTCACCTTATTGTGAGTACAATATTGAAGTGTTAACTAGGCAAGCTGTCCCTGAAAACATCAAGCATTGGAAAGTGTTTAATGATGATGCTCAAGCGCAAAGGTTATTACAAAATCAAGGTGAGTTTTTATATCAGAATATTGATTGGGAACTAATGGTGTGTGACTGAAGGAAGAGAGACTTTTTTTGGAAAGGATATTATCCAATTGAAAACTAACACCTTTCATAGAGGGCTAGTTGCTTTTGAGTCAAATTTTAAAAATGTTGATTGCATCATCAATAGAAACATGTCAACCTTAAGGGATGTGGAAGAGAATAACTTGGGCACTAATGATAAACCAAGAAATTTTTGGTTGGGCAACAATCTAAACAAATAAGAAAAACAATCCTATGTTCAACTATTGAAGAAATATCAGGATTGTCTTGCTTGGTCTTATTCAGAGCTGAAAGCATATAGAGAAGACTTGTTTCAGCATGAGATTCCTCTTGAAACAAATGCCAAACCATTTAGAAAAAATTAGAGGCCAATTAATCCACTCCTCTCAATGAAGATGCAAGATGAATTGAAGAAACTGAAGGAGGGAGGGATCATTCATCCCACAAGGTATTCATCTTGGGTTGCAAACCTTGTGCTAGTCAGAAAGAAAAATGGAGATATCAGACTTTGTGTAGACTTCAGAAATCTGAATAGAGCTTCATTGAAGGAAAATTATCCTTTTCCAAACATGGAAAACATGCTACAGTTAGTGACCGGATCTTAATTGTTGTCCACTTTGGATGGTTTCTCGCTCTACAATCAAGTTGTTGTCAAGGAGTCGAGAAAGATTTAAAACTACCTTTACCACTCCTTGGGTGATCGGGGGATCATTTTTTAAAACATTCCCTAAACATCCTAAATGGTTTCAGTGTAGAAGGTCATCTCGAGAGATTTGCAACGCTTGTTGTAAGAACGCGACAAACGGACATCGGGAGCTCTAGATATGTTCGGTCAAAGTTCGGTCAACAGGAAAGTCAACTCTGGTCAACTGGTCAATATTGGACCGAATCGCACTGTGACACGTGGCTTGCCAACACTCATCGAATTCACTCGATTTTCCTATCGGGAGATGACAAGTGGACTACAGGATTACCGAGTTAATTATTTCTATTCCACATTGTATGGGTCGAAATTATATTGGTAAGTCCACTTTCCAAATGGCACGCATATATGCCAAACCACTATCTATATATTAATGTGTATACATTAGTATTAAAAATAATGTTGAAACATTAGTAATAAAACCTACCTAACCACATGAAGGAGGAAATGAAGTGGTGGTAGGGGCTAGGCACATGAGTGGCATTTTCCACGTGAAATGGAGGGTGAAGCGGTGTTGGGGGGCGGTTAAGCCCACGTGGTCTTTGACCACCTCAAAACATGCGTGGAAAGGCTATTAAAGGCCTAAGGTATTAACAACCCATAAAAATAGGTATATACATGCATCCTATTTTGGATTAATCCCATTTCAAATGCTAAGTCGCTAACTTTGGGATATAATCCCATAAAAATGCAAATGGCTCAAAAACAATAAAAACTCCAACCACTTTGACCAAAACCACGGCAAAATGATAGAGGCGGTATTTGATCCCTGACCTCATGGATCTAAAGCCAATCCACCAGCCAACCCACCAAGAGAGCACAACAAGCTATAAAATGGGGTGTTTCAACTTATATAGGGGGTGCAGTGTCTCAGGCAAGTAGCATAAGGAGGAGCGATTGCAGAGAACACCATGTTTGAAGGTCTTGCACTCAGATTGGGACCTTGGAGTAAAAAGATGAAATGTAGAGAATTCTGAGATGATTCCAACCATATAATATTTGATGTTTTTTGTTGAGTTTTAGCCTATTTTTGGAAGCTTTGAATGCAGATTTTAACAGGGATCTTCAAGACAACTAGTTGGAAAACACGAATTTCAATGCACTTCTGGTCCGAATTGTGACTTGGTGTAAACATGAAAAGTGTTCAAAATTCAGATCTGATCTCAGAAATATGATTTTTTTCATATAATGTTTTTAAATCTCCATTTGTAGGTGTTTTTATAACACAGTTGCAGGGAGATCACATTGTGAAAACACTGTAGGAGCCACAGATCGTTCTTGGGACATTTTCTGCTATTTTTCAGAGTTCTTGGCACATTGATCAGCTCATTTGCAGGTTTTGATTCATTATTGATTGTTTGTAAGAGTTATTGTACTTGAATTTCAATATTATTAATGGATCGGTTCAATCTGAACCCGGGGACGTAGGAATTCCGAACCCCGTAAACAATCTCTTTTGTTATCTGAATGTTTTAGTTTTCTGATTATTTCTTTGCTACACAAGTTTTCTACACTTTTATGGATGAAAAATAATCAGAATTTAATAAATTTTTGGATTCAAGAATAATTAAAATTGGTTAAAAAAATCACGATCTTTGGAAACTTTTAAAAGTGATAAAAATTACAACACACGTTTTCAGATCAAGTTTGGTATCAGAGCAGTTAGATTGCCAGATTAGCTTCTAATTGTGTTTGAAAATTTGGCTTCAGTTTCAGTATTGATTTCAGTCTTTAATGTGCAGACATTTTGGGGCTTGTTAATCTTCTTTTGTAGTGTGTAGTTTTGGAAGTACAGGTTGTGTTTGCAGGAACAGGAATCATGGGCAAGTCATCCAAACAAGAGCAACTGGATGAGCTTAAAGCCATAAACCACCAACTCCAAGAAGAAAAATCTTTCTTGAGAGCTAATTTTTATTCCTTAGAAGAGGAAATAGTGTGGTTAAAATCTGAGCCACAATCCTCTATAACCAAGAAAGAGGAGTATGTCAACAAGATGCTTGAAGAGAGCAAGAAGTTGATGGGCTTTGTTAAAGAGTTGCAGGAAGAAATACGGACCAAGGATGCCCTCTTGGAAAAGCTGCAACAAGGTGAACACAAGAAGGAAATTCTTTCCAAAGTAGATGCAGGTACTATGACAGAAGAATGCACTGTAAGTTGTTCACATTTTAATTCTTCCTCTCATTCAGTTTCAGATGTTCCTTTGGGTCAGTTTGAAAAACACACTAAGGGAATTGGGTCTAAGCTAATGGTTAAGATGGGATTTAACGGAATAGGCCTTGGTAAAAATGGACAAGGTGATGCTAACCCAATACAGGTAGAGGATCAGCCTCGGTTTGCAGGTTTGGGTTACTCTAGTGGGAAAATGGAAATTTGAGAAAGTTCCAAAGCAACTGAAGGAAGACAAGCTTCCAACAGCCAAGGATCTATGCCACTAGAATTGCAGGTTTCCGCCATCAGGAGGAACAATGAAAGGTGTAAGAAAACAGGTAAAAGAGGTAATCAGATTCCACCTCCTTCCACTTACACTAAAAATAGCACTAAGGGAAAATCAAATCCTAAAACTTCTAATACACTCTTTCAGTTGGAACAATATAGCTTTGGTAGGCAGAAATATGCTTTCCCTTGCACATTTTGTGAAGGTACTAATCATTTTGTTGCATATTGTTGGAAGAGGAAAAATTTGATTAAGAAGTTAATGCCTTTTGTGAATGATAAGGCAGGTGCTAAAGACCAATCTCACCAAGGAAAGGCGAGAAATGGCAAGAAGGTTACCTCTCCTAAATAGGGGAATCATTCTCGTAGACAGAGTTCTAAGAATGGTAAAATGGGTAAGACTCCTAAAAACAGGGAAGTTCAATTTTGTTCCCATTGTAATAGGAATGGTCATGACGTTAAGGTTTGTTGGTTTGTTCCTAAACAACAAAATTGGAAAGTTGTTAAAAAGAACAATATTGTAAAACCAAAAGTGTTAAACCTAACTAAAACTCATTGTGGTACTGAGGAGGTAAAACAACCAAAACGGAAAAAACCAAGTAATTGGTTTGGAAAAACACTCCTCAACTTTATATTTGCACTACAGTAAATTGTTGATAATAGGCAAGCAAAAAAAATTTCAGAGCTATATTTTAGGGATTCCTATTGATTGATAAGGATTTGTTCCTAAGTTGATATTTAAAGCTTTGAAAATGAATGGAAACAATGAAGAGAAGATTTGAGTGATAGGTTCATCATACTCATGTTTTGTTTTCTCATATTGGTTGGTAGTTCCATTGTTGAAAACACTATGCAGGGATAGGCATCAGTAGCATGTCTAAATTTGAAACTTGCAGTAGTAATCAGCATAATCACAAAGTGTCAGTTGAACACTAGCTTCTATTATAGATGGGTGTTATTATCTGACTTATTATTTGTGATGGCGATACAATGTTTTGGCATATTCATGTTGATTCAGTTATTGACTATAGCTATTTTTGGGCGTTGATAGTCTATTATATTCTGATAGTGAATACTTGCAGTTGTTCCAGTTTCAGATGGGTAGTGGGCACTAGCCTAATTGTGGGCAGTTTAGATGTCTTGTATACTGATCTGTGTTATGGAATTGTAATTTTTGGTAATCGGCCGTATCACAAAGTGACAGTTGAACACTAGCTTTCCGTAATAGAATGGGTGTTATTATCTAGTCAGTTATTTGTGATGGCATTACAGTGGGGTATGACAGTTCACAGTTGTGCGTAGAGTTGTGACAGGTTACTGAGCGTTTGATTGAACACTAGCTTAATTGGGTGTTATGTGACTAGCTAATCAACTATTAATTAACCTATAATGTTATTTTGGGTTCTTATATGTGTTTGTACAATGCGGGAAGAGATAACATGTTTTTGTGGGTTGATACACAACTTTTTGTGGATAAAAAGCCTTTCTTAGTGGGGAGGTGTGATCGGGGGATAATTTTTCAAAACTTTCCCTAAACATCCCTAAATGGTGTCAGTGAGAAGGTCATCTCGAGAGCTTTCCAACGATTGTAATAACGCGACAAATGGACATCGGGAGCTCTAGTTATGTCCGGTCAAAGTTCGCTCAACATGAAGGTCAACTCTAGTCATTTGGTCAATATTGGACCGAATCGCCTTTGTGACACGTGACTTGCCAACACTCGTAGAATTCACTCGATTTGCCTATCGAGAGGCGACAAGTGGACTACGGGATTACCGAGTTAATTATTTCTATTCCACATTGTATGGGTCGAAATTATATTGGTAAGTCTACTTTCCAAATGGCACGCATATATGCCAAACTACTATCTATATATTAATGTGTATACATTAGTATTAAAAATAATGTTGAAACATTAGTAATAAAACCTACCTAACCACGTGAAGGAGGAAATGAAGTGGCGGTAGGGGCTAGGCACATGCGTGGCATGTTCCACGTGAAATGGAGGGTGAAGCGGTGTTGGAGGGGGCGGCTAAGCCCACGTGGTCTTTTGACCACCTCAAAACATGCATGGAAAGGCTATTAAAGGCCTAAGGTATTAACAGCCCACAAAAACAGGGATATACATGCGTCCTATTTTGGATTAATCCCATTTCAAATGCTAAGCCGCTAACTTTGGGATATAATCCCATTAAAAATGCAAATGGCTCAAAAAACAATAAAAACTCCAACCACTTTGACCAAAACCACGGCAAAATGATAGAGGCGGGATTTGATCCCCTGACCTCATGGATCTAAAGCCAATCCGCCAGCCAACCCACCAAGGGAGCACAACAAGCTATAAAATGGGGTGTTTCAACTTATACGAGGAAGTGCAGTGCATGTAAGCAGCATAAGGAGGCGATGCAGAGAATGCCATGTTTGAAGGTCTTGTACTCAGATTGGGACCTTAGAGTAAAAAGATGAAATGTAGAAAATTCTGAGATGATTCCAACTATATAATATTTGATGTTTTTTGTTGAATTTTAGCCTATTTTTGGAAGCTTTGAATGCATATTTTAACAGGGATCTTCAAGACAGCTAGTTGGAAAACACGGATTTCAATGCACATGGTCCGAATTGTGACTTGGTGTAAACATGAAAAGTTTTAAGAATTCAGATCTGATCTCAGAAATATGATTTTTTTTCATATAATGTTTTTAAATCTCTATTTTTAGGTGTTTTTATAACAAAGTTGCGGGGAGATCACATTGTGAAAACACTTTGTAGGAGCCACGGATCGTTCTTGGGGATGTTCGCTATTTTGAGTTCTTGGGACATTGATCAGCTCATTTTCAGGTTTTGATTCATTATTTGATTGTTTATAAGAGTTATTGTACTTGCATTTCAATATTATTAATGGATCGGTTCAATCTGAACCCGGGGACGTAGGAATTCCGAACCCCGTAAACAATCTCTTTTGTTATCTGAATGTTTCAATTTTCGATTATTTCTTTGCTACACAAGTTTTCTGCACTTTTATGGATGCAAAATAATTAGAATTTAATAAATTTTGGATTCAAGAATACTTAAAATTGGTTAAAAAATCACGATCTTTGGAAACTTTTAAAAGTGATAAAAATTACAACACACGTTTTGAGATCATTGGGAACATATGTATATGTAAGAATTCCTTTTGGTCTCATGAATGCTGGAGCTACTTTACAAATGGAAGTGGATGTTGATTTTTTGGTTACATAAATGACTTCATTGCAATTCATCAAGATGATGTGACTATGTTTTCAAGGAGCGAAAATATCACTTGCAAAGACTTGGAAAGAATGTTGATCAAATGTAGAGAATTTGAAATCTCTTTTAATCCAAAGAAATTCCATTTTGGAGTGAAAAAGGCCTAGATTCTTGGTCATATTGTTTTAAAGGTTGGTGTCATGATTGACCCGAAGAGGGTAGAAGCAATCAGCAAGGTTCCAATTCTAAGAAAAAATAAGGGCATCCAATCCTTCTTTGGGAAGATCAATTTCACTAGAATTTTTGTGTCTAATTTTGCTAAATTGAATCTTCCTATTACATGCATGTTAAAGAAAGACCAAGTTATCAAGTGGGAGGAGGTTGTTATTCAGGATTTTGAAGTAATCAAAGAAGCACTTAAACATGCACCTATCTTAGCAACTCCAAATTACAAGAAGCCTTTCCAAATCTTCTCCTTTGCTTCTAAAAATACCATTGCATCTGTTTTTCTACAAAAGGATGAAGATGGGGTTGAGAGGCCTATTTCCTTCTTTAACAAGGCTTTACAAGCTACTAAGTTAAAGTACACAATCATGGAAAAACAAGCATTTTCCTTGGTGAAAGAAACAAAGGTTTTCAAGCCTTATATCTTAAGTTCAAAAGTTGTTGCTTATGTTCCCCACACCATGGTAAAAGACATATTATCATAGATGGAGATCTCAAGCAAAAGATGTAGATGGGTGAAAAAACTATAGGAATATGACATGAATATCCAAACTACAAAGTTGGTAAGATGTTTGGGTCTTGTTAAGCTCATAGCTGAGAGTAACCTACTGATTGTGGAAGTGAATGAAGTAGAGGAAGAAAGGGAAGATGTTCTTGAGAAGTTGATAAGTTACGAGTAGTACAAGGATGTAATATTTTACCTCGAAACCTATGCTTCCCCGATCGTTTGAATAAAAATCAGAAAAGAGCCCTCAAGTTGGCTTCTCAAAAAGTATAGCATCATTAAGCGTGGGCTGGCTTGGAAGAACCACGAAGGTGTCCTCTTGAAATGTGTAACTGAAGATGAAGCTCCTAAAATAGTTGCTGATTTCCATGGGGGAGTTTGTGGAGGACACTTTGCTGGAAGGGTTACAACACACAAAATTTTGAGAGCTAGTTATTGGTGGCCTAATCTCTTCAAATATGTAACCATACTGGTTAGAAAATGTGAAAGCTACCAAGTGTTTCTCGGAAGAATGAAAGCTTGAGCTCCCTTCCTTTGCAACCCTGTATCAATTGAAGCTCCTTTAAAACAATGGGGAATAGAATTCATTGGTGATATTTCAAAATCTTCTAGTGCTAGACATAAGTGGATTCTTGTAGCCACAGATTACTTCACCAAGTGGGTAGAAGAAATCACCACCAAGAAAGCAACACACCAAGTTTTTATGGAATTCTTGTTGAATCATATCATATGCAGATTTCATGTGTCGGTCAATATTATTCATCGATAATGCCATTTTTTTCAGAGCTAAACCCTTGATGGAAATGTGCAAGGAGTATGTAACCAATCGACTTATGCTTCAAACTATAACCCTCAAGGAAATGAACAAGTGAGTCTAGCAATAAGAACTTGTGAAAGATCATTAGGAGAACCTTGGAGTTGAACAAGAGAAAATGGGGTGAACAACTAAAATTTGCAGTTTGGAATGATATAATCACTTTGCCAAAAGAGCTACTAGTAAGAGCCCATTTGAGTTGGTGTATGGAACTCAAGCTCTGCTGCCCTTACATCCGTAATTATCTTCATTTCAGTTTGTTCAAAAAATTGAAGATCAAGAGGTTATTCCATATGAAGAAAGGATTAATTAGATTGTTGAGCCGGATGAAGAAAGAAGAGCATCCCACTAAAGGAATGTCAAATTTAGAGAGAAGTTGAAGAGGTTGTTTGACAAGAAGGTCACTCCTAGGGCTTTCAATGTTGGAGATCTAGTTTTATTGTGGGATAGCAGGCATAACATTGAGTTTTCTCAAGGTGTGGGACCTTGCAAGGTGAGAAAAATATCTAGATGAAAATTTGGTAATTCTTACCCTTATATTTAGGTGTATGCATGAATTTTTGCAGAGGTTCTGATTCAAAACTCTTACTCTAAAATTTCCAAGGAGACAGGGTTGAAAGAAGCATGGAAAAGGAAAACAAAACTAAGCTAAAACAATGATACACCAAAGGAGTGATGAAATTTTTTCTTGCAAATAAACACAGATCATAGAGATGTAACACCAAAGCATGCACATATTGCAAGATATAATGAAAGATCATAAGACAATGATAAACACATGAGAGGATTGAAGGATCATTCACAAAACATGCATTACCATTTCCAAGTTTAATACGATGCATTACAATGGAAGAAAGGAAAAAAACATGTCACAATCTCCATGGAAGGTCTGAAACTCCTCAAATTCACATGCCAAGGGGAAGAGGGAGTCTGCAAGAACAAAAACATCCAACCCTTTACAAATGAGCCAAAATTGGCTTTTAATGGCAAAGAAGAAAAAGAAAAAAAAAAATGTAGGAAAATTGATTTATGAGCTCAACCACCAATCAAATCCCTTCAATTTCACCTATAAAGTGATGGGATTCATGGAAAAACCCATATGCCAAAGTACATTGCTCTGTAGATCCAAAAAATGACCCATACTTCATTAATTTTGGTGGTTGAATGTCAATTCTATATTTTTTGCATGCAGAGATGTTTTCTCATTTTTCTCCCACCAAACTCCACCAAAAAACAAAATTGAATAGTCCATCATGTGGATAATTTCAACAGATTTCCAATGATATAAAAAAATGCAAAAATCGAGCTCTGGATCAAAAGATATGGCCCTCTAAAGATTTAGGGCAAAATTAGGGTTCGCGGGCCGAGATTCAAAAATTTTCCCTCCTTTTGAATTGGGAAAAATTCCCCAAAAATTCTCTGGCCGACCTTTGCTGCCACATGTGGCACCATCTCATTGATCGTGGGTTCAAATGATCATTCTGCCCCTTTTTGAAGATTTGGAAAATTTTCCAAAATTACTCCGCCTCCGCCACTCCGGGACACGTGGCACCATCTGGTTACTTGGTGGGGATGCACTCCACTTTTACCTTTGAGCCACTAGCCACTTTGGAAAAATTTCCAAAGTCCTTCCGCTGCCCTGACCCCCCCTTTGACAGGACATGTGGTGTCTTCTCATTGCTCGATGGGCTTTCGCTTGGATTTTCCCCTTTGACCCCCTTTGACCCCAATGCCGAAAAAAATCAAAGTCCTTCCACGCCTTTCCTCTCGACCTACCACATGGTGCCCTCTTATCTCCTTATGGGATTTTGGGCCAAAATTTTCCCTTTGACCCCTTTGACCCCAAAAGGCTAAGTGCCAAAAATTTTTCCCACGGGCCCACCTTGGGAAAATTTCCCCTCCAAACTCCGTCGAGCCATAACTTGCAAAATACAAGGAGTTAGGAGGACTTCTTTACCTTTCTGGAAGGGGAGAAAATTCTCTATCTGATGAAGTAATACCTAGAAAATTTTGAGTGCTTGAAATGTGTAAAAAATTGACTGAGGCACAAGGAAGGAAAGAATGAAGACAAGTTAGCCAAAATAAGCAGGGGGCTTATTTTGGATAACAATTTTGGTGAAACTCAAAGGGGTCATCTACCTATTGGATGAAGTGACCAGCTACCTAAAGAAATCCATTGGGTAATGGAGTCATGAACTTAACTGCTTGTTACTCTCAATTCATTAGAAAATCTCTAAGATGAAGATTGTGAGAGTAGAAATTACTTTGATCTGGAACATGGCCTACAAAAGATGCATCTTGGGGAAAAAAACTTGTGCCAAAGAACTTAGGGAAATGTAAATCTAAGCTACAAAAAAACAATGTGCATAAGCACTTGGAGGAATGAAAAATCTAAGCTAATATGTACAAGGTGAGAAGTTTCCCTTCTAGTAGCAATGTTTTAGATGGATTCCATTAACTGGAATCTGCAGTTCCTCACCATCCAATGTAGACAATTGGAAGGCATTGTTGTTTTTGCATTTTGTGACTATGTAGGGACCACTCCAAATGGCATCAAATTTTGAATGCCTTCCTAGATTTTCTTGGTCTGCATCCCATTTCAACACTAAATCTCCAACTTGGAAAGTTCTAGCCTTAGCTTTCCTATCAAAGCTTCTCTTGATCAAAGCTTGGTCCTTCTCCATTGTTTGGGCTGCATGCTCTCTGATTTCTTGGAGTTCCATCAATTATGCATATCTAACCTCCATGGGCTCAAACTCTAACAATTCTAATTGCTTCATGAGTTCCAATGTTGGAAACTCAAGTGACATAGGCAAGATTGCCTCTCTCCCATAAAAAATTCTGAATGGAGAGTTACTGTGGATCTCTTGGGAGTTATCATATCAGCCCATAGAGCTGATTTGAGCTTAGTGTGCCAAGTCCTCTGATTTTCATCAAGATTCCTCTTGATGATCCTTAATAGATTCTTGTTTGTGGACTCAACTTGGCCATTACCTTGAGGGTAATAATTTGATGAAGTGCTCAAATAGATCCCATTTCTAACAGCCCATTTAGTTACCTTTGATCCTATGAATGCCAACACATTATCTGATATTATAGTGGTAGGTATACCAAATCTGGTTGTTATCCCCTCATAGAAGTCTAGAATGCTAGATTCATTTGCCTCTTTGAGTGCCACCGCCTCAGTCCATTTGGTGAAGTAGTCTATTGTTGTTAGAATCCATTTGTGCCCTTGGCTTGAGTTTGGATTAATGACTCCAATGAAGTCCAAACCCCATTGCATGAATGGCTGGTCACTGAGATTGGGTGTGCAATGGAATTGCTACTAACCTCTCTTTTCTGTGAAGAATGCACAATTCTTGCACCTCTTGATCCATGCATAACAATCACTAAACATTTTGGGCCAATAATAACCATCCTTCATGATCTTGAGAGCTATCACTCTTGGAGAAAAATGACCCCCAGCTGATCCACCATGGAACTCTTCTAACATTTTCTCAATCTGATTTGTCCCAATGCATCTCAAGCAACACTCCATTGATATCCTTTTTGAACAAGACACCATCAACAAGTGCATACATGGAATAGCTTGCAATTTGAAGTGTCTTCTTTTGGCTTTGTTCATCTTTGGAGGGCATAGGCCTATTTGTAAGAAGTGCATTATGTCTTGGGTCTAGCAAGGAGTGAACATGCCACCATTTTCTTCTTGAATATCTCTTTGTTCTTGGCTGTCTTGCAGCACCAAAACAACATTCTTCTCTTTGCTTGTTTCAATTGATTGGTTCAAGGCCAATTTCTCACACAATCCCTTTCCTTGGACCAGCTTGGTGACTTTGATCTCAATGTCATACTCCATGACATGAGTAATCCACCCTGCACATTTTTCATTTAGATCTTTGTTGAGGAGGAAGTCTTTAACTCCCACATGAGAAACCAGCAGTTGAACCTTGTTGTTTGAAACTAGATGCTTAAATTTCTTCAAGATCCTAATCACTACAAGAACATGCTTCTCAATGAAGGAATACCTCACTTCATAGTCCTCCAAGCTTTGGCTAAAGAAGGCAATTGGATGCTCTGCATTTTCTTCGTTTTGTTGTACTAAAATTGCAGAAATTGTATCATCACCACCAAATGCATAAAGGATGAAGTCTTTGGAGAAATATGGGTTAATGAGAGTTGGATCTGTGAGATAGCTTCTTTGATTGCCTCAAAACTTTCCTTACCTTCAGCTATCCATTTGAATGCCACACTTTTCTTCAACATCATAGTTATTGGCTTGACAAGGGCTACAAAGTTTGGAACAAACCTTCGAACAAAATTGATTCTTCCCAAGAAACTTTGAAGAGCCTTCTTATGTCTTGGAAATGGCAGTCTCTTATTGCTTCAACCCTCTCTGGATCAATTGCTAACCCTTCTTTGGAAACAATGTGGCCTAGGAGCTTGCCTTCATGAGCTAGGAAAATGCATTTTTTGGGATTCAAGGATACCCCAAATCTTCTACATCTTTGGAACACTTGTCTCAAATGAAAGAGATGATCTGCTGCACTTTTAGAAAATACAGTAATATCATCTAGGTATATCAGCACTATTTTTTGATCAATCCCTTGAACACCATATCCATTGCCCTTTGGAAAGTAGCTCCGGTGTTAGACAACCCAAATGGCATTTTTCTATATGCATAGGTTCCCCATTTGGTGGTGAAGGTTATTTTGAACTGATCCTCTTCCTTTACCATGATCTGATTATACCTGAATAACCATCTAGCAATGAAAACCTCTCAAAGCTAAGCAACAACTTGCAAAATCTACTCCATAGAAGGAAGTGGGTAGTGATCCTTGAGGGATGCTCTGTTCAAATCTCTAAAGTCTACACACAACTGATTTCTCCACTCTTCTTTCTAACTGGAACCAAATTTGTAACCTAGCTTGAATGCTTGATGGGGAATATGATACTTTCCTCTATTAACTTATTTAGATTCCTTCTTCATGAGAGGCTCAATGTGAGGATTGATGGTCTTTGTTTTTGCCTGATGGGCTTAGCACTTGGATCTAGTTCAATTGTGTGTTGAGCTAGCTTGGGATTGAAACCTTTCAAGTCTTCATAGCTAAGAAAATACATCTGGGAACTCTTGGAAAAGTTGCATAAACTCATACCTTTCTTGCTCGGTTGCCACTTTACCAATTTGAAGTGACTTGCCTTCTCAACTGAGATGGGCTCTGAATCCTCTCCCTTGACTTGGATGTTTTCTTTCTCTTTCCTAAATTGATCATTAGGATTGAAAATAGACTCTAAAGTCACAAGTCCCTTTGGTAGTTTGTTGGTTCTCAGCTGTACCACTTGATCACCATACTGTTGTTCTAACTTTTCCTGATTTTTGGCTGAGAACTCAACCTTCCTCTTGCAAGAAATTGATGATTTGTTGGTCACTCTCAAACACTTGCCAACTTGCATTATTTTCTAGAACTGATGGCCTCACAATCACATGGATGTTTGGCTGCATTTTATCTCTTTTGATACTTCCACAACATCAAAAATTTCTTCAATTGTTGCTGAGCCTATCAACAGCTTGGTTTTCTTTCCTAGGAATGGAGTTGATGCCAAAGCCCTCAAAATCCTCAATGAGGTCCCACACTCTATTCTTATAACTCTTGAGTAGGTCATTCTTGGCAGCATGTTTTCCTTTAACTTGATTAACAATCAGCTCACTATCACCAAAGACTTGTAAGTTTTTGATGCCTCTCTTCCTTGACCAATGTAATCCATGTATCAAAGCTTCATATTCAGCAGTGTTGTTAGAACATGCAAACTGAAATCTAAAAGCTGAATAATACTTAATGCCTTGAGGTGAAACAAGCATAGCTCCCCTCCTGCACCTTTTCTACTTCTTGATCCATCAAAGAAAAACTTGCCATACCTCATTGTCATCTTTATGGTCTGGCTTGGTGATGCTAGGAAGAGGCTGATTTTCTTCATGCATGTAATAGACTCCTAGTTTAGATTCCTCTATTTCCTTGTAGGGATCAAAATCATGTACCTTTCTTGCCCATTCATCAAGAGTCAAATCTAGAATGCTTCCAACTTTGGTGTCAACTTCTGTGTGCTTGGATAATCCTCTTGATCAAACGTTGAACAATTGGCATTGATTGGGCTTGGAGTATGAGGCTCAATGTGAAAGTTTGCAATAGGTTTAGACCTGATTGTGGCCTTGGCTCCATACCTTGTCCTAAACAGCATGTGTGACCAATCAGTAGATAGGTAGCCTCAATTCTAGTTATGAAATCCCTTGACAAACATATGGAAAAAAAGTGGTGGCAAATCTATCACTGACACATCTTACAAAATAGTGACATTGGGGCATGCATGCAAAGTAAGGCTCAAATATTTAATTACCCCAACTATGGCTACTATTGTCCCATCTAATTGCACCACTCCCTTGGATATGACTTCATATTGAAGGCCCAGATGATCAGCTATTTTCTTGGGCATCACGGAACTACTTGCCCCAGAATCAATCATACAATTATGTACTAGTTTATCCCCAATGATCAATGAAACATAGAATGGAGGGGGCTTCAAAATTTTACCTTGCTGTCCTCCAAGATTTCCCTCAGGCTGAGTAGCATTTGTGAGTACCTTCTCTTGCATATGAGCTTGCTGATTTGAGGTTGACCAATTCTTCATGGCAGCTTGTAGTAGATCCCTTTGGCCTGGGATGGATAGTGACTCCCACATAGATATGTTCACATTGGTCTTCTTCATTTGTTCAATGATGTTAAATGGGGATGAACCATCTCTTTGCTACCCTTTAGTCTACACACTCTTTTCTTGTACATGGGCTACAATAGCTGGTATTTGAGCTAGTCTAGAAGGTGGCTTGGGCTGTCCTTGCACATTTGGAACTACATTTTGCTTGCCAACACCTTGTGGAGTGATGGAAGGTTGTGAATCACTTGGATCTAATGACTTCCCTTCACCAATATTCCTCTTCTTTGACCATGTGTTAGCTGCTACACTCTGAGAAGGTGTTTGATTCATACCACAAAAATCTTCAGCCTACCAATTCACAAGTGTAGTCTCATTTGGAGTTGTATTTTCTTTGAGATGTTCCTTGTTGTTGGTTTGTTTCTTGACTCACCTCACTCTCTACACCAGTTGTTGTCACCATCAAATCTTGGTTCAAAGCACCATTGAAGCACATAGATTGGTTGTGAGGTTCATTGCATGGGAAACACCAATCATACTCTTGAGCTATATTATTTTGCACTAGCACTAAGGCTTTAGAGGTGGATGCAACATTGGGGTTATAGGGCTGAAATGGTCTATTGGTAGGAGGCCTTACTTGATTTTGATTTGCAGCTGGGTTGGGTGGCCTATTAGGCTGATATGGTTGTCTATTAGGCTGAGTTTGAGGCTGATAAGAAGGCCTAAAACTTTGAGCTTGCTGCCTCTTGAGCGTAACCAGCTCATTGCCCAAATTTTACAATTGTTTCATAATTTCTTGAAGCTCATTTGAGGCACTAGAGGATGAAGTAGAAGTTTCATTTGAACTCTGATTTCTAGGAGTGGGAATAGGAGCTAAAGTAGGTGTTTGACTAGTACTTGGGCTTTCCAACTCTGGATATAAGGGCATAGGAGGCCTAGGTGCAAGTTTACCATCTTGGATCAAACAATTCTCAGCCCTAATGGTGATGTTGTAAGCTGTAGGTATAGTTGCACCTCCCATGGATTGGATCAACATAGAAATGTCAGAATTTAAAGCCTTGAGAAAGTATAAGAAAGCACCTTGAGTTGTTGGCCTCACTACCAATGGGATTCTATCCCATGTTCTTTGAAATCTAAAATTGAAGTCTATTAGCTACTCATTGGGAGCTCTCTTGATAGTTGTCAATTGCTCCAATAGAGACAAGTTGTCCCCTTTCTCTCCAAATTGGTTATGGAGGGTTGTGCACAACTGGTTCCAATTTTGGATAGAGCCTACCTCAAGGCTCTTGAACCATTGCAAGGCTTTCCCTTTGAATGAAGATGCCAGTAATTTGACAACAATTTGCATCTCAACAATCTCATGGATTGCACAAACATTAGCAATGTCTTTGACATGATCACCAGGGGTGGTCTGATTTTCTCTAGTAAAGTATGGGATGTTCTTCAATGCTGCAATTGGAACTGGGTTTTGTGCATTGAGAGCAAGTGGGATACTTCCAGTAAAGTTGACATAAGGATTGGGTTGTGCCATTTTGATTGGCCTGAGAACCCTTGTTGATTGGATGAAAGGTCTACCAAGTGGAGGAGTTGATAGAGTTCATGTTTGGTGGAGATGGAGACCTTTGAATCCTTCTTCCTCTTTCTCCTCTTTCTAGGGATAATTGTAGATAGTTAAACAATCCCTCTTCTCTGGTCCTTGACCTTGTTTGGATCCTTCTCATGAATCTTCAAGCTTGGACTGCTGAAACTAGTTGATTCTATCCTTTTGGAGTTGCCAAATGTGCAAATCAGGGCTCTTTCAAGCAAGAAACTTACAACAATTACACATCAACTTTGTTGTAATAAAGATGAAGACCTCTAAGGTCCCACAGTTATTGCCAAAACTATTAGTGCAAATCTCAGCACCCCCTAAATGATCTTTAGATCTATGAGTTTAAAAATGGGTCATTTAGTGTGATTGCACAACATTGAGTTTTCTCAAGGTGTGGGACCTTGCAAGGTGAGAAAAATCTCAGAGAAATCTAGTTCTTACCCCTCTGTTTAGGTGTATGCATGAATTTTTGTAGAGGTTCTGATTCAAAATTCCTACTCTAAAATTCCAAGGAGATAGGGTTGAAAGAAGCATGGAAAAGGAAACAAAACTAAGCTAAAATGGTGATACACCAAAGGAGTGATGAAATTTTGTCTTGCAAATAAACACAGATCATAGAGATGTAACACCAAAGCATGCACAAATTTCTAGAATATAATGAAAGATCAGAAGACAATGATAAACACATGAGAGGATTGAAGGATCATTCACAAAACATGCATTACCATTTCCAAGTTTAATACGATGCATTATAATGGCAGAAAGGAAAAAAAACATGCCACAATCTCCATGGAAGGTTGAAACTCCTCAAATTCATGTGCCAAGGGGAAGAGGGGAGTTTATAAGAATAAAAATGTCCAACCCTTTACAAATGAGCCAAAATTGGCTTTTAATGGTGAAGTAGAACAAAGGAAAAGAAAAAAACATGGGAAAATTGATTTATGAGCTCAACCACCAATCAAATCCTTCAATTTCACCCTGCAAAAGTGATGGGCTTCATGGAAAAACCCATATGCCAAAGTACATTGCTCTCTGAGATCCAAAAAATGACCCATACTTCATTAATTTTGGTGGTTGAATGTCAGTTCTATATTTTTACATGCTAGAGGTTTTTCTCATTTTTCTCCCACCAAACTCCACCAAAAAAAAATTGAATAGTCCATCATGTGGATAATTTAAACATATTTCCAATGATATAAAAAAAGTAAAAATCGAGCTCTGGATCAAAAGATATGGCCCTCTGAAGATTTAGGGAAAAATTAGGGTTTGCGGGCCAAGATTCAAAAATTTTCCCTCCTTTTTGAATTGGGAAAAATTCCCAAAAATTCTCCACTGGCCCACCTACTACACCACGTGGTGCCATCTCATTGATCCATGGGTTCAAACGATCATTCTGCCCCTTTGAAGATTTGGAAAATTTTCCAAAATTACTCCGCCTCCACCACTCCAGGACACGTGGCACCATCTGGTTACTTGGTGGGGATGTGCTCCAATTTTTACCTTTGAGCCACTAGCCACTTTGGAAAAAATTCCAAAGTCCTTCCACCACCCCGACCTCCACCACTGACAGGACACGTGGCATCTTCTCATTGCTCGGTCGATGGACTTTCGCTTGGATTTTCCCCTTTGACCCCAATGCCGAAAAAACTTGAAGTCCTTCCGCCCCACCACTCTGACCTACCATGTGGCACCCTCTTATCTCCTTATGGGATTTTGGGCAAAATTTTCCCTTTACCCTTTGACCCCAAAAGGCTAAGTGCTAAAAATTTTCCCACGGGCCCGCCTTGGGAAAATTTCCCCCAAACTCCATCGAGCCATAACTTGCAAAATACAAGGAGTTAGGAGGACTTCTTTACCTTTCTGGAAAGGGGAGAAAATTATCTATCTGATGAAGTAATACCTAGAAAATTTTGAGTGCCTAAAATGTGTAAAATATCTGACTGAGGCACAAGGAAGGAAAGAATGAAGATAAGTTAGCCAAAATTAATGGCATGCATCTGAATAATTTCTTGGATTAATCCCCAAATTTGAGGTATGCACCACTTGTATAGTGTATATCTTGTTTGGCTTTTGCTCTATTTTTGGTGTTTTGTCGGTTCGTGGTTTGCCTTGGTGTGTGGTAGCCATTTTTGTCGATTTCTCAGTTGGTTTTTTGGTGGCTTTGGCTCATGAATCTATTTTCCCAATGGTTTTTATTGGAACTTGGTCTGCTTCTTTTGTTCTTGTGGCACCCACTGGGAGTGTCCATCCCTAAGCAGGAGCTGATGTTGGTGCCATTTTTGAGCTTGCAATGTTTTTCCCTAATTTTTCCTTCATTTTGCATGCTCTGGGAATGTTTTTCTCTCAAATTGGTGATCTGAAACTTTTCCCCTCTTGCTTGGATGCTTCTATATACTCACAAACTTGATTTTTTGCCCCAATCTAAACGAAATCTACATGTGTGCCTTGTTTTGTGTCCTAATTTTTCCAAAATCTGTGGGCTCTGCCATTTTCCTTTTTCTGATCATGGAAGTTTAAAATTGATCGATTTTCACTTGTATGCCATTGAAAATCCAATTCCATGATCGAAAATGCTTTGAAAACATGTTTTAGTTGGTTCAATTTCAAGAAATTTTTGTCCTTAGCAAAAATTGAATTCTAGGTATCCTGACATTTTCTATGTTTTGGCGATCAGACGGGCCTTTTTGTCCGTCAATTTCATCTTTAGCATTCATGGGCATCATTGGCAATTTTTGTGTTTTTGATGGTCATACGGGCATCCTTTTCCCATCAAATTTTAGCTCAAAAATATTCTCCTACATGGCTTGTTCTAATTAGACAAGGATCGATGGGTCATTTCTAAAAACTTAACGTTTTTGTGTTTTTGGAAAAATGTGCAAGTTGCCCCCGCAGCTCTACAAGCTACAAAGGAGGTACACATGTCACAGGAAGAGTGAAGGTGGATAGACGGGTTGTTTTTTTCCTTAGGGAACTTTGGAAAATGTGTGGAAATGAAGAAAATCCCCTAAGGCCCGCATCCAATCAGAGGAGGACATGTGGTAGGCGGGGAGATGGAAAGGCAGAGGAGTTTGATACTTTTCAGCCTTTGGTGAAAAAGAGTTAAAGTATAAAATTAGACCACAAACTCATAGCAAATGGAATGAAGACACATGTCATGTTTGCAATAGAGGTAGAATTTCAGGCCTTAGGGAAAAATTGAGATTTTTTTCCATTTTCAGCATAAAGGCATAAAATTAAAAAGAGGAGCGCAAGCCCACGGTGAATCAACAATCACCACATGGCGGGGAAAGGCAGAGGTGTGGGAGTGGGGAGGAAATGGTGAAAAATTTCCATTGTGGAAAATGTTGTTAAAATATAAATAAGAGCGTTGCCCTGCAGCCAATCAGGTGAGGACACGTGTCCTGCGGGAGGGCGGAGCCGTGGAGGAAAAATGGAAAATTTTCGTTTTTCCAAAAAGAGGAAAAGTGTTTAAAATTGATCCGTGACTCCATTTCCAGTCATATTGTCCCACATGTCGGGGATAGAATTGGAGATGTGGGCCCACAGAGATAATTTGAAATTTTTTCCTTTTTCTAAAAAAGGTGGAAATGTGTAGAATCAGTCTGTAATTCCAATGCGACCCACATTAGGACACGTGTCAAGCTCGTTTTCAAAAGGTGGAGGGGTGGAGAAAAATGTCAAATTTTTACAATTTTCCAAAAGTGTTAAAATGTCAAAAAGTGATCCCAAGCCCATTTCCAATCACATTGTGACACGTAGAGGGCTCAGATTGAAGGGAGAAAGGAAAATCGATAAGAATCGTACATTTTCAGTTTGGCCACCATTTGAGCTCCAGGAAGCTTGGAGATGTAATTTTTGCATCAATTTTCATAAAATTTTTGACAAATTCATGTCATTTGTGCCTGCAAGGACCAATGCAATTGATTTTGAGGATCAATTTGAAGATCAGAGATGTTTTTGAAATGAAATTTTGCCCTAACCTGTCCAAAAATGTAAAATATCAAATCCAAAAGTTGCAGAGTCAAATTTTGGAGGGATAAGGATGAAATAATGAAAGGAAGGGGGTCTGCATGCTTTGAAGATGAAAAATGTGCCTCCACAATGGATAATGATGTAAATTTGCAATGATTCATCTCTTTTGAGACAACTAGAAAAGTTTTGGATGTGTTTTGTTAAACATCCCTGTCTACGAATCATGAGGAATTTTTGTAACAAATTTGATCCTTTAGCATATTCTTTTCTTGGGAAAGAAGGCTCGAAGGAGATTGAAAGCTATATATTGCATGAATTTTTCATGCAAAGGGTTGGAAGAGTTTAAAAATCCTAGAAAACTAAAAATTTCATAGGAAAATCTGGGAAGAAGCCCATTCTCTGAGAAACCACCTGAGAACCATTTCTAATTCCTTTTTACATCAGATTTGTATCATGTTGAGTTAGTTTTAGTTGTAAAGCCATCAAAAATCTTTGAGATTTTTTTGAAACATTCCCCTACTGATAAATTTGATCATTTCTAGATTATTTTGTGTTGTCTCTTGGCAAAATTTACATACACTTATGTTTCAAAATGCATTTCAAATTTGTGTTTCTTGTTCCTGTTGTAGTCTTGTGTTTAAAATCTCTCTTGATCATACATGGTATCATTTCTTGTGATTATTTTAGTGGCATTTGCAATCTCACATTCAGAAGAGATTTCATCTAATAAAGAGATAAACAAATTTAAAATCACTTTACTTTCCTTGATTTTAGAGATTGTTTGTAAACCTTTGGGTGCACCTTAGGTCATGATTAAATAGTGATTACTAAATTCTTCATTGGTTCATTATAACTCAATATTTTGTGATAGATGATCAAATATTGTGTTGAAAAGTGCAGATCTAGGCCTCCATTTAATGCAAATATCCTAGTTGAAGGGATGATTAACCATTTTGATACTTTCTATTGTTAAGTTTCTCCATATTTTTCTAAAATCCTCAAAGAGTCTGATGGACCTTGGTTTGTCTTGTCTAAACTCGACCCAAAAATCATTCAAAATAACTAATCCTACCTGTTTTGTCCCTGTTTTGACTGTATACCCACGAGAAGATTAAAATAAATTTGCTAAAGTATGCAGAATAGATAAGGATTTCAAAATTTCTTCAGTAACCCTTGCCTTGCATTGAAAGTATCTCCATAATTTGGAAGTGACAACTTTTGAAAGTTAGATTTGGAGTGTTGATCATATTTTCCCAAGGCCCTTTTCATACTATTTGCACAAATTAAGGGATATATTAATCTCCTTAACCATTTGATGGTTACAATATCGGTTCTCTTACCTTGGTTGAAAGGCACAACCTAAAACAATTAGGACAAGATCAAGTCCTATTTGAGTGATATCCATCTCTCCACAAATCTGAGTGCCAATTAGATCATATCCCTGGCTACAAAATGAAACACACCATGATCCATATTTCTTCAAGATTCATGCCATATCTTTGATGCTACTTAGATTTTAAAGGAGAACAAATTTGGGTACCAACACATCCATATGATCCCTGAAAAATCAGATTTGTGACTTAAGACTCCACCTATACTTGAGAAAAACTGCCTGAAAATCCTATGTGCCAAGATTTTGTGAAAAATATTATTTCGTCATCATGTAGGTCTTATAATCCTCTTTCGGTGATTTTTTTACTTCTAACTCAATCCGAGCTCTTAGAATCTTCTTCTCGAAGCTCGACAATGTTTTAGGCATGTGTACTACCTAGGCTTGTGAACCCTGTTTTTACTCAGACTGCTCCAAGTCTTTCAAAACTTCACCAAACCTTCCAAAATAATTTCCATGATGTTCTAAGGTATTCAATTCACCTCCATTTTTAATTTATCCCTTCCATTTCACTGGGGGTTGATCTAGTCTGGGAAGGCCAGTGATAGCCCTTCCTACAACTACATGTAGTTTTTAAATGAACCCTTGAAATCACCTAGGGGGAATGAATGGAATTTCATAAATCACCTTTGAGTATTTTAAACATTAGTTAGGAGGTCACTTGGAATTTTGGACATGAGTCGGGGTATCTTAGAATGATAGAACTTGAAAAATTTGACACTGGAGTATAATTGTCGTGCTCGGAAATTGTCAATTTCCATGTTACACATTTACATGACAACATATTACTAAGTAATACCATTCATGAAGAGTGAAATTTGGATATACATGTGATATGTGATATATATAAGCTTCTAGGTTTAAGGATCTACACTTATAGTTAATTTCATTTCACATGAAAGAGCACAACTATGTTGATACTCTTTGGTAGATCCTAAAATAGTAAAAAGGGAATATGATTTGATTATATAAAGGTGTATGAAATATTTTTATGCTAAAGCATATGAGTTCTATTTTCACAAATAGGACATTAGTCCTTGATAAGGAAAAAGGATATTTTCCTTGTAATTAAATGAAGAGATTTAATTGATATCTTGTATGGGTTTATGATTAAATCACAGGATGATTGGTTGTGTTTTCCTTAGCTGATTTCTATAATTGAAACATGAATGTTTAAAAAGGGATAATAAAAAGGATTTAGACTTTCAAAATTATGAAGTCTAAAGTAAAAGTTTCAATAAGCTTGTTATAAGCTAAAACTGAAGTAAAAAGATCTAATGATCTCACTTTCTTAACGTAAAATTCAGACACATCGATATATGGAAATAAACAACTAAGATTAAGATAAACATAAGCATGAATTTAGAATGGTTAGGAAAGTAGATTTTATCTGCATACCTACCTCTTGTGTAATTTCATCTCGTAACCTTCTTGGGTTAATTGATGCTTAGTAGACCCTTAAAAGTGTTATTATCGTTAATCTATAAGATAATAATTTATTGGGTTGATAAACTAATATATTGTTAAGTATGTTAGTCTAGTTGAGGAAACTCAGTTGGATGTTGAAACATAGCAACTGTAGCATAGTACCTTCATAATGACATGGGTCATTACGAGGATACTATGATGCATTTTTCTATGCCTCAACACCCCACTTAGTTTGATTAACTCGATTGACATAAGTGGAGGTTTGGCTCATGGTTCCACCCTAAATAGAGATAAAAACTTGAGCTAGTGTTTTAGTCAACTCATGTCGACTTATGGTGACTAGACACACCCAATTGATGTAATTTGGTTGAGTATGTCTATGTACCATTAGTCACCACAAGTAGTCTCCCACACTAGTTCATGTTGTTTCCTTTTCTAGTGTGAAACTTTGAATCAAATTGGGTTGAAAGAAGTCAAGAAAGACCATTATAGATAATAGAACAAGTGTGGTGATGGACATATTCATTTCGACGAATATCCCTTCTTGGAATGTAAATATGGTAAACATGTTTTAAAATTTTTCCCAAAGTATCACAAAGCGCTAGTTGCATTGTCCTATGTCACCTCATCTAAGATGCATCATTTGGATGAATATCAAGTAACAAGTATTTAGATAGGATTATTAGACCAAAAACTTTGGTACCCCTAAAAGGGTAAAGGAACCAAGTATGCATAGTATACACATTATTAAGTTAACATGAGAGATTGATTTAATACTGAGTCATGGAATGAGAGATTGGTGTTTCAGAGTCATTACAACTACATATGGTTTTTCATGTTATGAGATGGATTGGAAATGTAATGTGTGTTTTGAATTTAATTAATTTAGAATAGAGAACATTAAGTAAAAAAACATCTTTGTTTCTAAAGTCTTAAAAATATGATGTTACAAGGAATGGTTCTTTGAATATCCCCATATTTTTGTTTGGCTTTTGATTTCTCTCTGGGGTTTCCACTTTTATTTCTCCATTGTCAATGATATCTTAGATGTAGTGACCAAGTCTTAAGAAATTTTTTTGTCGTGTGTCCTTTCACAAGATGAAAATCATAGTATTCATGCTCTTTATACAATGGATGTTTAAGAGCATTATCATCAAAAGGTTGCGTTGTAGGATAATTCACCATGTGAATTGTATCTAATTGCTTCAATATTGTAGATAAAGACTCATTAATAGGATTGAACATTCTACACTTAGGTGGTGGTTGAATAGGTCTTTTGGTCAGTTTAAAAGGTTGACCAACTTGAACTATTTTTACTCATTTGGAATTTTTGATTCCGTCTCCCACCATGTTCTTATTTTTGTTAAAGTTCTTTGGCTTTTCCATTGGTTTGATATTTTGATTATCTTTAGAAGGTGATTTGATTGTTCCTTTTGCAATGAGGGATTTTTATATTTGTATGCCATTTTCAATGACCTATTCAAAGCTATGAACATAATGAATTTAAAAATGAAAAGAGATGTATGGGTTTAGATTAGGCACGAAAATTCTCACAAGTTATTTTTAGGAAATGTGCAAGGGAAGCGGTTGGCTATCCCTCGCCATCTTTGTAAGAAGCTAGTGAATGTTTCATTAGGGATTTGTTTAGTATTACACAAGTCTTCCATAGTTATGTCACTTTATATTTTATATTAGAAATTTCAAACAAAACTTTCTACTAGTTTAGGTGACATAAAGATAGACCCACGAGGTAAGTGAGTGAACCATTCCAAGGATTGTCCCCCTAGACTCTTCGAGAAAAAGTCGTATGAGGTAATTTTTGCTATATGCCACTTCTTGACATGCCATGTAAAAATATTTCACATGATCTCATGGGTCTCCTTTCCCTCTATATTTGTCAAATTTTGGCATGTCAAACTTCTTAGGAAAGGGTTGAAGTGTCATAGCTTTATCAAATGGATGGGGACATAACTCTTCATATTGGTACTTTTTCTATTCCCAACATTACTTTCTTAAAGGATTGTAAGCATTGCTTTCATGGATTGAATTTATTGTGTAAGTAATTTCTCTTTAGTAGGAGAAGTAGGATATATACACTATTGTATTCCATATTTTCTCCTTCTTGGTTTTCCATGTGAATTTCACTAGCTTTAACCTTAGGATTCATCTTATGCACATTTTTGTTTATTTCCTTCTGTACATGAGATGTTAGTAAAGATAATTTTCAACTAAGGTTTTGGATTTGTTTTTGAATAGTGACCTCTCCCTCAAGAGGTTCTTCTTCTTCTTAATGACATGGAGGTTGTTCTACATTTTCATGTTCTAATCTAACTCTACATGACATCTTGATGAAGGTAATTTAATAACCCACCATATTATCATTTCCTATGTTGGACATGAAAGCATTCCCATGTGTTATTATATCTTCCATGTTAATGAGAGGTTGTTCCTCTTCATTAGCTT
The DNA here is from genome assembly GCA_018340775.1 of Taxus wallichiana var. yunnanensis. NCBI lineage: Eukaryota > Viridiplantae > Streptophyta > Pinopsida > Cupressales > Taxaceae > Taxus > Taxus wallichiana. The sequence goes on from CM031239.1 coordinate 216,384,606, forward strand.
CACTCATTAGTGGGATTGTCTCATGTTCTGTAGGCATTCTATCTCCTATTTCAACACTCATGCTAGCACCCGATATTTGTTTCTATAAAGGAATTCATCTAATAAGGCGGGGTCAAAGTCAAATTCTACATGTGGTGACCCTAACTCATCACCACTATGATCTACCATATCCTCCACTTACTTCTCCATCGAAAATAGAGGCCCAAGATCATGGTCAATAAAGGGATTTGACCCTTGTTTATTTGAAGTTTCCCAAGTTTGTGTTTGTCTTGTTTCAAATGCCTACTTTTTGGATCCTAATCTTGTTTTAGGGGCCATAATGTATGAGAGTTTCACTAAGGTGTTTTAAATATGTTCAAAATGTATTGATTAAGCCTAAGTAAAACACAAAAAGAATGTCAATATTTCAAGAGTTATAATGAATGTCAAAGGATCAATGTGACAAAGTGATTTTTCTAAATGAATAAGTCAATAGTGACAAACAAGATACAATCACACAATGTTTAGTTCTAGACCAATCAATCAAATGATGTACTTCTTGAATCTGTTTCCAAAGCAGGTAGTTGGTGTTTTAAGATGATTAAAAAGTGTTACTACTTATGTCAAGTTCAAAGAAATGAATAAAGAATAAGTAATAACAAGGAGTTAACACGATCCCCAAACAAAGTATAATAAAAGTGAGCTTGAATCCAATCAAGACCTATATTCCAAAAATTGGCAGTTGTGATTGTGAGCGACACAAAAATTCCACCAAGATATGTTAAAAAAACTTTGCAAAAAGTAAGGTATTAATATCAAGATGATATTTATATAACACGCACAAGTGGTAACACTCAACACTTTTCAAAATCAAGGTAGTAATTGAAATCAAACTAAAGCTAGAGTATACCTAGGAATTGTTAAAGTGTATATAGCGTAACATCACAATATAGATATTTAGGTCAAGTTTACAAGAAACAAGACATAAATACCAAAATTGTAGTGACACGATATAAACAAGATAATAGTTCAAAGGAGAGTCAAGGTGATGAATCCAACCTAACTACAATGATGATCTTGACTTGGGTATCAAGATCAAAAATGATACCAATGATATGAAAATGTCTCCACACACTTTAGATGTTTAACAACTTAGCCACAAACATGGATGAGTGTAAATAGACACAAAAATGGAGAATAAAATTAATTATAAGCACAAGGGTAGTCACTCTTATTATAATCAAAAAAATATCAAAAGAAAGTGAAGGAAGTGGATTAATTGGGGATGAAAAATGTTGGCCTCACTTCGGCAGAGTTTCTCCTCACCTTAAGGTGAGTGAAAAACTAAGAAAAAGTAATGCTTCACACATTTCGTGATGAATAATGTCTCTCAATTCAAATTTATTTTGAAATGGTCAAATTTGTCTTTTGGTCAAAGATAACTTCCTAGGTGGCCCACTTGACTAGGTGTCACAAATTATCTAGATGTGAGCTTGATTTGCTAAGAAAAGTCTTAAGGACTAGTTTAAGAGTATCTCATCTTTACTTTACCCCCTTCAAGTATAGTAGGAAATAAATGTGTCCATCATGAACTCTAACTGGGGTCACGATATAGATAAATTTGACATTAAATCTCAAAAATGGTAAAACTAGTCATGTAGGTTGTGCAGAGCACTTCCCATTTTGTCCATAAGGTTCCCTCTTACGTGGACTACTATAGGGTTCCTAGAACCACCCCAATTATTATAGCTTAAGGCGTTATGCCAAAGGGGTTATGTTCTTGTTTAGTAGATAGGGACATACCCAATTTCCAAAACTTGCAAAATAAAGTTTGATGTTTACGGTGAGATTTTTATCTTGTTTAATTTAATGTGGTTTGTTTGAACACCTTTTGGCAACCTGCACGAAAACTGTATTAGTAGTTTTGTTTTTTCTTAACTCCTCCTTTCTTTGACAATTATTTTTGGTTCTACATAATGGATTAGTAATTTTCCATATGCATAAAGAGGACAAACACTATTTCTGATTCTCAAGATCATCTTAGGATGAAAGAGAAGAGCATATGCGACACAAAATCTAATTAAGAAATAAAAAAAAAAGGAAAATACGTAATTCAAACGCAAAATACATACATCTTGACCCAATTTGGACATTATAAATGTTTTTCAATGCAATTAAAGAGATATAAACAATTTATAATTCCCAAGATTGTCCCAAAAGACACAAGGGAAGAGCATACGTGACCTTAATCTTGTGATTAAGCATGTAAGTTTTATCCAAGATTAATGCAATTTAACAAAATCATGTAAATATATCCTATAACATAAAATTAATAAGATTAAACCTGTAGTAGACACAAAAATTGGGTCACACTCCCCTTGGTCCCTTGTCAAATAATCACCTTGAACACACTCACCTAACCATGGCCCCTTTTACCCCACTCTAATATTAATTTAATTAAATTAATCCATGTCCTCACAATATTTATTATTTAATTATCACACCACCACCTCACCTAGCCACCTCACCCTAGACCTATTCTTAGTATGTTGCCATAACTAACTAAGACCTACCTAAACCCTAAAAATCAAATCCTACATTCCCTCTAACCACATTCCCACCCGTTACAAAAGGAGCTTCCATTCTAATCCGCAAAAAGAAATGAACAAGATCCAAGAAATCAAGCAAGATCTACCCATTTTAGTAAACCTAGAAAATCCTACCCTAACCGACATCGGTCACCCTAAACCACCACCGATCAACCTGGAACCATCGTTGGTTACCATTTATTCCCCAAAATAACCTTATTTCAAGGTTGGCACATTCAAAGAAAGAAGAAACGAGACCAGAGCTACATGCAAGCATAACCAGCATTCGCATACGCATCCAAACATCCACAGCCAACATCAGAAGTGATCATAGAGCCACTTGCATTCACAGGAGCATCTTGGGAAGCACCATCACCACATCAAACTCCATCCATCTGATCAACCATTGTTACCATCTAGCCATCAAGCTCATACAACAGTAAGTATTTTGTTAACCAACATTCATCTACTTTCATTTTAGTAAGCTTTGTTACCTCTATTATCAGTTTCTACTTGCATTCCCATTCTCCCATCATTTACCTTCATGCAAACTTGATCATTCCACACCATTAAATTTCCCATACCCGAATATTAAATACCTCTAAGTATACCTAAGATATCCATGAACATTTTGATTTCCATTTAGCCTCAAATCTATCCTTACAACAAGGTTTTAATAAGTTTCTATCACCTGATTGTACCGACGCTGGTTACCCATGACCATTGTTAGTCCATCCTGAACCATCATCGGTTATACTAGACCAACATCGGTCTCTATGTTTTACCCTCAAACTAAGAATAGAGCCTAAATTATCCACCAAATACCCAAAACATCATAAATACTAGACCACGACCAATACCAAGATTACTCAGAGAAATACCTTTCCATTTTGATTCAATCATAGCTTAGCCTGTTGTGAATGAATTTGCTTATTTTAGTTGAATGAGATACCTAAATAATTTTAACTATAGTAGGATTTCAGTTATTATTAACATTAAAATGTTTTAAATAGTGGATTGAAAACCTTCTAGGGAGTATCACACTTCTTGGAACTAGCATACACTAGAAAATCCATTGTCATATGCTATTTAATCTCTTTTGGTGGTCTTGTTGTTCATTTTATGTAGTTCCTCCTAGCCAAAAGGAAGCTCTCATGATTAGTGTGGATCAAGAAGTCATACTCGCAACAACCTTCAACCAACTTTAATAGGTATTCTTCATAGCCATTTTACCCTAATATATTTCGTCACATTATGAGGAATGCTCTAAGAATCGAGTGGGACCCATTTGGGGTTCCTTACATTTCTTCATTTCTAGGTGAAAATTTGCAAGTTTTTTTTTCCTTTCTAAAAGGTTCTCACATTAAATTTCTCCCTGGAATCTTCTCTTCTTTATATTGTCTCAAATAAATCATGTTTTGGTGCTATAAAAAGAACTCTTCTTCTCTTTCATTTGTACTACATTAGTGAAAGACCATACTTTCTCTGTTCATCTATTTGTGTCATTGAATTCAATATTTTGATTTGGTCTTAAAATCAACTGTATTTCATTTTTCTTTACTGCATTAGCTCACATTAAATGATGGTAACCTATACGCTAGAAGTCATGCCTATCGATGGTTGAAAAATGAATCATAGAAAAGTACGTTCTCTTTCTCTCTGAGTCTTACCAAACTACACAAATTCAAATTAACACATCTTTCTTAAACAACATCTTACTCGGGAACATCTATCAATGATCACATGGTTTGATTGATAGGTACTCCCCAGCTCGTTTCTCCTGTCGAGTCATTATCTCAAGAGATGGCCCACCCCCACCATAACATACCTAAAACCTCTCCTTGTAGATCTCCTTCTTCATAGGAAGCCTTCCTCATCAAAATTTTTGTTCTAAATACACACAGTCAGTCCTTAATAGCATAAGTTGAACAAACATAAAAGAAAGAACACTCTTAGGATCATATTTTTCTTAGTGTTTCTGCTTGGCTTGTGTTTTGAGGTGAGAGGACACGTTCTTCATTTTGTTATTTTTCCTTGCATGCTCCTCATCATAGTTGGTGTATTCCAACTTCATCTGAGTGTGCCTGGACCCCATTTTCATCATTCTTAGAATTATAGGTTTGATTCCACACTTGATTTTAAATCACAACCAATTTTTCTTCATCTCTGTTTTAATTTCACAAGATGCTTAGGTGTCGATCCAGAGACCATTATCGGTTACCCTTTGACCATCACTAGTTTTACCCAACTGACATCAGTTTATTGTTCTTTTGGTTAACCTACCTAAAAGGACACCTATTTCATATTCTTTGTTATTCAGAGTCTCTATAACTCTCATCATCTTCTCTATCCAGATAAAATCCATCTGCATCTTACCTGCACCTCGGCGATTACTATCCTTTTTCCTTGTTTTGTAAAAGCTGTTCTTTTCCACAGGTGACCACTGCGGTTACTTGTGACTAATGTTGGTTTACCCTAATCGGCATTGGTTAGCTTGTTCAATTTTCTAGCTAACATTTTTACCCAATCCACCTACCATTGCTTGTTTTTCCTATTTTCTCTCGTTGTATTTATGTGTCATTTAAAGAAAGTAGTTCGGACGAAATCAATAATCATTCACATGGTGCTAACTCATAGCCAAGAAAATGCCCTCATATTCCATGTTAGTTGTTAACCACTCCCACCTAGTCCTTCACCACATTCCATTCTATCACCCATGGATCCTACCCAACCTATCACTATCGCCATAGGTGTAGGTGTGAGTTTTCACGACTCCTTGACCAAACCCTATCACCTTATAGTTTTATCTTTCACACTCGTCCACTCAAGATGCCTTGAGTCATTTGATATATGACATGCCCATATCTATCCCCCTGACTCTCATTCCTACTTCCACATCAGTCCCTTATAGCCCATTACTACCCACACCTACCTTGCCTCCGGTCATTTCACAATGCCTAGGCCCTATACCTATTATGACCACCATGTCTTCCACATCTATCACACCCACAAGCATCTACTATACTTTCTACAACCACGTCGAACATAACCTCATCCACGCCTATTATCTCACACATACCCATAGAAACACAACCACCCCCAGTGATGATGACCCCTACCCCATTTCATAACATTATCCTTTCTATTCCACAGTCCTTAGCCCCCATCAATACTAGAGTTACCTTGATCCTTCAACCTCCATATACGTACTATCAGTAGCCTCCCATTTCATCTATCATTCATTCTGGGTACATACCCCTATCTCACTCCCTCATTATCAACCTACCTATGCAGCATCGCCATATACTGGAATGCCACCTCCATCATATGTCCAACACCAAACCTCTTACACTATAGGAGTTACCCATCCATCATCACCTACTAATGACCTCATCAAGTTGAAGATAGACAAGATGGGACACTTTGGAGGCATCATTTTATGGCTCGCGTAACTCTCTTACTTATGATGAAATTTGTAATGAGCTCGTACACCCATACATTCCTATTCATCCATATCCTGTACATTGGGAGATGCCTAAATTTAAGCTTGCTTGATAGAAAAGAGGACCCTCAACGAGCATTTGTGGTCTTTCAAACATGGGTGTTATCGATCACCCATGATGATGCTTTGCTTCGAGGACCGTTCCCATGTATTTATTTGGGACCACATTGGTGGTATAATGGGTTACATAGACATTCTATCTACTCATTTAATTAGGTAGCCCAATCCTTCTGGATCACTTCTCCATAAATTTTTTAAGAAGGTTACCATGGTGACCTCTACTCTACGCGTCAATATGACAATGAGTCTATCACATATTTTTTCACTTGTTGGCGTAGCCTAATCAATCAACTCACATTCTAACTACCACAAACCAAACTCATAGAGCTCTTCACTCGGGCTTGTGCTAGACATATTACACTGACCTTGGAGATGCAAACTTTTCGGACCTTCGATGAGGCATTGGCATGGCATGAAAACTAGAGATTCATGCCATCGAAGAAAAGAAAATACAACTACAAAATAATAATGCGGCTTTTAAGTCAAATGATACCTCTTCTTCTTCAAAACCACATAATAATCATGCAAAACACAAGGGAACCACTAATGCAATGGTACTCAAGGCTGACCCATCTCATCCATCAAATCAGGCTAAGCCCTCATATAATCTTTCTCCTGTCTAGACTATTCAATTCAGACAAGAACAACGAGAAAGACACCCAAATTGAGGAGCCTTATTCTTCTGTTTTAGAAAATCTCATTAAATGCTGGGGCCATCACCCTTCCTCCTATAAAACTACACACTGGTTTTGATCCTTCTCTCCCCACACCTGCATGGTAAAAAGAGCATGAATTCTGTAACTATCATCTTGTAAAAGGTCATAATGATGGTAATTGCATAAATTTAACGAAAAATGTCTAGGAAATGCTTGAGAATGACAAGTTAGTCTTGGATAATCCAAACACACCTTCCAACCAAAACTTGCACATCTTCAAGAAACCATTTCCTAATCATGCCCCTTCTTACGATCAAAGCTGGAGAGATCTCAACTAATGATAGCCATACCCATGAGGTCCATGTTATTTTCAGTGATGCACCAGTTGCTTCCCAATTACCTCATATTCCTTCTATAGAGGAAATCCTAGCCCAAAGTCTTCCACCTACACATGAACCCACTTCACCTATTCCTCCACCCATAGAGGACACCCTTCATCTCCTCCCTTGCCTGTGAAGGAGCCTTTTGTTAGCATCGAGACCACTTCACCTTTGGCTTCTCCACCTAGAGAACCATCACCAGCAGTACCTCTCCAACCCATGAGATACACTTGTTCATCTCCTCCACCCATAGAGGAGCACTCATCATCTCCTCCACCTATCAAATATCTAGTAGAAATGTTGCTTCCTCTAGGTGACCATTCTCCATCAGCCACCCAAGATCCTATTGACTTACTTTCAAATCTCTTACCCATAGAGGCTGAAGCTAGAGAATTCCCCATTTCAAAAACAAATTTTATGGGAATTATCATTAGATCCACATCGACCTCACCCAGAGTAGTGCCATTCTCATGCTTAGTCGATCACCTGGATTATGTTGATAGAGCCTTATTTTGGGGACATCTTCTACTTCCTGTCTCAACACAAATGCAGATGTCACTCTGACACCTCCATTATCTATCCAAAAGTGTTTCGATCGACTGAACCAAACACAACCAAAACTATCACAAATTCCCCCATGATACCACTCATGGCTCAACTCACACCTCTACCCACAACCCAACATGCATCTACATCCAAACCCACACCTACATCATCTTCCTTGCCTAAACCTATTACTACTTTAGGGGCCATCCCAATGGCTAGCCTTACTCATCCACCCATCAAATTAGATTTAGCTACGTCCTCCAAAACTAACACCAAACTTAACATAGCCCCTAAACATAAGAACTAATGTCCTAGATCTTATACCCCAACCTCGCCAATCACACCCTCATCACCTTCACCCCTTGTCCATCTTAGGACCTCACCCCTCGACCCTGGCTAAGAAACCTTCACCCACTGGTAAACCAAGAACGCAGCAGCCCATTTCTCCCTCGCAGACCTCTAATATACCCAAGTGCCCCACATAACCTCCACCCACACTTGTAGCATTTTTACCACCCGTACCTTCGATACCGTCAATAAATTCTTCAATACCCATGAAATTTTCTTCCCTTTCCCTATACCACATACCCGACCTACACCATATACATCTACAACACCTCAATTACCCCCATGGGTAACCTACCCTCTTCCACCATCTACTTTTCCCTCTACATCTCATACGTTCATATCACCTTTACCCAAGAAGGTGTAACCTAAAGGAAAAAATCTTCAACCCTCTAATAAGGTAGTTAAACCAACCAAACACTCTATTTCCAGTTCATCTACCATGCCCTTACCCAAGCGAGACAAGACCAACACCTACGACCACACCACAGACCAAGCTAGTAGCCTGACTTTGCTCCCCCTCTTGTAAATACTCTTCCTATACAATCAGCCGCACCTACACCTAAATCCACATTCACGTCCCACTATGATCCACTAGCGGGATCCTATGCCAAAATCTTAACCAACCTCCTCAAAATTATTTCATCACATTACCACCTCTTAGACCTTATGACCCACTCAAACCCAAATCAAAAGGGTTTGATGAAACCAAAATTTGTGCCTACCATTGTGTGCTAGGATATGATGTAGAGGACTATAAAGCTTTGAACACTACTCTTGTCTAGTTGTTTCCTCTTGAAGAAAACTTTGACGATGATGACCTTCTCGATGAGGACCCCATTTTTCTAGCTTTTGGTTTCCATAGTTCTTCCCTCATTTCCTACTCAATGACCAAAACCTCCACCCCCACAACTCTTAGAGCCACCTCTCGAGATTTGAAATTAACATGGTTTGCATCAGAGAACTCACCAAACCTCCACCCAAATGTCAGTGTGCCCAACTCATTTCACAGGGTTCCTTCTCACCACTTGGCATATGCCCTTCTTACCATTACACCTTTCTTGGCTCACCTACTTCATCCACTCCGCCCACCTCAAATCAACATAATCCATGTTGTTACCCGTGCTCGAGAAGGATAAAGGCAAGGAAAAGGAAACTAACCCACCAACCAACCCCATACCCAACATACGATCTATACCCACACCTAAAGTCACTATCTGCAGCCCCACATATCATATTTCTAATGGGGTTACACATCATGTGATGCTCAAAAAAATTATAACAATCCTCCCTCAAAATGTCCCTATATGACCTCATCCAAACCTTTCAATCCCATTATTAAGATCTCATGGAGGTTCTTCAATCTATTGAGTTTTTACCTAATGACCCCATACCTGTAGCCTCTCTCACCAAATTACCACCTTCTTCTACTCCTCCACCTACTCACCAAGTAGTCACCCTCAACTTTTCACAAGAAGAGATCGCACCACACCATACCGATGACCCCGATCCAGTGCTTTTCATCTCCGTCCCTATCAATAATATATGTGTATGACATGTTATGATCGATGGGGGCATTAACATTAAAATCATATCCTCCCATGCATTTGATCAAATCCACATACCGAATAATTGCATGCTTAAACATCCCATCATTTGCGTTCATTTAATGATGCTATCACCTCTACACTTGGCACCATCATGACAGATCTATGGATAGACGGGCCAACGGTGTGCAGGGCTTAGCCCCTCTTTGAGACAGCAAAGCGAAACTGGTTTATTGCTACTTCTACTAGCAGGAACCTATGCAAGTCTCACAGATTCTGCCTTCGGGGGTTGGGATCTGATCCCAGTAGAGTGTTCTAGGCTGCGAAGAGAAAGGAATAAAAGAAGGAGAAGAGAAAGAACAGATCCGAAGGAAGAAAAGAAATGAGTTCCAAAGCGGAAGGGTCAGAAAATCTATGCTTTGGGCTTGGTAGTAAACAGAGCCAAACCTACTTGCATAAATAAACAAAGCAATACTGATAAACAAGTGACGGAAAAGTAGATATGAATTCAACAGAAAAGACACATGCAGATCTAACATAAGAAAGATCTAATGTATAACACAGCTATTGAGCACAAAGTCTGAATAATTGTATTAATTGTTTTTATACAAGAAAGCTCAAAGTCTTTCTCTCCTCACCTCTATTTCTATCTGAAAAATGTTCACCTCCTTTCGAATACAACAAGTATTCCAATATTTATAGAAGATCAGGGAGAGAGAAGGAAAAATGGAGCCAACCACTTATTTACAAAGATATTTACAAAATATCTAAAAGTCATGTTGACTTTGACAACTTGGATGGATGACATCATCCCATGATGCAACATGGATGATGTCATCATTGGTGCCAACTTACTTCAGATATTACGGAAAGAAAGTCGGAGAATAGAGAGGAGAAGAAGAAGAAGAAGAAGAAGAAGCTATTCATCATCATCATCCTGTGGCCTAAAAGGGGTTGCCTGTTTCTGATGCTGATCAGGAGATGAGATGTGGAACTGAGCGCGGTATTCCAAGAACTTGCTGATCATTGGCCCAAATTGATCTTGTGATGGATCCTTGTGCCGTTCACTGATTGCTTCGCAAGTCTCCCGCTCGTCAATGAGCTTTTCCGGGAGTTTGGAATAATCTTTACCCGCCTCGATTAGGGATCCGATGAAGTCCCTACAGGCCAGTAGGTTATTGATGGATTCGATGTCAAACGTGACTTCTGGCCCTGTCCCTTGAGAAGCTATCTCCTTGAAAATTCGGATAGTATCATCAGCTGATCTCAAGGTGAGGGAAGGAGTGAGCAACCCTGGAGTCATAGATAGAACAATCTTCTCCATTTGGTGCATCGCATCCAGGGCCTCTTCCTTCACCTTGTCTATCTTCTCTAACACAAATTCGAGCTGATCTATCCGATAGTCCAGAGTGGACATGGTCTTGTTGAGGGTCCTTGGATGACCGAATACTCCGAACTTGACCAAATCTTCGACTGAACAGTCGAACATTTGTTGGAAGGCCTCGTGTTGGAGTCTGGCGTTTTCGAGCTCTTCTGATACTGGACTTGCTAATGCTTGGAGTTCCTTATTCGCCTTCTCGATGTTCAGGTACAAACTGATATACTCGGCGATCACCTTTTCACTATCCTTGAGGATCTGGCTCCTCCAAGCAGAAACAGCCATACCCTGCTCGCCGATCTTTGAATATTCATTGATCTTCTCCGGTGAGCAAGCTCAGGAGTCTCGGCGGCAGTTGTGGGAGGTGCACTTCCCATCTTCTGTAGGGCTTGAAGCAGGTATTTATTCTGCTCCTTCAGTAGCCTCTTTTCTTCCTTTGTTTCCTGAAGCTTTTCGCAGAGTGCATCAACTGCGGAAAGAGCTTCCCCCTGGAGATTTTCAGAGGATGTCCCCATTGTGACTTGGGTCACTGTGAAATCTGCCGGAGACAGATCTTCTTTCTCTTTGGTGGGATCGGGGTAGGCAATTTCCATGACTCTCTCCCCTGCAGCGCTCTTTGAGAAGCGTGTAACCGGCTTGTGCTTCTTTGCTCCTTTAGCCGGAATGACTGAAAAGTCCATCGGAGCGATGGGGACTTTCCTCTTTGGTTGGCTCAGCTGCTGAGAGATCCAAGCTGGTCCTATTGAAGAAGGACCAGAGAGAGACAGAGGGGAGGCAAAGAAGGGTAGAAGAGGGGAAGAACGTGGAGACACGCGGCGGCGGCATTGAAAGAATAGCCGAAGACATGCCCACGGGAGGAAGGGAAACCGCAGCTGCAGAAGACATGGGAAGGGAAGGGAGCCCGGAAATGAGGGAAGAAATGGAGGAAGACAAATCAGCGAGAGAGGAGAAGATGGACGAAGAGGCAGGGGAGAGAGTAGAAGAAGGGGGAGAGGACACAACCAAAGGAGTGGTTGCCGACATCTGAGGAAGGGGAGGAAGAGAAGAAGAAGGGATAGAAGGGACCTCTGAAGTTGTAGCGATGCCGACATCCTGGGTGGATGGGCGTATAGGACTATCCTCTGTCAATTCCTTCTCTGGCGAATCCAGAGTTATTACTTGTTCAGGCTCTGAAGGAAGAGGACTTTCAGGGGCTTCCTCCTGAATGGTGCTAGGCTCACCTTCCGCAGCTTTGCCTTTTAGCTGCTTCTTTGACCTTGGAGGTGCACTACCCAAAGGAGAAGTTGTAAAATCTACACCGAGGTAGATTAACCCATTCATGCGGCACCAATGCTCTGTTCTCCGCATAGTCTCCTTGACCCTCTCCTCAATTGTCTGAGGAGCCTTGCTTCTGTCAATGTCCGGGAAGGGCCAATCATCCCCTTCTGTGTCATTATACACTTTGTCTACTTCGTCTTCCGTGGTTTGGAAGCCTTTTGGGACAATGGCCACTCCGTAATGGATGATTTCTGTTAATGCCAAGCGAGAGTGATCCTTTCTTCGAGTTCTACCTCATGGATGACGTCGATGTAAATGTCCTCAATTTGAGGGACATGGATCGGATCAAGCTTAGCCCTTGGCAAGCAGCCCCTTGGGTCGAATGTAGGCCTTCTTTGGGAAATCATGCTTAGGTTGAGCAATTCTAGCTCGTGCAAACATCTCCTTCGCCTTGTGATAGCTGGAGCATGTGTAACGGCCTACTGTGAGGGGGAAAGGAGTTCCGCCCTTCTTTCTCTTGAGGCACTTTTCATGGTATGTGACGAGCTGTCTTGATAATTCCAATAAAATCAGCTTTGGTCCAGCATACCTTGGCAACCTGGTTGGTTCGCCCAAAAAGTTGACCGCCCTCAGATAGGTGAATGTGGGAAACTGGGTGAACAAGGCCCCCCACTTCTCCACGGCTGTCACTGTATTCTTGGTCGTGCGGCCATGAGCTAAGTTCGGGCGCAACATGCACATGATGTGGTAGAAGAAAACATCATTGATCTTAGCGAAGTGTTGGATGCTGTTCTCCAGCTTCAGCTCTTGATAGTATTCATATATTTTGGCCTGAGGCCAAGTTCCACTTCGGTGCAGCCCTGGATAATCTCTTTCAGCTGCGGCAGCATAGACGACGTAGGAGTTCATGTGGAATACTCCTGTCGTAGCGAACTGTTGCAGTTGCTCGGATATTGTGCTGCTTATTATCTCCCCCCAGCAGAAACGCTGATCGGGCAGATTCTTATTCATTGTTTCCAGGTACCGCAGCATCCACTTATGGAAGTAGTGAGCATCTGAAAGACCGAAGACTCTGCTCAGGAAGGTGATTGTATCACTGAGTTCCTCTGAGAAATCACTCCGGTGGATAGTTTGAGGCCACCGGGTCACTACCTTCTTATTCTTGAGGTAGACCTCATTCATTAACTGCATGCACTGGTCCTCGTTGTCCTCCCAAGCCTTGATGCATTCTTGCTGGCTAACAGCCACATAGTTCCGGTGGTGAGGGATGCCAAGCATTAACTCAAAGCGACGGGCAGTAAGGTTTATAACTACCTCGCCCTTGCTATTCTCGACACATCTTGTGTCTTTGTTGAAGGATTGTGCAACAACCATCATAAACTCGTTATTCACAAAGTCTTGTGACAGGATTCCCCGGCAAAGTGCGCAGGCACCGCTATTAGCTTGTCCATCCATGGACTTCTTGTCACTTTCTCGAGTTCTTACCAGAATTCTTCCATGTCAATGTGACCCAACCCGAGTCCCCGACATCCATATTGCACTCGCCTGTGATTCGGGCATTCGACCCTTTGGTATTTATACTTCATTTCTTCTTGATCGTTTAGCCTTTCCTCTTGGTTTAGCGGGTCTCTTGCTTGACGTAGACATGTGTTCTTCAAGGCTTATCGATGATCTCGCATGTAGAAGGAGCGAAACCCAATCCGGGAAAGTTGAATTAGTCATTTGATTTTCCATTGGGAACGCTAGTGAAGAAAGAATTAGAGATTTAAAGGCCAGGCGCATAAATGAAACGGCGCATTTTATAGAAGGGCGCACAGGAAATGCATGTTGCAGAGGTTAAGTTGGCGCCAAAGGCGCATGGCGCATAAATGAAGCAGACTGCATTTTATAGGGCGCACAGAAAGTGCATGTTACTTTGAGGTTCGGGTGCCCTTTGGCGCATGGGAAGATTGTGTAACATTAATAAATGGTGCGCAAGGAATATGGCGCGCGCATGAAAGGTCTACACAACATTATGTTCTGTGCAATGGAGGATGCGCCGCGCCTTATCTAGCTTTATACTTGCGCAAATAAAGTTTGCGTTACATGAGGGCTAGGTGCGCCTTGGCACATGGAAACATGATGTAGCATGGAGAAAAGGGCGCCAAAGGTTTAAAGGAGCGCGGGTTTTGAACATGTTACAGGGCTGATAGATGCGCCGAGGGGCGCGACTGTCTTGATTGCAACATGACGCAACAGTGCGCCATGGAAAACACTTAATCATTTAATCATTTTTCAACTCTGTCCTCAACTCGAAAGGAGGCTTGGTATAACAAGGCTTTTATAAAGAGGATCTCAGATGGCGCTGATTCAAAACCACCCCCTTTTTCCAACAAATCCGGAAAGAGGGAGGGAGAGGAGGAAGAAAATTCAAACCGACAAGACAGGGAGAAAACAAACCCAACAAATTTCATTTAAGACCGACTAGTCACTAAAGAGACAGACCACGCAAGCAACAATCAGACCCGTCAAACAAATAAGCTCAAGGGAGAGAAAACACAGACCAAGAACGTGAAAGCTTTCAAAAACAAACCAGGAGAACCACCTACCTCGAATATATATCGAAAATTTGTGGCGAGTGGGTCCACAGAGCAATGACAGCGACAGGGCAGAGCTGACAAATCCAGAGCGATCACGTGCTTGTCAAAATGGAATGAAAATGACATGGCGGGCACGGGTATATATAGAAAAACCTGTCATTAATGCGCCACCAACTTTTGAAATGGCGCATGGAAACAGTTGTCGACAAGGTAAAGCGTGCGCCCTTTGGCGCATGGAAGTAATTGATGTCAGGAGAAAGAGCGCACCAAATGAGTTGTCGACACGAAGCTATGTGCGCCCTTTGGCGCACCAAACCTTGGTGTAATATGGAGACTATATGCGCCTTTGGCGCACCGAGAAGCGTGATAACATGAAAAACCATGCGCCAAAGGCTTTTAAGGAGGCGCATCAAAAATTGATGTCGCAAGGCAAAACCATGCGCCCAGCCAAAAAGGCTCAAAAAGACTAAGTCCAAAAACTGAATTTCCCGGGAAGGGATTTTACAATATTTCGAACGCGAAGGATCCCTAACGAGGGCTCGAAACAAAATTTTGGTACGGTTATCGGTAAAATTGCCCTTGTCAATTTTACGGGATAACAGCTGGCTCTTTCTGGGGACTATCCCTGAGCGAACTCGGGGGTAGAGAATCCCAGATCACATGTGCCTATCCATTGGGTACGGAGTCAAAAACAAGGGGGACCGGAGGGAGAACAAAGGAAACACACAAAACCGAAAGCAAACACACGACTAAAATAAACTGTACAAAGAAGAGAGCAAGCTCTACTTCCTGAAGATCTTGAGATGTTGCCCGCTATAGGGAAGCGGGAGTTCAGCTCCATCCAGATATGAGAGATAGAAACTATTCTCTCCATTGAGTTGCTTGATTTTGAAGGGCCCTCTCCATAGGGAATCAAATTTTCCGTGCATGCCCTTTGGTTCTCTTCGCTTGTCCCAAAGAAGGACGAGATCTCCCACTTGAAAATCTCTCTGCTTGGCTTTCTTATCAAAAAGCCTCTTTACTTGATTCTGATGTTCAGTGATCCTGTCGACCACTTTCACTCTCTTTTCTTCAAGTTCTGCCAGATACATAATTCTCTTTTCTAGAGAACTCTGAAAAGTTTCATCTTCGATTGCTCGTGCCAAGCGTAGAGCAGGAAGTTCCGCAGAAATGGGAAGTTCGGCATCAGTGCCGTATAACACTTGAAAAGGTGACATGCCGAGGGATCTCTTGGGGGTAATGCGGTCCGCCCACAAAGCATCGTACAAAGACTTGTGCCACCTCCGCTGATTTTCATCTACTAATTTCCGTATGATGGTTACCAAGTTCTTATTACTGGATTCCGCCTGACCATTTCCCTGAGGGTAATAATCCGAGGCATGTGCTAAAGTTATTCCATATTCATAGCAAAAACTAATAACTTCCCGCGAAGAAAAGTTAGAAGCGTTATCAGCAACGATTTTGTCTGGAACACCGAACCTGACGATGATATTTTCTTTGATAAAACTGCAAACCACCTCAGAAGTGGCGTGCTTGACAGGTATGGCTTCCACCCATTTAGTGAAGTAATCCGTTGCTGTGAGGACATAGCTATGTCCAGCACTCGATTGAGGATTGAGTGCGCCAATAAAATCAATTCCCCATTGCCTAAATGGTTCATTGATAATGACCGGCCTTAGGGGAAGGGCAGCCAACTTGGGCTTGCCGACGAATTGTTGACAGGGTTCACACTTTGCCACCCAGGTAGCCGCATCTTGAAAGAGTGTCGGCCAATAGTACCTGGCTCGAATGATTTTGTGCGCTGTCACGGAAGAAGAAAAATGGCCTCCACAGGCTGAATTGTGAAAACTTTCCAGCAGTTTTACTTGCTGGGGCTTGTCAACGCATCGCAGAAAGACGCCGTCTATCCCGCGCTTATATAAGCCGTCATCCCAGATGACATACTTAGCCGCCCTGAGCCTTACAGTACGCTTCTCCTTTGCAGTTAGGTGCATTGGGCATTCGCCGTAGGTAAGGAAGAAAGCGATGTCGGAGTACCATTCGTCACTAGTTGCCACAAATAAAACCAGAGGCAGAGAATCAGGCCCTTCTAGAGGGGTTTGCTCTTCATTGGTACAATTTTCTCTTTCATCAGGATTTTCTGAACCCTTGTTCTCAGCCATTAGCTGACACAGGCCTTTACCCCTTACCAGCTTGGTGGGTTTAATATCTAGGTCATATTCCTGGACCTTTGCGATCCAATTCCCTCTCAAGCTTCCTAACTCCTGCTGAGTTAGAATTGATTTCACCGCGGTGTCGGGAACCAGCACCACCGTATGCGAGTTCAGAATGTAATACCTGAAATTCTTCACCGCTTTGACAACGGCAAAGGCGTGCTTTTCTAATTGAGTCATCTTCAATTCGTGGGGCTTGAGAGGAGAACTCATGAATGCGATTGGAGATTCAACATCCTCCGAGTTCTTTTGCATTAGGATTGCAGACACAGTATGCTCGGAGGCGTAACTATACATAATGAAGTTCTTGGAGAAATCCGGACATACCAGGACCGGTGCATGAGCAACAGAAGTTTTTATCTCCTCAAACGACCTTTTCCCTTCTTCATTCCATCTGAAAGTTGGTGCTCCTTTCATCATGTTCAGTATGTGGCGGGTCTTCTCAGCAAAATCAGGGACAAAACGCCTAAGAAAGTTCACCTTTCCGAAGAAAGAATGAACACCATTCTTGCTTGTAGGCAGAGTAAGGCTTTGGATAGCCTTAACTCTTTCGGCATCAATCTTGGTTCCTTCTTTGCTAACCACATGTCCCAGCAACTTCCCTTCAGTAACTCCAAAAACAGACTTTTTGGGATTTAGGGAAATCCCATGCTCTCGGCACCTGGCCAATACTTGTTCCAAGTGATCACAATGATCACTTCGTCGTTTGGAGAAGACGGTTAAGTCATCTAGATAAACTACTATGACTTTTCCCATCATGCCTTTAAATGCGAAATCCATGGCCCGCTGAAAAGTGGCACCTGCATTAGTTAGGCCGAAAGGCATCCTGCTATAGGCAAATGTACCCCATGGAGTAGTGAATGCTGTTTTGAATTGATCTTCAGGCGAGACTTCAATCTGATTATAGCCTGAAAAACCATCGAGCATAGACAGCATTTCTGATCCAGTTACTGCTTGCAGAACTTGATCCATTATGGGAAGAGGGTAGTTGTCTTTCAGTGAAGCTTGGTTCAAGTTTCTAAAGTCTACGCAGATGCGTATTTCACCGTTTTTCTTGCGCACTGGCACAATGTTGGCTACCCAAGTGCTGTGATGGATAGGGAAAATGATTCTCGCATCCAGCATCTTCTGAATTTCGGCTTGGATGGTGCCCGAAATCTTAGGATTATAGTGCCTCTGCTTCTGACGGAAGGCTTTGACATCGTCTTTCAAGGGAATATTGTGTTGAACGTCTTTTGGCTTGAAGGACTTTAAATCGGCATATGACCATGCCAATACATCCATATATCTTTTCAGCAACTTGACAAATTTCCGCTTTTCTTCTGGCGTGCAACATTTCCCGATGTTCACAAATTGCGGATGTGCCTCAGAACCTATATTGACTGGTTCTGTCTCTGGAGATGAGCTAGGATCATCTCGCCTCTTCTTTTTCACAAAACGGTCATGCCTGTCAAACAGGCGCTCCAGAGAAACCAGGCCCTTTGGAATTTTATTTCCCTTAAGCTGACAAATGCCATCGTTCTCCTTTGTTTCATGGTTTTGACTGTTGATTGATTCACGGCATGGAGAGGTGGATCCTTCAAAATACAACTCATCAAAATTTTCTGATTTTTCTAGAAAGGCAATGAGGTGATTATCATCGTTGAATACCTGCCAATGCTGAGAGTTGTCTGGCACGCTCGGGCGGAAAACCACCTCAATGGTGTACTTGTTCGTCTTCAAACCCGGGTGTGGGAGCATGAGAGATGCTGAAACAGCCAACGAATCAGCCATGTCATTTTGAGCTCTTGGAATCGCTCCTATTGAAAAGGCATCAAATTCCTCAATGCTGTCCCATACTGCATTACGGTAGTGCCTGAGCCTTTCATTTTTTACTTGGTAAATCCTTTTGACCTGATTTACAACTAGCTCGGCATCACCTTGAACTTTTAGATTTTTTATTCCTCTTTCTTTTGCGGCTTGCATACCGAGTAAGAGAGACTCATACTCAGCAGTATTATTCGTATTGAAAAACTGCAATTTGAAAGAGAGAGGAATGACCTCCTCCTCAGGAGATATTAGCACAACCCCAGCGCCACATCCACTAGTTGCGCAGCTGCCATCGAATTGCAAGGTCCAGACCTTATTAAGGTCCTTTTCTTGAACGAAAACTTCCTTTGTATCCGCCTCGGTGGATAAGAAGTAGTTCCCCATCCCTGATGATTCAAAAAGGATTTGAGCTTTGGGGTCTTCAGAGCTAGTGACCAAGTATTTCTTTTGGGATTCCGGCTCCAAAGTTTGCATTACGCCTTTGACTGGAATTCTGGCTTTGGACCAGTCCATGTGAATTTCTCCACCAACTTCGCTGCAAAAACTCCTTCCCAGCAAAATTCCATAGGCTGCCGGAATGTCAGCGACAAGGACGGTCATTTTTACCCTCTTTTCGGGAAATGCCGCGAACGCAAATTGCGCGTCTTTGATTTGACCAATCAATGGCACTTGTTTGGTTTCCAATGAATAACATCTGCCGAAAGGTCTGGTAAGAGTGAGGCCCAAAGCATGGGCGACTTTCACTGGCATGACGTTATCGGAAGCTCCGGAATCAATTATACAGTTGCTCAACTTATGGCCGTTGATTAGGAGAGAGAGATAGAAAGGTTCTATCTTGCCTGACGCAGACGTTGAAGCAACATTTATATGGGATTCAGGAGGAGTGGAAAGGATTCCTTTAGGGGAAGCCTGATTAACTATAACAGCTTGGCTTTGGATATACTTAGTCAATCTTACAAGCTGTTCGGGGTTTGACTGAAGATACTCAGCTTCAGACATTTGAATCTTGGTCTTTTTTGCATGATCTATTATATCGAATGCGGCCAAGGGTTGCGTTGGTAAAGGAATGAGTCCTTCACTTCGCGATTGCGGAACAGGGTTACTGATCTTGATAGGAATATGAGGAGGCTGATTCGGAGGAGAGATGGGCGGAAAAGACTTCTTTGCAAAAGACTTAGCAGGGAATTGAGTAGGAAGAGGATTACCTCTTCTAGCAATGGTGGGAGGTGCGTTTGATACGACCTTCTCCTTCTGCACATGGGCAGCAACTTCTCGCTTCCTTTCCTTGCGAGCGGGTAAAAACAGCGTAGGATTGTCCGCTTGCATAGCCCTGAGTACTCTCTTCTTCATCAGATTCATCCTCATCAAATTCCATGTATCCAATAGTAGAGTCGCCAGTCGGTTCACCGACATCTTGATCATCTTCGCCTTGGAGCGAAGGTTCTTCATAGTACTGCTCTTCTTCCTCTTCAATTTCGGCCAAAGCATTGACCGGAGGAGCTTCAAGCGCCAACCGTGGAGCAGCTGTAGGCAAGCGCGGCCTTTGTGAAGCGTTGTTAGGAACAAAATTCCTCCGCGGGATATCCCGATACGAGGAACTGGGAGAGGCCTGGGCCAGCTGCTTCTTTAGTGCAAGCAAATCATTCGCCATTTTTTGGAATGCTGGATCAGACGAAGTGGTAGGCGAAGGGCCCAAAGACTTAGGCTTTGCTGATTCCTTTCTTAACTCGCCAGATATTATCAAATTGTCTTCTATACGGATGGCAGCAGCCTGAGCGAGAGGCAAAGTAGCTACTCGCTCTTGAAGGAGCAAGAAGCTGACTTTTGAGCTCATGGCGTTTACGAAGAAGCACTTCTGATTCTCCGGCGTTGGAAGCATGGCAGTAGGGACACGGTTGATTAGCGCATTGAACCGGGCGACAAAATCGCGCATGGTCTCATTGACTTCCTTTTTAGGTGAGTGATTCGTGATAATAAAGTAAATGCATCCTCTGAAGGTTTATACCTGTCTTCAAAAGCGTCCCGCAAAGTTGCCCAACTGGTGATAGATGCGGCCGGCAAATGCTGAAACCATTCAGCTGCAGGCCCTTGTAGAGTTTCCAGAAAAAGGCGAACTGACACATCTTCATGAGTCACATCCAAAATACTGCATGACATAATGAAAGCAGAAATGTGGGAATCCGTGCTTTGATTTCCGCTCCCGTCGAATTTAGGAAAATTCTTTCGATTTCCGTGAGGGAGTGCGTGAACTGGATGTGGTAAAGCCAACGGACCCATAGCGTTTCCCCATGGTACCGCCATCTGAAAAGCCGGAAAGAGAACGCGAGCCGGAAGTGTAGTTCCGCTGAGTAGCAAAGCACTACAAAGGGATGTGGATGCTTCTGGCAAAAGACTTTTTCTTCGTGAAGGCGAGACACTCCTGGATGACCGGCTAGCTGAGCTTAGCGCTGAAAAACGTGCCGGTGTTACGCTGAAATTGTGCCTCTGAAGCAGATCGAAAGTAGGATCAGCTTCTCCACGGGCTCTTCTGCCTGCTGCGCGTAAAGGTTCACTCGCCAGTGTACCTTTCAGATCTGCAATATTATGGCGCAGATTTAAACTTTATTTTTGGGTGTACTTGCTGATTTTCTGGTTTTTCTGTCAAAAACCAGCAGCATGCACTTTTCTGAATATTTAAAAACTATCCTCCTCGAAAAACCGATTGCGGTTAATGACAAATAGCAGCGAGGATAAGATGGCAGGGAAGATAGTAAGCTGATTTTCAGATCTGATTTTTACTTTTCAGAGGATTTCAAACTCGGTCAAAACTCAGATCTACGGAAAAATAATGATTTTGATAAAAACTCAGCGAACTAAAGATCTGTAACTAGGCCCGATCTATGACTCTCAGAAGGAAATTTTTCGATTTGAGCACTTTTGCAAATTTTTGGATTTTCAACAAAAGTGCAGATTTGCAAACAGGCAGTGATTTTCTTATATTTTCTGATTTTATATTATACCACCACCATAGATCTGACAGATCTGTCCGATCCCCAGCGGAGTCGCCAAAAACTGTTGGTCCGAAAATCTGTCGCGTGGACAGATCTATGGATAGACGGGCCAACGGTGTGCAGGGCTTAGCCCCTCTTTGAGACAGCAAAGCGAAACTGGTTTATTGCTACTTCTACTAGCAGGAACCTATGCAAGTCTCACAGATTCTGCCTTCGGGGGTTGGGATCTCATCCCAGTAGAGTGTTCTAGGCTGCGAAGAGAAAGGAATAAAAGAAGGAGAAGAGAAAGAACAGATCCGAAGGAAGAAAAGAAATGAGTTCCAAAGCGGAAGGGTCAGAAAATCTATGCTTTGGGCTTGGTAGTAAACAGAGCCAAACCTACTTGCATAAATAAACAAAGCAATACTGATAAACAAGTGACGGAAAAGTAGATATGAATTCAACAGAAAAGACACATGCAGATCTAACATAAGAAAGATCTAATGTATAACACAGCTATTGAGCACAAAGTCTGAATAATTGTATTAATTGTTTTTATCTGTTACAAGAAAGCTCAAAGTCTTTCTCTCCTCACCTCTATTTCTATCTGAAAAATGTTCACCTCCTTTTGAATACAACAAGTATTCCAATATTTATAGAAGATCAGGGAGAGAGAAGGAAAAATGGAGCCAACCACTTATTTACAAAGATATTTACAAAATATCTAAAAGTCATGTTGACTTTGACAACTTGGATGGATGACATCATCCCATGATGCAACATGGATGATGTCATCATTTGTGCCAACTTACTTCAGATATTACGGAAAGAAAGTCGGAGAATAGAGAGGAGAAGAAGAAGAAGAAGAAGAAGAAGCTATTCATCATCATCATCCGTGGCCTAAAAGGGGTTGCTGCTTCGATGCTTGATCGGAGATGAGATGTGGAGGCGAGCGCGGTATTCCAAGAACTTGCTGATCATTGGCCCAAATTGATCCTGTGATGGATCCTTGTGCCGTTCACTGATTGCTTCGCAAGTCTCCCGTTCGTCAATGAGCTTTTCCGGGAGTTTGGAATAATCTTTACCCGCCTCGATTAGGGATCCGATGAAGTCCCTGTGCCATTAGGTTATTGATGGATTCGATGTCAAACGTGACTTTCGCCTGTCCCTCGAGAAGCTATCTCTTGAAAATTCGGATAGTATCATCGGTGATCTCAAGGTGAGGGAAGGAGTGAGCAACCACAGAGTCATAGATAGAACAATCTTCTCCATTTGGTGCATCGCATCCGGGGCCTCTTCCTTCACCTTGTCTATCTTCTCTAACACAAATTCGAGCTGATCTATCCGATAGTCCAGAGTGGACATGGTCTTGTTGAGGGTCCTTGGATGACCGAATACTCGAACTTGACCAAATCTTCGATCAACATCGAACATTTGTTGGAAGGCCTCGTGTTGGAGTTGGCGCTGAGCGTTTCGAGCTCTTCGATCTGGACTTGCTAATGCTTGGAGTTCCTTATTCGCCTTCTCGATGTTCGGTACAAACCGATATACTCGGCGATCACCTTTTCACTATCCTTGAGGATCTCGGCTCCTCCAAGCGAAAGCTTGACCATACCACGCTCGCCGATCTTTGAATATTCATTGATCTTCTCCTGACTGAGCAGCTCAGGAGTCTCGGCGGCAGTTGTGGGAGGTGCACTTCCCATCTTCTGTAGGGCTTGAAGCAGGTATTTATTCTGCTCCTTCAGTAGCCTCTTTTCTTCCTTTGTTTCCTGAAGCTTTTCGCAGAGTGCATCAACTGCGGAAAGAGCTTCCCCCTGGAGATTTTCAGAAGATGTTCCCATTGTGACTTGGGTCACTGTGAAATCTGCCGGAGACAGATCTTCTTTCTCTTTGGTGGGATCGGGGTAGGCAATTTCCATGACTCTCTCACCTGCAGCGCTCTTTGAGAAGCGTGTAACCGGCTTGTGCTTCTTTGCTCCTTTAGCCGGAATGACTGAAAAGTCCATCGGAGCGATGGGGACTTTCCTCTTTGGTTGGCTCAGCTGCTGAGAGATCCAAGCTGGTCCTATTGAAGAAGGACCAGAGACAGAGGGGGAGGCAGCAACGGTAGAAGAGGGGAAGAACGTGGAGACACGCGGCGGCGGCATTGAAAGAATAGCCGAAGACATGCCCACGGGAGGAAGGGAAACCGCAGCTGCAGAAGACATGGGAAGGGAAGGGAGCCCGGAAATGAGGGAAGAAATGGAGGAAGACAAATCAGCGAGAGAGGAGAAGATGGACGAAGAGGCAGGGGAGAGAGTAGAAGAGGGGAGAGGACACAACCAAAGGAGTGGTTGTCGACATCTGAGGAAGGGGAGGAAGAGAAGAAGAAGGGATAGAAGGGACCTCTGTAGTTGTAGCGATGCCGACATCCTGGGTGGATGGGCGTATAGGACTATCCTCTGTCAATTCCTTCTCTGGCGAATCCAGAGTTATTACTTGTTCAGGCTCTGAAGGAAGAGGACTTTCAGGGGCTTCCTCCTGAATGGTGCTAGGCTCACCTTCCGCAGCTTTGCCTTTTAGCTGCTTCTTTGACCTTGGAGGTGCACTACCCAAAGGAGAAGTTGTAAAATCTACACCGAGGTAGATTAACCCATTCATGCGGCACCAATGCTCTGTTCTCCGCATAGTCTCCTTGACCCTCTCCTCAATTGTCTGAGGAGCCTTGCTTCTGTCAATGTCCGGGAAGGGCCAATCATCCCCTTCTGTGTCATTATACACTTTGTCTACTTCGTCTTCCGTGGTTTGGAAGCCTTTTGGGACAATGGCCACTCCGTAATGGATGATTTCTGTTAATGCCAAGCGAGAGTGATCCTTTCTTCTGAGTTCTACCTCATGGATGACGTCGATGTAAATGTCCTCAATTTGAGGGACATGGATCGGATCAAGCTTAGCCCTTGGCAAGCAGCCCCTTGGGTCGAATGTAGGCCTTGCTGGGAAATCATGCTTTAGGTTGAGCAATTCTAGCTCAGCAAACATCTCCTTCGCCTTGTGATAGCTGGAGCATGTGTAACGGCCTACTGTGAGGGGGAAAGGAGTTCCGCCCTTCTTTCTCTTGAGGCACTTTTCATGGTATGTGACGAGCTGTCTTGATAATTCCAATAAAATCAGCTTTGGTCCAGCATACCTTGGCAACCTGGTTGGTTCGCCCAAAAAGTTGACCGCCCTCAGATAGGTGAATGTGGGAAACTGGGTGAACAAGGCCCCCCACTTCTCCACTGCTGTCACTGTATTCTTGGTCGTGCGGCCATGAGCTAAGTTCGGGCGCAACATGCACATGATGTGGTAGAAGAAAACATCATTGATCTTAGCGAAGTGTTGGATCTTTGTTCTCGGCTTGACTCTTGATAGTATTCATATATTTTGGCACGAGGCCAAGTTCCACCGGTGCAGCCCGGATAATCTCTTTCACCTGCGGCGGATAGGCGGCGTAGGAGTTCATGTGGAATACTCGGTCGTAGTAGCGACTGCATTGCGATTGCTCGGATATAGTCTTTGCTTATTATCTCCCCAGCAGAAAACGCGATCGGGCAGATTTTTATTCATTGTTTCAGTACCGCAAAGCATCCACTTATGGAAGTAGTGAGCATCCGAAAGACCGAAGACTCTGCTCGGGAAGGTGATTGTCACCGAGTTCCTCCGAGAAATCACTCGGTGGATAGTTTGAGGCCACCGGTCACTACCTTCTTATTCTTGAGGTAGACCTCATTCATCAGC
This sequence comes from Taxus wallichiana var. yunnanensis, assembly GCA_018340775.1. NCBI lineage: Eukaryota > Viridiplantae > Streptophyta > Pinopsida > Cupressales > Taxaceae > Taxus > Taxus wallichiana. The sequence continues at coordinate 216,410,173 of CM031239.1, forward strand.
TGCATGCACTGGTCCTCGTTGTCCTCCCAAGCCTTGATGCATTCTTGTTGGCTAACAGCCACATAGTTCCGGTGGTGAGGGATGCCAAGCATTAACTCAAAGCGACGGGCAGTAAGGTTTATAACTACCTCGCCCTTGCTATTCTCGACACATCTTGTGTCTTTGTTGAAGGATTGTGCAACAACCATCATAAACTCGTTATTCACAGCGCTGACAGGGATTCCTCCGGCAAAGTGCAGGGCACTGCCTATTAGCTTGTCCATCCATGGACTTCTTGTCACTTTTTGAGTTCTTACCCAGAATTCTTCCATGTCAATGTGACCCAATTCAGAGTCCCTGACATCCATATTACATTCTGCCTGTGATTCGGGCATTCTGACCCTTTGGTATTTATACTTCATTTCTTCTTCTGTCAGCTTAGCCTTTCCTCTTGGTTTAGCGGGTCTCTCTGCTGCAGCGTAGACATGTGTTCTTCAAGGCTTATCGATGATCTCGCATGTAGAAGGAGCGAAACCCAATCCAGGAAAGTTGAATTAGTCATTTGATTTTCCATTGGAACGCCCTAGCAAGAAGAAAGAATTAGAGATTTAAAGGCGCATAAATGAAGGCGCATTTTATAGAAGGGCGCAAGAAATGCATGTTGCAGAGGTTAAGTTGGCGCCAAAGGCGCATGGCGCATAAATAAGCAGCGCATTTTATAGAAGGGCGCACAGAAAGTGCATGTTACTTTGAGGTTCGGTGCGCCCTTTGGTGCATGGGAAGATTGTGTAACATTAATAAATGGTGCGCCAAGGAATATGGCGCGTGCGCATGAAAGGTCTACACAACATTATGTTACCTATGATGGAGGATGCGCCGCGCCTTATCTAGCTTTATACTTGCGCAAATAAATTTTGCGTTACATGAGGGCTAGGTGCGCCTTGGCGCATGGAAACATGATGTAGCATGGAGAAAAGGCGCGCCAAAGGTTTAAAGGAGGCGCGGGTTTTGAACATGTTACAGGGCTGATAGATGCGCCGAGGGGCGCGACTGTCTTGATTGCAACATGACGCAACAGTGCGCCATGGAAAACACTTAATCATTTAATCATTTTTCAACTCGTCCTCAACTCGAAAGGAGGCTTGGTATAACAAGGCTTTTATAAAGAGGATCTCAGATGGCGCTGATGCAAAACCACCCCCCTTTTTCCAACAAATCCGGAAAGAGGGAGGGAGAGGAGGAAGAAAATTCAAACTGACAAGACAGGGGAGAAAACAAACCCAACAAATTTCATTTAAGACCGACTAGTCACTAAAGAGACAGAGAGACGCAAGCAACAATCAGACCCGTCAAAGAAATAAGCTCAAGGAGAGAAAACACGAGACCAAGAACGTGAAAGCTTTCAAAAACAAACGGGAGAACCACCTACCTCGAATATATATCGAAAATTTGTGGCGAGTGGGTCCACAGAGCAATGACAATGACGGTAAGGGAGGCGACAAATCAGAGCGATCACGTGCTTGTCAAAATGGAATGAAAATGACATGGCGGGCACGGTATATATAGAAAAACCTGTCATTAATGCGCCACCAACTTTTGAAATGGCGCATGGAAACAATTGCCGACAAGGTAAAGCGTGCGCCCTTTGGCGCATGGAAGTAATTGATGTCGGGAGAAAGAGCGCACCAAATGAGTTGTCGACACGAAGCTATGTGCGCCCTTTGGCGCACCAAACCTTGGTGTAATATGGAGACTATATGCGCCTTTGGCGCACCGAGAAGCGTGATAACATGAAAAACCATGCGCAAAGGCTTTTAAGGAGGCGCATCAAAATTGATGTCGCAAGGCAAAACCATGCGCTTGACCAAAAAGGCTCAAAAAGACTAAGTCCAAAAACTGAATTTCCGGGAAGGGATTTTACAATATTTGAACGCGAAGGATCCCTAACGAGGGCTCGAAACAAAATTTTGAGTACGGTTATCGGTAAAATTTCCCTGTCAATTTTACGAGATAACACAACCTAATGACATGCTTGTACCCATTAAGGCATCTTCATCTATGACCAATTCCTCTTCACCTACACCTCCACCCACCATTGCCCCTTACCTCAACCGCACCTAAATCCTCCATTCCTATCACTTTGCCACGACATGCATGGTGACCCATCAACCTCCCAATCAGGTGACTCTATCTTTGATCCAATCTTTAACAAATCGTCTATACCAACTACCCACATATCAACCACTGATCCCTTGGAAGGTGTTTTTCAACTACTCACTCTGGGGGAGTATCACCTATATAATCTTAACACATTCCTTACTCCACAAGAGTATGGAATCCTTCACCAACACCCTCACTATGATCACCACATAGGAGAGCATCTCCTTTATAGTCCTCCCCACCTTCACACCAATCTCACCTATGGGGGACTTGATGTTTCCACTTATACACTTGAACCACCATCACAAACCCACCCATTTTCTGCCAACCTCCAGTCACTCACCAATCACCATTTCACCCACACCTTCTTACATTGATGTGCATGGAAGGGTTTTGGTTTTGGATTTTATGAGCAAGGCCGTCACACTGTTATTCCATGTACTACCCACAAACATAATGACCATAGTGGTATCGAATTTACTAAACTATCTACTAATAAGGCTCACATTAAAGTCGTTGAAGATATCAACCCTTCATCACCTTCTTCACTACCTTCACCAAAAGAGTCGATGGATCCAGAATCCATCCCTCCTAACTTTTTTTTCATAAACACCATTTCCATTGGGCCTTTGACTTATCAACACAAGGGTGAGGCTCCTTCTCTTCCCTTCCTGTGTCCTGAAATGATCGATGATGATACACCTTCTATTAATGTTGTTCAATGTTAGGATGATGAATCTAGACTCACTTACCTTGGTGTAGAAGACTCATATATTCATCAATCATTACCATCTGAGACGCAAACCATGTTGAATGAATCGACTATCGAGATCAACATCCATACTCAGGATGACCCACACATTCTAAAGATTAGCCAATCTTTAGATACTGCTGAACAAGAATCCATCACTTCTTTTCTCAAAAATCATAACCATTTTTTTGCTTGGTCTTACGCTGACATGCCCGGTATTGACCCCACCATAGTGGTCCACAATATCTTAACTATTCCCGATGCCAAACCCGTAAAACAAAAGCTGAGGAAGATGCACCCTCACATTGCTCTTCTAGTTAAAGAAGAACTTCAATGCCTCCTTTCTATTTCCTTCATCTTACCCATTGATTATCCTTGATGGATTTCTAACATTGTCCCTATCACTAAGGTGAAAGGGGAATTTGCATTTGCACATATTTCCATGACCTCAAATTATCTTACCCAAAAGATGACTTTCCTCTACCCAGTATTGACCAGTTGGTTGACCTTACTACTGGTCACAAGATGCTATCACTTATGGATGATTTCTCGGGTTATAACCAAATCTTTCTTTCCCTAGAGGATCAACACAAAAGTGCATTCATCACCCCTTGGGGGACCTTCTTCTATCAAGTCATGCCTTTTGGCCTTAAAAATGGTGGTGCCACATATTAGTGCGCTATGACTTACATCTTCTATGATATCATACACTGTATATTGGAAGATTACATAGACAATCTCCTTTCCAAATCAAAACACCACTCTAAGCACCTCGCCATCCTAAAAACCATCTTTAACCACCTCATTAAGTATTATGTTTTCCTTCAGCCCAAGAAGTGTGTCTTTGTGGTTCTCTTGGGAAAGATCCTGGGATTTATCATTTCCTTACATGGTATAGAGGTTGACCCTACTAAATTCAAGGCCATTCTTGAAATGGATCCGGACACTAACCTGTGGTAACTACGTAGTCTGCAAGGTAAGTTGTAGTCTATTTTTCATTTCATTTCACAACTTTCCGATCAATGTCAACCATTTCATCATCTTCTCAAAAAGTATGTCTCCTTTAAATAGGATGATGACTTTCACAAAGATTTGAGGCCTTGAAACAATACCTTCTCTAACCACCCATACTCATTCCACCTAAATATGATCAACCCTTCTATCTATATATCTCTGATACCGATCACTCCTTAGGGGCCATGCTCGCTCATTGTGATAAACAAAATAGGGATTAGGCAGTTTATTACATAAGTTGTACTCTTTTGGAATAAAAAACCCAATACACCCATGCCAAAAAAAATTCTTAGCCTTAGTTTTCATTGCCACCAAACTCTGCCATTTCCTACTTAACCAAAAACCTATATTATGACCAACACCAACCCATTACACTTCATACATGCCAAACCTTACCAAAATCAATAGGTTGTACATTGGCTTATGCTTCTTTCCAACCTTGACCTTGAATTCATCCATAAAAATTCCATCAAGGGCCAAGCTATTGCCAACCAATTGGCGATGCACCTATTTCTAGGGATTAACCCTCTAACTTTGACTTTCCAGATGAGTCAATTGCTACCCTTTCCCTAGATGAACCCACTTACCAAATGACACTGTTATTCGATGGTTCCAAGTGTCAGTGTGGGGGTGGGGCTAGTGTTATCCTCATTCTACTTGATGGTGAACCCATGCCTTTATCTTTCAAACTCAATTTTGATTATACAAATAATATTGCTAAATATGAAGCACTCATATTGGGTCTCCAGGCTGCTTATGCCTTAGATGTTAAGTCAATCAACATCTTTGGTGATTCTCAATTGGTCATAAACCAAGTCAATGGTATATACCAGTGTCGTAATGAGATACTTAAAAAGTATAAGCATCATGTAGACATACTTTTGACCACCTTCGACCATTACGCCCTTCAAACCATCCCATGTTCTACCAACAAATTTGTAGATACCATGGCCTATTTGGGTTATTAGATACCCGCTTCTCCCACCAAATCTAAAATCTTTGTCACTATACAAAGACTCCAATCAATCTCTTATTTACCTTGTGAAGTTTACTCTATCGAACTACAACTCGACTGAGTGACCTTTGGTATTTACAATACTCGGACTATCTTTCCCTCTCCCTCTTGCCTCGTGACCTCACTCATAATGAACAATGCACCTTTCTTAAAATGGTCTCTCATTACGTCATCACAGGTGGCCTCCTCTATCAATGTGGATTTGATGGTATTCTCTTACGGTGCCTTACGAGTTTTGAGATTCCTTATACCATTAAGAAAGTGTATGATGGCATATGTGGAGGTGACTTGATGGCCTTCTTGCATTACTTAAGCGTATTCTTCACCTAGGCTATTACTATCGACCCTTAACCATGCTTGTTGTGACTATGTTAAGCATTGTGTGTAAAATTCCAACAACTTTCTAATATTCATCATACACCTAGTCATGCCTTACAGTCTCCCGTGACCTTTGGCCCTTCTCTCAATGGGGTTTGGGTCTTGTCAGAGAGATCAATTCCCACTCTTCCTAGAGACTTTAATGGATAATTACCACCACTTTGAATATTACACCAAATGGGTTGAAGCCATGCCTCTCATCTCCACAAAATCCAAAAAAATATGTGAGTTCATCAATCATCAAATTATTTATCACTTTGGTGTTCCACATCTCCTCATCACTGATAACGGAAAACAATTCAAAAATAGAACCTTGTGGAAAATTTGTGATGCCTTCGGTATTCAATTAAGTTTCTCATCACCATATTACCCACAAACTAACGGCCAAGCTGAATCCACTAATAAAACCCTGAAAAAATTCTCATGAAATTGGTTAATGATATCGGGAAGGATTGGCATATGCATGTTCCTTTCGCCGTGGGCATACCATATTAGTATTTGCACTTCCACTACTAGCACACCTTTTTCTCTGGTCTACGGTACAAAGGTTGTTCTACCTCTAGAAGTATAGATTCCATCACTTCACATTTATCTCCATGACATGCTCAATGATGATGAATTTCACCAGGACCATTTAGCATAACTTGAGTTATTAGATGAACATCATCTTAATGCTCTTGACCATCTTCAAGTTTACTAAAAATGTATCAAACGTGCCTATGAAAAACATGTTCATGAATGAACCTTCCAAGTTGGTGATCTCATCCTAAAGGAAAATCAACATGTAACCAAAGTAGAAAAAATTAAACGGGAAAATTTTCTCCTAATTGGCTTGGACCATACATCATGACTCATGTTTATGGATCAGGTGCTTATCATTTATCTTCACTAGATGGTAAACCCAAACTGAGCCCCTTAATGCCTTACATCTTTAACCATTCTACTATTGAATTTTAGTCCTACCTCACCTTCTACCTCTTTTCATGATCATCCCTTGAGCATTATTGACTTCCCTCCTTTCACTATACCATCCCTAACGATTAAACAAGAATCATGTGCATACCCATCACTCTTTTATCCTCTCTTAAATATGTCTACCACAGATCGTAAATGCCATGATTCTCATGGATTCTTAAGAGAATCAATTCCTCACCTTAATTTTTTCCATGACTTAAAATCCCTCACATGGGATCCAACTCCTTGAGTCAAACTTTTGATAAAAAGATGACTCCCTCAAAAAGGAAATCTTTCTCTCTACATCATTGTTATAAATAGACTGATCCCTCGAAGGAATACTATGTAAAGCCTACTTAAAAAAATAGATAATCTGAAGCTTCTTGCATCGATCAGCTTCACAAAGACCTCAAGGAGTTAATTTCCTCATAGAATTCCCGCATCAATCAGTCTATCTAAAATACAAGTCAAAATAAGAAACTTTTTGTCACGGACTTGCTCATTGTGATCTTGGATCTCTTACCAAATAGGCATGCTACCTCATACCATATAAACTAACCACTTTTCACCTTCTCACCATTCACACCTTCATTTCCTACCACCTCTAGGGACTGTTGGAACTATGACATTTGGTGATCATGTGACTATTCTTCACCTTTAGAATAATCAATCATGCAATGTCTTTAGGGTCTTACATTCACTAGCCTATCTAAGGTATGACCCAACCATTATGATCCTCACCAATCAGGTGGCTCTCTTACCTCCTCTTATATTTTAACTTCTTCATTATGTATTGATCACCCTATACAGGACTAGAGCCTCGACACTTATCTCTGGGAAATTTTCCTCTTTTACCACAATCAGCTTAACATCACCCATACCAATGTTCCCACAATTCAACCATACCTAAAAGACCTCAACTCAATCATGCCTATAACCTACCAACCCATTCTCATACCTCCTCACATTCTTCCCTAGCTTATGGGAGAACTACATTGTCCTAAGGTCCCTATTCATTGGGACTATGTAGGTAGCACTCCAAGGGCATGGGTCCTTGGAGGTTAGCTCGGCCACTCTATACCCTAATTAATTCCCTCTCCCCTTTCCTAGTCACATTATACACTAGTTAGTTTCCTTTTTATATCAATAATTGGAAATTAAACCAAACAAACAAAAATTTCTTCACATATTTACCATCATCATTTACACATTCATTATGTCTACCATTTCTTTACCATTATCATTCATTTTACTACAAAACATCTCAACATGACCCATATCATCATTAATTACAAAAATCTTGAATTACAAACTCAACTAATCTCAACTCAATCCATGCCTAAACCAAACCTAAAATTCATCATACCTAAGTCAAACCTGACTCAATCCATGCCTAAACCACAAACCTAACTCGATCCATGTCTAAGTCAACCTGACTTGAGCCATGCCTAGGACCTGACTCGATCCATGCCTAAACCACAAACTGACTCAATCCAGGCCTAACCTGACTCAATCCATGCCTATGACCTGACTCCATCCATGCCTAAACCAAAAAACCCGACTCCATCTATTCCTAATCCAAAACCTGACTTGATCCATGCCTATGACCTGAATCTATCATGCCAACACAACTTAGTTTCCATCACATATACAAATAAAAATAGCTAGTTAAACACAACCATATACACATTAGGTCATAATCACCATCATCTCTATAAATCAATCATCTAAACATGTGTATCCATATACATGACTCTCAAATATCTTCGGCACGCAGGTTGATGTATATAACAAAATCTCAAAAACTCTCATGTACATCCTCACTATCTTTGGCACATAGGCTGGTATATATGTCAAAAATATAATATCAAAAATACATGACACTCTAGAGCTCAATCATCTCCCCATCTGATATTTAATCCTGTCTCATCTGTCTCCTCCTCTCGGTCTTCTAGCTTGGCATCGGCTAACATCCCTTTGCCTCACACAGTCTCGACCCTTGATGGTCCTACCTCTAGAGCTGGCCTCCATGCACTAGTGCCCTCACCCCGAGGCCCGACCCTTGGGCTTGTTGGCATTCTGTGCTTTCCACACTATGTGTGCAATATTATTCCCTCTCACTTGAGGCCTATTGTGCTCTGTACTCGACATATGATAAGACATATATCCCCATTGCCATCAAATGATCCTGGTAGTATCTCACCTCACCCATGGCATCTCTTAATCTAGTAGTGGGTACTATCTATGGTGGTGCCATCAACCTCTCGACCCTACCCCACTCCTTGCTAAATAACAAAACCCTATCCCTACCCCTATGATGTGCCATCAGCCCTAGAGCTTGTACCTATACTCCGGGTCCGAAGGTCACTATTTATGCTGTGTAGCAGCCAACTAGCCCTACAAACCTATGACCTGTCCCTGTGCCATGGCCAACTAGCCCTACAAACCTATCACTGTGCCTATATGGAAGCTACCTACACCCTATCTCCATCTACACCTTCTCCCTCTCCCTCTAGACGGGTGCTAGTTCTTGTACTCCATGTTCACGAAAAGTGGCCACTGTTCCTACAAGGTCATAACTGTGCCTCAACCCCTATCGGATGTCCCCTGTACTATGCCCAACTGGGTCACTAGGGTAGCCACCTACCCCTATAGGGAATCTCTCTTCACTATGATGATAGCAAATTTGGTTGCCCAGACCTTGGCGGTACTACTCGTAGCTGTGCATCCCACCATTCTGCACTTATCTCTCACCCCAACATATTTTATCTCGTTGGTTGACCGGTTGATCCTCTGCCTAGTTGACATTTGTAGGTTATGGTGGAGACATAAGCCTCTCCACATCATCTCTCCTATACTAAGGGAAGGGTGGGGGTATATCCTGTGGCAACCCAAACTATTGTTTGACCTAGTCTATGGGTATAATCTTATGCTCCCGACCCACTACCCATCTATCCACCTATAAATATGTAACCCATCCAACTCTTCCGCCATTTTCCTATATGAAGGATAGCCTACATATGGGCTCCAAATAATGTCCATGCTAGATAACCCCTCTAGTAATCACCTGTAATAGGCTACATCATGTGTCACTCTCATTGCTCGGTGCTCTCCCATAACCGAAACCCATCACCTATAGCCCACTTGAATAAAATTAGGCTCAAATGCATCGTCTGGGGCATACCAACTGGGTGCACACACACAATGTGCTCATAGGCCAAAAAATATAACTGGAATGCAAAGCACAAGATGAACCGCCGTAGTCACCCATAAGTCCACAACTCCCTGTATATTTGTACCAAGAATGCAGGTGCCCATGCAAACTAAGTCCTTCTCTCCACCATGTCATCTAGGACCCCCATCAGTGACTATGAGAATATCCCACCCTCTACATTTGGTAGTGTAAAATAGCAGACTAGCTTCATCAGAAGTCCTACTAGCCTCATCTCCTTGGGGTAGGCTCAATACATCACCCCGTAGCTCATACTAGCACCATGGAATCCTAACATTACCATCCCCTCTCCAAACACTGGTAACAATAACTCCTTGGACGCCTCTGAGGAGATAGAGTAAACTTGTGTACCTACTATAGGTAGTCGCAGGATCCTGCAAACATCCTATAGGGTGATCATGATCTCACCTATCAGAAAATGAAATGTATTGGTTGCCAAATCCCATCTATCGATGAGAGAAACCATCAAACTCACCTCCCGGACTATGTTCGGTAGCGTCTAACCCCAATTAGGCCCACATCTGTAACATGGATCCACTCCTCACATGTTGTACTCCCACATATCTCCACGAGTAAGGGAGGTACCCTATCCCTCATCTCGTAGTTGGTCCCTGGCTTGCATACAACCAATCATTTTATTAAACCTTGAGCACACTTGTAGGAAACCTTGCCACCCCTACTATACCACTTACCCTAACTAAATTAACCTTTCACCTATTTCTATGCCCTAAATTCACACCACCTATCTACCCACGCCTCAGACCATCACCTATTTTTATTTTACCTATCTACCCATGTCTCAGACCCTCACCTATTTTCATTTTTCCCCTCTCACCGATCTTCCTTATCCACCCACCTACCCATACTCATAACTCTTCCCCCCTATCCAACTCTCCCTACCCCTACCTATCTATCCACAACCCATCTATTTTAGCTCTTCATGGGCTTGCCTCTCTAGCTTCTCGACTGGCATCAGTCATCCTCGACTAACCACGGTCCAACAATAACCGGCATTAATCCACACATCTATGACCGATACCGGTCCTTACCCACCGATGCCGGCTAAGAGAAAACCGATGTCGATCTTGTCATGGTGAAAAACCCGAGATGCCCTACCCTTTTTATCACCCACTCTAACTTTCTACCCATTTCCCCTACCAATACCTATCCAATACCTATTCCCACCCCTCACCTACCTAAACCTACCCTCCCTTGTTCCCCTTTTCTCATTACATTCCCTCCATTCAAATTTTAAATATTTGCCCCCCAAACCCATTTTCCCTCCTACCCAATTCCTACCCTCCACCTACTCACACAATAGGAATGGATCTTACCTCATCATGTTGTCATCTACGTGGTGGCACCTCGGGCCATTGCATAGGTCTACTTGATCCCTCTCCTACATCTACCATCACCGATCATCTGCTATCTTATTCAAATAAAAACAATCACCCAATCCAATCATCGTGCTTATAGACCCGCCTATCAACCAACAATCATTCGCTCTGCAGCTTGCCAACTTAGCTCTCCATGTTGTTTAGTCACTTCTAACCTTGTTATTTATCTCTTGTCATTTTCTCCAATTTTGTAAAGGACAAATTATTTTAAAAACATGACACTTTTTCTTTTTATAGCCTTCCCAATTTGACCGGTGACAGTTTTACCTTGACTGACATCGGTCCTGTGCCCTAGCCTACCATGGTCGGGTTCATAGTGACCAGCATCAGTTAATTCTAATTGTTGTCGGTTATCTGCTTAGTCTTATTACTATCCATTATGCCTCATTTGTTGATCTAAATCCTTTTTACCTCACCCACACTTGACTTGGACATTTCCCTTTACCCTCCCGACCTCATCATTTACCACCTACCCTCTTCATCATTTGGGGACTCATTATTTTACCCATACCTCAGCCCTACCCATGATCTAACCTAGCTACTTGGACCTGAACCATTGCTAGTGACCTGTGACCTCATGTGCTCACTATACCTTATGACATTGTTACCCATGTTGTTTGACCTAATGACCTTACCTTGCCTCTTTCCATGACCGTTTATCCTGACCCAACCTTTGGTGTACCAGAACATACCTAAACATTCCTGCACCTGACCTGTGATGTGTTTCCTGACCATATCCTATACCTTGGATATCAAAATCACCTCAATATTTTTTGGATAAACCTATCGACCTTAGACAATGTAGATTTTGCATGCTATTTAACCTAGTACCATGTTTTAGTTTATAGGTGTGCGTGCTTTTTATTGTTACTACCTTTGACCTTTCCTTGTTACTTGGATTACCTGATTGGACCTTTACCCCTTTACCCCCATTTCCCACCTTTCTCTTCATCACATTCACCTTTTATCAAACCACTCACCGATTCTACCTTCTACCTCATCAGTTCCTAGTTTGAGGGGGATCACCTTCACCCACACATGGGGCAACCACATCTTATTTTTGTCAAGCATTGCTTACAAATATAATCTACATAACAAAAAGGGAAAAATGTAGACACCAAAATTGGGTCACACTCCCCTTGGTCCCTCATCAAATAATCACCTTGAACACACTCACCTAACCATGGCCCCTTTTACCCCACTCTAATATTAATTAAATTAAATTAATCCATGTCCTCACAATATTTATTATTTAATTATCACACCATAACCTCACCCTAGACTTATTCTTAGTATGTTTTCATAAAAAGTAAGACCTACCTCAACCTTAAAAATCAAAGCCTACATTCCCTTTAACCACATTCTTGCTCGTTACAAAAGGAGCTTCCATTCTAATCCACAAAAAGAAACAAACAAGATTAAAGAAATCAAGCAAGATCTACCCATTTTAGTAAACCTAGAAAATCTGGCCCTAACTAAAGTTGATCACCCTAAACCACCACCGGTCAACCTAGAACCATCATCTATTACCATTTATTCCCCAAAACAACCTTATTTTGAGGTTGGCACATTCAAAGAAAGAAAAACAAGACCGAGCTACATGCAAGCATAACCAACATTTGCATAAGCATCCAAACATCCACAGCCAGCATTAGAAGTGATCATAGAGCCACTTGCATTCATGGGAGCATCCGAGAAGCACCATCACCACATCAAACTCCATCCATTTGATCAACCACCATTGCCATCCAGCCATCAAGCTCATACAACAATAAGTATTTTGTTAACCAACATTCATCTACTTTTGTTTTAGTAAGCTTTGTTACCTCTATTATCAGTTTCTACTTGCATTCCCATTCTCCCATCATTTACCTTCATGCAAACTTGATCATTCCTTCACCCACACCATTAAATTTCCCATTCCCAGACTGTTAAAGACCTCTGAGTATACCTAAGATTTCCATAAACCTTTTCATTTCCCTCTTCATTACCATTTAGCCTTAGATCTGTCCTTACAACAAGGTTTTAATAAGTTTTACGTCACACCTAAGCGTACCGATGTCAGTTACCCATAACCATCATTGGTCCATCTTGAATCATCATTGGTTATACTAGACCGATGTCGGTCTCTGTGTTTTACCCTCAGACCAAGAACAGAGCCTAAATTCTCCACCAAATACCCAAAACAACCCAAAACCAGACCCTGACCAGTACTAGTACTCTGATAGATACCTTGCCCTTCAGATTCAATCATAGCTTAGCCTATTGTGAATGAATTTTCTTATTGTAGTCGAATGAGATACCTAAATCATTTTAACTACAGTAGGATTTCAGTTATTGTTAACATTGAATTGTTTTAAATAGTGGACTTCATAGTGTATACTAGTTCGGGAAGTGTGATACTCCCTTAGCTAAAAGGAAGCTCTCACGATAAGTGTGGATCAAGAAGTCATACTCATACAACAACCTTCAACCAACTTTAACAGGTATTCTTTCTATCCCTTTTACCCTTATCTGTTTCATCACATTCTGAGAAATGCTCTAAGAATCGGGTGAAACACCTATAATGATGTTAGTATTTAATGACACAAGCATTTTTTAAAATGGAATTGATATACAAGCCCAAAATAAGGTTCCCGCACACAAAGTTATGGTGTGTGTGCATGGGTTATAGTTCCTTCACACCTCTATGTAAACTTCGAATGTCTACAGAGTTCTTGCACTACTCGAGAGATGCATGCACTGTATTCGTACACGTGCACTTGCGAGATAGATGCCTATGTGCGGGAAGAAAAACATAAGGTAAAATATGCTATGACATAAAGGTGTGTGTGTGTGTGTGTGTGTGTGTGTGTGTGTGTGTGTGTGTGTGTGTGTGTGTGCTGATAAAAGGATGCTTGCACTAGAAAATGGGTGCATGCGCCATTAATCCAAACACAAAGCATGTACATTTTAGAATGGTGTATGCACTACCTTTAGGGTGTCTATGCTAGCCTGATGGGTTTATGATAGAAGTAAGGTATATTACTACAATAGTGTGTGTGTGCACCATAATAAGTGCCTACACGTGGTTTTGTGTACTTGTGTGACCCCTACAAAAATTGTACTTGGCGATGACATCAAAATATGGCCCAATGATGTAAACAAGTTCAAAATCTCAAAATTTTAACATGTTAGCTCAAAATTGACAATAACCCATCAAAATTAAACCTCTAAATAAGACTCAACACATGCAAGGTTAGCAAAATCATAAGAATTTTAACATTATTTCACACATGTGCATATTAAGGGTTAGCCAAATATTGAAATAACAACAAAATTTGAACTATAATGCTAAAGGACTAAGGATCTGTCCCACCGGGCATGCCAAATGTGTGCAAGAATTAGTTAGCCATGTTAGTGAAATTGAAACTAACACCTAGTAGCTTTAAAACAATGCTAAACTAACATCTATGCACCATCATGCTAAGAGATAAACAAGTAATAAGCATCAAAACCTTGAGAAACAAAATTCAAGCTAAACATGCTAACATTTATTTTTCTACTCTTTAGAAAGCTAAATCAATGGAATGGACCTAGGTAGATCATTTAGTTATAAAGGGTTGATAGTTGTTTCCTGATACAAGAGGCTTGAGGGTGGAAGTTCATCAAGTCATGGCAATAAGGCCTTTCTTGATTAACTTCATTGATCTTCATAAAAGAGCTTGGATGATTGAATGCAAAGGGATGATTCTTAGCTCCACTCTAATGGATAATTCTCTAAGATCATAAAATGGATATAGCTTAGGCTCTATGCTCATTTAGGTGTAAGTATAAAGGTAGGAGGTGGGCTCTTATATATCCCAATGTATAAAAGAATCTCTACATTCCTTTACATGTGGGATAATAGAGATGTTGGGTTAGTTGTGGATAAGGAAGGTTTAGGGAGGGTTGATTCAACTTTAGGATAGTCTAGTTTATCCTCTAGTGACTCATGGGGAATGAGGGGGTTTATTAAAAAAACAAAGTGATTAATTAATAGGTGTGTAAGATTATATAATATTTTGAGAGGAATGGTTAGTATGATTTATGTTATGAGAGTATTTTAATCAAATAAATGATGACTTATTGATTAAATAGAAGAGAGAATTAATTAATTAAGAAAAATTAATTAATCTAGATAGAAAGGTGAGATTAATTTATTAGAAATAATTTAACTAATATAGATAGAAAGGGAGATTAATTAATTATAATTAATCAAGATAAAAAGGGAAACCGATTAATGAGAAGGTCATTAATTGGCATCATTGTTGGATAGAAGAGTTAATTTACTAATGTAATGTAATTAATTAATGATGATCATTGTTGGATAGAAGAGTTAATTTACTAACATAAGGTGATTAATTAATGATGATAGTATAGAAAATGTGTGATATTAATGATATTTTGTCAATTTGTGGAAAAGGGTATAATTAGCACAATTCAAGTATTTTCTCTGCTTTATCTCTCACTTCTACTAATTTTTCTTCTATTGGAATCTTTGTGATTTGTTAAAGCGCCGCTTCAAGGAAACTAGATTTCCCTGTCATGTCCACCCTCTACACATCTAGGTGGACTTTGAGGAGGGGTTTTTCTCAAATCTTGTGCTATGGGTAGTATCTACTATACTATGGGAACCTATCACCACCCATGTAATCTCAGTCTAGGACCCCTGTCTCTACTCCTACTGACCTCGGTGTAGGACCTTGTGTTGGACCCTTCCATTCATCTCTGCCATAATTTCTCTACCCATCAAATGGATCATCGACATCATCACCTCCCCTGCCACTACCCTCTACATCATCACCCTCGTCATAGTTATAAGGGATTTATTTTGGTTGCCTCACACCTGTAACCCATGCCCCATCTAGTATGGTCAATCGTCGAGGAAAAAAGTGGCATAAAAATCCGTGTAATTTGTTGTGGTACGGGATCCCTAATCTATCAAGAAGGAGCCCAAACCTATGGTACCATCTGTGCAAAACTATCCCTTGCTCGCTACCTAAATACGGGGCCCCATGGTCTACCTCTCCACATCATGACAAACATACCACATATCTAATCGAGGAACACCTAAATAATAGCCAACTACCATTGGCATCGATCAATTTGTAAATATCAGTAATATAAGCTGTAGTTGCCAGGAGAAAGTGCTCTACCATGCAGACATTGAGCTCTACCCCATCCTCTAGCCATTGTATATGCCTATAGGGCCTCCAGATAATGTCTCTCTATTACATCTCATCAAAATCTTGATGATAATAGTATTACTTCTCGGGTCCCCTCGGATATCCTCCCCAACAGAACCCATCCCATGATTGTCGACTCATTTGGAGCTCACATGTGTAGTGCGCTAATAGGGTGACTAATCACTATGTGATCCCATGACCAAATATGTAGTAATGAGGTAGGCCCCACCATCTTTTGGCAGTGGTAGTGTTCAAATGTAAGTCCTAATATAGATGTGTCGGTATGCACTGCGGCCCTAGTAGTATCTCTCATCACTTTGTATAAACCGTGGATAACAATAATCAGACCAATGGAAATGAAGTCCCTGTCTTATTAGTGAGTAAGAACCCACTGATAAGAGCCATTAGATATAAAGGTCCCTAGTGAATGGTACAATCTGATATACAATGGTGTAAATATACTATCATACCCTCATGGGGTATGTCATATCGGTAGAAGACATCAGCGATCGTGTCATAATACGTCCAAATTTGTTAGTGTACTCAATCAAGGAACCAATAAAAGGGACACATAAAATACACCAAACATCCTCTAAAGTAACGGTCATCTCTCCGTAGGGAGTTGGAATATGAGACTCTCATTGTGTCATCGCTCTATCAATACTATCAAAAATCCATGGTCCAAAGTAATGGATGAAATCCACGTGACATGTCCTAAGCCAACCACCTCTAGTAACACCTCCATTTCACAATGGTCCTATCAAGACAGCTCACCTCTATCTCAGTAATGTGGTGTGTCATTCTCTAGTCTATAATCTTTGATAACATTCTTTGCAAAACACATCATGTGTTAGGCACTAACACTTCTTCTATGCTATTCTATTTTATTCTATCCTATCTTAATTTTCACTTTCTTCTATGAGTCACTTTTTTACACTTTCCTATTTCTTCTTATCTATTCTTCATTTCATGGGAGTTTCTTCCTATTCGATTACTGTGTGTCCCTTTTTGTGCATATTATAGACACCAAAATTGGGTCACATTCTCCTTGGTCCCTTGTCAAATAAACACCTTGAACACATTCACCTAACCATGGCCCCCTTCACCCCACTCTAATATTAATTTAATTAATTTAATTAAATTAATTCATTATCCTCCCAATATTTGTTATTTAAATATCCTAATTGGATAATACCCACACATCCACCTCACCTATCCACCTCACTTAGCCACCTCACCCTAAGACCTATTCTTAGTATGTTGCCATAACTAACTAAGACCTACCCAAACCCTAAAAATCAAAGCCTATATTCCCTCTAACCACATTCCCATCCATTAGAAGGAAGCTTCCATTCTATTCCGTGGAGCAAAATGGGTGAGATCTAAGAAAATCAAAAGGATCTACCCATTTTAGAAAACCTAGGAAATCCCACCCTAACCAATGCCGGTCACCTAAAATCTTTTGGTCAACCTCGAACCGCCATCGGTTAACATTTAATCCCAAAAACCTTATTTTGAGGTTAGCACATTTCAAAAAGATTAACACATATTTTGAGCAAGGGATGAAATCGGAGTTGCATACAAGCAGAATAAACATTATTACATGCATTAGGGCATCCATAGCTAGCACCTGAAGTAACCACAAAGCCATTTTCCTTCATGGGAGAATCTGGGGAAGCACCAACACCACACTAAGTCCCTTCCGTTTGATCACCCACCATTTCCATCTAGAAATCAAGCTCGTACACACATTAAGTGCTTTGTTAACCAACACCTATCCATTTATCATTTGGTAGATTATTTTACTTTTGTCATTAGTTTCTACTCCCATTTCATTCCACCACCATTTTACCTCCATGCAAACTTGATCATCCTTTTACCCACACCCTTGAATGGCCCATATCAAAATTTTAATCATTCCTGTGCATACATGAGACCCACACGAACCTGGCCATTTCCCTTCCATTTCCATCTAGCCTCAGATCTATCACCCCACCAAGTTTTTATTGATTTTCCTATACCTTGACCATAATGACACGGATACCCACAACTATCATTAGTAAACCTAAACTAAAATCAGTCATTCTAGATCGACATCATTCTCTATGTTCTTAACCGAAACCAAGAACAAAGCTTCCATTCTCTACCCAATACCCAAAACAGCCCAGAACCTGACCCTAACCAATACCTACACTCTAATAGAGACCTTGACCTTCAGATTTAGTCATAGCTTAGCCTGTTGTGAATGAATTTTCTTATTGTAGATGAATGAGATACCTAAATCATTTTAACTATAGTAGGATTTCCTTTATTATTAGCATTGAGTTTTTTTAAGTGTATTGATAACCATCTAGGAAGTATCACACTTCCTAGATCTAGCATATGCTAGGCAGTCCACTGCATATATTGTTTAAATTTCATTTGGTGGTCTTGTTTTCCATTTTAGGTAGTTCCTCCAAGAAAAAAGGAAGCTCTCATGATCAACTATGGATCCAGAATTCATACACACACAACAACCTACAACCAACATCTTAACAAGTATTCCTCCTAGCCCTTTACCCTTATCTATTTTGTCAACATTCAAAGAAACACTCTAGAATCAGGTGAAACATTTTGGCATGCCCAGTGGGACCCATTTGGGGTTCTTTGCATTCTTTCATTTCTAGGTGAAAATTTGCATGTTTTTTTCCTTTCTAAAAGGTTCTTACATTAAAATTTCTCCCCTGGAACCTTCTCTTCTTCTATTGTCTAAAAGCAATCATATTTTGGTGCTTTAAAAATAACACTTCTTCCCTTTCATTAGTATCGCATTAGTGAAAGATTATCCCTTCTCTTGTTCATCTTTTTGTGTCATCGAATTCAACATTTCAATTTGGGTTTAAAACTTGTTTTGTTTCATTCTGCTTCTCTGCATTAGCTCACATTAATTGAGGGTAACCTATACACAGGAAGTCATGCTTAGTTGATGGTTGACAAATGAATAGTAGGAAAGAACTTCCTTTCTCTTTCTCTCTCTAAGTCTTACCAAACATCATAAAATTAAAAATATATACACATTATTAAACAACATCTCACCTAGAAAAATTATAGGTGATCACACGATCACGGCACGGTGGGCACCTGCTTTGGTTATCTCTATCCAATACTCCATTAGAGGATAGGACACCCCCGCCATAACATACTTGAAACCTCTCCTTGTATATCTCCTTATTCGTAGGAATCCATCCTCACCAAAAAATTATATTCTTATGTTCATGAGTCAGTCCTTAAATAACATAAGCTAAAAAAAGATAATAGAAAAGGCACTCTTAGGATCATATTTTTC
Source organism: Taxus wallichiana var. yunnanensis (assembly GCA_018340775.1). NCBI lineage: Eukaryota > Viridiplantae > Streptophyta > Pinopsida > Cupressales > Taxaceae > Taxus > Taxus wallichiana. The sequence continues at coordinate 216,429,585 of CM031239.1, forward strand.
TTAATGTTTCTACATTCGGTTTGCATTTTGAGGTGAGAGGTCACGTTCTTCATTATTATTATTTCCCCTTACATGCTCCTCATCATAGTTGGTTTATTCCAGCTTCATGTAAGTGTGCCTGGACCATATTCTCATCATTATCAGAATTTTGGGTTTGATTCCACATTTAATTTTAACTCACTACCACATTTGCTTCATCATTGTTTCAATTTCACAATAATCGGTGTCATTTGGTGATGTTGTCATTGGTTACCCTTTGAATATCATCGATTTCACTCAACCGCATCGGTTCTTTGCTATTTTGTTAACCTAGCCAAAAGGACACCTATTTACCTCTTTCGATGTTTAGATTCTCTATCGGTCTTATCATATTCACTCCGACTTGGTAATTCCATCAAGCATCTTGCATACTTGGCAAAGTATTGGCCTTTTTCCTTGTTTTGACCAACTATCCACTTTCCACAATCTTGACCATAGTTACATGTGACTAGCGTTAGTTTAACCTAACCGCATCGGTTAGTGTGTAATTTTCAGTGACATTTTAACCCCAATTCACCTACCATAACCTATTTATCATATCTTTGTTGTATTTTTGTGTCATTTCGTGAAAGGTCCTTCCACGCCAATTCTTGTTCACATGGTGCTGACACGAAGCTAAGAAAACACCTGATATTCCATGCCGCCGTCAACCACTCCCACCTAGTCCATCACCACCTTCTATTTTATCACCCATGGATCCTACCCAAACTATCACTATCACCATGGGATATGAGGATTTCACATGACTCTTGAATATAACCCTATCGCCTTGCATTTTTATCTTTCCCACTCATCCACTCGAGATGCCTCAGTCAGTTGATATACAGCATGCCCGTATCTATTCCCCTAACACTTGCTCCTACTTCTACTCCAACCTCCTCTGGCTCCATGCTACCCACACCTACCTTGCCCCCAGTTGTTTCACAACTAGGCCCCATACCTACTATGACCACCATGTATGCCACATCTGTTGTACCCGCCACATCCACTATACCTTCACCAACCACCTAGAACATAACCTCATCTACACCTATTGTTTCATATATACCCATAGCTACACAACCACCCCCGGTGTTGGTGACCCCTACCCCTTTTCGAATGTTTTCTTTTTATTCCAAAATCATTAGCCCATTTCCACTAGGGTCTCCATGACCCTTCCACATCCATATACATACTATCAACATCCTCATGTTTCATATATCATTAATTCTAGGTATGTACCCCCTATTTCACTTCCTCCTCAATCTACCTATACGATATCACCATATATAGGAATTCCACCTCCATCATATGTCCAACACTAACCTCCTTTGGCTTATAAGAGGTAGCCATCAATCACAACCTACCAATGACATAATTAAGTTAATGATGGACAAGATGCAGACATTAGAGGCATCATTTTCGGCGCTGAATAATCTTAGCTACGATGAGATTTGTAATGATCTTGTACACCCACCCATTCCTATCCGTCCATATCCCATGCATTGGGAAATGCCTAAATTCAACTACTTCAATAGCAAAGAGGACCCAAACAACATTTTTGGTCTTTCAAACATGGGTGTTATTTGATCACCCATGATGATGCTTTTCTGCTAAGGATCTTTCCCATGTCTCGGCCAGGGCCCGCATAGATTGGTATAGCGGTTTAGGTAGACACTCTATATTCTCATTTAATTAGGTAGCCCAAGTATTCTTAGATCACTTATTCATTTATGTTGTTAAGAAGGTTACCATGGTGAACTATACTCTACATGTTAGTATGACAATGAATCTATCACATATTTTATCACTCATTAGCGTAGCTCCTGATCAATTAATTCACATTCCAACTACCACAAAATGAACTCATAAATCTCTTCACGTGGGCTTGTGCTAGACATATCTTGCTGACCCTGTAGGTCTAGAATTTCTGAATCTTCAATGAGGCATTCACCATGGCAAGAAAGCTATAGATTCAAGCCATCGAAGAGAAGAAAATACAACTACGCAATAAGAATTCAAATCAAATAATACCTCTTCTTCTTCAAAACAATAGAACAATTATTCAAAATCCAAGGGAATCGCTAATGCAATGGTACTCAAGTCTGGCCCAACTCATCCATCAAATCAGGCTAGTCCCTCATCTAATCTTTCTCCTGTCTAGACTTTTCAATTCAAACGGGAACAACGGAAATACACCCCAATTAGGGAGCCTTATTCTTCTGTCTTAGAAAATCTCATTAAAGTTGGGGCCATCACCCTTCCTCCCATGAAACCACACATTGGTTTTGACCCTTCTCTCCCACACGTGCATGGTATAAAGAGCATGACTTCTACACCTATCATTGATTAAAGGGTCATAGTGATGGAAATTACATCACTTTCAAAAAAATTGTCCAAGAAATGCTTGAGAAAGGTGAGTTAACCTTGGATAATCCTAATGCACCTACCAATCAAAACCTACATATCTTCAAGAAACCATTTCCTAATCATGCCCCTTCTTCTAATCAAACCGGAGAAACCTCAACTCATGATAGCCATACCCATGAGGTCCACACTATTTTTAGTGATACACCCATTGCTGCCCAATTACCTCATATTCCTTCCATCAAGGAAATCCTATCCCAAAGTCCTCCACCTACACTTGAACCCACCTCACCTATTCCTCCACCCATAGAGGAACACCCTTCACCTCCTTCCTCACTTGTGGAGGAGCCTTCCATTAACATCAAGACTATTTCACCTTTGACTTCTCCACCTAGAGATCTATCACCCATAGTACTTCTCCAGTCCATGGAAGATACTTGTTTATCTCCTCCATCCACAGAGGAGCACCCATCATCTCCTCCACCTACAGAGGAGCACCCATCATCTCCTCCACCCATAGAGGAGCACCCATTATCTCCTCCACCCATAGAGGAGCACTCATTATCTCCTCCCCCCATAGAGGAGCACCCATTTTCTCCTCCACCTATCAAGGATCTAGTAGAGATACCTTTACCTCTAGGTGATCATTCTCCATCAATTACCCAAGATCCTGCAGACTTACTTTTGGCTCTCTTACCCACAGAAGCTGAAGCTAGAAAATTCCATGTCTCTAAGAAACATTTTACAGGAATCGCCATTGGATCCTCATCAACCAATGCCTTTCTCATGCTTATCCGATCACCTAGATTATGTGGATAAATCCTTACTTTGGGGGCATCTTCTACTTCTGTCTCAACACAAATGCAGATGTCACTTGCTGACACTTCCACTATCTATCCAAAAATATTTCGCCAATCAAACCAAACACAACCACAACTATCAAAAATTCCACCACGATACCACTCATGGCTCAACTCACACCCCTACCCATAACCCAACATGCATCTACATCCAAACCCACACCTACATCATCTTCCTTGCCTAAACCTATAACTACCTTAAGGGTCATCCCAACCACCAACCTTACTCATCCACCCATCAAATTAGATTTAGCTACATCCTCCAAAGCCAACACCAAACCATCTCCGGTGCCCAAACAAGAAAAAAAATCCCATAAATCTCATACTCCAACCTCACCAATCACACCTTCATCACCTTCACCCTTTCCGTCTGTCCTAGGACCTCACCCCTCCAGCGTGGTTAAGAAACCTCCACCCACCGGTAAACTAAAAATGCAGCAACCCATTCCACCCTCGCAGACCTCTACCATACCCAAGTACCGAAATGACTTACACCCACACCTGCAACATCTTTACCACCCATACCTCCAATACCATTGATAGCTTCTGCATTACCCCGACATTTCAGTCTCTTTCCCTCATGCCTCCTTCACGACATGTGCCATCTACCTTCATAGCACCTCTGTTATCCCTGTGGGTAACACACCCCCTTCCACCATCCACCTTTCCCTCTAGAGCTCATGTGCCTATATCACCTTTACCCAAGAAGGTGCAACCTAAAGACAAAAATCTGCTACCCTCTAATAAGGTAGTCAAAACAACCACACACTCTCTTACCAGTTCATCTACCATACCCCTACCCAAGCAAACACGACCAACACCCAAGATCACACCAACACCTAAAACCATAGCTCAACCCACTCCCCCTCATGCAAACACCCTTCCTCTATAGTCAGCCACACCTATACCCAAACTCACTTTCACTTCCCATTGTGATCCACTAGCAGGATCCTATGCCAAAATTTTAACCAACCTCCTTGAAACTTCTGTCATCACATTACCACCGCTCAGACCTTATGACCCTCTCAAACCTAAACCAAAAGGGTTTGATGACACTAAATTTTTTGCCTATCATCATGTTCCAGGGCATGATGTAGAGAACTGCAAATCTTTAAAAATTGTTCTTATCTAGTTGTGTCCTCCCGAAGAAAACTTTGATGATGATGACCTTCTTGATGAGGACCCCATTTCACCAACACCCATTCCCACAGCTCTTCCCTCACTTGCCTACTCAATGACCCAGACCTTCACCCCCACAACTCCTAGAACCACCTCCAAGATTTGAAATTAACATGGTTCGCATCAAAGAACTCATCAAACCTCCACCCAAATGTCGGTGTGCTCAACTCATCTCACAAGTTTCCTTCCCGCCACTAGGATTTTTTTCCTTCATGTAGCTATACCTTTCATGGCTCACCTACCTTGCCTACCTCCCCACCTCAGATCAACATGATCCATGTTTCTTCATGTGCCCAGAAAGATAAAGGCAAGGAAAAGGAAACCGACCCACCGACCAACCCTATACCCAACATACCATCTACACCTACACCTAAAATCATTATCCATGGCCCCACATATCCTATTTCTAACAGAGTTACACATCATGCCATGCTCAAACAGTTGCACCAATCCCCTCTCAAAATGTCTCTATATGACCTCAACCAAAGCTTGGAATCCCATCATCAAGATCTCATGGAGGTTTTGCAATCTATTGAATTTTTACCAAATGACCCTACACCCGTAGCCTCCATTATTATGTCCCATCATGTAGCCTCTCTCACAAAATTACCACCTTTATCCAAACCTCCATAGACTCACCAAGTAGCCTCCCTTATCTTCTTAGAGGAAGAGATTGCACCGTACCAAACTGATGACCCAGAACTAGCTCTCTTCATCTCTTCCCACATCAATGATATACATGTATGACGTGTTATGATCAATGGGGGCACTAGCATTAATATCATTTCCTCCCATGCATTTTCTCAAATGTGCATACCTAATAATTACATGCATAAACATCCGTCATGTTGCATTCATTCAATGACGTTATCACCTCTACACTTGGCACCATCATCCTCCATGTTCGCATGGGCCCCCGCACTATTCTAGAGTTGTTTTATGTCTTGGAGGGGGAATTTCAATATAACATGTTTCTTGGTAGACCCTGGATTCATGTCATGGGTTGTGTTCCTTCCACTTTGCATCAAGGACACACCTATACCATTTCGACAGATCCATCACCTTCAAAACATGCAACATACTTTACTGACCCAATGACGTGCTTATACCCATTAAAGCATCTACCTCCATGACCACTGCCTCTTCACCTACACCTCCACCCACTAGTGTAGTCGTTACTTCAATCACACCTACATCCTCCATTCCCACCACTGCCACAACCTCCATAGCCGAACCATCACCTCCCACTCCATTAGCTCCACCTCCGAGCTGACCTCCGACACATCATCTATTCTAGCTACCCACATACCATCCAATGATCCTTGGAAGGCATTTTTCAATGCCTCACTCTGGGGGAGTATCGCCTATATAGTGTCAACACATTCCTTACTCCACAAGAGTACAAAAGTCTTCACCAACACCCTCATTATGATCACCATATAGGAGAGTGCCTCCTTTATGGTCCTCCCCACCTTTGTACCAGTCTCACCTATGGGGGACTTGATACTACCACTTACACACCTAAACCACCGTCATAAACCCGACCATTTTCTGCTGACCTCCAATCACTCACCAATCACCGTTTTGCCCACACCTTCCTATACTAATGTGCATGGAAGGGTTTTGGTTTTGGATTTTATGAGCAAGGCTGCCATACTATTATTCCATGTACTACCCGTAAACATAATGACCATAGTGGTATCGGCTTTACTGAACCACCTACCAAGAAGGCACACATTGAATTCATTGAGGACATCAACCCTTCTCCACCTTCTTCACCACCTTCACCGATGGAGTCAATAGATCTAGAATCCATTCCTCCTAACTTTTTTTTTCATAAACACCATCTCCTTGGGGCCTCTGACTTATCAATGTGAGGGTGAGGCTTCTTCCTCTCTTCCCTTCTTGTATCCTGAAATGATCAATGATGATACACCTTCTATTAATGTCATTCAATGGTAGGATGATGAATCTATACTCACCGACCTTGGTGTAGAAGACTCATATATTCATTATTCGTTATCCTCTGAGATGTAAACCATGTTGAATGAATCAACTATCGAAATCAACATTCACACTCAAGACGACTTGCACATTCTAAAGATAGGACAATCTTTAGATGCTGCTGAATAGGAAGCCATCACTTCTTATCTCAAAAACCATAACCACTTTTTCACTTGGTCTTACGCAGATATGTCCAGTATTGAACCCACTCTAGTGGTACACAATATTGTAACCATTCCCGATGCCAAACCCATCAAACAAAAGTTGAGGAAAATGCACCCTCACATTGCTCTTCTAGTCAAAGAAGAACTTTAATGCCTCCTTTCTGTTTCCTTCATCTTACCCATTGATTATCCTCGGTGGATTTCCAACATTGTCCCTATCACTAAGGCGATAAGGGGACTCCACATTTACATATATTTCCATGACCTCAACCTAGATTTCCCAAAAGATGAATTTCCCTTACCATTGGTCATGAGATGCTATCACTCATGGATGGCTTCTTGAGTTATAATCAAATATTACTTTCCCAATAGGATCAACATAAAACAACATTCATCACCCCTTGGGGACATTCTACTATCAAGTCATGCCTTTTGGCCTTAAAATTCTGGTTCCACCTATTAGCGGGCTATGACATATATCTTTGATGACATCATACATAATATATTAGAAGATTACATGGATGATCTCTTGGCCAAATCTAAACACCACTCTGAGCACCTCGCTGTCCTAAAAACCATCTTTGACCACCTTATTAAATATTACGTTCACCTTGACTTAAGAAGTGTGTCTTCACGGTTCTCTTAGGAAAGCTCCTGAGATTTATCATTTCCTTACGTGGTGTTGAGGTTGACCCTACTAAAGTAAAGGATATTCTTGAAATTCCTCCACCCACTAATCTTAGGAAACTCCATATCCTGTAGGGAAAGTTGTTGTCTATTCGCCACTTCATTTCACAATTGTCTGATTGGTATCAACCATTTCATCATATTCTCAAGAAGGATGTCTCTTTTAAATGGGATAATGACTACCAAATTTTTTTGAGGCCTTAAAATAATATCTTCTCTAACCACCCATACTCATTCCACCTAAAGACGATCAACACTTCTACCTATAAATCTCAGCTACCAATCACTCCTTGGGGGCCATGCTTACTCATCGCGATGAACAACACAAGGTGCAGGAGGTTTATTACATAATTCATACTCTTTTAGACTATGAAACCTGATACACCCATGCCGAAAAACTCTGCTTAGCCTTAGTTTTTGTTTCCATGAAACTCCACCATTACCTACTTAATCACAAGACTTATGTTGTGACCAACACTCGACCCCTTACACTTCATGTATGCCAAACCTTACCAAAATCAACGTGCCACACGTTAGCTCATGCTTTTGTAACATCCCCATTTTAGTACAATAAAACAAGATTTTTTTTTTTGATAAATGCTTCCTAGTTCTAAATACATAATTTAGAACTCACAAATCAAAACAACCATTCTTATAACGAGATAACCATATGTAGCCGTAATGACTTGGAGTACCTCCGATCTATTCATTCCATGACTCGGTAATCTACTAATCTATTCATGAGTATAAAAGAGTTGGCATTTTTATTTTAACACATCACTCTTGCAGTTCTCTTCCCTAATCTGGGATTCAGAATGCTCTGTCCAAGGAACCTATCTGAATAATTGTTACCATTATTCATCAAAGCATCTCGTCCCTTATACTAGGTGACATAAGAAACGCGCAATCACCAACTTGCGATACTTTGGCCAAAGATTTGAAACATACTGCTTATGTCTCATATTCCTTGACGGCATACTCATCAATCTAGAATATGTCCTTCACCCCATTCCTATGTTATGTAGAATGTCTTATACTGACTTCTGTCAGTCTCTCCTGCCCCAAGTTATTCACTCAGGAACGGATTAATAATATGACAACGTTATAAGGATGCTCACGAGGACTAGGGATACGCTGACATTCTGGGTCAACCCTAGTTAACCCAGTGTGTCAAGATACCCCGAGTCTCCAGGGGCAGCCTTATAACATGACCACATTCCTAACCAGTCCCAGAGTAAAACTTGTTTGAGTTTAAGGTGTAAATCTTAACAATCAATGCAAAGGGTGTCACCATAAGTCACCTGCATTGTTGTATCTTTGAGAAGATCCTAATCTTCTCGAAGGTATAACCTATGATAGACTTGTGCCATCAAACTTCCAAAACCACCTCGAAAAGATCTACTTAACTTTAAGGTGTTACCTACGTTGAGTTAAAGTTATACTTTAAAACGCTCCTTTTTGGGTAGTCTTTTCCCAACCCCTGGGTTCCTTACCTTAGAATTGCCTTTCTTATTAAAACCCATTTCACAAAGAGAAGTTAATAAGATTTGGGGTTTCATCAAGGAGTTCATTGATAAACAGTAATCTAAATCAACGAAATTGGGCAATAGCCCTAAATCTTCTCATAAGGTTGCTAACCATACCCTTTTTGGTTTATATCAGTTCTCAAAACTGAAATATATCTTACTTATTAGTATTAAGATATAGTGATTTAAAATCAAATTAAACGTTGTCTTGACTTAGTTCAAGACTAGGAAGTAATAATTTATTCTTCCCGTTCAGCTTCCTGTTGAGGTTTATTTTAACCTTAGCTTCTCGAAAGACATAGATCTAAATTCCAATTTAGCTTTAGATAGAACATAACAGAACTACTAAACATTCACAAGTATTCGGTCACATAATCTTCACAAAGCTTACTTAGAGAATCACAAATGTCTCCAAGATATACAATAATAACAATGCTCTTAAAATCATTCGAACCGAAGAAGTTCAATCCATCAAGATACGAATGCAAACACATAAGTAACAAATACCTCATTTCATTCATTTCTAAGCTAATCAAATACATTTTATGCATTCAACATATTTGATACAATACTCAACAGCAAAAGAACATCCTTCTTCAAGTAGTACATTTAGAAAATCAAATTAGAATTCATCATAAAACCAAATTAAAAATCGAACATCATATCGGATCGCATGTCTTTACCACTTACGACAACCATCTACAAAAATTGTCAACACGGGTTAGTTTGATGAACTGAGCATGATAAGCACTAATTCTTAAAAAAATTGCAATCCACCAATTGTTCTCATTAAACAACCTGTTTAAATGAAATCATTTCTTCAAATTCCAAACATAAATCAAAGCTATTCATATCATATGTTGGAGATAAAGAACAAAAGAATACAACCATTCTAAAGACAAGCAAAACTCCTATAAGAATGTTTCTAACAATTACTCAAAGGTAGTTTATAACATTCAACAAGCTCAACTGTCGTAACTTCCTTTCAATCATACATTATTTTAATGGTATTGATGAGTATACCTACTTATACAGCAACACACATTTTATACCGGTCTCTCAAACAACACCACAATCTATTCTTGTTATGCCCTTCTTGTAGAGATCGCATAAGGATACAAGAAGAAAGCACATAAAGTTTCCAGACTAGGAGAGAGAGAGTATTTTCTTATTCCTCTTATTACACATCAACATATAATTTACAGCTCAGGAGAAGGAAACAGAGTAAATCAGATTCCCATTTCAATCATGTTCAGGACTGTACCGACTCCTCTAAAATAACGCAATTACTTTTACGCATGTAATTTAAACAGTCGAGACCACAAGAAGAAACTACAGTTTCATCTAAATTCATTGATAAAATCACCTGTAGCTATTAAGCAATACAAGATACATATTAAGGATTCCAACAGAATCAATATCAATAAGTATTCCTTCTACAGAAGTCGAAACACTAGTTACATTCCAAGGACTCCAACTGAGTCAATATCAACAGTATTCACAACAAAACAACAACATTCAAAACTAAGCTTAAGCAGAAGACGAAAACATACGAAACATTAAAAGGACTCTCACTGAGTCATTTTCGCAGATATTCCTTGCAAACTTTCGACGGATTTTATCCCAAAAATTGCAAACACAGTGAGGACTTCTACAATAGTCACAATCAAGTAGAATAATCACAGCAAGCATTCCCAACAGAAGAACTTCAAGTATTCACAGCAAGAATAAACAGGGTTCAATCAACAATAAGAGCACAACCGGTCTTTAATCCAAATGAATCCAAAAGGAAGAATAAATACAGTAACCATTCCATCAAGGTCTTCGAAAAACCTGAGATTCATAATTCCACAGGAAAAGAAGAACCAAAACATTGCTTCAAACCAACTGAACTGAAATCACCTGAACAGAGTTGTTTTAATGAAAGCATTTGAAGTAAAGCAAGATTTTTAAAAGTCAGGGCCTATCATGCCTAGTAATGTTGCTTTAAAAATCTGAAGAAGACCTCTGAATGAGCTCGAGCCTTCTCCTCTTCTTCCACGTTAGATTCAGCAACAATAATTTGTTACCCTCATGCCTTATAAACTTTCCTCGACAGAGAAAAGAGCTAGTTATTCTCATAGTTTCCATGCAACACCAAGTAGACTGGTTCGAAGAACCAGTGATCAAACAGAGAGAAAACCGGAGCGTATGGAAAACCAAACAACCAACTAGTTTTCCATTTTGCATGCCTTCCCGAGAAATCCATGCTCGGGAACCGAGTTCATTAATGACATTAACTCCAAGATTCCCACCCAATCTCCATTGCCACCGACCACCATAGTTGGCGATGGACAAATGCAAACCAAAGACCATTTCCAGATTTGGCGACTCTGCCACGTCGGTCTCGATAGCCGTTTGAAATCTCCACCATATCCCTTGTCCTTCATGCTTATCCTTCTCATTTAATGCCATGGAAACCCCGCCCATGGCTCGCACCCCTTCATAGGTCCCCCTTCATCCACTATCATTAGTTAGGTTAGAAACATAGGTTAGATCATAAGGTAATACTTTAGTCTAACTTCCATAGTGCTAGGTCGCTAACCTTAGGAGCATTAAACCTATAGTTTAGGGCTAGGTTAGATTAGCACTAATTCAACCCATAGGTTATAGTTTAGGTTAAGGTTATTAACCTTAACGAATCCATTCTAGGTCTAACAAATAGAATCGTTCAGTATAAGAACCAACAGAGTATAATATTCCGAAATGGATTCTATCCAGCATTGATAATAAGCTAGCAGTATATACCAGAATTTATTACCTGGCTCAAGGTCTAGACCTTCCTGATATTACGATATCGGGAACCAATTCATTTAACAAGATCAACCTGAGTTAACTCCTGAATTGCTCATTCAACACATTCAGACCTTGCAACCTTTGTAAGGTCTATAATTTTTGTTCATCCAGAATAAACTTAAAACATCTCTTGGATCAATGTCACCGATCTAAGGTGAGTCATAAAGATGAGTAAATCCACAATTCATCCCAAAATCAAATTAAACTCAGGTGTTAAAAATGAAAGAAATAAAAGATTCCAAGCATATCCTGACTCATTCAAAGATCTTCAAGAGCAAAGAAGATACAATCCATATCAAGCATGACTTCACAATCAAAGGAACACATCCTTTTACGGAAGAAATCATATATCAAAACTTGAATGCTCGGGAGGAAGTAACAATAGTTCAGTGTTACACTTTTGGACAACCTCAACCTCAAATTTATCCACCAAAATCTATCAAGGGCCAAGACATCACTCGACCAATTGGCTAATGCACCTATTTTCGGGATTAACCTTCTAATTTTGACTTTCCAGATGAGTCAATTGCTTCCTTTTCCTTAGACGAGCCCACATACCAAATGAAACTCTTCTTCAATGGTTCTATGTGTTATCGTGGGGGTGGGGAAAGTGTTATCCTCATTCCGCTTGATGGTGAACCCATGCCTTTATCTTTCAAACTAGATTTTGATTGTACAAAAAATATTGCCAAATATGAGGCACTCATATTAGGTCGCCAAGCTGCCTATGCCTTGGATGTCAAATCCATAAAAATCTTTGGTGATTCCCATTTGGTCTTAAACCAAGTCAATTATATATACCAATGTTGTAATGAGACACTTCAAAAGTATAAACATCACGTAGACATACTTTTGACCGCCTTCAACCAAGATAAGCCCTTCAAATCATCCCACATTTAACTAACAAATTTGTAGATACCATGTCCTTCTTGGTTTCTCAAATCCCCGCTTCACCTACCAACTATAAAATATTTTTCAACATACAGAGACTCCAATCAACCTCTTATTTACCTTGCGAGGTTTACTCCATTGGAACCGCTACCCCTGACCCGAGTGACCTTTATGTAAAAACAATACTCAGACTACCTTTCCCATTCCATCTTACCTCCCGCCCTCGCTCGTAATGGAAAATGGGCCTTTCTTAAAAATGTCTCTTGTTACGTCATCAAGGGTGGCCTCCTCTACAAACATGGCTTTGATAGCATTCTCTTACGGTGCCTTACGAGTTTGAAATTCCTTATACCATTAAGGAAGTTCATGATGGCATATGTGGAGGTCACTTCAGTGGCCTCACTATTGCTAAGTGTATTCTTCACCTAGGCTATTACTAGCTGACCCTCAACCATGATTGTTGTGACTACGTCAAGCGTTGTGTAAAATTCCAACAATATTCCAACCTTCATCATACACCCATTCATGCCTTACAGTGTCGCACGTGACCTTTGGCCCTTCTCTTAATGGGGTTTAGATCTTTTCGGAGATCAATCCCCATTCTTCCCAATGACATCAATGGATCATCACCGCACTCTCGAATACTACAAAAATAGGTTGAAGCCATACCTCTCGTTTCCATGAAATCTAAGGAAATATGTAATTTCATGAATCATCACATCATCTATCACTTTGGTGTCCCACATCACCTCATCACTGATAACGGAAAACAATTCAAAAATAAAACCTTGTGAATACTTTGTGATGCCTTCAACATTCAACTAAGTTTCTCATCACCTTATTACCCACAAACGAATGGCCAAGATGAATCCACCAACAAAACCCTGAAAAAAATTCTCATGAAAGTAGTTAACGATACTAGGAAGGAATAGCATATGCACATTCCTTTTTCCCTATGGGTGTACCACACTAGTATCCGTACTTCCACTACTGCCACACCCTTTTCTCTAGTCTATGGTATAGAGGTTGTTCTACCTCTCGAAGTCCAAATTCCCTCACTCCACATTTCTCTCCATGAAATGCTCAATGATGATGACTTTTGTCAGGACCGTTTAACACAACTCAAGTTATTAGATGAATGCCATCTTAACGCTCTTGACCACCTTCAAGTTTACCAAAAACATATCAAATGTGCCTATGACAAATGTGTCCATGAGTGAACCTTCCAAGTCGGTGACCTTGTCCTGAAGGAAAATCAACATGTAACCAAAGAAAAAAAAAGTAAATAGGGAAAATTTTCTCCTAATTGGCTTGGACCATACATCGTGACTCATACTTACGGATCAGGTGCTTATCGTTTATCTTCACTTGAGGGTAAACATGAACCTGAGCCCCTTAACGCCTTACGTATGTGACCATTCTATTGTTGAATTTTAGTCCTACCTCACCTTTTGCCTCTTTCCATGCTCGTCCCTTGAGTGCTATCCACTTCCTACACCATCACCAATGATTAAATAAGAATCATGTGCATACCATCACTTTTTTATCTTCTCTTAAATATGTGTACCACGGTGTTGCACATAGCATGATTCTCATGGATACTTTTCATCTACCTTTAGATGAGATCCCATGGTTGTTTCACCCTACTTTCTAAACAAGAATCCTATTCTTCACCTTAGTCTTATCCATGACTTAAAATCCCTCACATGGGATCCAACTCCTTGAGTCAAACTTCCAATAAAAATATGACTCCCTCAAAAGGACATCTTTCTCTCTACAATCACTGCTATAAATAGATTTCTCCCTCAAAGGACAGCTATGTAAAGCTCTTTCAAAAAAAATAGAGAGAGAGAGAGAGAATCTGAAGCTTCCACATTGATCAACTTCACGAAGACCTCAAGGAGTTAATTTCCTCATCCCATATAGACTTCCCACATCGATCAGTCTATCTCAAATATCAGTCAAAACAAAAAGCCTTTTAGTCATGGACTTTCCCATTGTGACCTTGGATATCTTGCCAAAAAGGCATGCTACCTAGTACCATATAAAAACTAACCACTTTTCACCCTCTCACCATTCATACTTTCATTTCCTACCACCTCAAGGGACCTCGTGGAACCATGACATTTGGTGGTCATGCGACTACTTTTCACCTTTAGAATAATCAATCATGCAATGTCTTTAGGATCTTATGTTCATTCACCTATCTAAGGTATGACCTACTCGTTATGATTCTAACCAATCAGGTGGCTTTCTTGCCTCCTCTTATCTTTTTAAAACTACTTCATTACATATTGATTACCTTATACAGGACTTGACCCTCGACGCTTCTTTTTGGGTAATTTTTTTCCTCCTCCTTCACCATAATCACCTCTACCAATGTGCCCACAATTCACCCATACCTAATAGACCTAGACTCAATCATGCATATAGCTTACCCACCCATACTCATACCTCCCCACATTATTCCCTAGCTTATAAGAGAACTACATCAGCTTGAGGTCCCTTTTCGTTGGGACTATGTAGGAAGAACTCCGAGGGCATGGGGCCCTTGGAGGTTAGCGCAGCCTCTCTCTTACCCTAACTAATTCACCTTTCATTTTCCTAAATCATGATCTACCCTTATTAAATTTTATTTTTAAATCAATAATTTGAAATTAAAAACCAACAAACAAAAACTTGTTTTCCTCCTTTATCATCATTCAACATCCATTCATTATGTCTACCATTTCTTTCCCATTATCATACATGTATTATAAAAATATTAAACATGGTCCATCTCATCATTAATTGTACACCTTAACAAATTACAACCTCAACCACTTTAGACTCCACCATGCCTATAACCCGACTTGATCCATGCCTAAAACAAAACCCGACTCAATCCATGCCTAAAAAAACGACTCAACCATGCCTACAACCTAACTCCACCATGCCTAAAACCGACTCAATCCATGCCTAGACCATAACTTTCGACTCAACCATGCCTACAACCTAACTCGATCCATGCCTATGACCTGACTCTATCATGCCTACGCTACTTATATTTTCCATAACATATACACATCAAAATAGCAAGATAACCAAAACCCTATACACAAATAATGACCATACCCATAATCATCATCATCTCTATAAATATCCAATCATGTGTATCTATATACATAACTATCAAATTTCATTAGCACGTAGGCTGATGTTTATAATCCAATCTCTCCAAATACTCATATCCGGCCTCACCATCTTTGGCACGCAGTCGGTATATGCTAAAAAAATATACAAAACTCTTATACATCCTCGCTCTCTTCAAGATACAAAGCCGGTATATATCAAAAATGACCAAAATACATCAAAATGGAGGGATGTGCATTAGGCATCATCCTGTCAGATATCCTTCATATTAGTATCTCTTGTCTCCTCCTCAGCTCCTGTCTGACAGCTTGATAACCTCTCACCACCCGCCATAGGTTGTAGTCAGGCCCTATCTGGTACATCACCTAGAGATGGACTTCATGAACTAGTGTCCTCACCCCGATCCTATCTCAAGGCTTAGTGGCCCCTCGCTGCTCTCCACGTTGTGAGTCTGGGATCTAGTCCTTTCACTAGAGGCATGTTATGCCCTATACTCTCCATAGGATAGAAAATCTATCATGGCAGTTATCAGTTGATCCTAGTAATATTTGGCCTCCCCTAAGGCATCCTGTAACTTGGATATGTGTATGGTCTTTAGTGGCCCCATAGGCCTCGGCCCTGTACCTATCCTGTGGGACCCTGTCTTGTCCATTTCTATGCACTTTGGGCCCTATCCTAGTGCATGTGGAGGTGCCATCGTCCCCACACCACGTTCATGTACCTACGCCTATAATTCTTGAGTATGTGCTTGTGTAGTGGCCAACTAGCCCTACAAACCTATAACCTGCACCTGTAGGGTGGCTACCTATTCCTCATCACCCTCTTTGTCTCCACCCTGGGCCATCTGGGTGTGTAAGCGCCAGCCACTGTGCATGCAATGCAACCACCTCTTCCTCTGATGCTACTAGCTGCAACTGTACCATCCCTAACTATGTAATCAGGGTCACCACCTACCCTGTAGGGCATCTCTCTACACAGTGATGGTGGCTAAATCTAGCTGCCTGGGCCTGGGAGGTACTACTCATAGCTGGGCCACCCACCACTGTCTATACTGTCCATCACACCGAAATCATCAATGTTTTGGTCTATAACCTGATCCTCCTGCCCAATAGGTACTGTCGGCTATGGAAGTGGTAGTGGTCTCTCCACATCATCCCTCCAGTACTATGGGAAGGGTGGTGGTATATCCTGTAGTAATCTAAACTACCATCGGACCCTGTCTACTGGGATCATCTTGTGCTCTCCTGCATGGCACCCCTCTATCCATCTGAGTAGTTGTAGGCCATCTAACTCCTTAAACATCTATCTGTATGAGGGATAACCCACATACATTCTCCATATAATGTCTACCCTAGACAATCCCACCAATAGCCGCGGTAGTATGCTACATCATGTGTAACCCCGTATGATCACTTTGCTCTCTAATAACAAGCACCCATCGCTGTACTCCCACCCATAAAACCCAGATCAAATGCATCTACTTGGGGCATACCCACTGGATGCACACAGATAATGTGCTCATAGGCCTAGCACTATGGGATAAAAGTATAGCACAAACCGAACTGCATGAGCCACCCATATGCCCATAGCTCTCTATATAGTTGTACCAGGAATTTCAAGTATCTCACCGCATCCAACAAGACAATCACATTATTTAAACATGACCATATTTACATTCACCCATACCCATTCCCATTACCCTACCTCTTTTACTTTGCTACTTACCCATTTATCCCATGGCCTACCCTCCACCCCAAACCAACATGTACCTCCCTACTTACCTAACGCAACCCCAACCTACCGACCTACCTACCCTAACCCTACCCAACCTAATATCACCTCTCCTATTCAACCACACCACCCAACCCCTCACCTACTTCCATTTTGACCCACTCCCGACCTTACCTTTTTCCTACACATCTATACATTTTCCCCTAACCACTCCACCCTTACCTATTTTTACCCCTTACCTATGTTATGATTTTCACCAAAACCACTTCTCTCACCCCTATCTACTTCACCCACCCAACCTCACACACATTTTGGCCCCTTTTTTCCTCCAATGATGATCGTGCAGTTACCCCTAACCAAACCTAGTCCCCCTTCCGCTAGCATCGGTCACCTACTTCTGATCGATATTGGCACCCTAACACCGACGCGGCTAACCTTTAACCGATGCCGATCCTGCCGCCACAAAACCATGGTTCCCAACCCTATTTTTCCTCAAAATCCCCTTTTACTCCCTTCTACCCACCCAATCCTACTTAAATTCCCCTTATACCCTTCCCCATCCCTTCTTCACCTAATCCCTCCCTTCATTTCCTATTTTACTTGATTTCCTCCCATAATTAAAAATTTATTTTCCCCAAAAACAAAAAACCAATTTTCACCCAGTAATTCAATTTAATAAACAAAACAATGAGTTGGATTGAATCCTACCTCATCGCATTTGCCGTCTACATGGTGGCACCTCTATTGCTGCACTGGTGGTCCCCCCGATCCCTCTCCTACCTCTGCCATCACCAAATGACCTCTCACTCTCCAACCAATCAATCCACTCAAACCAATCCAACCTAGCTCATGGATCCACCTATTGACCAACTCTCACTAGCCATGTGGCTTGCTAACTCAGTCCTCCATCTCACTCTATCACTTTCCACCTTTTTCTCTCTCCTCTATTGTTTTCTCCTCTTTTGCACTAGACAAATGAATTAAGAACACGTAGATTTTAATCTTTTATAACAACCTCTACCTAATCGGTGTCGGTTTACCCTAACTAGCATTGGTCCTATGCCCTAGCTTACCATGGTCAGTCCATCTTGACCGGCATCGGTTCCTTTAAATTGTCATCAATTTACCTGCTTAGTCTTTCTACTACCTCCTACCCCCAATTTTTGACCTGAATCCTTTTTTATCTTACACTCACCTCACTTGGCCACACCACTTGACCTTATTGAGCTTATCCTTTACCCACTCACCTCGTCCTCATTCAGGGAATCATTTTTACCCATACCTTGGCCTTACCCATTTCGTGACCTAGATACTTGGACCTGGAACATTTCTTGTGACCTATGACCTCATGTTCCCGCTATACCTTGTGACACTGTTACCCATGTTGTTGACCTAATGACCTTACCTTACCTCTTACCATGACCGTTTATCTTGACCTAACCTTTATTGTGTACCAGAACATACCTAAATGTTCCTGCACCTGACCTGTGTCATGTTTCCTGACCATATCCTATACCTTGGATACCGGACTCACTTCAACCTTGTTTGGATAACCCTAACAACCTTAGACAATGTAGAGTTTTCTTTCTCTTTAACCTAGTCTTGTGTTTTAGTTCATACATGTGTGTGCGTTTGACTTTTACTACCTTTGACCCTAACCCATTACCTAGATTACCCGAATGGACCTTTTTCCTTTTTTACCCCCATTTCCTACCTTCCTCTTCATCACATTCACCTTTTATCAAACCACTCACCGATTCTACTTTCTACCTCATCAGTTCCTAGTTTGAGGGGGATCACCTTCACCCACACATGGGGAAACCACATCTTATTTTTTAGTGTTGTTTACTAATACAAGCTACGCAACAAAAAGGGGAAAAATGTAGACACCAAAATTAGGTCACACTCTCCTTGGTCCCTCGTCAAATAAACACCTTGAACACATTCACCTAACTATGGCCCCCTTCACCCCACTCTAATATTAATTTAATTAAATTAATTCATTATCCTCTTAATATTTGTTATTTAAATATCCTAATTGGATAATGCCCACACATCCACCTCACTTAGCCGCCTCACCCTAAGACTTGTTCTTAGTATGTTGCCATAACTAACTAAGACCTACCCAAACCCTAAAAATAAAAGCCTATATTCCCTCTAACAACATTCCCGTCTATTGGGAAGAAGCTTCCATTCTATTCGTGAAGCAAAATGGGTGAGATCCAAGAAAATTAAAAGGATTTGCCAGTTTAGAAAACCTAGGAAATACCGTCTAGCGAAACCAGTCACCCTAAACCACTTCCATCAACCCCAGAACCATTGTCAGTTACCATTTATCCCCTAAAACAACATTATTTAAAGGTTGTCACATTTCAAAGAGATTAACACATCTTTTGAGAGTAAGGATAAAACAAGAGTTGCATGCAAGCATAACGAGCATTAGTACACACATCAAAGCATCCATGCCAACACTGAAGCAACACAGAGCTATTTCCCTTAACGGGAGCATCCGGGGAAGTGAAAAAACCACACCAAGTCCTTTTGTTTGATCACCCACTTTGTAGTGTTTGCTTCCCTTCGACACCTTTACTTTGCTTATGACGATACTATGGATTTCATTATAGACATTACTATATTTTGATTTAGTATGTTGTTAGACATTGGATTATGGATTATTGTGAATTTTTATTTGATTATGATGCATGACGATTATTAGAGACACACGACATGTGGAAAATGATATATTATTGGACATGGATATTTTATGGATGTTGTTGGATATGTGAATTTTGGATATTGTGAGTCAACGGAAAATGAATATTTTATGATGCGGATATATTTGTTGATTAAAAATGTAAATAATGTAAAAAGTGACTTTGATGTTGTTTTGATTCATTGTGTAGTTAATTTTTGTATCATATTGGATGTTCGATATGGCCACGAGGTCGAAGGAGGTATTTACATTTTACAGGTTAAAAATATTGCAAAAAAAATCAGGGTATCGAAGACCAACCAAAATGGAATTCTAGGTGAACTCAACATGGTCACCATGGCAACTTGTTTTATTGTGTTGTGTCTTGTTTTGTTAGAGACTCCCATGGGGAGAATCATATTTATATGTGACCATGGGTTGTTTATTTTATTTTTAAGGTTAATTTTTATTTATTGTTGTATGTATTTTATTTGTAAGGTGTTCTCTTCTTTTAATTAATTAATTTTGATGGATTAATGCGAGAGATCATATGTTTAAAGTTTAATTAAATCAAATTGGGATATGGAAGGTAATTATTAGAGTTGTTGGCTGTTTATAGTTAATTTTTAAGGCATGTGTAAGAGGTGTAAGAGTTTGTATAGGTCAGATTTTAGAGTAATAAATACTCTACCTCCATGGAAATTCGAATTTGACCTGGGGGCTGTTTTTTGGAAGCTTGTGGGACAAGTAAAATTTGTCCCATGCCTCTAAATTCATGTCACCAACCATACTTATGGTTGAGGATTTGATTTGTGATTTTTATAATGCATTTTTATTCTTTTTGTGCATGTTTTAATTGTACTTTCTTACATTTTAAATTAATGGTTGTCCCTTGAGGTGTGGGTTGCTTTTGAGTGTGCAAGTAACTTGTCATTATTCACCCACCTATTTATTGATCCTTGGAGTTTGGAGTTTTTATTTTGCGTTTGATGTGAGGAAGTATGATGTGGCATCCTACATGGATCCACATCATCCTCTTCTTTCCCCCTTATATATATTTGAAACTCTCTTCTTGTTTTGGGTTGTTGAATCATTTTGCATTCTTCCTTGGGGTGCATTTTCTTGGGAGAGCTCTTTCTTTTGAAGGAAGTTTTGGAGCTATGTTATTGGTTTGGAAAGCTTGTAATTTGGAAGAAAAATAACCATGGAAAGGTAGGGACTTAACTTTCTTTTTATTTCTATTATTTTCATGTTGTGTTGTGTGGAAAATGCATGTTTTGTTTTATTTGTTGCTTGGTTGGGTAGATTGCCTTAGGGAAGGTGTAGGAGAAGGCTATGGGGAATTCTTGTGGGGGCATAAGGGAATGCCATTGGCATTAGAATTTTGTGGAGGGAGTTTTGGGTTGGGATCCACCATGGAAAAGAAATAGCTTGCATTTCTTTCTTTGTGGGGGGCATAAGGGAGAATCTGTGGGGGTATAAGGAGGGATTCTATGGGGGGCATAAGGAAATGTGTGTGATGAATTACTTGGTGGTTTGTATTTGGTTGATGCCCAATTCCCAATTGGGAGGCATAAGTAGCTTCCCCCATAGGCCTTGCTCTTTTGGCTTGCAAGATCAAGCCGAGTTCGCTTTGAAATATTTTAAAATGTAGTTATGAACTGTTGTTTTCTTGTGGTGTTACATTGTGTTTTTTTATAAAAAATGTGTATGTGAAATATTGTTGTGTGTGAAAGACGGTTGTTGCCATGGTTGAATTACACCTTCTATTGTATCTTGGTTGGGGCTCGGGGATAATGATGAAGGCTTCTCCTTTCATTGGATGTCTTGGTTGGGTGGAGAGTGTTTCCTTTCCCTCTCTTTGTTATGATCATTTGGAGAAGAAGAAATGGAGCATGTTGCTGTTTTGAAGCCAAAGAAATGTACACTTTAACAGTCCCTTCTTGTGACCAAGTTATTATGTTCCTTCCCACTTGAAGTGGATGAATTGTATAATTATTTTTAATGATAAATTGCTTGTATTGATGAGGAAAGATTGAATTTAAATTGTGTAATGTAAAGAACTATCTTCCATTTTTTGTTTTAGAAAGGAATGTGAAAGAGTGTTGTATATTTTATATACTATATTTGAAACCAAATGGAAAAGAGAAGTTGTAAAGTTGTAATTATTTTTAAACCAATAAAGGAATGCACTATTTTTCTCAAACTTGCATGGTTGTATTGGAATTGAATTATTATTGTGAATGGAATCTCTGTTTAATTGCAAGAATAAGAAACATGTAGGTGGGAACTATATAGTAATGTTTCTCCTTTGAAATGTACATTAGAATTGAAATCATAACTACAATTTAACTTAGAAATGAATGGTTGATTTAGTCAAGTAAAGGTGTTAGAATAGAATAGAAAGTATATACACATTTAAATGATAAATTAATATATAGATTTAAAAGGAATAGTTCACTTTGTTATAAACTTCATTCTGGTAATTCATTTTAATTAAAATGTACAGTTCAGACCTGCACTTAATAATTAACTTAAAAATGTTATAAATTAACATGCTAAGACATTAATGAACCCAAATGGACAAAGAAAACTCAAGAAAACAACTTAACCATTGCCAATTCGAATACAATCTCTCTAACAACCATTTTTTCTATCTATTGTTGGAAAAATACAATCTTGAATAGATTAAACAAATTTACTTCCTAAAACACTCTAAACCCTCCTTAGACTAATTCTCCATGTCTTTTTGACATGTTGAGTGAAGGAGGAGGTCTAATTTAACCAAATTTGACAAGTTGAAAACTGCTAGTTCACTAATTAAAATCTTGCAAATACTTTTTGCAAAATTGACCCTTAAAAACTTATCGAAAAGTAAAATTTATGGTTCTTGTGCAAATACGGCATCGAGAGAATTCTGAAAAGTCCTTGTTTTCCCAAAACTAAGCTTTTAATCTCAAGTTATGGCACTTGGAAGTTTTTGTGCCTTGGCCTTAGAAAAGTTTCCGTCATTTTGCCTTAGAAAAGTTTCGGGAAAAATTGTGACTTGGGAAAATTTCACTTTTTCCTCCGTCGGCGTGCTTGGCCAATCGAGAGGGTGCCATGTGTCCTCTTGGGGCTACGATGGAGGCATGGTTCCCTATTTGAACTTGACCTTTTGAAAATTTGGGGGAACAATTTTCATTTTGTCCCCACCGCCCGTAACTAATGACAGGTGCATGTGGCACCTTTGGGTGGCAAAGTGGGGGGAGGGGGGGTGAACCCTTTGTTATTTTGGTTTCAGCCTTTGGAAAATTTTGAAAATTCTCACTGTAGCCCACAACTATGCCTTCCCTTGGATCCTATTCTTCCATGGGTGCATGGACTGCACATCTTTTCATTCCCTTTTTCCTCCTCAGCGCAATGTAGTACTTCCTCTCACTTTGCTCCATCCCCCCTGTCTTCCTCGACATTGTCTCCAAAATCACCACGTGTCCTTGGAGGACCTGCAGAGGCACAAAATGTTTTGTGACTTGGAGCTCATACAATGTGAAAATTTCCTAAGTCGCCTTATGACCCACCAACCCGTTCAAGGCATTTTTCCCCACCTCTTGACACGTGTCATTTTAAGGGAAAATTTGACCTAAGAACTCGCCCGCTCATATCTTGAGTTCTACAAGGAGTTAGGAGGACTTCTTTATATCATCGGAAAGGTGAGAAAATTTCCTATCCATTAGGAATGGTTTAGGGAAATTTTGGAAGTGTTAAGTATGAGAAAATCCTATTGAAACTCTGAGCCTATTAGAGAGTGGGTATGGGGGTAAATTACTCCCTGAACCTAACTAAAACATATAACCCTAAAGTTTGAACCTTGTGAACTTGATATTAGTTAATGAAGGAGAATATATGTTCTATTAAATTGGTCTGCAGTTCTCAAACTCGTTAGTGAAAACTGATGTCTTGCAACCTGGTTGTAGACACTTTAAAGTAAAAAAATTATCCCCTAATTTTTCTAGCTAACCCTAGGTTATTTCTTGGGTCTCAAGTGGTTGTTTAAATGGGCACTACAGTTTGGTATCAGAGAAGTAGTTCAAAGGCTTGGACCATTGGGCACACTAGAAAACTTGAGACATGAAAATTTAAACCTAGTATGCTTGTTATTCTAGAAAATAACTTAGCTAGAATTTGTATATTTTAGTAAACATGGAAGTTGTATAAACTTAGCAAAATGAACTAACTCTTGCTTTGGTCTATGTAGGAGGATTAGACGGAGTGAGAGGAACCTTCACAGAGACTCAGACTCACCACCACCACCACTAGATCAGGGTTTGGCAGCCATTCTATCCCAGATTCTACAAACCCCCTCGGGATGTCAATGCCGCTTTACGTGGAGGGTTAGGTGGAGGACAGGAAGCTAGTCATGATAGAGCTCCTTCTATCGAGGTTTAGGTATCTCCTTGACTCAGTGAGGAGCATAGAGGAGAGAACTCCCATGTAGAATCAGCCAGAGCAGAGTCACCACCTAGGAGACAAGGTGACAGAGTTCCAGAGTGTAGAGAGAGGTCTCGGAGCCCTAGGCTTAGGGATGAGCACACTGAGAGACCTAAAGGCCAAAAAACCACAAAGAAGATCACATCAAGGAGATCCGAAGCTTGGACCTCACATTACTCGAGTGATACATGTGGATTTTAGGCAGAGGCCTAACTAGTGAGCTTGAGCGGTTGCTTCAAGCTTTTTCCTTGTTCTAGCAAGAGGAAAGCTCATGTTGCGATACATCTACTGAGGGATGAAGCAAGAGTGTAGTGGAGGATAGAGGAGTAGAAGCTCCATGTAGATTCAGAGATAGTGACCTAGGAGCTATTTGAGGAGAGATTCAAGAGTAGGTATCTATCATGAAGGTTCATACAATAGAGGATTGACGAGTTCCATGACCTTCAACAGGATTCTCTTTCAGTAGCAGAGTATGAGAGTAGATTTCTAGATCTACTCCAATATGTAGAGTATATGCAGGATGAGCAAGTACAGATTCATAGGTTCATCTAGGGCCTAAATTTAGATATCGGAGGTGCAGTGTGGATCCACTATCCATAGACATTAGCAGAGGTCGTCGAGAAGGCCTATATTGCAAAGGAGACTCAGGGTAAGACCCAACAAGCTAGAGACTGAGTCCGAACCCACATATAGTAGATGCAGGATGGTAGATTGAGAGGTTTAGTACCTCTTCCTCATGGTGGCCAAAGGGTATAGCATAGTCATCCTTTAGGCCACAGCACAAGTAGCAAAGTAGTAGTCCCACCCACCTCATAGACCTCCACAGAGAGTTGATGCATAGAGAGGTTGGAGTATGGGGCCTCCTCCTAGGGGTCCCATCAGGACACAAGGTGGACCTAGAGCTCAATCAGCAGGATCTCGCCAACAAAGGCCACAACAAACCATAGCTAGATCATTAAGATCCACACCACAAACTTATAGGGAACCTACTGGAGGTGTTACTCATTGGGGAGGATCAGGAGGATATTTTGGGTATGGAGTTACTAGACACTTTTGGAGAGATTTCGCATAGAACCCTAACAACAAGGGTAAGGAACATATTTTAGAGTTGAATGTAGGTGACATGGGATGTAGCCACAAGATTTATGTAGTGATTGAAAACCGTGAGGCAGAGCACGATCATTGAGACCACAGGTAGCATTGGTGGTATTCCTACCTCTGTATTGTTTGACTCTGATTCTTTTGATTCTTTTATTGCACCATCTTTAGTAGAGCGATGTAGATTGGTGGTTGTTAGGAAGGGTCTTATTTAGGATGTCAAGATGGCTTCGGAGCCAAGATCTCTGTGGACTCCTTATTTAAGGAGTGTGTATCTCTGTGGACCTTTCACCACTACCTCGGATCTCCGTATTCTTCCTTTGGGCTCATATGGAGTCATTTTGGGTATGGATTGGTTATTTGGACATAGGGCCGGGATGGATTATTATCACAAGACTATTGCTTGTGCAGATGATTTAAGAGTGGAGTTGGTGATCGCAAGGGTCGGGAGACCCGTTTTATTCACACCATCTTTGCTTTATGTAGCTCAAACGGTGTGTGTGATGGGGTTGCCAAATGTATGTTGTTACAGCTTAGTGATGAGATCGAGGATGGGTCTAGTGGACCATCGTTAGATGATCATCCCATTTTGAAAGATTTTTCGATGTCTTTCTCGGGAGCTATCAGGGTTAAAACCCCACGTGAGATTGATTTTCATATAGACCTAGTTCTTGAGCAGAGCCTATCTCACGAGCACCTTATCGGATGACCACCCCAGAGCTTTGTGAGCTCAAGTTGCAGCTTGAGGGCCTTTTAGAGAAGGGCCTTATCCATCCTAGTATATCACCTTGGAGTGCACCAGTGATATTTGTGAAAAAGAAGGATGGATCCTTGCGATTGTGTATTGATTACAACCAGTTGAACAAGGTAACGATCAAGAATCGTTATCCTCTTCCTTACATTAATGACTTTTTTGATTAGATGGAGGAAACCACAATTTTCTCTAAGATTGATCTTAAGTCAGCTACCATCGATTAAGGATTATGGAGGTAGACATTCATAAGACTACTTTTCATACGAGATATGGGCACTATGAGTTCACAGTGGTGCTTTTTGGTTTGACGAATGCCCCTGTAGTGTTTATGAGTTTGATGAATGGGGTATTCAGGACCTTCTTAGATCACTTCATGCTCATCTTCCTAAATGAAATTTTTATATACTCACATACATGTGAGGAGCATGAGGGGCACCTTTGCTAGGTTCTTTAGTGTCTTCGTGAGCAACATCTTTACGGGAACTTGGAGAAGTGTGCTTTCTTTCAGACAGAGGTGTAGTATTTGGGCCATATCATTTCTGGGGAAGGTATCATATTCAATCCTTCTAAGATTAGAGCCATTATGGATTGGCCAACACCCACTACAGTGACCGAGGTGTGCAACTTCATGGGATTAGCAGGCTACTACCGAAGATTTGTTCAAGACTTTTCTCAGATAGCACACCCTATCACTTACCTTCAGAGGTAAGGGAAGAAGTTTGTTGGGATGGACATATGCAAGTAGGCCTTCAAGGCGAAGGAGTGCCTCACTACAGCACCCATTCTTGCAATGTCAAATCCATAGGGTGAGTTCTTTGTTTGCACAGATGCTTTGTTGGCAAGACTTGGAGGTGTGTTGATGCAGGATGATAGAGTAGTATATTTTGAGTCTCACAAACTCAAGGATCACGAGCTCAATTATCCTACCCATGATCTTGAGCTTGCGGTAGTTGTGCATGCTTTGGTTATATGGAGAAATTTTCTTCTTGGATAGAGATTCACACTCAGGATAGATCATTTGAGTCTTCGCCACTTCTTCACGCAGCCCAATCTCAATGCTTGTCAGTAGCGTTGGATGGAGTTTGTTTGTGAGTATGACATGGAGATAGAGCATGTGAAGGGAAAGGAGAATGTGGTAGTAGAAACTCTCGGTAGATGGAGACATGTCGCTACGGCCACTATAGTGAGCATAGATTTGCAGAGCGAGAATTCTTTAGCAACTTCTTCTTAATAGCTTCTACATTCATAGCGGTATGAGTAGAGATCTAGTCACGAGACCCCTTGAGGGGAAGTTTGATGGTTTTTCCTTAGAGGAATATGGTCTTCTCATGAACAAAGGCCGGATATATGTTCCCAGAGATGGAGGCTTGAGGCAGGAAATCTTGATAGAGGCACATCATGCACCCTATTTAGCCCATCCGGGGTGAAGAATATGCACGCTACCTTGAGATAGTTATATCATTAGAGAGGACTTCATCGAGATGTGGCTCGTTTGTATCACGCTTTTGGAGTGTGAAAGGGTTAAGGTTGAATATCAAAGCATCTAATAGGCCCTCTTTATTCTCATACCATACCGAATAAAAGTGGAACACCATTTCCATGGATTTCATTATTGGGCTACCTATGTCGAGATATCACCACGACGCCATTATGGTCACGATTAATAAATTGATGAAAGTGGCTCACTTTTCTCTTGTAAAGACCACTTATACAACTAAAGTAGTGACATCAGTATATTTAGATGAGATTTTCAAGTTGCATGGGATTCTATGGAAAATCATTTCTGACCGTGATCCTTTGTACACTTCACACTTCTGGGCTACCATGCATTATGTCCTTGGGATGAGGATTAACTTCAGCACAACATATCACCCCGAGACAGATGGACAGACCAAGTAAGTGAATCAGATTTTATAGGATATGCTTAGGATGTATGTGATGGATCAACAGTCTAAGTGGGAGGAGTACCTGTACTTAGTGGATTTTTCCTATAATAATAGTTTTCAGAGTTCTATAGGCATGGCACCTTTTCGGGCTTTGTATGGTAGAGATTACAGGACACCTCTTAGGCTGGGATAGGTTAGAGGACAGGGGTATCTCTTGGACCAACTATTTTGAAGGACATGGAGTAGCAAGTAGTATTGATTAGGTAGAGATTACAAGAGGCACAAGATAGGTAAAAGAAGTATGCGGATTAGCATAATATTGACCATAGTTTTGACGTGGGCATGAAGGTGTTCATTTGTGTCGAGGGCCACACAAGAGCCCTATCTGTTATGGAAAAGGTTATAAGTTATCTCCTAGATTTTTGGTCCTTTTGAGATCTTGGAGCATATTGGCCCTTTGGCCTACCATCTAGCATTGCCACCCAGCTTGTCTCACATACATGATTTGTTTCATGTTTGAGTTCTTAGGAGATATATTGTAGATCCGTCTCATATCTTGGGACTGTACATCATTACAGTGCAGGATCGGGGTAGGTGATTATGGAAGCCATTTATATCCTAGATTGTAGAACCATGGGCCTTCGAGGCGAGAGAGGTTGATTAGGTTCGGGTATAGTGGAATAGATACGATGAGACTGTATCCACTTGGGAGGATGCCACAGATTATGACTGTAGTTTCCACATTTGTTCCAGTGACTTCGGAGGAAGTCAAGTCTAAGGAAGGGGGATGTAGATCCCGCTTCCCTTCGACACCTTTTGATGTTTATGTTGATACTATGGATTTAATTATAGAGATTACTATATTTTGATTTAGTATATTGCTAGACATTGGATTATGGATTATTGTAGATTTTGATTTGATTATGATGCATGATGATTATTAGAGACACCTGACATGTGGAAAATGATATATTATTAGACATGGATATTTTATGGATGTTATCAGATATGTGATTTTTGGATATTGTGATTTGATCTGGAAAATGAACATTTTATGATGCGAGATATATTTGTTGATTAAAAATGCAAATGATGTAATAAGTGAATTCGATGTTTTTGTAGTTGATTTTTGTGATTTTTGTATCATATTGGATGTTCTGATATGGCCATGAGGCCAAAGGAGGTATTTACATTTTGCAGGTTAAAAATATCACAACAAAACATCGAGGGATAAGAGACCAACCAAAATGGAATTCTAGGTGAATTCAACACGGTCACCATGGAAAATCATTTTATTGTGTTGTGTGTTGTTTTGTTAGAGATTCCCATAGGGGGGAATCATCTTTATATGTTACCATGGGTTATGTATTTTATTTTTTATGGTTAATGTTTATTTATTGTTGTATGTATTTTATTTGTAATGTGTTCTCTTCTTTTAATTAATTAATTGTGATGGATTAATGTGAGAGATCATATGTTTAAAGTTTAATTAAATCAAATTGGGATATGGAAATTAATTATTAGAGTTGTTGGTTGTTTATAATTAATTTGTAAGGGATGTGTAAGAGGTGTAAGAGTTTGTGTAGGTCAGATTTTAGAGTAAGAAATACTCTACCTCCATGGAAATTCGAATTTGACCTTGGGGGCTATTTTGGAAGCTTGTGGGACAAGTAAAACTTGTCCCATGCCTCTAAATTCATGTCACGAACCATAATTATGGTTGAGGATATGATTTTTGACTTTTATAATGCATTTTTATTCTTTTTGTGCATGTTTTAATTACACTTTCTTACATTTTAAATTAATGGTTGTCCCTTGAGGTGTGGGCTGTTTTTGAGTGTGCAAGTAACTTGTCATTCTTCACCCACCTCTTTATTGAGCCTTGGAGTTTGGAGTTTGTATTTTGTGTTTGATGTGAGGATGTATGATGTGGCATCCTACATGGATCCACATCATCCTCTTCTTTCCCCTTTTATATATTTGAAACTCTCTTCTTGTTTTGGGTTGTTGAATCATTTTGCATTCTTCCTTGGGGGTGCATTTTCTTGGGAGAGCTCTTGCTTTTGAAGGAAGTTTTGGAGCTGTGTTATTGTCTTGGAAAGCTTGCTGTTTGGAGCTGTGTTTTTTCTTGGAAAGCTTGTAATTTGGAAGAAAAATAACCATGGAAAGGTAGGGACTTAACTTTCTTTTTACTTACTGTTATTTTCTTGTTGTGTTGTGTGGAAAATGCATGCTTTGTTTTAGTTGTTGCTTGGTTGGGTAGACTACCTTAGAGAAGGTGTAGGAGAAGGCTATGGGGAGTTCTTGTGGGGGGCATAAAGGAATGCCATTGGCATCAAAATTTTATGGAGGGATTTTGGGGTTTGGATCCACCATGGAAAAGAAATAGCTTACATTTCTTACTTTGTGGGGGCATAAGGGAGAATCGTGGGGGCATAAAGAGGGATTACTGTGGGGGTATAAGGAAATGTGTGTGATGAATTAATTGGTGGTTTGTATTTGGTGGATGCCTAATTCCCAATCAGGAGGCATAAGTAGCTTTCCCCATAGGCCTTTCTCTATTCGCTTGCAAGATCAAGCCCGAGTTCTACTTTGAAATGTAGTTGTGAACTGTTGTTTGCTTGTGGTGTTGCATTGTGTGTTTTTTTAAAAGGAAATGTGTATGTAAAAGAATTCTGTGTGTGGAAGCTAGTTGTTTTCATGGTTGAATTACACCTTCTATTGTATCTTGGTTGGGGCTCAGGGGCCAATGATGAAGGAAGGCTTCTCCTTTCATTGGATGTCTTGGTTGGGTGGAGAGCGTTGCCTTTCCCCCACTTTGTTGTGATCATTTGGAGAAGAAGAAATGTAGTATGTTGCTGTTTTGGAGCCAAATAAATGTACAATTTGACAGTCCCTTCTTGTGAACAATTTATGTGTTCCTTCCCACTTGAAGTGTATGAATTGTATAATTATTTGTAATGAGAAATTACTTGTATTGATGAGGAAAGATTGAATTTAAATAATGTAATATAAAGAAGTATCTTCCATTTTCTGTTTTGGAAAGGAATGTGAAAGAGTGTTGTATATTTTATATACTGTATTTGAAACCAAATGGAAAAGATAAGTTGTAAAGTTGTAATTCTTTTTAAACCAATAAAGGAATGCACTTGTTTTCTCAAACTTGCAAGGTTGTATTGGAATTGAATTATTATTATGAATGGAATATTTGTTTAATTGCAATAATAAGAAACACGTAGGTGGGAACTATACAATATTGTTTCTCCTTTGAAATGTACAGTAGAATTGAAATTAGAACTGAAATTTAACTTAGAAATGAATGGTTGATTTAGTCAAGAAAAGGTGTTAGAATAGAATAGATAATATATACACATTTAAATGATAAAATTGATATACATATTTAAAAAGAATAATTCACTATTATAAATTTCATTCTAGTAATTCATTTTAATTAAAATGTATAGTTCAGACCTACACTTAATAATCAACTCAAAAATGTTATAAATTAACATTTTTAGACATTAATGAACCCAAATGGACAAAGAAAACTCAAGAAAACAACTTAACCATTCACAATTTGAATACAATCTCTCTAGCAGCCATTTTTTCTATCTATTGTTGGAAAATAGAATATTGAATAGATTAAACAAATTTACGTCCCTAAAACACTCTAAACCCTCCTTAGACTAATTCTCCATGTTTTTTTGACATTTTGAGTGTAGGAGGAGGTCTAATTTAACCAAATTTGAGAAGTTGAAAACTCCAGTCACTAATTAAAAGCTTACATATCCTTTTTGCAAAATTTACCCTTTGAAACTTATCAAAAATTAAAATTTATGGTTCTTGTGCAAATATGGCATTGAGACCTTTCAAAAGTCCTCATTTTCCCAAATCTGAGCTTTCTAGCTCAAGTTATGGCACTTGGAAGTTTTTTTGCCTTGGCAGGAAAATTTTGGAAAATTTTCCATGGCCAACCCGCAAGCTAAAAATTTCCCGTCATTTTGCCTTAGAAAAGTTTTGGGAATAATTGTGAGTTGGGAAACATTTCACTTTTTTCTCCACCGGTCTCTGTAGCCAATCGAAGGGCACCACTTGTCCTCTTGGGGCTACGGTGGAGGCACGGTTCCCTCTTTGAACTCAACCTTTTGAAAATTTTGGGGAAAATTTTTCATTTTGGCCCCGTCGGCCTGCAACCAATGAGGGGTGCCACATGGCACCTAGGGGTGGCAGCCAAGGGGTGGGAAACCTTTGTTATTTTGGTTTCTACCTTTCTAAAATTTCAAAAATTCTCTCCATGGCCCACAACTCCACATTTCCCTCAGATCCTCTTTTTCCACAGGCGCGTGGACCCACGCGTCCTTTTGTTCCCTTTTTCCTCCTCGGGCGCAATGCACTAATTCCTCTTGCTACTCCATCCCCTCCTTGTCTTCCCCGAAGTTGTCTCCATGGTGGCCACATGTCCCTGGAGGACCTGTGGAGGCACAGAGTGTTTTATGACTTGGATCCCACGTAATGGGAAAAATTTCCTAAGTTGCCCCGCAACCTACCAAACTGTTCAAGACATTTTCCCCCACCTCTTGACACATGTCATTTTAAGGGTTGAATTGACCTAAGAACTCCCCCTGCTCATATATTGAGTTCTAAAAGGAGTTAGGAGGACTTCTTTATATCACGAGAAAGGTGGAAAAATTTCCTATCTGTTGGGAATGGTCTAGGAAAATTTTGGAAGCATTAAGTATGAGAAAAATTCTGTTAAAACTCGAGCCTATTAGAGAGTGGGTATGGGATAAATTACTCCCTAAACCTTACTAAAACATATAACCCTAAAGTTTGAACCTTGTGAACTTGATATTAGTTAATGAAGGAAAACATATGTGTTAGTACATTGGTCTAGTTCGAACTGTTAGTGAAAATTGATGTCTTGCAACCTGGTTGTAGACACTTCAAAGCAAAAAAACTATCCCCTAATTTTTCTAGCTAACCCTAGGTTGTTTCTTGGGTCTCAAGTGGTTGTTTAAATGGGCACTACACCCACCATTTCCAACCAAATATCAAGATCATACAAATAGTAAGTTATTTGTTAACCAACACCTCTCCATTTATCATTTGGTAGATTCTTTTACTTATGTCATTAGTTTCCGCTCCCATTTCATTCCACCACCATTTTACCTCCATACACACTTGATCATCCTTTTACCCACACCCTTGAACAACCCATATCAAGATTTCAATAATTTCTATGCATAATTGAGACCCACACAAACCTGACCATTGCCCTTACATTTCCATCTAGCCTTAGATCTTTCACCCCACCAAGTTTTTATAGATTTTCCTGTACCCGACCATACCAATGCTAGTTACCCACAACCATTGCTGGTTAACCTAAACCGACATCAATAATTCCAGTGACATCAGTCTTTGTGTTCTTAACCAAAAACCAAGAACAGAGCTTCCACTCTCTACCTAATACCCAAAATAGCCCAAAACCTGACCCTAACTAATACCTACACTCTGACAGAGACCTTGACCTTCAGATTTAGTCATAGGTTAGCCTATTGTGAATGAATTTTCTTATTGTAGACGAATGAGATACCTAGATAATTTTAACTACAGTAGGATTTCCTTTATTTTTAGCATTGAGTTGTTTTAAATAGTGGATTGATAGCCATCTAGGAAGTATCACACTTCTCGGATCTAGCATACGCTAGGTAGTCCACTGAATATACTGTTTAATTTTTATTTTGTGGTCTTGTTTTCCATTTTAGGTAGTTCCTCCCAACAAAAAGGAAGCTCTCACAATCAGCTGTGGATCCAAAAGTCATATGCGTGTAACAACCTACAACTAGCATCTTAACAGGTATTCCTCCTAGCCCTTTATCCTTATCTGTTTCATCAACATTTGAAGAAATGCTCTAGAATCAGGGTCAAACACATACACGTAGGGTTCATGTGTGCACCCTCTTTGGTGCCAACACTCCCATATTTACGTGTAAGCCCCCTATCTAACTAGCCTAGCCATGTGTGTATGTGTACATGCATCAGGGGTGCATGTACGACCATTTTGGCATGCACATGTGGGAGCGTACGTCTATCCTCTTTAGGTCACTTGTGCTTAGGTTTTTATTTCTACGTGTGTGTAAAGATACCTTTTGGCATGTGCATGTGCATGCACACACTTTTGATGCCTACACGTCCTTGTGGATGCCTTCACCCCCAAGGGTGCTTTGCATGCACCATATCCTAGTTCTAAACCATTTTAAAAATCATTAAATGCATAAAACTACAAGGGAAAGGTTAAACTACTCACGAAGGGGCCATCATCTACATGACGAATGTGATCCCGAACTTGGTTGGTGCATCTCCCGTGGGATCTTGCTCTCACCATCATCTTCGTCACTCTCAAGGGTCTCATGGTAATTTTCGGTAGTGGTTTGTAACAAATGAATTGATCGTAATGATTTACCCCCTCGTGTGGGGTATATTTAGCCATTCTTGCTAGCTGTGATGCCCTAAGGATTGTTTTGACTACCATTATCATTTTGAGTCTTCTTCTACTCACCGTAAAAAAAAAAATTCATACATAATTATTTTATTTAATTTTTCGCCATGTTGGGTGTTGGATCCCTAGAATAATGACCAAGTATGAAGGTCGTGGGCACACAAGGTCCCAGTTATGGAATGGTGTGCAAGGAAAAAGCATGCAAAGGAGGGTTTAAGAGAAGGGTTTAAGGAATCCCGTAGCACATGCGACGTGTGAGGACAGAGCCAAGGGTTTGGGACTTAGTCAATTTGGACATCTAGAGTAGAACACGTGAAAAGCATGACCCGGTTGTGCATGGATAAGGTGCCATCCTGGTGACAGGTTGGCCCAGGAAGGAGCATGCTAGAAGCTTCTAGAAGCACATCATGGGATAAAGTGGAAATCTCAGGCCTGGAGAAGCATGCTCACATGGAGGACCACATTCGGACACTTGGCACTAGATTTGAGGGCGTTGGAGGGTGAGTTGGTAGTCCAGGAGAGCTATAAATACAAGCGCCTGCAGAGTAAAAAGAGAGAGAGACAGAGAGTATGGGTGGAGCTCTGCAGAAATACTGTGAGGACTCTGTTAGTGGATAGTTGTATTCGAGAGAGAATGCATTAGGCTTAGGGATTGTAATTTTCTTTTGAATAGCTTAGTTACATAAGTCCAGTTGTAATGCATGACTGCAGTCTACTTCTCTATGACACTTTGTAATGGCTCAATGGATGTAATGAGGTTACTTGTTATATGTATACATGAATATCAATGATTCTGATGCATACTTATCTCTCATGAGTTCTCTTTCCTTTCATGCTAAGTATAGATTCTTGTGTGTTTCTTTATAGAATGATGCACATTATAGATTCTTTTAAATACTCTACCTAAAATTACTGCAAGGATCTAGAGGCCGTTCTGAGCCCTATGGTTCTTATATGTTCTAAACTCTTTTGAAGGTCATTTAAACACAAATCATAGATGATGTTTCCCACTAAACTCACATAAAAGAGAGACTTGGCACCCGCGGCTGCCTTGGGTGAGTGCCCAGCATTCACTTGGTGATAGGTTGGTGCGCATGGGCTCCCTTTCTTTATGTTAAGGGTAAAAATTAATACATCTTAGTTCTATTTCTGGGACCTCTTTGAAGTTGTAATGGTATTTAGCATACATCGTGATCTGTGTAATGAGTAATGACAGAGTGGTTAACATTGGAAAGTGTTAAATCATGGTTTAAGTGCATAGAGGATGAATTTGCTTAGAGATTTAGCACTGGATCTGAGTTTAATGCATGTAGATGGGTAGAAGAGAATCTCTACCATGATCTGTATGAAATTTTTTTCTATTGCTTCCCTATGGAGTTGTATGAATGGCTCACAGCCTATGCATCTAGATCAGGTTTACATTATGGATCGCATGTATGGACCCAAGAAGAATACCAAAGGCTACAGGATGCAGATCTGACATGGACTCATGCTATGTATCATTGGTGGAAAGGAGTATTGGCTAGCTACACTCTAGAGTACACCATTTCCACATATTCCTATTCGGAGGTTACTGAGTTTGAGTTTCTGGGGAGCCCAGAGGATCCTTTCTATGTGTTTTCCTTTGGCTATGAAGATCTTGATAATTACCATGAGTTTAGAGGCATTCCCAATGGCCAGATAAACCATTCTGAGCATTGGGTGAGGAAGCTAGGGTGGAGGAAGATGGCAGATGTTGCGATGGAGAAGGATAGGGAGGAAAGACGACTCAAGTATGGTGAAGCACGTGAAAGGGAGATTTCTAGACAACGCGAGGTTACAGGTGTGATGGATGTATGGTGGAAAATGTTACAAGAAGGATTTTAGGATCACACAGAGGATGTGGAACCTAAACATTCTATGCAACCCCATCTTGGAAAGTTTGAGAGAAATCCCTTCAGCTTTTGATGAGAGTTCGTTATGTGGAGAAATAAGAACCGTTGGTGCGCATCTAAGCCCACCTAATGACTAGACCCTGGTGCTTGGTTTTCCAAATCAAGGGGATAATATTACTAGTCTAGTTGGTTACATTGGAGGTGATCGGTCTATGCCCAGGAGGTATAATTTCCTATTTGGGACTTCTATGGCTGCAAACAACAACTCAGTGTTAGGAATTTTCGGGTAAGGTATAAGCACACAAGCATTTGGTCTCATGTCTGGGAGTGGTGTTGGGTATACTATTGGTAGTGGGGCATTATCACAGACTGTAGGCATGTAACTCAGTGGAACTATGGGGACCCTTGGCATGACCACTTCAAGACCTGGTGGGCCTGGTGGATCTAGTGGTTCAAGAGGAGTAGGAGCTGGTGGATCTAGTGGATCTAGTGGTTCAAGACCTGGTGGGCCTGGTGGATTTGGTGGTTTAGGACCTGGTGGATCATGTGGCAGAAGAAATACAGGTGGAAACCAAAGCTCTGGCTCAAGAGGATTTGGCCCCCAACCACCCCAAAAGTTTTCTTTGAAATATCTCTACATTTACCCGATTACAGAGGTATTGAGGATGCTACGGAACATGTTCACAAGTGTGAACTACTATGGCATGCAAAGGGTATCACAACCCCATAACGGAAGGCTATTTAGTTTATAACCATATTGCAAGGGCGCGTTCATAGCTGGTATATGAAGTATGACCCTCATCAAATAGTGGTGGACTATATTGCTTTAAAGAATGCATTCTTGGCAGAATTCCACATTCCTGAGTTTGAGTAGAAGAGCATTAGCGCGTTGAAGGTGATTTAACAAGGAATGGCAGAGAGTGTGCGGGAGTATGATGCATGCTTTAAAAATCTCTTTTC
Organism: Taxus wallichiana var. yunnanensis; assembly: GCA_018340775.1. Taxonomy (NCBI): domain Eukaryota; kingdom Viridiplantae; phylum Streptophyta; class Pinopsida; order Cupressales; family Taxaceae; genus Taxus; species Taxus wallichiana. The sequence continues at coordinate 216,467,212 of CM031239.1, forward strand.
TAAAGTATCATATGATATTCACCCTTCACAGCATGCTCAGTGGTTTTTTTGGGGTTGATCACTCCTTATAGAAGGGCCTTATCTCATAAAACTTTTACAAACTTACGTGAGGCATTGGAAGCTTCCCTGCATGCCGAAGCTATCGGTAGTGTTGATACTGGTGTTAGCCCATTCTTAGAGGCTCAAATTACTACTATGGCTAAGTAGTTGGAAAAATTGTCTGCAAACTCAGCCCATGAGACTCATAGTGGTTTTTGGTGCACAAATTGTGAAGTAGAGGGGCACGTTAAGGATAATTTCCCTTGGAGGATAGTATGCATCATGGTAGTAGATTATGAAATTTGTCATGGGGACCATGATGTGAGTAGGTTCCCCTTGTTATAGTGCACAATCTAGAAGAATGTATCTTGTTATTGCAAAATTTACACTTCTACAACCCATGATACTAAGGACTATAGGCTCATTGATCATATCCATGAGGCCATTTATCATGGGGTGTGCCAAACCAAAGTGTTGCTAGTAGTTCTAAGGGTGATGATCACTGTTATGAGGATCACATAGATGGAGGCACATGTAGAAGAGGTTTTTGAGGAGGGTTCTGTGGTTGTGGAAACCACAGAGGAAGGAGTGAGTACCCACATGGAACCTATTTCAATTGTGGATCTACAAAGAATTATAAAAGAGAGTGTCCGGACCTATTGTAGTGCTCATGGTGTGGAAAGAAGCATAAGTATGAGGAGTGCCCATAATTGTTTGAGCATATGAATCAGCAGCACCGAAAGGACAAGGGTGTTGTAATGGTTAGTATTAAGAAGGAAGACATATAGTGGATGCCTTAGGTAACACGGGATGTAGGTTTGGAGCCTATCTTGGTAACAACAAGGGTAGAAGCTGCACACACAAGAGAGATACCAAGACAAAAGAACCTAGTTTCAAGGGAGGAGGTCATTCATGGAAAGTATCCAGACCCCACACATCAAAAGGAGGTATATCAGGACACCATGGATGTCATTCAGAGCTTACAAGGGAAATCCAATGTCTAAGGGAGAAATCCAAGAGGGAGGAACAAGGAGGGAGAGTTAAGGCACCAAAGGATGACTGGATGAGGTCAGGAGGAGGTGTGTAAAATGCTAAGTTAAGAGAATATCATTCCCTTGCTAGGATCTGTTGGTTGTTAAAAAGGACTTCAAGAAGAGCAACAGTCAGGGGACAAGAAGTCCCTCCTCTTTAATGGGAGAGGTTCCCTTATTTAGAAACGAACCTATTTACACATATACAAAGCATGATTTTCTTGTGGAACTTGGATATTATGAAAGTGTTTTCTATAAGGATCATCAATCACAAAAGGACTGAGGAATGAAAATGTGAGAATGAGCAAGAAAGGCACCATTTAGAATTATAGATGACAGAGTAATTCCTTATGCATGCGAGGGTACAGCAAATTGGAATAAGATCATTTGTATCACATTAATAAGATGAAATTTGAAAAGACACAAAGTTCTATAAATAACATCTGCAAGAATACAAAGCTTCTCAGCATAATACAGACAAATGATCTAACAAGATTAAATGAATAGCTTAGGAATAAAGGAAACTAGATAGACAAAGAATGAAAAATCCTTCTGTATTGATTTCTTTAAGATTTATTTACACTTTTAGAAATAATCCAAGTTCTTCCTCCTCCTTCAAAATGGCGAGAGAGGCCATTACATATTTTAAAAATTAGTTACTCCCGGTAACTACTTCTTTTAACTAATGATTAGTTAAAGGGCTGCAAATCGCAATACCCCAACTAAATACAATAAATTCATGATGAAGAAGAGAAGAAGGAGAAGAATCAGGAGAAGAAGACAAGCGTTCAAGATTGGGAGGGACCCACTGATTTAAGGATCCATTGTGCGAATCTCTTCAATGCCTCGGCTATGTCTACGCCACGTGGGATTGAAATGAGCTTGAAAGTGAGTACGGTGTCTACACATTGTATTGAAATTGGGAAGCCACCGGCGAACGCCAAGCCACCTTGTCATGAATCATTTGTGCCATAACCGAAGGGTTTCATCATCTGTCATCCTTGATCAAAAATCCCCAAAATCAAGGTGGCAAACTTCACTGTCCCGATATCGGGAATGACAGACTCGAATGGTGAAACTTGTTCCTGCCCCTAGAATTTGATCTTCATGTTGATAGTAACTCGGAGAGCAAAGCTGTAAGCTAGACTTGGGATGGAATCGCAAGGGAAATGGATACACGCGTAGAAGTTTTGGTTGCAAGGGTTTGAGTAATAGATAGCATGAAAGCAGTGTGGAAAAATGCATAGGGGGTAGTTTATTATATAGCCATTTAGGAGAGAGAAAGACAATAAATGTGCATTAAATACACGTCTACCAAATTGAAAAGCAAGATATTCGGGTAGAGCGGGAAAAATTAGCACGAATGGCACTTGGTTCATTTGGGACATGAGGGACACGAAAGTGCGAAGTACGCAGTTCGGCCGATTCAGGAAATGCGGGGAAAAGATGCACAAATGCTTTTGTGACATGCAAGACAAAAGTACGTGGAATACATGAATCATCTGAATCAGATGAAAAGGGAACAACGGGTCCAGGTGAACTTGGGACATGTGGGACAAAAATTTCAACGGGCCCAAAAAGAATGGACTTGGGTAAACCGGCCGATCGAGGAATAGAGAGCCCAAATGAACCTGGGACACACGGGACAAAAATGTCTGAAAGGCCGAAAAACACACAAAATGACCCAAAAAATGTAGATTTTCCCAATTTCTTGACTTTTCACATCAGCAGGACAACTGAAAAGACACTTAACCTCAAAATTTTAATTTTCAACTTCTTAAAAGCAGGGGAATTTTGAGTGGACAACAGTTGGCTCCTTCTGGGGATGACTTGGCATAGATTCAAAGAATGAGACAAGGCAAGAATTTAGACAAACTCAGGGAAGTAAACCAATACCTTATCCATTAGGCCACGGAGACAAAAAGCAAACCAATACAGAAGACAACACCACAAACAACACACAAAAACAAGGGAAGGAAAGGAGGACACACACTATACAGAATATACACAAGACTTCCTAATCACCTACGACTTAAACAGTTTCAGGTACTGCCCACTATAAGGAAGTGGGAGAGAAGAACCATCCATATAATCAAGGTAAAAAGAATTCTTACCAGCGAAGTGCCTGATCTTGAAAGGTCCGAGCCAAAGGGAATCAAACTTGCCATGGCTGCCACGAGGTTCATGCCTTTTATCCCACAACAAAACAAAGTGTCTCCAACTTTGAAATCCCTGAACCTGGCTTTCTTATCAAACAAGACCTTTACCTTTTGTTGGTGAGTAGATATCCTATCAGCAACTTCCAATCTGTCCTCATTCAATTTGTGAAGATACATGATTCTCTTATCCAAAGAATCATTGAAACTGGTATCTTCAATGGCCTTCATTAAATGCAGAGCTGGAAGCTCCACTGTAACTGGAAATTGGGCCTCCACTCCATATACTACCTGAAAAGGAGACATCCCAATGGCTCTCTTAGGTGTGATCCTATCTACCCAAAGAGCATCATAGAGTTTCTTGTGGGTTCCATTGGGATTCATTGACAAATTTCCTTATTATGGCCAAACCGATTTTTATTTGTTGATTCGCTTGTCCATTTACCCGAGGATAGTAACCGAGGAGTGAGCTAGGAGATGCCATATCCATATAAAAATCCATCATCTCGGTTGAATAAAATTTTGAAGCATTATCTGTCACGATCTTGTTTGGCACACCATACCTTATCAAGATGTTTTCTTTGATAAACCGCATACTACTTCAAGTAGTACTCTTTACTGGAATGGCTTCTACCCATTTGGTGAAATAATCTGTGGCAGTTAATACGTGGGTATGACCAGCACTAGAAGAGGGATTAAGTGTTCCAATGAAATCTAAACCCCATTGCTAAAAAGGTTCTTCGATCACAACTGGTTTAAGGGGCAAGGAGGCCAATTTGGGTCTACCCACGAAAGTCTGACAAGCCTCACATTTATCAACCCATTTTGATGCATCCTTGAACAAGGTAGGCTAGTAATATCCTCCATGAAGTATTTTATGAGTAGTGACAGTTGATGAGTAATGCCCTCCACATGCCTGATCATGAAAAGCTGAGAGTAGCTTCTTCTGTTGTTCCTTGTCCACACATTTCAAAAACCTTCCATCTAACCCACGTTTAAACAAGGTGTTTTCCCACAACACATATTGGGTTGACCTTAGTTTAATAGCTCTCTTCTCTTTGGTAGTCAAATGAGAGGAGCATTCTCCCACAGTGAGAAAGTGAGCGATATCAGCATACCATTCATCAACTGAGCTAAGAAACAAAACGGTAGGAAGACCAACTTTATCCTCCAGTAACTCATGTCTAGCTCCTTCAGCGATGAGTTCACACAGGCCTTTTCCACGGACGAGCTTGGTCGGTTTGATGTCAATATCATATTCTTGAACCTTGGCCACCCAGTTCCCTCTCTTGGATCAAAATTCTTGCTGTGTGAGAATTGAATTGATAGTTGTATCTTGGTACCAACACCGTGGAGTGAGAGTTAAGAATGTAAAACGAAACCGCTTAACAACTTTAACCACTGCAAAAGCATGTTTTTCCATTATGGTGTATTTTAACTCATGATTTTTTAGAAAATATCTCATAAATGCAATTGGGAGTTCGTGCTCATTAGAATCTTCCTGAGTCAAAACAAGCTGACCAAGGTGTTATTTGTGGCGTAGCAATAGATAATGAAATCTTTCTTTGAAATCTGGACATGCTAGAACAGGAGTTTTAGCAATGGCCCTTTAATACCTTCAAAGGATTCTTTCCCTTCAGAAGACCAACCAAACATTTGTTTTCCTTTCATCATTTGGGAGATATTCAAAGTTATCTTTGCAAAATCGGGATGAACCTTCTCAAAAGTTGATCTTACCAAAGAAAGAGTGCACTCCCTTTTTGCTGGTTGGAAGAGGAATTTGCTGAATAGCTTGAACTCGCTCAGGATCAATTTTTATACCATCTTTGGAGACAACGTGCCCCAACAATTTTCCCTCCGTGACAAAAAAAAAAAAAAAAATTTCTTAGGATTCAAAGAGATCCCATGTTCTCTACATCTTAGCAGAACTGTCTCTAGATGCTGGAAATGATCCGCCCTTGTTTTAGAAAATATAGTCAAGTCATCAAGGTATACGACGATACACTTTCCTTTCAAACTTCCAAAGGCCAAATCCATAGCCCTCTGAAAAGTGGCACCGGCATTGATGAGCCCAAAAGGCATCCTTTTGTAAGAAAAGGTACCCCAAGGGGTAGTGAAATCCATTTTTGTTGGTCTGTGGTATTAACTTCCACCTGGTTATATCCTGAGAATCCATCAAGCATAGACAACATTTCAGATCCTGTTACTGCTTGCAAGACCTGATCCATCATAGGTAAGGAATAATTATCTTTCAAGGAATCTTGATTTAGATTCTTGAAGTCAACACGCATACTGAATCTCACCATTTTTCTTTCTAACGGCACAATATTGGCAATCCATGTTGAATGATGGATAGGAAAAATGATTTTGGCTTTCAATAACTTCTGTATTTCTTGAAAAAATGTGTCAGCTATTTTAGGATTATATTGCCTCTACTTCTATTTAAAAGGCTTAATCCCAGGTTTGAGAGGGATAAAATGTTGCATCTCCTTTGGTTGGAAAGCTTTTAAATCTTCATAGGAATAAGCAAGAACATCGTTTTAATTTTTCAAAAGACTAATTACCTTCTTCTTTTCTTTTGAGGTGCAACATTTTCCAATGTTCACGAGTTTAGGATCAATAGAACTCCCAATATTGATTTTGTCATATTTGGCTAATTGTTGGGGTCCAGTAGAAGCTCTAAACTTTACATACCTGTCGTGTTTGTCAAACAGTTCTTCTAAACTCACCAATCCTTTTGGAATCTTGTTTCCTTTGAGTTTGATACATCCATCCTGTTCCACTTCTTCTTTGATGGATTCTTCGTTAAAGGGCACACTTTCACGAGGAAAATTATTGCTTCCTTCAAAGTATAATTGTTCGAAATTATCCTTGAGTTCTAAGAAAGAAAGAAAGTGTTGATCATTATTGAAAACTTGCCGAGTTACTTGTATTATCGTGTACACTGGGTCTATGAATCATTTCAATGGTGAACTTATCTTGAGAAAAGTCAGGATGAGGAATAAGCAATGACCCTGAGACTGCTAGAGAATCAGCCTGGTATTCTTCTCCCTAGGCACTGCTTCAATGGAGAAGGCATCAATAAATTCAATGGAGTCCCAAACCTGATTCCTATAATGTTTCAACCTTCCATTCTTTACCTGGAAGAGGTTTCTAATTTGCTTGACAATCAATTCCGCATCCCCATGAGCTAGAAGATTCTTCACACCCTGTTCTTTTGCCACCTAGAGTCCAAGAATGAGAGCTTCATACTCTGTCATATTATTGGTATTTTCAAATTGTAACTTGAATGAGAAAGGATGAATGCTTCCTTCAGGTGACACCAATATGACACCAGCTCCAGAACTAGCTGAAGAACAACTTCCATCAAACTCTAATATCCAAATATCATTAGGATCTTTAGGTGAGACTTTGTGGAGTTGGATTTCTTCTGGAGACATAATCATGTAGTTGTCATGCCCCATATCTTCATAGAGTATTTGTGCTTTGGGATCATTAGTTTTTTGTACAATATACTTAGAATGCTTCTCAGGTAGTAGCTTCTTCATTTTCCCATTAACAGGTATGAGGGAATGTGACCAATCCATTTGAATTTCTCCACCCACATCCTTACAAAATTTTCTTCTTAGCAACATCCCGTATGAAGGAGGAATATCTGCTACTAAGATAGTAGCCAAAACTTTCTTCTCAGGAAAAGTAGCAAAAGCCACTTGTGCATCCTTAATTCTTCCGACCAAGGGCACTTCTTTACTCTCCATGTAATAACAAGATCCGTAAGTGCGTGTGAGATTCAAGCCTAAGGCATGAGCTACTTTGGCAGGCATTACATTGTCTGATGCTCCTGAGTCTATGATGTAATTACTGAGCATATGGCCAGCTATAAGGAGTGTTACATAGAATGGTTTGATTTTGTCATTTGGTGAGGTGACAGCGGCTACCAGATTAGGTTGTGGTGTAGCGAAGGAGTGGGTAAAATGCCTTTAGAGGTAGTTTTAGAATGGGAATTGACAAAGTGAATCATTTTAGAAAAAGCCTTGGGATGGGTTTGATAATATTCAGCCCTCTGAGATTTGAACCTTAGTCTTTTTAGGTGATCAATAATATCAAAAGACCTAGAAGTGGACGGGTTATCATCACTTGAGATCCTAGTTTTATCAATTTTAGGGGAAAAAGAAGTAACTTTAGTAGAAAGATTGACAGACTCACCTTTGGTGTAGATGAAATGGGGATAGGAGATCCTCTTTTTGTAATTACAGGGATAGTTGTCGACTGCTCCTTAGATTTCTTGGTGGGCTGCATCACTTTCTCCCTCTAATTTTTCTACTCTCGAGTCATGACAGCATATGATTCACTATTCATGTCTACTACTACTTCATCATAATCATCCCCTTCATCAATGCCTTTAGTGGTGAATAAATTAACTCGAGATCCCTCAAGTTCATCTGTTTCATCATCAACCTCTTCAACAAATTCCTCACAATCTTCATTAACCTCCTCATCCTCTGGTTCCTCAACTTCACAGGTTGCATTGATAGGAACTTTAATAGGAGGTCCTTCAAGCGCTAGCTTTTTTTGAGAAGCAGGCAAATGATTTATAGGCTGAAAATTCCTCCTTGGAATGACTACATAGGGAGCATGTTGAGCCAATTGTTTCTTAATGGCGATGAGATCATTTGTAAGTTTTGTACCAATGGATCAATATTAGGTCCAGGAGTGGAAGAGGAAGAAGCAGACTTAGATTTAGAAGGGTCTCTCCTCAACTTTCCTGACATGATTAAATCATCTTCAACACTAACAACAATAGTTTGATCCTCGGCCAATGTTGTAAGATTAGCCCTTCTCGGTGCATAACTAACTTCGTGAAATGGGAGTTTAAGAAGAAGCATTTTTGAATTTGATCTACAGGTTGAGTATTTGGTGGAATTTTGTTAATCAACTTTGTTGAATCGAGCCACAAATTATCTCATGGGCTCTTATGATTCCTTCTTTATTTGAGAAATTTGGGCTAGCAAAGCATGCACATCTTCCGCCGGTTTGAAACAGTTTTCGAACCTATTTCTCATTGTGTTCCAGCTAGTGATAGCTCCGGCCGAAAAGAACCAATCAGCAGCATTATCTTGTAAAGTCTCAACAAAAAGTATTACGGAGACGTCTTCATGTTCAACTCCCAGAACTCCACATGCAACTATGAAGGTTGCGATGTGTTCATCAGATGTACTTTACCATCACCTTTGAATTTAGGAAAGTTCTTCCTGGTTACTCTGGGTAACTCATGCAAAGGTGAGGAAGGGCAAGAGGCCCAACATGATGGCTCTAAGGAAATGGTACCGCCATTCTTGGAAAAATGGCTTGAAGAGGAAGGCTGAAACACCGGTAGGAATCAAAGCTCGAAGATTAGGACTAATTTTCTACGAAGGAATACCACCAAGTAGGGATTCTATCTTGGACAAGTGGAGTGCTTGTTGAACAAGCCTTTCTATTTATCCTTGTTAAAGGGAGAGGAAAACCTTGTTGTTCCAAAAGTTGAAGGCGAGAATCTTAAATACCAAGGGCCCTTCTCCCTTGAGTAAAGCGTGGAGTCGCGGATCAAAAGATGATCAATAAATTATTATAGAACTCGGAATATGATTCCCTAGCGGAGTCACCAATAAGCTGTTGGTCATCAAAAATGAATTCAAGAAGAGCAATCGAGGGGGACAAGAAGTCCCTCCTCTTTAATGGGAGAGATTCCCTTATTCGAGAAATGAACCTATTTACACATATACAAAGCATGATTTTCTTATGGAACTTGGATATTATAAAAGTGTTTTCTATAAGGATCATCAATCACAAAAGGACCGAGGAATGAAAATGCGAGAACGAGAAGAAAGGCACCATTAAGAATTATAGATAAAGCATAATTCCTTATGCATGCGAGGGTATAGTGAATTGGAATAAGATCATTTGTATCATATTAATAAGATGAAATTTGAAAAGACACAAAGTTCTATAAATAACATCTGTAAGAATACAAAGCTTCTCAGCATAATACAGACAAATGATCTAACAAGATTAAATGAATAGCTTAGGAATAAAGGAAACCAGATAGAAAAAGAATGAAAAATCCTTCTGTATTAATTTCTTTAAGATTTATTTACACTTTCAGAAATAAGCCAAGTTCTTCCTCCTCCTTCAAAATGGCGAGGAGAGGCCATTATATAGTTTACAAATTAGTTACTCCTGGTAACTACTTATTTTAACTAATGATTAGTTAAAGGGCTGCAAATCGCAATACCCCAACTAAATACAATAAATTCATGATGAAGAAGAGAAGAAGGAGAAGAATCAGGAGAAGAAGACAAGCGTTCAAGATTGGGAGGGACCCACTGATTTAAGGATCCGTTGTCTGAATCTCTTCAACGCCTCGGCTATGTCTCTACCACGTGGGACTGAAATGAGCTCCGCAAGTGAGTATAGTGTCTACACATTGTATTGAAATTGGGAAGCCACCGGCGAATGCCAAGCCACTGTCATGAATCATCTGTGCCATAGCTGAAGGGTTTGCATCTGTCATCCTTGCCCAAAAATCCCCAAAATCAAGGTGGCGAACTTCACTATCCCCGATATCGGGAACGATGACTCGAGTGGTGAAACTTGTTCCTGCCCCTGGAATTTGATCTTCATGTTGATAGTAACTCGGAGAGCAAAGCTGCAAGCTAGACTTGGGATGGAATCGCAAGGGAAATGGATACGCACGCAAAAATTTTGGTTGCAAGGGTTCGAGCAATAGATAACATGAAAGCAGTGTGTAAAAACGCATAGGGGGTAGTTCATTATATAGTCGTTTAGGAGAGAGAAATACAATAAATGTGCATTAAATACACGTCTACCAAATTGAAAAGCAAGATATTCGAGTAGAGCAGGAAAAATTAACACGAATGGCACTTGGTTCATTTGGGACATGAGGGACGCGAAAGCACAAAGTATGCGGTTCGGCCGATTTGGGTGATGCAAGGAAAAGACGCAGAAATTCTTTTGGGACATGCGGGATGAAAGTACGTGGAATACGTGAATTGGCCAAATCAGACGAAAAGGGAACAACGGGTCTAGGTGAACTTGGGACATGCGGGACAAAAAGTTTCGATGGGCCCGAAAAGAACATACTTTGGGTAAATCGGCCTATCGAGGAATAGAGAGCCCAAATGAACCTGCGACACGTGGGAAAAAAATGTCAGACAGGCCTGAAAAACACACAAAATGACCCAAAAAAAGTAGATTTTCCCAATTTCTTGACTTTTCACATCACCAGGACAACATAAAAGACACTTAACCTCAAAATTTTAATTTTCAACTTCTTAAAAGTAGGGGAATTTTGAGTGGACAACGGGATCATGGTTGAGAGAGAAGGTACCACGTGTTGGAGGAGAGTGTAAGAGGAAAGTATTGCACACAAAACTTCCCCCTCACAACATTGACTATGACAAGGAGATCACATTGAATGCGATTGTAGATGGATGGTTCCTTAGTAATATCCTAATTGACATAGGCAGAGGTTAATGTTCTAACTTTGGATGCATGGCATCGATGAGAAGACCTACATTACACCTTCAAATGTTTTGTATATGGCAAACAAGACTAAGGTGATTCCCATAAGTGTATTAAAGGATGTAGCTATCACTATCTAAGGAGCTAGGTTTTCTCGGGGACCTTGAAGTCTTGGCGCTCTCAAGGTAGATAATTTCCGCAAGCACTACTTGGGTGCCCTTGGTGTTACAAGAACAATGCATACCTTCATTTGTAAAAGGGTACATCAACTTCGAGAATAAGGAGGAATGAGTCATTATACCCCTTGCTGATGGGAATTCAAGACCCTATATTGAACCATTAGGGAAGAAGTTATCGATAGGATATATATGTGTGATCAATCGAGAGACCTAGAGATGATACACCCTACTAACAAGGTTATCCGGTTTGAAGATGCTTAGTTAGTGAGTGATACCACTAGTCTAGCATGTGAAGAGAAGTAGAAGAATCGGGAGAAGAAGACAAGCATTCAAGATTGGGAGGGACCCACGATTTAAGGATCCATTGTCTCGAATCTCTTCAATGCCTCGGCTTATGTCTCTACCACGTGGGACTGAAATGAGCTCCACAAGCGAGTTTAGTGTCTACACATTGTCTTGAAATTAGGAAGCCATCGTCGAACGCCAAGCCACCCTGTCATGAATCATCGTGCCATAGTGAAGGGTTTGCATCTTTCATCCTTGCCCAAAAATCCACAAAATCAAGGTGGCGAACTTCACTGTCCCGATATCGGGGAACGGCTGCACTCGAGTGGTAAAACTTGTTCCCCCCTGGAATTTGATCTTCATGTTGATAGTAACTCGAGAGAAAAGTTGCAAGCTAGACTTGGGATGGAATCGCAAGGGAAATGGATAGGCACGCAACAATTTTGGTTGCAAGGGTTCGAGCAATAGATAACATGAAAGTAGTGTGTAAAAACGCATAGGGGGTAGTTCATTATATAGTCATTTAGGAGAGATAAATACAATAAATGTGCATTAAATACACGTCTACCAAATTGAAAAGCAAGATATTCGAGTAGAGCGGAAAAATTAGCATGAATGGCACTTGGTTCATTTGGGACATGAGGGATGCGAAAGCACGAAGTATGCGGTTCGGCCGATTTGGGTGATGCAAAGAAAAGACGCACAAATTCTTTTGGGATTTTTAACGAAAGTACGTGGAATACGTGAATTGGCCAAATCGAGGACGAAAAGGGAACAACGGTGCAGGTGAACTTGGGACATGCGGGACAAAAAGTTCGATGGGCCCGAAAAGAACCGACTTTGGGTAAATCGGCCTATCGGGAACAGAGAGCCCAAATGAACCGGGACACGCGGGAAAAAAATGTCGACAGCTCGAAAAACACATAAAATGACCCAAAAAAGTAGATTTTCCCAATTTCTTGACTTTTCACATCACCAGGACAACTGAAAAGACACTTAACCTCAAAATTTTAATTTTCAACTTCTTAAAAGTAGTGGAATTTTGAGTGGACAACAGGATCATGGTTGAGAGAGAAGGTACCACATGTTGGAGGAGAGTGTAAGAGGAAAGTATTGCACACAAAACTTCCCCCTCACAACATTGACTATGACAAGGAGATCACATTGAATGTAGTTGTAGATGGATGGTTCCTCAGTAATATCCTGATTGACATAGGCACAGAGGTTAATGTTCTAACTTTGGATGCATGGCATCAGATGGGAAGACCTGCATTACAGCCATCTTCAAATGTTTTGTATATGGCAAACAAGACTAAGGAGATTCCCATAAGTGTCTTAAAGGATGTAGCTATCACTATCCAAGGAGCTAAGTTTTCTGGGGACCTTGAAGTCTTGGCGCTCACCAAGGTAGATAATTTCCCAGCACTACTTGGGTGCCCTAGGTGTTACAAGAACAATGCATACCTTCGGTTCAAAAAAGGGTACATCAACTTCGAGAATAAGGAGGAATGAGTCATTATACCCCTAGCTGATGGGAATTCAACACCCTATATTGAACCATTGGGGGAAGAAGTTATGGATAGGATATATGTGTGCTCAATCGAGACCTAGAGATGATACACCCTACTAACAGGGTTATCTAGTTTGAAGATGCTCAGTTAGTGAGTGATACCACCAGTCTAGCATGTGACAATTGGGCACATGGGACTTATGAATTGATGGGATGGTAGTTGAGAGGTCGGTGACCAAGTTAAAAAGGTACGCATGGTTCGACACCTTGGAGGAAAATAACTACCCAAGTATTAAGGGGATCCTTCCCTGAGATCTTTCTATAGGAGGTGGAAGCTTAGTGGAGGGATGGGAAGGAACGAAGAGGGATGTTAAGTTATGTCTTTCTTGGCACAGAGGCTCGTTGGTGGGCTACACATTAGGAGATCCTTTTATAGTGGCACAAGGTAAGAATTGATCTCTCTGTCATATTTTCTAGGAGAAATGTGCCCACCATCATCAAGGACTACCATGGGAAGGAGCCCACCTCTTTCCATATCTAGGAGTGTGAATGGGTCTAGAGAGAAGGTGTGGAAGCTTTTCCACCATCCCTCTGGGTGTACAAGTTGTATTCTACATTGCAAGGTTATATGTGCGCATGGTATATTCATTCAGAGACACACCACCAGACAAGGAATTGGTAAGAGCTCATGGCTGACCTTATTCAAACCTTTGAGTATCAGAGTACCAAACCATTAGTTGATAAGGCCTTGTAGGGTATCAAGTGCCTTACCATGGGGGATAGTGCCATGACGGAGGATAGGCTATTGGAATTACTAGGTGAACTAGGATTGGGGGTGCGCTTTGAAGAAGAAGTAGAGGAAACAAAAGAGTTATAGCTTGAGCATGCGTGTTTGGAAAAAGAAAAAGGAAAGTTGGTGTATGTGATTGATGGAGAGGAATCGGAAAGCTTGGATGTTAACCATTCTATAGGGACGTGCGAGGTAGTGGACAATGTAGATACTCGCACATGTGCCTACCATGAACCCTTAAAGACAAAGAAGGTTAACATCGGTTCAGGAGAAGAACCTAAGGAAGCTATTATTGGAGACTACTAGTTGGAGAAGGAAGTTTCTAAGATCATTGATTTGTTGCATGAATTTGAGGATTTATTCCCACATGGGTACCATGAGCTCAAAGGTGTTCACCATTCCTTGGGGAGATGAAGATAAAATTGAAGGATGGTGCATGCCTAGTTAGGAAAAGGCCTTACTAGATGAATCCCAATTTGCGCGTGAAGGTTAAGGAGGAGATAGACAAAATGATAGCTTCTAGGATCATTGAGGCAGTGGAAGAATCAGAGTGGATAAATCTAATGGTAATCAAGCATCAAGAAGGATGGGTAGATTAGGATCTACATGGATTATAGGGAATTGAATGCAGTTTGTGTCATTGATCCCTTTCCGACCCCCTTCATTGAAGAAATTTTGGAAGGAGTCACTAGGTGTGAAATCTATTCCTTTACGGATGGATTTTCAGGGTACCACCAAGTCTAGATTGCAAAGGAGGACTAGGAGAAGATGAATTTTTCCACTGAGTGGGGAAGTTTTGCATACATGGTCATGCCCTTTGGGTTGAAGAATGTGCCTATTGTTTTCTCGCACATAGTGGTGCAAGCATTCCAGGATTTCATACATAAGTTTCTTCAGGTCTATTTGGATGATTAGATAGTGTATGGTCTAGTTAAGGACCATTGTGACAATTTAAGGTTAATGTTTGAGAGGTGTAGGTAGTTGAGGATATCCCTCAACATTAAGAAGTGTGTGTTTACTACACCCTTTGGGAATTTATTAGGGCATATCATATGTAAGGAGGGCTTGCTAGTAGATCCTGCTAAAGTTACAGTTATTGTGGGGTTAGGGGAGCCTACTAGCTAGAGCACAGTGCACGGATTCCTTGGGCATATGGGCTATTACAAGAAATTCATTAAAGGATATGCCAAGATTTTTGTGCCTTTAAAGGAGCTGCTTAGACATAAAAGTGCCTTCCATTGGGGAGAGGCGCAGCAGAGGGCGTTTGATACATTAAAAGATAGGCTTGTCACCACACCTATATTACGTTTTCCCTCTTGGGACAAGCCCTTTCATGTCCATGTAGATGCCTTAGGGACTACCATTAGAGCAGTGCTTGCATAGCCAGGTGAAGGGATTGTTGATCATCCTCTATGTTTTACAAGCATGAAGTTGACACCAGCAAAGCAGAACTATACCACAACTGAGCACGAGGCATTGTCGATGATCTACATACTTTTCAAGTTTAGGTAGTATCTACTAGCAACACCCTTTGTGTTTTACACCGACCACATGGCATTAAAGTATTTGGTGAGCAAGCCTATTCTACAAGGGTGCATATGTTCGATGGGTATTTTTGTTTCAAGAATTTGAATTCACCATTGTAGTGAAGCCTTGGAAAATAAATTATGGGCCCTGATCATCTGTCAAGAATTGATTCAGGGGAGGGCACGTAGAGTATTGAGGAAACAATGCCAGACACGTAATTGTTTAGGTTGTGGCGTGCACCCTCGGATTTGGAAGAGATTGCAGTATTTTTAAAGGAAGGTGTGGCACCAAAAGGAATGAAGACATTAGAGAAAAATTAGTTGGCCATACGCACTATGCCCTACATGTTAATCAGTGGAGACTTATACAAGTTAGGATGTGATGAAGTTTTGTGCAAGTGTGTATTAGAGCATGAGTGCCTAGACATCATGGAGGAAGCACACGGAGGAAGTGTGGGTGGGAATTATGTAGGTGATGCCACCGTGCATAAAATATTAATGGCAGGTTTGTGGTGGGAAACCCTATATAAGGATTGTAAAGACTATTGTAAAGCATGTGACCATTGTCAATGCATTGGCAAACCAGGAAGGAGAGATGAAATGCCTTTACACCCTATCCCTAGCATGGAGCCTTTTGAAAAGTGGGCAATAGACTTTGTAGGCCCTATTGCACTAGCAGTGAGTAGGACTAGGTCACATTATGTCATCACTTGCACAAATTATCTGACAAGGTGGGTAGAGGCAGCCCCAACTAAAGATTACACAGTAGCCACAGTGGAAAGGTTCTTGTGGGAGAACATTATCACAAGGTATGGATGCCCATTGAGTTTGACCAGTGATAGGGGTATGCATTTCTTGAATGAGACCATGAGGATATTGTTATCAAATTTCATGGTGGCTCATCACAAGACTATGCCCTATCACCCACAAGAAAATGGAACCATAGAAGCATTCAAAAAAATACTGAGTCATACCCTGACCAAAATTTGTGATTTTGAAAGACAAGATTGGGATGACAAAGTATCAGCAGTATTGTGGGCTTATAGGAAAACATATAAAAGGTTGAACAAAGCCACACCATTTCAGTTGGTGTTTGGCATGGAAGCTGTTTTTCCGGTTGAATTCATGTTTCCTTCTCTACGAATAGCACGTGCGCAAGAGGGTTAGCTGATGAACAAGCGTTGGAAGAAATTATTGATGAGTTAATGAAGTTGGATGAGAGATGATCACTCACAGGTGGAGATAAACAATAGAAAAAGCAAATCGAAGGCTTGGCATGATCGCCACATTAGAAACAAGAAGTTTGAGGTTGGGCAAATGGTTTTACTATATGATTCCAAGTTTCTACGCCACCCTAGGAAGTTAAAAGTCCATTGGTTGGGTCCTTACACAATCTCATACATCCTTGATTTGGGTGCATGCTAGTTACAAGTCGTTGGATGGGATGAAGTTTCCTAGACACTTCAATGGGAGTAGGCTAAAGCCCTACTATAAATAATTCTTCTCGGTGTTTGTAAATAAGGTAGTTTTTCCAGTTAGTTTAGAAATTTCCTTTATGTATTCCATTTCTTATGTTTCACTTTTGCGTTGTTGTTTTGTTTTGCACCCTAGGCACTAGTAACCTTATTGCTACTTTTGAGAATTTGTGTGTGCACAGAGAGGACGCACATTGTTTTTAAGTGTGGAGTGGTGTAATGTGAAGGAGCACATGGTTAGAGTGCCAAGTAATTGTATGGAGAGAAAATATGGAAGAAGGATGGTTGGTGCTAGGATAAAGCTACTTTTTTATCCCACATACTAAGGAGTAGAAAGCGCATTAAGCAACATGAGGTAGGCGAGAGAAAAAATCAAGACAGAAGAAGTGCCTTTGGTGCAGGTTTTACACACATAAGAGTCTCTTGTTGGGTTGGATTGGTTACACGCTGGAAGGTTGGAGGTTTTTCATACATGTTGGGCGCATGAGTGAAATCGTTAAAGATGGAATTTTTGAAAGAGCCGCATTAAATGAAAAAAGTATGGTGGTAGGTGAAGTAGCATTTAATACTTTGTGAATAGAGAGAGAAGTAATTTTTGCATCTATTACAAACTAGGGTTTCCAGATTTGATCGTGTGAAGAAAGATATGAGAGGTTGAAGCATGAGCAACCAGTTTGGATTTACAAACTAGAAGGAAGGGGTTTCATGGGTGTGAGAAAATTTGTGAGGAGGCGTCGTCTTGTGGAAGTTTTATCCCAGTTAGGGTTTGACAAACTAGGGCATGGGTTCAAGAGGTTTTTCATCACAGGTTTGAGATCTGAGGCTAGAAGAAGTGGAAGAGTAGAGTAACAAGGAGGGAGTGAAGTGATAGGAGGACCTTAAAAATGGCACCCAAGAAAGGAAAGGGCAAGGGCAAGGCCAAGCAATAAGAACCTGATGTGAATATGAATGAAGAGTGGTATGCAGAGATGCAATACCCAGATGGGGTAATGATGGGTAAGGAGTGGGAGTCCCACTTGAGGAACGTTCCTATGAGTGACTATAACCATCAAACAAACATGATCAAGAAGGAAATGACATTGGAGTTAGTGTTCCCCACAAGTAAACGGACACTAGATTTCTTTCCCATCTACAATGATGATGTTAAGGTCAAGATGGAGAAGGTAGGGTTATTGCAACTCTATGAGTTGCCCTATTTTGGAAAACTAGAGTGCCTATACCAATGGCTAATGTCATGAGTACATGAAGATTACTTCCATTTTGTAGGGCACAAGATGCACATTACTCCTCAACTCATCTCATAGTTCACAGGCCTCATATGTGAAGGAGACAGCTTGGAGGATGACCTAGGTGACAAGGAGGCAATTCAGGAAACCATCACCAAATATGCCTGCAAGAAGGGGTCGAGGTACTACGACATCTCAGACATCAAGGACCCAGTGATGAAGATGGCCGCACATCTGGTAACAAAGCTGAATGGCCAAGAGAGATGGACCCAGGTTAGTAAACCATGGTTACATGTTTGTAGAAAGATTACAAAGGGCACCATATACAACTTGTCTGCATACATCATGGAGGAGATTGTTAGTTACGTGAAGGAAGGTGATAGAATCCTCTTTAGAAATGTCCTACTAACCATCGTGTTTTTAGAGATTGGAGTGCCTGATGCATTGGAAAAATTTGTATGGGAGTACCCTACCGAGGATCCTTCACCCACAAAGAGATTCGAGAAGTATGCATGTGACACAATGACAACACCCCATAAGGCGTGATTGGAGAAGTGGTATATGCACTGAGGAATGCATTCATGGCGAGTGGAAGATTCTGAACAATCTGCTAGCTTCCACTAAAGGAGAAGTTGAATTTGTAGTATACCAACATTTATGCCTGGGTAGGTTCAGGCTAATAGATGAATCATGGAGCCCATGGTGCAAGCTTCCCTTCACTTTCATAGCTCAATACTTCCAAGTGGGAGTAAATAGATTCAAGGAATCTAAGAAGCTGAAGCTAGAACTTGGAAGCCTACCATAGAGAGTTGCGCAAAAAGTTGAACTACCCCGGTAGCAAGCATGCGTACGTAGAAAGATATGTATCGCATGAAGTATAGATGACTAGACCAATAACATTTCCCATTGCAGGAGGATCTACAGCATGCGTATACCTCCACATAAGACTGAAGTTTGAGAAAGGCACATACCTGGAGAATGATGTCTCCATACCTAAAGATCCCATGGGTAGGAAGAGGCCCGTGCCCAAGAAGAGGGGAAGAGGTGAAGAAGCACCAAGTGTGCAGACTGCTCAAATGGTAAGCATGCCATCAATAAGCGCCAAGCATAGCACCTACACGCACAGAAAGAAATCACTGGTAAAGGAAAAGACACTAGAGGAAGAGGCCCAGAACAACCCCTCACCAAGGAGAAGTCACTAGAGAAAGAAGAGAAGGTTGAGTCCCCTATCAAAGAATCACCTCTCAAGAAAAAGTAGAGGATGGAAGAGGAAGTTGACTCGAGAGGAGACTGAAAACTTAGAGAATTACATGGGTGGAAGAGAGGACGAGATTGAAGAAGATGACAACAAGGAGGATGAGCCTGAAAGAGACTAGGAGCCACATGTCTTCAGTATGTATGATTCAGAAGAAGAGAGTGGAGAAGAGAAACAGGAGTTCATGTTCACATGGCACAATGGCACATAGGATGGGGAATGTGCCCAAGACATGGGAAGGAATGAGGAGATTGGTGTAGAGAACCAGAACACATAAGCTTTACAAAGGATCGGATAAGCGAGGTAATGAGATATAGTGGCAAAGAAAATGCTCAAGGCCTTAGTAGACCAAGAGTTGGAGTGCAACGTTGACATAGTGCTAGGGGAAGGAAAAGAGGAAAACATTGAAAAGGAGCATGATAGCATGGGAGGAGGTCCCGCTCTAACAATGAGTTTTCCCAAAGGCACGTGCTCGGGTAGGAGGACCCTTGATACTAGAGAAAAGAAAAGTGATGGGCTACATTGATGACTCAAAGAAGGTGCTACGCACGCGGTTACAAAGCATTGTACCCACAAAAAGGATTTTAGCCATGGGGTCATTTTAAAAGGAGGGTGCGTACCCCAGGATGAAGAAGATGCTCTCTTGGGCATTTGAATCCCACATTGATGAGCTAGACTTCAAAGTTTTCTAAGGAGCAATCATAACAGTACCAGAGTCTAAGGGAGCCAATCCCTTGGTAAATTCCTAGGAACTCTCGGATGAGTAGGTTTGTAACACACTCAACAAGGTCATGGTCAAGACAGAGGCTAGGCTCTTTGTGCACAATGACAAAATAAGAGTGCTAGAGGGAAAGCTAGGGAAGAAAGAAGAGGAGCTGGCTGAGAAGGCCAAGAGCTTGAAGCAAGAAGAACTGATCAGCGTGTAGCTGAGGTGCAAGCTAAAGGATGAGAAGAAAAAGGTGTAGGAAGTATACAAGAAGGTGGAGTCTATTAAGAGCACCATCATTTTAAAGCACCTAGACCTAGTGCCACCCGTGTAGAAGTACACATCCACTCTGGAATGATTAGAAGATCTATCATGCGTCCTCACCATAGAGAGATGAACTTTGGCCCTGGAATCTACAGAGGAAGTGGCCATGTACTTAAAGAAAGAGGACAGTTGAGGGTGGTAGCACTCATTGTTGAGTATAGCAAGGTGCTTGCAGAGGTTAAAGTCATTGCCTAATCTAATGAGGCCGCATATGATACTTCAATAGATAGGGATAAGGTAGCAAGCACCTTGGTCACCACACATGAAGCAACATATGATACTTGCACAGATAGGGATAAGGTAGCAAGCACCTTGGTCACCACACATGAAGCAGAGCTAAAGGAGTTCCAAGAGAAGAATAAAGGAAACAAGGAAGAGAGGGACAAGGTTCTTGCTGAAGTAGAAAGAAAATCTAAGGCAATTGAAACATTAAGGGGTTCAATCAAGGCCCGGCTAAAATAACTATACCCTTAGATTACCAGGAGGATGGACACGCTTGAAGACTTGGGAAAGGAGATGGAGAAGATCATTGACACTTTGGGTGCCTGGGAATTGGCCTAAGTTTTGATGAGGTGAGCACCCTGATCGGCGACCTCTGTCAGAAGGCACAGAGCGAGGTCAACGTATGGAACAAGTTGGAGGCAGACTTGCGGAAGGATTTTCCTAGCTTGCTGAGTTAATGCCCCCATTCTTCCTTCTCCCCAATTCTTTCATTCCTTTATTCTTTTGCAAAATGTAAGACTACACCTTGGTTCCTTAAGGTAGCATACATCTTGGTTAAGTGGAGTGTTTTCGTGAGATGGAGAATAGGCATAGTGTGGGGTGATGTTGGACCCCTAGAATATTGACCAAGTATGAAGGTGCGTAGGCACACAAGGTCCTAGTTATGGAATGGCATGCAAGGCAAAAGCGCACAAAGGAGGGTTTAAGAGAAGGGTTTAAGGAATCCCATAAAGACGCGCGACACACGAGGGAAGAGCCAAGGGTTTAGGAATTAGTAAATTTAGGCATCTAGAGCAGAACACGTGAAAAACATGACCTAGTTACACATGGATAAGGTGCCAGTTTGGCAACAGGTTGGCTCCAGGAAGGAGCATGCTAGAAGCTTCTAGAAGCACATCATGGGATAAAGTGGAAAGCTCAGGCCTGGAGAAGCATGCTCACATGGAGGACCACATTCGGACACTTGGCACCAGATCTGAGGGCATTGGAGGGTGAGTTGGTAGTCCAGGAGAGCTATAAATACAAGCACTGCAGAGTAAAAGAGAGAGACAAAGAGTATGGGTGGAGCTCTGTAGAAATACTGCGAGGACTCTGTTAGTGGATAGTTATATTTGGGAGAGAATGCATTAGGCTTAGGGATTGTAATTTTCATTTTGAATAGCTTAGTTACATAAGTCCATTTGCAATGCATGACTGTGGTATGCTTCTCTGTGACACTCTGTAATGGCTCAATGGATGTAATGAGGTTACTTGTTATATGTATACATGAATATCAATGATTCTGATGCATACTTCTCTCTCATGAGTTCTCTTTCCTTTCATGCTAAGTATGGATGCTTGTATGTTTCTTTTTGAAATGATGCACATTATAGATTCTTGTAAATACTCTACCTAAAATGACTGCAAGGATCTAGAGGTTGTTCTGAGCCCTATGGTTCTTGTATGTTTTGAACCCTTTTGAAGGTCGTTTAAACACAAATCATAGATGATGTTTCCCACTAAACTCACATAAAAGAGAGACTCGACACCCGTGCGTGCCTCGGGTGAGCGCCCATCTTTCTTTGGGTGATAGGTCGGCACACATGGGGGTCCCTTTCTTTATGTTAAGGGTAAAAATGACTACATTGGAGCGTCATTTTACACCTAGTACTCAATTCTTCTCACTAGGAAAATTTTATTGCTCATAGGTGATATCACTCTTGCTCACTTCACCAAATAATTATTTTTATTAAATAATTATTTTGTTAATTTTCCATTATGTCGGGGTATTATTTGTTACATGGTCCTTCTTTCTTCTCTCTGGGAATTTATTTTTCTCGAGGATACTATTTATGATTCTTCTAACTTCTTCTATATCCAAATAGTCAAAAATTAAAAAATAAAAAAATTCGTCCAAAATCTAAAATGTAAAAATAATAAAAAATCTTAAAAATTGTAAAAAAAATTCATTTTTTTTGCAAAAATAGGTAAACATCTCATAGCGGTTAAAAATCATGTCTTGCGCATGGTATTCATTCCATATCTTGCTGAAATTTTCATGTATTAACAAATCAAACAACTCGTAGATCAATTGATTTACAAAGTTAGCTTGCTTGCTTCGTCGAGTACTGGGTACATCTAGTTGCACGATACTATGTCATTACACACAATGCTTTATCGTTATACCCAAGGTTCTTCATCATTTTCCCTTGCATGTATCTTTACTAGGGGCATCATTTTTCATCCTTGTCATCAATCACGAACATTTGGGGATCTTCAGCTTGATAATAAAACATTTTTACAACCGTCTTAACCATTATTGGTCTAAGTATGTGTGTTTGTACTTGTTTCCTTCTCATATTGCATTACTTTTTGTATTTTTCATTTTTAGTTGGTGTCTTCAACAATGGACAATTGTTCATAGTATGACTATTTATGTCATTCTACTTTTTTGGCATGCATATATCTTTAATAAGGACCAATGACATAGATCTTCATCTATATGATGACAAATTAATTTTTCAAATGCAATGGATGACAACTCGTTCTTCTCTTTGCTTCTCCATATTTCTTCTACAACATTCTCCTATCCACACTATTTTTTTGATTCACTTGGGGTATCCTTCCCCTACCTATTCTTCTATCCATTTCTCTCACATTTTTTTATCGTCGATCTCCTTCTTTCATCACCCCATAGACACTCGAGCGGGCATCTCTCACTTCTACTAATTTTTCTACTACCCTTTCAAAATTTTATCTGTCTACTATCTTTGAAGTGGTGTCATTTATGCCACCTCAAAGATGGGAAAATGTAGACACCTATAATTTAGGTCGAGAAATTTAAATACTTAAATTACGTTAATTATATCCTTTCCCACAAATTGACAACATATCGTCAATATCACACATTTTATCTGCTATCATCATTAATTAATTACATTTTGGTAGCTAATTAACTCTTCTATCCAACAAAGATGCCAATTAATGACATTTCATTAATCAAATCCACTTTCTATCTCAATTAATTAATTATTTATAATTAATTGAGTTCCCCTTTCTATATAGATTAATTAATTATTCTTAATTAATTAATTCTCTCTTCTATTTAATCAATAATTCATCATTTATTTAATTAAAATCCTCTCATAATATAAATCATACTAAATATTCCTCTAAAAATCTTCTATAAGCTTTCACACCTATTAATTAATCACTTTGGTTAATTAATAAACCCCCTCAATCCCCATGAGTCACTAGAGGACAAACTAAACTCTCCTAAGGTTGACTCAACCCTCCCTAAACCTTCCTTATCCACAACTAACCCAACCTCTCTATTATCCCACATGTAAAGGGATGTAGATATTCTTTTATACATTGGGATATATAAGGATCCCTCCTCCTACCTTTCTACTTACACCTAAATGAACATAGAGCCTAAGCTATAGCCATTTTATCATCTTAGAGCATTCTCCATTAGAGTGGAGCTAAGCATCATCCCTTTGCATTCAATCATCCAAGCTATTTTGTGAAGATCAATGGATTTAATCAAGAAAGGCCTTGTTGCCATGACTTGATGAACCTCCATCCTCAAGCCTCTTGGATCAAGAAACAACTATCAATCCTTTGATAGCTAAAGGATCTACCTAGGTCCATTCCATTGAGTTAGCTTTGTAAAGATTAGTACAATAAATGTTAGCAAGTTTAGCTCGAAGTTTGTTTCTCAAGGTTTTAATATATATTTTTAATGTTTATTAATTGTTTAATCTTAACATGATGGTGCATAGATGTTAGTTTAGCATTGTTTTGAAACTACTAGGTGCTAGTTTAAATTTCACTAACATGGCTAACTAATTATTGCACATAAGTAAAAACAAACATACATGTATAAATCAATGTGTAATGTACATAAACATCATAAAAATTACCAAGTAGTAATGTAAACATGCAAGAAGACAAAGTAAGTTGTAAAAAGTGCAAAGAAAACATAGGACATCACTCAGATGTCACAAAACATGCAAGGACATTATGGCCGCATAGAAATAAACAAGTGCGCACACCAAAAAAATGTCAATGCCCACAAACAAGAGAAAACAATAGACAATAAATATAATAAACAAGTATGGAATAAAAAATCCTTGCATAATAAATGTTACACATGAAGCACCCATTAACATTTAAGAAATATAACTAGTATGCAAAAAAGCATGTATAAGCAAGTAATGAAAAGTTCTAAGTATAAAATTAAACAATAACACCTGGAAGAGACAAATGTGGATGCCCCCAATGACTAGTGTAGGAATTGTAGAAGAAGATTATCCATGTTGCATGTAAGTGACATGTATCTATGATGAAAACTAGAAAAATATTCGAATGCACATGTGTGGATGATATAGATAAATGAAATACAAGTAAACTAACTAGCATGTGTAATAAAGTGACCATGGACAAGAAAAAGTAACCAAGAGTAAAAGTAACCATAATATGCAGTATGTTGTAGATGGATGGAATAGAATGCAAAATGGATGATAGGAGCCATGTGCCCTCTAAGTGAATGAAAATGTATGCAATGATATTCATTTGGTTTTCTACCTTAGTATTCAAGAATGAACGGTAAACGAGAGTGCGTCATCGGGAAATGGTCGAATAATGTGTTTTGTATCTAGTGAAATGTGATGAGTATGTTTATGTAGTGATGATGATATGTGATGTATAGAAGATATGTTCATGAAGTTTATATCCTAAGCATATATCATGACAAAATGAATGTATAAGTGATGATTTAGCTCTAAAGCGTGTATCACTACAAGATGAATAGTAGGGAGTGGTGATGTAGCATAAAGTGTATACCACTACTAGATGATAGATTAAGTGATGATTTAACCTATATCATGTGTCATTATCCTAGAAATGTCACATGATGAAAGGTTGAATGATAAACACATAATAAATGTAAGGTCCGTTTGATTTGCAAACACTAAGTAATCAAATATGGACCAAGGAACTAAAGTGCATCATAGGATAATGAGTGTAACGCGTAGAAGATGATGTAGTACATGTAATGAATATGATAAGTGATCATGTGATGTGTATGTAGTGTATAGTATTGAATGTAATATGTGTAGTGTTCCTAAGAGTGTATAGTATGTAGGATGCAATGCTAGATGAGTATGATGAAGACTAGTATGATGTATGATATATAGATATGAAAATATTGAAATGATATAGACTAAATGTAGAATGTATGATGCAAGATGTGAAACACAATGTGTGGTTTCTATTGTGTAGTGTGTGGGGTTCATGTGTAGTAATTTATCAAAATTCAAGTGTGAACTGATGCACAAGAGTGTGTCATCGGGTAATGATGACACTATAACTTATGTTTGACTACATAAGATAAGATTATGCTAAGATGAGGTATGCGTGAATGCTAAGAGCATGATGTAGTACTATGTAAGGATGTGAATGAATGATAATGAAAATATGAGAGATGTGCCTATGATGATATGATGATGAGAGAGGGGGATGTGAATATTATTCCCCCAAAGTGTGTGTGATGAAAGAGGCTATCATGTAATGTCATCTAGAAGATCATCACTTTCAGGATCATAGTCAAATGGATAAGCATTGGTGACTTGATAAGAAATAGTGTCTAGTTGATTGCATAATGATTTGTTGAGGCATAAAATATCATTTCCCATAGCACACTCCTCATTAGTGAATGGAGGAAGTGGACAACTATGTGCATACCAATGAGTGATATTTTGTGTGTATCCTAAGAAAGAGCTATTATAGATGAAGACATGTCCAAAAGGCATAGGAAATGAAATGTCTATATGATATAGATCTAGAGTTCCCCCAATATAATCAATCCATGATTTCCCTAATGTAAGTGGATAAGAGTGAGGACTACGCAATAGATAGATCTGTAAGATGAAAGATATATAAGCCATAAGTAGAAATGATGTAAAAAATTCCATAATAAATATTAGGAGCATGTGGTGTAGGATAGAGATCCTCAAAATCAAAACCTAGGTGAGCCAAACCCTCATGTGTACATATGGTGTTGTCACATGTAGGATCAAATGGTACACATTCCCAAAATGATTCATTCATGAAGAACATGTAAGTAAATGGTTGGCGTGTTGATGTAGGTGGTGCAAGAAAATTTGTGGGTGATAAAGTGACGTCCATGGACTTGACGAGGCCCCGATATGGGATCATAGCGAGCGAGTATCAAGTGGCATAGATGAAATTGCATCTATCACACAAATGGCACCATCAAGTGGTGGTAAGTGAGGTGGTTCTTCCATAGGTTGGGGCTCGTCTATAATATCTGTGTGTGGAATAGGAAGACTAGTATTAGGATCTTGATTGCAATATTGGAATGGATCATGGTCACGAAAAATGGTGTATTCAATTCCTTCATGTAATAATTTTACATAATTATGTATATTAGATGTGACAACTTACATGGCATGAAGCCATGACCTACCAAGTAGACAGTTGTAGGAGATTGGGAAATCATAAATGAAAAATACACTATGGACAATCTTTGGACCAACAGTGATAGGAAATGTAATGTGACCAATACATGAACAAGCAAAACCATTGAAGCACGTAGTGAAATACTAGATGGAATAATTTCATGAGTGGAAATAGCTAAAAATTCAAGGAATGACATAGGACACAAGCTAAGTTCAGATCCATTTTCAATCTAAGCGTGCTTAACACCTACCTTATGAATATTAAATATGACATGTAGAGCTGGGCCATTATCAAAAAAATGAACATCAATAGGAATATTATACTTGAATACTTGTGTGAATAGAATGCATTGACAAATAATTTATAATTCAAGTCTGGATGCTTATCAGCAAAAATGTGAGTAGTAGTAAGAAGATGTTAGACTCTATGCAGTAAATCAGTATCGACAAGAAATTAATCATTGATTGAGATACTTATGATGACCAAACCATAGGATGACAAGAAATGAATGAAGAACCTAGAAGTGTGAATGATTGATTTGGGTTCATCAAGATGATTAACTAAAAATGTGGAATAATCGTATTTAATCTAATATTGAACAACATGTAAATACCATAAATGAATGCAGTAAACAAGTATGGAACATGCCCCAAGAAACTAATCTAGTAAAAGTGAAAACCTAATGTACAAGAAGAACAAGGAAAATACTTAGCTTAATTGGAGGAAGATCGAACTATGTCACAAAGTGAATAGAATATTCTAGAAATATGAACGAACATACGAGAGGTCCTAAAAGGACAAATTTGAACCATTTAACTAGACCGAGGTGTGCGGAGAGGGACTAGAATGCCTTTGGGCACCCTAGTCTACATTATGGGTGCTCTGGTCTATGCAAGAGGTCCAAAACTAATTTTTACGGAGTTCAACGGGTGGTCCGAGAAACCCTCAATGTGTGTCTCATAAGGTTTTCTACGCTACTCTATGTGTCACTAATAATCCAAGGTGAATAGAAGACCTACAAAACAAAAGAAGAAGTATCGAAACCATACAAAAATAATAATACATATGAATAGGTCATACTAACCTCAGCTACCACAATAGTGGGCTTACTAACTAAGTGTTGCACTATATTTCAAACCCAAATGTAGTTTTGGTGTGTTTGAATCATGTTCCCTAGGTTATCTTGTGCCAGTCACACTTTTTTAAATAGTGAGCTATAAATGGATGTAAAAATGTATTAAAATGGAAGATGGAATAGAATAGAATCCCCTCCTATGATTTTTTGATACTGATTAACCAACCTTGTGTTTTATGATCGAGCTAAATGAGTCCAAATGATCTCTAAATGCCTTTGATAGATGCAACCCTAGGTGGATGATAGTAGTGACTAGTGCTTTGTCCCTCATTATGGTCTCATAACTTTATATTTATAGGGTTCTCTTGATCTAATTTCATAATTAACCCTGAGATGGCTGACCACCAAAAAGATAAGAAGTTGAAATGGCTAGAAAGTTCCCAAAAAGTGGTGGGAAAGTTCAAAAGGATTAGGGCACCCCTGGTGGGACCAGGCACCCTAATCAAAGCTAAAATAATGTGAAATGACAAAAGATGACTAGGCATGTGGGTGCAAGAGGTCGGGAATGATGAAAGAAAATAAAGTAAGATGGCCAAAAGATGGGGGTTAATTAGTAATTTCTTCACTCAAAAACCTTCTAAATAGTAGTATGAGACTAGGACTAAATAATATCTAAAGTGCATGATTTTGTGTCTACACCTAAGGTATGTGAATTTCTCTTTGAGTCAATATAAGGTAAGATTAATTGTGTAACATATAAATAATTCATGAAGGATATGAAAATATTGTTGTGTCTTGTAAAAATTGTTTAGATATTGTGTATTTGACAATTGGTAAGCTCGGAGATCTAGTATGACCTATTACAGATCTAAAGATGAACCCCTGTGATAAGGGAAGTGAAATATATCTCCTAATCTAGTGTTTTAGTTTTAAAATGCATTGGATAACAATTTGGGTGATATGAAACTAAAAACATTATTTTTTCCTCAAAAATCTTGAGCAAGTGTGATAATGAAGAGGCTTGAAAGATAACTCTAAGGCAAGGTATGGTTGTGAAATAATGTAGTGACATATGTGAAAGTATTGTGTGGTCTCAAAAATATGGATGAAGTCGGTGATTGAATCTTGACTATGAATTCAATGCATTTTTTCATGTACTTCACTTGTCTTGAACATGAGAAGATAATAAGAGTCAAAATATAGCTTTTTTAATGCTTGGAATTAAGACCTACGGGACTATAGGTGTTCAATGAGGTATGTTGGTAGTGTAATTAAAGAGTTTCAATGCCTTCTATACTTCATAAGGATAAAAAAGCTAATGGAAGTGTGTATCTTAGTATTTTTAAGTCAATATTGAGCCAAATCAATGAATTTGGACCCCCAAGGTAGACTATTACAGTTCCTAAATGGCTCACAAAGTTTCTCTTATAGGTTTTAATATTTCTCAAGTGTTGTATGAGTGTTCTCATAATAGAGGGAGTGCATTTTTGCTTCTTGAAGGTACTCATAGTAAGTTCTTTTGCTAGAGTGATGTGTATCTTGAAAATTTTGAATGGTAAGATGATGGTTTAATGATTATCAGTGTATAAACAATGTTGAAAAGTGTTTATATAGGTATAGATGATGTGCATGGAATGTAAGCCTATTGAAGGTGGTTTAATGATTTCAAGGCACTCAAGGTATGTGATGAATTATTTATCAAAGATTAAGCATGGTATGAATCTCAAATGCATGTTTCCATCCAATTATGACATTGAAGACTGATAAAATGGCTTAAGGATTGGTAAAAGTGTCTAAGGTGTTTTCTAACCAAGAATTGAAGGTAAGTTTCTTAAATTTGAGTTTGATTGCTAGATACAGTGGTCTTGAGTCTAGGGGAGATTTGTTTTGATGATTCAAATCATGAATGACATGTTGTAGTGTGACACAGTTGATTGAAAATGAATTGAGAAGTCTGATTAAGAACATTAGTCCTAGTATGGTATGAAGAGAAAGAAATTGCATTAAAAATCCAATTATATGCCTAATCAAGTTGGTTTTTTCTATAAGAAGAAGGTAAGGTATATTTTTATGATTATTCATGACATTATTGGGATGATCTCAGAGTGTATGGTTAAGTTAGCGCTCTATTACAATGGTATATTAAAGGCTAAAACATAGATGAGATACAAATAGCTAGTTTGTGCATGCCTAGAAGGTGGAGAATGATATTTTCTCCAGACAAGGTATGATGATGTTTTATTCATTCTTTCTTGACATGTTGAGATGATGTATATTCTCATCCCAAAGGAGCATGGTGATGCATGCTTATAAAAAGGAAAATAAGTTTTTGTGTCAAACTTCAAGGTCTTGAGCTTGTTTGAGATCTTTTGGTTTATATTTATAACCAAAGAATGATTCTATGAAGTTGAGAAAGGTGAATAATATGTTCTTGCAGGTATGCCTTTTTCATTAAAGTAAAAGGGGGAAAAGTTCAGATAGTTTTCCATCAATGAAAAAGGGGGACATTATTGGAATGTGGTCCTATAGGTGTTTTCATTGAAGCATAACCACATTAATGAAAAATTGGATGATGTATTAGGTTCAGATGAAAAAATTTGAGCTTGAATTTGAACTTTATGAGCGAATGTTAAGAAGGAAAACACCTTTTTATGAGTTTAAACCCCTAATTTGAAAGCGGTATGGAAGAATTTCTTCCTAAGTTGATAAAATTGATTAGTAGTGCATGGATTATTATTGTAAAATGTATATAACTCATTCATATTTTCATAAAGTTATGGTATAGGTCATGGTGATGAGTGGGCCCCACTCAAACATGTCAATTTATGAAGAAGAGTGTTTTGGGACAAGGTTGTCCAAAGGAGTTGCATTATAAATTAGAATTGTGTTATGTATGCAATATTTTATTCATGTAAAAAGAGGTTTCAGGTCATGCTTTGATGCAGGTACATGGTAAAATTAGCTCCATTTAAGTTTACTTGTCAAATGGCAATTTTGAGGGCATAAAAAAGTAGTGTTCAGTAAAATGGGCATAACTGGAGCTACACGTGGAATTTTAGATAATTAAAGTTTTGTTGGAAAGAGAATTCAGTGATATTTACAGTAATATAAGTTTTAATTCATGGTGATGATATTTTATAAGGATTGTAGGTCATTTTTGTGACATGAATATTTTATTCAAGTATAAGACAAAACAAGATCTGCTTGAAGTTTTGAGTTGTTTGAAGCATGATGTGGATAAGTTGATTCTTTTTCTCACCTGAAAAGTGAATAGGGATAAATTTTTCATCCAATGAATCAATTTTTAGGTCTTTAATGTTCCTATAAATGTGTCAACCAGATGATCTTTGAAAAAAAATGTTTGGGTAGGTTGATTTAGTGAAGACAAAACTGGATAAGGTTTGAGAAAGTGATTGTTTCATGAATTCTAACTTGATTAAAAGTGTTATACAGGTTATTAACTTTCAATAAAGTTACAACATACCATATTTTGGTTGTTTTGAAGTGATATAGTGGCATAAAGACATTTTTAGGGTCCTGAAGGGGGTAGGAAACAACTGTTTTTGACAAGTACAAAGAACACTAGGCCCATTAAACAAAATAATTTTATTGGTTGATCTAAATTGCAACCATTTATGATGTTTAAATTTCAATTTAAAAAATTTTGGTAACTTATGGGTCATGAATAAGTATGGTTTTGATGTTAGGGCATTTTTCTCTTTGTGCCCATGGGGATTTGAGTCATTTTTGGAGCATGTAATGATGTTTTTAGCTAGTCCGACCTACTTGGGTCACTTATGACTATTATGATTTGAATTTGGAATTTTTTTATGATGCATGGGTTGAGCCAAAGGAGGGAAAATGTTTTGGTTTTAATTTGAAATATAAAGGAGCTTATAAAAGCATTGTTTTGGGTGTTTTTAAATGTAGTCATGCATGGGTGAAAAGTTATACCCATTGGTTATTTAATTAAAGGTATGTGTGCATAATTTGAAGGATAAGGAAGAGAATGACAAGATGAGGAAGATCATAGAGCATGTGTTTAATATTTTAGAGCCAAAAGAAGTTGAGAAATAAGAAGATAGAGCATGTTTGATGCCCTAAGGTATGACCTAGGGTTTGTGAGATGAATATGTGATCTCCAATAGTTGTAGTAGCAGAAAAAATTAGAAATAAAACTTCTAATAGTGGCTAAGTTGTTTCTTAGTCATCCTATGGGGTTGTAGCCTCCTTTTGGAGTGGGTGCTTCACTAAATTAGGGGTTGGGTCTCCTTGTAGGGTTGGTGCTCTACTAAATTATCGGTTGGTGCTCCTTGTAGGGTTGGTTATCTACTAAAATAGGGGTTAGTTCTCATTGTGAAGTTGGTTATTCACTAAAATTATTTTCTTTTTGTAATATAACCATAGTTTTAGTGGGTTTTCTTCACCATAAGGTTTTACCATTTACAAATGGTGTTCTTGTGTTGAGTACTTTGTTTATTGCTTTTGTGGTTGATGCTACATATCTTAATAAGTAGACATGGTAATGAATGTTTTATTACCAATCTAATTTATGAATTAATGGTTTGGTAATTGAATTAAAAAATCATTATAGGACTAATTCACCCCCACCTATCATTCCATTGTGATTCAATCTGTTAGAACATAATATTAAGTGTTGTTATAAACCTTAGTTTACAATTAAATAATTTAGAAATATTTATATTCTAAATTATTTAATATAAACTATGAGTTTATGGTTAATTAGTTTTTAATTAAATAAATTTATATAGACAAGGAGGTGTACCCTATTATTTAATATTCATATCCATTGGGGTTATTTAAATATTGCCATTGGCCATAATCAGGTGAATTGAATTCACACCGGGTTAAAAACATGGAGGAGAAACTAGAATTGGAGTTAATGGACTGGTTAAAAGTTTCTTAGTAAATGAAAATTAATTTCTCTGTGTTTTTAACCTCGGGTGTTTTCCATGTTAAATGAAGTGCTCACATGTATTTTACTTTGCTCAATTATTGTTACTATTTATTTATTTATTTCCTAATAGTTTGGTAAATGTTGTAAATGATAATTTAATATGTGGTTAATTAATTTACATACCCTATCGAACTTGGTTTAGTTTATTTTAATTAAATGCCATAATGGTTGGTGGCATGTTGGTGAATATATTTTGTGCATAGGTGAAAATTATTTCCAAGTCCCCTCAAGCTTATTACCCTCGTGTGAAATATCAAGCGTGAAAAGTTACGAGAACCTACAAAATAAAAGGCAAGGGTGAATTCTACTTGAAATATTTTATTATTTTCCTATAGTTTGTAAGGTGTATCCTGTTGAAAATAAATACAAGGGTTAAAAATCAAGGTTAAATTCAAAGAGCACAAGGGAGATAAGATCCGTTAAAATAAGAATTTGATTTTTCCTATTGGCCCAAGATAATTTCATGCCCCCATGTTTTGTTATTAATATTTATTCTTATTTATTTGAAACCAAAATAAGATACGTCTTATTTTCCTCTTTAATAAAAAAATTTCCAATCAAAATCTATATACTATAGTTTATTCTTTTCTAAATGATTAATTCCTAAAAACTATAATGTTTACATCTTTATAAACTATGTCCTAATTTAGGCCCCCTTTACTATTTTTTTGTTGCATAGTATATAATTTTAAAGATGTATATTTTCTATATTAAATACTGATAGTTTAAAACTATAGTCTAACTATAAACTACAATTTTGATTTTATAGTCGTAACCTATAGTTTTTTAACTATAATCTATAAACCATCTAACTAGCCATATCACTATGGCCGTAAACTACTAAGCCTAAACTTTATAATTACCTCCTCTCCTTGCTCATCGCTCCACGTGTCGTCCTCTCAAAATTTCTCATTTCAAGTTGAACGGTCTTGGGTGTGCATTGTTGTATATGAGGGTGTGGCCACTTTAAAATGATTAACCCAACCACTTCTTGGCCTCTTAGATTAAATCTATAACATGTTTTTAAATTAATTAAAAGCTAGATTAAATCTATAACAAAAATTAAATAAATTAAAATCCAAAAAACCATGCACATTTTTACAGGAGGTGTCTCCTTTGAAGAGAGCCTGCTAAAAATGTCAAATTATGCTAGGTTCAATTCTAGTGGGATAATTATGATATGCACATAAATAATTGTTGGAAACATTAAACATTAAAAACTAGTTACACTTCCATTGATGGGTGACCTAACGCGCAAGTGGCACTCGGTGGATGAGCCACGAGATCGCCTACCCACCTTTAGTAAAGGAGAGAATCAATCAACACATTTGAAAGGAGTTATTTTTTCTCTTTTTGGAAGAAAGAGGGGCGGCACATGTGTATATTCTCACCATTGGCCTGCTACATCTCTCACTGAACATTATACAATATATAATGTTTTTCTAGGAATGGATTTTTTTATTTTTTAATTTTTTTGTTCTTTTTTTTTCTTCTAACTGATTTTATTCTTGCCATGTTGCCAAGTCGATTAGAGGTGCCATTAAAGAAAAATAGTCGGGTTTTAATTTGTGGTTTTTATTTCAAAAAAATTGATTTATAATGTTTATCTCAAGATGGGAGGTGGCCATGAAGGGATAGACACACCTGTAGGTTTAAATTTGATTTTTATATTATATTTCTATTTTTTATTTACTTTTATTTCCTAGATAGGAAAGGGGGTGGATTTCCATTGAAGGAGGACATGGTACATATTGGGGAGAGAGAGTAAAGGGACATAATGCATGCTACAAAATGTGGCATGTAGGAGGAATGCGTGGTGTGGCCACACAACAAATGCACATGGGGAGGGGCTATGTAAGGGAAGTGGGAGGGCAGGCCGTGACCCGTCCCAAACCCCTCCTTTTTATTTTTATAAATATTAAAAAAAAACATCCAAACATAGCCGCATACTATCAAATCTTTCACTTTTTTTTGCTTTTCTTTTTATTTTATTAAAACTACAAAACAATAAACATCTAGCCACTCATAGTAATATTTTAATACAAAGATCAAGATCAATCAATTTGTATATAGAAAAATGAGAAGAAATTAGATTTCTGATTTATCCCCATGTGTAGGGCATCTCTTTTCCAAATTTATTTATTTATATATAATAAGGAATTAAAATATTTTAATAAATTCGAGTTTTCCTTTGTAAAAAAATGATAACTCCTCACAAGAACTTAATGTACTTACAACACGTATAATGTGCACAACAAGAGTTTTTAGTTCAAGTTTTATTGTTTCTGCTCTGGAATTTGCTATGTTTCAATTTTCCACCCAAGGTTATAAATCGTATGATTTTTGTTGCGGATTTTTTCACGTTTTCCAGGATTTGAGTGCATTTTATGGCAATGGAATCAATAATTTATGTCAAGAAAAGGCTAAAGTACATATTTTCCATTCACATTGTCGGTGCTAAGTTAAAAAGATTGGAGACAAGTTAGGGTAAAATGAAGAATGCAGATGTATAATTGGAAAGTTCTATAAGATTTCGCATGTGCATGTGCTCGATTTGGAGGTCAGACTGAGTGAAGTGATCGTTGCTTTTCCATGCAAATAAAAGTGAAAACAATCCAAGAAATTATTATCTGCATCCACGATACTCAATGTTATCAAGAATTCTCCAAAAAAATTGTATGGTTAATTAGATCCCACATGACAACGTCGTTGCCATATTTTCCTTTCAATGACATTTCAATATTTTATAACCCGGTGTTGCTTCTACGAATGGAACTCTAAACTCGAGGGTCCTCTTGAGTTATCACTCTTATCATAGAATGCACACACTTCAAGTCTGCTCACAACACTATCATTTGGCCACCATTAATCATCAACATTATCATCACCAACAAGATCAACTTTACATTTTATCATTACTTTACGCCATTGCCATTGCAAAGTAATAGGTCTCCATCTAATTAAGACCTGTAACTACAAGGCATAGTTAATATTAATATGATGAACACAGTAATAGATAATTTTCATAACTGGCATGTCAATGCCACGTAAATCTATGACCTTCGCTTAAGAAAGGCTATCATATGTCATGAATATTTGTAAGTTTCTTATCAAGCACCCTCGTTCGGTGTTTTGGTGTGGACTTAAATTTACAAGTTAATTGACCCAAGATCAAATTAATTATAAGAAATATCATAATATTCTCCATTATTGCTTGTTGCAGGCTTTGTTTAGTTCTATTAGATGCTAATATTTGTTTCCTTCATTCATTGTTGTACTTGATGGAGATTTGTTAAGTGTATATTTTGGATGCTAAAGAAAAAGTTGATTATCTCCTCTTCCTATTTCATTAAATCAAAACGTTTCACTTGCAATTTATCCAAAGCATACCCATAAATTTTATGTAAGATAAGAGTTTTGGAACAAGGTATGGACATCCTTCACGATAAAATGGGAGGTAATTTTCATAAAATTTTGTAGTTGTATACCATTTGTCTCTCCTCTCCATCACAAAAAAATTAAAACAATTTTAAAAAGTATATATTTCGCTTAACATTACAACTCCAATAAACATGATATTATCATTCTCTCCAGTGTAATTTTCAACTCATGTGCAATTACTTGTTATTTCGTAGCATTAACAAATGTGCCACATGCCACTTATGTGGTAGAATACAATAAAATATATATAGCATGGTTATAATTCATATTTCTAATTGGTTTTTTAATTAATACGAATAGACAACTCCACCTTAACACATCCCTATTTGTTTTAAAGATTAAACATTAATGATATATGTCTCAACAAAAATCTTGTGGCGTGACAGTTAGGTAACAAGAGTTCAGTGTGATTAGACAAGGGTTTGAGTCTCCATTGCCACTGAAAAGTTTCCAATTCCATTGAGGGTTGTGATGTTTTGTATTTGACAACAATTTTAGTCCCAAATGTGGCGCAATATAATCTTATAAATATTACTAAATAAATGTCTTATATGGGATGTTGTGGCTTAGACCATGGATTATGATTTATTTGTTAACACGACCAAATCGATGCAGATGCATTGGCTTGGAAGTCAATAGGAAATGTTAAATTCATTTGTCTTGGCTCACACGTTGTATGTAGCTCACCGACTTGATAAATCACTAGCTCACCAAGTTGGTAACTAAAGAATTTAGTTTATAAACAATTATTTAATTTTAATTTTATAAGAGGTAAAAAGGGTTGAGGGGTCCCTACCCGTACACCAAAACCACTCCAAGAGAGTAGATAATTACAAAACTACAACATCAAAAAACAAAAATATAACAGTTCATAGTAATAAGAGCTCTCTGAGCTCAAGTAGCGAAACTAACTAACAACAAAAAAAACACAGAGAAACTAACAATAGTGATGAAAGTAACAGCCAGGATCAAAGACAGTAAAAAAACCAAAACATCCCACCCTAGATCATTTATAATATTTTTCAAGCCCCTCCAACACCTTAGTATATGTAACTGAAAAAAAAAACTTATGTTTTTAACTATTTATATAATATTAGAAAAATATAATTTTATATTTAAATAAGCAAGAAAGAATTTTGTTTTGATCATTAATGATTCATTGTTATTTTTGAAAATAAGAGATATCATGCTTATTGTTTACATCAAATAGGTGAGATTTTGTAAAACTAAAAAAATCACTTACATTTCAATGAATTTGCATTATTATCAAACTAATATATTGTATGTCTAGATTATTTATTTGACAGTGTATATTCGATGGAAAATTCATCGAAATACAACCGACATGTGCAATCAAATGTTAGGGGATTGTATATAAACTATTTTATAATGTTTTTAATTATTCTCGTAAAACCCAAATTTTTATCCAAATTTTGATCATACAAGTTGTCTTAATAATCATGTCTTTTGATACATAGAGTTGATTTTTGTTAATTTCAAAGGAGGAGAAGTTAAAAATGCACTTGGCGTTGAGGGGCGTTGGCCCTCAACCCCACTCTATATCATGATAGGGAGTGCACTTGGGATGCTACCCCTAGACCCCATAAAGGGTGATGTCCTTCGACCCCCATTGGGAGTTGTTGCCCCTAGACCCCTACTCCCTGCTCCATGATCCCATGTTCAATACCTTCTAAGAACAAAACCTCACCTTAATGTTATTTTTGTTGAAAGAGAAATTGTTTATTAAGAATGATCTAGATGTCACTATAGTTGAAAACATATAAAAAAGGCATATATGTGTTTAAAGGTTTTTTTCGGTTTCCTAGTTGTTTATTAAAAAATAGAACATTTTTTCAATTTTGGTATGGAAAACTAATCATATATGATATTGATTAAAATTTTCCACCCATGAAATATATTAAAGGGTTGTTACGTGGTAAGCTATCACCAAAATCCCTTCCTCAATCAATTTTTGAAGGAAACTCCACTTAAATCTATGGAATGTGTTCACAGTTAGAGGATTTTTTTATTATGTGTATGTTGTGATTATTCTTGCATGAATTGATTTTTTTAGAAATGTTATCTATCAATCTTATCACTTTTTTAAAGGGCTTAGAATAGATAATGAAGATATATATGTTGTTGATAAAACATTTCTTAGTATGTGATTACTAAAATATTATTACATGCATATCAAATGACACTTGGGGACGCCTTTATGTTTGTATTGGAGACATCCAATACTAATTGCATCTAATATATATTTTATAAGATTAATATGTTGAAATTATTCAACATATTGGTAATATAACATGGTTAGTTGATTAAGCATATTGGTATTTAAGTTGTTATACAACTTGTTTTTAACCTATTAATGTAATGTTTAGAGATGGTTGATAGTGAAATCAGTAAATATTTATGGGTAAGTGCATGAAGTTGGGGGGCCAAAAAGTAGAAAAAACCAAAAAAAAAATAAAAACACGTACATGTTCTATTATAATGTGATCACATTTTAAATTCTTAGGTTTGGGATTTACCAAAGCATAATGCATACGCGTTATAATGTGTACGCATTATGTCTGCTATAAATAAAAGGGATGTTGGGGGCACAATATATAAACAAAGCATAACACATACGCATTATAACACGTACGCGTTATGCTTTTTACCTTTTCCAGCACATGCCTTAAGGCTTGGGATCTGGTTTGGATCCCCAACCCTGAGGCATGGACCTACACAAACATAGTAAACAATGTGTTTTTGCAGGAAAATGTAAAAAATGCCACTTCGTCTATGATAAATAAAAATAAAACAATCGATCCATTTTTAAAAAATTATACCATGAGTAGAGCATAGTTTCTTCTTTCTAAAAAAAGAATTTTTCAATTTTTTTTGACTAATATAAGGTTTCCATATTATTTATTTTCTAACTATGCCTTTTTGTAGCTATTTTTTGAAGTTTAAATATGTCTATCTTTCATCATGTTTATTTTGTTTGGGTCATCGAAATTGAAAAAAATATACTAGCACAAACAAGGCATAATTCTATACATATTAAAAATAAATCTAATTTTCGATATTTTTGAGGTAGTTAGGGGGCACGGTCAGAGCTCTGTTATTTTTCAAAACATAAAATTTATGTACTAGAAAAATCATAAATAAAAAAATACTCGTTAAAAAATCTTTAAAAATTATAACACAAACTAGATGCTCCTAGCTATCTTTCTACCAAAGGGTTTTCAAAAATACTCAATGGTGCTCAACAAATGGTGGGGGGTACGAAAGTCACTCTATTATGTTTTTTAACTAAAATAGGAGGACTGTTGGTATTTTAGTTATTTGACCCACTTAAACTTATTTGTTTTCAATAAAATTTAGTATCTTAGAAACTAGACTAACAATTTTATGATTCATATTTCTACAACAACTTCCAATTTTGAGTGTAACTATTTTGAAAAACTCATACAAGTTGAAGCTTTTTATTTTCCAGAAAAATGTGTTCACTTAAGACCCCATTTTGCCCCCAACTTGGTGCACTTACCCTTATATTCTTATATGGATATTGTGACTCTAACCATGTTGATGTTGTGTTAGATAAAAATATATTGGATATGTATTAAATTTTTTGGTACAGTACCATTACTTAGAATAGAAAAAGAAGCCAACAGCTTTTTATTTCTCCTGAGGAAAAGTAAAGAAGTGCAATGGAAGAAATGAAGAAGCCATGTTGCTAAAGTGATTCTTTGGAAGAGATAAACATGGAAGGTAAAGGAAGTATTCCTCTTCTATGTGGTGGTTAGATTTATATTCTTGTTATCCAAAATAAGCCCATGCTTATTTTTGGCTAACTCCTCCTCCTTCTCCTTTGCTGGTACTTAAAATGAAATTTTTGCATGCTTCAGGAACTCAAAATTTCTTGGGTATGATTCCATCAGATAGAGAATTTCCTTACCTTTCTAGAAAGGTAAAATTTTCCTCCTAACTCCTTGTAATTTTTGAGTTATGGCTCGGTGGAGTTTTTTGGGAAAATTTTCCCTAGACAGGCTCACTGACCAATGAGAAGGTGCCACGTGGCAGGGTGGAGTGGAGGACATCAGGGGGAGGTTTAAGTTTTGGCACTTTAGTCAAAGGGCACAAATGACAGTTTTTGCCCGCCAGCCTGACTCAGGAAGGAAATGGGCTAACATGGGCTGTGGAGAAAAACTTGGCATTTAGCCCTTTGGTGGTTAAATGCACAAAGTAAAATTTTGGCCTGAAAGCCTGTGGATAATTTTGAAGCCACCACGTGTCCCTGTTTGCGGTGGGAATTAGAGGCGTAGAGGAATTTTTGGTTTTTTGCCAAAGTGATAGAGGCACAAACGAAAAAATAGAAGCATGCCCTTGCCAAGCAACCAGGAGCCGACACGTGTCATCAGGAGAGTGGGGTGTAGGGAAATTTTGGGAAAATTTCCCATTGAAAATTTTAATGGAAAAGGACGGGTTTGAGCCCCCGATTCCATCGGCGAACTAGGAGGTGCTATGTGTCTTAGAGCGGTAGAGGCATGGAGATTTTTTGGAAAATTTTCAAAAGTGGAAAAACTAAATTTTGACCTCGTGGACCCGTTTTAAAAATCTAATTTTTCCGCCAAGTGTGCCCTAATTCATGCCTCGAAATTTGTGCCCAAACTTTTTGCCCTAAATCTTTGAGTGCCATATCTTTCGATCCAGAGATCAGATTTGAACAAAATTAGACTTTTTGGAAAGGTCTTGAGCCCCTCTATGCATTGGAGGAATAAAAACATCATTTTTTTGTAGGTTTTGATGGAGAAAATGCTAAAAACGTCTTTCATGCCTTTAATGCAAACCAAATTGCTTCAAATGAGTTGTTTTTCTCAAAACTACCATGATTGCTTTCTCCCACATGCCAAGGATGAAGAATCAACTCGTTTTGATGGAGGAAAACCCTAAAAATATCTTCTCACACCATAAATGTGAGATCAGATTGCTTTGAGAGATGTGTTTCACCAAATTCATCATTTTTTCTCTCCAACATGCAAAACAAAAGCAGAGGAGCTCAATTTGATGGATTGCAGGCTGATTTGAAAGGGTTAATGGCGGGTGGTTGAGAAAAAGGATCAGATTTGCTTCCTCCTCTATTTTCCCTCTCTTTTCTTCAGCTATAAATGTAAAGGATGTAATCTATTGTAATGTTGGACATTTTCTCTTGCAAGCTCTCTTTTCTTCCTTAGTAGGTAGATTTGTAGAGTTCCAAACCTCTCATATAGCTGCAAAGCACATATTTTGCCTCCTTGCCATTGTAATGCATTATATTAAACTTGGGAATGATAATGTATGTTCTGTGATTGATTTTCCAATCCTCTCATGTGTTTATCATTGTCTTTTGATCTTTCATTATATTTTGGCAATTTGTGCATGTTCTATGCTACATTCTTATGATCTGTGTTTATTTACAAAACAGAAGTTCATCACTCCTTTGGTGTATCACCATTTTAGCTTAGTTTTGTTTCCCCTTTCTTGCATCTTCAACTCTGTCTCCTTGGAATTTAGAGTAGGAATTAGTATTGAACCTCTGCAAATTCATGCATACACCTAAACAGAGGAGTAAGAACCAACTTCAATCTGGAGAGTTTTCTCACCTTGCAAGGTCCCACACCTTGGAGAAAACTCAATGTTGTGTAATCACACTAAATGACCCAATTCTGGACTACATATCTGAAGGTCATTTTGGGGTGTTGTAGATTTACACTAATAGTTTTGGCACACCTGGTGGGACCTTAGAGGTCTTCATCTTCATTACAACAAAGTTGATGTGTAATTTTTGTAAGTTTCTTGCTTGAAAGAGCCCGGATTTGCACATCTGGTGACTCCAAAAGGATAGAACCAACTTATTTCAACATTCCAAGCTTAAAGATTCATAAGAAGTATCTAAACAAGGTCAAGGACTAGAGAATAAGGATTATCTAAGTATCTGTAATCATCCCTAAAAAGAAGAGAAAGGGGAAGAAGGATTCAAAGGTCTCCATCTCCACCAAACAGAACTCTATCAACTCCTCCACCTGGTAGACCTTTCATCCAATCAACAAGGGTTCTCAGGCCAATCAGAATGGCACAACCCAATCCTTATGTCAACTTTACTAGTAGTATCCCACTTGCTCTCAATCCACAAAACCCAGTTCCAATTGCAGCATTGAAGAACATTCCATACTTTACTAGAGAAAATTAGACCACTGTTGGTGATCATGTCCAAGACATTGCTAATGTTTGTGTAATCCATGAGATTGTTGAGATGGATATTGTTGTCAAATTGTTGGCATCTTCATTCAAAGGGAAATCCTTGTAATGGTTCAGGATCCTTGAGGTAGGCTCTATCCACAATTGGAACTAGTTGTGCACATCTCTCTATAACCAATTTGGAGAGAAAGGGGACAAATTGTCTCTATTAGAGCAACTGAAAACTATCAAGAGAGCTCCTAATGAGTAGTTAACAAAATTCAATTTCAGATTTCAAAGAACGTGGGATAGAATCCCATTGGCAGTGAGGCCAATAGCTCAAGGTGCTTTCTTATACTTTCTCAAGGCTTTAAATTCTGACATTTCTATGTTGATCCAATCCATGGGAGGTATAACTCTACCTGCAACTTACAACGTCACCATTAGGGCTAAGAATTGTTTGATCTAAGCTGGTAAACTTGCACCTAGGCCTCCTATGCCCTTATAGCTAGAGTTGGGAAGCCCAAGTACTAGTCAAACACCTACTTTAGCTCTTATTCCCACTCCTAGAAACCAA
Source organism: Taxus wallichiana var. yunnanensis (assembly GCA_018340775.1). Taxonomy (NCBI): domain Eukaryota; kingdom Viridiplantae; phylum Streptophyta; class Pinopsida; order Cupressales; family Taxaceae; genus Taxus; species Taxus wallichiana. The sequence goes on from CM031239.1 coordinate 216,510,206, forward strand.
AGATTAAATGAAGCTTCTACTTCATCCTATAGTGCCTCAAATTAGATCCAAGAAGTTATGAAACAATTGCAAAATTTGGGCAATGAGCTGGTTACACTCAAGAGACAACAAGCTCAAAGTTTGAGGCCTTCTTATCGCTTCAAACTTATCCTATTAGATAAGCATATCAACATAATAGGCCACCCAACCCAGCTTCTACAAATCAAAATCAAGTAAAGCCTCCTGCCAATAGACCATTTCAGCCCTATAACCCCAATGTTGCATCTACCTCTAAAGCCTTAGTGCCAGTGCAAAATAATATAGCTCAAGAGTATGACTGGTGTTTCCCATGTAATGAACCTCACAACCAATCTATGTGCTTCAATGGTGCTTTGAACCAAGCTTTGATGGTGACAACAACTGGTGTGGAGAGTGAAGCAAGTGGAGAAACAAACCAACAAAAAGGGACATCTCAACAAGATACAACTCCAAATGAGACTACACTTGTGAATTGGCAGGCTGAAGATTTTTGTGGTGTGAATCAAACACCTTCTCAGAGTGCAGCAGCCAACACATGGTGAAACAAGAGGAATATTTCTGAAGGGCAGTCATCAGGTCCAAGTGATTCACAACCTTCCATCACTCCATAAGGTGTTGGCAAGAAAAATTTAGTTCCAAATGTGCAAGGACAGCCCAAGCCACCTTCTAGACCAGCTCAAATGCCAGCTATTATAGCCCATGTACAAGAAAAGAATGTGTAGACTAAAGGGTAGAAAAAATAAGGTTCATCCCCATTTAACATCATTAAATAAATGAAGAAGACCAATGTGAACATATCTATGTGGGAGTCATTATCCATCCCAGGACAAAGGGATCTATTACAAGATGCCATGAAGAATTGGTCAACCTCAAACCAGCTAGCTCATATGCCGGAGAAGGTACTCACAAATTTCACTCAACCTAAGGGAAATCATGGAGGACAACAAGGTAAAAATTTGAAGCCCTTTCCATTCTATGTTTCATTAATCATTGGGGATAAACTAGTACATAATCGTATGATTGATTACGGGAAAGTAGTTCCATGATGCTCAAGAAAATATCCGATCATCTTAGTCTTCAATATGAGGTCATATCCAAGGGGGTGGTGTAACTAGATGGGATAGTAGTAACAAAAGTTAGGGTAATTAAATATTTGAGCGTTACTTTGCATGCATGCCCCAACATCACTATTTTGCAAGATTTATTAGTGATACATTGGCCACCACTCTTTCCCTTATGTTTGTTAAGGGATTTTCACACGGCTAGAATTGGAGGCTACCTATATTCGACTTGTCACACATGTTGTTTAGGACAAGATATGGAGCCAAGGCCACAATCAGGTCTGATCCTATTGTAAACTTCCACATAGAGCCTCATACTCCAAGCCCAATCGGTGCAACTGTTCAGCATTTGATCAAGAGGATTATCCAAGCACACATGAAGTGATGGAAAAGTTGGAAACATTCCAGATTTGACTCTTGATGAATGGGCAAGCAAGGTACATGTTTTTATCCCTATAAGGAAATGGAGGAATATGAACTAGGAGTCTATTACATGCATGAAGAAAATCAACCTCTTCCTAGCATCACCAAGCCGAGGCCATAGAGATGACAATGAGGTATGGTAGTTGTTCTTTGATGGATCAAGAAGTAGATAAGGTGCAAAAGGAGGAGATATTCTTGTTTCACCTCAAGGCATTAAGTATTATTCAACTTTTAGATTTCAGTTTTCATGTACTAACAACACTACTGAATATGAAGCTTTGATACATGGATTGCATTGGTCAAGGAAGAGAGGCATCAAAAACTTACAAGTATTTTGTGATAGTGAGCTGATTTTTAATCAAGTTAAGGGAAAACATGCTGCCAAGAATGACTTGCTCAAAATTTATAGGAATAGGGTGTGGGATCTCATTGAGTATTTTGAGGGTTTTGGCATTGAATCCATCCCTAGGAAAGAAAACCAAGCGGTGATAGGCTTGCAAGCGTTGGAGAAAATTTTGATGTTATGGAGAGTATCAAAAGAGATAAAATACGAGATAAACATCCATGTGATTGTGAGGCCATTAGTACTAGACAACAATGCAAGTTGACAAGTGTTTGAGAGTGATAAAAAAATCATCAATTTCTTGCAAGAGGAAGCTAAGTTCTCAGCCAAAAATTAGGAAAAATTGGGACAACAGTATGGTGATCAAGTGGTACAACTGAGAACCAACAAACTACCGAAAGGACTTGTGACTTTAGAGTCTATATTCAATCCTAATGATCAATTTAGGAAGGAGAAAGAAAACATCCAAGTCAAGGGAGAGGATTTAGAGCCCATCTCAGTTGGAGAAGGCAAGTCACTTCAAATTGGTAAAGTGGCAACCGAGCAAGAAAGGTATGAATTCATGTAACTTTGCCAAGAGTTCCCGGATGTATTTTATTAGAGCTATGAATACTTGAGAGGTTTCAATCCCAAGATAGCTCCGCACACAATTGAACTAGATCTAAGTGCTAATCCCATCGGGAAAAAAACAAAGACCGGTCAATCCACACATTGAGCCTCTCATGGAGAAGGAATTGAATAAGTTAATAGAAGAAAGTATCATATTCCCCATAAAGCATTCAAGCTTGGTTGCACACTTGGTTCCAATTAGAAATAAGAGTGGGGAAATTAAGTAGTGTGTAGACTTTAGAGATTTGAACAGATCATCCCTCAAGGATCACTATCCACTTCCTTCTATGGAGCAGATTTTACAAGTTATTCTGGCTCGAGAGGTTTTCATTGCTAGATGGTTATTCAAGGTACAATCAGATCATGGTAAAGGAAGATGATCAGTTCAAAACAACTTTCACCACCAAATGGGGAACCTATGAATATAGAAAAATTCCATTTGGGCTGTCTAACACCAGAGCTACTTTCCAAAGGGAAATGGATATGGCATTTAAGGGATTGATCAACAAAATAGTGCTAATATACCTAGATGATATTATTGTATTTTCTAAAAGTGCAGCAAACCATCTCTTTCATTTGATACAAGTGTTCCAAAGATGTAGAATATTTGGGGTATCCTTGAATCCCAAAAATGCATATTCCTAGCTCACGAAGGAAAGCTCCTAGGCCACATTGTTTCCAGAGAAGGGTTAGCAATTGATCTAGAAAGGGTTGAGGCAATAAGAGCCTCGACATTGCCAAGTCATAAGAAGGCTCTTCAAATTTTCTTGGGAAGAATCAATTTTGTTCAAAGGTTTGTTCTAAACTTTGCAGCCCTTGTCAAGCCAATAACTATGATGTTGAAGAAAAGTATGGCTTTCAAATGGACAATTGAGGTCAAGGCAAGTTCGAGGAAAACAAAGAGGCTATCTCACGGGCTCCAACTCTCATTAACCCTGATTTCTCCAAAGACTTCATCCTTTATGCATTTGGTGGTGGTGATACAATTTCGTAATTTTAGTACGGTAACACAAGGAAAATGGAGAGCAGCCAATTACCTTCTTTAGCCAATGATTGGAGGACTATGAAGTGAGGTATTCCTTTATTGAGAAGCATGTTCTTACAGTCATTAGGATCTTGAAGAAATTTAAGCATCTAGTTTCAAACAACAAGGTTCAACTACCGTTTCTCATGCGGGAGTTAAATACTTCCTCCTCAACAAAGATCTAAATGAAAATGTGCGGGGTGGACTACTCGTGTCATGGATTATGACATTGTGATAAAATTCACCAAACTAGTATGAGGAAAGGGATTGTGTGAGAAATTGGCCTTGAGTCAACCGATTGAAGCAAGCAAAGAGAAGAATGTTGTTTTGATGCTACAGACAACCAAAAACAAAGAGATATTCAAGAAGAAAATGGTGGTGTGCTCACTCCTTGCTGGACCCAAGACATAATGCACTTCTTGCAAACAGGACTTTTCCCTCTAGAGATGAACTAATCCAAAATAATACACTTCAGATTGTAGGTTATTCCATATGCACTTATTGATGGTGTCTGTTCAAAAAAATATATCAATGGAGTGTTGTTAAGGTGCATTGTGACAAATTAGATTGAGAAAATGTTAAAAGAGTTCCATAGTGGATTAGTTAGGGGTCAATATTCTCCAATAGTGATAGCTCTCAAGATAATAAAGGTTGGTTATTATTGGCCCAAAGTGTTTAGTGATTGTTATGCATAGATCAATAGGTGCAAGAATTGTGAATTATTTATAGGCAACAAGAGGTTAGCAACACTTCCATTGCACCCAATCTCGGTTACCAACCATTCATGCAATGGGTTTTGGAATTCATTGGAGTAATTAATCCAAAATCAAACCAAGGGCACAAATGGATTCTAACAACAAATGACTACTTCACCAAATGGGTGAGGCGGTGGCACTCAAAAAGGAAAATGAATCCAAAATTCTAGACTTCTATGAGGGGATAACAACTAGATTTGGTATACCTGCCACTATAATATCAGATAATGCATTGGAATTCATAGGATCAAAGGTAATTGGGTGGGATGTTAGAAATGGGATCTATTTGAGCACTTCATCAAATTATTACCCTCAAGGTAATGGCCAAGTTGAGTCCACAAACAAGAATCTATTAAGGATCATCGAGAGAACTCTTGATGAAAATCAAAGGACTTGGCACACTAAGCTCAAATCAGCTATATGGGCTGATAGGATAACTCCCATGAAATCACAGTAACTCTCCATTTAGACTTGTTTATGGGAGAGAGGCGTCTTTCCTATGTCACTTGAGTTGCCAACATTGGAACTCATAAAGCAATTGGAATTGTTGGAGTTTGAGACCATGGAGGTTAGATATGCAGAACTGATGGAACTCTAAGAAATCAGAGAGCATACAGGCAAAACAATGGAAAAAGACCAAACATTGATCAAGAGAAGATTTGATAAGAAAGCTAAGGCTAGAACTTTCCAAGTTAGAGATTTAGTGTTGAAGTGGGATGCAGACTGAGCAAAGCCAAGGAGGCATTTGAAATTTGATGTCATTTGGAGTGGCCCCTACATGGTCACAAAATGCAAAAACAAAAATGCCTTCCAATTGTCTACATTGGATGGTGAGGAATTGTAGATTCCAATTAATGGAATCCATCTGAAGCATTGTTACTAGAAGGGAAAATTCTCACCTTGTACATATTAGCTTAGATTTTTATTCCTCCAAGTGCTTATGCACATTGTTCTATTGTAGCTTAGATTTACATTTCCCTAAGTGCTTTGGCACAGGTTTTGTTGCCCCAAGGATGCATCTTTGTAGATCATGTTCCAGGCCAAAGTGATTTTTCTACTCTCACAATCTCCATCCTAGAGGTTTTCTAATGAATTGAGAGTAACAGGAAGTTAAGTTCATGACTCCATTGCCCAATGGATTGCTTCAGGTAGCTAGTCACTTCATCTAGCAGGAAGATGACCCCTCTGAGTCACAAAAGTGTTATCCAAAATAAGCCCATGCTTATTTTTGGCAAACTCCTCCTCCTCCTTTGCTAGTACTTAAAATGAAATTTTTCACACTTTAGGAACTCAAAATATCTTGGGTATGATTCCATTAGATAGATAATTTCCTTACCTTTCCAAAAAGATAAAATTTTCCTCCTAAATCCTTGTAATTTTGGAGTTATGGCTTGATGGATTTTTTTGGGGAAATTTTCCCTAGATAGGCCTGTGGCCACTGAGAAGGTGCCATGTGGTAGGGCGGAGTAGCGGACATCAGGGGGAATTTTAAGTTTTGGAGCTTTGGTCAAAGGGTGCAAAGAAAAATTTGGCCCGCCAACCCGACAAAGGAAGGAAATGGTGGCGCGAGCCCACGGAGGAAAACTTGGCATTTATCCCTTTGGGGATTAAATGCCCAAAGTCAAATTTCAGCCCAAAAGCCCGCGGATCATTTTGAAGCTGCCACATGTCCCTGTTTGCGGTAGGGAATCAGAGGCACGAGAGGAATTTTTGGTTTTTTCCAAAGTGATAGAGGCACAAAGGAAAAAAGAAGCACACCCCTACCAAGGAACTAGGAACTGACACATGTCACTAGGAAAGTGGGGCGCGATTCCATCGGCAAACTAGGAGGTGCCACATGTCTCGAGAGCGGCGGAGGTGTGGGGATTTTTGGAAAATTTTCCAAAAGTGCAAAAAGTAAATTTTGACCCCATGGACCTGTTTTCAAAATCTAATTTTGCCGCCAAGTGTGCCCTAATTCGTGCCTCAAAATTTGTGCCCAAACTTTTTGCCTTGTTTTTGCCCTAAATCTTTAGAGCGCCATATCTTTCAATCTAGAGATCAGATTTGAACAAAATCAGACTTTTTGGAAAGGTCTCGAGCCCCTCTATGCATTAGAGGAATAAAAACATTATTTTTTTACAGGTTTTGATGGAGAAAATTCTAAAAACGTCTTTCATTCCTTTGATACAAACTAGATTGCTTCAAATGAGTTTTTTTTTATTTAAACTTCCATGATTGCTTTCTCCCACACACCAAGGATGAAGAATCAGCTCGTTTGATGGAAGAAAACCCTAAAAATATCTTCTCATGCCATAAATGCAAGATCAAATTTCTTTAAGAGCTGTGTTTCACCAAATTCATCATTTTTTCTCTCCAACACACAAAACAGAAGTAGAGGAGCTCAATTTGATGGATTACAAGCTGATTTGAAAGGGTTAATGGTGGGTGGTTGAGAAAAAGGATGAAATTTGTTTCCTCCTTTATTTTCCCTCTCTTTTCTTCAGCTATAAATGTAAAGGATGTAATCTATTGTAATGTTGGACATTTTCTCTTGCAAGATCTCTTTTCTTCCTTAGCAGGTAGATTTGTAGAGTTCCAGACCTCTCATATAGGCTGCAACACATATTTTCCTCCTTTCCATTGTAATGCATTGTATTAAACTTGGGAATGATAATGTATGTTCTGTGATTGATTTTCCAATCCTCTCATGTGTTTATCATTTTCTTTTGATCTTTTATTATATTCAGGAAATCTATGCATGTTCTATGCTACATTCTTATGATTTGTGTTTGTTTTTAAAATAGAAGTCCATCACTCCTTTGGTGTATCACCATTTTAGCTTAGATTTTTTTCCCATTTCTTGCATCTTCAACTCTGTCTCCTTAGAATTTAGAGTAGGAATTAGTATTGAAGCTTTGCAAATTCATGCATACACCTAAACAAAGGAGTAAGAACCAACTTCAATCTGGATAATTTTATCACCTTGTAAGGTACCACACCTTGGAGAAAATTAAATGTTGTGCAATCACACTAAATGACCCAACTCTGGTGCAGATCTGAAGGTCATTTTCGGATGCTGTAGATTTGCACTAACAATTACTCTTTCTTAAGAATCTAGTTCAACATCAAAGGAAAAAATTTTGAGATACATATGCACTTTATCTAAGAGAAGGATCTCTATGGTGACACATATCTCTAGTATTGGTTATCTGAAGATAAAGTTGTAGTTATGTTTACGATCCATTATGTATAACAAAATAATGCATGTTTTTTGCAATGCTTGGCCTTTGAGAGTTTGTATTGAGGGGTGTGTGCATGAAAATTTCACCTCCTAATGGCCAACCAGTTGATAACTCCTCCTCTATACTTCTACTCGATATAAAGCATTGTAAATATATCATTATGATCTTTGTAAACTAATAGAGTTTATGGTATCTGATCAAGTATGTTGCATCAATTTGTAAATGAGGTCATTGTGTTATAAAAGGATCCTAGAGATTTGGTTTTAAGAAATTTTCCATGATAAACTATGGGATGTACTCTCACAAATCATTCTTAGCTTAAATTATACTTCTAATTTATGGATTTCAAATCCTTTTGTACTAAAAGGTAAGCTAAGCATGATGGTGTTATAATTCCTTCAAAATTGATATGCTAGCCTAAACCTTCACTATTGGTTTATGGATTTGTAAATCTTGTTGTACAAATAGGTAATATTGGCATATGGTTCCCCACTTAATATTAAGGGGGAGTGTTAGAACATAATATTAAGTGTTTTTATAAACCTTAGTTTATAATTAAATAATTTAGAATATTTATATTCTAAATTATTTAATATAAATTATGAGTTTATGGTTAATTATTTTTAATTAAATCAATTTATATAAACCAGAGAATGTACCTTGTCACTTAATATTCATAACCCTTGGGGTTATTTAAATATGGTTATGGGCCATAATCAAGTGAATTGAATTCACACTAGATTAAAAACATGGAGGAGAAGTGAGGAGTTGAAGTTACTAGAAAATGTAAATTATTTCTCAATAAATGGAAATTATGTTCTCCATGGTTTTTACCACTCAAGGTTTTTCCACATTAAATGCAGTGTTCATGTGTGTTTTACTTTGTTCAAGTATTTTTACTATTTATTTATGCATTTCCTAATGTTTTGGTAAATGTTATAAATCATAATTTAATATGTGGTTAATTAATTTACATACATCGTATATCTGTCACAAAAATTTTGTCCTAGAATTGATTGTTTGAGAAAATGTGATGATTGGATGTTATAAATGAATCCTATAGATTTATCCACTTTGTGATTTAGAGGGTTTTTTTGTATGTTGGTTCCACCTAAAAAGGCAAGTTTTTGAATATTTTCGGTGTGTGGAAAAAGTGTCCATTTTTCCTAATGACTAAATTGGAATTTATTTAAGAATGGGAATTGTAATTCATTTCCATAATGGTTGGTGATAATGGTTCAACCTATAGGAGGTCAAGTGTGCCCTATTTATCAAGACTAGTTTTGGGTAGATTTTTGGCAATTTGGAAGCAGTTTAGGTGCATAACAACTTTTGAGGTGCTAAAGTTGGATTTATGGCTTAGTTTTAATTTTATGATGACCTTGAAGTCAATATATTTATATTTATATATTTAACTTGAGTTTTTTATATTTGGTCAAGTTATGAATTATTTTCTCGAGAACTAGTTTTGCGGTGCTTATTTGTGCATGCTCTTGAGAGGCTTCATAATGAGAGATGATGGTTGTTGAGTGTTTTATGGTTTTTGTATTTTTTTAAAGGATTAAAAATATGTATAAATGTGTTCCATGCTTTGGTGAAGTTTTTTTATGTATAGAACATTCCCTTGGTGGTGAGTTGTTTGATTTGGTGTTTTAGGGCTTTTGAGTCCTAATGGAGGCCTAAAAGGTTCTAGGTGATGGTGGAGACATACATGGTCATTTATATGATGTTTTAATCATGTTATTATATTTTGGTAATGTAATATACACTTTAAACTATGATGGTTGACTCATGAATTCTTTTGATAAAGTAACAAGTATAAAAGTAGTTTAGAATGCTCATTTGAGTTAGTTAAGAGTATGTAGAAAAATTATGAACTATAGGGTAATAGAAGAAGGTGATGAAGGTAATTGTGGACCTTTTGAGAGGGAAATGATGTGGTGATAATTTTGTAGATAGATATCAGATCATGGTGAGCAACGGAATTTGTGGAAATTAGCTTGAAGGAAGAGGTTTTAGCCATGGTGTTTTGAGAGAGATAGAGGAGAAGAGAAAACTTCATTGAGTCATCATTAGTTTTTTGAGAAATATTTAATATATGGAATTCATTTAATATGATTTTTTTGGTTTTGATTCATCTAGGGGTTGGTGTCTCCTTTTTGGGTTGGTACTCTACTAAACTAGGGGTTGGTACTCCTTGTAGGGTTGGTGCTCCACTAACCTAGGGGTTAGTTCTCCTTGTAGGTTTTTGCTCTACTAAACTAGGGGTTGGAGCTACTTGTGGGTTTTGTGCCTATTATCCAAATAAATCTCCTAGTTATCTAGATAACTTATATTTTCATCTTGACTCTGGTGTTTCACATTTCAGGTTGTGCACACTCAAGATTGTTCTTTTGACACCTTGGAGCAGTTACAGTTCCTTTGCATGCCCTTGGTTTCCTTCCTACTCCCTTTAAATTATTCTATCTCCTTCCTTTTTCCCCTTCCCATGCACCTCACACTTACTTCTATTATATAATTCCTTGGCCCTTCACATGCTACGCCTATTGCCTTGTAATAATTGATCCTTAACCAAACATTCTTTGCTTACTAGTTTGCCTCGTCTCCCTATGCGTGCCCCTCTATGCCTCCCCTCTATTCCCCTTTCATGTGCTTTCTTCTCACTCCCATGCATTGTGCCTTCCTTTGCACCCTTCTATGCCAAGTCATCTTATTTTAGACTTGAGTGTGCCACATGTAACAAATCAAAGCACGCCAACAGGTGCAAAAATTGGGCAACTAATCAAAGGTGCATGACATGTGGCAAAAAGGACAAAACAAATGAAGATTTGGCCATCATTTTATCCAACTTATGCATGTCATGTGTTTTTCATGTTCCAACGACTCGACATCTTCTTACAGCTATGCCATTTGGGACATGTATGATTTTCAACTTTTGTACATAGTGTCGTGCTTCTGCATTTTGACATGCTCCCTCCGAGACCTTTCTTTTCTGTTGTGCCTATGTGCCCATTTTGTTGCTTCTTGGGATGATAGTTCAATTTTTGTAAATGAAGCTCCAACAGTCAATGCATAAGATTTCAGTCTCATCGATCCAATTCAAAATATCTTCATATGAGAGCACCAATTCAATTCAGAGTTTAGACAGAGCTACAAGTGAATCCAGGGTGTTCTTCAAGTTACAGATCAGATCTTTAAAGATTAAGCACTTTAATTCATGCCCAATGGACTTATAAGGCTACTAGTATCTTCATCTAGTAGACAAATGGCCCCGAAAATTCACCAAAAATGTTATCCAAATAACTCTCCTAGTTATCTGGATAACTTATATTTTCATCATGACTCTGGTGTTTCACATTTTAGGTTACGTGCACTCAAGATTATTCTTTTGACACCTTGGCACAATTGTAATTCTCTCGTGTGCCCTTGTGTACCTTTCTTCTTCCCTTTACAATCTTCTATCTCCTTCCTTTTTTTCTTGTCGCATGTCTCACACTTACTTCTATCAGCTAAGTCCTTGGCCCTTTGCACATCGCACCCACTACCTTGTAATAGTTTTCCTTAACCATACATTATCTCGCTCACCATTTTGACTCATCTCCTTATGTGCATCATGCAAACCCCTCTGTGCATCCCCTCTGTTCCCCTTTCGTGCTTGTTTCTCGCTCCGTGCCTTATGCCTTTCTTTGAGCCCTTTTGTTCCAAGTCATCTTCTCTGCCGGACTTCGGTGTGTCATGCGTAACCAATCAAAACACACAAACAGGGCACCAAATCTAGGAAACCAACTAGTGCATGACATGTGGTAGAAAAGACAAAACAAATGAATAGTTGGCCATCATTTCAGCCAACTGCGCGCACCACGTGTTTTCCATGTGCTGACGGCTCGACATCTTCTGACAATCGTATATTTTGCTATAGAGCTCAGATCGGCATGTGCTTGGACTTGTCAGAGAACTACTAACACAAGCTACATGTTGGACTATTCAAATTCAAATTTAGGTAGGATTTTTAGGGAAAATAGGGAAATGTCTTTCAGCTCATCAATGCATGCATCTAATCAACCTCAACCACCAGATTTCATCAGATCTTTCCTTCTTCCTTATTCCACATGCCAAATCAGACATGGGGAAGTACATCTAATAGATTTATAGGAAGATTTGTAGGCATGTATTTCTGGTTGTTGGTGGTTGAAGATTTGAATATGAGTTTCCCTCCATTTCTCCTTCTCTTCTCTCCTTTTTCTTCTATAAATAGTAGAGTTCTGATTTATAAAAACATCTCTCCTTGTTGTAATGGCACCATGCCAAAATGGTGGCTAACTTCTCATGTGTCTCAGACTTTGCGTGGTCTCTATAATTTATTCTCGCCTCCTATCATGAATTTAAATGAATGTGGATCCCTTAAGAAATAAAATCATGTTCTGTAAAACTCTTATCTTTCCTCTCTCATTTTCATTGCATCTCACCTATCTACTTGCATTCCCCATGTTCATGTGTTGTGTGCACCTTTGGAAGAAAAATCCCGTGTATTAATCGTGGCGTGCGCCATCCTCCCTCTTATCCCACACCCTCTCTGTTTCCTTCGCCACTCGTGGAGAGAGATTGACCCTTTCCTTTTGGCGTTATTGCCTTCCTTAGCTTAGGATTTCCCCTTTTTGCACATCCTTCTATCCTTGGTCCCTTGGCATGTTTAGTCTAGGATTTGCTTTCAGCATTAGGAGTAGCAGTAGTGTTAGAGGTAGGTAGAGGAACCAACCTTCTCCAAAGATCCATCTCAAGTGCGCAAGGTCCCACAACTTGGGGATAGTTCCATTTTGGTCTTAAACACCTTGGCCCCTTTCTAGGATCTCAGTACGTGAGTGCACATTTGAGAAACCAACAATGCCTCACTAAATTTATGGGTTAGTGTTGCTTGTTGGGTTGGTGCTCAACTAAATTTGAAACATGGTTATATAAAGTTTTATTTTAGTGGGTTTTATTCCCATGAGGGTTTCCCACTTATTGATTAAGATAAAGGTGGAAATATATGCCTAATTTGATTTCTATTATAGCAAAGTAAATAAATATAGTAATTAAGTATAAAAATTAACCTAAATAAACTAAGAAATAAAATGTGAATCCCTAGTTGTAAAAAGGGAAAAATAGCCTTAGCTAGTTTGCGGTGAAGTCATGACTATTGTGAAGTGTTGATCGGATGAAAATAGAGGGAGAAGTGTCACGTAGAGCCTCGGGAAAGTGTGCGAGATGAAAATAATCATAGACTAGGGTGTTTGGATAGGGATAAGGGCACTTGCGGGTTCCCTAGACCTAATTCTTGGTGCCTATGTCTACGGAAAATCTCTGGAAACCTCCTTTGAGTGGTCATGACGTATTCGCTATTCTTCACAATTTTTTCATTATGAGGTTGTACAATTATTTCCAAATTTTTTGGATACGTGCAATGAAATAATGACCTACAAAACCCTCAAAGAGACATCAAATCCTAAAAATGAAAGATGTAGAATGAGGGTTTAGACTATCCTCAAATGTCACAATGGTGATCTTACAACCTGGGTGTTGCACTATATTTTAGACCCAATGTAGTTACGTGTGTGTGTGTGTGTAATAGTGCCTTAGGTGGTTCTTTTGCGTGTTGCACTTGATAGTGAGAAAAGTAGCTAGATGTAAAGAAATGATAGACTTCCATGGAATAGAAATAACTATGAAGTGTATGCAAAATAACCATCCCTTATGTCCCTTAGATGGTGTTATATGTATGCAATGGAGCTCTTAGATGCTTGATGGGTGTAACCATAGGTTGTGATAGCTAATGCTTAGTGCTTGATCCTTTATTATGATGACATAAATTTTTATTTATATGATTCCCTTGCTTGAATTTCATGATTAACCCTGAAAAGGTCATCTACTAGAAAGATAAGATGCTCAAACAACTATAAAGGAACCAAAAAGTGCAAAGAAAGTATCTGAGGTGAAAGGGTTCCCAGAGGGGATGAGGGAGTTTGTGCAATGGTGTCCTCACCGGGTGTTGGTTCTAGTATGATAAATGTTGAGCTATAAAAAGGAAGACTAAGAAAGTAAGTGTGTAAGGAAATAAAAAATAAATAAAGGTGGCCAAATACATGGGTTAATTAGTACTTTTCTCACTTAGGAATTTTATGAATAGTAGTATGCAATCATGAATAAATAGTTACCCAAAGTTCATTATTTTGTGGCTACACTTATATCTTGTGTCCACGTGCTTACATAGTCTTCTTTGCTCATGTTTTTTATTTTATTATTGAATGCATGATGAATGGTGAATGGTTAAATTTAAAAATGATTGAATTTTTATTGGACAATTATTCAATCTCCCTCTCAAGTTTTTGCTTCCAACAATTACTATCGAGCATGGACTTTGAATAAATATTAACAAGTTTTAGATGATCCTTTGAAGCACAAATATGGATAAGTAGTTCAGGAGATACTAGAAAGATTTGATATCATCGGTAAAGAAGGATGGAGAAATCATCATAGGATATTAGAAGTCAGCTATAATTTATGTGTATAAGCTTGAGATCAAAACAAGGTGAGTGTGACTAGTTGAAGACCAAGTTATGTTCCTTAGAGAATAACATCAATGATTTCGATGATATCAGAAATGAAGAGGCCTAAGCTGATTTACAAGCTGAATTAGTACATCAAAGATTGGTGAATATCAAGTTGAAGGATTGTAAGTTGATCTCAAGACCAAGGAAGAAGAATGTTTTAAGCTCGTAAAGGAGATTAAATCCTATAAGTTAAACAAGATGAATGTCAAGTAGGAATCATAGATAGAGTATTTAAATGATGATCTAGAATAGGTATTTATAAATTTGAAATCCTATGAGATATTTAAGAATATTTCAAGATATAGATGAACTTTTGGATAGTCGAAACCTACTTGTGATAGGAAAGGTCTTAGATTCATTTAAGACATCAATAAGAGCTATAAAGGTTTCAATACAAATCCTAAGGATTAAAAGGATGATGCTAGTACAAGAAAGGTCTATTCCAAGAGAAATTAAAGGCCTAAATACATTATAAAACCTAATACCATGAGGTATGCTTGTTCATTTCATGGTTATTTCTATTCATGTAATGTGTTTTTCATAAAGAAATAGATTGTAGGAATTCTTTTAAGAGTGAATATCTATGTATAAAGGAATAGATCATATTCATAATCAGTCAAGAAGTATGTATAGTGTTGTTTTCAATAATTTCCACTAATAATCTCATATTTTGAGGCATTGCTACCATGATGCTCCAAAACAAGGCAAGAATTTTTTTCTCCCAAAATCAAGGAGGTATGGAGGCCTAAGTTAGTTAAAGAATATGATCCCATTAATATAGCAAAGAAGGAACCTATGGTTTTCAAGACCTTCTTGAATTAAAATCATGAGGATAAGCTAAAAGTGATAGTTAAGAAGCCTAACCATGCAAATGAGGTCAAGGAATCTAAACCAAAGGTTGAAGAAAATCATATGTGCTTGACTACAATTTAGTCACATGTTCCTAATGTGTCTAAGAAGATAAGGAGCTTAATAAGATGTGTGTTGACAATATTTGAATATTGTCATAATGTGCCTTATGATTATTGTGAATAAAGGTCAAATGAAGGTGCTTAAGGTGCATTGTGCAAATATTCATGAAGGAATCTCAGGATGTTTATGAAGGATTAAAGTCTTGTTGCTTCAAGAAGGTACATGTACGTACCCAAAATTATAAGGGTACTACGCTGCCAGAATGATGTTACACATGCCCCAATGATGATATAGGTCTCCTCATAAGGTGTTCGGGATCCAAAAATCTCTCCAAGTGTACATTAACATCCCGCATGCCCCGCTTAGCCTCTGCATGCTTTGTTTTTCTCTTTTCCCCTCTTTTCCTTTGTATTTTGTCTTCAGTGACGAAACCGCCACCTTGCCTGGGCGGCGGTCTCATGACCGCCACCTAGGTAGGGCGGTGGTCCTGTAACCACCCCCCTGCTCAGGGTGGGTCCTTCACACATTTTCTAGCATGCTTTTCTGATCGTGACTTGCATGATTTTTCAACTTTACTAGCTTTCTCATCCATTTTTGCTTGTATTTATGATTTTGGTTCCTTGGAATAGTGTTTCTTCATTGTTTATAGTAAAAGAGTCCTAGTTGGAGTTACCTTTGGGTGAATGGGAATTCTATAAATAGCTGGTTTGATTACAAGCAAATGGCCCCTCATCTTCTCATTTCAATAATTTAGTCTTTCAGTTCTTGTTTAGGAATTCAATAGTTTTCATTTGTTGCATGCATAATTAGTCTTATCCTACTATTTAGAAGCCACATGATCTTCTTTTTCTAGTGTTATTACTATTTCATACAATCAATTGAGGTAGGATAGTTTCATTTTCATTCTGAAGCCATTAGAGTTACAGGTTTTGTTCGTCAAGAAGGATAGTTTCAAGTTCTAGATGTTTTGTGTTGTATGACTCGTAATAAATCCCACTAGGAATTACATAAGCCAAGCTCTGTTCTCTTGCGCTATCCCTCTCCTACTCGCATTGTATTCAGTCTACATCCAAAGCTGCCATTGTTCCAATACCTACTCTCTGTTGATGCTAGCATTACATGATTTTTTGGATTCACGTGAGCACAAAGGAACGAGGAGACCACACTGAGGGGACAAAGCCACACATAATTGGATTCGCCACTGTTCTACAAAATCTAGGTTCAAGCTATCAAAGTTTTAGTTAAAACATATCAAATAGAGTAGTGAATCATTTCATTTTAGTTAATCTCACTTTCAATATTGTTGGGGAAGCTGTGGGGATTGATAGTTTCTGAGAAACTATGATTCATTCCTCACTTCTGAGGTAAGATTGGGGGTCTTTCAAATAGATTAGATCAGTTATTTAGTTATTAGAATAGATTCACAACTACACAGGTAGGTAGCTATACTCGGCTACTTTGCTTGTTTTAAATTCTGTTATTAGCTTAGTTGTCATTTTCTAGATATTAAATAATTGCTCTTTCAATTCTATTAAATAGTTGTTATCTTAATTATGTTAAAATACTCTATCAAAAATACAAAAATAGAGAATTTATATATGTTGTGGATATACTTTACATAATTAGTTTACTTTTCTTTAGTTAGATTTATATTGTTTCTTTTGTATGACAATCACGGGACCTAGGGAGCCCAAAGAATACGTATTCAAGCCAATCATGCCTCAACCCAATCTTGTTGTAGAAATAACTGACATAGACCAAAATCTCAGAATTCAAGTCTTCCGAACAACAATAGACCTACAAGAAATCAGCTCACAGTTAAGAGGATTAAACATAGAAGATGATAAAGCACATACGTTTTGGTCAAACCAGCCAAACCACAGATTTCCCTAAATAAATATCCACATGACTAGAAGGGCTTGAAAAAGAGAAAATGTTTGGTTGTGATCCTTTGGTCCCATAGCCAGATACGGGAGACATTCTCATTGACATAGACACTAGCTTAAGAATTCAAGTTGCCAGAATGCCTGTAAGGTACTCTGAGAAGATTGTGCAACTTTTAGCTCTAAACATAGAGGCTAAAAAGGCATACAACTTTGGATATTAGGGATTAGGGATTGATTCTACACATGACCATAGGAGGCCCATAATGACCACAAACCTACGGTTGTGATCCACAGGTCCCACAACCCAACGGGCCCACAGGTCAATCAGACGTTGATGCTGGTTTATGCACATTAGTATTTAGATCCTCTCCACTCCCACCAATCATTATCTTGCATAACTATCCTCACTAGACGTAGTAGCTAATCAAGCTAAGGATTTCTAGACTAGACCAGAGAATCACCCATAGAATCCACCATACATCCATCATCCATTTTCATGACCCTGTCAGGGGAATATCTATGAAGCACCCACAGGTTATCTTCCATGTATCCCACAACCTATAGATCAGATCATGCCAGAGCTCGATATTGATTGGAGCATTCAAGAAATCATCCTCACTAAACGATCTATTATGCTAATTCAGGTTAGGAGGGCCTTCTTTTCCTTAGATTCACAGATTCCATTAGTGCACATGGAAGACATAAGATTGCCTAATTACTTTGTCTATGCCACACATATATTCCATCCCCACCATTTTTCTTAGCATGACCTTGGGAGGTAGGTACGAGGAAGATTTACTTGTATATTCCCATGCTCGCTTCTCACTTTTCCATCATACAAAATTGGTGAACCCGACTTGAAACTTCCTACCTTCCAATTCGGAGTCTTATTTCTACTTGTTCTTCCAATTAGTTTTCTTTTTGTCTTTTCCATCTCATTAGCCATCACATCAGCTTCACCAAAAAAATTGGTGAACCCAACGTGAAACACACAACCATTTCACCCTATCTACCTCATTAGCCTTTCACATCAGCTTTACCAACAAAATTGGTGAACTGACGTGAAAGGAATAGTTGCTTCATTTTCACCTTTCCCCTTTTAGTGTTTCATTTTCTTTCATCCATCTTCACTTCTTCCCATTATTCTACGGTATTCATATACCCCCCGAATATGTCGGGATTCGATGCATATGGCAGACCTCTCCTAGGTCTTGAAGCATACTACGATCAACTGAATAGATATCCATCACCCTCGCTCTCAGCATGGGGTGACAACTATTCAATCAACCAGTTTTCAACACAAACTCTACCTCAAAGGACTAGATATAGTTCTTCTTTCCAAATAGAGGAGTTGGATCAGCTCACTCAAACGCAACAACCAGAGCCTTTAGGCTTGAATAACATGACGCTCACTGGAGAATCTAGTTCATCTCCTTAGGTGTTGCTTAGATTGCAAATCAGTAGACAATCAGATCCATATCTATTTTTAGATGATGAACATTTAGCTTATTATACAGGAGTGAACAATGCTCTCAAAGTATGTACCCACCTATAGGAGGTTTACAAACACAACCCGAGGTCTCTTTTCAAGAAAACACCTCCATTCCTCCACCTATAGGAAATACCCTCGGTGAAACTTGGCAGGGTACCGATCAATTCATAGCTGGGTACCATATGCCTATAAACTCAACAAACACCTCTAAGGAAAAATACCATATCTTCACCAAAAGAGGTCATCTCATCCTTAGTTGAGAAAGTTAGAGGGTTAGAACTTCCTCAAGAAAGTCAAAATTTGCAATCCATATAGGCAGGAAATTCCAATCCTCCACATCATCCTAGCCAAATAGACCTCCTCACAGGAACAGGCATGTTGGGCATGCCTCCTCAGTATTCACAACAAATTCCAACTAGAACTATGTTCTCTAACACCACTCTAGTGGAAAATATGATACCTCCCAGTTTAGTACAAAACAATCCATTTCTGAACAATGTTCCTCCATATTTAAACATGTATTCCAAGTCACCATAAGGAGATATGTTCTCTTCTCCTAGCATGTTCACTCAACCACAAGGATTTCCTTATGTCCCTATAAATGCATACGCTACGCCATATCAACAACCCATTCCACCTCCACCCCCTCGAGCAGCATCATCGATGGTCAAAACCTATGTGATAGGGACTTATTCAAAATATTTGAAAGAGCCCTTAGACTTCACTATACGAAGCATCATGCTTCCAAGACCTCTTCCCGATTTGCCCAAGTACAAAGGGGAGGGAGATCCGAATGCACATATTAAGGCCTATGCCACAACCATTCGAGAATTGCTCCCTTGGGATGGAGTTGTTGCTAAAATATTCCCCAAAAATTTAGAGGGCATCGCCCTCAATTGGTATTATAGAATACCTGAAGCCTCAATACATTCATTTAAACAACTCATTTCAGAGTTCATCAAGGCATTCAACATGAACAAATTTTTGAGAACAGGAATTAGGGAATTCTTACATATTAAACAAGAACACAATGAATCTGTTGCTCATTTCATCCAAAGATGGCGTACAGTCCTCTATTCTTCAGCAAGCACTCCAAACATGGATCAAATGGAACTATGCAATTTATTCCTTCATTCTCTCAGTAGAGAGATAAAGGAAGAAGTATAGAAGTTCCCACTAAGAACTTACGATGAAGTTCTTGAGAGCACCCTCCGAATAGATCAAGCTGTAATAGATAGTGGTCACAAGGCATATGGAACAAATGGGAGGTTAATCATCCCCAACCAAAATACTATGACTTATCCTACTACCACAAACACCAATCAAGGACCTAAAATCCTTAACAAAAACCACGGGGTCACAACAGATGGAGTAACTGACCAAGCAAAAAGGAAAATGTTGTAAATGCTCCACCACCGGTTAACAATCAACGAAACAACAATTTTTCCCCAAAAATCAACATGGTGGATTTTAATCATCCACAACAACAACAAAAATGGCAGATCCAGACATAGGGTCCAAGTCAAAACTCAACTGGATATCAAAACCAAAGGCAACAAACGCAAAAATTAATCCTAATAGTCAAAAATTTAATCGAGTTTGAGACCATAACACATGTCAAACCAACGGCCTAGGAATTACGGTCCCAACTCGTATTATGGCTTCCACAAAATTTGAGGCCATGAAACTAGGACTTGTTGTGACTACAATAAATTCATGCAACGTTTTCCAGAGGAACAAAGACAACTTTTCATAGATATGTTCTTAGTTGATCCTACATCACCTGCGCCAAGTACTTTCACAGGGGTAGTCTCCCCTCAAAATGCACCCCTCAAGATCTTCAATGATCCGCTCCCAAATCACAATAAAAAATTAAATCCAAATGGGACGAACAAGGGTGTAATGATAGGAAACAATGATCATGAAGCCTCGACTTCACTAAATCCACCTGTCACACCACAATTAGGAAATCAGCCATGAACCAAGATAGTCAGTTTAGTGGAGTTAGACACTGAGCTACACGTGGAAGCCATAACAAGGACACGAGAGTATTCCTCTCAGCCAAATCCAAGTTACCCACTAGAGCCAGATAACATTCAACAAACATTAGTAAAACCCATAGGTGCCTATGATTTAATTAATGACCTAACAAAGACCTTCTCTCACATCTCCTTTTTGGACTTGTTGAAGAACTCTCCTACCCATAGGGCTGCTCTTTTAGAAGCATTAGGTTTAGGTCATTTAATTAACATCACTCCTCCTCCCAAAACACAAGTAAACCATATAGACTTTGATATCCACCCTCTGGGGTAGATGGATAGAGATATTGAGTTTATATTTGACATAAGAAAAATGCCAATAGACGTTGAGATTGCATGTAGAGGTGATCCAACCTTACATTTACAAGTGTGGGTTTATAACAATTACGTTAAATGTGCAATGGTTGATGATGGGGCAGCAGTTAACATAGTCCCCTTCTCTTTCCTTCAAAAGATATGGTATGGAGAGACAAACTATTCCATGACTTGGAATACACTAAGAGGATATGATAGCCTTAAAGCCACTTCGATTGGGACTATAACACTACCTATCACCTTAGGACCAAAAACAATCCTCACTGAGTTTTATATTATAGATCGGGAAACTAACTATAATATGATCCTTGACCGACCATGGATATACTGTATGAAGGCAATCCCTTCTACGTTATTTCATGAAATAAGATTCTTGCACTTAGGAAAGATATTCATAGCAAAAGGTGATCTAAAACCATTCAATATACACCTAGCAGACATGAAGAAAAGGCCAGGCATTCACTCTGAGTTTGAACTCCCAACAAACCAACTTAACAAACCAACCAACTCAAAACTAGAAGAAAAATTAATACCTACAACAGAACTAGAGATTACGAACCTAGTCAAGAGCATCCCAACCCTCAAGGATGAAGCTAACATTGTAGAAATAGTGTCATTAGGAACTACTACAAAAATGTTGAGTTGCTAGAACAAGATCTACCAATTTTCCTACCATTTGATTCCACAGGTATGGGATGTACCCTAGGAGTTGGTTCTCTTCCAGCAGAGGAACTCTGCATGGTAGAAGTAACCAAAGCGAAGAAATAGACGTAACAAATGTCCCAACATCCATCTTCCCAAATAAACATTGGAATCTCCACTTTGATGGAGCTAGATGTCATTATGGGGTTTGGGGGGTGTGATCTTTACTTCTCCCGAGGGAAAGATCCTACCGTTCACCTTTAAATTAAATTTTGAATGTACAAACAATGGCGCTGAGTACGAAGCCCTCCTCCTTGGTCTCATCATAGCTAAAAGGCTCGGTGTTAATGACATCAGAGTGTTAGGAGACTCTCAATTAGTAGCAAACCAAGTCTCTGAGGTGTATGAGACTAGAGTTGAACATTTACAGCTCTACAAAACAATAGTATTAGATTTGAGCAAAGGATTTAATTTCATATCAATTGAAGTAATCCTGTGAGAACAAAACCTTCTCGCAGATTCGATAGCAACCTCAACTTCATGTTTCACTCCAAACAGTGAGTTGGAAGACACCCGTTTCATGGTATCCCTTTCATTATTGAACCGTTAGTAAAGAAAACGTCAAAAAACCTCTTCTAACGCACATAGCTAAGAATAAATCTACTATCTTAGGTCACGTTGACAGTGATAGAGCCACTCTTGATTACCTAAACATCTATGTAGAGTTATATCTCACCCATCACATGGTAAATTTGTCCTTAATCCCACATTTGTCTTCTTACTTTGGAAATCCCATGGTAGAGCTTCCCCCATAAAAGGAACTCGACATATACGTGGTAGAGAATGGAGAAGATCTAGAACTACCTCCAGCCCTACCTGAGTTTGAAGAAGGTAACGCTTCTTTGATAGAAGAAACCATTGATATAAACATCGGAACAGAGGAAGAACCAAAGATATTGAAACTAGGATCTTTGTTAACTCCAAAAGAAATAGAAATACACACTCGAATCCTCAAAGAACATCAAAAGGCTTTTGCATTTAATTATAAAGAAATGACGGGAATTGCACCACACATCATGGTACATAACCTCATCACCAAATCAGATGCAAATCCAATTAAACAAAAATTGAGACCAATGAAACCCAAGGTAGCTCTCATGGTGAAGGAAGAAGTAATGAAGCTTCTCCAGGTAGGGTTCATCAAACCGGTCAACTACTCTCAGTGGGTATCTAATATTGTCCCCTGTTCTCAAAAAGAATGGGAAGATACGCATCTACATAGATTTCAAGACATTAACAAGGCATGCCCCAAGGATGACTTCCCATTACCATCCATTGACATCATCATTGACACAATGGCTGGATTTGAGCTTTTGTCCCTCATGGATGGGTTCTCGGGATATAATCAAATTAGAATATATAAACAAAACAAGGCCAAAACCACGTTTATAACTCCTTGGGGAACTTATTGCTATGTTGTTATGTCATTCGGTCTCAAGAACGCTATCGTTACATACCAGTGGGTAATGACATACATATTTCATGATCTTATTCATAAAATCATGGAATCCTATGTAGACAACTTGTTGGCCAAGGCCAGGAAGCGCCGTGATCACCGGAAGTGCTCCGCATCATTCTTTCACGTTTGATCGAATATGGAGTCACACTAAACCCAGAAAAATGTGTATTTGGTGTGACAGGAGGGAAACTCCTAGGTTACATTATATCATCACGAGGGATCGATGTAGACCCAACCAAAATCTGGGTTGTTCTTGAGATGATCCCACCATCAGATGACTCTGGCATTAGATCGTTTCTTGGAAAGCTCGGTGCAATCCAGAGATTCATTCCGGACTTAAGTTTTTTTTGTACATCCGATCAAAAAAATTTGAAAAAGGATTGCTGCATTATTTGGACAAAGGAATTCCATGAGGCCTTCGAAGCAGTTAGACGCTTCTTATTGTCTCCTCCCACGTTAATGCCACCTAGACCAGATCATCCTTTGATCTTATATTCACGAGCTATAGATGTCTCGCTAGCTTGTATGTTGGCTCAAGAAGACGACGATAAACGAGAATGTGTGGTCTATTTTATTAGCTGAACGTTTCTCGATTATGAAACACGTTATACGCAGGTAGAACGAGAATTCCTTGCCATAGTCTTTGTAACCAAACACTTAAGACATTACATACTAAATCAAGAAATAAGGGTCATTGTAAAAACAAACCATTTATGAACTTTCCTCATGCAAGGGTCTTTGTCTAAAAAGGTTGGACACTTTATAACCTTAATGGGTGAATTCAAATTAACTTTTGTAAACCAGAAGTCCATTAAGGAAAAATCATTACAGATTGGTTAGCTAACAACCCGTTAGATGGAGGTGATCTAGTAGATCTGGATTTTCTTGATGAATGCATATATTACATCGAAACCAGACCTCCCATCTCTGAATGTCCTTGGTATACTGATATTATCAATTTTATCATGGACCATACATATCCAGAGGGTGCTACACCACAAAAAAGAAGGTAGTTACGTATTATCATAGCTAAATATGTTATTATAGAACAAGTTCTCTATCATAAAGCTTTCGATGGAATGCTTCTAAGGTGTGTTGACACAGAAGAATCCAAGAAGATTCTCTATGAATCTCACAGTGGAATATGTGGAGGCCACTTCGGTGGTCATGCCACCACTCACAAAATACATTGAATGGGATATTTTTGGCCCACTCTCAAACACGACATAGTAGATTTTGTATGCAGATGCCATAAATGCCAAGAATTTTCCCATGAGATTCACATGCCGGCACAAGCTCTACAACCAATCATGACTCCATGGCCCTTTTCTACATGGGGCCTAGATTTGATAGGGAAATTCTCTCCCTCATCAATGGATGGCCATAACTTCATAATCATGGCCACCGAATATTTTACCAAATGGGTAGAGGCTATGCCTCTTACCACTATACTGTGTCATGATCACCAAGTTCATTTTGAACCAGATCATTTGCAGGTATGATGTCCCACAAATCATTATCTTAGATAATGGCACATCCTTTAAGAACAACAAGGTCCGTGAGCTATGCAGTAAATTTAAAATAAACCATCATATGACCTCCATGTATTACCCTCAAGCCAACGGGCAGGCTGAAGCAACAAACAAGACATTGAAAGCTATTCTACTCAAAATGGTAAAAGAAAACAAATGAGATTGAAATTTAAAGTTATATCCATCCTTTTGGGCCCACCAAACATCAATAAGAACACCAATAGGAGAAACTCCTTTCTCATTGGTATTCAGAGAAAGATATTTCTACCACTTGAGGTTGAAATACCTAGTCTCCGCATCCCACTACAAGAGGGTTCTAGATGAGGAAGCTTATAGAGATGTATGCCTCTCCTAAATAGAAAGCCTAGATGAGGCCAAAGTTAAATGTTGAACAATGGCATAGATTCTATCTTTGACCGGATGTCTTGGTAGTATAAAAAATAGGTATATGACGAGAAATATATGAAGGAGATCTAGTTCTAAGACTAGACAACCGGATCGATAAGAAAATCAGTGAAGGAAGAAAGTTTTAGCCCAAGTGGTTGGGCCCATATTGAGTTATGAAGGACTACAGAAATGGTGTGTATCTCTTGTGCACACTAGAAGGTGAGGAATTTGGTGAAACTGTCAATTCCTTGCACCTTAAATGGTTTTACACATGAAGCATCAACACTATTTGTATAATTATATCTACATTGCATCTTCATTTAGATAGGTTCATTTTGTTCGCTCATTTCATAAAATTTGGTGATCAAGGGACTTATTCTTAAGCAATTCATTACAAAATTCTAATGGTATTGGCAGAAGCATTCAAATCATACTTCTTCATTTTCATAACATCATCAACTATTTCAGAATCATGTCATCAATTAAAGCTAGATATGACAAAGTCTTAATGGTAGCCATACCAAGGCCTGCATGCTTGTTCTCACTTTTGTTTCTTCCTAGGATAGGTGTCTTTCCTATGGTCTATTCTAGAAGCTTCATGGTGTCACATCTATCCCGTATATAGATCTCTTTGGAAATAAGAACATACTAACATTTTTCTCAAATAAATAAGTCGATTAATAGATCAAACAGAAAATTTTACTTTTACACATTTCCTTGCCCTACCAACCTTCGGTGATGAACTTACGTCTCTTACTAGTGATGTAGGGTTGGGAAAGGATGGGAATGCCCTTACTCACCTGTACCTTGTCCATGGTGATAAGCCCATGCTTCTTACTAGTAGCATGGGGAAAGGTGTAGGGGTCCTCTTGTGAGAACGTTGAAGGCCATAAGAAAATAGTTCAAATAAACCTTTGAAATCTTGAGTCAAAAAAATGAATCAGATGTCCAAAATTCCAAGAGAGTTCAAAATCCTGAAAAACCAGATTTTTTCAACCAAGTGGTCATCTACAAATCTAAGTCTAGATAAACTACAAAGCAAGTCGCATTCTAAACTATGGAGTCACTTGAGTAGGGTAGGTTTGTAGTATCCTAATTTGGTTCCACCAACTCTTTATCTATCTCCCATCATTATCATTTCAAAAATCCTCACAACTTGTGCCCTTTCTAGCTCTCGGTGGTGAGCCCTCACATCTTACTAGTTGCGTGGAGTTAGGAGTGGGGCAAGTTCATCTGCTCATCATATCAATTTATCATCACATTTTGTCAAAACAAATATGAAGTACCGGAAAATTTCTTATAGAAGCTAAAGTTCAAGGTCACAAGTTCATTTGCATCATCATACATCAGCATCACAAAATACAAAAAGAAAGAAAGCATTTGTGTCATTTGTTCTCCATTGCATACATTCTGAAAAGCATATAAAAACAAGAATTCTAATAAGCATCTAATATACATGTGGAAATAAATCACAAAATCCTAGACACCAAGAGTCTGATCCAAACAGAAGTATATATATATATATAATCAAGTTTTATGTATAATGCCATCATGCGCTAGGCATGGTCAAAACACTCAATGAGCCCAGAAAATACAAAATGATTGTATAAACAATCTAACAAGAGTCACTAAAAAAATCCAAGTGGCCTCTCAACCCCTATGAGATCCCTCTCGAAGGTGTACGACCATGTTTAGGTGTTCTAAGTGCACTAAAGGCTCACGGTCCCAAACAGTAGCTATAGCCTCGCTATGAGAGTGGCTCCTCATCAGGCACTCTACAGTCCTATACCCGGCTAACTCGGTATGGAGGGAAGTCACCATCTTGGCCACATGCCAGACAGGGGAAAAGACATCACTATGCCTACCAGTTGCTGAAGGCTCCCTTGCATCCACCGATAAGCTCGGCGTAAGTCTTCTCCATGGGGAGCATCAGGGTATCAGTACATACCTAGTGAATCAAGTCTCGCCACTCATCAATAGTCTCTACAAACAAAGGAGAAAACAAATTAGAAATAATCAAAAGATAAAAACAAAAATGAACAAAAGGAGAGATAACAACTAAGGCAATCCTAGCTAAAAACAAATATTAAAAGAAGAGTGACAACTCACTCGGATCTCCGGGCCTCCAAGAGGGATCCCTAGGATCAACACCTGCCACGATGTTGCCACTGACTGATGTCCTCCTCCTATGTCTGGGGCAACATAGCATCCTACTATAGACTCATCCTCCCCACCTAGGTCCTGAGAGGGAAACTCCTCTAAGACTAGAGTCACCCTCTCCACACTCTGCTCTGCCCTCTCACCTATAAGATCTCCTGAGTGTCATGCCACTCAAGATCACTATCCTCCTCTCCACCCGACTCACTGACCTCCATGTCCTTGGTCTCCTCCTCCGTCTCTCCCCCTGTGAACTCCTCAGACTCAAAGTCTATATCAATAGGGTCATCATCGCTTATGGGTAGGACTCTGGCGTAATCCTAAGTAAAGGTACCTAAGGAGCACCAACTCTCTCTTGGGCACTACCACCTACCTAGCTGCTGCAATAGGGATGCTAAGAGTAAGAGCATGGGCCTAACCCCGACCTCAGGACCTCCCCTAGCCTCCCAAACGGATCTCGAACACCGGCACCTTTGGGAAGCATACCAATGTAGTCAAGGCCAAACTGCTAAGACACTCGATTAAAAGGGTGTGTCTCTACCTTCCCGTCCTATCCATAAGTTGCCCTATAGTAGAGCAAGAAATCAAAGTGAGGGTCTCCTCACCCCATAACCCTACCATGGCCTGATAAGGTGTGGCCTCCATGTCATCAGTGGTCAGGGAAGCAACTGGCTGGTGGGGTGCTCTAAGCACCGACATCTCTATCCATCTAGCTGCCCTCACGGCTCCGGGATCTGCCACCTCTATGCCTCTCCCATAGGGGATGATGCACTCATAGACCTAGCTCATAACCAAGGTCGGATGGCTCAAATACTATCCCTGTAAGTGAACCACCCTGTACAAGTTGTGATAGGTGGTCCCAAGTATATCGGCTCCCCAGGCATAAATCTAGCCATGTGCCTCAATCTGTGCAATAATAGGGGACCAACAGTAGAGTAAGGTGTCCCCTCCCTTGTCCCCGATCAATCTCGAGGCAAGGATCCCCATAATGGCCTGACGAATCAAAGGGATAGGAAAGCTAGGAATGGAACGGACCCTCACCCCCTTCTTCGAACCAGTGGAGACAACTGTGTCTCCCATATATGTAGCCCACTGAGCTATCTGAGCCTACGACCCCGCTGTCTCAAGTGTAAGCCATCTCCCGATGATCAAGACTCCCAAGATGTGGTAGACATCCTCCAAGGTGATAGTCCACTCACCCCTGACTCCTAGAAATTGGAAAGTGTTCTGATCAGCATCCCAATACGAAAATAGGTCACATAGTATGTGACTAGAAGGTGCGACATGAGGAACCCGTGATATACGTAATATGTCGCCCTCTGAAGAGTATCCTACTCGGCCTGAGAAAGTGCATCCAACACTACTAGAAGCCAATCACACTCTCTCTCTCAGCTCCATCTGATATATTCCTCCTTCTACATACACCCAAAAACACACAAAAAGGAGTAAGTTAGTATTGGAATCACATTGGAAAAAATCATTAAAGCAAGTAAAAATACTAAAATTGCAAAAATGAACTCAAATTAATGTAGTTTTAACATTCTGAAGAGAACCACCGCCCTGAGCAGGGTGGCGGTTCCATAACCACCACCTTGGAAGGCGGCGGTCCTATAACCGCCACCCTGCTCAAGGTGGTGGTCGTGTCCCACATTTTCAAATGGGTCACGTGCCCTAAAAACACTCAAAAACACAAAAAATGACCATTTTGACTAAAATGAGAGCCTACCCATTAGGCGTCCCCCAAGGACACATTTAAAACTAGAAATTTCAAAAATTACCCCCCCATGGCGAAGATTTCATCATTTTTACATTTTAGGTATAAAAATGGTAAATCGAGAAGAACTAACCTGAGATCTCATGGGTCGATGTTCCACTCGTTAAAGGCATGATCACTATCTCGTCATGAATGTTTTGACTATACTCTCGTCAAAAACCATCACTGTGGGTCCCAGAGCTCAAAATCAATCAAATCAACATGCGCAAATGAATAGGAAAATGGGCCCATTTTTATATATATAGCATTTTGACTCATCTTGGATGCCCCTTTTCATAGGTTTGGAGCGCCGATGGAGGTAAGTTCTTATCCCCTGCAAATGGTAAGTCCTCACTTCATATTATTTTAGTATTTATTTTTTGATTTATTTTATCTATCTGCACTTGAGTCTTCTTTTCATTTTGCAGGTAGCAAGAATTTTGGATGGTGTCATTTCGACACACGGACATGTCAGGTATAATTTCTAATTTCCCATTTTGGGACCACCATACTCAGACCC
The DNA here is from genome assembly GCA_018340775.1 of Taxus wallichiana var. yunnanensis. NCBI lineage: Eukaryota > Viridiplantae > Streptophyta > Pinopsida > Cupressales > Taxaceae > Taxus > Taxus wallichiana. Next base: position 216,539,404 of record CM031239.1, read on the forward strand.
ACCATTTTACATCTCTTCATGGCTAAAACGCTTCTCCGGGGGAAATATGTATGTACCCAAAATTGTAAGGGTAGTTTGCTGGTAAACGATGTTACACATGCTCCAATGATGATACAGGTCTCCTCGCAAGGTGTTCGGGATCCAAAAACTTATCGAGTGTGCATTAACATCCCGCATGCCCCACTTAGCCTCTGCATGCTTTGTTTTCTCTTTCCCCTCTTTTCCTTTGCATTTTGTCTTCAGTGACGAAACCACCACCCTGCCTAGGTGGTGGTCTCGTGACCGCCGCCCGCCCAGCAGGTGGCGGTCCTATCCTATAACCACCCCCGCCGGGGTGGTGGTCCTTCACGCGTTTTCCATCACACTTTTTTTTATCACGACTTGCATGATTTTTCAACTTTTACCAGCTTTCTCATCCGTTTTTGCTTGTATTTATGATTTTGGTTCCCTGGAATAGTGTTTCTTCATTGTTTATAGTAAAAGAGTCCTAGTTGGAGTTACCTTTGGGTGAATGGGAATTCTATAAATATCTGGTTTGATTACAAGCAAATGCCCCTCAAAATTGCCCCTCATCTTCTCATTTCAATAATTTAGTCTTTCAGTTCTTGCTTAGGAATTCAATAGTTTTCATTTGTTACATGCATAGTTAGTCTTATTTTGTTGTTTAGAAGCCACATGATCTTCTTGTTCTAGTGTTATTATTGTTTCATACAATCAATTGAGGTAGGATAGTTTCATTTTTAGTCTGAAGCCATTAGAGTTACAGGTTTTGTTCATCAAGAAGGATAGTTTCAGGTTCTAGATGTTTTGTGTTGTATGACTCATAATAAATCCCGCTAGGAATTGCATAAGCCAAGCTCTATTCTCTTGTGCTATCCCTCTCCTACTTGCATTGTATTTAGTCTACATCCAAAGCTTCCATTGTTCCAATACCTACTCCTATTGATGCTAGCATTACACACTTTTCTGGATTCATGTGAGCATGAAGGAACGAGGAGACCACATTGAGGGGACAAAGCCACACACAATCAGATTCGCCATTGTTCTACAAAATCTAGGTTCAAGCTTTCAAATTTCTAGTTAAAACATATCAAATAGAGTAGTGAATCATTTCATTTCAGTTAATCTTACTTTCGATATTACGGGGAAGCTGTGGGGATTGATAGTTTCTGAGAAACTATGATTCATTCCTCACTTTTGAGGTAAGATCGGGGTCTTTCAAATATATTAGATCAGTTATTTAGTTATTCAGAATAGATTTACAACTACACAAGCAGGTAGCTATACTCGGCTACTTTGCTTGTTTTAAATTCATTATTAGCTTAGTTTTCATTTTCTAGATATTAAATAATTGCTCTTTCAATTCTATTAAATAGTTGTTATCTTAATTCTGTTAAAATACTCTATCAAAAATACAAAAATAGAGAATTTATATATGTTGTGGATATACTTTACATAATTAGTTTACTTTTCTTTAGTTAGATTTATATTGTTTCTTTTGTATGACAATCATGGGACCTAGGGAGCCTAGAGAATACATATTTGAGCCAATCGTGCCTCAACCCAATCTTGTTGCAGAAATAATTGACATAGACCAAAATCTCAGAATTTAGGTCTTCTGAACAATAATAGACCTACAAGAAATCAGCTCATAGTTAAGAGGATTAAACATAGAAGATGATAAAGTGCATACGTTTTGGTCAAACCAGCCAAACCACAGATTGCCCTAAATAAATATTTGCATGACTGTAGAAGGGCTTGAAAAAGATAAAATGTCTGGTTGTGATCGTTTGGTCCCATAGCCAGATGCAGGAGACATTCTCATTGACATCAACACTAGCTTAAGAATTCAAGTTGCCAGAACACCTGTAAGGTACTCTGAGAAGATTACGTAACTTTTAGCTCTAAACATAGAGGTCAAAAAGGCATATGACTACTGGATATTAGGGATTAGGGATTGATTCTACACATGACCATAGGAGGCCCACAATGACCACGAACCTATGGTTGTGATCCACAGGTCCCACAACCCAATGGGCCCACAGGTCAATCAGACATTGATGCTGGTTTACGCACATTAGTATTTAGATCCTCTCCACTTCCACCAATCATTATCACACAACTATCCTCACTAGACGTAATAACTAATCAAGCTAAGGATTTCTGGACTAGACCAGAGAATCACCCATAGAATCCACCATACATCCATCATCCATTTTCATGACCCTGTCAGGGAATATCTACGAAGGACCTACAGGTTATCTTCCACGTATCCCAAAACCTATAGATCGAATCATGCTAGAGCTTAATATTGATTGAAGTCTTTGAGAAGTCATCCTCACTGAATGATATATCACACCATTTCAGAGTTAGGAGGGCTGTTAGTGCAAATCAGAGCACCCTTTGGATGTCCTATCATATTTCTAGTTTGACATTTTAGCATCCAGTGTGATTGCACAACATTGAATCTTTTCCCCAAGTGTGGGACTTGTAAAATGGAAAAGAATCTCTAGATTATAGGCTAGTTCCTCAACTCCTCTTATCAGGTATATGGATGAAATTTTTAGAGGATTAAATTCACAATTCCTACTCTAAATTCCAAGGGGATAGAGATAGAGAATGCAAGAAAAATGAGACTAATGCTGATAAGGTGATGCACCAAGGGAGTAATAGACACCTGTTATTGAAAAACATACATAGTCCAGGAGGAAATACAACAAAAACATGCAAAAATTACCAAAATGTGATGAGAGGTTAGGAAAGCAATGATAAACATATGAAAGGATTGAGAAAACTTTTAATCATAGAGCATATATTATCATTCCAGGTCCAACAATGACCAATAGGAAAAAGAGATGTTTTATTTACATGGAAAGGTAAAAATTTCAACAATTTTTCCAAAATGGAAGAAAAAGGGAATTTGCAAAGGTAAAAGAGTGTCTCCTTCTAAAAAAATGAGCCCATTCTAGCTTTTACCATGCAAAAATGAGCCTAGGAGAGAGAAATGTGGGAAAACATGAAAGGAGCTTCAACCACCAACCAAAATTCAATAAAACAACATTTCTATTGCCATGCTTTGGGAGAGAATGCAAGCCATTCTTCATTAAAAATGGTGGTTGAAACGTCATTTCTATTGATTTCCACGTGCAAGAGGTGTTTTCCAATTTTATCTCTCCAAAGTCCACCAAAACAAAAAAATTGATCCCAAAATCATGTAGATAATTTCACTAGCTTTCCGTTGATATAAAAACGTGAAAATCGAGCTCTGGATCGAAAGTTATTCTCATTTGAAAATTTAGGGCAAAACAGGCCAAAACGGGTGGTGGGCCGAAAATATGAAATTTTCCCACCTTTTGCATTTGGGAAAATTTTCCCAAAATCTCCATGCCCCACCATTCTGGTGCCATGTGGCATGATGTTATTGGTCGTGGACTCTTCTTGCTTCATCTTCCATCATTTTGGCCATTGGAAAATTTTCCAAAAATTCTCTGCCATTTGGATGACTCCGAGGACACATCAGACGATGTGATTTACTACAGGATTTTTTCTGTCTGCTCCATTGCTTTTGACCATCTTTTCTAACTTGGACACATGGAAAAACCCCATCAAATGTGATCTTTCCCGCCATTTTTTCTTATGGGCCTACCTTCTCCATTTTTCCACCACTGGACATGTGGCAAGATCTAACTGGTTGCGGCCTTTGGGAGCGGACTTTTTCTTTACCGTTTTCCTTTAAAATTTCTTTGGGAAAAAATCCCAACTTTTCCCCATGCTCCGCAGGTCTTCGAGACATGTGGCCTCCTATTATTGGTTCAGGCCTTGGGGAGCGGCTTTCCCTTTTGATTTTTTACACTTGGGAAAAAAAGGAAAAAATCCCTTCGTGCCCCTGACCCTCGATGCCATGGTGACACGTGGCTTGATCTGACTGGTTGGCGGGCCTTCGGGCTGAAATTTCCCTTTTGCATCTCCTTCAAACACTTCACCAAATTTCTTAACTTCCTCTACACCCCACCAATTTTTTCGGTCTTGGGACATGTGGCAAAGTGTGATTGGGTGCGGGCTCTTCCTACTTCATCTTCCATGGTGCCAACACTTAGTCAAATTTTCCATCTTCCCTCCACCTGGACGCGTGGCCTCCTATTATTTGTCGGTGGTCCCTTGGGGTGAAAAATTCCTTCTGAAATCTTGCCAAACACTTGGTAAAAATTCCAAGTTTACCTCCGCCCTCCACCCTTCCGAGGACACGTGGCCTCATCTTATTGGCTCGGGCTTTTCTTGGGAAAATTTTCCATGAAAACTCCACCGAGCCATAACTTCAAAAATACATGGAGTTAGGAGGAAAACTTTACCTTTTTGGAAAGCTGAGAAAAATATCTATCCAATGGTGCCATTTCCAGAAGGTTTTGAGTGACTGAAAAGCAAAAAATTATGACTGAGGCACAAGAGAGGAAAGAATGAAGGGAGTTAGCCACAAAATGAGCAAGGGGCTCATTTTGGATAACAATTTTGGTGACTCAGAGGGGTCATCTACCTGCTGGATGAAGTTACCAGTTGCCTAAAGCAATCCATTGGGCATGGGATCATTAAATTCTTTATTTGGTACCCCAACTGATTAGAACACTGCAAGGAGGAAGATGGAGGGTAGAACACCATCTGATTGGAGTAAGGCCTACAAAACACATTTCTTGGAACAACAAGCTTGTGCCAAAGCACTTAGGGAAAGAAAAACTAAACTACAACAAAACAATGTGCATAAGCACTTGGAGGAATGAAAACCTAAGCTAATATGTACAAGGTGGAGAATTTCTTTCAGTAGAAATGCTTCAGATGGATTCCATTGACTGGAATCTGCAACTCTTCACCATCCAATGTAGACAATTGGAAGGCATTGTTGTCCTTACACTTTGTGACCATGTATGGGCCACTCCAAATGGCATCAAATTTTGAATGCCTCCCCGGTTTTGTTCTATCTGCATCCCATTTTAATGCTAGATCTCCAACTTGGAAAGATATATCCTTGGCCTTTCTATCAAAGGTCTTCTTGATCCTTCTCCATTGCTTGGGACACCTGATTTCTGATTTCTTGGAGCTCCATCAATTTTGCATATCTAACCTCCATGGGTCCAAACTCCAATAACTCCAATTGTTTCATGAGTTCCAATGTTGGCAACTCAAGTGACATGGGAAAAATTACCTCTCTTCCATAAAAAGATTCAATGGAGAGTTACCTGTAGATCTCTTGGGAGTTATCCTATCAACCCATAAGGCTGATTTCAACTTAGTATGCCAAGACCTCTGATTTTCATCAAGAGTCCTCCTAATGATCCTTAACAAGTTCTTGTTTGTAGATTCAGCTTGGCCATTACCCTGAGGGTAATAATTTGATGAAGTGCTTAGGTAGATCCCATTCTTGACAGCCCATTCAGTTACCTTGGACCCAATGAATGCCAATGCATTATCTGATATTATTGTAGCAGGTATGCCAAATCTGGTTGCTATTCCCTCATAGAAGTCCAGGATGCTAGATTCATTTGCTTCCTTGAGTGCTACTACTTCAGTCCACTTGGTGAAGTAATTTGTTGCTGTTAGAATCCATTTGTGTCCTTGGCTTGAATTTGGATTAATGACTCCAATGAAGTCCAAACCCCATTGCATGAATGGCTGGTCAACTGAAATTGGATGCAATGGAAGGGCAGCTAGTCTCTCTTTACCCGTGAAGAATGCACAATTCTTGCACCTCTTGATCCATGCATAACAATCACTAAAAATCTTGGGCCAATAATAGCCATCCCTCATGATCTTCAGAGCTATCACTCTTGGTGCAAAATGACCACCAGCTGATCCACCATGGAACTCTTCCAACACCCTATGAATCTGATTTGTACCAATGCATCTCAGCAACACTCCATTCACATCCCTTTTGAACAAAACACCATCAACAAGGGCATATGGGACAACCTGCAATCTGAATTGTCTTCTTTTGGTCTTGTTCATCTCTGGAGGGCATAGACCTATGTTTAGGAAGTGCATTATGTCTTGGGTCTAGCAAGGAGTGAGGACACCATCATTTTCTTCTTGAGTGCTTCCTTGGTCATGGCTGTCTTGCAACGCCAAAATAACCTCCTTCTCATTACATGCTTCCTTGTGTTTATTCAAGACCAGTTGCTCACACAATCCTTTTCCTTTGACCAAATTGGTGAATTTGATCTCAATGTCATACTCCATGACACGAGTAATCCAACCTGCTCTCTTTTCATTCAAGTCTTTGTTGAGGAGGAAGTCTTTAACTCCCACATGAGAAACCAATAATTGAACCTTGTTGTTTGAAACTAGATGCTTGAATTTCTTCAAGCTCCTAATTACTACAAGAACATGCTTCTCAATGAAAGAATACCTCACCTCATAATCCTCCAGGCTTTGGTTGAAGAAATAAATTGGCTGCTCATCATTGTCTTTGTTCTGTTGTACCAAAATTGCAGAAATAGTATCATCACCTCCAAATGCATAGAGGATGAAATCCTTGGAGAAATCTGGGTTAATGAGAGTTGGGGCTTGTGAGATGGCTTCTTTGATTGCTCCAAAACTTTCTTTTCCTTCTGTTGTCCATTTGAAAGCTATGCTTTTCTTTAACATCTTGGTGATAGGCTTGACTAGGGCTGCAAAATTTGGGACAAACCTCCGAACAAAATTTATCCTCCCTAAGAAACTTTGAAGGGCCTTCTTATGGCTTGGCAATGGTAGTGCTCTTATGGCTTCAACTCTTTCTGGATCAATTGCTAATCCTTCTTGGGAGACAATGTGGCCAAGGAGTTTTCCTTCATGGGCTAGAAAAATACACTTTTTGGGGTTCAAAGATACCCCAAATCCTCTACACCTTTGGAACACTTGTCTCAAGTGAAAGAGATGGTCTGCTGCATTCTTTGAAAAAATAGTGATATCATCAAGGTATATCAACACCATGTTGTTAATCAAATATTTGAATGCCATGTCCATTTCCCTTTGGAATGTAGCTCCAGCGTTGGATATCCCAAATGGAATTTTCCTATATGCATAAGTCCCCCATTTGGTTGTAAAGGCTATCTTAAACTGATCCTCCTCTGCCACCATAATCTGATTGTACCCTAAATAGCCATCAAGTAATGAAAACCTTTAGATCCAACAACAACTTGCAAGATCTGTTCCGTAGAAGGAAGTGGGTAATGATCCTGAGATATGCTCTATTCAAATATCTCAAGTCAACACACAATTTGATTTCCCCACTCTTCTTTCTTACTAGAACCAAGTTGGCCACCCAACTAGAATGCTTGATAGGGAATATGATACTTGAATCTATCAACTTATTCATTTTTTTTCTCATGAGAGGCTCCATGTGTGGATTGATTGGCCTTTTTTTTTGCCTAATGGGTTTAGTACTTGGATCCAATTCAATGGTGTGTTGAGCTAACTCGGGATTGAAACCTTTCAAATCTTCATAGCTCTAAGAAAACACATCAGGGAATTCTTGACAAAGCTGTATGAACTCATACCTTTCTTGCTCAGTTGTCACTTTACCAACTTGGAGTGATTTTCCTTCTTCCACCAAGATGGACACTGAATCTTCTCCCTTGACTTGAATGTTTTCCTTCTCCTTCCTAAACTGATCATTAGGATTGAAAATGGACTCCAAAGTAATAAGTCCCTTTGGTAGTTTGTTGGTTCTCAGCTATACCACTTGGTCACCATACTGCTGCTCCAACTTTTCTTGATTTTTAGCTGAGAACTCAGCTTCTTCTTGTAAGAAATGGATGATTTGTTGATCACTTTCAAACACTTTCCAACTTACATTGTTGTCTGGCACAGAAGGCCTTACAATCACATGGATGTTTGGTTGTACCTTGTCTTTTTGGATGCTTTCAACAACATCAAAGGCTGCTCCAACTACTGCAATCTTGTCAACAGCTTGGTTCTCTTTTCTAGGAATGGATTTGATGCCAAAGCCCTCAAAATATTCAATGAGGTCCCACACCCTATTTTTTAAGCACTTGAGAAGATCATTCTTGGCAGCATGCTTCCCTTGACTTGGTTGACAATAAACTCACTGTCACCAAAGACTTGCAAGTTATTTATCCTTCTTTTGATTGACCAATGCAATCCTTGTATCAAGGCTTCATATTCAGCAGTGTTATTAAAACATGAAAACTGAAATCTAAAAGCTAAATAATACCTAACTCCTTGAGGTGAAACAAGCATAGCTCCCCCTCCTACATCTTGTCTAATTCTTGATCCATCAAAGAAAAGCGCCATACCTCATTGTCATCCTTGTGGTCTGGTTTGGTGATGCTAGCAATAATATGATTTTCTTCATGCATGTAATAGACTCCTAGCTCAGATTCTTCTATTTCTTGATAAGGATCAAAAGCATGCACCTTTCTTGCCCATTCATCAAGATTCAAATCGGGATGCTTCCAACCTTGGTGTTAGCTTCATCGCTGCTTGGATAATCCTCCTTATCGAACACCGAATAATTGGTATTGATTTGGCTTAGAGTGTGAGGCTCAATGTGAAAGTTTACAATAGGCTCAAATATAATTGTGGCTTTAGTTCCATATCTTGTTCTCGAACAACATGTGTGACGAATCAGCATATAAGTAACCTCCAATCTTAGCTTTGAAATCCCCGACAAGCATAGGGCAAAGAGTGGTGGAAGGTCTATTACCGAGACATCTTGCAAAACAACAATGTTGGGGCATGCGTGCAAAGTGAGACTCAAATTTTTAATCACTCCTACTTTTGTTACTTCTGTCCCATCCAATTACACTACCCCTTTGGATATGACTTCATATTGAATCCCCAACTGGTCAACTATTTGCTTGGGCATTACTGAACTACTTGCTCGAATTAATCATGCAGTTGTGTACTAAATGGTTTCCAATGATCAATGAAACATAGAATGGAGGGGGCTTCAACATTTTACCTTGCTGTCCTCCATGATTCCCTCAAAGCAGGCTAGGAAACATTTGTGAGTACCTTCTCTTGCATTTGGACCCGCTCATTTAAAGTTGACTAGTCCTTCATGGCAGCTTATAGCAAATCTCTTTGGCCTGGGATGGATAGTGATTCCCACATTGATATGTTTACATTTGTCTTCTTCATCTGATCAATGATGTTGAATGGAGATGAAGCATCTCTCTACTATCCCTTGGCCTACACATTCATTCCTTACACATGGGCAACAACAACTAGCATCTGAGTTGGCCTAGGAGCTGTTTTAGGCAGTCCTTGCATGTTTGGAACTACATTTTGTTTGCCAATAATTTGTGGAGTGGTAGAAGGTTGTGAATTACTTGGAGCCAATGGCTATTCTTCACCCAAATTTATCCTTTTTGACCTTGTGTTGGCTGCAACACTTTAGGAGATTGTTTGATTCATGCCACAAAAATCTTCTGCCTGCCAAAATTTACAAGTGTGGTATCATTTGAAGCTGATTGTTGCTGGGATATTTCTTGTTGTTGGTTATTTCCTTGACTCCCTTCACCCTCCACACCAATTTTTGTTACCATCAAGGCTTGATTTAGAGCACCATTAAAGCACATAGACTGGTTTTGAGGTTCATTGCATGGGAAACACCAATCATACTCTTGAGCCATGTTGTTTTGCACCGCACTATTTCTTTAGAGGTAGATGTAGCATTGGGATTATAGGGCTGAAATGGTCTCATTTGGTAGGAGGTCTTGCTTGATTTTGATTTGAGAGCTGGATTGGGTTGTCTTTAAGGCTGGTATGGCTGCCTGTTAAGCTAAGCTTGAGGCTAGAAAGAAGGTCTAAAACCTTGGGCTTGCTACCTCTTGAGTGTAACCAGCTCATTACCTAAATTTTGCAATTGCTTCATGAATTCTTGAAGTTCATTTGAGGCACTAGAAGATGAAGTAGAAGCTTCACTTGGATTCTGATTTCTAGGAGTGGTAATAGGAGCTAAAATAGGCACTTGACTAGTGCTTGGACCCTCTAAACTTGGATACAATGGCATTGGATGCCTAGGAGCTAGCTTGCCAGCTTGAATCAAACAATTTTCAGCTCTAATGGCAATGCTATAAGCAACAGGGATAGTTGTGCCTCCCATGGATTAAATTAACATAGAAATATCAAAATTTAAAGATTTAAGGTAATATAGAAAAGAACCTTCTGCTGTTGGCCTTATTTCCATTGGAATTCTCTCCCAAGTCCTTTGAAACCTGAAGTTGAAGTCATCCAGCTACTCATTGGGAGCTCTCTTGATGGTTGTCAATTGTTCCAAAAGGGACAAGTTATCTCCTTTCTCCAAACCGCTCATAGAGGGCTATACATAGTTGGTTCCAATTTTGGATAGAGCCCAAGGCAAGACTCTGAACCATTGTAAGCCTTCCCTTTGAATTAAAATGCCATCAATTTGACAATGACTTGCATCTCATCAATCTCATGGATTGCACAAATATTAGCAATATCTTGACATGATCACCGGAGTGGTTTGATTCTCTCCAAAGAAAGTATGGAATGTTCTTTAGTGCTGCAACTGGGATTGGATTTTGTGCATTGAGAGCAAGTGGGCTGCTACCAGTGAAATTGACATATGGGTTGTGTTGTGCCATTCTGATTGGCCTTAGAACCCTCGTTGATTGGATGAAAGGTCTACCAGGTGGAGGAGTTGATAGAGTTTTGTTTGGTGGAGATGGAGACCTTTGAACTCTCCTCCCTCTTTGCCTTCTTCTTGGAGATAATTATAGATACTCAAACAACACCTCTTCTTCTCCAACTCTTGACCTTGTGGTGATTCTTCTCATGAGTTTTCAGGTATGTACTGCTAAAACCAGCTGATTCTTCTTCCTTGGAGTCACCAGATGTGTAATTTAGGGCTCTTTTAAGTAAGAAACTTGCAACAAATTCAAATAATTTTTGTTGCAATGAAGATGAAGACCTCTAAGGTCCCACCAAGCATGCCAAATATATTAGTGAAAATCAGCATCACCTATCAGATTTCTAGTTTGACATTTTAGCATCCAGTGTGATTACACAACATTGAATCTTTTCCCAAGTGTGGGACTTGTAAAATGGAAAAGAATATCCAGATTAGAGGCTAGTTCCTCAACTCCTCTTATCAGTATATGGATGAAATTTGCAGAGGATTAAATTCATAATTCCTACTATAAATTCCAAGGGGATAGAGATAGAGAATGCAAGAAAAATGAGACTAATGCCGATAAGGTGATGCACCAAGGAGTAATAGACACTGTTATTGCAAAAATACAGTACCAGAGGAAATACATCAAAAACATGCAAAAATTACCAAAATGTGATGAGAGGTTAGGAAAACAATGATAAACATATGAAAGGATTGAGAAAACTTTTAATCACAGAGCGTATATTATCATTCCAGTCCAACACAATACATGCGTTACAATGACCAAGAGGAAAAAGAGATGTTTTATTTACATGGAAAGGTAAAAATTTCCACAAATTTTTCCAAAAATGAAGAAAAAGGGAAGTTGCAGAGCTAAAAGAGTGTCTCCTTCTAAGAAAAATGAGCCCATTCTGGCTTTTACCATACAAAAACAAGCCCAGGAGAGAGAAATGTAGGAAAACATGAGAGGATCTTCAACCACCAACCAAAATGCAATAAAACAACATGGGCATCCTTAAAGGTCCATTCCCTGACATTTTTCACCATGCTAGGAGAGAATGCGAGCCATTCTTCATTAAAAATGGTGGTTGAAATGTCATTTCTATTGATTTCCACGTGCCAGAGGATTTTTCCAAATTTCTCTCTCTAATATCCACCAAAATAGAAAACTGAGCCTAAAATCATGTAGATAATTTCACCAACTTTCTGTTGATATAAAGAACATGAAAAATCGAGCTTTGGATTGAAAGTTATGCTCATTTGAAAATTTAGGGAAAAACAGGGTCAAAACGGGTTGGTGGGCCGAAAATTTGAAATTTTCCCACCTTTTGCATTTGGGAAAATTTTCTCAAAATCTCCACACCCCTCCATTCTAGTGTCACGTGGCATGATGCTATTGGTTACACACTCTTTCGCTTCATCTTCCATCGTTTTGGCCCTGGAAAATTTTCCAAAATCCTTCACGGCTAGATGACCCAAGGACACATGGCACGATGTGATTTGCCATAATTTTTTTTCTCTGTCTATTTTTTTTTTTGAGCATCTTTTCTGATTTGGACACATGGTAAAACCCCATTAGACATGAGATTTCCCTACCATTTTTTCTTGTAGGCCCGCCTTCTCCATTTTGCCGCCACGTGGACACGTGGCAAGATCTAACTGGTTGCGGCCTTTGGGAGTGGACTTTTTCTTTACCTTTTTCCTTTAAAATTGCTTTGGGAAAAAATCCCAACTTTTCCCCATGCTCCGCAGGTCTTCGGGACATATTGCCTCCTATTATTGACTCGGGCCTTGGGAGCAGCTTTCCCTTTTGATTTTTTACACTTGGGAAAAAAAGGAAAAAATCCCTGCCCCCCCCCGACACCGTGGCGACATATGGCTTGATCTGACTATTTGGCAGGCCTTCGGGTCGAAATTTCCCTTTCACACCTCCTTCAAACACTTTGCCAAATTTCTTAACTTCCTCTGTGCCCCACCAATTTTTCCAGTCTTGGGACACGTGGCGCAGTGTGATTGGGTGCGAGCTCTTCCTGCTTCATCTTCCATGGCACAAACACTTAGTCAAATTTCCCATCTTCTCTCCACCTAGACGCATGGTCTCCTATTATTCATCGGTGGGCCCTCGGGGTGAAAAATTCCTTCAAATCTTGCCAAACACTTAGTAAAATTCCAATTTTACTTCTGCGCTCCGCCCTTCCGAGGACATGTGGCCTCATCTTATTGGCTCGGGCTTTTCTTGGGAAAATTTTCCATGAAAAACTCCTTCGAGCCATAACTTCAAAAATACATGGAGTTAGGAGGAAAAATTTACCTTTCTGGAAAGTTGAGAAAAATCTTTATCCAATGGTGCCATTTCCAGAAGGTTTTGAGTGACTGAAAAGCAAAAAAATATGACTGAGGCACAAGAGAGGAATGAATGAAGGGAGTTAGCCACAAAATGAGCAAGGGGCTCATTTTGGATAACAGGCCTTCTTTACCTTACATTCTGATTCCATTAATGCACATCGAAGACATAAGATTTCTAACTAGTTTGTTTGTGCCCTCCACATATATTCCATCCCTACCGGTTGTCTCTCGGCATGACCTCGAGAGGTCGCACGAGGAATACTTACTTGTATAATCCCATGCTCACATGTCACTTTTCCATCGTATAGTACAATCATGTTCTAAATTGAACATCAAAACATATGTTCAATTTCTATCAAAATGATATGTTGTTAGTTGTTATGTGCTTCAAGAAGTGGTTTTGGAATATTAACAAAGTAATAGGTAGATTGGAAGGGAAAGGATGAAAAAGTTTCTCATGGAGGTCTAGAAAACAAATAAATCAAAATGCCTTGAGTTTGAAGTTATATCTTAGGATCCTAAAGGAAGTGATAGAATTTCAAATGATGATACTCAATGAATTGAAAAATATGGATTTGAAGGGTGAAAAATTGTTATTTATATCCTATTATGATGAGATAAGTATATTTTTAGGCCCAATTTTCATTTCATGAAGGTATTCCAAAGAGTTTACAACATGATGGTTGAGTAATCTAGGTTAGAGTGCTAAGAAGTTTCTCAAGTTGATGATAAGCATGCTAGAGCACTGTTATGGACAAAGAATGTAAAATTAGTGTCAAGGGGAGCTAGTGTATCTATTCCATTTGCATCTAGTCATAAAAATATAAAAGGCCTCAATCGTGATAAAGTTGATCTTGTCATGATATGGTCAAGGATGTTTGACAACTTGAAAAAGATAAGTGTTCTTAGATGAGTTGAGTTTTTATACGCTTCTTGTGTTGAATCAAGGACTATAACTCTTGAATATTATTGCAAAAGTAGTATGAAGATCTAGTAAGTAGGTTTTGAAGGCTTGTATATTGTCTTGAAGTTGTTTCAAGGTAAAAAGGATGTTTGACTTAATTTTATTTGTATCATTCATGAGGTCATCGTAATCTATGTATTAGCTTTAAGTGTGTCATCTAGTTTCAATAGTTAATGAGTATCAACATGATTCATTGATATTTTGAAAAATAAATGATAGAATATTAGAGAGGTTTGATATTTTAGCGTTGTAATGGATTTGTTGGCATCATAACGATTCATGAAGACCCAATTGGTAGTCAAAGTGAAAAATATTTGTTGATTAAAACATTCATGAAGGAATGTTTCCTTACCATTACCATATTGTAAGATGAGGGGTTTCAATAGATGTTATGCAAGAGGTATGTGTTTAAGGTCTGATTTTGAAGTCCAATTTCTACTTAGAGAATGAGGCAAGTTTATTTGATACCTGGTTGCTCTAAGTCTTGAAGGATCAAGGAATGCTTTAAATGCCTAATTTAATGCATGGATCTCAGTATGTTGAAGTACATATATTCAAAGAAGGATGTCGTAGTTGAAGAAATGTTTGTGTTAGATAGTTCAAGGGTAAAAAAATTTTGTTCAAAAATTAGAGTTGTTCTCCAAGAAGGTTTGAGGGTCAGATTCATAATTAAAGGGCATAAACATGTTTTTGGAGCTCAATATTATTCTTTTAGGTCTGCAATTAATTAAGTTGATAAGTATGTAATGTGATTAATGTGTTGAGAAAGGTCTTCTAGAGTCGTAAAATGGTTTGTATGCCATGAAAATGTTATGAAGACTTGTAGAAAGCTCAATATACTTGGGGTAGATAAATTTGGTGTATTGAGGCACGTTGTTGTTATGAAAAGGCCTGTGTGAATAGTCAAGAAGGTAAATAAGTGATGTGTTTCCTTTTTATCATAAGTGCATAAGTAAAAGGACTCAAAGAGGTTATGACATATGTAGGTTTGTATTTGGAGAATCTTTTTTTTTTTTTTAAAACACAAGAATTAAGAGGGGAGGGGTGAATTAGTGCTACTAAAAAACTTTAAAAACACTTCAAAACTCAACAAGTTATTCAATATTAATTAACTTTCACCATGAGGGAACAAGAAAATTCAAACATAAGTAAATAACATGCAAGCACACATGAAGACAACATTTAATGTGGGAGATGCCTAAAGGGAGAAAATCCCACTGAAATCAACTCACTATGAGGAAAAATGTCCCATAAAAGGTTACAAGGATTTAAATTTGTTGAGCACCCACTCAAATTAAAGCACCCACTTGACTTTTACCAAGATTCTACTTGTATGGTGATGTATGAGCATCCTATAAATAATTCATAAGGACATTAGTTAGCCTCGTCAAGTGTGTTAGTAGTTTGTCGGAGGTCATTAGTTGTGGTTTGGTTATCTAAGTTTATGTCTAGACCTTTCACATTTCTAATGTGGAATTTTCCCTCAAAATTCTAAATTCAAACTTGTAAGGTCAATGTTAGTGGATTTGGGAAGTTTATGTGTGTAATTTAATCTCATAAGTGTTTCAAGGATATAATGAGGTCCTATGAGATGACTAGACCCTCTCTAGAGTCATAAGTATTAAAAATGAGAAATATCATGCTAGACTTAAATTTATTCTTAGGAAAAGTAACCTATTTTTCAAGATAATCTCATTATGAGAGACTATTCAGAACTAACCAAATAGGGGAGAAATTCGAATTAGGAGTGAGAGGGAGAATATATGAAGGACAATGTAACTATTTTCAAGCATTCTTATCTGGATAATGAATCAATGTATGAGTTTCAAGAGGTTTGAAGTGTGAAAAACTCAGTTTGTGTTATGTTTTGTATGTTTTATGTGTGTTTTTATTGTGCAATTATGGGTTTTTTTATCTCAAAATGGATTTTTAATCTCAGAATGAGGGAAAGATGATTTAAGCCTGGTAATTATGTGCATGTAAAATATAACTAAGTCATATTAATTGAAACTAAAACCTAGTAGTTCCCAAACAAAGCTAACTAAAAAGAACATCAAGATAAGAGCTTATAAAGATAACTTCTAAGTTCATGCAACATGAATTTAAATAAACTAACATGATAATTAATTTTACTCTTTAGATTGCTAACATAAAATGAACCTATTTAGATTCTAAAGAAATACATTTTGTGTTGTTTGCATCAAACATGGTGAAGAGATCTCTCTAAAATGGCTACAAGGCCATGCTTAGATATTATCCTACTAAGCAAGCTTGAACGGATGGATGCAAGATTGATAAACTACTACAATGGAGGATGGATCAAGATCAAATGTTGTATAGCTTTAGCTAATGCAAATGAGATCTCATATATTTCAAAAGTGTCAAAGTGTAAACTTGAATGCAATGCCTTAACCTTGTATTTATAGGTTTCCATTTGGGAAATTTTAGAATCCTAGGGCATGTAGGAAAAAATTTGAGCCCAAAAATAGAATTTTACAATTCATTTCACTTTTTTATTATAGTAGGGGCTAATTAATCTTTTTTATTAATTAAGGCTCCTAAATAGGCTTAGGAAGCTTTTTGAGAGCATTTGGAAGGGGTTTTGATATATTTTGGATGTTTTAGAAGTGGGATTTAGCAAATAAGAAGTTTTATTGGTTAAATTCAATATTATAAGTTTAATTAACATATTATTGTCATGTAAAGGTGCAAGAGGGAAATTAACAATTTATGAGAATGATAATTATACCTATTACAAAAATATTGTTCATAGTGTGAACACTTAGGAGTGGTTTGGGTTATTTGGTAGTAATAGTTTTTAATATTTATAAAATAATATATGAGTGTGCACAATTAGTTGTCATGCACAACTCATAGAGATAGAAATGTGTGAGAATATCTTGGGATTGAGAGTAAGACTAGGGAATAAAGGAGAGATATGGGGATAAAATGATAAGACTTGACTCCATGATTTTAGGAGAAAGAAATTGTATAAAATTCCCTCTCATATTCAATAGAAATTTTTCCATTCTATTTACATTTGGTTTCTATCTTCTGTAGTTTTCATTTCATGTGTTGATTTCAATTAATTATTGCTTAATTTATTTATGAAAATCTAGAGATTTAGCATCATCTGGTATTAGAGAAGGTTAGGAAGATTTATGAGAGTGATTGCAGGACAAAACCACAGCCTCAAGGATGTAGATTTGAGAGTTTTAAAGCTTCCATCGCCATTTTTTGGATTCTGATCTTAAAAATGACTGGTAATTCATGTTTTTCTCAAAAACCTAGATTCAAATTTTTGCAATTTTTTGGGTTTGTTTATTTGTATTATGGGAAACTTCTATAAAAATATTATAGAAACCCATTTTGTATTTTAAGAGAAATCGTGGAAACAATTCTGACATTTCTAATTATTTTGTAAAAAAATAGTGAGTGATTTCCAGCAATAAAACTCTGATATGCTTTATTATTTTGGTTAAATATAAAGCTGGTTACTATTGTAAGGGTGCATTATTAGTTGAACTCGACACCCAATATAATTGTAAAATGATCCTCAAAGACAGATTCACTGAGTTAGCAACATCACGATGGAGGATGGAGGCATAAGAGGATGGAGGAAAATTGGCATCTCTTGTTAGTCACCAACAAAGAGATTACTTCATGGTATTGGTGACCTTTTATTTTTGTTGTGTGGTGTGTTTAATTTATGTTGTAATAATGAATGAAGTAACATTCCTGTTTAAAGCTCTGCATGAGCATAATTTTTGTTTTGTAATCCCTCTAAGTTAGAAATAATGATGTGAGCAAAATAATGTACGTTGTTATGTAGTGGTTGGTTCCACTAGAAAACCATTTTCTGAGTTAGAGGTTCTCTTTGAAAACCTCATATTGTTTGAGTTGTTGGTACTCATTGAAAACCTTCATTTCTTTGTAGATCATGAGCAGGTACAGGAGATAGCTTTCCCCATGTTCACACTAAGGGGGTGACTGTTACAGAAATATTGTTCATAGTGTGAACACTTAGGAGTGGTTTGGGTTATTTGGTAGTAATAGTTTTTAATATTTATAAAATAATATATGAGTGTGCACAATTAGTTGTCATGCACAACTCATAGAGATAGAAATGTGTGAGAATATCTTGGGATTGAGAGTAAGACTAGGGAATAAAGGAGAGATATGGGGATAAAATGATAAGACTTGACTCTAGGATTTTAGGGGCAAACAATTATATAAATCTCATATTCAATAGAAATTTCTCCATTCTATTTACATTTGGTTTCTATATTTTGTATTTTTCATTTCATGTGTTGATTTCAATTAATTATTTCTTAATTTATTTATGCAAATCTATAGATTTAGCATCAATACTCTTGTGCCAAAATATTCAAGTCTTTCACTCCAAAAACTCCAAATCTTTCAAGTAAGTCTAAATTACCTCTTGAATAATTTTATACCATTCCCCAAGGTGATTTAGGAAGGTCCATTAATTCCCCCTAGGTGATTTTATGAGTTCATTTGCAAAGCTACAAGTAGTTGTGGGAATGACTATCACTGGCCTTCCTAGAGCTGGAGAAACCTCATGGAGCAGAGAAGAAGATGCTAAGTGGATGTGGAGGTGATCTAAAGGTCTTGGGACATCATGAATATGGTTTAGGAAGATTTTGGAAGGTCTCGAAAAAGTTGGAGCATTTTTTCCAGAATTAGGGTTCACATGCCTAGTAAGTGCACATGCCTAAAACAACTGTTGAGTTTCGAAGAAGATTATGAGAGCTATGAATGGAGTTATAAGTATAAAAAAAATCCATAAATAGGATTATAATACCTAAATGATGGTGAAAATCATATTTTTCACAACACCTTGGCGCATAGGATTTGCAGCAAGTTTTTCTAGGCACAAGTGGAGTCTCAAATCAAAAATCCTATTTTTAGGGATAAGATGGTGAATCAAGACATAATACCCCAACCATTGGATTAAAAATTAAATTTATAGTCAGGATCATATAAAATTTCACCAATAAATTCCACCGGGAGCTCAAGTTATCATCATCCCAAGTTGCCCTCTCAAAGGTAGTTCAAGAGTTAGTCAATTTTTGGGAGGACACGTGTCAACACCAGGAGCCTGGTAGGATTTCATGTCCCCAAAATCCCTGAGGTCAGGTACAAAAACCTTGAAAAAATCTCCCAGCCCCCATGTGACCTTTGGGACCCTCACGTGACCTCCAGACTTGACAGTTCAGCCCCCAGGTGCATTTTTGGAGCATCCATTCCCTGTCGTCGGATCAAGTGCCACATGTCAGCTCCAGGACCACCATGGAAATTTATGTCCCTCATGTCCCTAAGTTTAGGGACATAAAACATGAAAAAATTCACCCAACCCTATGGGGAGTCTTTTGGTCATCCATGTGACCGACTTTCAGCCCCCAAGTGCATTTTTGGAGCATCCATTCCTGTCGTTGATCAAGCGCCACGTGTCAACTCCAGACCACCATGGAAATTTATGTCCCTCATGTCCCTAAGGTCAAGGGACATAAAACATGAAAAAAATTCCCAGCCCCTATGGGGATTCTTTTGGTCATCCATGTGACCAACTTTCAGCCCCCAGTGCTTTAAAGTAGTTTTTCTCACCTTCATTCCCTGTCATCAGATCGCGCCACATGTCATCCTCTTGACCACCATGGAATTTGATGTCCCTCACATCCTTGAGGTTAGGAACATAAATGTCATGAAAAATGTGCCCAAGATTCTCCTTCCATGATTTCAAAAATTTAAAAAATCTAACTCGCTTTGCTTCACTTCAATTGTTTCCAGCTTCTTCATTCCCAGTGCATGATTTTCTCCATTCTTCCTCTGCAACTTCTCACCACCATCATTCCTCCATTTCTGAACCTCAAACCAAAACCTACCAAAAGGTACTTCCCTTCACTCCATGAAATCACATGTAGGTCCTAGAAGGAAAATTGGAGCAAACATAGAAGGAGAAGCACAAAAGAAGAAGGAGAAAACAGAGAAAACTCCATGGCCATGAAACGAGAAGTTGAAGAAATATCCCAAATGGATGTGAAACAACAAGTTATATTTTTTTATTCATTCCTCTACCCAAGGCCATCAAGAATACACCTTCAAACTCTCCTCTTGTGCAACAGAGCATCCACAGATGAAGAAATCCCACTTCTGGCTCAACGAAGAAAAAATCCAATTTCCGTCAAACCATTAGGTGAAACGAAGTAGAATTTCACATGAAGCACCAAAAGAAAAAACCTATCACAATGAAATTTATTTCATCAGAAAATGGAGGAAAAACTAGACCTGTAATTTTGAGGTCCATTAATGGTTGCCGCGTCTAGAAGCACTGTTAGGTCCAAAATTTGAAAGTTTAAAATCTCTGACTATTAAGTGGTGGAGTCTAAAATTTAGAGGGGTGATATTGGGAAAAAACCCATATCAAAAATTTTTTTTTCCACATCAATCGAGACCTCCAAAATCCCACTTTCTAAAAATAGTAGGTCTTCTACATAGGGACTACTATTTTGGGAAAGTCAACAACAAAAGAACCTGCGAAGGAGAGACAAAGACATTGGAGAGGCACACACTATGATAATTCACGTAAAACAAACATTTTTGACACTTACTAAAAATAGTAAGTGGTCCCATGGACACTTGCTAAAAATAGAAAGTCACACTAAAAGAGTAGTTTTGGCACAATGGGACATTCAAAACTTTGTCGCATAAGAGATTTCCATGAATGAGGACCATCAAACTTCATCACAGGGCAACATCTTCTCCTCTCTCTCTCTCTTCCTCTCCCCAAATTTCTCTCTCTTCAAATGTTCTAATTCTTCATTGGGGTTTGCACTTTTTGATATGCCTTTAAGTCACTTAAAAGTGACTTTAGAAACATAATGTAAATTAAGTCACCTTGATTTTATAAAAGGGACTTAAATATTTTGTAGGAATATGAATAGTCTAAAGTTAGAAATAAGGCATATGGAGGGTCATGAGGAAGATGATAAGTCACCTCTCATTCTATAAATTGTAACACCATTCCCATTTCAAAGGGTTGGTCATTAATTTTGTAAGCTCAAGAGTGCATTCTACCTTGAGAGAACAAAGGAGATAGCCAAATTATTCTACTTTCCCCATTTCTCAAATTTCTTCCATTTCTCACACTATGTACACTTTTTGTTTGAGAAATTAATACAAGAAGAAGGAGTTTTCTAGCCTTTCTTTGACTAAGGATTTATGATACTTTGTGTTCATCAAATTTCATTTGGTCTTAATGATGCTTACAAAGTTGTTTCTTCTCATAAATGCATGTGATGATACTTCTAACTAGTGTGTGTGCAGGAATCTGATTTCCTACCTACAACATTAGTTTCTCCTATCCTCTTTTCTCACTCCCTTTCCCACTTCTTTAGACAAAGTCTCTCTAGAAAGCAAGAAATTTCTAGCTTTTTCGCATAGGTCAGTGGAGTGTCCCTGTTGGATCCCTAGTCGAAAGGCCACCACAAAAATCCACCTTTTCATGCATGCATGCATATACAATAGCTACACTAGTTAAGTAGAGGGACTTAGATTCCCAGAGTGTTGGCAAGAAATCCACAAGTTTTTCCACCCAAAAATTTTTCTCACCAATTTTTTTGCCCACCGTGGGGTAGATTTAGTAGCATCTACACCCAATATATGACCGCAAGGTCTAAAAATTAAAAAAAAAATCAAATATTGAAAAAAAAAAAAAGAGTTCATGAAATTCTCATTGCCAAAAGATACACTATCAAATTTCTTGCATGTGACTTTTCACATTCCACAAGTGTCCTTTCGTGTTCCCACTACAAAATTTCCAAAAGCTAGTTGAAGGAAGATACACCAAGTTGAGAAGGTCGAGAGGTGTTGTTGATTCCAATTTGAGGCTTTGCAAAATCAGCAAGAATGAATTAGAGATAATCCATACTTCTTCTCTCAAGCCTCCTCTCCATCTGGCTCTTCAAACAGTTCACCTAGAAATCCTATCAAGACTCCTATTGATACCCCCTTCAAATTCTCCCATTTTTCAACCACCATTGGTCATTGAGTTCCCAGAAGAAGAAGAATTTGTAGAAGCAAGAGAAGAAACAAAAATGACAATGGAAGATGAAGTAGAAAGACCTCAACCCATTGTTCCATGGGGAAGGAATACAGCCCACTTTCTCTTGAACCCCTCTTCATGATCTACCAATGGGTTCCCGTAAGAACTTTCCAAAGTTCAAAGGTGAAAAACACAACATCTGAAGAACACATCACTTCTTTCATGACATCATGTGGAATTCTTGGTGTCCAACATGAAGATGTTGTTGTGAGACTGTTCATGGAGTCCCTCCAAGAAAAAGTAGTAGAATGGTTCTACCTCCTGCCTGCCCGATCCATCACTGGGTTGGAATGACATCAAGGATGCCTTGAAGAGAGATTTAAATCAACTAAAGACTATCAAGACCTCTAGTGTAGTTGGCTCAAATGAAGAAAGGAGAAAATGAAACCATGAGAGACTTTGTGGCTCATTTTGAATGGTTGCTTCACAAGATACCTAAAGAGGATTCACCATCTCAAAACAATGTCAAGAGATTCTTCATCAATGCTCAATCATCAGAAGTAGGATTTTTTCTATGAAGATCCCAACCAAGGAACATTGTAGAAGCACAAAGGATGGCCATTGAACTTGATGATGATCTCATCCTCTCTGGAAAGATCAAGAATCCATCAAAGGGAAAAACCCAACATCCTAGAGATGAGAGAACCAATCCATCACTGCAAAAGTTGGTGAATGAGATGGCATCTTTGAAGAGGGAATTATTTGAATGAGTTTCTTCTCAAAGAAGCAACAAAAATCAGATTTTAGGAGCACCCCAAAGGCTTCCTTGGAGGCCCCACCCATGAATGTAAATTATAGATTTCAAGAAAGTGAAGAAGAGTTTGAACAAGAAAGTGAAGGTGGTGGTTACTTCCTAGAAAGTGATGAGTTTGAGAATGATACACAAATCAGATTTTGTGAGTATTCTAGAGGTTATGAAGAAGATGAAGAAGATGCACCTAGTTTCTCATGTGTGGTATTCACTCATTCTCATTCCGAGAAAAGAGCATCTCCCTCCACTACTGCAAAAGAAAAGAAGGTTGATGATCCTCCTATGGTGACTCTATAAAATAAAATAATCATTCGAGGATCCCCACTTCCATCTTCCATGAAGTCTGCATTGTTGGAGCTGATCCTCATAGCAAGTAAGAAGACTCCCACAATCCCAAGTAAGTCTTCCGATGTCTCTTCCAAGTCTAAATCTAAATATCTCTATAAAATCTAGTACTTTGAAAGCTCCTAGTGTACCTTTCAAAATACCCTCTATTCCCCAAAAATCTACTCCTGCTTCCAAACCTATCCTAAATCCAAAAGTAGTCCCTTCACCCCCTTGTCCACATCTGCTCCCTTTGACTTCATAGAATATGCAAACAAAGCCAAAGTGTAGATTACTAAAATTGAATATTTGTGGACTCATCCTAAACAATTTGAGAGGTTCATCCGATATATCAGAGTGGTAGTCTAACACCCAATGTTGTAACTTCTAGTTCCAAAGGCATGCTACCAAACTCACCTACACCTCCCTCATAAAACATGCTTTCTCTGAGTGCATCAAAGATTGATAAATTTGAACCTTTCTATGTCTCCCTTCTTGTTGGAGAATATGTATTAAACAATTACATAATAGATTTTGGTGCCTCAGACAACGTGATGCCTTTAAAGGTCACCAAGGCTCTCAAACTTACCATGACTCCACCTAGTGGCTCTTATTACTCTTTGGAATCAAAAGAGGTCTCACTTGTAGGGAAGGTCAAAGATGCATAGGTGGCTCTCACCATATTTCTAGACAAGAAAGTTTCAATGATGATTTTGGTAGTAGACATCCCAACCTCATTTGGAATGTTGTTGAGTAGAAATTTCTACCGAGACTTGGGAGGAAAATTTAGATGAATTGGTCTTCTAAAACCATACCAGTGAAGGGAGACATGGAGAAATTTCTTCCCGAGAAGAAGATGAGGTACATGGTATGAAATTCTGGAAGCCCAGAAAGCTAACATTTTGTATCAAGGTAGTAAGATAGATGAATCACTTTGTGAAAACTAAGGAGGAAGAGGATATTCCCATCTTGATAGGTCCAAGACATGCCTTCCCTGGAGAGATTTGGACTTTGAAGAAGCATTGAGGAGATTCAAGTTACAAGAGGGCAGCTCCTGAATTTCTGGATGATGCAAACCATGAAGAAGAGGAAATGGTTCTTGATGATTTTCAAAGAAGAAAAATCAGCTTATGTGTTTATCATGATGAAGAAATTTTCTCATTCCCATTTGAAGATGAGGAATCCCTTGATCATGTTACCTAGGAAGAGACCAAATCTAGTCCATGCAATGAACCCTTGAGCAATGGGAAAGAACTATTGTATACAAGGACTACTAAGAGCCATGGAAGAAACAAAAGACCTGAAATCAGTCTTGAAATTTTAATGCAAGCCATGAATCTTGAAGACAAGTGTGAAGCTGACTTGGAAACCTCAACCAGTGTGAAGATGGGCTATGTTGAAATAAATCTAGATGAGAAATATGATGTCCCTCTTGAGCCAATGGTTGGTGGATATGATGATGAAATGGAGATATTTTCTTTCCCATTTGCAGAAGAAGATTCTCTCCATGATGAAGAAATAGAAGCAAGAAGTTTTGAGGCCTTTGAAGCTAAAGCCCCTATGGAAAAGGAGTGATAAAATGTAGTGATTCCCAAGATGATGAGGTAATCCCTCTAGATAGTTTCCTTGAGATGCAAAATAAATATTCTTCAAAGGCATACAAAGAGGAGCTATAGGAAATGATGAAGCATAACTCCATGCAAGAAATCTTGGATGCAGTAGAAGTTGTGGAAGACCCCGAGCTGATTCTTGATCTCTTCACTCATGCCATGGACATACAAGACAAGTATGAGGTCATGTCCAATCCTTCCATCAAGTACTCAAGCACTCTCACAGTGGAGTAAAGGAAAAGGATAAGTTTGAGGTTTCTCATGGAAAAGAGGTCAATGAGCATAGACCTGGGAAAGAAAAGAATCTAGAATGTTCAAGTAATTTGAATGAAAATCAGCTTTGGGGGGCAGATGAGATGCTCAATGAAGAATCATCTATGTGGATAAACATGGAATGCAAACTAGCACTATGAAACCAATTTCAAAGAGGATGAAGGAAATGGAATTTCCAAGAAAGGACCTGAGCATCAAGAAGCTCACATGGACTCACTCCTACAAAGTACACAAAAATTGTGAAAGCACCTGGCTTTCATAAAGCAATGAGGAGGGAGGGTACTTTCTGGAACCCATCAACGGCTTCATAGAACATCATCATTCGGTGTTGCCTCTTCAGGGGTAACTTTTGAGAAATGAAAAGTGCTTCAATGAAAGTGGGTTGTCCCCACCTTGTACCATAGGTGATTTCTAGGTGTGTTTCCCTTTGTGTTTTGTGTGTTTCCTTTCTTTTGTGTGTGTTTTGTGTGTGTGTGTGTGTGTTTCTTCTCTCTCTCTCTCTCTCTCTCTCTTGTTGTAGGTTGTACATGACTCTGCACAGGCCCAATGGATAAGGCACTGGTCAATATGTGTAAGTTGAGATTCTGGGAGTTCTCATGCCATGTCTTCACTACACTCATTCCATGTCATGTCCCCAAGCTAGAGCCAATTGTTGTCGTGTAAATGTGCAACAGGGAAATTGACAATTTCAAGCATGACAACTATACCCCTATGCCAAAATTTTCATGTCTTATCATTCAAGACACCCCTAGGAATCTTTCATTAATCAAATGACCCCTATTTAATGTTATACCATTCCCCTAGGTGATTTAGGAAAGTCCATTTAATTCCCCTAGGTGATTTTAGGAGTTCATTTAAAAAGATGTTATCTTATCAGTAGTATTGGGAAGGGCTATCATTGGCCTTCCTAGAGCTGGATCAACCCCAGAGTGGAAGAAAAGGAAAAATTCAACATGGAGGTGAATAAAGACCTTAGAACATCATGGAAATATTTTTGGAATGTTTTGGGAAGTTTTGAAAGACTTGGAGTAGTTTGAGTAAAAATAGGGTTCACAAGCCTAGGTAGTACACATGCCTAAAACAACTATTGGGCTTCAAAAGAAGATTTTGGGAGCTCGGATGGAGTTATAAGTAAAAAAAACATCTCTAGAAAAGAGGATTCCAATACCTACATGATGGTGAAATCATATTTTTCACAACACCTTGGCGCATAGGATTTAAGCAGTAGTTTTTTCAGCACAAGTGGAGTCTCAAATCACAAATCCAATTTTTAGGGATCAGATGGATGAATAAAGACATGATACCCCACCATTGGATTAAAAATTCCATTTCAGTCAGGATCATATAAAATTTCACCAATAAATTCCACCGGGAGCTCAAGTTATCATCGTTCCAAGTTACCCTCTCAAAGGCAAGTTCAAGAGTTAGTCATTTTTGGGAGGACACGTGTCAACACTAGGAGCCTGGTGGGATTTCATGTCCCAAAGTCCCGAGGTTAGGTAGGTAACCAACCTTGAAAAATTTTTCCCATCCCCATGTGACCTTGGGACCCTCATGTGACCTCCAGACTTGACAGTTCAACCCCCAGTGCATTTTGGAGCATCCATTCCCTGTCATCAGATCAAGTGCCATGTGTCAACTCTAAGACCACCATGGAAATTGATGTCCCTCATGTCCCTAAGGTTAGGGACATAAAACATGAAAAATTCACCCACCCCTATGGGGAGTCTTTTGGTCATCCATGTGACCGACTTTCAGCCCCAAGTGCATTTTTGGAGCATCCATTCCCTGTCATCGGATCAAGTGCCACGTGTATCTCTAGACCACCATGGAAATTGATGTCCCTCATGTCCCTAAGGTTAGGGACATAAAACATGAAAAATTCCCATCCCCTATGGGGAGTCTTTTGGTCATCCATGTGACCGACTTTTCAGCCCCCAGTGCTTTAAAACAACTTTTCTCACCTTCATTCCCTATTGTTGGATCACCACCACGTGTCATCCTCTTGACCACCATGGAATTTGATGTCCCTCACATCCTGAGGTTAGGGACATCAAGTCATGAAAAAATTTTTCCCAAGCTTCTCCTTCCATGATTTCAAAAATTTAAAAAAAATCTAATTGTCACTTCCGCTTCTTTGCTTTATTTGCTTCTAGTTTCCATGCACAAATTTTCTCCATTCTTCCTCTACAACTTCTCACCACCATTCCTCCATTCTGAACCTCAAACCAGACCTACCAAAAAGGTACTTCCCTTCACTCCATGAAATCATGCAGGTCCTAGAAGGAAAATTGGAGCAAACACAGAAGGAGAAAGCAAAAAGAAGAAGGAGAAAACAGAGAAAACTCCATGGCCATGAAACGAGAAGTTGAAGAAATATCCCAAATGGATGCATGAAAAAAAAAAAGTTATATTTTTATGTTCATTCCTCTACCCAAGGCCATCAAGAAGACACCTTCAAACTCTCCTCATGCAACAGAGCATCCACAATGAAGAAATCCCACTTTTGGCTCAACGAAGAAAAAAATCCAATTTCCCATCAAACTGTTGGGTGAAAATGAAGTAGAATTTGTGTGAAGCATCAAGAAGAAAAAACCTATCACAATGAAATTTATTTCATCACAAATGGAGGAAAAACCAGACCTATAATTTTGAGGTCCATTAATGGTTGTCGCATCTAGAAGCATTGCTAGGTCAAAATTTGAAAGTTTAAAATCTCCTGGACTATTAAGTGGGCGGGTCTAAAATTTTAGAGGGGTGATATTGGGAAAAAACCCATATCAAAAAACTTCATTCCACATCAATCGGACCTCTAAAATCCCACTTTCTAAAAATAGTAAGTCTTCTACATAGGGACTACTATTTGGGAAAGTCAACAACAAAAGAACCTGAAGGAGACAGAGACATTGGAGGTGCATGACAACTTGATAATTCATCTAGAATGACATTTTTGACACTTACTAAAAATAGTAAGTGGTCCCATGAACACCTGCTAAAAATAGAAAGTCACACTAAAAGAGTAATTTTTGGCACAATGGGACATTTAGAACTTTGTCGCATCAGAGCTTTCCATGAATGAGGACCATCGAACTTCATCATGGGAAACATCTTCTCCTCTCTCTCTCTTCCCTCTCCCCAAATTTCTCTCTCTTCAAATTTATAATTCTTCATTGGGGTTTGCACTTTTTGATATGCCTTTAAGTCACTTAAAAGTGACTTTAGAAACATAATGTAAATTAAGTCACCTTGATTTTATAAAAGGGACTTAAATATTTTGTAGGAATATGAATAGTCTAAAGTTAGAAATAAGGCATATGGAGGGTCATGAGGAAGATGATAAGTCACCTCTCATTCTATAAATTGTAACACCATTCCCATTTCAAAGGGTTGGTCATTAATTTTGTAAGCTCCACATTTTCTTGCGCATGCATATACAAAAGCTGCATTGGTTAAGTAGAGATACTTACATTCCCGCAGCGTTGGCAAGAAATCCACAAGTTTGTCCACCTGAAATTTTTTCTCACCAACACATATAATTAGCTAATTAAGAGGATTATCACTAATAAAAAAATGTCATTAATTGGCATCCTCAAAGTGAATTAGATGCATAATTAGATAAAAAAGTGTTGTTATTTGACAAAAGTGATAGGGAGTTAAGATTGTTAGTGTAATTTACATATTAAACTATGTAAGTAGATTTTAGGTCTCTAGATTTTCACCTCTTTAGGGTGGCATAAGTGACACCACTTAAAAGATAGTATACAAGCATAAACAAGTAAAAAAATTTAAGGGGTAGAAGAAAAATTAGTAGAATGAAGGATTCCCCCTCAAGTGTCGATGGGGTGATGAAAGAGGTTGATCAATGATCGAAAAGATGAAGAGGAAAGGAAAAAGTGGGGAAAAATACCATTGTAATGGGAGATAGATGACAATATACTGAATATTGATATAGAGTAGAGATGCAGGCATCGATCCCCACATAATACCAGTATGAACTCTTTTGTTGAAAAATTCATGGGGGTATTGTTGTGAAGTGCAAGATATGCTTTTCTTAACAAATCTATAGAAATGATTTGTAGCAGGTGATCCCTATTGCCCCAAGTGAGTTGGAAGAATAGTGTATGATAGAAGAGAATGATAGGGGAGGAAAATGAAGATGAAGAGAATGGAAATAGCTTGCATCCAACTAATGTAAACAACTTTATTTCATCATATTGCTTAGGATCTACATCATCGGTCCTTTATTATATATAAGCATACAACAAAAGTGTAAGATGACATGAAAAGCCATAATACAAACATTTGTTCATTGCTAAAGATTCTTAACTCAATGAAACATACATAATGTAATGAAATATGAGAAAGTAAGAAAGCTAAGCTAATAGGAAAACAAGTACACACACATACTCAAACAAACAATGCTAAAGACGATTTGCACCAATGTTTTTGCTATCAAGCTTCAATTTCGACCTTTGCAAATTAACAAGGGTTAATGATGGTGCCCCAAGATAGGATAAATGTGAGGAAATATATGGAGGACACAGGGTCCCATGGAAAAATAATCTTCTATTACGATAATACCCCAAGAAACGTGTTAGAGTGCAAGAGGAAGACAAACATAGTAAGAAAAATAGCTTTTATTGATAGAGTAAAGATCAAAATGATCCACAAGTCATGCAAAATATTAGGAGAG
The DNA here is from genome assembly GCA_018340775.1 of Taxus wallichiana var. yunnanensis. Lineage (NCBI taxonomy): Eukaryota > Viridiplantae > Streptophyta > Pinopsida > Cupressales > Taxaceae > Taxus > Taxus wallichiana. The sequence goes on from CM031239.1 coordinate 216,569,123, forward strand.
AATCCAAGAAGATATTTTGTAGGATGAGTTTCAATTTTTGAGTATGACACGTGTGATATAGGATTCAGCTACGTGCATGCTCGTTACCAATTATTTGATTTATGTGATGGTTTCAAATTTATAGGATTTTTGTGAATGTTTTATATTTTTTTGAGTTTTCTATGGAAACATATTTGAATGTTTTTGTATTTTGAAAGTTTTCTGAAATTATGTACATGAAAACAAAGAAACATGGATTCCCCCAATGATACTTGGGATGTACAAGGGAAGAATCTCACACATATGTACAAGATAGTGAATATGTGAAGATGGCCCTAGTGTTATATGGGAATATACAAAGGTGAATATTTCATATGTATACAAGAGTTTAACCAACCAGATCAAGGTGAAAGGGGATAGGTCCAACCGAAACTCAAACATAGGCCAAAACTAGCTTAGGACAAAGAAAATGTTCCCTATAGAGATGAGAATTCTTGTGAACAATGAATCCTCCCAAGGCATCGAAAACTAGTTTTCACCCAGGGACTTGTCCAAAGTGCCACAATTGCGTGGTTTTCACATTTGGATGACTTGTTTTCTCTTTACTTTTTCTTGATTTTTTTGATTTTTTGATTTTTTTGATTCTCTTTTCTACTTTTTTAAGGAACCCTATACTCAAACATAGAACCACTTGAGATGTATTATGTTCATGGGTTCATTTAGCTCCTTAGCATCTAAATGAGAAAGTTTGTAGGCCCTTGGGCCATACTTAACAACCAAAAGATATGGCCCTAACTGCTTTGGCTTGAACTTGCCTTTATTTTCCATGTCTTTGGTGGTGTTGAACTAATTTTATTTTAGCACTAAGTCTCCTACCTTAAATTGGTGAGGTATGATACACTTTTTATATCCACGGGACACTAGATTCCGATACACTTTTAAGTGATTGAATGCATGGAGGTGTCTTTCATCTAATAGTTCTAGCTCTTCCAAGATAGCCACACGTAAGTAGATCAAGAATTTCGTGCTTGTTACCTGTCCAAGTTAATGCACCAAACTAAACACAAAAACCCTGAAAAACCTCAATGAAATAGATACCTGATGAAGATGTAGACGGATGAGGAAGTCGATGTAGATAAGACAGGCGCACACGAGCAATTCGCACAATAGATCCGAGTAACCGCAAAACACCTGCTTGTGACGAAAAAGATGGCGTTAGAAGATATATGGGTGCGCCCAGAAGCGGGTCCGAGAAGCGATAAGCTTCCTTGGCGGATGTCACCACGTTGCCAATAAAGAAAAGCAGATACATGATAAAAGATGTAAATAAAGACTAGATTTCTCGATTGCAGTAATAAAAAAGCAGAACAAGGCAACATGTGAAGCACGTAAAATCTGGAACCGAGAAATAATGCTAGATTTGTGTTACTCGTGACCTTTTACTGTCTCAGCGGAAATCGCGCGGCGATGTAGAATCGGCGGCGATGATGTGATCGGCGGCGACAGGACCGATCGGCGGCGATCGGGACTGATCGGCCCATCGGATAAGATCGAGTGTCAATCAAGGGCATCACCAATCAGAGGACTGTAAGTGGATGAGATTCGGGATCGGAAGGTGAATGTAGTCTGTAGGATGTGCGAAGATGGAGAGACGCTGAACAGAGTCACCGGATGATAGATAATGGTGTATGGTGTTGATATGATCACGAGGCAGAGTAACGGTGCTCCTCTCGAGGATTGATTAGGACAGATCTGCCCTAAGCGAGACAATTGATGCTAAGAAGATCTCTCTTTCTCACTCTCATTGGAAATGCGTAAGTGCTTCCTTTCACTCGTTCGTCTCTTTTCGGTCTCTTCGCTCTTTTCCGTCCCTAGAACTGAGTTCTAGGCTTGCTTTTATAATCGGCGCCGCTCCTAGAAAATCGGCGCCGACCATATGGGTCGGCGCGATCGCGGAAAAGACTCCCGAGGTGCCTTAATTGATTGATTCGAGAAAGAAAAGGCTTATCCGACTACGGGAAAATATCCCGCTTAGGGAAGATTAAGAATAGATGTGGTACATGGGTAAAATAAATTTGGGGTAGATAAGTGATTAAGATGCATGGGAAGAAGCGTAATTAAATTTTTAATTATTTAATTACCCATGGGCAAGATATGATGAAATGAATTAAATTTAGAGATAGGTGATTAAATCACGATTGGATAATATCTCAAGGGGATACAGACGCAAACGTGCCCCAAGAGTTACCTAAGCACGTAAATGGGTAAGAGGGACACTAAATTGAGTAACCAATTTTAGGTGTCTACATTTTGCCCTTTTTTGTCAAGTAACTTGCGATAAGCAAGGTTATGAGACAAAACAAAGGGATGGAAGAAGGAAGAATTGTGGTGATGTGATCCCCCTCAAACTAGGGATGGGATGGATGATAAACAGATGATCCCGAGGTTGAAAGAAGTAGATGAAAATGCAGGATGCCCCAGTTGGATATTTGAGTAGAGCTAATCATTGAGGACGCATTAAAAATAAACAAAAGGGCGAAGCAACCTAAGGAACTCACATTGGTAGGAAAACTAGCGGTCTCCTCGCGAGAGCGACGTTAGTGCCTGAGACCGCATGAGTGTAAGGAGAAGCTCGCAAAATAGTCAGCATCGAAAGAGAGACACATTGGTAGGGACAACTAGACGGTCTATGAATCAGACGACGTTAGTGCCTACAGACCCGTTTAACTCTAAGCTGCCGAGAGAAAGCGAGTGCTCCACGCAAAGGGAACAAACTCGAAATAGACAATGACATCTAAAAGATGTGCCAAAAGACAAGATTTAGCACACAACAATGATCAGATAGATGAGAAAGCCAAGTATCAACACTATGGCAAACAGACAAGAAAAATCGGCGGCGACCAAACGAATCGGCGACGACTACAAAAAGCGGCGTCGACCCAAAAAATCGGCGCCGACCAATCCAGACGCATATAAATATGCGAACGGAAAACGTGAACGATTAATTTTCAACGTGACGATTGATTCCGACAGAGATAGATTTGAACGCAATGGAAGCCTCTGGGAGCGGACAGAAGCGCAGGAGGACACGACCTGGGGTAAGTGACCATTCTTGAACCCCTTCGTTATATTATTATTATTATTTTTTTTTTTTTTTTTGATTTTTATTTGGATGGATATGAGGCCAGGGTCTGGTTCACGTCTGGCCAGGAAGTCGGCGCCGATTGGTATAATCGGCGTCGACTGGTTTGGATCGGCGTCGATTGGTAATAATCGGCGCCGACTAAAATGAACGACGCCGATTTTATCAAATCGACGCCGACTGATGGAAGTTCATTGATTTGTATGATTTGGGAAGATGTGATTTATGAAAATAAGAGACTAATTATGCTTTTGATGTCGTGGATGCAGGCACGAGAGACCCTTCACATGAGGGATGCCATCCCGGAGCTATTAGAGACGATCCTGCCTGATGTGACAGATGCAGACTGGCAGCATTTAGAGCTGGCTGGGCTCGGGGGCTTTAGATATTATAGACGAGTGCCACGGGATGTGGAGCTTATGCGAGCATTGGTGCGACGGTGGGACAGCCACACGTGCACATTTTGGTTTAGGACGGGTGAGATGACTATCACCCATGAGGATGTATACAGGATCCTCCGATTACCGATTACGGGGGACCCGATTGAGATCACACCCCGAGAGCAGCAGCAGAGGGCCCTGGTGCGGTTGTACAGAGACAGAGCAGATGATGCGGAGATAGTATCTGGGGCAGTGAGGATATCCTCACAGTACAGACAGGATAGCCCTCGGAGCAGGCGGATAGCCCTGATTCAGATGGCCATATCTTATTTTGCTCGCGAACTGGGGAGGTGGGAGATTTCCACTTATGCTACTACTAAGACCGTGTTTCGACACGACTGCATTCGTAAGCGAGTTTTGCCTTTGCCGATGCCCTGATAGCTCAGGTATATTATGAGCTATGGATGTACACCACTGGTCGGAGGACAGGGATCGATGTCAGCTTTGTGCTTCATTGCTGGGCATACGAGCATATAGCAGTGATCGTGCCATCCAAGCCGTGGATGCCAGCGGCAGCAGCGTGATGGGGGGTGTGGATTATGGATTTCGGAGATGGCGGGCTGACATGGCCGCAGGAGATACAGGTAGATCAGCCGAGTGGTACTCTGAGCGTTTAAGGACGCTTACACCAGATCAGGTTATCTGGAGACCATATCGGGCATTTCCGATATGGGTTAGTCGAGATGCCCACTTGTAGCATTGAGACGCGAGTCGGGTTGTCGGCCGTAGGCCGGATATGTGGGAGCGGGTCCCATTCATGCGATATCGAGGCGATTTGGTCTAGCTACATGCACGATCGCCACATACACACCATATAGGCGGGATGGCAGAGAGACAGATCAGCTGCGATTTTGATCCCGGCCGACCCACTGAGAGAGGCTCCACCCTCCATAGATAGTGATGATGACGCGGGGGTGGATGAGGGCTACGCAGCATGGTATGACACAGAGCTTCCACGACATCTCCCGCCCTCGATAGATGCTGGGGAGGAGGACATAGCTGCTATACTGGACAGATTAGAGGGAGAGCATGCCACACTGATACAGACACATCAGGTAGCTCTAGAGGAGATCAGGGCCTTGACAGAGGAGAGGGATGCCCTGATTGCGGAGAGAGACACCGCTCGGCAGGAGCGAGATACAAGCAATCAAAGGACGCTATTTTCGGCATAGGGAGGCCCTCAGGGCCAAGTATGGGGAGACAGGTGCCACATCAGAGTCTGGCACACAGGGCACGACCCTAGGAGGGGCACCACCAGCAGCGCCAGCAGCACCAGCAGCCTGTTACGAGCACCGGGTACTGTGAGCCTTAGCACGTACCAGTCTCTCCTTGCTGAGGTGAGATATTATGAGGATGCCCTAGCGCAGCATGCCCCAGATGTGCCTCGGTATGGGGCGAGGAGGAGAGCAGGGACGGCTACAGCGAGCGGAGCCTCAGGCGGAGGGAGCACTGGGAGAGATCGAGGTGGGCCGAGACCTCCAGCAGCAGGTGCATCGAGCTCGATCGGTGGCGGTCAGGAGAGACAGCCAGGTGGAGAGGAGGGTGGAGGAGATAGTGTCCTCCATGCTTCGGATTTTACTATATAGAGTTTTGATAGACTTTTGCATTTGTATAGTGATGTAGCCTCGATTGGAAGGCATTGTATAGATGGCTTGATGGAAAGCCACCCATTTTTGTATAAACACACATGTATATATATAGATTCATCATATGATTTGGCATACAATTGTACTTATACTTTTTGGTTTTGATATACATGGATAGATGGATATAGATAGATGTGATTGGATAGATATAGACTGATAGATGATAGAAATAGATGTGATTAGATAGATTGAAATGTGGATAGAATAGATGTGATTGGATAGATATAGATTGATAGATGATAGATGGATGTGATGAGATAGATTGAAATGTGGATAGAATAGATGTGATTGGATAGATATAGATTGATAGATGATAGATGGATGTGATTAGATAGATTGAAATGTGGATAGAATAGATGTGATTGGATAGATATAGATGGATAAATGATAGATGGATGTGGTTAGATAGATTGATTTAATTTTGATAGATGATGGGAAGTATCTTGGATGGACATAGCTTTTAAATATTTTGATGGATAGATAGATAGATGCGTTTGATGTATAGATGGATGTAATTTTAATGAGAAATGAATAAAGATAGATGTTTTGATAGATAAGAGGAATGTTGATAGAAGATAGATTTTGATTGAATTAACATGTGAAATGTCAATTCAACAGGATGCAAGACAAAGAAATGGAGAATGCTTATTGTAAGAGCAAAAGATGAAAGCAGAAATAACCGTGACTTAGAAGAGAAGACACTCGGAAAAGAAGGGAAATGATAAGTCGGACTTCCAACCGACCATAGAGAAGATCCAGATAAGAAACCGAAAGACCAAGCATACAAGGCCCTATATAAGATTAAAATAAACCTGACACTAACTAGTCGCAAACCAGATCTAGGATAGAAATGGAAAGAAAAGAAAGTAAGTATCTTGTCGGAACCTACAAGGGACAGAATACATGTCCATGATAGGAAAATAGGATTCTCCATATGATCGACAAAAGGTCTAAAATCTCAGCTTCATGATTTGGACAGAAAAGCAAACTGATCAATGTGGGAAGTTTGCTTGATATGGAAAGACTGATCGATGCGGGAAGTCTTTCAGTGATGCTAACAAGTGTATAAACTGACTGGAAGGCTGATTGATTACAAGAAGCCTTGAATATTTCTTTGAGAAACAGCCGTCCTTCAAGGGAGCGGTCTGTATTTTGAAATTTGTATGATAGCCATCCTTCGAGGGTATGGTCTATTTGCTTTTTGATTCACTTGACAATGTATGGATAGCATTGTCCTGTATAGTCTTTTTTTTTTTTTTTTTTTTTTTTTGAAACTCTTTGGAAGAAGCTGAGTTTAGACCTAGATAGATCAGATGAAGGGGAGGAGAACATGGAAGAACATGTACTCATGCCCCGAGCAGATCCGATTAAGATAAGTACTTGGGACAGATGAAGTGGTGATTAAGGTATTCCTACCATGAGGAGGAACATATCCAAAAGAAACGCAATGAGTAGAGCCGCGATACTCATATTTAAGGTAAACGAGGCAATAGGCGGAGAACCACACAATTTCAAATCACCACGAAAGTAGATGACTGGTTATTAGGACAGATGGAAGATCTGAGTTGCGACTAGATTTGTGTAAGAGAGATTTTAACAATAGAAGGGCCGTAAATGCAAGGCATTAAGAGGTTCTGTTTCAGGGATACCATCCATGGAAGACAAACGATAAGCCCCAGACCCATATTTATGAGTGATAATGTAGGGACCCATCCAGTTGGGAGCAAACTTACCACGTTGACTCCTTTCGAGTGTAGTGACATTTTGATTTTCCTTAAGAACAAGGTCACCAATTTTGAAGTCACGGTGTTGCACATGCTTGTTGTAAGCACGCTTGACACGCTCGAGATAGACTTGATGATGCTCAAGAGCGTTGAGATGCCGCTCATCTAATAATTCAAGTTGAGCTAGGCGATTTTGCGATAATCCTCATCGAGACAAATTCTCCGAGAGAAACACGGAGAGATGGGATTTGGACCTCCAAAGGAAGGACGGCCTCGAGACCCATAGGCGAGAGAGAAGGAGTAGCACCAGTAGGAGTACGAATGCTAGTCCGATAAGCCCAGAGAGCGAAAGGGATATGTAGATGCCAATCCCTACCAGCTCGACTAGTTACCTTTGCGAGGATATTACGCAAAGTTTTATTGGAAGCTTCGGCCTGACCATTAGCTTGAGGATAGTATGGAGAAGAAAAACTGAGCTTGATTTTGAAAGCATTGCAGAGATTTTGCAAATCGACGTTCTTGAAGGATTTACCATTATCTGTGATGAGCTTGTGTGGAACGCCAAAGCGACAAATGATGTGTTGATAGACAAAATCAACTATGGGTTTAGCCTTTGTTGAAGAAAGAGGGATAGCTTCTACCCACTTAGTAAAGTACTCAGTGGCAGTAATGATAGAATGATGACGCTGTGAAGAACGGGGATTGATGAGACCAATAAGATCAAGGCCCCATTGTGAAAAAGGCCACAAATCCGCCGCAGGTTGCAAAGCCTGACTAGGGACGTGCGTGAGATTGGAATGTTGCTGACACTTGACGCATTTCTTAGTGTATTCACAACAATCTTGATTAAGAGAAGGCCAATAATATCCCAAACGTAAGATGCGCTTAGCCACAGCTAAACCACTAAAATGTCCACCACAGATACCGTCATGGACCTCCTGAATAGCTTTAGATGATTCATGGGTTTTGAGGCATCGAAGCAAAATACCATCAAAGCCGCGTTTGTAAAGAATCCCGCCTAGGATAGAATAGCGATTGGCGCGTTGGACAAAAGACCTTCTACCATTGGAAGTCAGATCTGGAGGAAGCACCGAATGAGATAGATAATCAACTATCTGTTGATACCACTCATCCTGAGTATGGGTTGTGACAGCATTGATCGAAGTTAGTTGTTGAAGATAAGATGGTTGATCTAATCGTTGCATGACCCACATAAAGACGCCGAGTCTTCGCAAAAAGGCGGGATAAGGGATGCTAATGAGGCCATGGTATCCGCGAATCGATTTCAAAGACGAGGAATGGATTGGATGGTGAACTTATCGAAAGATTGGAGTTAGGCAAGAACAATGTCGCGATATTTTGAAGGATATCATTCTTGCATTGATAGACACCCGTGACCTGATTAACGATGAGTTCAGAATCACCAAAGATGTCAATATGACGAGCGCCGAGATTAATGGCATTTTGAAGTCCTAAGACAAGAGCTTCGTACTCAGCCATATTATTGGTGCACTCAAAGTTCAATTTGTGCATGATGCGGCCCGGGATAGGCGTACCCCAAGGAGGAATCATCACGAAACCCGCACCTCCCCCTTGCTGGCATTTGGATCCATCAAAGAAGAGCTTTACTTTAAATGGAGATAGACCAAAATCGATTTGTTGGATAAATTCATCGGGGAATTGAGCAAGGGGGTCTTGAGTGTCCGGAAGAGGAGCACTAGCTAGTTGATCTGCAATAACCTGACCCTTGATAGCCTTTTGCGGGATAAATTCGAGGTCAAATTCTGTCATGAGCATAAGCCAACGAGTGATGCGATCATTGTGATAAGGCTTTGCATGAATTGTCTTGAGGGGATTGACATTTGTGACGATGTAAGTTTTGTGATTAAGAAGATAATGACGAAGCTTAGAAGTTGCAAAGAAGAGAGCGCAACATAGTTTTTCAGCCCCGGAGTAACGTGTCTCATACTCATGGAGGGTGCGACTGATGTAATAGACAGCTTGTTCTTTACCACAAGTGTCCCGATGCGAAATCATGGCTCCCAGAGCATGGTCAGTCACAGAGATATAAAGATAGAAAGGCTCCCCCTCGCGTGGAGGTGTAAGCACGGGCGGAGAAAGAAGATAAGCTTTGAGATCATCAAAGGCCTTTTGGCAATGCTCATCCCATTTGAAATGAACATTCTTACGGAGAAGATGGTGAAAAGGTTGACAACGGTCCGACAATTGGGAGATAAAACGACGCACTGATTGAAGACGTCCTTGGAGACTGCGGAGTTGCTTTAAGTTAGGCAGAGGAGGCATCTCAAGGATGGCTTTTATTTTTGCAAGGGTCCACTTCAATACCACGATGGAAATGATAAACCCTAAAAGTTTACAGTGAGGACGCCAAACACGCATTTAGATGGATTTAGAGCGAAGACAAAAGCGGATAAGCCTCTCAAAGAGAGGTGCGAGGATGAAAAGATGCTCTGACGGCGTTTGGATTTTCCGAGGAGATCGTCAACGTAATCCTCTACATTTTGTGTAAAAGATCATGGAAGATGTAGGTCATTGCTCGTTGATAAGTTGCTCCGGCGTTCTTAAGACCGAAGGGCATGACACGATAGCAAAAGGTCCCCGAGGAGTTATGAAGGAAGTCTTATGCTGGTCTTACAGTGCGATGAGGATTTGATTATATCCAGAGAAACCATCCATAAGAGAAAGCATTTCATGACCCGCAGTTAAATCTACGAGTTGGTCGATATTAGGAAGAGGAAAATCATCCTTTGGACAGGCCAGATTAAGATCCCGGAAGTCGGTACAAATTCGAATCTTCCCAGTAGCCTTAGTTACTGGTACTACATTGGACACCCATTGCGGATAATCGATGGGTTGGATGAAGTTAGCCGAGAGCAAGCGCTGTAATTCTTCTTTAACAAGAAGGGCTACTCTAGGGTGCATTTTACGTAATTTTTGCTTGACTGGTTTGATATTGGGAAGGGTAACGATATTGTGGACTACAATATCGGGATCGAGTCCTGGCATATCCTCGTATGACCAAGCAAAGGCTTGACGATGTTTGGAAAGAAAAGTAGTAAAGTCCCCTAATTCTTGTGGATCAAGGGATTGGCCGACCTTAATGATGCGAGGGTCTTCAGGAGTCCTTATATTAAGGTCGATAGTGGCCTCGTTGAGAAGGGTAGACGTGTCAGAAGGAATGGTTTTGGGAAGATATGAATCCTCTGCCCCTAGATAGGTGAGGACAGAGTCGTCATCCGCACAGTGGATAGTGTTGATAGTAGGAGAGTCGTCTCCAACTATCTCAGGGAAGATTAATGGTATAGAAGCAGACCGATTGTTAGTCTCATAGACTAAAGGTCCCAAGGAAATGGTATTGATAAAAAAAAAAAAAAGTTAGGTGGGATGGAAATGTCATCGTCACATCAGTGATGCTTCGGATTTGGTGGGGAAGATGGTTCTTCAAGAGGAAGAGGCTCATCAAGAATAGTGACAAATGGCTTTTGAAATGGGTTTAAATCCCAAACCAAACTTTTGGTGTGGCATGAGAGTAGGAATGGATTTGAGGTCATGTATACCTTGTTCATATTTTCAAGGCCAAAACCTTTCCACGCGCATCGATATAGATAAGTTTTTGCAAACGTGGGATTCTGTAGATAATCAAACCCTGTTAGGTAAGGTTTGGCTCTAGGAGGAGAATCCAGGACAATAATGAGGTGTATCAAGACCACCGTAGATGAAATTGGTCTGTTGATTGGGCAAACCAATGTAACGTAGCGATGCACGGAGACTGATTGATATTCGGAGTTGCTTGTCGGGTCTACCATACTCATTAGGTTTGAGATGGGCATCGAAAGAAAAAGAGGAAGCTCTCCTAGTGAGAAACGCCGCATGTCTCTTCCAGATTTCGCAAATCGTCGGTAGTTTGGTCGAGTATGGAAGAAGATGAAGCCCCATCCGGAGAAGATGCATTTTCTTTTAAAGGCGAGACCTTGTGGTCATGTCGCATTCGCGAGAAGGAAAAGGATCTCTGGATGGGTGTAGATTTTGCCCTCATATTGATATTTTAGGCATCGATGGAGGGTGGATGGGACACAATGCATTCGCGCGAACCCAGGGCGCCCAAGGATCATGTTATAGTGGAATTTTCCTTGACAATATAGAAGAGTTCATGGAGCAGACTTTTTACCTACTCGGATGGGTAAGACCACGGTTCCTAGAGTGATTTGCTAGGTGATCGTTAAATGATCGAAGGGCGAAAGGCGGAGGTGACACCACATTCTTAGGTAACTTAAGTTGTTGAATGTGTGGGAAGAGATGACGTTGAGAGCAGCTCCACTATCGATCATAACACGTTTTAAGGCGTGTTATTGACTTGGGACGCATGATGAAGAGAGAGCCTCCAAATCCTACGAAGAAAGATGAGGAATTTACGAATCCTCAAAAGAAATGGCGGTCGATGGACCATTCAATCCAACAACCCACTCGAAGGGTGCAGGGCTCATATCGGAATTTCTTTATGCGATGCGACGCAGATTATCGATTAGAGCTGGCGATGTTGTGAGAGGATTGGATGAGGTCAAAAGAGACATTTTGACCGGAGCTTGGGTGAGTTGCTTCATGACACTCTCCTCAACGGATACGGGAACTTGAGTCCGAGGTGCAGCACGAATGGAGACCTTGGGTCGTGGGGCTGATGAGGAAGGAGACACGCCTTCAGGGGCTGCAGAAATGACAACCCGTGGTCTAGATGTTGGAGATGAAGATGGGTTATGATAATGTTGGGTTCTAGTGGCGATATGGATTGTGTCAATTTGGGAAGGAGGGAGATCAAGTGGAGTGGAACCACTAGAGGTCTGAATGGATGGTTGAGGTTCGGATGAGGCTAGGGTAACAGGAGGTACTTGTTCCTCCTCCAACAAGAGGTCACTTTCTTCCAGAAGGTTCTTGACAACGGCTTGAAGAGCTTTACATCCTTCAGTGTCATGACCTGGAGTACGGTGGTAAGCACAAATCAGATCAGAGTTAAACCAGGTAGGTTTCACTCCTTTGGGGTTATAAGGCTTAATCGGAGGAAGGGTTATGGCTGAAGATTGGATAAGTTGATGAAGGATTTCGGTGTAGAATCCGGTAGACGAAGATGAGGATAGAGATAATGGAGATGGTTCTTTTACCTTAACCGACTGCCGGGGTAAAAGAACTTGCATGTTAGGTTTAACAGTTTTATTAGGGATCCTCTTATTTGTTTGGACATTCGGAGGAGCAGTCTTGGGTGCTTGGGATGGGAGTAAATGAGACATGATTGTCTTTGGTGGAGGAGGAGTCCCTAAGATAGATTTTGAGGAGGATGGAGATGCGATAATTTTTGCGGTTTTGGAGACAAAGGGGTTGCTTAGTGGATTTTACGGATGATTTAGATAATGTCGGTTTGGAAGAGGAAGAAGCTCCCAAAATAGGTGAATTTGGAGGAAGATAGGGTGTCTTGATTTTTGGTAACAAAGATGAGGATTTTGATAGAAGAAGTGGCATCTTTTGGTAGGTAAGTCTACTTTTAGGGATGTTGATGAAGAAGAAGATGATGACTTTGATAGGTGTGTAGAAGATGCCTTCTCGGCGGGCAAATCTAATCGTTTATGAGGCGTGGAGAGAGATTTTTGTGGAAGAACACCGAGAGTTTTGATGGTCCGAAATATGGGCTTCCCCTTTTCAGGGATGGTGACAACTTCAACGTCATAAGGTGATTGTAACCTTTTTGGAGGAAGCAAATGGGGAGATATTGATGGTATAATGTTAGATTTTGGTTGTCAGCGGTTTAGGTTGAGGAATCGAGTGTGCAGTGTTGGTGTTACTTCTTTTGATTTTCCGAATAGGTGAAGTAGTATTAGTGATGGAAGAAGTAAGTGATGAAGAAGTTCTCATGAAGGACCACTTTTGGTGTGGTGATCATGGTGGAACTACTATAGGAAAAGAGATAGGAAGAGTCAAAGTTGAGGACACTTCCGCCGAAGTGCACGATTATAGGGATGTTTATCAAGGGCATAGTTGTAGCGGAATGGGAGGAGCAATAATAGATGTGTCCAAGTGGAAACTCGAAGGGATGTAATTGCCTCGAGCATTGAAAGGATGTCGATGATGAGACAGATGAGGAAGACACTGTCTCGGGTATGGATGGGAGATCGGACAAAGGAGCGGAGAGAGATGACTCCGTGTTTAGCAATGTAGGAATATCCAAAGATGGGTTATCTGAGGATGGAGGAATTCCAGTGATTGGTGAAGTGGAAGAGGGTTCTGATTCGATTGCTGCGTTTGTAGATGATGTGGTTTCAGAAGCGGATTCTTCAGTAGAAATGAAGTTGATAGTGTGGGTGTTTGGTTTTTGAGATTCTGAAGAATTATGATTTGGGGCATGATTGGGGAAGGGTTGTTTGAAAACGTCCAGCGCTTGATTTGGGGGAGCATTTGGGTTATCCAGAATAAGCTCGCCTTTATCAATGAATTTTTGGACAAGATTTTTGAAAGTCTGACATCGTTCGATGTCATGACCCTTGGTTCTATGATAGTGGCAAAAATCGTTTTCTCTGTACCACAAAGGACGTTCTCGACTTTCATCAATATCTCTAATGGGTGGAAGTTCGATCATGCGAACTTCCAACATTTTTCCTAAGATGGAGGCATATGATTCCCCCAATGGAGCGAAGGATCGAGATGATGAAGCCCCTTTTCGAGCAGATGAAGGGTCTCTTCGTGGTGGTTGATTAGGAGTACTATCGGTTCTCGATGTTTTTAATACGATAGCATTGGTGGACCCTTGATTCTTATCTTTAGGAGGAAAAGAATTTGGTTTGGTGAACCGAGAGAAATCGGGTTTAGATTTGGAGCGAAGTTTTAGTTTTCCTTGTTGCTCAATCAAGCACGAGATTCGAGTTTGCGTGCCATTGTGAAGGCTTCTTCGAAGGTGTGGAAAGTTTGGATTCTTAACGTGGAAGAAATGTGACTAGCGCAAGATTGGGTGAACAGCTCGATCTGTTGTGATTGAGGAAGAGAGAAGGACAATTGGTTGATTATCCCTCTCAACGAGCGACAAAGTCCGCAATAGACTCATCGTCAATTGGCGAATGTTGTCAAAGATCTCGTGATTGAGATCTTATGGGCAATATTTATTGAGAAGTTCTCAACAAACATTTGGGCCAATTGAGAGAAAGAAAATAATGAATGTTGAGGAATATTATTGTACCAGTCCAAAGCGGGACCCGCCAGAGACATAGGAAAGGTGCACGGAGCATGAGCTCCCGATCTTGACAATGAGGTAGCAAGCATGTTTGAATGCTCGCAGATGTTGTTGGGGGTCTTCCCGACTATGAAATTTTGAGAATTTGGGAAGTTCCCATTGGGGAGGATAAGGCTTAAAAGCCACCGAAGGATGAATGGGTTCATTGCATACTTCTTCAAAGGAGTATGAAGGGCGGGCTCCTTTTGTGGAGGCTTCCAAGTCTGCAATTTTCTTGAAGAGAAATTGAACCACATCCGATTGGGGAGGAGGTACATTGGTTTGTCCTACATGAGAAGCAAGTAGTGGGTGTGGTTGAGGTGTCAATGGGGGATTCATCTGTTGTTGGATAGGATTATAAGAGGAATAACCAGGTGTTCTGGGTGACACCGGGTGGGGTATTTGTTGTGCAGCTTGCGTATAGGCAGGCTGCGAGATAATAAGTGGTTGAGCAAATAAAGGTTGGGTGACGGATGGAGCCTGTGATTGGTGGACTCCTATGTTGGTTGATTGGATCGGGATAGATTGAGGAATATGAGTGTTGGTTGGATTGGTCATGTTGGGGAACAAGACCTGAAAGGGGCCTTCTATTGCTGAATTAGGTATCAAGGGTGCCGATACTAGAGGATGGGCGAATGTCACAGTAGCTGGAATATTGGAAGAAAGACCCCCTAGAGGACGAGAAGTAGGAGCCAACTGCCTATTCGGAGGGGGTTGGCTCATGAAGAGGTATTGACCTTGAGAAACGATAGAGGGCATAGACGAATTGACGGCAATGTGCGGATGTGCAGACGAATTTACTATAGCAAGGGCAGAAGACCTCTCAGAAATGGGTTGTGGAATAGTCGAGGTAGCTGCAGTGTTAGGGATAGGTAAGACTAATTGAGAATTAGTCGACATGGTAGGTGGAAGAGAAAAGGGAGGCATAGGGGCCTCACCCTTCTCCGTGGCTCGAGGCAAGAGAGATGGTGCAAACTGCTCTAAAGAGGCCTGGGATGATCCGCGAGGATAATTGTACACTTGTCGGATTGGTGGGTCTTGGTCAGATATTTGGATCGACTTGTGTACTAGATAGTCCATGAGGGCTACCGGATTGCGATCAAGGAGAGCCTGAAATTCAGGATCCCCGCGAGGAATAGACTCTGAGTCAGAAGATATTTCTGATGGACTAGGAGAAGCCGGACGTGATGGGATTGTTTTGGCTTGATGGAAAGGATTATACGACCATGAGGGGGAACCCACTAACAGTGGTCCCGAGGAAGATTGGAGGGGTGCCGAAACATCCACGCTGGTGGTGATTTCGGAGGAAGAAGGAACCTGTTGGGCCATTTTCCTAGATTGTGAACGGGTGATAGCCGTCATAAACAAGCAAGAAAGAAGATTGTCTTAACTAATGCACAAATAGTTCAAGAAAGACAAGTGATTATCTCCTTTAAATTTTGATGCTTTTAAGAAATGAAAATGTTAGGGAAGGCTTTTTAGAACAGGAACTACTCAGATAGCCAAACTAGGGATGGTTTGGGTAATGTTTGGTGAGGAGTCCCGAAGGCACTTCAAGATAAAAGACAGTACGTGGCTTGATATAGGGGCCTACCCCCGCACTTCACACACCGCTGCGATAAGGGAGTCGGGTGCTTTGCCAATATATACCAAAATCTTTCGTGAATTTATAGCGCGGCCCGAGTACCGCGTAGGCTCTTCCTCTTGGATATCACTTCCAAGTAGGCGAGGCCAGGGAAGGAGTTTTGTTTAGATGCTTTATACCTAGTGATTTTGGCTTTGTGTGCAAGGGTGAAAAATAAAAATCAAATAGTGTCACTACCGATTTTGATCAATTTTCCAACCTAATTAACACTAGATGACAAAGCATGCAGCAATGAAAAAGAAAGGGTTCTTTTTAAGCACTTAAAACGAAATGTTTGATTTCGATGAAGACAATTCAAACAAGTTCTTTCCCAAATGCGATTAGGTTCTTTTTAAGCACCAAAAACTGAAGTGTTTGGATGTGATAAACAACCAACAAAGAAAACCTAAAAAGGAGAAAACACCGAAAAAGAGGAATACCTGTAGTTTTAGCTCTCCAAGGTGTGTGGACTTCAAAAAGCGCGTTGTTGAGCTCTTCCCCTCGAACAATCCCACGAACAAGCAAAGTGCTCCGCAAGAAAGGATCAAGCAAACAACAAACAAGATCCGGAAAGATACATCCAGATAATGGCGAAACGAAAAATTTCAATAAGGGACTTTGGTTCATGTCCCACCGGGCGTGCCAGAATGTAGATCAAGAATTTCGTGCTTGTTACCTGTCCAAGTTAATGCACCAAACTAAACACAAAAACCCTGAAAAACCTCAATGAAATAGATACCTGATGAAGATGTAGACGGATGAGGAAGTCGATGTAGATAAGACGGGCGCACACGAGCAATTCGCACAATAGATCCGAGTAACCTGCAAAACACCGGTGCTTGAGCGAGAAAAAGATGGCGTTAGAAGATATATGGGTGGATTGCCGAGAAGCGGATCCGAGAAGCGATAAGCTTCCTTGGCGGATGTCAGTCCACGTTTTCAATAAAGAAAAGCAGCATACATGATAAAAGATGTAAATAAAGACTAGATTCTCTGATTGCAGTAATAAACAAGAACTAACAGAGACAGGTGAAGTACTGTAAAAGCGGGAATCGAGAAATAATGCTAGATTTGTGTTACTGTGACCTTTTACACATCTGCAGGAAATCGGCGTCGACTGTGTAGAATCGGCGGCGATGTGATCGGCGGATCAGGACCGATCGGCGGCAGCATCAGGGACCGATCGGCGTCGGCCGGATAAGATCGAGTGTCAATCAAGGCTGATCGACCAATCGGGGATGCGATGAGATTCGGGATCGGAAGGTGAATGTAGTCCGTAGGATGTGCCAAGATGGAGAGACGCTGGAGCAGAGTCACCGATGATGATAGATAATGGTGTATGGTGTTGATATGATACGGGCAGAGTAACGGTGCTCCTCTCAGGGATTGATTAGGACAGGATCTGCCCTAACTGAGACAATTGATGCTAAGAAGATCTCTCTTTCTCACTCTCTGTTCGTGCGTAAGTGCTTCCTTTCACTCGTTCGTCTCTTTTTCGGTCTCTTCGCTCTTTTCCGTCCCTAGAACTGAGTTCTGGGCTTGCTTTTATAATCGGCGCCGCTCCTAGAAAATCGGCGCCGACCATATGGGTCGGCGCCGATCGCGGAAAAGACTCCCGAGGTGCCTTAATTGATTGATTCGAGAAAGAAAAGGCTTATCCGACTACGGGAAAATATCCCGCTTAGGGAAGATTAAGAATAGATGTGGTACATGGGTAAAATAAATTTGGGGTAGATAAGTGATTAAGATGCATGGGAAGAAGCGTAATTAAATTTTTAATTATTTAATTACCCATGGGCAAGATATGATGAAATGAATTAAATTTAGAGATAGGTGATTAAATCACAGATTGGATAATATCTCAAGGGGATAGTTGGTGACGCAAACGTGCCCCAGGTTACCTAAGCACGTAAATGGGTAAGAGGGACACTAAATTGAGTAACCAATTTTAGGTGTCTACAAGAAGTATTTGTCTTTGGCGATAATCTCTTAGAGATATCATAAGGAATGAAGCTCAATTTATAGGGGGATGATTGCCTCGGCCCAAAACTAGGTAGTAAGGTGTCACACCGGTAGGAGTGTGAATGGAATTTTTACTGCACCCAAATGGTGAGATGGATCCTGTAAGTGCCACTTTTGACCTATTTTACTTACCATATTTTCATAATCGAACAAGGGTTTTATTGAAGTCCTTTGGCTATCCATTAGCTTGAGGGTAATATGGAGTAGACCACTTTAAACATATCTGGAAGTGTTGGAATAATGCCTTCATGGTCATGTTCTTAACGGATTTACCATTGTCAGTTAAAATGGGAAAAGGGAGGATATAACAATAGATAAGCTGATTCATGGTGAACTTGGAAATTTAGCCTCCAACAACATACATGAGAGGGATAGCTTCCACCCATCTAGTGAAGTATTTTGTTACAGTCATAATATGGGTATAACCATCTAAGGATGTAGGAGTGAGCTTCCCTATGAGATCTAGTCCCCATTTTGAAAATGGCCATGGTGTTGTTATTGGCTACAAGGCTTGTGTTGGTGCATGAATAAGATTTCCATACTTCTGACATAATGCACACTTCTTAACATAGTTGCAACAATCTAATTCCATGGTAGGCCAATAGTAACCTACTCATAACAATTTATTAGCGAGCACCATTCCACTTGTGTGAGCCCCACAAACACCTTCATGTACCTCTTTAATCACTTGAATTGACTCAGCCAAATTAAGACAATGTAGTAAATTCCTGTCATAGCCATGATGATAGAGGGTGCCTCCTAGGAGGGTATAACGAGTTATGCATCGGATAAGGTTTATTTTCTCAGGGTGGGAAATTTCTAGGGGAAAGGCATCATCTTGTATGTATGGTAAATGGGCTCATACCAGGGGGAAATGACCAACAAATTCACATATTAGACATGATTCTAGCATGTCATATGTAGGAACTTAAAAAAATTTAACAAATAAAGGCATTTTACTTGCACTGGTGGAATACGAAGCAAAGATCCAATTGTGGCTATGGTGTCTACTCGACCAATTATATGCCCTTGGTATGTGTTCAAAAGTAACACACACAAAATACTCCTTTAGAGTCTCAACCATCTTCTTGTATGGGATGAGATTGTCATCCTTGACTTTATACTCATCATTGACTTGTTTAATGATTAATTTTGAATCCCCAATGACCCTTAGTTTCGTTATATTCCATATGATGGAAAGTTTCAACCTAAAAATGAGGGATTCATACTTTTCTATGTTATTTGTACATGGAAATCTAAGGCGGAAGGCCCAAGGTATGAATTCCATTAAAGGAGTGATAAGCACTACTCATGTTCCTAAACCATGGAAAGTAAATGACCCATCAAAGTGTACTTTTCACATGATTAATTCTTCAATATACATTAATGATGAGTCGGGCACATCCAAACATGTTGGCTCTATTCTAGGTAAAGGTGCCTTTGCTAGTTGATCTGCAAGCACTTGTCCCTTTACTGACTTCTGATGTACATACTCAATATGAAACTCATTGAGTAGAATGATCCAATTAGCCATCCTACCAATAAGTGCTGGCTTTGATAACAGGAATTTTAGAGGTTCAACTTTGGATATAAGCTTGGTTTTAGTATTCAATGAATAATGACAGAGTTTTTGAAAGGTAAAAAATAAATAAGTGATTAGGGTACGACTGAGATAATATACCGCCTTCTCTTTTTGACTAAGATCGATCGATGCGAAGAGAAGGGAACCAATATAAAATTGGGTTGTGGATATAAACAAGAATAGTTGTTCACCTGGGGTTAGTGGCATGAGGACTAGAGGATTTTCTAGATATTGTTTGAGCAAGGTGAATGCCTGTTGTTATTCAGGTTCCAAAAATAACTTAATATATTTCTTTAGCAAATGAGTGAAAGAGTGACACTTGTTTGCAAGTTGTGCTTATGAAGTTGCAAATGGCTTGGAATTTTTCTTGTAAGTTATGCAGTGCTTAATATTTTTAGGAGGAAGAATTTCATTAATTGTGTTTACCTTAGTAGGATCCACCTCAATCCCTCTTTTGGATACAATAAATATAAATAATTTCCCGATAGTATCCCAAAGACACTTCTTCAGATTCAACCTGACTTTTTATTCTCTGATATGTTCAAAGATACATCTTAAGACCTTAGGATGTTCTTCTCTTATCTTTGATTTTCTAGGATATCGTCAACATAATCTTCCATGATGTCATTGAGCATGTCATGGAATATCACTTCCATTTCCCATTGATATGTGGCATTTTCATTTTTAAGGCGAAGGGTATTACTTGGTAGTAAAATGTTCCCAAGTTGTTGTGAAGGTAGTTTTGTGGTGGTTCTCCTCCGTGAGTTTGATTTGATTATAGCTAAAATATTCATCCATTAGAGACAACATTTCATACCCAACAAGTAGAATCAAAAATCATGTCAATTTTGGGATGAGGGAAATCATGCTTGAGACATGCCTTGTTGATATATCTAAAGTCGAGAATAGTTTGATTCTATGAACTTTTTCTGCACTGGGATTTTGAATAGTCTATAGGCCTGATAAATCTAGTTGTTAATATTTTTCAAGATCATCTTTGATAAGAAGGGCTACTCATGGATGCATTTTTCAAAGTTACTATTTGATGGGCTTTGTGTCTGTGTATACAACAAGGTTGTGCACTACTAAAGATGGATATATCCTCGACATATCTGTAAGACCAAGAAAATATGTTTGAGAATTATCTTAGAAACATTACAAAAGTCTTTTGTTCCTGTGTTAAAATTGAAGCTCCCAGCTTGACTATCTTGGGTTGTTTGTTTGTGCCAATGTTGACATCGATGGTTTCTTCTACCAACATATTAGATGTATCTTCCATGCATGTAGGATCAGGAGGGAGATTGAGATATTCTTCCAAGGGTGTTTTAATGAAATTTTCACCTTGGGTGTGGTCACTTTTTATGTCGTAACCTAAGTGCGTAGGAAATCTATTTTTAACCAAGTTGTTATTTAGTTTAAGCATTAAAGATTTTTTTGAAAGCATGTTAAAGGTTTATATTCCTTTATGATTCCCAAAATCACCTAGAAGGTGCGAGGGAAGAGCATACACGATCCTATCCTTTAGAAATAAAAAATGTAAAATACAAAAATTATACAAAACAAGTTAGTACAAAAATATGATCCAATATATAACAACACCCTGCAAAACAAAAATTGGTCTTAAAAACCTATAAAAATGTTAGAAACCTCCCATATTAGATCATGCAAGCTTAAAAATCTACACCAAAATTTGATAAATCACACTAGCATGCCCTTTATAGCATATGCACACCCATTATAATGCATGTGCTCCCCTGATAGCACCTGTGTGCCCTTTAAACCACTAGTGTAGACCTTATAGCATATACTTTCCCTGAGAAAAATAAATAGATAGAAAAATGCTAGCATGGCTAGGAGAACATGTGCACCCCTAGAAGCGTATGTACACCCCTACTAGTATATGTGTTGGTTTGAGAATCTTAGCGAGGTTTAGTCATGCTAGCATGCCTAGAAGAGCATATGCATGCCTCGGTAGAAAAATAGAGAGAGAGGGAAATCACTTTGTAGCGTATGTGTGACCGGTGAAGCGTATGCACGCCCCTAATGATGCATGTGTACCACTAAAAGCATATACATGCCCTTAGGCTAGAAGACGAGAGATGGGGAGAGACAGTGGTGTGTATGCATAACCCACAAAGCTTATGTGTTCCCCCTAGATCTGTATGTGTTCCCTTTAAAGTGTATGAGCCCCCTTTTTGTAGATCACCAAAATATGGGATTTTTACAAAAAATTGTAAAAATATCAAAAATTGGTCTATTTAGTTCAAATTTGATGACACTTTACCTCCTTTGATCCTGAAAAGAGAAACAAAACAAAGCTACTTTAATTAGTTTAGTTAATTAACCTTATATTTAGAAAAAAATTCAAAAAAGGGTTAGTTCAAGCAATTTAAAACTACATGAAATCAATGGACAATGGAGTATAGTCCCATCGGCATGCCAAATATATGCTTGAAAATTCTAACTAGGATATATGAATTGAAACTAACTCCTATTAGTTCCAAAACAAAGCTAGATAAATAATAACATTAAGATAAGAGCTTATAAAACTAACTTCTAAGTGCATGCAACAAGAATTGAAACAAGCTAACATGCTAAGTCATTTTACTCTTCAAATTGCTAATATAAAATCAACCTATTTATATCCTAAAGAAATAAATTTGTGTTGTTTTCTTCAAACATGGTGAAGAGATCTCTCTAAAATGGCTACAAGGCCATTCTTAGATATTCTCCTACTAATCAAGCTTGAAGGGATGGATGCAGGATTGAGAAGCTACTACAATGGAGGATGGCTCAAGATAAAATGCCTTATAGCTTTAGCTAATGCAAATGAGATATCATATATTTCCAAATTGTCGGGTGTAAAGTTAAAAGGACACCTTAGGCTTGTATTTATAGGTTTCCATTTGGGAAATTTTAGAATCCTAGGCGCGTGGCACAAAAGGTGAGCCCAAAAATAGACTTTTACAAGTCAATGCACTTTTGATTATATTAGGGGATAATTAATCTTTTAGGATTAATTAAGGCTCCTAAACGAGCTTAGGAATTTTCTTAGAGCATATGGAAGGGGTTTTTATAGATTTTTGAAGCGAGATTCAACCAATAAGAAGGTTCATTGGTTAAATTCAAGATTATAGCCTTAATTAACATATAATTAGTTAATTAAGAGGATTATCACTAATAAAAAGTGTTGTTAATTGATATCCCTGAATGAATAAGAATCGTAGCTAGATAAAGAAGTGTTTTTATTTGACCAAAGTGAGAGGGAGTGAATATTTTTAGTGTAATTTAATTATTAAAGCTGTGTACGTAGATTTTAGGTGTCTACAATAATGAGCTTATAAGTGATAATACATTGAGGTTGTTCATAGTACTTGCACAATGCTAACTTTGTGACAATTTGAAAATCCATACATGGTTTGGATTATATGATTTGTGACTATGGTAGAGTATTTAAAGACTATGAATACAAGAATAAGGTGCGAAAAGCATAGTATAGGACTGGGAAAAGCCTTCTTCTTGAGTTTTCTAATTTCTCTATTTTGTGTGTTAAGTACATGTCGACACAACTTTAGATTCCTATAAGAATGATGTGAATATTAATAAGTAATTAAATGTGTGTGATGAAATAATTCCCTAGTTGAGTAATGTTGTAACCAATAATATCTTGTGCATTCATCTCAATGCTTGGCCTATATAACCCCTTACATAATGGACACTCGGTTTGATGATTGTAATAGACTAGGAAGATTATGCATGAAAGAATTGAAGGGTGTATAAACTTGCAAGAGAAATTGAAAGGTGTATAGTTCCTTATAGTATGATTATATTCATGTCATGAGAAATGAGAGGACTCACAAAGAGGAGAAACTCAATTTCCTATATTGTTAGCCTTGAGGGTTGCATACCCTATTTCACAAGAAAGGTAGAAGAGTTGTACAAAGGAGGATCCTAAACATGTAGACCATGAGTCACTAGTAGGATAATATATTTGCACTGTTATTTCAATCCTATTTTCAAATTTTTGGGTCTTGTATCAAGTTCTAGGTGAAATAACAAAAATAGCCCACTCGAGATTAACTCTAAGCCACAAGTGAAGGAAATGCTACGACATGGTTTTAGAAGAATCAAACCAAGTTATCCTTTCCTGAAAAATTGGTATTGATAATAATGAGGAGGTGTATAAAATGTTTCAAGAATAATTATTTATTTCCATTTGGTATTCTCCTATATTTTTTCGAAAGTTGGCTTGAAAACGCGTGAGTTACAAAGTGGGAATACTAATTAGAAGAGACACTTTACACATGAAGGACCAGATAGACTTATAGTTATCCTTTTAAATTTTATACACATATAAAACCCTCTAATGGGTACTTAAAATTATATTCCTTTTTTATTTAATCTCCCTAGAAAATATCATGTGCATGTCGGTCTTCTATCTAAGACCTAGAAAGGGTTTAGGAGTCAAATTACAAAATGAGATCTAAAAGTCTAGTTGTATGTTGATTTGAACCCTTAAATTTTGGGAGAATGTTGGGATTGGAAAATTTGAACTAATGAAAATGGTAAACCTTTTTAGGTGGCTCTAAATCCTCCATTCCATGTTAGTACCAAATGACCTTATCTTGAAAGCTTATAGACAGGTCTTGACTAAGGAGGTTGAGGTGAGTGGTTTGATGGTATTAAATGCATCTTGTGATGATTCTAACAATATTGTGACTATATGAGAAGTGTTTGAGGTTAGAGAAACCTTGATAGAGCCAAACCAAAAATTATATGCTTGTGTCGAGCTAGTTTAAAGAGACTAAGACCAAGGAGGAGAACAAGTAAGATAGATGAATGCAAACTAGAATGAGAAATTTCATGAGTGAATGATGTTGTGGGGAAGCCCATGGAATAATGAAAATAATCACATTAAATTAATAAGGTTGTTTTGGGTAATAGTAACTCAATTTTAACTAGTTGTAGCCATCATAGACTTATAGGACGATCCTCTTATGCAGAGATTGTGATAAGTTATTGTTTTCTATCCTATTAAATTCAATTATATTCTTGATTTCAAATTTTCTCTACATAATTTGGTATACGAGAGGATTTTTTTTATGGTTTGGTTTTGAGATTGAATAAAGGGTTATTGTTTGGGCTAACATTTTTTTGAGTGTGTGTAGTGAAGAGTGATAATGAAGATGAGTGAAGAGAAATTCTTGAAACCATTCCTTGATCATGGGTACATGATGCCACAGTGAATGAAGGATTTGGTATCTGAGATAGAAAATATAAATTCCAATAAAGTACATGAGAATATGAGAAAACAATAGTAGTAAAGAAGAGTGGAAGAGAGAGGATATTTAATGGAATCAAGGGCTACAAGGCCTTGGAGATAAAATGACATATATTATGAGGATGAAGTAGAATCAATAGTAGGTATGGCTAAGATATTTCCAAAACTATTAAACAACAAGAGAGAAAAATAAGAGAGGGAAAGGAATAGAATAGAGGAAAATAAGAAGCAATTGGAAAAAGAGAGGGAGTTGAAGATGCATGAAGAGATACAATATTTGAAGAGAGATGTGGGAAAATTGGTGAAAATTATGAAAATCTAGAGAGAAGTAGAGGAACTAGTTGGGATAGTGATTAAGGATAATATTATGTGGCCATTAGAGATACTTGTGAGGAAGAGAATGAGATATAAAATGAGAATGGAGATAAGACAAGAAGAAAGGAAGATGAAGCAAGAAGAGAATAGGATGATAAATCAAGAAAAAGAGGTTAAAAAGAAGAGAGTGATGAAGTGAAGTAAAATGGTGGTGAAAAAGAAGAGCTCATTGATGGAGCTTCTTAAGAGGCTATAGAGGCTCCAAATTTTAATTCTAATTGTTCTTTGAATGGGTGAATACATGTACACAAAGAGAAGAGGAAGAGGCAATAAATGATGCCTTAAATGAAGAAATAAGGAACAAGAGTAAATAAAATCTATAAGAATAAGCTTGTGGGACATATCATGCTACTATGTATCAACTAAGAGTGATAATGCAATAGTTAGCATAGTGAAGAGATGATGGAAAACTCTCACAAGCATGTGGAGATGGATTAGTGGAGCATATGAGGTCAAGGTCAAGATGAATGCTAGAAGAAACTTGGAGCATGAAGAAGACAATGAAGTTAGAGTCACAAACCAATAAATGGAGGTGAAGTAATGTATTAAAGATACACATTAAGTCATTCATTCATTTAATGAGGATAATTAAATCATCAAATATTTAAAATATTTGCAAATAAGGATCAATCCAATCCCTATAAGGCTCAATTATTGCTATAATTGATGCAATCTCCCTAAATAGTATTTTCAATCCCTATGATTTGTTTCTTATGCATTCAATAATCTCAAATAATCTTGTACAAAGATTATTAGTTCAAGAAAGAATCACCTTATTATTATTCACTTACTTGTCTTTCACCTTTCTCCATTAGCTATTGAGTGCAAATAAGAAATTTTAGGCCTAAGTGGTCCTCAACAAGGATTACCAGTATTCTCTTTGCCTACACCTCCTCCTTCTACATCTTCTATAATCATATAATATCCCATCAACCATCAAAATGCATGATTGATATTCACTTATTATCACTAACTATCACCTTTCTTTCTCTTGGTCTCTTGTCCTAGCATGCACTCTTGAAGATTCTCTACTTTAGCTCTTTCTAATCCTCTTACGCTGCTCACTATCTCACAAAAATGTTAGAATCAATAAGTAATACCATTCAACACTTCAAAATTACCTTACTCTTCACTCCACAAGACTATCCCTAAAGTGTTTGAGTCAAGTTGGATTACTCCCCACCATGCATTCAAGGATCTAAAACTCACCATAATGGCCTATTACCTCTAATAGTTCCATTTATACATCTCTTACATGGTCAAAAAAAAAAACTCAAGGTTCAAATCTTCTTCAAACTATTTACACTTCACCTTTTCGTATTTTGCTTCCTAACCCTCATCTAGGTCTACTACAATAAATTTTCAAGTACAGAATTTTTTTCTAGATTATTTCAATACAAAATAATTACATTCCAGGTACCCATTTAAGGGTTTTAAATTTCTATAAACTTTCATTACCTAACTCTCTTCCTAGAAAATACTTCCTTCATAAATCCATATCCAAGTTAAGCCTTGGGACTATGTTTCCCTTCCTCCTACATTGTCATGGATAGTTTGTAAAATAACCATTAAAAGGAAAATATTCTTTTTGAATATCTTGTTACATGACTTGGGAATTAATAGTTATACATTTTAGGATGGTCTTAAACTATTTGAGAACTTAAATATAAAGCCCTAGTTTTGAGACACACAAACTTGCATATAGTGAACCCGAGAAGACAAATTTCATTATATCTTTCACCCATACTTGGATATAATGCCTAATATTTCTTTTGGAGGATTGTATCAAGAGGATTAAACTTGTAATCTTACAAGTAGCTCATTGTAAATAAGATTAATACTTGTTTCATATAGATTTGTCTTAAGTAAAATGTCATCGAACAAAGAATTCATTGTAGACATCAATTTTGAGGGTTCAAAGGAAATGATTAGACTATTCATGATAATATAACATTGATACAACCTTTTCATGGTACTTTAATCCCTTCTTATAATCCTACACATGAGACTCATATTGAGTACAACCACAATCCAATTTTATATTTAGCTTTATAAGAAAATGCATGTAAAATTCATCAAGGACTCACCCTTGAGTTCACTCTACATCTCTAAATCCACCATAGATAATTTTTTACACAACTATCAGTCCATAAATTTCCAAATACCTTGTAAAATTTTCATAGTCTCATTTTTGATTGGTTTTTCAAGAATACAAATTCCATCATGCCAAATAGAACAACAAATCTTCATATCTTTCCTGAATTAGTCTTACTAAATGTCTAAAACCTTATTGAAAATGGTTACTCTTCATTCATCAACTACTAATTCTTAATCAAGAATTTCATACACACAAATGAAAATTTCCCTTATTCATAATGTAAACTACAAATTAATGCATATTTTTAATCACACAAACAAAGATATATTTGTATTATACTAAAATCTTCAAACAAAATTTGTTCTTCCAAATTTCCATTCTTCCTCTCCATGAGGAATCACTCCTTCCTCCTTAGAGGATAACTAACTCACCATAATTCTAATTCCATCTTAATATATATTTCCTTCTTGATTTCATAACTAACTTTCCTAAACTCATGATGACTCTTACATACCCAATCCACATTTAGGAGAAATTTTATATTAGTTAATCACTTTGGACTCACAAAATACATTTAATGACTCCTTATTTACATGACTAGTCCCTCCATTCTTGAAATCATCAAGACACCTCCACAACTTACCCTTGACTCTCACCTAAATGTCTTTAAAAGTTCAAATCTAGAATTGGAGGGAAACTTGTACTTTTAAATTAGTGTCTCCTTTGCCTCATTATGACCTCATAAACACCTTAATAGTTTATAAACATGAAAAGGAGGGAGAATTTAAAATTTTATGCTTCATTGAATGATGTCCCTACATCATGAAGAATGAAGATAAACATGATATGGATGAAACAAATCTAGTGAATGATGAGAAAGAAGGAAAAGGATCATATGTAAGCAAGGAAGAGTAGCAAAAACATGTTCAAAGGGCATGTGATGCTTAAAGTAGAGAATTTAGAAAAATGAACCTATGGAGCAACATCCTTACTTTATGAAGACTTCATGGAGGATGAAATGTAAAAAGAACATGAATGAATGCCAAGATGATGATAAACCAGATGAAGATGAACATTGCATCAGAGTGAAGATAGATAGATACAAAATTGGAAAAAGAAGAAGAGAGGTCTATGAGGACTACTCTTTTCCTACCCCTAGATTATGATGTAGGAGAATCCTATAAATAATTCATAAGGACATTAGTTGCCTTTTCAAGTGTGTTAGCAGTGTGTCATAGGTCATTAGGTGTGGTTTGGTTATCTAAGTTGGTGTCTAGACCTTTCAAATTTCAAATGTGGCATTTTCCCTCCAAAATGCTAAATTCAAACTTGTAACATAAATGTTAGTGTATTTGGAAATTTTAGGTGTGTACTTGAATCTCATAAGTGTTGGAAGGATAGAATGAGGTCCTATGACCTGACAAGACCCTATCTTGTATTGAAAATAAGAGAAATATCATGTTGGACTTGAAGTTATTCTTAGGAAAAGTAACCCATTTTTGAAGAGAATCTCATTATGAGACTGTTGTAACTGACCAAATAGGGGAGAAATCAAAATTATGAGTGAGAGGGAGAATATATTAAGGACAATGTATCTATTTTCAATCATTATTATCTAGATAATGAATCAATGTATAAGTTTCAAGAGGTTTGAAGAGTGAAAAACTCATTTTGTGCTATTCTTTACATGTTTTTTTGTTGTTGTTATTATAAAAATGTGGGTTTTATTCAGCTAAGTATGGATTCTTAATCTTAGAATGAAGGAAAGATGATTTAAGCTTGGTAATGAGGTTGTAAGTGATAATACATTGAGGTTGTTGATAGTACTTACACAAAGTGCTAACTGCGACAATTTGAACATCCATGCATGGTTTGGATTATATGATTTATGACTATGGTAGAAAATTTTAAGACTATGAATTCAAGAATAAGGTGGATAAAAACATAGTAAGTGACTAGGAAGATCCTTCTTGGTGAGTTTCTTGATTTCTCTGTTTTGTTTGTTAAGTGCATGTGGACACAAATTTGGATTCTTGTAATGATGATGTGAATCCTAGTAAGTAGGTCAATGTGTGTGATGAAAGAATTACCTAGTTGAGGAAGGTTGTAACCAATCCTAATTTTTCATTCATCTCAATGGATAGCCTATATAACCCCTTACACAATGGACACTCAATTTAGGGATTGTAATAGACTAGGAATATTATCCATGAAATACATGAAGTATATATCAACTTGCACGAGAACTTGGAAGGTGTGTATGTCCTTATAGTTACTTGATTATATGCATGTCATGATAAATAGATGACTCATAAAGAGGATAAACTCAACTTCCTATATTGTTAGCCTTGAGGGTTCAATACCCTATTTAATGATCAAAGTAGAAGAGTTATACAAAGGAGGAGCCTAAACATGAATTCCAAAATCACTGGCAAGATAATCTCTTTCAAAGTGTTATTTTAATCTTATTTTAAAAATTTGGGGTCTTGAATCAAGTTCTAGATGCAATTATAACAAATAATTCCCTCTTAGGCTTGACTTTAAGCCACAATGAAGGAACTACTAGGGCATGGTTTTAGAAGCATCAAACCAATTTATCCTTTCCTAAAGTATTGGTACTAATAATAATGAGGAGGCGTATCAAGTTTTTCAAGAAGAATTATTTATTTCTATTGGCTATTTTCCTAAATTTTTCTTACAGTTGGCTTGAAGACTATGAGTTGGAGTGGGAAGGCTAAATGGAAGAGCCACTTTACAAAGGAAGTACTAGATAAAATTACATTTTGCCTGTAAAATTTTATAGACATATAGAACCTCCTAATGGGTAATTTAAATTATATTCCTTTTATGTTGAATCTCCCTAGAAAATATCCTATGCATGACAATCTCCTATTTAAGACCTAGTAAGGGTTTAGGAGTCAAATTATAAAAAGGGAGCTACAAAGAGTTGTACGTTGAGTTGAACCCTGAAATTTCAAGATCTTGTGGGGATTGAAAAATGTTCACTAATTGAGTTGTTAAACCTTTCTCGGTGTCTCTAAATCCTCCATTCTATGTTTATAGAAAATGACCTTGTCTTGAGAGCTTGTAGCCAATTTTGACTAAGGAGGTATAGGTGAGTGGTTTGATGGTCATAAATGGATCTTATGATGATTATAACATTATTGTGAGTATATGAGTAGGGGTTGAGGTTGGAGAAGCTTCAGTGGATCCTAACCACAAATTATATGATTTTTCTAAAGCTTGTATGAGACTAAGACCAAGGAGGAGAAAAAGTAAGGTAGATGAATACAAACTAGAATGAAGGTTGAATGAGAAATTTCATGAGTGGAATGATGTTGTGAGGAAGCCCATGGAACAATGTAAATCATCACATTAAAGTGATAAGGGTGTTGTGGGTCAGAGTATCTCATTTTTAACTAGTTGTAGCAATCGTCATAGACTTATAGGTGTTTCTCTTATGCAGAGATAGTGATAAGTTATTGTTTTCAAGTACTCTAAATTCAATTATATGATTGATTTAAAAATTTTATTTACATCACATGGAAGAAAAAACTCCCAATAATTAAGTCAAGCTCCAACTTCCAAGGAATCTTCAATTCCTTATTTTATAAGAAAAAACTTAGACTTATAAGATTTTTTTATCACCTTCATCTATTTGTACGATACAACAAATTATGATCTCTTATTTATATCCTATTCTATCTTCATCTCCCTTCTTCACTCACCTTGACTCACCTATCTTCTCATCATGTCACATTGTTGCAGCCATAGTCTTCAAGTCCTCTTTTACACACACATCTTTTTCACTCATTCACACATGAATAAGCTCATATTTCTCCTCTCTCATTTCATGATACTCATCAGCTCATACCTCACCTAATATTTCCTTTAAGACATCTCTTTTTGATTACTCATTTTTTCCTTACACATATAAGGATGAACCTCCTACTATAAAGTCCTCAAAGTACTATTTTCCATCCAATATTAGTTTTATTTATACATGAGAATAACATGCTTTAACACCTTTTACCCTTAATCTTATGAAATTTCATCTTATTTTCTCTTCTTACTCTAATTCATGAGTCTATATGACATCATAAAAAAATTTCATATAGCAATCATCTTTTCTGCAAGTGTGTTAGTTCAATACTATCCTTTTATGAGCTTGTCATGCCATTTATAACTCCTATCCAAACCTAAAGAACTTGTTGGTATGTCGTGAGTTAGGTGCTATCATTGATGTAAAATACCATTATTGAAAAATATTATCGTGGAATGGAGTAATATGATGCTCATTATGATGGTGAAATAGATATTTAGGTATGTTCTTGGTTGCATGAGTTGATTTAGTGAGAATTGTTTGTACTTAAAGCCTAATCGGGAACCTTGCTAGCCTAGGTAATGGTGCATGGTGGTATGATCTTATTGGTGGATTTAATAGTATGTTGAAAGCATAGAGATAATTTTTAGAGAGTTATTAAGCACTCACATGAGTTTTGAGTACAAATACAAGTTGAAGACCAAGTTTCAGGTGCTCATCTAGACAAGGTCTAGGTGCTAAGAGGCATGAGGATGCATTTTGGAGCTATATGGGATCATGGATGCATATAGGTAGTTTTTTCATGATGTAACAATTATGTTATGACATTTTGGAGAGATTATATGATGAGTTATGATGTTGTTTCAGTTGAACCTAGCCTAGACAATGCAAAGCCATAAGGGCTAGCCATGAAAATGGAATGGGTTGGAGATATGGAGAGCTATTTGAGATATAAAAATGATTCAAGATGAAGAAAAGATGTGTCCTTAAGGTTTTAGAATTTTTTTGTGTAATTATTAAGAGGAATTTGCAAGTTATGTCATTTTTGGTGAAACATGGTCAAGAAGAAGGTCATTTCTAGCTCGAATTACACCTTTTGATGCTCACCGTAAATTATGTGATTTATATGGGACCTTATGGAGTTCATGAATGTTTATTAATTTATTATATAAGGTTTAAAAAAAATAATGAATTAATTTCATTTTCATGTTTTTTATGAACAAATGTTAAGAAGGTAAACAACGTTTTATGTGCTTGAAACCCTAGCTCAAAAGTGGGTAGGAGATAAAATGCTCCTAAGTGGTCGGGATTGATTTATAGTGTATGGATGATGATTGTATGATGTATAGGACTCATATATGTTTCCAAAAATGTATGGAAGTGCTTATGGTGATTATTGGACCCTACTCAAATAGGTCATTTTATGAAGAAGTTTAGTTTGGGACAAAGGTGTCCAAAGGAATTGCAAAATAAATGGAAATTATTTTTATCCCAGGAGTTTTTATTGATTTTAATGGTGGTTTTAGGTCATGGTGATGCATAAAAATGGAAAAATGTGCCCTATTTTTGAAGATTATTCAAAATGCATTTTTGGGGTAGTTTTAGGTAGTTTATAGAGATGAGCTTGGTTGAATGCCTTCCATTAGGAGTTGGAAGGATTTAAAATATGTTATAGAAATAGGATCTAGAGTTATTTTAAGTGGAATGATTTTTTCTCAATATGATGACATTTTATGGGTCATCCAAGTCAGTTTGTGGAGATTAAGGTTTATTGATTTTAAGGACAAGATTACTTTTCTTTGAAAGATTTAGCTCAATTAAGAATGTGATGATTGATTTGATGTTTTATACCACTTGGAAAGTGAAGAGGTATGAATTTAGTTCCTATTAAATTAATTTTTAGGTCTTGGAAGTGGCATAAAGGGTGGAAAATAGTTGATTTTGCAAAATTGGTTTTTGGGTAGCTTGTTTTGGCGAAGGGGAAAGTTTCTATGGTTTGAGAAAGAGGATTGTTTGTGATTCATAAATTACATTGATGTTATATAAAGTTCATGAGGTTTACATATATTTTCACAAGACATATTTTAATTCATCTTAAGGGGTCTTGAGGCCCAAAGGTAAAATTAGGGAGTTGGAAAAACCTATTTTGATAAGGATATGAGCTAGTGGGCCCATTTAATGAAATATTTGATTGGTACAAGAAAATGTGTGACAATGTATAATGATTTTATTGTATATTACTCATGTGTGGTCAATTATGATATTGAATAAGCATGGTTTTGGTATAAGTGGATTTTTCCCATCCTAGTGATAGGGTTTTAAGGCCTTCTGTTGTATGTTGGATGGTTTTGGGAATGACCGACATACATGTGTCATATGTGAATGTTTTAATGATTCATATGGGATGTTTTAAATTTTTATTGGTCGAAAAAAATAAGGTAAACTGAATGGTTTTTAATTTTAATCAAGAGGAAATTATAAGAGCGATGTTTTGGTGATATTTGGGACTAGTTGAGTGAGTATGAAAAGTGCAACCTAGGTAAGATTTTTTTGGAGGTATGAAGACTGAATTTAAGAGTTGATAGAGTGCATGGAAGTTTAGAGAATGTTTGGAAGAGTTTGTATAATGGTTTACTGAAAATATAAGTGAATAAAGTTAGAGATAAAGTGAGTTGGAGAAGCTAGGGTTTGGGTAATGGTTTGAAGGAGTTTGGAGCTGAATTTTTTTATCATAATCATATGAGTTATTGTAGAATATATTCAGTGATATCTTCATCAAAATATATTATGATAATTCATATTCATAGGAGTCTCTTTTTGTGAGTCATATGAAAAAGGAAATATGGGTTGGTGATCCTTGTGGGGTTGGTTTCTCACTAAAGAAATATATTGTGATGTTTAATATTCACTTGATTATTTGTTTTGAGTAAGATAAGAAAAATTTTCAGTGTTTTTCTTCCCTTGAGGATTTCCACTTGCATGTTGTGTTATGGTGTTTTTTCTCTTGTTCATGGTTTATTTCATGTATGTTATATGATGTTGTGCACACATTAATGGATGGTTAACTTATTAATGGTTTGAGAAAGAAATGTGAAATTATAATCAAGTTTGTAAGTATTGATTAACCCCCCGCCCCCATTCCATTGTTCTTCCAAAAATTGGTATCAAAGCATGCCCTTTTAGATAATTTTAATCACTTGAAAGGAGATTCTCTTGGAGCATAGGTCTAGGTGATCAAAATGGGAGAAGATTTCCTACCATATGAAGGTCCCAATCTCAATGAAATAAACTATGATTCTTGGAGATTCAGAATGGAGATATATCTAGTTTCTCTTAATTATGATGTTTGTCTAGGAGATATTTTTTTAGATCTAATGGAATAAATAGCCAAGGATATCATCTTTGGTTCTTTGGAAGAATGTGTGAGTACCATGGTTGTGGATTGTGATTTATCTAAGGAATTATGGAATAAATTGGAGTACTTGTATGAAGATAGCATCCATCCCAGTAGTAGTGAAACTGAAAATACAAAAGGCATGGATCAAAGACTAAAGGAAATCCTTAAGAATATTAAATACAAAGAGGAAGAGTGTACTCAACTGAAAACATAGATTTCTGTATTAATATTAATCTCAAGACTAAAGAGGATGAGTGCATCAAGTTTGAAATGGCCATGAATTATTTACAATCAGAGTTTGACCTAGCTTCAAGAAAACTGAAAATGTTTCAAAAGTTTGAAAAGAGTGCAAGTAATTTAGATGATCTGTTGGGAAGCCAAAGACATTCAAGTGACAAGTCAAGTTTGGGTTTCAAAAATGAATAAAAAAGGATGAGAACATCTCTGAATCAATTCAAGAATCTACTAAAGAAAAAGAGAGTTTCAAAGGTAAGGAGGTCATTGAAAATGATGTTGTTTTAAGAAAGAAGTCTATTGGTTCAAATATAGATCAGATCAAGAACAACATGAAGACCAAATCAATCAGAAATGAAATTATTTATGCTATGAAATTCCATTTAATGATATTTTTTAACTTGAAATGGCTTGGTCATAGGGAAAAGGAGTGTAGGATATTTTCTAGAACTAATCATCCATGGAAGGATAATAGAGGTTAGAAAGAAAATAATACAGTTTGTTATAAGCTGTCATGAGAGAGGTCATGCTAGGTATTTCTTGTATGAACCACCAAGTCAAAATTGGGATAATGAAGGATAAAAGGTAAGGGTTCAATTGTATGTTTCAGATGTAGTGATGTTGGACATATTGCCAGATATTGCACTCAAGGGAAACCAAGACAAGGTTGGAAAGATAGAAATCCTAAAGGTATGAATACTATAATTTTTTCAAATGTAACAAGTTTGGTCACATTGCAAGATATTTTATAACCAAGATGAATACCTACAAGAATAAGGATGATGTCAAGTCTACACATGTTGAGAAAGTGAAGGAAGAACTCAAGAAGGCAAAATATTATCCTAAAATTATTGGCACTAGTCATGGCAATTCCTTTTCTCATAAATGTATGTTTTCTCTTATTGAATCTTTGGTTTTTTTCTACCCAAGAAAACTATCAAGTAGACTATAGAAAATAGAAGGTTAATATGCTAACATAGTTAATGAAGAATCTTGGTGTCATGTCCCATTTGAACATGAATGTTTTACCATGTTAGGTGTATTCATATGTCACGGAGTTGTCACTTTATAAGAACTCTGAATCACGTGAAGATTAAAGGTTGCTTGGGGACGAATGTGTCAAGGGGAGATTATAGTTTAATTTTTTTTTATAAAGGATGTGTGTCAAATTATGACATATCTTGTCAAGGTATCTATTGAAAGTCTCAAAGAATGTCTTGTTGACTTTCTTGGTTTATCAAGTAGTGAGAGTGGTTTAGTCATTGTCAAGATATATAGGAGTTTGTATAGTTTTGTTGTTATTTTTCTAATTTCATAAATTGTGTCTACAGTTTTGTACATTGACTCATCTTGTGTAAAGGTCATAGTTTTGTTCTAAAGGATGTATGTTAAGACATGACAATTGAATGTAAAGTCAATTCTTAGCCATTTTCAGTAATTATAGTTGATAGTAAGGTATAAAAGGCTTGTTTTAATTCATGAAGTTAATTATAACTCAAAATGAAGTGTCATAGGACTATCACAAGATTTAATGTCTATATTAATCATGTTATATGTGAATGATTATGTCTTAACACGTGAAGTAAATTCTGGGTCTGTGGTGATCAATTTAAGACAAATGTTACATAGTATGAGTATAGTCTTGTATGTGTACATTCTTTCATGAGATCCAAATGAAAGATGATTTTATGTGATTCAAGAGATTCAACTATGTGTATAAAGTTTATTGAGGTATATAAGTGAAAGTCTATATTAATACATGTTTATGTCATGTTTGAAGTAGAGTGTTTCTCAAGCGAGTCTTATTGTTCAAAGCCTATTATAGTTGAAAATGTTAGGGTTGTGAAAATGGTGAGTGTGACTTAATTTTTAGGTTAATAAGTGACGTTTTTGTGTCAAGTTTATTGAGTCATGGAACATTGTCGGATGTCTAAAATGTCTAGGTATAGGTATGAGTCAAAAGAGGCATTTCTCTCTCAATTAGATGGATTATGTGTTATTATGACATGTTTAAAAGGAGTTTAAGGAAGATCATGATTCATAAAGGATATTTTAAGATGAAATAAGTGATTAGTCATGATGACCATAGCATACCATTATGTGGAAAAGGATTTGTTGGAGTGTTCTTGAGAGGCGATGATTGTAAACTAAGGTGATTTCAAGCATATAAGTGGTATTTATGATTATTTATCCAAGAATGAATGCTCAAGGATTTAGAATATGTTTATACATTATTGATAGCAAAAATTGATCCCTTGAAATTAAATATTATGTAATTTGAGTGACTTTTATCCAAAACTAGGTCTTAACTATTTACAAGAAGTGGTATGAAGACAAATCAAAGTTTGAAGGATAAAATGAGTGAACTGAAGGTTAAAATTTGAAACAAATCATATAGAAAAGGAATACATTGAGAATCAAGTGGTTTCATATCTGGAAGTTGTAAGGAATCCTTGGAATTCATGACAGACTTCATATTTAATAGTGAGAGTGCCAAAAGACCTAATTACCAAAGGAAAAATTGATAATTGGGTAAGAATTCTACTTGACCATGGTTCAAGGTTAAAAAGAAGATTTAATGGAAAAATATATGATCTAATGAGGTGATTTTATTCTATAAAATTTATTATGTTAAAAACTAATAGTGATTTCTTCCTAAATCAGGGATAGTAATATGAGTACACAATATGGAGAAGTGATAATGGAATAAGGGCTACTATGATACTCTAGGAAAGTTTATCAGTACATCAATAAGGTAGTAAAATATGTATATGAATTTTATAAGGTTTGCAAGATCAAAATGTGTGGTGTTAGTCATCTTAACTCTCTTGTAGCCACATGATATAGTTCTTAAGAGTAAATGTCTATCTACAAACTTATAGGTAACATTTTGGGTTGTAAATCATCTTTAGCAAATGTCTCTTATCTGTGAGTGATTCAAGCATGATTAAATGTCATAAATGGGATTTATGTCTTTAGAATGATGCTCTGTAAATGAAGTGTAGAGGAAGCTTGATGAATTAAGAGTTATGATATTTATGGATGAGATATAGAGGAGAGTAATGCCACAAGTATGAAAGGATTTCTACTCAGTCTTATTTCTTTTATGACTTGTTTTAGTGGATATAAAATGTGAATTCCTTTCAATGGATGTCATATGTATGACTCCATAGTTTTCTCTTGTAAAATTTTGGCTAAAGATAGTGAGATTTAGGTCATAGTGAACTCAGAGGATGTAAATGAGCTTCTATAGGTATGAGATAGGTTCTTGAGATAAGGAAAACCTAATTGAAGATGTTTGTCGGGGTCTCTATATGTCTTAAAGTTTGTGAATTAATATATGAGTGTTGAAGCACTTGTTTTGGTTTCTAACAAAGGAAGGTTAGACTGTGTTATGACTAAGGATGATGTTCTTGCTCCAAAATTGCATCCTATAGACATGTAGGTGATGATCAAGTAAGAAGTAGTGATTCTTGAGGGTTATAAGGTGTCTTGACTGCTAATAAAGGTTGAGTAAGTTTGATAAGTATATAAGTTATTGACTAGGAATATTAGTTTTGTTTAGGTCAAAAATATGGATCAAAGACCTCAATTATTCTAATATGGTGCTATATTGGTGTATGATGATAAAAATGAAGCTCAAGGCTATCGATGGTGATCAAGATAGGGGAGCATGTTCTTACCTCTTAGAAGGTTCTCTAGGTGGCTACAAGGTGTGTAAGGTGTGAGGTGACTATCTATTCTATGGTAAAGAAATTTAGGAATCAAACACGCATATTCTCACTTAAATATGGTTGAGAACACTAAGAAAAGGTTTAGGACTAGGTCCAAGTGTTTAAGCTATTTTCAAGACTTGTAAACAAGGTAAGAAGCATGATTTTGTGTTTTTATACTAGAATGGCATGGCATGAGTGCAGTGGAGTGATGAGAGGCTGCATCATGGAGTTTATGGTGTTGTAGGATAAGCCAAAGTTGATTGTAATTGCATTGCGGAGAGCTAGAATAAGGATCTCATTATATGTGAAGCTTTAAGGTCAAATTTGGTAAGCATAAGCCTAATTTGACCCTTTTGAGACAAGAAAAGATAATTAATTTGGTAATTTGATTTTATTTCCTTCAAATTCTCATTATTGGCATGATTTTGAATGTTTCCCATCTGTCTTAGGTCTGCTATATGGGCTTCTTAGTGAAGTATGAAGGTGAAACCAAAGTTTTAGGTGTGCAATTTCAAGTTTTAAATACTTTAAAAGTGGATGATGATGATGATGATGATGATATATTTTAAAGTAGAGGAAAAATGGTGTTTCTTTCATTATTATTGGCGTATATGGGTGTTGTATATTCTTTTCCCAAGGAGAGTATAGTGCTTCTATGCTTGAAATGAAGGAAAAACTAGTTTTTGTGAAGTTTTGATCTTGTATGAAACCATTTCTAGATGTTTCCATCAAAAATATGATCCTATGAAGCTGAGGAAGGTGAAGATAATACATGTTAAGGTATTATTTTTCATCAATGAAAAATGGGGATAGGTCTAAGAGGTTTTCCATCAATGACAAAGGAGGAGATTATTGGCATATTGTGAGTTAGGTATTTTCATTGATGTAAAATCCCATTAATGATAAAGAGGATGATGGAGTGGATTTATATGATGCTCAGTATTATGGTGAAATGGAGATTCAGGTATGTTCTTGGTTGCATGATTTGATTGATCATGTAATTTCTTGTTCTTGCAAGTGTAATTAGGTGACCTAGCTAGCCTAGGTGGTGGTGCATAGTGGTATGAGATTCATGTAATGCCTTCATTGTGTTGATATCAGTACTTACTTCTTTGTAAGTGGATTCACAAACATTGACATGTGATTGTGTTCTAAGTTATTGTGTTTTACTTGAAATGTTTAATCATGTTTGTTAGAATGATATCAAGTGCTTATAAGATCTATTTGTAACTCCTTCTTATGACAGTATTTGTACTTATGTTGTTGATCATGAAGTACTTACTTAACTGGTTTTTGAAAGGAACTTAGTGATTTCAGCTTGTGGAAAGTGTAAATCAGGTTCTTGGAATAGTTGAGCAATCAGAGTAATCTGGTAAGCTATTTAAGGTCTTGATATAATTGCTACTTTTGGGACTATTGTATCGATATTGGATGTAGGATAACACCTTGGATCAATTGCAGTGATCCAAGGTATTCTCCTAAATCAATATGTGATTATGAATTTAAATTCAATGAACACTTGGCTTCTTATTGAATTTGGAATTGCAATTTTAAATAACAAATTTAGTGGCAAAGAATCTAATCGATGCTTGATTACACTATTGTGTTGAAGGCTTACTTTGGCTAAGGAAAGTCTGGTTTGTTTTAAGTTGGCTTGAATGCTTGTGCAGATATAATTTGTGGTAAGACCTTTTTATTTTCTTATACTATGGAGACCTAATCTAACCTATAATAAGGTGATATTTACTTTCCTAAGGACCTAACTTAACCCTATGGAAATTTGATCAAGTGATTAATGATGTAAGATGAATTTGATACATTGATATTAAATGATACTAATCCTAACCTATCTTAAGGTGGGGATCTTAAGCACTAACCCGTGACATAACTAAGGTTATCATTATCTAAGGAGGGGTTAGTGGTAGGTTGAGTGAATGGGGTGTCACCCCATCACATACTTGGTAAATTAAATGTTTAAATTTATGGCTACCGCCACCCTTTTGGGAGGATACCAAGTAATACTTGGTCATTAATGCTAAATGTGTGGTCAATGGTTTAGTGAAGGCTTAGAAAAATATAATTGTGGCTTGTTAAGTGAATGATTTCTAGGTATAAGTTAATGGTAAGTTTTCATTTAACTTGACTTCATACATATGGAGTGGGAGTCTAATTCTTCCATTTTGTGTAATGTTGTATCAGTTTGATAAGCTCTTAATTTGATGTATAAAGTTGTATACTTGTTATTGTTACAAATTGGTCTAGAACTCATATTGAGTTTGAACTTAAATGCTAATTGATTAGCTTTATCTTATAAGTGTCTTTTGTTTGGATGACTATGAAATCTCTATTCAAGAACATGTAGTCTTTTCTTAAATGCAATTGTTGTGGCAAACTCACAAAGACCCCTGGATGTAGATCAGGCTTCTAGGTTGATCACTCCTACATCCAAAGTGTGATTGCACAACATGGAAACCTCTCTCCAAGTGTGGGACTTGCAGAAATGAGAAAGGAATCTCCAAAGAAGGCTGGTTCCTGCTCCTAAACTACTCCGCCACAAGCTATTCCGGCAAGCAAGATAATCTAAACCTAATCTAATGATGCCAAGGAGACAGAGAGAGAGAGAGAAAAGGGAAAAACAACAAAAGCCTACACTAAAACGGTGATACACCAGAGAAGGAGAATGTTGAACATCTATCAAAACTGCCATGGAACAAAGAGAGGTGAGCAATGGGAAGGATGGACAGATGCATCACAAGCCCAAGGATAGATTTCACATAGAAAATGTCCCAAAACTCCATGAACACAGCTCCAAACCTGCAATGAACATTCAAACATGCACAAATACCTGTAATGAAGAGAGGCAAGAAGAGAACAAGCAAAAACGAGCAAGGATGGATAGATGCATCACAAAAACATGTTTTTTGTTGCTTGAAGTTTTTTGCAGTAACATCATTTCAATAGTAAAAGGAAAAAAATACCATTACAGAGAAAAGGAGGAGGTTCAAACTCTATTTTCAATCCTAGAGAAGAATAGAAGGGAGGGCAGAGCAGAAAAGATGAACAACTTGTAATAAAAATCTCCTTTCAAAATGAGCCAAATCTGGCTTTTACATTGCATGGGTCAAGCCCAGGAGACAGAAACATACAAAAACGTGGGAGCCCATGCCTCCTTGACTGCAAATTCATTAAATCAGCATGGAGGACCTTACAAACCCATACCCTATCATTTTTGACCGAATTACAGGAGAATGCGACCCATTCTACATTAAATCTGGTCGCTGAAATGTCACTTCTGGCCATGAACACGCGTTAGAGCTGTTTCTCAATTTTCTCTCTATAGACTACACCAAAATTCAAGATTAACCCCAAAATCATGTAGAGAATTTCATAAGCTTTCCGTTTATATAAATAACATGTAAATCCGAGCTCTGGATCGAAAGATATGGCAATCGAAGATTCTACCTTATACTCTTGTTATAATTAAATCCGGTATGGACCTTGACTTAGGGCACAAAACAGACAAAAAACGGATTTTTAAATTTTTTCCCACGCTCTGCCACCTGGATGACACGTGTCAAGCGCTGATTGGATGCGTAATTCTCTCTCCTTCCCTATCCCGTGGGTTTTCCTTGAAAAATTTGACTTTTTGATGATTTGGAACATTTTTCACTTTTCCTCCGCGCCCCCGCCACTTGGGACACGTGGCATGCATTGATTGGTCATCAGGGGCGTGGGGAGACCTTTACTTTTAGCTTTTTGGCCGAACTTGGCCAAATTTTCCAAATCTTTCCCTGGCTCGAGCTTCCCTGCTTCATTGGACACGTGTCCTCTTTTTATTGGCTCGGGTCAGTGCTTGAAACCTCGCCCTTTGAAATTTTGGACCTTTCCCCTTGTGACACGTGTCATGATTTGGTTGGTCCGAGGGTCTGCCGGCTTTTCGCGTCTTCCGCGTCTTTTTGTCCCAGATGTCCCAAAACTGTCTAGGAAAAAAATTGATCCACCCAAAATGGGCTTCCCTGTTCCTCATTCGGCCGATGACGTGGCGTTGTGTGATTGGCTTTCGGCTCCTTCGGCTATCCGTGTCCCACGCATCCCTTTGTCCCAACTATCCCAGTGCGAAAGTTCTCCATTTTGGCCAAACCGGCCAGTTCACATCCTCCGCGTCCTCACGGCCCGGATGTCCCAGAGCATTTAGTTGATTTTCTTCTCCTTTAGATGAAGTATAGAATGCTTTACTGCATCCCACGCGTCCCGACGGCCCGGATGTTCCTTTGCTCTGCAGACTGCCTGGCGGCCTTTCGGCCAATTCACGCCTAGATGTCCCTCACATCCCGACTATTGCAACGACTAGGACTTAGACATTTTTCATGATTTTTTCTGGCCCAAGCTTGCTTTTGTAACTTTTTCACCTTTTCTCAGAACCTGCTCTTTTCAACCTGGACAGGAGAGTTAGAAAAAATCTGAGGGGACCCTAGAAACATGATTTTTTGCCCTGAATCAATCTATTTGCATGGGACTTGAGAATTTACTGCATGTTATCAAAATTATCCTGGGGGGTGAATTTTGGATGACAGCAACATTTATTTGTGTGCTTAAGTTTCGGTTAATCCATTTGAGGTGTATTGTTATATAACGACTTATCCACTTATATTATTTTTGATTCCAATAGATTGGTGGATTCATAACTTGAGTTAGGAGATAATTATTCCATCATAATAATTTATTTGGTAGATGATATAGTTGAGTGAATTTGATTCCATATCATCCAAGATGCTTGATTCATATATGTTGCTATGAATATTAATGAAGTATAAACTTATACCTCCTTTGATCAAGTTTTGGCTTGTAGTGATACTTACTTGAATATTGAATTATTCTGTGAGTGAATTATTGAATAAGTAACTCATTATGATATATAAGTATATGGATTATATTAGACTTCCTTGATGAGTTAAGAAGTATATATTCTCTTATTTTATTACAAGTTACTATGTAGTGCATATAACTTATAAGATTGGTTGAATAAGTTATTACCCTTTAGGGTGTTTCTCGAATTGAAGTATAATAAACTAGTTGATTAAGTTATGTTATATATACTTCAATAAACTGGATATAAAACTACAGTTATATAAGTATGGGCTTATATGATTGTAATATTATTATACTAGTACTTGCATTATTTGATTGATTGTGATCAATTGCATTTTCTTAGTTACTTATGTGTGTCTTAAATTAATATTGGATTTGACCTACTAGAATGATGTACTATGTCAAATTATCTCCTTTAGATGGTTTCATTTAAAATGTATGTGTAACATGCTCAAAAAAAAATTGTGTGTTTTCTTTTGAACCTTTGGATAATTTCATTTAAAATTAGTGTTCCTTTTATGAAATTATTAGTTAGAGCATGATGTTTTAAAGATTTAATACCTATCATGCTCAGTTCGTATGAACTAACAAATGCTAACAATCTTGCAGATGGACTTCATGAAATATGAAAGAAGGAAGACATATAAAAAGTTGCATTTTTTCTATTGATTGAAGATAGATGATTGGATTAAATGATTATTGTATTCATTTATTGATGTAATTCGGATTTAGAAATAAGAAAGTCCTATGGTAAGAAAT
The DNA here is from genome assembly GCA_018340775.1 of Taxus wallichiana var. yunnanensis. Taxonomy (NCBI): domain Eukaryota; kingdom Viridiplantae; phylum Streptophyta; class Pinopsida; order Cupressales; family Taxaceae; genus Taxus; species Taxus wallichiana. The sequence goes on from CM031239.1 coordinate 216,613,101, forward strand.
TGTAATAGTTTTGAAAATAAGTTGTTTAATTCATTGTTTGAATATGACTTTATCAATGACTATGGAATGAAATAAAGATGGTTTACTTTATTTACATTGTTAAATGGAAATGAATTTATGTAATGTGTTTAACTTAGTTGTGAATCCATTTATAAAATTGAGGTAACATGTATTTGTTGCCATTACTATACTAAGCATATATATCATCTGTTGAAATATTACATGCTAGATGTGATTGTATATCATTATGAAGATAAATGATATGTGATTATATATCTAAGTAACTTACTAAATAAGAATATTATAAGGTTGTTAGACTAGATTCATTAGCTTGAATGGAATTCATTGTACTTATATGATTGGAATGGTCTATGAGGTTGAACCTTATAAATATATATTTAACTATTAAGTTACTTAAAACAACTGTGAAAAGTAGTGATTATAATGAAGTTATGTATGAGGGAATACTTATTGGATGTAACTAAATTATAAATAAAGGGCCATTTAATGGATTAAATATGCCATGCTTGATTGATATGTTTTGGGTTGTATTTAATAGGTTATGTTACTTTGTAAAGGTAAGGAAAGATACCTAAACAAAATAGTCTTGAATAGACAAACTACTCCTAGGGATTTGTGTAAAAGTGAGATTGTATAAATGAGGTGCTATATTAAATACAACTGAAACAGAAGAACATGAAACTTATATGAATTAATGGAAAATGTATGCTTAAATGATTAAGCATAATGCAGACTTAAATCTGCAATCCTACACTTAAGTAAATTAATTGTTACGATTCTTATTTAAATGGTTAATTGATTTGAACCCTAGATGATCCTTAGGCATGAAACCTAATGATGAGAATAATAAAGGGTAGATTAACAAGTTGTGAATTAAATAAATTAATGAAATTGTTAAGTACAATGTTTCACTTAGTGTAACTCAATGGATTTCCCATTTAATGATGCAATTCATTAACTAGTTACTATGGAGCAACCACTATAGCACAATTATTTGCCTAGATCCGTTAAGAATTTCTATCTTAAGCTATGGATCCATGTCTATGTTATACACTAATTGGTGATAGCATTAGGGCTTAGTTCTATGTAATCTTATGATGAATACGAGTAACGAAGTGTATCCGAAGTGACATAATTCAATTCGGGTACACTTAATTTCCCACAACCTTCTTAAGAAGAATATCAACACTATTCTATGTGAGCTAGCCCTACTTAGTATCTAACATGGATCTGGAAGTGGTTGACGTAAGTCAAGGTAGTCTAATATAGATAATAGTTTTGAGTGTGGTGAAATACATATTCCTTTCGACGAGTATGTTTTCTAGGAATAGAAGCATGGAATACATGTCTTAAAAACTTTGGCCAAAGTATCACAAGATGTTGATTGTGTTGTCTTGATTTCACTTGGACTAAAGATGCATGATATCAGATGGGTATCCATAACATATACCTATATAGGTTCTTTTTATGTTCACACTTGATTGACCCGTAATGGGATAAAGAAACCAAAAGTATACTTAGTATACACTTTAATAAAAAGAACATGAGACATTGGTTTTATACTGAGTCATGATGGTTGCATATGGTTTACTGTTATGTGATGGATTAAATAAATTAATGTTTTTTCTAAATTATGTGAATTTGGAATAGTGAACATTAATATTTATGTTTAAATAAATGGGTATTTAAATCGTGAATCATAAATTAAAAGAAAAAAAAAATCCCTTGTTATTGAAGTCTTAAAATGAGGATTTTATATTCTAGTATTAGAGCTGAAGGTTACAACTCTTGGACCTCATTTAGTCCATCAATGATAAAACATAATTTCTTGTTAACATAAAATTGTTAGAAAAAGGATACATGTTGTGAATAACTAGCCTCCGAGTGTTGAAACAACTACAACTAAAAAGTTGGATGAGATCCTTGCTTCTCTATTGGACATAAGGGATTGTATTGCTCCACTTGAACAACAAGTGGATAGAAATGATGATGATTCTGAAAGTTATAAGTCTCAGGATAACCAAAGAATGAGAAAAACATACATGCAGAAGATTCTAATGCTAGAAATAACATTAATGTTGTTAATAATAATGTAAATGTACCCAATCAACCTCCAAATGCAAGAGCATGCTTAGTGGTTGAGTTATCAAATGACATAAAAATAATTAGCCCACATAATTTTGAAAGTACCCCTCCGGGAGATGGGAATGAGAATTGACTTGATGAGATGGAGAAGTACTTTGTAATAAGGAACTTCTATGAAGAAACCAAAGCATTTTGGGGAGCATATCAACTCTCCAATGAGGCGTCCTCATGGTGGGACAACTGGAAAGTGGAATTGGGAGTGGGTAATGAAAACTTAACATGGGACCAGTTTAAGGCCTATTTTAGGAAACGTTGGCTACCCCAATTATATTATGACCAAAATATGTTAGAGTTTTAGAACCTTGAACAAGGTAAAATGACTGTAACTGAGTACTAGGAGAAATTTACTAAACTCCTTAAGTATGTACCACAATACCAAACAAATGATAAATTTTACATAAGGAAGTTTATCATGGGTTTGAAACCTATAATACATGATTAATTTGATTTTCATGGGCCATTGACAATGGAAGCAGTATTTGAGAAGGCCATTAGGCAGGAGAAAAAGCTACAAGATATTGCTTCTCACAAAGATGAGAAGCATAAAATGAATGACACTCCCTCACCATTGTCAACTGGAAAGACATGGGGGAAGAAGGATAAAATTAAAAGTATTAATGGTAGAAACAATATTATTGGAAACTTTAAAAGAATAGTAAATAAGACATTGTTCTTTAGGAATGATAGGTTTGAAAGGAAGAGACCTTTCACTAGTTTCTTTAAATGTGGTGACAATGGTCACTATACTAAGGATTTCCCTTAAAAACATAGAGAACAATCCATAGAAGAAGATTCATAATACAAGTACAAATTGATAGATTGAAAAAGAAGCAAGAAATGAAGGAGTTAAAGACTCTAGAACATGAAATTGTTATGGTGATACCAATTAGACTGATGGTATAGTATGAGAATGATAAATACAAAAAAATCTTAATATTGAAAATAATGAAAACTTTGTTTTGGATAATGCATTCTATTGTTTTGTCAAATATTTGGCATACTTGATGTGTAACAATGATTAGTTGATTGAAAAATACTTTTAAGGTTGTTGTTTTCAAAAAAACTAAACAAGTGCTTACTACAACCATCATGATGTTGTTTTGAACCTCTAAAAACTTGAATTTTTGCCAAAATTCTTATTACTATTTGAGAATTTGATTTTTAATAAATTATGTTTTTACCCGTGTTTTCAAAAATGTGTTAAATTAAGATAATCATCGGGATGATGATGCTTTTTTAGAGAGGTATGTAATTCCTCTTCCGTGTTGATATAAGTACTTACTTATTTGTGAGTGGATTAGAAAATGTTGACATGTGATTGTGTTATGAGTTGTTGTGCTCTGCTAAAATATTTAATCATGTTCGTTGGAATGATATCAAGTGCTTATAAGAAATGCTTGTAACTCCTTATGGAAATATTTTTATTTATGTTGTTGATCATTAAGTACTTACATAAATTTTGAAATGAACTTAGTGATTTCGACTTGTGGAAAGTGTAAATCAAGTTCTTTGAAGAGTTGAGAAATTAGGTAATCCGGTAAGTTATTCAAGGTCTTGATATAATTGCTAGTGCTGGGACTATTGTATCAATATTAGATGTAGGTGTAGACACCTATAATTACACCCAAGCAATTTAAATACTTAAATTGTGCTAATTATCTCCTTTCCCACAAATTGATGACATATTGTCAATAGCACTCATCTTCTCTTCCATTGTCGTTAATTGATTACATTACGCTAATTAATTAAGTCACCTATCCAACACATACCCTAATTAATGACCCTTCATTAATCAACACCTTCTATCTAGTCTAATTAATTATTATTAATTAATTATCCTCCCTTCTCATTAAATCAATAAATCACTATTTAATTGGTTTAATTCCCTCCTAATGGTCTAAATCACACTAAAATCCATCTAAAAGCTTATAAAATCTTGCACATGTATTAATTAATCATCTTGATTAATTAATACACCCCCTTTATCCACACGAGCCACTAAGGGACAAACTAAACCCTCCTAAAGTTAACTCAACCCCATCTAAACCCCCTTATCCATAACTAACTCTACATCTCCATTAGTCCCACATTCATGAGGATGTGTTGAATCCTTTATCCTTTGGGCTATATAAACAACCCTCCCTCTACTTCTACACTTGCACCTAAATTTCTCAAGAGACAAAAGTAAGAACATAGTTTCATACTAATAGCCTTTTGTCATTCTTGATATCCCCATCCTCCATTCTTGAAGAGCTAAGCCTCACACCCAAACATCCATTGAAGGATCAAAGCAAGAAGATATAATTTTATTGCCATTGAACTACTTAGGTTTATTGTAATGTTAAAATTAAGCAATTAAGGAGAATAGAGTTCATTAATTTACATTATGTTTTGATCATTTCAAAGTTATTAATGTTAATGGTAGGACTTACTCATTTCTTCATCATGATGGTGCACATTTCTCATTTCTAGCTAGGTTAAGAAGATATTTTTAGGTGGTAGTTTCTTGCTTTAAATTTAGCTAAATTGTAGAAATACTTGCACACATTTGGCACTTTGGTGGGACACTTAGTCCCATGGAATTTTAGTTTAAGTTTCATTATTTTGGCTAAATTTTGATATGTGCATGTAGTAATTAATGTCCCTTTTCTTGGAATTTCTTCTCATTTAATATGTGTAACTTCATGTTCATAGCCATAATTTTAATGGGTTATTGCCATTCTCAAGAGAACTTGTCAAAATTTGAGATATTATGAGTTTTCTTATGTTTGCTACCATATTTTGGTTACAGGTGTATGGCGCAGCACAATTTTAGGGCGCAAGAATTATTTTCATGGCGCAGGCATGGTTTTCGTGGCTCACATGTCTCTCTAGTGGTGCAGGTGCACTGTTAAAACCTGTCACTTTGTCTACCAACATTTTGCGGATGCACGCTAAACTGGCACATACACCTAACCGGTGTGCGCAGCACACTAGCCTAGGTGTAGACATCATTTCATATTATACGTTCACTACATTTTGAAACCTTTCAGATCAGCGCACATGCCCTAACCAGGGCACACATACTATTTTAGTGGTGCAGAACATTTTTCTGGCAATGCGGTTGTTCTATCTATTTTTCTACCTGTTTTTCTTAGGGTAGCGCATACGCTATTTTTGTGGTGAACTCACCTCTCTGGTGGCGCAGGTGCTTGATAAATTCAAAAATTTCATAGAGTGGCACAGGCACTACTTTAGTGGCGCACATAGTGTTTTCATGGTGCACACACCTCTTGGGTGGTGTAGGTACACTGTGAGATGAAAACAACATTTAGTGGTGCATACGCCCTAGCCCGCATGTAGGCACTTGAAGAAGGGTGCGAGTGTGTCTTCGCATTTTTGAAACTAAATTTTTGATGTGCTAACATTCTTGGAGGTTTATCTAATCATATATTTGTCTTTGTAGGATGTTTTTACATTGTTTACTTATAGGATTAAGATCGCGTATGCTCTTCCCTTGAGTCTCTTGGGGTGATCTTGGGAATCGGAAAATATTCTTAAATCCTTTTGATGCTTTGAGATTGCTAAGAGTATTTGCGTTAGAATTGGTTAATTTGGCATAGTTGAATTAAATTGTTTTTCCATTTGATATCTTTTTGGAATTTTGAAGACAATCACGTATGCTCTTCTCTTGCATCCTTGGACAATCGGAGAATCGAAATGATGCCTTCTCTTTTAATGGAAAACTACTAAAAATTTCCATACAGGACCAAAATTCCATCTCTTGTGAAAGAAAGGATGAATCGAAACAAAAAAACTACTAATACGGTTGTTATACGGGTTCTTTAAATGGTGTTCGAGAAAACCACATATAATTAAAAAAATAAAATGAATAACATATTCAAAACAATGTATTACTGAGTTTCACAAAAGGGTACATCACTCTCCTCTCAACTAGAACATAACCCCTTTAGCATAACTCCTTAAGCTACAACAATGGGGGTTGTTCAGAACCCCAAAGTAGTCCACGCAAGAGGGAACCTTGTGGATGAAATGGGAAGTGCTCCACACTACCTATCGACTAGTAATTCCTTTGTGAGATAGAGTTACAAGTTGTCTCTACATGACCATTTTAAGTACACAATTGGATGCATCTGATGCCCACTATTCTTGAAGGGTCAAAGTTGAGATACTACCAAACTAGTCGAGTGTGGGTTTTTGGGTAAATCGTCCCGCTTATGGATAATATTTTAAGCACCTAGGGACGAGAGAACCACCTAGGAAAATATACTTTGGCCATGAGCCCACTTTGACCATTTTAAAAACTATGTTGAGTTGTGAGCCATCATTTTCATCATGAAACGTGTGATGCGTTACTCTGGCCTAGTTCTTCACTTACCTTAAGGTAAGGTGAAACTCTGCCAAAGTAAAGGCAACATTTTTTTTTACCTCCATTTTCATCTACCTCCTTCACCTTCTTTTGACACTTTGTTGATCAAAGGAAGGGTGAATACCTTTGTGGTACCAATCAATTGCTTCTGCCACTTTTTGGTCCATTTATGCCCATCCATGTTTGCGGCTGGGTAAGTTGAACATCTAAAGTGTATGGATGCATCTTTTATCATTGGTAGCCTTTGTGATCTTGATACCCATGTTAGAATCACCATCATAGTTAGGATTGATTCATCATTTTATCTCCATTTTAAATGTTACCTCGTTTGCATTATCTCAACATAATTAAGATACTTATGTAATGTTTCTCGTAAACATGATCTAAGTTTCCGCATTGTGGTGTTACGCTGCCCATGTTTTAACACATCCTTAGTATAATTTGACTTAGTTTGATTTCAAACATTGCCCTAAATCTTGAAAGGCATCACTTACTTTTTTGTGTCATTTTGATACTAATTTGAAACTAATATCTCACTTCTCCACAAAGATTGATAGATGTGTCCAATTGGTGTGGTAACTGGCTTACATTTGTAAACCCTACCCTTAAACATTTAGGTCTTGTTGGTTTTTGAACTTGTCGTGGTATCCTTTGATTGGAAGTGTATCTACCCTTTGTTAATATTTATGCCTTGTTCATTTTGAGCTTGACATAAATATTTATATTGTGTTGATCATCTTTACATTGAATTATCGTTTTGCACGCACATTTTACATGGGAGTAGTTCCTTGTTGATTGGCTTTGTGTTTCACACTTGTGTTATTGTTCCTTGTGATTATTTATCTAGATAAATAATTTTCTAGGAAATCCCTTTTGATCTCATTGAGATTGCATCATCACGATGTTTATTGTCCTTAGATCCCCTTGAGAAAATCACACATGCATCTTTGTACTTATGAAATGTCTAGTTAGTTGTTGTTATGCTTCCCAGATGGACATAACACCTTCTTCACTTTGAATAAGTTTTATCACACTATCCAAGCCTAGATATTTGAGATTAAAATGATGCCAACAATGACTGATTATCGTGTAGTTCCTCATTCTTACAACAATAAGGAATTCAATTTTCAGTGTTCACATCAAAGGATGTCCATCATGACTAAACCTCATTTGGTTCTTCACGCTAGAAGTCCCATCCGGGTAACTTGTTCCCCACCTTCATCTCATAGTTGGTGGTATGATTTGGATGCTTCTGATCCAAATTATTATTCAGGTTCCCCCAACTCTTCTTATAATTCTAATAAAAAAAATTCCTCTTCCTCTGAGGATTCCAATCCAAATATTTCCTCTGACTCTTCTGATGATTCAGATCCAAACTACTATTTGGATTCATCTATAATTCATCTAATATGACTCCTACGTTGCAGTCCTCCCTTTCTTCATAGGACCCCTTTTATCAGTCACCTCAACGACATCTTCTTCCTTTGAAGATACGTGTGACTCCAAATCCCTCCAATCAAACATCTAATACAATTATTGAATTATAGTCCTCTCTTTCTTTGCAGGACCCTTGTTATTATTCATCCAATGTGATTCTTGAATCACGGTCCTCCCCTTCTTCGTAGGACCTTCTTCATCAATCACCCCCAATAAATCTTCCTTCTTTGAAGATTCATGTGACTCAAAGTCCTTTGAGTCAAACGTCTAAATCAACCCATGCGTCGTAATCTACAAAATTTGGACTTAATCCTACTAATTTATAGACAATATACCATTCAATATACTAATTTATAGACAATATACCATCATATAGGTAGGTCCACACCACCTTCTTCTATTCCTAAGACATCTAACTATAAATATTCTTTTTCTCTCATCTCATCTTCTTCTATCAATCATCATCAAATGTCTTCTAAGTATTCCACACCAAGTGAACCTCTTTCTTCCAATCAACCCCGGTGGTCGATAAAAAAATCATATCAATTGACCTCTTTCATAATGAAGAAACAATCATGGAATTTATAGAGACACATGAAGATATTCCTTTAGAAGATTACGAGAAATGATTCTTTTTATACTTGATGCACCCGCATATTCGAGAAAAATGTTGATTCCTTTTATCAAGAAATAGAAGAAGAGCCTCAAATCATGCAACTTGATCTTCTGTTATTCTTCCATCTTCACATTCTTCATTAAGTGGGAAACTCCTAGATCTTACATTGATCCATGGCCTATCTTCTCATCACCCAATCACTCCTTGTCTATCATAATTCCTCAATCACAATCTCTTATGGGGTTAATGCCAAGTAGCCCTTCATCTTCATCTAGGTGTGGGTCACCTTCTAGTAGCACTTCCTCTTCTATTTGTGGGACATTTTTGAGTAGCCCACTATCTTCTATTCTTGAGGCACGTCTAACTATCCCCTTGTCTTCTAGGTATGGATCACCCCTGTGTAATCCATCATCTTCTATTCTTATGCCACATCCTAGTATCCCTTCTTCTTCCATCTATGGGTCACGTCCTATTAGCCCTTCTTCTATTCTTGGGCCACATCCTAGTAGCCCCTCATCTTCTATCTATGCTTCATGTCCTAGTAGCCCTTCTTCTTCTATTCTTGGGCCAGATCCAGAAGCCCTTCATCATCTTCTATCAGTAACTCTCCTCCTGGTAGCTCCTCCTTTTCGATTCTTGGACCATATCCATTTCATCCATCACATATTTCTTCTATCAATGGTTGTGGCAAGCCCATGGTCATTTATCACATCAGTTATAAACATCCATGTTCACTTTCTTCTCCTTCTCGGGATCAGACAAGTCACACGTTAGCTTATAAGAAACCCAAACAGTTTCTTAATCAAGCTCAAATCAAAACTATAAAGAGCTCTATAGCTCCCAACAAATCAAACAATCTCAAAATTCTAAATCAAGCGTAATTCAAGAATGCACATCAACATAACCATCAAGTATGGTGTAAAGTGCATAAACCTTTGGATAGGGAACTCAAGCTCTCGCATATGAAATCCATGTTTCAAAACAAATCATAGTCATTTATTGAGTGTGAACTCACCTCAATCATCGAGATCGGGGATAATATCACTCTCAATAAACAAACACACCTAGTCTCCCTTATTAAGGAAGTCGGAAAAATTATTGTTGGATCTTACCACATAGAGTGACTTTGTTAGTCCCAACCTCTTAAAAGCGCAAAAATCTTTTAAAAAAATTCAAAAATTCAAAAAAAAAACATTGAGAAAACACATCAAAACCAAAGGTACAAGGATCAAACATTGCAATCAGGTGTTACGTATACATGGATATTTATTTCTTCCCTTCCTTGCTATTATTTTGCAAGTCTTCCTGCCATTTTCATCCCTTCGGTGAAATTTTGGTTAGCTTATTCGCACGCATTTTGTGACATTTATCTCTATGGTATTCATTTGACCCTGGTCTTTTATCACCTTGGTAAATTAAAGAACGACTGACCTCTTAGAGATCCTATCACATTCAACATCTAATAAACTTGTTGCGAAGAAATTTTGGACATATTTTTTGACACTAGCCAATGTCGTCATTGTAAGCATTTCCACCTCCTTCCATCAAGCTATCAGTGGTTCTTAACCACTTGTCAAATAAGAGAGCTGAAATACATTTTTAGAAAGCAAAAGAATCAAAATCAATTAAAAATCAAAAGCTAAAAGCTACAAAGCAAAATCAAATTGATATATTAATCTCTCTTGGGGTATTTCCAATAATCTCTATTGGGGCTATGGATGCTTGACTGGTAGTAGAGAAATGTTGCGATTAGAATCAAATACATCTCCATCGGGGCTATGGATGCCTAGATGGCAGCGGAGCAATATACGACTATCCTTTCACCATCCACTCACAAAAATTCCTTTCACAATAAATCATCCATACACATTGGCTAGGGTGTATTCACTTATTATCTATTAAATCTTCCCTTCAAGAGGTTATAAATTCCATGCACACACACCTTTGGATCTCTATGAGTAAACATGATTAGTATGTTACCAGGCATCTTTTTTTGGACCTTGTTCAGACACTTACTCTAGTCCATATCTCGTCTCATGATTTATGCATTTGGCTAATCACTTCTTCGTCATGAGGCTTTTAAGCTACATTCATATCATTCACATCGTTCTTCTACTTTGTTCAGAACATCCATGTGTATAAGATTAATTTTTTTCCATGTTTTTAGACACCTTTGTCCCATTTCAAAAAAACAATCTTCTCCTTCCTTTCTATCATGTGCTTTTAGGCCAACTTACGCTGGAGGCATCCTTGCTTCTTCCTAGCACTTCATTGGTTTACGTTTACCATCATGTTGAACCTATCCATAATGGCCTTGGGTCTCGCTTTTACTTGTGAAGATTTTTCCTTTGAATACTCCCACCTAATCATTGGAGAATTTTTACATCTTCACCTCTCTCATATGCACATGGCCTTATGCCCTTGTACATCCCATCTTTCACTGGGGGCATCCACACTTCCTCTTCTTCTTGTACATAGTTTTAGAAAACTTTCAAAATCATCAAATTTATTCAAATATGTTATAAAATTCATCAAAACATTAAAATATGTTTCATAAAACTTCTAAAAATGGATAATCATCCTACAAAACATCGCTCTTTGGTTCTCACTTTTTCATGTGTGCAACTCGTGGATCATCTTGATCTACCTCCATCAACAAAAGCTAGGCTACTTCCTTCGTCTATACTGCGGGGCAACACGAGTTTCTGCATCTGGTACTGTTTCATAGTGCACATTGCTTTTTCATCGGACTGAAGTGTCCTCCATTTTCCCTTTGCATGTATCCTTGCTTGGGGCACCATCATCAACCCTTGTCGTTAATTTACACAGGTCGTAACTGAAGCTCGATAATAAAAACATTATATTATGTTTCTCTGTTAGTTTAGCTTGTTTACTTTCTCATATTGCATTGCATTTTGTATGTTGCATGGAGTTAGGCATATTTCACTTTCTTGTATTGCATTACATTTTGTATGTTGCATGGAATTAGTGTTTTCAGCAATGGACAATTGTTCGTAGTATGGCTTTTCATGTCATTCTACTGTTGTCGTATGCTTATATTTTTCATAAGGACCGATGATGTAGTTCCTATGGCAATATGATGATATCCAAATTGTTCCAATCAATAGCGGCTAGAGGCTAAGCTCTTCTCTCCTCTCCTCCATATTTCTTCTACATCACTTCCCTTTCACCCCTAATCTTCCCTCTCATTGGGGCATCCTTCCCCTTCCCCATTCTTCTACCTCTCTCACATCTTTTTGATCATCGATCAGCTTCTTTCATCACCCCATCGACACTCGAGGGGGCATCTCTCTCTCCTACTAATTTTTCTTCTATCCCTTCAAGATTTTCTTCCGTCTACTATCTTTGAAGTGGTATCACTTATGCCACCCCAAAGAGGGGCAAATGTAGACACCTAAATTATGCCCAAGCAATTTAAATACTTAAATTGTGCTAATTATCTCTTTTCCCACAAATTCATGACATATTGTCAATAACGCAAATCTTCTCTTCCACTTTCGTTAATTGATTACATTACGCTAATTAATTAAGTTACATATCTAACACATACCCTAATTAATGACCCTTTGTTAATCAACACCTTCTATCTAGTCTAATTAATTATTATTAATTAATTAACCTTCCTTCTCAAGTAAATGAATAAATCACTATTTAATTGGTTTAATTCCCTCCTAATGGTCCAAATCACACTAAAATCCATCTAAAAGCTTATAAAATCTTGCACATGTATTAATTAATCATCTTGATTAATTAATACACCCCCTTTATCCACATGAGCCACTAAGGGACAAACTAAACCCTCTTAAAGTTAACTCAACCCCATTTGAACCTCCCTTATCCATAACTAACTCAACATCTCCATTAGTCCCACATTCATGAGGATGTGTTGAATCCTTTATCCTTAGGGCTATATAAACAACCCTCCCTCTACTTCTACACTTACACCTAAATCTCTCAAGAGACAAAAGTAAGCACATAGTTTCATACTAATAGCCTTTTGTCATTCTTGAGATCCCCATCCTCCATTCTTGAAGAGCTAAGCCTCACACCCAAGCATCCATTGAAGGATCAAAGCAAGCAAATATAATTTGATTGCCATTGAACTACTTAGGTTCATTTTAATGTTAAATTAGGCAATTAAGGAGAATAGAGTTCATTAATTTACATTATGTTTTGATCATTTCAAAGTTATTAATGTTAAGGGTAGGACTTTCTCATTTCTTCATCATGATGGTGCACATTTCTCATTTTTAGCTAGGTTAGGAAGCTGTTTTTAGGTGGTAGTTTCTTGCTTTAAATTTAGCTAAATTGTAGAAATACTTGCACACAGTAGGATAACACCTTGGATCAATTTCAGTGATCCAAGGTATTCTCCTAAATTGATATGCGATTATGACTTTAAATTCAATGAACACTTGACTTCTTATTGAATATGGAATTGTAATTTTAAATAACAAATTTAGTGGAAAAGAATCTAATCTAATGATTGATTACACTATTATGTTGAAGGCTTACTTTGGCCAAGGAAAGTTTGGTTTATTTTAAGATGGCTTAAATGCTTGTGCAGATGTAATCTTTGGTTATACCTTGTTATTTTCTTACACTACGAGAGACCTAATATAACCTATACTAAGGTGATATTTACTTTCCTAAGGACCTAACTTAATCCTATGGACATTTGATCAAGTGATTAACAACCTAAGATAAATTTGATACATTGATATTAAATGATATTAATCCTAACCTACCTTAAGGTGGGGATCCTAAGCACTAACCCGTGACCTAACTAAGGTTAGCATTATCAAAGGAGGGGTTAGTGGTAGGTTGAGTGAATGGGGTGCCACCCCATCACATACTTGGTAAATTAAATGTTTAAATTGATGGCTACCACCACCCTTTTGGCAGGAGACCAAGTCATACTTGGCCATTCATGCTAAATGCATGGCTAATGGTTTAGTGAAGGCTTGGAAAACTATAATTTTGATTGCTAATTTTAAATAGTGAGATGGAAGTTGGCGGGATTCTTAGAGGTAACTACAGTCCTTTCGAGGGCATTAATGGCCTTGGTAAAACCAAAACCACCTTGGGAGAAACACGATGGTTTTGGGAGAAAATATAGGGGTTAGTTTTCATTTCTCATTTGGTTTTACGAGAACTTGGGCTCTGCATGTAGACCTTCTGGTTTTCAAACTTTTAGTTTGTTTTTGGATAAAATTTGATCTATTAGTTGCATGGAGGAAATAATGGAGAAAAAATTAATATGATGGCTATTAAAATGGAAATATGGAGAAGAAATTTTTTCTGTGGGAGCCATTTTGAATTCTTTATGGAAATTTTAATGAAAGCTTGGAGAGCTTGGAAAATAATTACAGAGCTCTACCAGGCATGATAGGCTCTAACTCTTGAGATATTTTTCTTTATTTAATGGCTTCATGAAAAGAACTCTGCTCTTATATGAAATCTTGTTCTCTGGTTCTAGGTTTTATATATTTGTTTATTAATGTGATTATCTGTGTTTATCATGTAATCTTGCTTCTGGATGTGGATGTATTTTATTATTATTTCTTTTTGGTTGTGTGCTTATGAATGTGACGTAATAGTCCAAATTATGGAAATATTTGGTTGTGTTCCTATATTCGTATAACCTGTAGTTACATCTGAGTGTTGATTGAGGAACTTTATCATTGTTTGGTGGATGTTTATCCTTTATAGAGTTTAAGTAAGATTTATTTTCTCAATTTTAAACTTGGAAGTTAGCATTTGTAGGAATATGATTTGGGTTTTGGTTAATTTTTTCATGGTTATTCCTATACTCGACCCTTAAGTGGTGGGTGTTTTCCTTTATATTTTCCATTATTCTCCTTACTGTTCGACTCGAACATCATGTCAAGTATAACTTGTGTCGAATTTATTTTGGGTTTCTTAGGCTTAAGTTAAAATGGAACTTCTTGTTGAATTCATACCCTTACCGGGTTCTCTAGTTTTCATACCTTGATTATAATTTTGGAAAATAACTGGGTTTTCTTATCTATTTGTGTTAAATCCATTAGGAGTATATGAGTAGGTTAATATGTTAACTAAGTATTATCACTTCATATCCCTTAACCGAAAGTCACCGCAACTGAAGAAAAACATTAGGTTGATGATTCGTGATTATTTGTGGTTTTGTAGACATCTGACTATTTTAATCATTGTTGCATCCTACATTTACTTTTGTGGAAGGGATTCAGTATTTGATGAATTTTGATTGGAACCCCATTCAATTGTTGAAATAAGGAAGGGAATTATGGTTTGAGTTCAGTTATTACTAAATTCTATTAAACCTTAAGGCCCACTCAGGTCAAAAGGATACCACCATATGCCTTATATTCTTGTTGTTATCGAATCTAAATGCGAGTTAGCCGACATTGGCTTGTTAAGTGGATGAGTTATGAGTGTAATTTAATGGTAAGTTCAATTTTAACTCGACTTCATACATATGGAGTGGTAGTCTAATTCTTCCATTCTCTATAATGTTGTATCAATTTGATAAGCTCTTAATTTGATGTATAACCTTGTATACTTGTTACCTATTACAAACTGGTCTGGAACTCATATTGAGTTTGAAATTAAAGTTTGTTCGATTAACTTTATCTTTTATAAGTGTCTTACTCATTTGGATGTTTGTGAAATATCTATTCAATGGTAGGTAGTCTTGACTGAAATGTAACATGTATTTGTGTAATTAATAATTTGATTCATCCATTTTATGTGTGACTATTTTATAGCCACTTAGTCACTCATACTATTTTTTATTATAATAGAATGGTGAATTCATAACGTGAATTAGGAGATGATTATTCAATCATAATAAGTTCTGGTAGATGATATATTTGAGTGAATTTGATTCTATATCATCTAATGTGCTTGATTCATTTATGTTATATGAATATTAATGAAGTATAAACTTATGGTTCATTTGATAGAGTTTCAACTTGTAGTGATACTTATTGAATATGAAGTATAAACTTATACCTTATGAGTTAAGAAGTATATCTTCTCTTGTGATAGAGTTTCAACTTGTAGTGATACTTAATTGAATATTGAATTATTATGTAGTGAATTATGAATAACTCACTATATAAGTATATGGATTATATTAGACTACCTCAATGAGTTAAGAAGTATATCTTCTCTTTTTTCTTACAAGTTACTATGTAGTACATATAACATATAAGAATGGTTGAATAAATTATTACCCTTCAGGGGTATTGCTTGATTGAAGTATAATAAAATGGTTGATTAAGTTATGTTATATATACTTTAATAAATTGTATATAAAACTACGGTTTAATAAGTATGGGCTTATATGACTGTAATATTAAAATATGAATTATTTGATTGATTGTGATCAATTGCATTTTCTTGGGCTACTTGTGTGTGTCTTAAATTAAAATTGGATTTAACCTACTAGAATGATGCACTATGTTAACTTATGTTCTTTAAATGGTTTCATTTTAAATGTCTTTGTAGCATTTTCAAAAAGAGTTGTGTGTTTTATTTTGAACCTTAGGATAATTTCATTTAAAAGTAGTGTTCCTTTTATGAAATTATTAGTTAGAGCATGTTGTTCTAAATATTTAGTACCTATCATGCTCAGTTCGTATGAACTAACATATGCTAACAATCTTGCAGATGGACTTCATGAAAGATGAAAGAAGGAAGATGTATAAAAATTTGCATTTGTTCTATTGATTGAAGATAGATGATTTGATTAAATGATTATTGTATTCATTTCTTGATGTACTCAGATTCAAAAATAATAAACTCCTATGGCCATAAATTGTAATAGTTATGAAAATAAATTGTTTAATTTGTTGTTTGAATATGACTTTATTAATGAGTATGGAATGAAATAAAGATGGTTTACTTGATTTACATTGTTAAATGGAAATGACTAGATGTAATGTGTTTAACTTAGTTGTGAATCCATTTATAAAAGTGAGGTAGCATGTATTTGTTTTCAATTACATTATACTAAGAATATATATCATCTATCAAAATTTTACATGCCGAATATGATTGTATATCATTATGAAGATAGATGATATGTGATTATATATCTAAGAAAATTATGAAATAAGACTATTATAAGGGTGTTAGACTAGATTCATTAGCTTGAATGGAATTCATTGTACTTATATGATTGGAATGGTCTATGAGGTTGAACCTTAAAAATATATATTTATCTATTAAGTTACTTAAAAACTATGAAAAGTAGTTATTATAATGAAGTTATGTATGAGGGAATACTTATTGGATTTAACTAAATTATAATTAAAGGGTCATTTAATGGATTAAAGATGTTATTCTTGAATGATGTGTTTTGGGTTGTATTTAATAGGTTATGTTACTTTGTAAAAGTATGGAAACATACCTGAACATAATAGTCTCAAATAGACAAACTACTCCTAAGGGATTTGTGTAAAAATGAGATTGTATGACTGTTGTCCTATATTAAATACAACTGAAACAAAATACAACACTTATATGAATTAATGGAAAATGTACACTTAAATGATTAAGCATAATGCAAAATTAAATCTATAATCCTACACTTAAGTGAATTAATTGTTATGATCCTTATTTAAAGGATTAATCATTTTGAACCCTAGATGATCCTTAGGCATGACACCTAATGATGAGAATAATAAAGGGTGGATTAACAAGTTATGAATTAAATAAATTAATGAACTTGTTAAGTACGATGTTTCACTTATCATAACTTGACAAAGTGTCACAACATAGTCACTGCTACATAGTACCCAATTAATAATGTGAGTCATTAATTCATTACTTGTAGAACAACCACTATGGTGTGATTATCTACCTATCTCCCTTAAGCATTGATATCGTAAGCTGTGGATCCATGTCTTTGTTATACTCTAATTGGTAATAGCAGTATGGCCTAATTTCAATGTCATCTTATGATGACCAAGGGTAAAAAAGTAGATCCAAAGTGATGCAAGTCGATTCAGGTACACTTAATTTCCCATAGTATTCTTAATTATACTATCAACAAAAGTCTATGTGAGTTAGCCCTACTTACTATGTAACACATATCTAGAATTGGTTAATGTAATTCAAGGTATTCTAATCTATATAACAATTTTGAGTGTGGTGAAAGACATATTCCTTTTGATGAGTATGTCATCTAGGAATAGAAGTATGGCATAC
This sequence comes from Taxus wallichiana var. yunnanensis, assembly GCA_018340775.1. Lineage (NCBI taxonomy): Eukaryota > Viridiplantae > Streptophyta > Pinopsida > Cupressales > Taxaceae > Taxus > Taxus wallichiana. The sequence continues at coordinate 216,630,926 of CM031239.1, forward strand.
ATGTCTAAAAACTTTGGCCAAAGTATCGCAAGCTACTGATTGCGTTGTCTTGATTTCACCTAGACTAAATATGTGTGATATCATATGGGTATCTATAATAGATACCTAGATAGGCTCTTTAGATGTTTACACTTGATTGACCCTTAATGGAATAAGGAAACCAAAAGTATACTTAGTATACGCTTTAATAAAAATAACATGAGAGATCGATTTTATACCAATTCATGAAAGTTGCATATGGTTTAATGTTATGTGATGGATTATCTAAATGAATTTTTGTTATAATTTTTTTGAATTTAGAACAAAAAACATAAATATTTATGTTGGATTTAAATATATGGGTATTTAAATAGTGAAGTATAAAGTAAAATAAAAAAAATCCTTTTTTATTGAAGTATTAAAATGAGGATGTTATATTTTTGGCTTGATTAGCATGTTGGCAGCATGGAGAGAATGTTTGGAGAGTTCTTTTACACTCACATGATTTTCAGAGTATAGGTACATGTTGATGACCATGTTTTAGGTGCTAGGTGGCATGAGGATGAGTTTTGGATCTATATGGGCTCATGGATTCATGTATGAATTTTTTTCATGATGTAAAAATTATTTTAGGACCTTTTAGAGAGCTTCTATGGTGAGTTCTCGATGTTGTTTCAGTTCACCCTAGACTAGACAATTCAAAACCCTAAGGGGTAATGATGTAAATGGGATGGGTTGGAGAGATAGAGATATATTTAAGATATTTTAATGATTTTAGATGATGAAAGTAGGTGTCTTGGAGGTGTGAGAAAAATTTGGAGTCATTCTCAGAGTAATTAGCAAGTTATGTCAATTTTGGTGAAACGGGGTCAAGGAGAAGGTCCTTTCTAGCTCGAATTGCACCGTCTCGATGCTCACCTTGAATTGTGTACTTTACACGGAATCTTGTTTATTTTAGGTATTTTTATAAATTAATTCTATAATGTTTTGAAAAAATAATGAGTTCATTTAATTGTCACGTTTTTATGAATGAATTTTAAGAAGGTAAACAACTTTTTGTGTGCTTGAAACCCTAACTCAAAAGTAGTAGGAGAGAAAATGATCCTAAGTGACCAGAATTGATTTATAGTACATGGATGATGATTTGATGATGTATATGACCCCTCAAAATTTCTAAAAATGTATGGTAGTGCTTGTGGTGATGAGTGGACCACACTCCAATAGGTCTTTTTAAAGAAGTTTAGTTTGGGAAACATTTTTCCAAAGGAGTTAGAAAATAAATGGAAATTTTTTTTAGCACAGGAGTTTTTATTGTTTTTCATGGTGGTTTTAGGTCATGGTGATGCATAAGAATGGCAAAGTGTGCCCTATTTGTGAAGACTAGTCAAAGGACAGTTTTGGGCCAATTTGAGGTAGTTTGTAGAGATGAGCTTAGTTGAAGGCCTTCCAATTCGATTTGGAAGGAGTTAAAATATGTTATCAAAATAGGATTCATAGATATTTTGAGTTTTATAAGGTTTGTCTCATGATTATGATATTTGATGGGTCATACATGCTAGTTTGTGGAGATGAAGATTTCTTGACTTTTAGGATAGAACTACTTTTGCTAAAAATTGAGTTGTAATGAAGCATGAGATTATTTATTTTATGCTTGATATCACATGGAAAGAGAAGAAGGATTCATTTTTTTCTATTGAATGAGAATTTTGTTGCAAACATGGTTTTTGGGAAGTTTGTTTTGGTGAAGAGGAATGTTGTTTTGGTTTGAGCACGAGGATGTTTCATGATGTATAACTTACATGGATGTGATATAAAGGTCCCAAGGTTGTAATAATGTTTTCACATGCCATATTTTAATTTATCTCTAGGGGTATTGAGTCCCAAAGGTAAAATCAAGGTGTTGGAAACACCTATTTTGAGAAAGATATGAACCAGTTGTTCCCATTTAATGAAATAATTTATTGGTACAAGAAAATGTGAGACCATGTATGATGTTGTTATGATATATTACTCATTTTTCATGAATTAGGAAGCTTTAATAATCATGGTTTTGGTATTAGTGTATTTTTCTCATTCTAATGATGGGGTTTTAAGGCCTTATGGTGCAAAATGGATGGTTTTCGGCATGGTCGACCTACATGGGTCATATGTGAATTTTTAATGATTAAAATGGGATTTTTTAATTTTCCTTTGTCAAACCAAAGGATGGAAACTATCTTGGTTTGAATTTTAATCAAGAGGATGGTATAAGAGTGATGTTTTGGGTGATATTTGGAACTAGTTGAGTAATTATTAAAACTATAACCTAGGTAAGAATGTTTTGTAGGTATGAAGGATGAATTTCAGAGCTGAGAGAGTGCATGGGAGGTTGAAGAATGTTTGGAAGAGTGTGCACAAGGGTTTTAAGAAAAGAGATGTAAAGAAAGTGAGATATAGAGTGAGTTAGAGAAGTTAGGGTTTGATATAGTTTGGAGCTGAATTTTGTGATCACCATTAGTTGAGTTGTTGTAGCATATATTTAGTGATATATTCATCAAAATATCTTATGATTAGTCATAATCATATTATTCTCTTTACTTTATTCATATCAACAAGGGTTTAGGGGTTGGTTCTCCTTATGGGGTTAGAACCTCACTAAAGACATTTATTTTGATGTGTAATATTCACTTGAGTCTTTGTTGTGAGTAATATCAGAAAATGTTTTTAGTGGATTTTGTTCCCTTAATGGTTTCCCACTTACATATTGTGTTATGGTGTTGCTTATCTTGTTCATGATTTATTATATGTTTGTTATATGATGTTGTACACACATTAATGGATGGTTATCTTGTTAATGGTTTAAACAAACAATATGAAATTATAATCTAACTTATAAGGACTGATTAACCCCTCTCATTCCATGTTACTTCCAATATAACCTTCCTTAACTTGATGCACATCTAAAAATTACTGTTGACTTTCCATATTCATTCGACATCTACATTTGTAACTATAATATTCCATTTTTATCCTTTTCTCAACGTGAGAATATTTGTACTCTAGTAAATGTAACTCATGCCAAGTTTTGCTAAGATATGTGCATGTTACAAGGACCTCTACTTGTCTTCCATTAGATCTCATATGCTCCTCGGGTGCATGATGTTTAGGAACTAGTCTTCAACTTACATGCATGTACTCACTCAAATATTTAAATCATGCAATGGAAATAGGAAGGAGGAATATTCATGATGTAATCAACATCATAAAATTCTTGGATCATTTTAGGAAAGTGAAGGATGCTTCCACTTTAGCTCATTTTCTCAACTAGGTTAGCACAGTCATGACATCTTCAAAACTAGTCACAAGAATACTTCATTAACAATAATGTATGAGATTTCAAAACCTTCTAATTATCAGAGAAAATCATATGTTATCTCTAGATAACCTTTAAAGAGTTGGATTAGCTAAAAAATATTCAACCTCTCTATGCAAAATTATTCAAGGCCAAGGTCTTAAAGGGTTTTCATACTCGTAAAACTAGTACTACAAAATGAGTTGAATATTCATTCAAAAACTATTTATGGCTCATATAGGAACTTTTTGGAAATATCTCATGCTTTTGATTATTGTAAACTTACCATAAATATTCATTTCAAGGTTTTTTCCATGAATATGCTTTTATTTATGAGACAACTCTAATTGTATTTTATACCACTAAAAATTCATATCTAAGACATATTATAGCACTCCAAAACACACTTTCATAACAAACCAAAACATGAAACACTTTATACGTATCCTTTACTTCAATATCAAGAACTTACTGGGAGGGGTTACGTGGAGAAAATCATACTTGAACTCTCATTCATCATAACTTCTTGACAGACTAATGGAACAATTTTCGACCGTTTCAACTTGGACCTAAAAAAACTTCACGTGATCAATTCATGAGATTAAACATGTCATATTGGACTTATATAATCTGTCTATGCTCACAAATTACTTCAAAAACATGAATTTGAATCATTAACCCTTCAATCCATCTTGACTAATTTTTGTCTCTTCTAGCCGTTAACCTTGTGCTCTCTTGACCATGTCAAGATCAATATTTCTGATTTGAGGTATTTTATCTATAGGAAGGGGAGAAATTGGATCGGGATCTAAGAAATGTTGATTGTTAGCATTGATGTTCTTTATCTGTTATACTAATTGTACAATTTTTTTCTTGTATTCTTTGTTTGGAGAAAGGATGTGGGAATAGGATTCCTTGAATAGTTTAGAATCACCCTCATGTGAAGATTGACCCAATGAGATATATATCAACTCATAATCTAATGCATTCATTTCCTCAATAGGAATTTCATTCCTAGGCCTAGAAAATTAATACACATCATCTATCGAGGAGAACTCACTCTTGTAGTCCTCCATGAAGACCTTTTATTTCACACACTATGTATATATCTATTTCACCTAGCTCTTCTCTTAGGTATGTTTCTCATGAATCACTACTAAGGTAACACTTGCACTTGATTAAAATCCTTTAGAACTATAGATCTCATATATCTACACTCTTAAATGGTTACTTCACCTATTTACAATGTTCTCTTGGGTATATCTTGTGCTACCCCCTCTCTTTGTACATAGATAAGCATTTCAAAATATTAAAAAATATTTACATAATTTCAAAATACAAAGACATTTAAATATTTACAAAAATAAAAAACCAACACTTGTGCATTTATCTTACATTGTTCACACTTTACATTATACATGTTGGTTTTAACATTGGTTTGATATATAGCATATCTATTTGCTCTTTACACACATTAATTCACAAGGTATATTGAGCCTAATGTAGGATACAAAGATTGATACATGCTAATTGGAGATATCACTATTCCTTACATTCTTATCTTGAGAGCATACTCCGACATTATACAAGTGTTATTATTTCATTAGAGTTCATTTGTAATTCCTCATTATGCTTGATTACATATATTTTGTACTTATTATTTTCAGAATTATAAGACTAACACTTGTTTCTTGTGTAATGTTTGCACCTATTGCTTCACATATGTTTTTTTTTCATTTTATTTCATTGCATTATGTCATTCTTGTTTGTTAGGAAAGTTTTCTAGTTGTATGTGTTACTACTTTATTGTCTCCTTTCTTATGGCATGAATATCTAGCTTATCTTGTGATGCCATGGGTTTCCCATGTTTGTGGCTCTATATCTCTTTTGTATGGCATTATTTACAAGACTAATGGCCTTGATTTTCCTATGATACTATGGGTGTCCCACATTTTGGATCCATACCTTTTATGTGATATTAATTGTATACTTTTATCGTTGATTAGATTATTACTTTGTCTCTACACTTTTATTCTTATACATTCCTTATTACTATTTTTGTACATTATGGTTTCTACCATGCACAACCCATTTTTGTAGGTATAGTTTGTTCATGGTGGACAACTCTTTAACACTATCCACAATTCTATAGTTCATCAACACTATCATACTTGATTACACATCTATTATTTTTATCCACACTCAAAGGGGTTTTAACACATGTCTCCAAAGAGAGGGAATTCATTCAATTATACACTATATATACATCAAACACATGCAGCATTATGGGTTCACACAAAGGTAAAAATAGGTTACATGTACTCAGAAATATGATCAAGCAAAAAAATTTGAAAATATTATAGAAGTTCATAAATGTAAGGTTTGGTCAGGACCCTAAAAATGGTTCTAACTCTTTCACATGGTTTTTCCCAAGATAATTCACACCAATTGTTTTAACGGGATCATATTTCCATCCTTCGAGAATCTATCTCTTACTATAGTTTCATATTCATTTAGTTAAGTTCAAGTCAAAATAAGGGGCATGGATTACTTCACTCCTTCATCATGACACTTAATTTTAGTTGCATTTTTAAGGATGTTGAGGGTATGGGCCTCCTTACTCTATCTCCTTTTATTACATTATGTATTTTAGTCAATTTTCAGTAGTTTGGAAGGGAATGGTGGCACTTGTTCTATTTTCTATTGTGTGTATTTATTTTTAAAATTGGGCCTAGATCCATTTATAGTGGTGGGGTTTGTGGGTTATGGAAAGTATCAAATAATCTGATTTCTTCATAGGTAATCTTAACTTACTTCTTACATTTAAATAGGAAGATATCATAGTTTTTGAATGAATTTAATACATAATTTTCTTCCTTAGCATGGTTCTTCAATACATCATTATACTTCCATTTTTATTATCTACTCCATGTTGCTTTGTATGAACCTAAAATTTGGTTTCTCCTCAATACACATTGGGACCGATCAACCGCAATCCTTAAGCATGTTCAGAAATCCAAATATCCAAGTAGAAGAAAATCATAAGAGATTCTCCCTCTATAAAACAAACACGTTTATTACTTCCACATTTTTCCATCTCTTTATTTTCACTTTATAAAAATGCAAATTTTACATATTGCACTTTATAATCAAGTTAAAGTTCATTTTTTTAATATAAAAATTGAATACACTCTATGTTTCAAGTTTCATCATGGAGCATGCTAGAACCAAGTAGAATGGGACAATTGTAAAACCAACTCTAAGTGAAAATAAAGTTTGTCTACACATTCAAGTATCATTTCCTTTAAGCATGTAATTTTCATTTCATACTTAAAGTAGGGAATGTAAACACTCAAATGCAGTCATTTACTCTTTAACACTACTGGTTTAGACAATGATCTCTTGTTAAGGTAATTACACTCTTTCTCTCCCCACTTACTACTTCTTGAGATATCTTTTCTAGATTACTTAGTCATACATATTGATATTCTAATGGATTCTAAGATTACAATACATAATATCTATATAAAAATCCTAACTAACAAGATACAAACTCCATTTTTCATGTTACCCATCCCTCGGAAAAACTATATAGTTTGTTCAGGAGTTTCTATATGGTATTGACTTATTTTTATGGGTTTTAATTGACACAAACTCTATCATTCCTTTCAGTTTCAAATTATTTGATGGGTTCTTTACTCCCTCTAAGTTTTCCTTTCTTTAATAATTTATCTTTGAAACCCTATATAAGCAAGTATAGACTCTCTCATTTACACACCTAGAAATCATATGGCACTACATTGATACACTCACTTCCTACTGTTACAAAAGGCACCTAGAGCTCCCTAAATCACACAAAATATAATACACACTCGTTACAAAATAATCAATATAGATCTAAAGCATCATACTAGGTCAATAATCTAAGGTATCCAATTTTCAAGAACTTAACCATCCCTTCTCCTAGTATTTTTCAAAGATCTAAACTCAACTCAAGAATTTTCAAATAAGTTACTTCATATATCATATTATAGGTAGAGAATTATACGTGGTTTGAGGCCTCTTAGAATTATTACCATTGTAAAAGGTACATGAGGGTGACCACAACCTAACTAATGTTTTTGTACAGGTCTCCCACCCATGACTAGGGTTTGAAATGTTATTAAATAACATTATAAGGCTTCACATCATGAAAAATAATTAGATTTTGATAGAGATAGAAATTTCTAGGAAGGTAACTCTCCCAAAATGTTGCTGATCCAAAATCTAAGTAGGTCCAAGATCATACAATAGGGTCAATGGTTCTAAAAGAGTTATATGGTCCTACCCAAAGTTAGTTTTGAGTTGCAATTTCAAGAATGAATAATAATTAGGTTCATATCTCCTAGTTCTAGTAGTCTACACACCCATATCATCCTAGAATCATTTGTAATCAATTAAAGGAACTCATTTCCTTATGTTTTCATGTTTGTAGTAGATCGTGTAGCATTGAATGCATGGTTATTATATTTTATGTTAATTTTGGAATTTAACTAATCATAAAAACCCTTATGTCTACCCTTACATCCTTAGTGTACCTAATTCACTAAAAATTATATTACTCAATCTAAAAGGTTGTAAACACGATTTGATTATTAGTTATTCAAATTATTTTCTTTGGATGATCCCTATTAAAATACATTATAACCATAATCTTATAATTTTTTTCCTTGGAACCACAAATTATACATTATTTATAGTATTTGTTTCCTTGTTTATTTGGCTAACTTATCTACTTGTAGGGTTTTGTGGATTATTTCATATGTCACATACCTTTTTGGTGTGAAGTGAGAGCATGTTCCTTTTCATATTTTTTTGTGTGCATAGATTCTTCCTATTCCAACATATTTACCAACATTTCAAAGGTCAATTTTTGTCCCATGACATTCAAAGTGGCCATGAATTTCTGGTAAGAGGGGATAATGCTCTGAAGATGATGGGTACGAGAGAGTCATTTGTCAATTCCTCTTTTAATGCTTGTAGATATGCTCTCAAGGTTGCAGTGTGCCATAAAAGGCATTAATTTTCTCAAAAATTTAAATTTGAGATAATGTAGATGAGTCTACAAGTGGTGAAGAATGATATTTATTTTTTAACTTCATGCACATTTCTATTTTTATCTCATGCTTCCTTGACAATTGTAGCATCCTAAATGTGTGGTTGTACACGATCGATACTACAAATAATATTATCAACTTATCCTTTTAATTCAATTCATAAAACTTATGTTGTGTAAAAATTCTACTTATGGTCTCATGAAATATCCTTCAACAATATGTTATATGTCTTCAACTTTAAGTTAATTTATAATTTCAACTTCTATGCAACATAGTTATGTCCTTACAAGGGCTAGGGGTATGGAAAGAAAAATAAAAGCATTCACATCAATGATGGAAAATGTGGGTAACAATAGTGGTCCTTATCATTGTAGATTAGTATGATGAAATATGGAAAATTCAAATTCTCTCCTTCCAAAAACATTAACAAAACAAATTGTTTTATGTTTTTGAGATATTTAGTCTCGCAAATACCCCCTTATAATAGAAAAACTTCTAAAAATATATTTAATATTTTTTTAAGATAATGTAAAGTAAAAGGCTCTATGGCCTCTTTCAGTCTACAAATATAGTCTATTTTTTCCCAAAAAATATGTATTTATGACCCCAATTAGCATTTTTTATTCTAAATCATTTAGAGGATCTCTAAGGTGTTTAGAAGGATTCTTAAAATGGTGGGTCCTCTAGTTTTAGTGGCACCTCTGAATAGTGGTGATACTTTACACAACAAAGTAAATGAGGTGAGGTGGTTGGAGGTCGACCCCATGACCTCCAATTTTCACAAGTATTTGTAAAATTGTGGTAATCACCACAACAGACAATCCACCTAATTTTTTTAGTTTAGGGATTCTTATTTATACTATGCAAAAGGAAACTTTATTTTCATAAATCAAAAAGTAAGAAGAGGTTAAATAAAGTGATTCAAACTTGAGACCTAATTGTTATAATGGTATTCTCCTAGCAGGAGGTCAAGGATTACACTTGGTTATCTAATCAAACACTTTAATGCTCATGTTTATTAAATTTCGAGACATAAATAAAGAAAACAAAACTCAAACAAATTTTTTAGTGGTCATTTTTCTATATGACCATCTCGAATGGAGGTGCACTCAAGGTCACCACCTTAATAATCCATATTTTATGGTTTCCTTGATTTTGCATTGCCAAAAATGTTGGGTCCACAACTTGTGCTTTGTTTTATAGGTTTGTGAGCACTATTTAAGATAAATTACATGACTACATTCACCATTTGTTTTTTATTTCATCGCTTTATAGAATTTATTTGACAACATGAGTGATGTATCTCAATGTGATACCTTTCCTCACTCATTAATATACCTTAGGTGTTATTTATTTTTATTTCTGTCCTTAATGGTGCTCATGTGGTTCCAACAAAAATCTATTCTTGAAACATATTTTGTGTAAAATTTTTGACACTCACTAAGCAATAGCCTCTAAATTTGGAGGTTTTCCAAATTTGTAATTAGTTAAAGTGGGATATCTATAATTAGAGTTGAATCCCTAATTTAAAGGAAGAAGGAAAAAAATCTTCTCCTATTTCCCCCTTTTTAAATTTTAAATTTATTTAGACCTGTAACTTTAGAGAATCTACTATCTTACAGATATAAAATAGAATTCGATAATCATATTAAAGCTACCAATTGTTTGTAGTAAAAACTAGGTGGTGCAAAGATAGGGATTAGGTTTTCAAGAGGTAGGGGTAATTTTAAATCCTTTTTCTCAAAATTTTATAAATAACATGTTATAACCTTCAGTAACTTCCAACACTCCACCTATAGGTTTGAAGTTCCTACTTTAAAAGCAAATGTGAACACAAGAACAAGCAGGTTTTATTGATGACACGAAAATCATCGGTTATAAGAAATGCAATGGCTACAATGTATATAGGCATTATGCAGCTATATACCACTACCAATTAACACGGGTGTAACAAACCCACCAAGTTGCTAGATAATATAATTTTTCTAAACAAAAATAAATAATTTTACTTTAAAAACTAACAAAAATAATAAAAATATAAAACTAACCTATGTGAGTAAAGTAACTCACATTATTACATGACGAATTACTATTTTCTCTAGGATTTTACCTCGTAAAAGATTAAAAATATAGAAAGAAAGGTAAAGAACATGTAGGAGTCCTTGTAAGACACTAGCCATGTGAGAGATAATAATACCATCATTTTTCTCATTAAAATCACATGTAAAATTGCTTTTACCCTTATCTAGTAAATTTATATTGGAATTACATATGGTTTAAGGGTTTATAACATGATTAAAAATGTAACATAGAAAAAAATTTATTAACATTAAGGAAGATAAGGATTGATTTTTGAATGGAAATTTGGATGGATACACTGTGTGCAATTATTTCTACAATTTAGCTAAAATTAAAGAAAGAAACTACCACCTAGAAATAACTTCCTAACCTAGCTAGAAATGAGAAATGTGCACCATCATGATGAAGAAATGAGCAAGTCCTACCCTTAACATTAATAAATTTGAAATGATCAAAACATAATGTAAATTAATGAACTCTATTCTCCTTAATTTCCTAATTTAACATTAAAATGAACCTAAGTAGTCCAATGGCAATCAAATTATATTTGCTTTCTTTGATCCTTCAATGGATGCTTGGGTGTGAGGCTTAGCTCTTCAAGAATGGAGGATGGAGGGCTCAAGAATGACAAAAGGCTATTAGTATGAAACTATGTGCTTTCTTTTGTCTCTTGAGAGATTTAGGTGTCTACATTTTCCCCTCTTTGAGGTGACGTAAGTGATGTCACTTCAAAGAAAGTAGACAAGCATAAACAATTAGAAAATATTGAATGGATACAAGAAAAATGAGAATAATGAAGGATGCCCCCTCGATTGGCAATGGGGTGATAGAAGAACTCGATCGACTATCAAAAAAATGATAGAAAGATAATAGAAGAAATGATAATGTGAAGAAGAAGAAAAGAAAGGGGATATAGAAGAAAAGGAGTATGAGAAAGGGGGAATGAGCTAACATCCATCCAGTGCCTTTTAAACAACTTTATTTTTCATCATATTGCTAAAGATCTTCATCATCGGTCCTTATTAAAAAGAATGAACAAAAGTGTAGTATGACATGAAAAGCCATATACGAACAAATGTCCATTGCTAAAAAAAAACCAACTCCATGCAACATACAAAATGCAATGCAATACAAGAAATTAAAATATGCGTAACTCCATGCAACATACATAATGCAATGCAATACGAGAAAGTAAACAAGCTAAACCTAATAGAGAAATAAGTACCATGTTTTTTTTATCAAGCTTCAGTTCCAACCTATTTGAATTAACGACAAGGGTTAATGACGGTGCCCTAAGCAAGGATACATGCAAAGGGAAAATGGAGGACACTTCGGTCCGATGAAAAAGCAATGTGCACTATGAAATAGTACCAGGAAACTCATTGTGCCCCAGAGTACAAATGAAGTAAGCAGCCTAACTTTTGTTGATGGAGGTAGATCAAGATGATCCACGAGTCACACGCATGAACAAGTGAGAACCAAAGAGCGACGTTTTGTAGGACGATTTATATTGTTTAGAATTTTTCTAAAACATATTTGAACATTTTGATTTTTCTAACATATTTGAATGTTTTGATTTTTCTAACATATTTGAATGTTTTTGTTATTTTTCTAACATATTTGAATGTTTTTAATGATTCTAACATATTTGAATGTTTTTTTATTTTTTTAACATATTTGAATGTTTTTTATTTTTTTATTTTTTTTTGAAACTATGTATAGGAAGATGAGGAAGCATGGATGCCCCTAGCAATAGATGGGATGTACAAGGGCATAAGGCCACGTGCATATGATAAAGGTGAAGATGTAAAAATGCCCCAACAATTAGGTGGGATTATTCAAAGGAAAACTCTTCACAGGTAGAAGTGGGACCCAAGGCCATTATGGATAGGTTCAACATGATGGTGAACGTAAACCAATGAAGTTCTAGGAAGAAACAAGGATGCCCCTAGTGTAAGTTGGCCTAAAAGCACATGATAGAAAGGAAGGAGAAGATTGTTTTTGTGAAAGGGGACAAAGGTGTCTGAAAACATGGAAAAAAAGTAATCTTATACACATGGATGTTCTGAACAAAGTAGAAGAATGATGCGAATTATATGAATGTAGCTTAGAAGCCTTGTGAGTAATAATTGATTACCCAAAGGCACAAATTATGAGATGAGATATGGACTAGAGTAAGAGTCGAAAAGGCCCAAAAAAACACTTGGTAACATACTAATCCCATTTACTCATGGAGATCTAGTTTGTGCACGTGGAATTTATTACCTCTTGAAGGAAATATTTAATAGAAAATAAGTGAATACACCCTAGCCAATGTGTAGGGATGATTGATTGTGAAAGGAGATTTTGTGAGTGGATGGTGAAAGGATAGCCGTACATTGCTTCGCTACCAGCCTGTGCATCCATATCCCGATGGAGATGTATTTGATTTTAATCACAACATTTCTCTACTTGCAGTCAGGTGTCCATAACCCTGATATAGATTATTGGAAATACCCCAAGAGAGAGTAATATATAAATTTGATTTGCTTTGTATATTTTAGCTTTTGATTTTTGATTGATTTTGATTCTTTTTCTTTCTAAAAATTTATTTTAGATCTCTTGTTTGACAAGGGTTGATAACCATTGATGGCTTGATGAAAGTAGGTGAAAGTGATTACGATGTTGACATTGGCTAGTGTCAACAAATATGTCCAAAAGTTCTTCACTACAATTTTATTAGATGTTGAATGTGATAGTATCTCTAAGAGGTCATTCATTCTTTAATTTACCAAGGTGATGAAAGACCGAGGGGTCAAACAAATACCATACGAGATAAATGTCACAAAATTCATGTGAATAAGCTAACCAAAACATCACCAAAGGGATGAAAATGGTAGGGAGACTTGTAGAAAAATAGAAAGGAAGGGAAGAAAGAAACATCCATGTGTACACAATACCTGATTGTAATGTTTGATCTTTGTACCTTTGATTTTTGTTGTGTTTTCTCAATGTTTTTTTGTATTTTTGAATTGTTTTTATTTTTAGATTTTTTACATTTTTAAGAGGTTAGGACTAACAAATTCACTCTGTGTGGTAAGATCCAACAACAATGTTTGTGACTTCCTTGATAAGGGAGACTAGGCATGTTTGTTTATCAAGAGTCATGTTTTCCCGATCTCAATGATCGTGGTGAGTTCACACTCAACAAAGGACTGTGATTTATCCTAAAACATGGATTTTGTATGCAGGAGATTGAGTTCCCTATCTAGAGGTTTATGCACTTTGTGCCATACTTGATGGTTACGTTGATGTGTGTTCTTGAATCATGCTTGATTTACAACTTTGAGATTGTTCAAGTTGTTGGGGGATTTTGAGCTCTTGGAAGTTTTGATCTGAGCTTGATTAAGAAACTGTTTTGGTTTCTTATAAGCTAATGTGTGACTTGTCTGATCTTGAGAAGGAGAAGAAAGTGAACATGGACGTTTATAACTGATGTGATAAATGACCATGGGCCTGCCACAACCATTGATAGAAGAAAAATGTGATGGATGAAATGGATATTGTCCAAGAATTGAAGAGGAGGGGCTACCGGGAGGTGAGATACTGATTGAAGATGATGAAAGGCTTCTAGGATGTGGCCCAAGAATAGAAGAAGAATGGCTACTAGGATGTGACCCATAGATAGAAAATGAAGGGCTACTTAGGATGTGGCCCAAGAATAGAAGAATAAGGGATACTAGGATGTGACCCATAGATGTAAGATAATGGGCTACTAGGATGTGGCCCAAGAATAGAAGATGATGGACTACCCGGGGGTGATCCATACCTAGAAGACAAGGGGCTAGTTGGATGTGCCCCAAGAATAAAAGATAGTGGGATACTCAAAAATGTCCCACAAATAGCAGAGGAAGGGATACTAGAAGGTGACCCACACCTAGACAAAGATGAAGGGCTACTTGGCGTTGAACCCATAAGAGATTGTGATTGAGGAATTATGATAGATAAGGAGTGATTGGGTGATGAGAAGATAGGCCATGGTAATACCTGGGAGTTTCCTCACTTAATGAAGAATGTGAAGATGGAAGAATAAGAGGAGGATCAAGTTGCATGATTTGAGGCTCTTCCTCTATTTCTTGATAAAAGGAATCAACATTTTTCTTAGAATATGCGGGTGCATCGAAGTCTAAAGAGAATCCTTTCGTAATATTCTAAAGGAATATCTTCATGTGCCCCTATAAATACCCTAATTGTTTCTTCATTTTGAAAGAGGTCAATCAAGTATGATTTGTTGATCGACCACCAAGGGTTGATTGGAAGAAAGAGGTTCACTTGGTGTGGAAGACTTAAAAGACATTTGATGATGATTGATAGAAGAAGATGGGATGAGAGATGAAGAAGATGTGTAGCTAGATGTCTCAGGAATAGAAGAAGGTGGTGTGGACATACCTATATGATGTTATATCATCCGTAAACTAGTAGGATTAAGTCCAAAGTCTATAGATTGTGACACATAGGTCGATTTAGACGTTTGACTCAAAGAACTTTGAGTCACACAAATCTTCAAAGAAGGAAGATTTTTTGGGGGTGATTGATGAAGAAGGTTATGTGAAGAAGGGGAGGATTGTGATTCAAGAATCACATTGGATGAATAATAACAAGGGTCATGTAAAGAAAGAGAGGACTGCGATTCAAGAATTGTATTAGATGTTTGATTGGAGGGATTTGGAGTCGCATGTATCTTCAAAGGAAGAAGACATCGTTGAGGTGACTAATAAAAGGGGTCCTACAAAGAAAGGGAGGACCATGACGTAGGAGTCATATTAGATGACTTAGGAGTCGAATTAGATGAATCCGAATAGTAGTTTGGATCCGAATAGTAGTTTGGATCTGAATCATCAGAAGAGTTAGAGGAAATATTTGGATTGGAATCCTTAGAGGAAGAGGAAATGTTTGGATTAGAATTAGAAGAAGAGTGGGGGGAACTCGAATAATAATTTGGATCAGAAGCATCCAAATCATACCATTGACTATGAGATGAAGGTGGGGAATAAGTTACCCGAATGGGACTTCTAGCGCGAAGAACCAAATGAGGTTTAGTCATGATGGACATCCTTTGATGTGAACGCTGAAAATTGAATTCCTTATTGTCGTAAGAATGAGGAACTATGCAATAATCAGTCATTGTTGGCGTTGTTTTAATCTCAAATATCTTGGCCTGGATAGTGTGATAAAACTTCTTCAAAGTGAAGAAGGTGCTATGTCCATCTGGGAAGCATAACAACAACCAACTAGACATTTCGTAAGTATGGAGATGTGTGTGTGATTTTCTGAAGGGGGTCTAAGGAAAATAAACATCATGATGACACAATCTCAATGAGATCAAAAGGGATTTCCATAGAAAATGATTTATCTAGATGAATAATCACAAGGAACAATCACGCAAGTGTGAAACACAAATCCAATCAACAAGAAACTACTCCATATGTAAAATGTGCGTGCAAAACAATAATTCGATGCAAAGATGATCAACACAATGTAAATATTTACGTCAATCTCGAAATGAACAAGGTGTAAATATTAACAATGGGTAGATGTGACTCAAATAAAAGGATACCACGACAAGTTCAACAACCAACAATGCCTAAATGTTAAAGGGTGAGGTTTACAAATGTAATCCACGTAACCACACCAATTGGACACGTCTATCAAGCTTCACAGAGAAGTGAGATATTAGTGTCAAATTGGTATCAAAATGATGCAAAAAAAGTAAGCGACACCTTTCAAGATTTAGGAAAATGTTTGAAATCAAACTAAGTCAAAGTATACTAAGGATGTGTTAAAATGTGGGCAGCGTAACGCCACAATGTAGAAACTTAGATCATGTTTACGAGAAACATGACATAAGTATCTTAATTATGTTGAGACAATGCAAACAAGGTAACATGTCAAAGGGAGATGAAATGATGAATCAATCCTAATGATGATGACAATCCTGACGTGGGTATCAAGATCACAAAGGCTACGAATGATATAAATATGCCTCCGCACACTTTAGATGTCTAAGTTACCCAGCCGCAAACATGAATGGGCGTAAATGGACAAAAAAGTGGTAGAAGCAATCGATTGGTAACACAAAGGTAGTCACCCTTCCTTTGATCAACAAAGTGTCAAAAGAAGGTAAAGGAGGCAGATCAAAATGGGGGTGAAAAAATTTTGGCTTTACTTTGGCAAAGTTTCACCTTACCTTAAGGTAAGTGAAGAACTAGGCCAGAGTAACGCATCACACGTTTCGTGATGAAAATGATGGCTCACAACTCAACACATTTTTTAGAATGGTCAAAGTGGGCTCCTAGCCAAAGTATATTTTCCTAGGTGGTTCTCTCATCCTAGGTGCTACAAAGATTATCCATGAGTGGGACAATTTACCCAAAAAGTCACACTAACTAGTTTGGGAGTATCTCAACTTTTCCCCCTTCAAGCACAGTGGGCATCATATGCATCCAATTGTGTACTTAAAAGGGTCGCATAGGGACAACTTGTAACGCTATCTCACAAAGGAATCACTAGTCAGATAGGTAGTGCAGAGCACTTCCCATTTCATCCACAAGGTTCCCTCTTGCGTTGAATACTTTGGGGTTCTTGGAACCACCCCATTGTTGTAGCTTAAGGCATTATGCCAAAGGGTTATGTTCGATTGAGCAGAGAGGGACGTACCCTTTTCGAAACTTGTAATACAAAGTGTTTTGAATATGTTTGTTTTATCTTGTTTAATTAGGTGTGGTTTGCTTGAAACACCTTTTGACAACCTGTATAGCAATCGTATCAAAAAAATTTCAGAACACGAGTGATGGAGAACATGATAGAGGTACTTTGTCGGCGTAGTTTCAGCGAGTTACAGCTACAAAATGTTTGTGCACTAAGCCTAAAATTGCTGAGGAGAGGCCGATCTCTGGCCAAAATTGGACAGTAGAAAACACCAGCATGAGAGATGGAGAAAGCAATGGGGGTACTGTTAGTACAGTTTCTGTAGTTTTGGCTACAGAATGTCTACGCACTAAGTCTAAAGGTGCTGAGGAGAGGCGGAACTATGGCCAAAATCGACAGGTTGTAAATCTGCAAAATGAAAAAGTGGAAATGCTGGGATCCACACCTCTGGCCTGGAATAAGATTCTTCATAGCCCTAACATCAATGTGGGTCCGCATTCTCCTCAAAAAGGTCAGTTCACATGGGAAAAGGACAGTGAAGGTGCCACCTGCCTGATGGTCCTAGATGGCTGTGTTGATAGGGCTTTGAGCAAAGTGAATCTCTCCCTTGTTGGTAAGTTTCTTGGCTCTAGACCTAATATTGATTTTATTAGAAAATGGGTGCTGAGAAAGTGGAAACCTAAGGGGGATCTAAGTATTACCATCATGCCATGGGGTTTCTTTCTAGCAAAATTTAATCAGCAAGAGGATTTGGAATCGGTGCTTCTGGGAGGACCTTGGTGGCTGGGCAATATGGGCCTCTTTTTGAAAAAATGGTATCCAGGATTTGACCCTAACACTGAAAATATAAACACCATCCCAATCTGGTGTAGGCTCCCTAGACTACCATTACATTTTTGGGATGATGAAATTCTGCTAAACATTGCTAAATCCTTAGGTGCTCCTATAGTCTGGATGGGCCCACGAGAAACAGATCCAGACTTGCTTTTGCTCGATTCTGCATTTTTCTGAAATGGAACAGGAATTACAGAGCACATCTGCTTGAAATCTAGGTATGGGGTGTGGACTCAAAAAATTGAGTTTGAAACTTTTCATTTGAGATGTAAGCAGTGTCATCACATAGGACACTCCACCAAAAGTTGTCCCAAGAAGGAGATCCCTGCAATGGAAGCAAAACAACCTGAGGAGGGCTCAGTCTTGAGTAAGGACTATAGGGTTTGTGACATGGATAGCCGGAATGAAATCAAAGCCCCTAGTCAGATGGAGTTGGACTTCAATAGAAAGGGGAAAAAGAGGTTTTAGAACTCAAATAAGGAAGCATTTGGTCTAGCATCCTAAAACCCCTGCAGCAGCTTTACTTGAAGCACCCAACAAAGAGGACTCGGAAAATCCTATAAAGATGTCCATGGTGGTGAATGAGCAAGAAGGAACTGTGAAGATTAATTTAGTCCCTAATGATCTATATCAAAGTAGTAAGGAAGCTGAGTTAGATAAACCTCTGTACATCATGGAGGAAGAATCGGACAAGGTCACTATGGATCCTAAAGAAACCTTACAGGAAAACACTCCTAAGGGAGATGGTAAATTATTTTCAGATCTACCTCCTTGTTCCAGCAACAGGGCAGCGGTTTCACCTTCTTACTACAGCAGCAAAACAGCTGATCCACACTCAATTAACAGGATTCAGAAAGAGCGTGAAGAGGGAGAAGTTACGCCTGTCAAAGAAGATGAGGAACTAAATTATGGATTCACAAAGGTCATTTCAAAAAAGAAAAAGAGAATGAAAGGATTTGAAATGATCCCAGAATCACTTTACAGTGATAAGAAAAAGAAAAAGGACAACTGGGAAACTTCAACTTCCAGAACTACTAGATCTTCTGCAAGAAGACTAGTAGACTTTGGGGGTAGTTCTAAAAGAGGAAGGCCCTCAAAAAAGGCTCTTAGATCTAAGAGAACTGAGAGAGACATTGCAGATGGCATTCAACGTCAATTGAACCATCAGGCAATTCCAACTCCTAATCATTCCAAATGAAGATTATTTCTTGGAACATCCAAAGTCTAAATGGAAACTCCAAGCAAATAATCATCAAGGAGTTACGGGATTCTAGTAGTCCTAGTATTTTGATTTTTCAGGAAACTAAGATGAAAGCTAAGATCCTTGAAACTAGTAAAAAGAGTTTCTGGGATAACTCTGAAATGGCGGCTATTGACTCTCAGGGAGCCTCTGGAGGGCTGGCTACTCTTTGGGATAAAAGGCATTGTACTGGTATGGTTCTTAATGCTAGCACTAATCATCTTGCAATCAAATTTATTGCTATTGAAAATAATGATGAATGGATACTTTCTAATATATATGCCCCTAATATGGTTAGTGGGAGAAGAAATCTTTGGGAAGATCTTAAAACCTTTAGAAACCATTATAGTACAACTAACTGGCTTATTATGGGTGATTTTAACTCTCCTCTAAACCCAGGTGAAAAATATGGAGGAATATCCAGCTTTTCTACAGGTATGGAGGATTTTGCTGATTTTATTGCTGAACATAATCTTTTAGATGTGGATCTCCATGGGAATAAATACACTTGGAATAATAGAAGGTTGGGAAAAGATTTTATCCAGGTGAGATTGGATAGAGCTCTGATTTCTGCGAGCTGGATTCTTAGTCAAGACTTTCACCTCTCTTCCTTGCCCAGAGTTGGATCGGATCACAATCGATTGCTTTAAATCTTCTCAATTGGACTAAACCCATCAGAAGCTCATTTAAATTTGAAAAGATGTGGATGGAGCATGAAAATATCTACGACAAGATAAAAGAATGGTGGAGATGGAATGGTGAAGGCACTGCTCAATATAAACTAATTCAAAAGCTCAAAAATGTTAAAAAGCAAGTTAAAATTTGGAATAAAAGTGTTTTTGGCAATGTGTTTGATAATAAAAAGAAGTTAAAGCAAAATCTCCAGGATTTGGAAATCAAAATGGATACTATGGGGAGAACGGCCGAAGACCAAACTATTGAAAAGAATATTCTTTCAGAGTTGCATACGATCTGCAGCAGAGAAGAGTCGTTATGGAGACTTAAGTCTAGAGCTATCTGGCTTAAAGAGGGAGATAGGAATATGAAGTTCTTTCACATGACCACTTTGAAGCACAGAGCCTGTAATAGGATCCTAGAAGTGGCTAAAATTAATTGAAATATTATAAAAAGATCCCAAAGGCATCAAGGAAGAAGCTATGGATTTCTATAAAAAACTTCTTGAGGAGAGGAATGTCATCAATACTGAGGCTATTTCTTTTATGTTGGAGGCTATTCCCCAGGATAAAATTGAGGAACAGAGATTTAGAAATATCACCAAAGCTGTCACACTTGAAGAGCTGCAAAAGGTTGTTTTTGCTTTGGAAGGTGATAAGGCTCCAGGTCCAGATGGTTTCTCCATTAATTTTTTCCAGAAATTTTGGGAAATTTGTTCGGAGGACCTTCTCAGAGTGGTGAATGAATTCTACAGAACTGGAAATATTTTGAAAGAGCTGAACAACACTCACATTGTGCTGGCACCAAAAAAAATGGATGCTAAAGACTTCAAAGACTTCAGACCCATTAGCCTTGTGAATGCCATTTATAGAATTTTTACCAAAATTATTGCTACTAGGCTTCAGCTCATCATGAACGATTTAATCTCAAGGCAACATAGTGGATTCATCAAAGGTAGGATTATACAAGATGGTGTTATTATGGTTCATGAGACCATACATTCTATGGAGAATAATAAAAAAGTAAATATGGCTCTAAAGCTTGATATGAATAAAGCCTTTGACAAGGTTTCTTGGGTTTTTCTTGACAAAGTCTTAACTAAATTTGGTTTTCGGACAAATTTAGAAAAATTATTAAGGCTTGTATCTCTACTGTCAGATTTTCAGTGGTGGTTAATGGTGAGCCTGTGGGTTTTTTCACTAGCAGCAGAGGGCTAAGGCAAGGGGACCCTATCTCCCCACTACTCTTCATTCTTATGGCTGATAGCCTTAGTAGAACAATTGGCAAAGCTGTCAATGACGGGATTTTGAAAGGCTCAAAGCCCACTTCCATCTGCCAAGCTGTCTCACATCAGCAATTTGTGGATGATACTATCCTCCTTCTTTTGGCTTCCATCATAGAAGCCAAGGCTACCAAGGCTATTCTGTAGCTTTACGAGTCTGCTTCTGGGCAAGAGATTAATTATGATAAAAGCTCCATTTTTTTCTTCAACACTCCTGAAGTTAGACAACTTAAAATTGCTAAAATTCTGGGCTGTAAAATAAGTGCGCTTCCAGCCACTTACTTGGGCCTTCCTCTCGGCACTAAAAAAGTCTCTAGCAAGGTGTGGGATGATTTATTGGAGAGATTTAAAAAAATGGCTGGTTGGAAAGGAGCCATTTTATCTAGTCTTCAGTAAGTGCCCGGCTCATAAAAAGTACTCTTCAAAATCTACCCATTTATGTCATGTTGCTCTACAAGATCCCCTCTTCCTTCAGAGAAAAGATTGAGAGGATTCATAAAAATTCTTATGGTAGGGCATGGAAGAGAAGTTTAAATTTCACTTAGTTGCTTGGGATAAGGTTTGTACCCCGAAGTCTATGGGAGGATTGGGTATAAAAGACATCGAGAAAATGAATGAGGCTCTCATTGCGAAAATGGGCTAGAGAATGCTTTTAGAGAAACAACCCTGGATAGATTTAATCAAAGTTAAATACCTAAATCAGCAAACTGTCTACTCTTTCCTGCAAGATGAGCACCTCCCCTATGGTTCCATTTTTTGGAACAATCTGGTTAAGAGCAGAAATTTCATAAAGTAGGGCAGTAAATGGAAAGTGGGTGATGGTTGGGATATAAATTTCTGGGAGGATAACTGGTTTAATGGAAATCTCATGGATAGATTTGGGAAAGTTAAGGATAGTCTTGTAAGCAAGTATGGCAGTAAAATCAAGGATTATATTGAGGGAAATGGAAATAGCAAGAAATGGAAAAAAATTTCTATTGAGAGAGATGATCTGATACAGATTACTTCCTCCCTTCAAGATCAGCTAGATCTTATCCCCTTAAGTCAACTGGATACCAAGGATGAGCTGATCTGGAATAATTCCATTGATGGGGACTACTCAGTCAAAATTGGATACAATGCTTTCTTCCACAGTAGTCAAACAGAGTTCAACTGGAACAAGATTTGGATGGCTGAATTAACTCCTAAAATAAATTTCTTCCTTTGGCTGGCTATTAGAGGTAGGATTCTTACCATTGACAACCTAATGAGAAGAGGCTTTATAATGCCTAATAGATGTCATCGTTGTAAAAAATACTCTGAGGATATCATTCATCTATTTATTCATTGTGAATATGCTACCAGAATATGGAGTTTTTCCCTCTCCAAATTTGAAGCTCTCTGGGTGGTGCCAAAGGATTTAAATCAGCTATGGACTCAATGGAACCCACCCTATAGGCATTGTGTTGTCAGAAGGATCTGGAAGCTGGTTATCCCTCATATTATTTGGAGGATATGGAAAGATAGAAATGATATTGTTTTTAGAAATAAGAAACAAAACTACAATCTCAAGATCTTGATAAAAGTTATAATGATATCAAAGAGAATATTGCTAGTTTTAAACCCCCCAAGAACAAGAGCTATCCAGAAAATGAAGAGTATATCTTATCTAACTGGCGGTAGATTGAGTCACAATAGTGTAACAATGCCGGTAGTAGTATTGATGAGATCTTTGATTAAATGGCATCCTCCTAATTTTAACTGGTATAAGTTAAAATTTGATGGGGCTTCTAAGGGTAACCACGGGATTGCAGCGGGGGAGTGATCTAGGATCATAAAGGTAGTCTGATTGCTGCATATGATGGGAAAATGGGTGTTCAAACAAATCCTTTTTCTGAAGCATTATCTACTTTATGGGGCCTGAGAATTGCCACGACTCATAATATCCAAAACCTCATTCTTGAAGGGGACTCCTTGAATATCATTAACCATCCTAAAATTACTCACCTCCAAGTTGGAACATCAAATATTTTATCTTAGAATCCATTAGTATATGCCAAACCTTCAATAACATTAGGATCATGCATACTTATCGGGAGGGTAATAAATTGGCAGATGCATTGGCTAATTATGGCATTAATGTTAACCATATTGTTTGGGATAATAATAGCATTCCTAAACAACTTCAAAGCAGCATTCAAGTAGATATCTATACACATGCAAATTCTTGAGTTGGGATATGATTATTGGGAGTGGGTTAATAAAATGCCCACATGTGTTGTCTTTAAAACTAAGCTTTTGCAAATCTTGTTGAACAATCAAGATAGTATGAAGTATATGGATAAGTTCAAGTGGAGTAATATAGAAAAGAAAGGCACACATGCGAGCAACATTATGCTCTATACAACGGCTATATGACTCCACGGATCCCAAAAACAATAATGATTTCAATGATGATAGGGAGTGGGTTAGCAAAAGGGCCGTAGTTCCCACAAGTGAGCTTCCACAGGTCCAGATCAGCAATCACGCGGCTATTCGTGGGAAATGCAACAGCTATTCTACTCAGTATTTTCATTGCGTGGATTGTAATAGTGGTAGGTGGACTGGCATTAGAGCTATCAAGGATTCTAATATTTGTTACAAGCAGTTAAGCACAGTGACAATGGGGGCCCCCTTGCTAGATTGAGCCCAGCGTGGATCAGATTGGAAGGATAATGTGGAGCTTTGGAGTATACTCAGCTAGGGAGGCATTACCAACTTTATGGAGAAGGTTCAAGGCCACGATCAAAGCATTTCTATGTGTTTTGCAAAGGATTGGAAGGATCAAATAGTGGATTATGGGGGGCAGAAGATTTCGGTCAACGAGGAGTTAATTGCTGAGGTGACTGGCCTGGGCATGGAGGGATACCGTTTTTTTAATAAAAGGGTCGATAGAGAAGCTGAGGAGAGGAGATTCGTGGAGGGATCAGAGAAGTTGATCTTTGTCATGGTGGGCCTGCTGGTAAACTCGATCCCTTCACCTTATGATGAGGTAACCAGATGATGGTGCACTTCATTTCTTTGGAAGGAAGGTTCGTAACAGTGCCTGCTAAGCATCTTGTCTTCCTCAACCATTTTTGTAGGAATCACACGGTATGTTTCCCCATTATTTGCTTAACTCTCTAGAGCGCTCCATTTTGGAGTTTCAAAAACATGCCCGTGCGGTTCCTTTGCACCAAGGGCTTATTTTCTTACTGCATAAGCTTTGTCTCCTCTAGTCTCCTGGTCTTCCTTCCTCCCCTGGCTCTTTTCCCCCTCTGCTGGTTCAGCGGCCACTAGCCCCATTTCTCCACATCCTATCCCCACCACTGCTGCTGTTACCCCTTTGCCGGTCTTATGGGCTCCATCTTCCATTCCCACCACCGCTGTTGTTACCCCTCTACCGGTCTTCCGGGCTCCATCTTCCATTCCCACCACCGCTGCTCCCACCCCCTTCGCTTCCACTTCGACCAGACCTGTTACCAGGTCTTCTAGGAGACTGAACCTTGATACCCCTGCTGTGGAGAAGGGTCCTCAAGAGCTTGAAATTGCCCACAACCTCTTACATATCAGTAGTGTGTTGTCCACTCAAAATTCCACTTGCTCTTAAGAAAGTGAAAATTTAAAATTTTGAGTTTAAGTGTTTTCTCTGTTGTACTGGTAAAGTGAAAAGTCAAGAAATTGAGAAAATCTACGTTTTTGGGTCATTTTGTGTGTTTTTCGGGCCTGTCGGACATTTTTTTCCCGCTTGTCCCAAGTTCAATTGGGCCTCTATTCCCTCGATCGGCCGGTTCACCCGAAGTCTATTCTTTTCGGGCCCATCAGAATTTTTTGTCCCAAATGTCCCAAGTTCACCCAGACCAATTGTTCCATTTTTGTCTGACTCATCCGAGCCACGTACTTCACGTACTTTTGTCCTGCGTGTTCCAAGAGAATTTGTGCGTCTTTTCCCACTTCGCCCGACTCGGCCGAGCTGCGTACTTCGCGCTTTCGTGTGCCACATGTCCCAAATGAACCAAGTGCCATTCGTGCTAATTTTTCCCACTCTACCCGAATATCTTGCTTATTCAATTTGGTAGGTATGTATTAAATACACATTCATTACCTTTCTCTCTCCTAAACGACTATATAATGAGTGAACCCCTAGCACTTTACACACTACTTTCATGCTATATTTTTCTTGAACCTTTGCAATCTAAATTCCTACGTGCGTATCCATTTTTCTCTGCAATTCCTTCCCAATTCTAGCTTGTAGCTTCGCCCTCCGAATTACTACCAACATGAAGATCAAATTTCAGGGGCAAGAACAAATCTCACCACTAGAGTCTGTCATTCCCGATATCGGGGATAGTGAAGTTCGCCATCTTGACTTTAGTGATTTTTGGTCGAGGATGACAGATGCAAACCCTACGCCAATGGCATAGATGATTCATGACAGCGGTTTGGCTTTCGTTGGTGGTTTCCCAATCTCTGTGTAATGTGCAGATATAGTGCTTTCATGCGGAGCTCATTTCAACCCTGATTCGAGTGAATTGACGGGGAGCTCATTGCCAAACTTGATGCTGCCACCATTGGCACTGCACTGAGGATTCCAGAAATGGATAATGCCATAGTTGTCTCCCAGAATCAAGCACAGGCCCTGTTCAATCAAGACAGTGACAACTACAAGGCTTCGGGAGAATTGAAGAATAGTTGGCAGAAGGGAGAGGCTTTCAAAACACTAGTTGTATCTACTTTCAAAGATATACATTGTCATCTTCAGGATGAAACTTCTGGTGTGTCTCTCTCCCTACAAGAAATCAAAGCTCAATTCAGAGCTTTTGTCAAAGGAAATCTGTTCAAGGAAAGCTCCATTTCCAAAGAGAAAATGAAGGAGATCTGCTCTCTTCAATCTACTATTGAAGAAGCAAATAAAGACTATCATACTCATGTCGAGTTTGATAAGGAAATGGAGAAGTGCCTCGGATTTTGGACCCAGTCTACAGCCAACACGTCAGTCCCACGTGGCAGAGACATAGCCGAGGCATTGAAGAGATTCAGGCAGTGGATTTTGAAGTCAGTGGGTCCCTCCCAATCATAAGCACCTATCTTCTTCTCCTTATTCCTCTCTTCTCTTCCAATTCTTTTTCTCAGATTTATTGTAATAAGTTGAGGTATTGCGATTGGCAATCCTTAACTAATCTTTAGTTAAAAGAAGTAGTTACCGAGAGTAACTGAATTGTAAACTATATAATGGCCTCTCCTCACCATTTTGAAGGAGGAAGAACTTGGCTTATTTTCTGAAAGTGTAAATAAATCATAAAGAAATCAATACAGAAGGGCTTTTCATTCTTCGTCTATCTGATCTCTTTTATCCCTAAGCTTTTCATTTAATCTTGTTAAGATCATTTGTCTATATTATATTAAGAAGCTTTGTATTCTTGCAGATGTTATTGATAGAACTTTGTGTCTTTCAAATTTCATCTTATTAGTATGATACAAATGATCTTGTTTCAATTCACTGTACCTTTGCATGCATAAAGAATTACTCTGTCATCTATAATTCTAAATGGTGCCTTTCTGCTCGTTCTCGTTTTCTCATTCCTCGGTCCTTTTGTAATTGATGATCCTTATAGAAAACACTTTCGTAAATATCCAAGTTCCACAAGAAAATCATGTTTTGTATATGTGTAAATAGGTTCGTTTCTGAATAAGGGAACCTCTCCCATTAAAGAGGATGGACTTCTTGTCCCCTCGATGCTGTTCATGAAGTCCTATTTGACGACCAACAATTTTTTGGCGACTCTCTTGGGAGTCACCAAAAAGCTGTTGCTCTTTGTGAAGTCCTATTTGACGACCAACACAGCAAGTGCTAGTTCTCGGGATGCACATATGGAGAGCTCTGGAAAAGTCCGGAAGCCTTAGAAGTTGACATGAAGCCGTTAAAGGAGGAGATTAAAAACTTGTCAAAATAGAAAGGCAAAAGGAAGAAGGAGGAGGAGGAGGCTATGGATAATAGCCAGATGGAAGATATATACAAGAAACTGAACTCTTTAGACTCTCGTTTAGGGAAGGCCAAAACTCGCCATGACTATAGTATGGCCATTTTTAGTACAATTACAGAGTTTATTGAACAACATGTCCGCAGTGTTTCCAATCTCAGCGGGGTTCCAGCATCGCTTTGGGGCACTGATAAGGAAAGCAAAAGGACCATTGAGCAGCTGGATATAACTGACTCTACCCACATGATGACTTTGGGGATGTTCAAATCTTGGTAGAATATCAAATCCAACATTGAAAAATCTGCCAAGAAGTAATTGTGGGTGCTTCTGCTACTTTTCTTTGTAAATATTGTTGTTTTTTTGTTGTCCTTTAGCTACTTTTCTACGTTGTGTTTGTACTAGTTTTGTTTTGTTGGGGTAGCTACTCTCTGGCTACGTTGGACTTCATTGTCATATTTGGATTTTGATCCTTTTTGTTCTGGTTCTCATTGCTATTCTGGCTTTTAGGCCCTCTTTTGTTCTCAAGGGTATAGTCCCTTTCAAAAAACTATTTGCCAATAATTAAAAAAAAAAACAACCGTATTAGTAGTTTTTGACTATTTTTTATTCCTCTGTTCTTTTACAAGCATGTTATTTTGGTCATGTATGACGATTTTTAGTAGTTTTCCATCAAAAGAGAAAACACCATTTCTGATTCTCCAGATCATCCAAGGATGCAAGAGAAGAGCATACATGATGTTTCCAAAATCCAAAAAGATATCAAATGGAAAAACACTTTAATTCAAATACACCAAGTTAACCAATTCAAACTCAAATATTCCCAACAACCTCAAAGCATCAAAAAGGACTTAAGAATCATTTATGATTCCCAAGATCGCCCCAAGGGATGCGAGGGAAGAGCATACGCGATCTTATTCCTATAAGTAAACATGCAAAGTTTTTAACCTTTTAAATAAGTTAAATCACCATCAAACATGTAAAAAAACCCTACAAAATAGAAGTTAGATTCAAAATAAAACTTGCAAGGTGTTAGAACATCAAAGACCAAATTTTCCAAAGCATTTAGACATGTTAGAAATGAGTAGTTTAATAAAAAATGAAAACCTTAAATTTTTGGTAACTTAAAACCCAAAATTTATGTTTTCATTGTTTATTTAACTTGAATACCTTTCCAACGCAACAAAAATGGATTCATTTCAATTTTGGGAGTAAAAGTTATGGCTTCCATAAGATTGCTAATGATGCCTATACCACTGTTAGTGTACCTACGTCCCTTTTCTAGTGCTTGTGCCCCTTTTTGGGTGCCTCGCACCCATTTTTGGTGCTTACGCGCCTGTGTAAAAAAACACAATGAGAGTTGTGCCTGCACACATAGAATGGCGTGTGCGCCCCCTTTCCTATAGGTGGCTAAAAAACACGTGATTTTTCAAAAATATCAAAATTTTATCGATTTGGTTCAATTTTTGGCAGCACTTCACCTCCTTTGATCCTACAAAGAGCAAAAAAACAAGAAAAACCTAGCTAAACTAGTTAAGAAACATGATTTTTTTCCATTTAGAACAAAAATATTAGTGAAACTAAAAACTTGAACTAATCTAAAAACTTTGAAACTAATCTAGAAAGCTTTGAAACTATCCTAGAAAGATTAAAACTAAGAAATAGTTAGAAACTAAAACAAAAAGCTTCAAAGTGACTCCATTAATGGAGGATGGACATAAGTGTCCCACCAGGGCGTGCCAAATGTGTGCAAGTATTTCTACAATTTAGCTAAATTTAAAATAAGAAACTAGCACCTAGTAATAGCTTCCTAACCTAGCTAGAAATGAGAAATGTGCACCATCATGATGAAGAAATGAGCAAGTCCTACCCTTAACATTAATAAATTTGAAATTATCAAAACATAATGTAAATTAATGAAATCTATTCTCGCTTAATTTCCTAATTTAACATTAAAATGAACCTATGTAGTCCAATGGCAATCAAATTATATTTTCTTTCTTTGATCCTTCAATAGATGTTTGGGTGTGAGGCTTAGCTCTTCAAGAATAGAGGATGGAGGGTCAATAATTACAAAAGGCTATTAGTATGAAACTATGTGCTTTCTTTTGTCTCTTGAGAGATTTAGGTGTCTACAACTACTTACTTCCTTAGGAACCAACTCTATAATGTTTTATAATAGCTCTATAATATTTTTAATAGCTTACCAATCATACAAAACATTTAATATAAACCATTTCAATATGTTTCATAGTTACCTTGTATCCATCATTTTTATAGACAAAAACCACATACTTGGGTACATTTATATGTCATAACAACATACTTGCCTTCATATGATTCTATTGGAAAGCTGGAACATTGAGACAGGGGTTGAATCGAGTGTTTAATTCAAATTTTACTGATCTCAAACTCAACCATTTAACCTTAAAGATAATTCAAAAGATATAAAACACACAGGAGACAAGATTTTTAAGTGGGAAACCTAATGAGGGAGAAAACCCATTGAACCAGTCCACTATGTGACAAATGGTTATAAGAAATTTGTTGAGCTACAACTAAACACTTGGGGATACAACCTCAATTTCACACAAGCTGCAACTTAGTGAAGGAAGCATCAACCTCCCAAATAGTTTAGCTAGTCAGTAACTAGCCTTCGCAAGCTTCTACGAAATGAAGAAACAACTCCCTAGTGTACAACAATTCAGTATTTATCACACTTCAAAATGATGTATTAAACATCTGATAATGATCCTAAATCTATACTCAACCTATGTTTCATTAGTTCTCTTTGTCTTGGTCAAATCGGTCTTTTGTTTCTCCTTTCTTCTTAAAGTTTCTTCTCACACCACTGAATCCTCTCTGAATTCATGCACCATATACAACACCTTTATCTCTATTTTTCTCTAGATCATTCCTTGATACCACAATATATAATTCATTGTTCCATTCATATCTCAGTCATATACATTCACTCCATGTCCTCTTCTTGTTTTCATTTAAGTCTTTAACCTTTGCATTCAAGGCCTATCACATATCATACTTTAAAATCTGAATTCATTGTTCCATATGTCTACCTTCAAACAATAATTTTCATTTTTTAGAATCCTCACTTCCATGTCTCACTAATTCTCATACACATTAAGTTTTGGCACTCAAGAACTTGCATGTTTTTACTAACACTTCAAAACTCTCCTAGAATCCTCTACTTCTCCTCAAACTCGACCTTTCATCTCCATCTTATTTCTCACTACACCTTTTTCAAAAATTTGAATCTTGAAGTCAAAATAACTTTTGTGTGTAACTACTATATCCTGTTAGCTTCTTGAATTTCATTTTTCAACTTCACAATGTTATGAATCTTGGTCTTCTTAAAACATTATTGACTAAAAAAAATTAAAAATAAAATTCTTGAACTTCATTTTCCACCATTCAAGTTCGACCCTTGGTATTCTATCAAAAAGGGTTGACACTTAGTTACAAGGTTTTCAAACAATATTCATAGACTTTACGTGACCTTTTATAGTCGATAAGTGATCCTTATCATCCGAGAGATTGCAACAAACCAAAATTCACTTTGAAAGATTACACTTATTTATGAAACTTGAGTGAGATAACCCTTCACTTGATTATGGCTTGAATTTGCTTAAGGTTCAATAAGAGAGCACCAAACTATTTTTCACACTCTTTCATTGCAGTTATACACCCAATACTATGAATAATAATTCATTTTCATAATCATAATTTGAATTTACACATAAGCATAAAAAGGATAAGAAACTTTACGAGTTTACAACTTCACCAATGTTGCTTAGGAAGATTGCAAAGTTCCATAAATAATGAAGATAGTATGCTTTGTTGAAACAAAAAAATTACCTTCTTAGACCACCTAATAACCTTCTAACATTGTCTCTGAAGGGGAAACCATTTTTCATGATTTATCATATATTTTTCTAGGTTAAAATAATGTTTTATAAGTTGGTTGAGTGATTACCGTGGTCGCGCCCTTTGAGAGAATCAAACATTTTCTACAAAACAATGAGATAATGACCATATAAAGTCCACATGAAAATTGAGCAAGGGTTACCGAGAAGAATGAAACAGATATTCTCATGAACCACTTCACTATTTGAGTTGGAACATCTTTCACTAGTTTGGTGATGCTAATATGAAGATACAGTTCAATTTTCATTGATTTATATTAAGTAAAATTACCACGGGGTCAAAAATTCTTTAATGAAACCCTAGAAAAGGGTAAAAACCAAGTCCTTTACTCGAGAGAGATAATAAATAAATTTATTAAAAAAAAATGCATGAATTTCAAGTATGAAAGCTTCTGATATTTCTTACAACATAATACCTTCTTTTCAAAATGGTTAGAATCGTTTGACTTAGTTGAATTTCCTTGAAAATATCTTTGTTTGCTTGTAAAAGACAAAGACAAAGCCTCTGATTGATGAAGTAAAAAAATAAATATTAATGAAAGACATGATAAATTCTCCAACCAATTAGATGTAATTAATGTAAATGGTGTGTATCTTGATACTCTGCATTTACGTGTGGTACTTGTCTTACCAAAGCTGAATATAGTATTGATTTGGCATGGCCTTCAATAAGAATAGTGAAAACCTTCATTTTACAACTATGAATCTAGGAGACTAAAAACCTTCAAACTCATCATTTCCAAAAAAATTAATCCACATTCAAAAACTTCACCATTACTTTACACTTACTTTGTCTCAAGGATATCAAACCAAACAATACATTACGTTTGACAACAAGACTCTTTGGGGAAGTTAATTAACATGCATTGAGATACTACCTTTGAGGACAACATGAGCCAGCATGGTTTGAGTAGTATACTATTCCAATAAGATTTGGAAATGATCAATATCATTTCCATGTTTTTGTATAAGATGTTTGAGCTTTCATTGAGCAAAAATCCATTTGAAATAACTAGTAACATCATATGCCAAAGCATTCACACTTTGAGATATGGTGTCGAAGAAAGTATAGGTACCTTCAAGGAATAAAGATTAAAAATTTCTTATAAGCATAAGGAAAATAATTAATGAGATGGTAAAATACTCTATAGATGATTAAACTAGACTTGGAGTCCAAAATCACATTTCTTCTCTTACCGATTTGGTGCACACCTAGGAGAGAGAAAAACTGCTCCACCAAAATGCTCATAACTTTTCAACCACACCTCATTTTTAGAAAACTAGTTTTGCATGTAATTTTTATTCCAATTTAATCCAAAAAATAATTCAATGATTTATTTGAAGGAGACCGTATAATTTTGTTTGAGGGCTAAGAAGTCAGGTAAATCAAAATGAGTTTTTCAAAAAAATTGTCTTACAAAAACTAACATAACTTGAACAAATGACATAATTTTTACTTGAAATGTTTCATGAAGCATCAAGAAAAATTCCTATATCATATCTTATAATTTTTAGAAAATTAATATGCCTACATTTTTCTAGCCCATCTCATTTACATGTTAGAACAGTTCTTGTTCTCAACGCTATTATTGACCAACATACAAAACTGGCTCCTAGAGTTGAGCTGAGTTTAACCTTTTCTCATACATGTTGTAAATGATCCCTTAACACTTATCCCATGCATTTTATAACCTATACCATCATGTTTCACTACTTTAGGTACCTAAAACCACCCTGAAAGGAAACTACCACTCACCATCTAATACCTTGTCTTCTTGAAACCTCATGAATTCACTTTGAACCATATATGCTAACCATGATCTTGTACTCTCCCTTTACCATCAATGCCTTTGACATCAATGACAACAATTGGAAAATCAACAAGGTGCAACAATCTCCCCCTTTTTCATTGATGGCAACATTCTTGAAACTTGATGGCAAACTGAAATATGAGACAAGTTTCCAGCACTCTCTCTCCCCCTTTGACATCTATGAAAATATGCACAAGCACACCAAACTGATTAGATTGGAAAAATTCAATAAAAATAGAATGCTCATACCTTGTATGCACTCCCCCTGGAAAGGTGTTGTTTTCTTGTTTGAAGAAGCCCAAGAATTACTGTTGTTTTTCTTCCATGCAGCACCTGCAATACTCCTTCTGATAAGCTTTCAAAATCAGCCTTCAAACCTTGTCTTTACATGACCACTATTTTGTGCCTGGAATTTGAAAACCAACTCCCCCTGTTTGGACTCAAATTGAGCCCTCTTAGGAGCAACTTTGGCACCTTAGCTTCTCCCCCTATCTTTCTAATACCTTTAGTGACTATTAGGGGCTGAAAACACCCCAATTTATCTCTTAGCTGCTCAAAACCAGCTCTAGGAAATGGTTTAGTCATTATATCAGCCACCTTGCTTGTAAAACACCTTTCTTTGTTTACTTCTTCAAGCACATACATATTGTTTTTGGTTCTTTTAGCTTTTGCTATCACCTTTCTTGTTTCTCCTTTTCTTATATCACATCCTTTATCATGAAAAAGAATAGTATATCCTCTTTTGCACATTTGACTAACACTCAGAAGATTGTGCTTTAAGCCTTCAACATACAACACATTTTCAATTATAGTTTTTCCATTGTCAAGACTTAATGTACCTTTTCCAACAATATTTTCTGATGTGTTGTCCCCAAATCTCACTATTGCCAGATGCCTTTTTCTAAGGAGATGAATTTTTTTTGTTCCCTGTCATGTGGCTAGAACACCCACTATCAATGTACCACTCCATATCTTCTCTCTATGAATGAAAGGTTATTTTAACTATTAATATTTTCTCCTTAGTGTCTATAAGATCTAATTTAACCCTTTGAAATTTATTATTTTTGTGGAGGTATTTGATAGAAAAACTTGGCAACAAGTCCATATTTTTGATTATATCAAATTAGCTCATCCTTATTTCTAGTATGATAAAAAAGTGCCTACCATTACTCCTAGAGTACACTATGCACTTAGCAACCTTGTGACAAAATTCATTGCAAGAATAATAGTATCTGTAAAATGAGTAAGCATACCTCATAGCATAATGTCTCCTTGGATAGTTCCTCTACCTAAAATCAGTTCTCTTGACTTTAGGATGTTCTTCACTTGTCTTGGATATCTTTTTTTTCTTGTAGATTTGTCATCTTCCTTCTCGCTCTTCATATCTGAAACTAGCTCTTTCATTTCCTTCTTTTTGTTTTCTCAAAAGATCACTCAAATCATTAGTTCTCTTATCAAAGTTGTGATACATTTTAAGTTTTTCAGAGGTCTTATCTAATTGAGTTTGTAGCTACTCCATCTCTATTTTGAGCTTCAAACTATCTTTTTCTTTTACTCTGAAAGCATATTCAATTTGTTTTACTTATGCTTCAAATTCCTTGATTATTCCTTCATGTTCTTGAGATTCCTTTTTCTGATTTTCTTCAAGAAATTTGATTTCAATTTCATATTATTTTACTATAATTTCCAATTTTTCTCTCTTCTTTTGATACTTTATTTCATCTAGAAAACTTATCAATTCAGCATCAAGATTAACTTTTGCTTCTTAATCGAGATACCATATTGATTTTGATTTTTTCCTTCAGAACTTTTCGCATCAAATATTTTAATAGCCATATGTTTAACCCATAATTTGTACATTTTCTAGGACGAAACATATAGAAGGTAAATAGATAAGGAGGAATACATGTGATATGTAGGTTGAAGGTTGAATGCGCGCGTTAATGAATTTTGATCCAAGCTGATCGTGAAGAGCTTCCCTTTGGCTAGGAGGAATGACCTGTAAGAAATAAAAAAATACCACAAGATAACATTAATAATATAGGTTAGTGGACTACCTAGAAAATGCTAGATCCGGGAAGCATGATGCTTCCTAGAAGGTTGTCAATCCACTTTCAAATATAAATTAATATTGCAAATATCATGAAGTAAGGAAATCCTACTATAGTTATATAATTTAGGTATCTCGTGCAAATAAAATAAGAAAATATAATATAACAGGAAAGGTTATGATTTGATTTGGAGGTTTAGTAGATTATTAAGGTTTACAGGTTTTGAGGGTCCGAGATTGATCGGATGAGGTTTTGGTTAATTGGGTAAGGTATGAGTTAGTTTTGGTTGATTGAGAGGATTGTTGGTCAAAAGGAATGAAATGAAACAAAGAATGATATTGGTCGGTGACTGATATTGGTATAGTGGTGAAACCAATGGTGATTAGGTATTTGACGTCAATAGGGGCAATTGACAATAATTTGATAAAAATGGTTTTTGGGCTTCTCTGTGATTACACAAAGAGTGAGAAGGGTGTGGTTAGGTTTGTAATATTATTGAGAAGACTTAGGGATACAAAGGGGAAGTCATGAAAGGAAAAAGGATATAGGTGGTTGGGTTGGTAGATTGGTGAGGAGGTGGAGATAAAGGAATACAAGAAAAATAAAGTATAATGAAAGAGGTAAGGAATCTATACTTTAAGTAAGAACAATATGATCAAAATCATGAATACTTACTTGCCTTTACAGATATGGTAGGTGAAGGTGGATGGTAGTTGATCCGTGAAGAGATTCTAGAGTCGGCGTTATGGCAAGTACTCCCATAGTGTTCTCATGAGTATTCCAATACTATGGAAGGAGAACCAAATAATTTCTTGGGCCTATGGTTGAGTATTTTGTGTTGTCTAGATGTGGAGAGGCTTTGATTTCACTCTTTAATGTAATAGTTATATCAAAGCTAAAAATTACCAACCTAGGTAAAAGGTTGTAAAATTTTATATAAAGTAATTGATGGTGGTTAGGTGACCGGCACTGGTCGAGGGATAACCGATGTGATTAAGGCGGGTAAGTCTAGGTTTACCAAAAATAGGCAGATCTTCCTAGATTTGGCATGTTTTCCAAGTTGAGTCCACTTAGGGAAGTGGATTTATCATTAGAAAAGGTAGGAAGGTCATAGAAGAATTCTAATTAGGTTTGAGAAGAATTCTTAGTTACTTAGGTCAAGTGGTGACTCAACACTAAGAGTGATGACTTGGTCATTGTGAGTTAAATTCCCTTGGAATGAGTCTAGGGTGAGGTGTCATGGTGAGGTGGGGGTGTGAGGGTGAAATTAATTTAATTAAAATAATTAAATTAATTAATAATGTGAAGGTGAATATATTAGTAATAACTAGTAATGAGGCCATGGTGTGTTTAATTAATTTAAAGGGACCAATGGGAGTGTGATCCAAATTTGGTGTCTAAATTTTCCTCTTTTTTCACGTAGCTTATATTGGTTAGTGATGCTAAAAAAAAACAAGAAGTAGGTGTTTGAGGTATGAGTGAGCTTAGGTTACTCCCTGAGTATACCCCCCTCAAACCAGGAACTGATGAGGTAGGAAAGAAATTCGGTGAATGGATTGATAAATAGGTTGTTAATAAGAACAAGGGTGGATGGGTTATAGGTAAGGGTAATGGTTGGATTGGGTAATATGTGATGGAAATAAAATACATGCACATGTATAAATTATGATAAGGTACTAGGTTGAAGAGCTTACAAACTCTACTTCATCAAAGGTTGATAGGTTTATCCAAATGAGGTTGAAGTGGTTTCAGTATATCAAGGTATAGAATATGCTACTAAATCACAACTAGGGAAGGTATAGGAATGGGAAATAGGTTTTGTTCTAGGAAACAAAGGTATGGTCTAGATAAACATCATGACATTAGGCAAGGTAAGGTCATTAGGCTGAATAACATGGGTTGTAACATTACAGGTATAATGAGTAAACAATTTCAAATGTCACAAAAGGAGGTTCAAGTCAAGGTATATAGATCAAGACATAGGTAAGGCTGAGGTATAGGTAAATAAAATGTCCCTAAGTGTAATTAAGGAAATGTACAAGTAATGTAGGCTTGTGGGTATGTTTTTAGTAGGTGTTAGGAAGGGTAAAAGTTGTTTGAAAACATTTTTAGGAAAAGTGGGCATAGTGTGGGTCAAATGGATATGTGTGGTGATCGATGTTGGTTGGAGCTTAAGCCGACATTATTTTTGTAGGGAACAACTTGACCAATGTCGGTCATGTCGATTTGGGGATAAAAAAGGTAAAATCCATGTTTTCTGATTCATTTGTTACTTTTCCATTTGTGGAAAATGATAGAGAAGAAGTGGAAAGTGGGAAAGCGACGGTACGAGGTCTCTAGCTAAGTTAGCAAGTGACTAGTAGGTGATTTGGCATTTAGTAGGTGGGTCCATGAGATTGATTAGAGTGATTTGATTGGTTATGAGGTGAGGAGTGGATTTTGGCATGGCGGAGGTGGGAGAGGGGGCGGGTGGACGGACCGACATAGCAACACGAAGTGCGGTGTGGAGATGACACCGCATAGAGGTAGGAGACATTCCTAAGCCTGCATGTGATTGAAAATATTTGTTTAATTTGGGTAAAATGTGAGTAAAAAGGGGTGAAATGAGGGTGGAAAAGGGAAAATGTAGGTTAAGTAGGGTTGGGAATGAATGTAGGGTAAATTTGGGTGGGTGGGGTAGGGTTTTAGGTTTGTTTTTTGTTGATTTTTAATAATGGGGGATGGGGGTTTTAGTTTTATCACTAAAAAAGTGGTGACATCGGTCATTGGTTGGATGACATCATTTGGCTTTAGCTAGCATCAATCAATTTTAGGTTGGCGGCATTAGTCGAGATGACCGATTACGGTCAAGACGACCGATTTGGTCCTTTGTCAAAATTGAATAGGTGAAAAAAGGGCTAGATGGGAAAGTTAAATAGGTGAGGCAGGGGTAGGTGAAGACTAATGTAGGTGGAAGAGGGTAAGGAACTATGTTGCCGATGTGTGATAGGTATGTAGGTGAAATGATCTAGGATATTGGGTAAGTATGATAATGGAGAAAATAGGTTTTTAGGTGAATTAGGTAAAGGGATATAAATTAGAAACATGTTGAGGGGTAGGTATGATTGATGTGTTTAGGTATCATTTGAAAAAAAAAGGACTAAGTACGAGGTTAATTTGAGGTTTGGGTAATAGGTAATTTGAGAGGGTCGCGACTTGATAGTGTTGGTTTAGATGATGTAGGCAAGAGATCAGCTGACTATGAGAGATAAAGTACCACCTCTATTGGTACAGATGTGGCCTAGTGTGACAACTAAGGAGTGGGAGCACATAGTAGATGTGGGACTTAGTTCAATCAGGTGTCTATAGGTGTATAGGCCGAGATCCTAGCTTGATGGTCACTCTCATCGACAGATGGGACTCCGTGACCAATACCTTTCATCTACCGACTGGCGAGATGACTGTCACATTGGAGGATGTGTATAGGATCATGTGGCTTCCTATTGTTGGGGAGCTAGTGTATTCAATTTTGATGGAGGTTTCAGTGGAGCCCATAGTGGTGATATTTGGTGAGGTGATGAGCATGCTTATTTATAATAGTGCGAATTTAAGTAATGAGGATATGCATGTGGCATATCCATAAGAGACCAGGTTATATGTTTTTATGATGGTGGAAGTAGGTTTTTTTACCTCCTAGATTCTCGATGGTGTGATATTTTCATGAGCAATAATGCGGGGGCTACATGACATAATTGAGGAGTGGGTATGTTTTTCTTGGGCACCAACTTTTCTAGTTTAGTTGTATAAGGAGCTATGGGCCAACGGTAGGTATAGGATATTTGGTATGTGTTATACATACTTGTTACACTATTGGGCATATGAGCACATTGTGTGTGTGCATCTAGTTGGGTTACCACAACATGAATGGTTCGGGGGTGGTTTGTATAGAGTGGGTTTTAGGAGATGGGTACTAGTCGAGCACAACTGAGAGTGGCTAAGGCCACATATGATGTTACATACTACAAGCAGCTATTAGAGGGCTTATCAGTGGTTGATATCATGTGGTGGCCATATGTTGGTTTTCCGTCATATAAAGGCATGGTTGAGGAGTTAGAGGAGCTTTAGTTATTGAGATGGATATAGGGGCAATGTGCCGGTGAGCATGAGATGATACCCATGGATAGGGTCAGATGGTAGTTTGGACTATAGCAGGATATGCCCCCACCTTTCCCACAATACCATAGAGATGATGTGGAGAGACCCATGTCTCCACCATGTCTGAGTGATCCCATAGGGAAAGAGGAGAAGGTGTAAGATCAGCAGATTGATGATGCAGGTGTGACCAATTCATACGAGGCCGTTGTGGGTGACACAACTATGGGTGGCACTTTGTTGAGGCCAAGGTAGCCTAATTTAGCTACGAGTCATAGTTCAGAGAGATACATTACAAGGGTAGGTGGCTATCCTATAGCACATGATTATAGGGTTACTGAGGGAAACCTGGGGACACATGCATAGGTGCCCACCTTACGGGTATAGGTGATGACCCTCTAGGCCTATGTAGGATAGGCATAGGCTCTCACATAGGGTGGAGATGGGGATAGAGGCAGGTATCCACCTTAAAGGAACAAATGGATGGATTATAGGATTAGTTGGTGACATCACATACACATGTTGCAGATTTATAGATCCAAGAAACTACATAGGCCCGGGAAGCCACACAAGCACCACCCTGCGAGCCTTTGGGACAAGGTCCAATTATATAGGATCCTACACCAGGACATGGTCCACTTTTGGTAGGGTAGATTTCATAGGTGGCGGTGAGGCCGATGGCATCATCGCAAACTATATCCATGATGAGGTTTGGGGATTCCCTGAATGAGGCATGCTCTTACTACTAGGAAGCAGATAGTGAATGTAGGTATTGATGTACCCTCCTACAATGAGTACTAAGCCTATCGGGAAACCAATGAGTGGATTAGATCCAGAACTCATAGCTCATGTAGCATAGGCTTCATCAGCCCTAGAGACTAGTATAGGGTGAGGTTACTAGTTTCTAGAGAAAAGGACTTGTAGAGGGTGAGGAGGAGGATATGGGGGCTACGAAGGGACCAAAGAGAGGGTGGTGAGATGTTGAAAAGGTACTTGAATTGTAAGGAGGGGGATACGGGTGAGATTGGAGAGGAGGGCATCAGGTGAGGAGATGATCGACAACCATAGTGGATATTGTACTATCATTTTTAGTTTTTTGTTATATATATCAGCCTACGTGCCGAAGATGCGAGATTATACATGAGATTTTGAGATCGATACTTATTCATATATTTGTATATATGTATTGATACACAGACACTCCCATTATACAGTTGATGATGTTTATTGGATGGATTATGTACTGATTTTAATTTTCATTGTTATTATGTACCATGGGAACTAGTTGAGTCGAGGCATGATTGAGTCTAGGTCATTTA
Source organism: Taxus wallichiana var. yunnanensis (assembly GCA_018340775.1). NCBI lineage: Eukaryota > Viridiplantae > Streptophyta > Pinopsida > Cupressales > Taxaceae > Taxus > Taxus wallichiana. The sequence continues at coordinate 216,671,360 of CM031239.1, forward strand.
GGCATGATGGAATCAAGTATATGCATGGTGGAGTTAGGTATATGCATGGTTAAGCTAGGTACAATCATGGTTGAGTTAGGTATAGGCATGGTGGAGTTAAATATAGGCATGGTTGAGTTAGGTATAAGCATGGTGGAATCGGGTGATTTATATGTTCTTGATTTTATGGAAATAATGTGTTATATATATGTTGTGGTTAATTTTTCAAGTATTTGATATCATGGAAATGCTAAATGATTGATGTATGATATGGTTTATGTTGTAAAATGGTAGGTATATATGTTTCATGATATATTAATTTATCAATTTTGTGTAAAATGGAAACTAACTACGATAAAATGTGAATATAATGGGAGAAAATTGGTTAGGGGAAAAAGTGAGTGAACTAACCTCCAAGGGCACCATGCCCTTAGAGTGCTACCTACATATCCCCAGCAACAAGGTTCCTTAGGTCAATGTAGTCCTCCCATAAGCTAGGGAAGAATATGATGAGGTAGATGAATGGGTCGGTAGGTTTTAGGCATGATTGAGTCGAGGTCATTTAGGAATGGTTGAGTTTAGGTCATCTAGGTATGGTTGAGTTTAGGTCATTTAGGCATGGCTGAGTTGAGGTCATTTAGGAATGGTTGAGTTGAGGTCATTTAGGCATGGTCGAATTTATATGGGAGAGGAATTCCCAAAATGTAAGTGTCGAAGGTTTAGTCTGTGTAGTAGAAACAATAAGTAAAAAAAAAAGGTGAATGGTAAGAGGAGACAAAATGCCACTGAATTGGTAAGAACCATTATGAGTCTATCATACCAAAGAGTTTCTTATGAACATAAAACCTTAAATGTGTTGCATAATTGACTATTCTAAGGGTGAAGAAGGTCACATGATCAAAAAATGTCACATTTTTCAGCATGTCCCTTGAGTAGGTAGAATATTATAAAGGAAAGGCGGTGAGGTGAAAGAGGTTTCTTTTTCATAACCCTGGTGTGAGATAGCATACCTCTTCTGCAAAATACCCAAGATCAAAATAGGAAATTCCATGATGAAAAAGTTATTTTTCTTTTTTGTTTTTGTTTTATAGACTAATTGATGTGGGAATTCTATGTGGGATGAATAGAGTATCTCCTTGATGTCTTTGTGAAGATGATCGATGTGGGAAGCTTGAGAATGTTTTATTTTCATTTGTATAGAACTAGTCTTATTTTCAGATAGACTACGTATTTTTAGGGCTAACTTTTATAGTTGTCCTTTGAGGGAGCAATCTATTTATAACAATGAGATAGAGAGGTAGATGTCCTTTTTAAGGAGACATCTAGTTATAAGAAGTTTTACTCAAGGAGTAGAGTTTGAACATCCCATATATTACTTTGGAATTTTAGGTCATAGAAAAGACTATAGAGAAGTATAGGCTTCTTTTATGAAGTTAAAACCACAGCACATAGGGGTTAGCTATGAAAAAGAGGTTTTAAGTGATGAACAACCATGGGATTCGATCTTGAAAAGGAAAAAAATGTATCCATGAGAATCATGCCATGATTAGAGTCATGGTACTCATATTGAAGATAATATTGAAAGGTGATGGGTAATCAAATGATTCTGTTTAGTAATTGATTCTTAAAATAGGTAAGTGGAAGGTGGGTGTTTCTCAAGGGAAAAGTGTTTGATAGAAATAAGATGATACATGAGTTGATTCAATAATAGAATGGTTGAATATGTAAGGCATTGAGTTACTCCGGTTTGGGTTTACCTTCAAGTGAAGAGAAGCGATAAACACCCAATCCATAGGTATGAGTAATGATATAGGGTCCAAGACAATTAGGATCAAAGTTTCCTCATTTACTTTTTCCTCTTTTGTTACATGTTGATTTTCCTTTAGGATGAGCTTTCTAACCTAAAATATTTGTTCTTGGACACGTTTATCATAGGCACATTTGATACATTTTTGGTATATTTGGAGGTGATCAAGAGCATTTAGATGACATTCATCTAATACCTCAAGCTTTGTGTTAAACAATTCCATAAAAATCATCATCATTGAGCATATCTCTGAGTGAGATATGAAGAGATGGAATTTGGACTTCAAGATTCAATCACAACCTTTGTACCGTAGACAAAAGAGAAATGTTTGGCATCAGTTGAGGTGTGAATAGTAGTGTGATAAGACCATAAGGTAAAAGGAATGTGTGTTCACCAATCCTTACTAATATCGTCAACCAATTTCATAAGAATTTTATTTAGATTTTTGTTAGTTGATTCATCTTAGCCATTTTTTTAGGATAATAAGGTGAAGAAAAACTGAGTTGAATGTCAAAGGCATCACAAAGTTTCTTGTAGGGTTTTGTTTTTGAATTTTTTTCATTATCAATGATGAGGCGGTGAGGAACACTAAAGCAACAAATGATGTGATGATTGATGAATTCACATATTTTCTTAGATTTTGTAGAAATAAGAGGTATGGATTCCACCCATTTAGTGTAATATTCGGTAGTGATAATAATCCATTGATGACGTTGGGAAGATTGAGGTTAATATCTTTGACAAGATCCAAACCCCATTGAGAGAAAGGAGAAAGGTCTTGTGCAGCACATGTGTCACGGTGTGATTGTAGTCATTTATTTACCCTTAATACTCTTTTCTAACCCCAAGCGTGTCGGCCTATCACCCAACAGACCTTTGGCGGTCACACCGAGGCACATGTGGGCACTTGAGCCACTCCTTTATGTGAGCTTTATGAGAAGATTCTACCATTAATGGAGGATGATTTACAAAATTAGAAGTACGTTCACTTATTTAAAAGGTAGAAGGTGTAACTAACAAATCTACACATTAATGCATTACGAGAAGATAAATAAAATTTGTAAGAATCATAATAAACTAGATATGAGCCATGAAAATTCATATAACATGAGGGTTTAAACCCAAAAAAATTTTTATGAGAACAAACCCACATGTATATATTGATTTAAAGGAGTTATTGTAGCCACATTATAGTCAAAAGGGTCATCTTAGACCATATACAATAAATTATAGAGACTTAAAACCTATAAGCTTCTCTGATATGAGACCCTAACTATACTTTTCCCATTTTAACCCTTGTTACAAATCCTAGTGCCATACATAGGCTTATGGAATCCCTTACAACCCTTAACACTAAGTGCTCTAAAGCGTAGCATTACCGCAACACTTCATTACTATTCTCGCTCTTTATCTTCTTTCTCTACGTATTAACTCTATCTTCCATCATATCTATCTTTGTCTCTACTCTCGACCCAAGCATCTCTTTATATAAGACCATCGACCACCACCATACCTTTTCTCCTTATCAAAGCATGTGCCAAGTGTTGATGTGGCCCTCCATTGGTGAATTCTTATCCCTTTTCAAACCCTCCAATCTTTGTAATTATTTCTTATGGGAATATTCGCTACATGGAATATCCTTTTCTTGACCCCCAAGGTTCTAAGATGGCACCTTATCCACTCATCACACCTAATCATGTCCTCATGCTTTTCCTCAAGTGCCCTAGAACACCAAATAGTACTAAGTCCTTTAAACCATTATTTTACCTATTGTGCATGCCTTGGTTTCACTTAAACCCTTATTAAACCCATTTTCCTACACACTTTCCTCGAGATCCCTTCTTCTTACTAGTCCTACACACGTGTACCATTTAGTAATTAGTCAATATTTGGGGCCCAACGGTGACTAGGGGTGTGATGAAGATTATCATGTTCTTTGACACTTCACATAATACTTGACATAGTCGCAACAATCACGGTTTAGGGTTGGTGAGTAATAACCCATGCAAAGGATGTGTTTAGCGATAACTAAGCCACTGAAGTGACCCCCACAAATCCCAACATGAACTTCCTTTATGGTATATGGAATATCAAAAATCACAAGGCATCGTAAGAGGATAACATCAAAGCCATGTTTATAGAGAGAACCACCCATGATGACATAGCGAGAGACACTTTTGAGAAAGGCTCATTGTTCATTGCGAGTAAGATCTAGAGGTAGAATTGAAAGGGAAAGATAGTCAACAAACTACTTATACCAAAGGTCACGTGGGTTAGTTTCAATGTTTCTATAAGGTTGATGTCTCAGATTAGATAAGAAGGTGATTAAAACCTTTGTACTATGACTAATATTTTTTATTTGGAGGGTGAAGTGGGGATTTGTGAAGCAATACAAGATATGGTGTTTACAAATTTATTAGTGGAACACGGGGTGGTTTGAAGTTAATAATGGTCAAAGGTAGTCAAAATTATGTCAACATGATGCTTATACTTTTGAAGTATCTCATTATGACACTGGTATATACCATTAACTTGGTTCACAACCAGTTGAGATTCACCAAATATATTAATTGATTTAACATCTAAGGATATGAAATTTTAAAGACCTAACACGAGTGTTTCATATTTGGTGATATTATTTGTACAATCAAAATATAGTTTGAAAGATAATGAAATAAGATCACCATTAAGAGGAATAATGATAACTATGAAACCTCCCCCACATTGAAATTTGGAACCATTGAAGAATAAGGTCATCTCATAAATGGTAATGTCTAGGGAGAGGGTAGCGATGGATTCATCAGGGAAATCAAAGTTAGAATATCTATTTCTGGAGAGAGGTGTGTCTACGAGTTAGTCAACAATGGTTTGTCCTTTGTGAGTGTTTTTAATGGATGAGTTTTAGATCTAGGTCTGAAAATAAACATGAGCCAATGTGCAACATGTTGATGTTGGTAAGGCTTAACGTACATGCAATGTAAGGGGTCAATATTGGTGATGATAAATGTTATATGGTTAAGTAGGTAACGGCGAAGTTTAGTGGTGACAAAAACTAAGGCTAAGCAGAGTTTTTCGGCATGAGTATATCCATTTTAATACTCTATAATCATATGAAATATTTAATAAACCACTTTATCCCTATGTTTCTCATCATGATGAGTGAGCATGGCACCTAAGGAATGATCAATAGCAGAAATGTAAAGGTAAAATGGTTGGTCATCCTTAGGGGGAATGAGCACAGGTGGTTGGAGGAGGTATTGTTTTAAGGCGTCAAAGGATTTGTGGCATTCATCATCCCATTTGAAGGAGACATCCTTTTTGAGAAGATGATGAAATGGATGGTAGTGGTCAAAAAGATGAGAAATAAAGTAACGAATAGATTGCAACTTACCTTACAAAATACGAATTTGATGAAGGTTAGTAGGTGGAGGAATTTTAGAATAGCCTTGATTTTTGTGGGATCAAATTCAATGCCATGCAAAGAAATAATAAAACCAAGGATCTTTCCAGAGAGAAAAACAAAGACACACTTCTTAGGTTGAAGGTGAACATAGTATTTGATGAGATGGTAAAAGACAACTTTAAGGACATCAAGGTGTTTGGCCCGATGTTTAGATTTGGAAATAAGATTATCAACATAATCTTCCAATATGTTATACATGATGTCATGAAAATATAAGTCATATCTTGATTATATGTAGCACCGACATTTTTAAGGACAAAGGGCATGACATGATAAGAGAAGGTCCCATAAAGAGTGATGAAGTTGGTTTTGTGTTGATCTTCTAAGGCGAGTAATATTTGGTTATGACCTTAAAAACCATCCATGAGTGATAACATCTAATGTCCAGAGGTGAGATCAACTAGTTGGTCAATACTAGGTAGAGGAAATTTGTCTTTGGGGAAAGCTAAGTTAAGGTCATAGAAATCCATGAAAATGTGGAGTCCCCCTATCACTTTTGTGACAAGAACAATGTTAGAGATCCATTAGGGATAATCGATGGGTAGGATGAAGGAAACTAGAATAGGTAATTGGAGTTCTTCTTGGACAACAAGTGTAATGTGAGGATGCATTTTTACTGATTTTGTTTCACATGTTTGGTATCAGGAATGGTTATGATATTGTGGACCACAATGTCCAGGTCGATACCAAGCATATTAGCATAGGACCAAGCAAAAGTGTTGTTATGATCTCAAAGGAAAGAAGTGAAAGCTTCTTGTCTAGAAGCATCTAAAGACTATCCTATTTTTAGAATGTGCGGTTCGTCTTGAGTTTGAATATTGATTTCGATGGTCGATTCATTCAATGTATTTTATGTCTTAGAAGGTAATAACTGGTGAATATAATAATCTTCGCCCTAAGGTAAGTGAGAATAAACTCATCGTCCCGACATTGAGAAAGCGTTAAGAGAAGGGGGTATCATCATCAATCATGGGATACAAGAAGGGAAGATAAGAGGAGCCTTGCCATCATGTTGATAAGTCGGAGGTCCTAGGAAAGCGATGTTAATAATTTTTTTGGAGGAACAGATTTTGGATTCATTGACTCTGTAGGTGAAGGTGGTGAAGTTGGTGAATGTGGTGGGGAATGTTTATCATCCTCAATGAGTTTGAATTAGGCCTTTCTAGAAGGTGGTTTGAAAAATCAAATACCACTACGGTCTTTATGCTTACAAGTGGTGTAAGAGATGACATTATGGCGACCTTGTTCATAGAAACCAAAGACGAAGCCCTTTCAAGCACAATGATGAAGGAAGGTGAGAGAGAAGTGGCAGTTGGTGAGAGATTGAAGGTTGTATAAAAATGGTCAAGTTTGGGAAGGTGGCTTGGGTAAGTAGGTAGAAGCATCAAGTCCCCCATATATTAAGTTGGTGTGAATATGGGGAGGACCATAGGGGGAAAACTCACCTATATAGTGATCATAGTGGGGATTTTGGCGAGCTTTACCATACTCTTGTGGAGTAATGAATGTGTTAATGTTATAAACGTGGTACTCTCCCAAAGTGAGGGGTTGAAAAACACCTTCTAAGGGATCAATAGTTGATATGTGGGTAATGTGAATGGATGAATCATTAGACAGGTTGGGAAGAAGAAGTGTCATTTTTTTATATGTAGATAGGTTGGATGATGGGTTAGTAGTAGAAGTTTGCGGTAGTAGTAGGAATAGAGGAGTTAGTTGTAAAATATGTAGCAACAACATTGGTGGATGAGGCAATGGCTGAAGAAGAAGTGGTATCTGTGGTAGATGCCTTAACTATTATAAGAAAATCATTGAGTCGATACAACATGTTACAAGTATTGAATGGTGAAGGTTCGGTTGGAATGGTATAGTTTTTCCCTTAATGTTTGAATTTTAAACAACGGTGTAAGCTTGAATGAACATAACCCATGGCGTGAAGCCGCTTGAGTCGACCAAGTAGGATGTTGTAATAGAATTCCCCCTCTAAGACAGAATAATTCAGGAATGGCACAAGGGCCTACACAAATTTGGAGAATGATGGTGCCAAGGGTGGAGGTCATGACATCATTGAATGAATGCAACATAATTGGGTTATTATGCCTCGCAATTGGAAGGGATGCGAACTTTTTGTATGCATCGGAGGAAATTATGTTAATACTAGCACCACCATTAATCATAACATGTCAAACATGTATATTATCAATGTAGATAGAAATAAATAGGTAGGGTCAAGATCATCCAATTTGAGAGGTATAATCTCATCGTCGAGAAAATGAGAGTAGCTACTTGATGAGTGGTAGCGGGAGCATAATAAGGGGGTGAGGTGGTGAGAGAGGCCACATGGTGAGGAGTGAAAATGGTTCCAAAGGTAGTAGGGTCTGTTGGTATCCAATTTTTTTCTCCTTTTCAGTCTGAGTAGCATCAAAGATATGGCATGAAGCTTGAAGACATATAGATCATGATGTGTGTCATTTTGTAGCCGAGGATGTGATCTAACTGACACTCAGATTTGTGGAGAGATGGATAACACTCAAATAGGAATTGATCTTGTCCTAACTGTTTTAGGTTGTTCCTTTCAACCAAGGTAAGAGAACCTATTTTATAGCTCTCAAATGGTGAAGGAGTTGAAGATATACCTCAATTTTGTAAACAGTTTGAAAATTCCTTGAGAAAACATTATCAACACTCCAAATCTAACTTTCACAAGTTGTCACTTCCAGATTATGGAGATAATTTCAATGCAAGGCAAGGGTTACTAAAGACATAGTATGATCCTAATTTGCTTTGTGCATTTTTGTAAATGGATTGTATTCTTTTGTTGATACACGGGGAAAAAGTAGGGGTAGTATGGGGTAGGATTTAGTTGTTTTGAATGATTTTTGGTGGGATATTGATAAGACAAACTTGACTATGCCAAATCTTTGACAACTTCTACAACATTTGAACAATTATCAGATAAAATGCTTCAAAACAATCAGGATGTTCTTTCAACTAGAAGAGATACACAAATGGAGGCCCAAATTTACACTCTTCACACAAAATTTGAGACCTCAACACAAAATCTTGAGTTAAAGGACTCAATTAAACATCAAAATCTCTGATCAAATCACGCCTAAGGTACCCCAAAGGCTTACAAGAAATCTCTGTAATCAAGGAAGGTAAAGTGATTTTAAATTTGTTTATCTCTTTATTAAATGAAATATCTTCTGAATGTGAGATTGCAAATGCCACTAAACTATCAACAAGAAATGAGATCTGTGTGATTCCTAAAGATTTCAATGCAAGATTGCAACAAGAACAAGGAAAACTATTTGCAAACATTTAAACATGATAACAGACATCATATTTCCCAAAATAACATAGATTAATTCAAAATCTTGTTAGATTCATCAGCAGGGGAGAGTTATTTAAACAATCTCAGAGCTGTGTGATGGCTATACACTTGTAACCAACTCAACATGAATGAAGATCTAACACAGAAGACATTAACCTAGTTTCTTAGAGGGTTTCTCAGAAGATGAGATTCTCTCAAAATTTTCTTGTAATTTTCAATTTCCCAAACATCTTGCATGACAAATTCATGCAATATATAACTTTCCATTACAATTGATCCTTTTCCTCTCAAACCTTCCCTCCAAAAGTGGAATATTCGGAGAACCTTTGCTTTGCAATATTTTTGGAAAATGACATCTAACAGACTTGCAAAATTTTTCCAGTTGTTCTTTTAAAAGGTGAATCATTACAAAAATTTCATCATTATCCATTGTGGAGGCACATTTTTCATCTTCAAAGCATGCAGGCCCCTTTCATTTCATCCTTATCCCTCCAAAATTTGACTCTGCCACTTCTTGATTTGATATTTTACATTTTACAGGCTAGGGAAAAAATTCACTTCAAAAACATCTCAAATCTACAAATTGATCCTTAAAACCAATTGCATTGGTCCTTGTAGGCACAATCGACACGAATTCGCCAAAAATTTGATGAAAATTGATGCAAAATTTACATCTCCAAGCTTCCTGGAGCTCAAATAAGCGACCAAACTAAAAAATACATACGATTCGTTGATTTTCCTTTCTCCTTCAATCGAACCCTTCACGTGTCACAATGTGATTGGAAATGGGCTTGGGAACACTTTTTGACATTTTAACACTTTTGTTAAAATGTAAAAAATTGAAATTTTTCTCCGTCCCTCCACCCTTGAGATTTGATGCTGACACATGGCACAAGGTGGGTCCCATTGGAATCGTGGCTCGATTCTACACATTTCCACCTTTTTTGGAAAAGGAAATTTTTCCAAAAAATCTCCATGGGTCCACCCTCCCACAAGACACATGTCCTCATATGATTAGTTGAGGGGAAGTGCTTTGACTTCGTACTTTAACTCCTTTTTACCAAAGGAAATTTTTCAACATTTCCTCCACGGACCCACATCTCGATTACATTTCCTACCACGTGTCTCTCTCTACTTCATTGCAAAGCCACATTTCAAATAATCACTCTAACTTATTTTTCCAAAAAGTAAAAATTTCCCTTTTTCCTTCGATGACCCAAAGACCCGCTCTGTGCTATGATGCTTATCACGTGTCCTCTCATGGTGGCCCGACAAACCTTTAGCCTTTAATTCTATCCCTAACACGTGTCTATCATTGATTCATTGTTGGCAAACATCTCAATTTTTCACTCTAACTCATTTTTCCAAAAAGGAAATATTTCCCTTTTTCCTCCACCGCCCACTTGACCCACTCTGTGCTTCACGATGTTGCCACGTGTCCTCTCGACTAGATGTGGGCCTATGGCCTTTTTCACAACTTTTTCTCCCTTTCACCAAAAGGCAATTTTTTTCTAAGTCCTCTGCCAGCCTTCCATCCCACTTTTGATGAGAACATGACATGTGTCCTCCTCTGATTCATCGAGGGCTTGTGCTCTAAAGCCACCATGTGTCCTCCCCTAATTGGATGCGGGCCTTAGGCATTTTATTTGTACTTTAACTCATTTTCTAAAATGCCTTAAGGCACAAAAAGACATGCCCATCCACCTTCACTTTGCTTGTGACACATGTACCTCCTTTGGGATGACATAGATGTGGGGAAATTTGCAAAATTTTCCAAAACCAAAAAAATGTTAAGTCTTTAGAGTAGATCGACCGAATCTTGTCCAACCACAAATAACCATGTATGAGGAGATGCTTGGTGACACTTGACAAGCAAAGGACACCCGTATGATCAATCAATGCAAAAACTATCAATGATGGCCTAGGACATTGAAGATGAATTTGATGGGAAAATGATGCACATCATTGTCAAACATAAAAAATGCCGAGGATACCCTAGTTATCAATTTTTTCACGTGACCCGCATCTCATCTCATGATCTAACCTCATCACCTAAACCTTACACAATTATTTATTAATTACCTTATAATTGATAAATCCACATCACCTTACCCGCCACCTCACTTTGCCACCTCATCATGACCTAGCCCTAACCCTAAACTAACCTAATTAAGACCCATGACTTGGTCTAGACTCACATCCATAACTAATGCCTCCTTACTCGCACCCAAAGCCGACCTTCTAGCCACTTGACCAAGCCCCAACTGATCTCTCGGGAGAAAGCGAGGGAAGGTGGGCTATTTTACTAAAAATAGCCTACTTTTTCCTTACCGATGCGGTTCTACTCGGCGCCGCCGTCGGTTACGTAACCGCCATCGGTTCCCTGTAAATGGGCTCCCCAAACCAAAACAACGGATCGAAATTTCATTTTGGGGATCAGTCGAAGGATTTCTGGATCAATAGAGAGCATTGGGAGCGAGAAACAGAGTCCAGATCTTCACTTGACCGAGCAGAGACGAGTGGAAATACCAGAAGTGTTTACAACCAAGGAGATCAACTTGCATCTTCGTCAAAACCGGTAAGTCATATCTTGCATGTCCTCTGTTATAACATTTCTTATGCTCTTGAATTTCGAGTCCTCCTAAATCCGTTTCTGAATCCACTACCCAACGTGCCATTGCATCTAACTGTCATTCTTTTACCCCTCATCATCTCATTTCCTAATATCATCCATAAACCAGCCTTACAAACACCATAGCTACCAAGAAGATCCTAGAACCCACCGGTATCGGTTATCAGTAACCGGCATCGGTTATCGAATGGCGGCATCGGTTATCGTAACGCCATCGGTTCCTCACGATCAAAACCAGAAAACTTGAGCCTTTCCCTACCCCGGTTCAATGAAACAATTTAATTGATACTTTCTGGTCTTTTGTGTTAATTCATATTAGCGAGAAGGTGACCACCTTGAAAGGAAGTTTTATATTTCACTGGGCCCAGTAGTTCCCTCATTTATTGTCTAATTAAAATCTTGTGGTCTTGTGTTCTTATTGCGAGTAGTCCTTCCAAGACAAAAAGGAGTTCTTCGTGATCGGCTGATCTTTCTCTACAGTACGCGCACACCATCTCGACATTCTACAGGTATTCCTCCTAGCACCTAACTCTTATCTGTTTCTATAGGAACGAGTCATTCCGAGTGAAACATTTTGGCACGCCCGGTGGGACCCATTTTGGGTTTCTTTCTCTTGCTTATTTTCATTTTAGGAAGCATATTTGCTGTTGCTACTTTTGTTATATATTTCGTAAAGAATTTGTCTTGCTTTCCTAGTTTCGCATTAGTGAAAGTCATCTCTCTTGCTTCATCGAACATAATTTTCGATTTGGGTTTAAAACACATGCATTGCATTCCTGCTTGTTGTTCTTCAATTCTAGTGAACATAGATTAAGTAACAGGTCGTACACGTGGGGGTGATATCCACGGTATTGACAGGAAATTAACCCTAGTTTCACTGCACAACACATACCGAATCACTTCACAATTAACACAACAGCTCAAACATCCCCCTTTTCCGCGGTATTCCTCCGCCCGATTGAGGTAACCTTATAAGCCAAAACAAACTTGACATTTCCCCTAGGTCTTGTTGTTTAGGATTCGACATCATCTTACGTCTAAAGGCATAAGCCCACGATAATTAAAATTAACCCTAGGATTAGTCTCTGGATTTGCGTGTGCATCTTGCTTGTTTTCAAATTCTGTTTTCTCTGTCATACTTTGTCTTCTGTGATCAATAAGTTGATAAATATACTCAACGTTGCTAAAAATCAAATTAGCAGCCTTTTATATCTTCTTATCCTAGACTTTTGACACCGGCATCGGTTAACTGACCGACCGGCGTCGTTTTGCTCTGTGACGACACGGTTAGTAAACCGATATCGATTCTTGTCTTCATAGTCCCACGACAAACCAATGACTTTGCCAAATTCATCATTCTGAGGTTGTTTTTGTTCTTGATAGATTGAAACTTTCCTGTGTGTTCTTGTCCATGGTTGTCATCACTCGAAAGCAAGCCGCCGCCATGGTTTCACATGCCTGCTCTGTGTCTTTGCCTGAATCACCCCCTTCACATTCATAGGGAACCCTACGGACACGGTGAGATCCCCAAATTCTGTAGGAGACAAGGACTTTGCCAAATTTACTGGATGCTAATCCAGTATTTGTCTACAATACTATTTGTCTCATGCCCCCTGACCGTACGCTTTGATGGTCGGCTCCTTATTGGCATGCCTATTAGTATAGTTGCTCATTTAGCTCCCACTCCTCCCGATAATACCTTGCCTTGCTTCTGCATCTCTAGCCCCGTCTCCCAATCCGACGGCTTCAGAGGTTCATACGACCCCGATTAGCTTTCCTTTGGTTAATCTTGGACCCCACGTATCGTTACCACCAACTGCCCCTACCTCATCTCTCTTTCAGACCACTCCATTCATGACTTACTCTCTGCCACCTATTCACATGAGCTTTCCTTCTCAAGCTCCGCCTACCTTTTCATTCCCATACACGTATCCAGTAACCTCAACACCTTATATGGGACATCCCTATTCTGTTGCTCCAACATACTCATCCTCCATACCTTATCAACACTTAGCCCCACCATTGTCAGTGAAGCCCTTGGTCGACTTGCCTCCATTTACCACAACCGCACCATCATCTCATCGACCACAGATTTCATTAAACAAATGATGGACAAAATGCAAAACTGGAGGCTTTGTTTGGGAAGTCGTAGCGCCTTGACATATGAGCAAGTTTGTCGGGAGCCCATTCACCCATCTGTCCCCCTTCATTCATATCCTCCTCGATGGGAGTTGCCAAAATTTACTCGTTTTAATAGTAAAGAGGATCCTCAACAACACTTGCGATCATTTAGACATGCTTGTTATTTGATTGCCCATGATGATGCCTTGTTACTCCGCACCTTCCCATGTCCTTATTAGGACCCGCCTTGGATGAGTGGTACGGTGCTTTAACCTGATCACTCGATCTTTTCTTTTAACAACTAGCCCAATCTTTCTTGGATCATTTCTCCATTAACATTGCAAGAAAGTATCTATATCACCGACCTCTATGCCATCCGACAATTTGAGGCGAATCTATCGCAGATTTCGTTGGACGATGGCGGGGCCTTATCAACCAACTTACGTATGCCTTACCTCAAACCAAACTTATCGAACTTTTACGCGGGCTGCGCTAAGCTCATCTCCCCCACCCTCCAAATTCAAACTTTCCGTACATTCGGCGAGGCCTTTACTATGGCCGAAAATTAAAACTTCGAGCCTTAGATGAAGAGAAATTGCGGTTGCGTAACAAAAACCCCAATTTCTGAACTCCAGATTCTACCAACAAGCCAAACACCACCACTTCTCACGCGTCCACTTCTTCTAAATCAAAAGGAGCTGTCCACGCGGTGATGGTCAAATCTCAAACCACCGTCAATACCCCATGAAAACCACTTATAAGTATAAAGCAGAACCCATCAATTACACTCCTTGGGAGAAACATATGGTGTCATATTGGAAAAATTGCTCAAAGTGGGGCTATCACCTTGCCCCCTGTTAAACCTCACTGGGTTTGACTCCACCCATGTAATACCTTCTGAGTACAAAGAAAATGACTTTTGTAACTTTCACGCGTAAAGGACATAGTCATGAAAACTGCAAGATGTTGAAAAACATAGTGCAGGAAATGGTTGATGCGGGGGATATAACCCTCGATAATCCTAACGCCCCTGCTAACCGAAATCTGAAAATTTTCAACAAGCCATTCCCGAATCACTCGTCCAACAGTAACGTAAACCAAGATATCTTAGCCGAGGAGAGTGTTCATGAGATCCATGCAGTCTTCGATTCTCAGCCAAAAGCCTCTATTGAAATTTTTTTGAATCAAGCCTCTCCACCAACACAGGAGTCTGAACCTCCTTCACCACCATCAAGCCAAAGTGAAATCATTCCTTTACCCATAAAAGAGTTAACTGCCCGGACTTCTCTTCTCATCGATGAGTCTTCTTACACCACATCCCTACAAGACTGTGAGCGGATGTTATCTAATTTATCTATTTCCCAAACGTCCCCTTCTACCGCTCTTGTTGCCTGAGAGGAAGGCTCGCCACTCCTTTTGACATCCTTAGACGAGAAATCTCTTACACTGACATCACCACATTCTTTAAACATGACAGATCCCCTCAAACACGCCCTCCTACCTATTAGTCCCTCATCGCCTAAATCTTTTCAATGACCGGTTGACCTCTTAACATCTATTGATACAGTGCCTCATCTACCTCTGTGTCACACCCACAGTGGACTGGAATCACAACCCGTCGTTCTTCAGTACAAAAGTTCATATTCACACGTGAGAATTTGTCATTCCACGAGAAGATAGAGCGGGCCCTATGGGAGCGTTTGAGTACCCCTTTTTCTACTCAAATGCAAATGGTGATCTGATGTCTCCACCATATACCCGAAGTGTTTACAGAAGCTTAAAATGCCCCTGTTCTCACCTTCACCCCCCTCACCTCTATCAAATGCCCCATCCACTTCTATCAACTTAACCGGATCTTCCCCTACGCAGGACCTCACGATGCCCGGTCTAACGCACCCCACCTAAGCGACTCGATCTATCAAAAATAAATCCGTCCCGCCACCTAGGAGACAAACTCAATCCGTGCCCCTATCACAATCAAAACCATCATCGTCATACCTACCTTCCATATTGGGACCCCATCCCTCTACCTTACATCAATATATCATACCTCCTGCGTTTTCTTCAAAACAACCTACGCCTTCCGCACCCATACAGAAATTCCAGGGTATAGCAACACCGTCACTCTGCGTATCCTGTCCACCTATCAACCCTAAACAAATTCCATCATCAAAAGATTTGTTTTCGGTCACTCCTATTTCCCCGTGGTTGTTTTCTGATACCACATCATCTGCGGCCTCATCATCAACATAGCAACCTGCGCCCGAAGAAATCACGTTTAGTGAAAACCACGTATCAACACCCCTCGGCTAAACCACCACCCGTGCGAACCAACCACGCCCAAACATTACCAAAACCCCGCCTGACCAATACCCTCATCCTCTTCGATTTTGACCCACTCAAAGGATCTTACGCCAAAATCCTTGCTATGTTGGTGGAGAATGCGACCATTTCCCTACCTCCACTTAGACCTTATGACCCGTCTAAACCCCGACCCATGGGTTACGATGAGTCTAAAATCTGCGCTTATCACCGCACACTTTAGGACATGATGTGGAGGGATGCAAAGCTCTAAAAACCATCCTTCGTCAGTCACCTCTCCCGGATAGAAAGATTAAGAAAGACAACTTACGAAGGGAGAGACCTTTAGTTTCCATTCCCTCTCCTATACCATCTGTCCCCACCTCACCAAGATCTATCATTATTACTGACCCCACCTCTTGAAGACCATGAGTTATCGACCATCTTCCTTATCTCAGTCTCTACGAGATTAATATGATTAGTGTCATTCGCTACTCGAGGCAGAAAAACAATGGGAAAGCAAAAGAAAACACACTGCGGCATCTCTTTCTTCGTCGAACATCCAGATTGCACCACCACCTAAAGTGGTCATTCGCGGACCCGCCTATCCGTCTCTAATGGCATTGCCCATCGAAATATGATTAAACGGCTTCACCGATCACCAGTAAAAATGACCTTTGTATGATCTCATTGGACTTGAATCTCATCGACAAGCTCTCGTTGAGATCCTTGAGGATAGAGGTTTTACCTAATGAAACCCACACTGTCGCCTCCATTCTAACACCCGATCACGTTGCTTCTCTCACCAAACAATCCATCTCCCCCCACCATACGTCTCGCATGTACAACAAGCTGCTGCGGTTAGTTTCTCGGAAGATGAAATTGTTGACTTTAGTACGAGAAGACCACGACACTGCCCTTTTCATCTCGCTTACATCCGGGATATTCGGGTATCGTCGCGTTATGATTGACGGGGGTCTTAGCCTAAACATCATCTCTTGAAAGCCTTCCAACAAATGAATATCCCTTCTAGTTGCATGTGTGCGACCCCATCATGTTGCGGTCATTGATGCGCTATTTACTTCTACCTTAGGCACCGTGATCCTCAACATTCGGGTAGGACCACGTACTTTACCCGAACTCTTCTATGTCTTGGAGGAGAGTTCGATATAATATATTCTTTGGGTGTCCTTGGATCAGGGCCATGGGATGCGTTCCCTCAACATTACATAGATGCATAAAATTTGAGTATGAGGGAAGTCCTACACCGTAAAAGCTGACCCTCCCCCTTTAAAACCTGCGATATGTTATACCGCCCTAACGATGTGCTTATACCAATCAGAGACACCCATACATTCAACCCTGACCATCCTCTTGAATGTACCTCAACCATCCCTCAAGCCAGCGCCTTCGCCTTGGTGATGAAACCACCATCGCAAAAACCACTTCCCTTCCCATGTAGCTAACATTCCAACCTCAGGCCCCTTAGTAGATGTTTTCGGCGCCTTACGGTTGAGGGGAGTACCACCTATATAACGTTAGTTCTTTCCCTACCCCGAGGACGGACAATTACATGCACATCCACCTACGGCCGTCGCGTGGGGAGGTAATCTCTTACGGACCACCCCATTTCCGCACTAACCTAACGTATGGGGGTGTTGACGCATCCTCCATTACCCCTGAACCTCCTCTTGGTGTGGTTCCCTTCCAATCCGATTTTCAATACTTGACAAATCGTCGTTTTGCCCTCACCTTCTTGACCCATTTGTGTGTGGAAGGCTTTGGTTTTGGCCTTCTACGAACAAGGCCGACATACACTCATTCCGTGACTACCCAGTAAACATAATGATCGCGGTGGTCTCGGTTTTCCCGAAACACCTACACAGGAGACACCTCCTGTCAGCTGTATCTGGAAGAAGAAGACGTCGCCCCTACCAAACCATCATCACCCACTTTGCCATCATCACCCACAGAATCTATAGACCCTGAATCCATCCCTCCTAACTTTTTTTTTTCATAAATGCTATCTTCATAGGTCCTCTCACTTATCAACGCGATAATGAGGACCCATCTTCTCTTCCCATACGTATCCGGACATGATCGAAGAGGATTCGCCTTTGATTAATGTTGTTGAATGCGGGATGACGACTCCATCCTCACTTACCTTGGCGCGGATGATTCTTATATTACGAGCCTTACCATCGAAACCCAAACCATCTTTGAGCAATCTACCATAGAAATCAACATCCACACGGAGGAGGATCCTCACATTGTGAAGATTGGACAATCCCTTAACACATCGAGAACAAGCCGCCTTTACTACCTTTCTCGTCATGCTCATGACCAAGCTTTCGCATGGTCTTACTTGACATGCCGGGAATTGATCCTACCATTTGCCGTCCATAACATCACCCTAAACCCCGATTCCAAACAGTCAAACGAAATTGAGAAAAATGCATCCACGCATTGCTCTCTTGGTCAAAGAGGAGCTCAAGCGACTCCTTTCTGTTTCCTTCATCTTGCCTATTGACTATCCTCATGGATTTCTAACATCGTACACTGTCACTAAAGCGGCGGGGGGACTTCGGATATGCCTGATTTCTAGGATCTTAACCTCGCTTGCCCTAAGGATGACTTCCCCTTACCTAGCATTGACCAACTTGTTGATCTAAGCTGCAAGTCATGAGATGCTCTCTCATGGATGGCTTTTCGAGGATCTGACCAAATTTTGGTTGCCCCTGCCCGATCAACACAAAACTACCTTCATAACTCCTTGGGGAACCTTACATTATCGTGTCATGCCATTTGGCCTTAAGAATCTTGGTGCTACCTATCGGTGGGCTATGACCTACATTTTCATGACATTATGCACACTATCCTTGAAGATTATGTCGACGATCTTCTCGGCAAGTCTAAACATCGTAGTGAACATCTCGATGTTTTAACCATTATTTTTGATACTTTATTACAATATTT
Source organism: Taxus wallichiana var. yunnanensis (assembly GCA_018340775.1). Taxonomy (NCBI): domain Eukaryota; kingdom Viridiplantae; phylum Streptophyta; class Pinopsida; order Cupressales; family Taxaceae; genus Taxus; species Taxus wallichiana. The sequence continues at coordinate 216,689,970 of CM031239.1, forward strand.
GTCCGCCTTGACCAAAGAAATGTGTCTTTGGTGTTCTTTGAGGAAAACTTCTTGGCTTTATCGTCTCTTTGCGTGGCATTGAGGTCGATCCATCTAAAGTCAAAGCTATCCTAGAAATGCCCCCACCCAAAAATCTCAAACAATTGCGTAGTTTACAAGGTAAGCTCGATCTATCCGGCGTTTCATCTCCCGACTCTCGGATCGGTGTCGACCTTTTCATCACCTTCTTAAAAAGGACATTGCCTTTGATGGGTGAGGAGTGTCACCAAGCCTTGAAGCTCTCAAATCCTATCTCTTGCAGCCACCGTGCTTATCCCACCCCGGGATGACCGCCCTTTCTACCTTTATCTTTCCTTGCGACCATGCTTATAGGTTTATGCTCACACATCGGGATTCGACACGGCAAGAAGAGGCCGTTTATTATATAAGTCATACCCTCGTGGATTATGAGACTAGGTATACACATGTAGAAAAATTGTGCCTTGCCCTATCATTTGTAGCCACCAAACTCGACATTACCTCTGAATCACAAAACTTTTGTCATCACCAACCACGGACCCCATTCATTATATATACGCCAAACCGCATCTAAACCAACGTATCGCTCGATGGCTTATGCTCCTCGCTGACCTTGACCTTGAATTCGTACAACGAGAAGTCAATCAAAGGACAAACTCTTGAGACCAACTTGCGGAGGCCCCTTTACAGGGAACAATTTACCAATTTTACCTTCCCGAGCGAACTCATCGCCACTCTTTCACTCGGGAAGAGTTGTATCAAATGACCCTCTTCTTGATGGATCTAAATGCGGCGCGGCGGAGAAGCGGCGTTGTTCTCATTCCTCTCGACGTTGAGCCTATGCCTCTTTCATTAGGCTCGATTTCCCTTGCACTAATAATACGGCGGAATACGAGGCCCTTGTTTGCAGGTCTCGAGTTGCGTTACACTTAGGCATCAAATCTATCAACATTTTTGGTGACTCTCGATTGGTAGTCAATCAAGTTATGGGCATCTACCGATGCAAAAATGAGGAACTTCAAAAATACAAACACTACGTGGATTCACTTCTAGCCTTATTTACTCACTATTCTATCAAACCATTCCACGCTCCACTTTAACAAATTTGCGGACACTATGGCTTGCTTAGCCTCGCAAATTCTTGCGCACCAAATGACTACGAATTATTCATCGTGGTCCAAAACTTTTTGTCCCATCTATTCAACCCGGTAGTTTTTACGATAAATAATGTGTCTACTAGTTCGCGGGATACAGTACCACCAATTTCATGACTACCTTACAATCTCTGTCCTCCCACGACCTTACTAGTAGCGGCAAGCGTGCTTTTCTTAAAAGTGTTTCACGTTATGTTGTCATGGGGGACTCCTCTATAAACGTGGCTTTGATGGCATCCTCCTTCCCATTTTGTCTAAGGCGGCGCGGAGGCCACTCATACCATCCAGCGAGTCCATGACGGTATTTGTGGTGGACATTTTAGCGGCCTTGCCAGTGCCAAAGCGAATCCTTCGCCTTGGTTATTATTGGCCTACTCTCGATAACGCATTGCTACGAATATGTTAAGCGTTGTGTTATGTGTCGACAACATGCTGACCTTAACATACTCCTAGCCACCCGCTCCAGGAGTCGCTCGAGATCTTTGGCCCTTCTCTCTGATGGGGTTTAGACCTTATTGGTGAGATTCACGACCTCTTCACAACGTCACCGTTGGATAATCACAGTGACCGAATATTACACAAAATGGGTGGAGGCTATTCCACTCATTTCAATCAAAAAAAAGAAAAAATTGTCGAATTCATTAACCATCACATTATCATCGTTTTGGTATTCCTCATCGCTAATAACGAGATAATGGTAAATCTTTAAAAACAAGTTGTTGCTGAGACCTTTTGACAACTTTGGTATCAAACTTAGCTTCTCATCACCATACTATCCACGAGCCAATGGGTAAGCCGAGTCTTCTAATAAAACCTAACCAAAATCCTCATGAAAGTTGTCAGATGAATCCGGAAAAATTGGCACGATCACATTCCCTTTGCCCTTTGGGCTTATCGTACTAGCATTCGTACCTCTACTAATGCCACACCTTTTCTTTGGTATACGGTGCGAGGCTGTTTTGCCTCTCGAAATACAAATACCCTCCCTTAGAATATCTCTTGGGATATTCTCACCAACGATGATTTCCGCCAAGAGCGGTTAGTGAGTGGAGCTTCTTGGCGAACGCCATCTTACTGACTCTTGATCACCTTCAAATCTATCAAAAATGCATCAAACGTGCTTATGATAAGTGACTTCATGAGCGTACTTTTAAGGTTGGTGATCTTGTCCTCAAAGAGAATCAACATGTCACTAAACTAGAAAAGAGCAAACGTGGAAAATTTGCTCCCAATTGGATTGGGCCTTATATAATCACTCACACCTATGGATCAGGCACTTATCGTTTAGCTTAAGCAATGGTAAACTTGAGCTGAACCCCTTAATGCCTTGCATCTTGACCATTCTCTTTTGTTGAAATTAGTGTTATATCACTTCTTATCTACCTGCCGCTCGTCCCTTGAGCTCACTTACCACTACATACACTCTGTTTCCTACACCTCATAATAACAATCAAGCTCACATAGTTTGATTCTCACCTCCCCTTGATGATGCCTTCCCCTTTTTAGTCTAGTCCATGACTTCAAAGTATTAAAATAAGCCGTATTCTTATGGGATTTTCTTGAGTCAAACTTCCTACTAAACTAGATGCTTCACGCAAAAAGAACATCTAGTCATCTAAATTAAATATAGACTGCTCCCTCGAAGGACAGCTATATGCCAAATTATTGCTGCTATTCTCTATAGACTGCTCCCCTGAAGGACAGCTATGCACTAAAATCATATCTGCTACTATAAATAGACTGCTCCCTCGAAGGACAGCTATACACAGTCAGCCTCTAGCAGAAGCTTCTCGCATCGATCAGCTTCGTGAAGACCTCAAGAATAATACAATCAATATCCCTTGTAGACTTCCCGCATCGATCAGTCTACATTGATAAAATAAAAGCCTCATTCGGAAGAACTTTTGAGTCATGGACTTGTCTATTTAGGGTAGGTTCTCTTTTGTCGAGAACACTCACTTTGTAATAAGTTCTCGTACCTCTGCTATACCATCCACCTCACCTCACCATTTGTTTGACTCAAGGGACGTGACGTACACTCGATATATTGTGATCATACAACTCTTTTCACCTATTGACTTCACAAATACATGCACGGTACCTAGGGCTTCGAGCTCGTTTCTACGTTGTGTGGTTGTTTAGCTCTTTTCACCTACGGAGCACTCTTTCCGCTTTGCCTCGCATCTAGGATTGTGTGTTGATCTTAATCAGGACATGATTCCCTTCTACTTGGGTAGGCTAACTTTCGCTTCCCTTATACCTTTTACAACATCACCAATTCATTACCAACACCATCAACCTTACCTTTACTAATCTTAATATTTTTACCAACCAACCAATTGCCTAAACCGTACCAAATTGCACAGATTCGCCTCTCCACGATCCTGAGGGAGAACTACATCGATCGAGGCCCCTCCTTGCTTTGTGCAATGGGCTATGTAGGCAGCACTTCGGAGACATGGGGTCTCCCAAGGTTAGCTCGACCATCCCCTACCATAACCTATCATGTGTGGTAAATATAAATATTTTTGTGTATTTCTATTTAATCACATTCCTCTTTATCCTTTTTCAAAACACCGAAAGTCAAAACGAAAACATTCTTATTATTATAACTCAAATCAACATACATATCTCATTTTATTTAGATGTTAAACAAATACATCTTCTCTATCATCGACGACAGCGAGTCGGTACTCTTATTTATTCTTATACCTTGCTAACATTTACTCGGACCCTCACGCCTCATCCCGAACTAGGTGATGATCGTGATCGTCGACCCCTCTCGCCAGGCCTCTCTGTCCTCAAAGGTACCACGGCTATTGGTACCGCCCACTGATCTACCAATCTCTCCTGTAACATATGAATACGCCCTCTCGCATGGAGGACTCTAGCCCTCTAGTCTCTCCGCCCGTGACTCATGACCACTAACAATCCTCTTGTCTCATTCACTGCGTTTGGAGCTGCTTTGAACCAAGCGCTGCTGCAGAGACGATCCCTCTCTGCTTTGTAATCACATGCTATGTCGGGACAATCACGTATACCTCGCGTTCTGCTACCCACCATAATCTATAGGCCTCTGTCGTTCCTGCATCCATTACCTGCGATTTCTTGCTACCTCTTGAGGCCCTTACGGAGGTGTTGGCGGGGAGGTGAGAATCTTTACCTCGCGTCGATCCTCATATATGGTCTATAAGCCGGGGTATATCTGCACAAATCAAATTGTCGTTGCACGTGATCTATAGGAATCCTCTCATATTCACTGGCTTTGTGCCCCGCGATCCACCTCATTCGCTCTACACCCCTTAACTCCTCGGCTATGCTCTCTCTGTTACCATATAGTTCCCGTAAGGCCTCACGAGATATCCATGACCGTCACTCTCTCCCATACACCACTGTAATACTCAATGTCACCCATCGTGGCTGAGATCTTGCCTCTTGTTCTGTCTGGACCCATCGTCTGAATCCCAACCTCTGTACTCCGGTCTCTCCTGCCTGGAGGGATTGGCCTATTGGTCGCACACAAACAGTGTGCTCATAGGCCCAACAGTGTAATAAGTATGAACAATCCAGCGTCGTCCTGTGATTTCGCCTACAAGCCCATAAACCCCTGTATAGCTCCGCCAAATATGCAGGTGCCCATGCAAACGTAACGTTCCTTTCTACCATCTCCCAGATAACACACATCAATGCCTTTGGAAATCTTCCCCCTTCCGCCCTCGGTAATGCATAATACCCTACTGCTATCATTAATATCACCTTGCTAACCTTGTCTCCTCGGGTGTGCTGCATACATTACCCCATATGTAAACGATAAACCTCATTTGTGTCAAATCTCGTGCGTATGGACCAAATCTGCGGTTATCGCTCCCGTGTGCCACTAGGTAGTGCACGATATCTTGGTTCTCTGTAATAGGGAGTCTCAAAATACGGAACACATCTCCCGATATTCTTTGTCATTTCACTGTTGGCGGATAGAAGGTATTTGTCTCGGGATTCCATCTCTCGATCAAGCGCTGTAACATACCATGGTTACGTGCGATTCGTGAATAATAGCAGATTCCACTTAACCCCAAGCGATTTATCAATGTCCATTCCATTTGGTGTTACATCCACTCGGATTCGTGACAACAACGCTGGCACACTATCATTCATCCTCAACCCTGCCTCTGCCTGCATACACCAAAACAACAAACAACCATTCAATCCGTCAGGGTTTTTCAAACATTCTAGAAATTCCTCCGATGCTTGGTATCGGTTATACATAACCGGTATCGGTTCATAACCGATACGGTTCCTCCTAACGCTATGCCGGTCCACATCGATTACATACACCTTCCCTAAAAACAACCACCTACGACAATAATTTGCTCGTTTATTCCTTTTTATACATACAAACATACCTGAAACCCCTGATTGCCTACCCTGTAACACTTACCTCACCTGCAACCCTTGTTATCATGTTTTCTTTCTCATATCTACCCACCTACTCTCCCCCATCTTATTCACAAAACATGCAGTAGTCAAATCACAAACAAAACGTTACCTCTTGGGTTGCAGCAGCTTGAGGTGGCCCTTGTCTTCCCTCTTGTCCCTGCCTGCTGGATGCTTCTCCTCGTTCTGCCATGATCACCACCCTTTTCAACTTTGTCTTTCTACCTTCTGAATCTTGGATCACATTCACTTTCCTTGTCTCTTTTCTCCTTATCACTCAAATCTCTCATGCAAAAACCTGTCTCAGTCGTCAAAAAGCGTCGCGTTCGCGTATTTAACCTCTTGCATGGCTCTAAAATTAAAACTTAAGTTGCCACCCTAGCTTTTCTATTTTTAGAAAAGCTCATACCTAAATAACCGGTATCGGTTACTTAGCCGATATCGGTCTATCATTTCTACCGATATCGGTTCCTAACCGATATCGGTTACACACCTATCTTTTCTCATGACCTTCTTTTCTTCATTTCTCACCTAAATTTTTGTCACGCCCGCCTCTTTTCCTGCATAAACAACACAATTTACCACATTTATTCATCCACCACACATAGCATTACAATTTCATTAACATCATTTATTTTATACAAATACACAAACCATCAACTACGGATATCAAGAAACTATCAATCTATACATCATTTGGATCCAACTCATCAGTTACATATATCACAATGTCACAAAACCACCAATTCATCACATAACATGACATTCATATATACGTACAAAAAAACAAAAACATCAGCATCATCCATCTATCAACATGTCAATTAAACTCATCACACATTCTATATATTACCAGCCATTAACCAAATATTTAAACACATTTTGAACACTGCATGTGGATCAAAACATCGTCTCTATATATATATATACAAGTTTTCAAAAATACAATGTGCCCTACATCGGGGCCTCTGTGATCTCATCATACAACAAAGCCGGCACGCAGGCCGCAATAACTGTCAAAAAAATCTCGACTCGGCTCGCAGGCCGGTCCCTCGTATCAAAAATAGCTATATACTCGGCTCGCAGACCGGTATCCACTATACAACCCCTACTCGGCTCGCGGTGGTATCTGATAAATGAATGAATGAATACATGAATAATACATGAAGCACGCTGTGAGCCTCTATCAATACACCGGTTCGCAGACCGGTGCCCATCTCTAAAATACAACAACCATGTGCAGGATCTCTCGGCTCTCCCCACCGCCCTCGGCACCTCTCCCATTGGTCCCCTGTGGTGCCTCGCCTCCTGCCGTCACGGACATGCCGGTGTGTGGCTGCGCACCTCCTGAGATCTCGGCTGTGAGAGGTCTACGCCTATCTTATTGCTGCATAAGCACGATACTCGACTCCGGTACCATCAAGAATATCACGATAATATCGGGCCTCTGCTCTAACCTCCATATAGCACTCTCGAGCCCTTTGTGGAGTGGGTTGGTCCTGGCACTCTAAAACCAATGCCCCACTGAGCTGTCTTTGGTCTTCTTTGTGCTGTGGTGGTGGTGCTGTGGCCGTGGTGGTGCTGTGGCTTGGTGGTACTGTCTTGCTGCATCTTCTTTGCTGCACACTTTTTGTGGGTGTGGTCTTTGGTGGTGGTCTTTGCTACTGTGCTGAGCTTTGGGCTAAAGGCTAGCTGCCCCCTGTAAGACACCTATACGTACGTACTGTGTGCATGACTAGCTGCCCTGTAAAGCTACACTGACCCCTGAGGCTGATCTCTCTCTCTATAAGCTGCGGCCAAGTGCGGGCATGCAGGGTGATACTATCTGGCTGCTCTCTGCCCGACCCACCACACCTGTATGCTCCGTGTGCACCCCGGCATCATCTACACCCTCACTGTTGACCTCTCTGCAGCCCAATCACGGATCAAAGGTGTGGTGCGGGCGTAGTGGGGCCTCTACATCATCCCTCTTGTGCGGGGAAGGGAGGTGGCTCGTCTGTCGCGGCCCCATCTGCTGCGTACCCTCTCAGGGGGTATCCTCTCGTACTCTCCGGCCTCGTCCTGCTTTATCCAGAATGTGTCTTTGGATTAGGCGCTTGCTTGTGCGGGCTCCTCTGCGGGGTGGTGACCTCTGTAAGGTCTCCATACGATGTCTCTTCTTTGTAAGGCCCTCTGCAAATGTCATAGTATGCCACATCCCGACTGCATAAGCTTGCTCGTGGGTGGCCCACGACCCCCTGACCACCTCGAAAACCATATCGGTATATGACTGTGGCCCACTGTTTCTTTGGGGTAACCCTCTTGGCACGATGCATACGATGTGCTCGTATGTATGCCCAACAATGCAACAAAAATGTAGAACAAATACCAAATCGCCTCCTCCGCGATAGCCCTATAGCTCCTGTATAATTACACCGGATATCTTGGTGCCGCAGGCATAACAGGTGTGCTCCTCCACCATCTCAGCAGGTACCCCATCAATGCTCGTGGGAAGCGGCCTCCCTCACGAGTCGGGAGGCGAAGCGAGGTGATCCCGACCATCATCAACCATGACCACTCGTGTCTCGTGTCGATGCGCACGCAGTCACATGTCACCGTACCGATACTCGTACTATGGTAGGTCAGTAGCGCGGCTGCATCCCCAAAAACCTGCGGTATCTTTGTCCATGGCGGTCTCGAATCTATCTAGAAGCTGCCTCTCCCTCGATAGGTAGCGAAGGATGCGATACACATCCTCGATGTGACGGTCATCTCCCGGTCGGGAGATGGAACACATTGGTCGCCGGATCCCATCTCTCGATGAGGGCGACCATCAGGCTGTGATCTCTCTCTATCGCTCTGTACCTCTGGACTCCACCGAGTCCCACCTCGCGCATGATGGCCCAATGAGCCGCGAGATACGTGTGGTCTCATCCGCCTGTATTGCGGCGGGGGCATCTATCCCGCATCGTCAGCTGGCAGCGTGCTGCAAAACCAACCCACATCCTTAGACCTACTCTTTATTACAACATCTACTTTATCATCTAAACACCCCTTTTTATCCCCCGAGGCCATGCCACGACTCTCTACCCCCCTCTCTGTGACCTACCACCCTACAAACCCAAAACCATCCCACCCAAAACCAACAAAAACAAAAGCCAACCCAACAACCCAACACAAACCCTTCTGACCCTGACCAACCTGACCCTACACCAAACCCTTCTCCCACCTCCAACTCAAACCCAACCCAACCCTACACCAAACCCTTTTCCCAAAGACCCCTCTCCCTCCTAACCTGACCCCAACCCAACCCTAACACCAAACCCTTGTCCACTCCTAATCCAACCCCCACACAAACCCCTGTCCCTCCTAACCCAACCCCCACACAAACCCTTCTCCCAACCAACCCACCCTGACCCACAACCCAACCCAACCCAAAACCCAAAAACCCACCCACCAAGCCCGGCCGTGATACATGGCCGCGCGGTCACCAACAAGTCTCCCTTTCCCTAAAATTGTGCGCGACCGTGCGGTCGCTTTGTGACCGACATCGGTCTTTGTCTTCTCCAGAGCCGAACCCCCGCGGCCCCCAAAACCCATTTTTACCTATTTTCCCCATCTACCCACCCAAATACCTAAAAACTTACCCACCTACCCACCTTAGCCTATCTAGCCTATCTACCCTCTCCCTTTTTCAAATCATTTCCATTTTCTCATTATTTCCTAAAAAGGTTAATTCTACCCAAACCCCAATTTAGCATAATCTGACCAAATCACCAAATTAAAGAGTTTGAATCTGCCGACGACGACACGTCGTCGTGGTGGGATGGGTGGTGGCGGTCGGTGGTCCAGCCCCTCCGGCTCCTCTGCTGTGCCATGGCTCCGATCACGATCTGCTTTGGGTCCCGGCCAATCAAGCTCTGCCTCCTCCTTAATCGGGCCCACTATCGACTCTCTCCACCAATACAATAGCTCCACCTCACTCAATCAAGCCTCTAATCCCAACTCTCCACGTCAGACAAGTCGATTTGGTTTACAAATAACAAAAGTGACAATGACAAGCCGTATTTTTCTTTTTATAGGTTTTTCGCCTTTCACCGATATCGGTTTCATTTTGCCCTAAGGAACCGGTATCGGTCCCTTAACCGATATCGGTCATGCAGAATCGACATCGGTTCTCTACCCAACTTTCACCCCATTCTTTGCCCTTATTTACTCCTTTCCTCTTTTTCACCAATATCGCCTCTATCCACCTTCTTTGCACACCATTTGTTCACTTGTCCTGCCTAAGGCCTCAACCTACCAATCGGCCCGACCTAAGGCCTCAACCTACTATTGGCCCGACCCAAGGCCTCGCCCTACCAATTCGGCCCGACCTAAGGCCTCAACCTACCAATTGGCCCGACCCAAGGCCTCGCCCTACCTATTTGGCCCGACCTAAGGCCTCAACCTACCAATTGGCCCGACCAAGGCCTCGCCCTACCTATTCGGCCCGACCTAAGGCCTCAACCTACCAATCGGCCCGACCTAAGGCCTCAACCTACCTATTGGCCCCAGGCCCCAAGGCCTCAACCCTACCAATCGGCCCGACCTAAGGCCTCGGCCTACCCATTCGGCCCGACCCAAGGCCTCGGCCTAACCATTAGGCCCGACCCAAGGCCTCAACCTACCTATTCGGCCCGACCTAAGGCCTCAACTTACCAATCGGCCTGACGTAAGGCCTCGCCAACCTACCTATCCGGCCCGACCCGAGGCCTCAACCTACCCATCCGGCCCGACCCGAGGCCTCGCCCTAACAATTTGACTCCGACCCAAGGCCTCACTCTACCCTTATGACTTGACCTAGGGCCGCTTTGCCCAACCACTTGGCTGACCAAAGGCCGTATCACTTCAATACCATACCCACAATCAACATTTTATTTTATCCATCCATCATGTACCTTTTGTTCAATCAAGCTCACTGTTCGTGTTTTAGCATGATTAGGGTCCTTGACTTGATCGTCGACCAACTTTGCCTAGACCTAGACCGTGGCGTTTATCTCAACCAAACCAACCATTTGAGTGCTTGCCGAACATGCCTAAACGTTCACCTGTACCTTTTGTTATATACCACAGGAGCTACTTCCTATGCCTTGGATACAGGATTATATCACCCTTGTTTGGATAAACTATCGACCTTTGCCTATACATGCTTTGGTTTGCTCGTCGAATCATGTACCCTAGTCGTCTTATTGCATTTTGACATGCGTCTGCTTCCTTGGACCTACCCCACCACCTTACCATCCTCTCTACAACATGTACCCTTTATCAACCCTATCCCTGATTTCCCGTTCACTCAATCTGCGATAGATTTGAGGGGGATTACCTATATCCTTAACATGAGAAACCACTTCATATTATTGTCCGCACGACTTTACGGAACAAGCTACCACGACAATAAGGGGCTAATGTAGACACCAAATTTGTGTCTTACGACCCCTTATGACCCGCATCTCATCTCATGATCTAACCTCATCACCTAAACCTTACACAATTATTTATTAATTACCTTATAATTGATAAATCCACATCACCTTACCCGCCACCTCACTTTGCCACCTCATCATGACCTAGCCCTAACCTAAACTAACCTAATTAAGACCCATGACTTGGTCTAGACTCACATCCATAACTTATGCCTCCTTACTCGCACCCAAAGCCGACCTTTAGCCACTTGACCAAGCCCGCATGGCTGATCTCTCGGGAGAAAAGCGGGGAAGGTGGGCTATTTTACTAAAAATAGCCTACTTTTTCCTTACCGATGCGGTTCTACTCGGCCGCCATCGGTTACGTAACCGCCATCGGTTCCCTGTAAATGGGCTCCCAAGGCAAAACAATGGATCAAAATTTCATTTCGGGGATCAGTCGAAGGATTTCTGGATCAATAGAGAGCATTGGGAGCGAGAAACAGAGTCCAGATCTTCACTTGACCGAGCGAGAGGCAGTGGAAATACCGAAGTGTTCTGACCAAGGAGATCAACTTGCATCTTCGCCAAAACCAGTAAGTCATATCTTGCATGTCCTCTGTTATAACATTTCTTATGCTCTGTGAATTTCAGTTCTCCTAAATCCGTCTCTGAATCTACTACCCAACGTGTCATTGCATCTAACTGTCATTCTTTTACCCCTCATCATCTCATTTCCTAATATCATCCATAAACCAGCCTTACAAACACCATAGCTACCAAGAAGATCCTAGAACCCACCGGTATCGGTTATATCGATGTAACGGCATCGGTTATTAGTAATAGCGGCATCGGTTATCGATAACCGCCATCGGTTCCTCGATCAAAACCGAGAAAACTTGACCTTTCCCCTATCCGGTTCAACGAAACAATTTAATTGATACTTTACGAGTCTTTTTTGTTAATTCATATTAGTAGGGAACCTGACCACCTTGAAAGGAAGTTTTATATTTCTGGGCCCCAGGAGTTCCCTCATTTATTGTCTAATTAAAATCTTGTGGTCTTGTGTTCTTATTCGCGAGTAGTCCTTCCAAGACAAAAGGAGTTCTTCGCAGATCGGCTGATCTTTCTCTACGGTACGCGCACACCATCTCGACATTCTACAGGTATTCCTCCTAGCACCTAACTCTTATCTGTTTCTATAGGAATGAGTCATTCCAAGTGAAATAATGGGGATAGGTTTTCAAAGGCAAACAAGCATAAATCGATCATTCTCAAGCATCCATGATCAGAAAAAATGGAAAAATAACAGAGGCATTTGAAATGGGAAAAATTAGGGCACAAAACAGGGCATACATGCATATTTCTTTCAAATTGGGGAAAAACAATAAGTTTATGAGCATTTCAAGGCATTCAATCTGGAGGGAAAAGTTACAGACCACCAATTTAAGAGAAAACTGCTGTTCCAGCATGCAACCAAAGGAAAATTTAGGGGAAAATGGCATAGGCTCAAAATGGGCACCAACATTGGATCTTGCTTAGGGATGGGCACTCCCAATGAGTTCCACAAGAACAAAAGTAGACCAAGTGTCAAAATAATCCATTGTGAAAACAGAGTCATGAGTGAAAGCCACCAAAAACCAACTAAGAAATTGACAAAAATGGCTATCACACACCAAAGCAAACCACAAACTGATAAAACACAAAAAACAGAGCAAAAGCCAAACATTATACACTATACAAGTTGGTGCATACCTCAAATTTGGGAACAATCCAAGAAATGCTTGAGGATGCCTTCCATTAATAGTCGGTTCAAGCAATTCCGCATCTAAGTCTTTGAGAAAAAAAGTATTCTCACCAATTTTGATATCAATGGAGTAAGGGCCCATCCAAAATGCATCAAATTTTCCATGTTTTCACTTATCTTCTTTTCTACTATCCCATAACAAAACCATATCTCCAACATTGAAGGCCCTAGGAGTGACCCTCTTGTCAAACAATATTTTCAATTTCTCTCTAAAGCTTTGACATGCTTTTGGTGGGATGCTCTTTTTCTTCATCTAGCTCTACAATTTGATTAATCCTCACTTCATATGGGGTGACCTCTTGATCTTCAAGTTTTTAACAAAATGAAATGAAGATAATTGTAGATGTAAGGGCAGCATGAGAGCTTGAGTTCCATAAACCAACTCAAATGGGCTCTTACCGGTAGCTCTTTTGGCGAGTGATTCTTGTTGATGCAAAATCACAACACCCCTGGATGTTGATCAGATTTCTAGGTTGATCACTCTAAAGCCCATCAGTGTGATTGACAACATTGACTCCTTTCTCCAAGTGTGGGACTTGCAAAAATGAGAAAGGAGTCTCCATAGAAAAGGCTGGTTTCTATCCCTCTATTCGGATGCACACAAAAATGAAGAGAGTTTACTCAAAACCTAATCTAACTTGCCAAGGAGACAGGGGTAAGAAGATGCACAAAAATAAACCTAAGCTAATAGAGGTGATGCATCAAGGAATGAAGAACACTGTCTTGCCAATAAAAACAAACCATTCAAATGTGATGCAAGATCATGCACGAGATAACAAAATTCACGGTGAAAGACCAGGAGGATGCAAATGAACATAGAAAGGGTTGAAAATCATCCACAGACATGCATTACTTGCTCCAAAGATTGATACAATGCACTACAAAATGCCAAGAGGCGAGTCGCATTATAGTTTCAAATGAGAGGTTTGAACTCCACAAATTCACCTACAGAAGAGTAGAAGGGAGGGGAAAGACAGAAAAGTTTGACCTTTTGAAAGAAGCCCCTCTTTACAATATATAGGAAGAATGAGAGAGGGAAGAGAGAGGAAGGTGAATCTACCACAACCACTTCTAGATTGCATTTAACTCATCTCATTATGGCAGAAATGGTGAATCCTGGAAAAATAGTGGGTGTTTAGTAGAAGCGGTGAACTGCATTGTCTTAAAGCTGCCCAGTTGTTGAACGTCACTTTTGTCTATTATTACGTGCCAGAGGCGTTTCTCAATTTTCTCTCTCCAAACTAAACCAAAATTCAAGATTTACCAGAATCATGTAGATAATTTCACCAGCTTTCCATTGATATAAAGAACATGAAAATTCGAGCTCTGGATCGAAGGATATGGCGATCTGAAGGTTTAGGGTAAAAAACGCCATTACAAAGCGGTGGGAAAATATTTAAATTTTTAGTGCGCTCTGCCACCTGGATGACACGTGTTGGGCACTGATTGGCTGTGAAATTCTCTCTCCTTGCCTTTCTGTGGGTTTTCCTTGGCTTTTTTACTTTCTATAACTTTGGAAAATTTTCCATTCTTTCTCCGCGCCCCGCCACTTGGGACACGTGGCGTGATCTGAGTTGGAGGACAAGGGCACGGGGTCATCCTTGTCTTTTAATTTTTGGCAAAATACTTTTGTAAATTTTCCTAAGTCTTTCCTTGGCTCGAACTCCCGCCTTAGGACACGTGTCCTGTTCTGATTCGTTCGCGGGCCTCTTGGATTTTCGCGTCCTCCGCATCCTTTTATCCCGAGATGTCCCAAACTGTCTGGGACAAAAACTTCGAACTACCCGATTCGAGCTTCCTTGTTCCTATTTGCGGTGAAGACGTGGCAAGATTTCATTGGCTCTCGGCTCCTTCGACTTTTCGCATCCCATGCGTCCCTTTGTCCCAAACTACGGGACGAAAGTTCCTGTTTTGGCTGATCCAGGGTGGTTTTGCGTCCTCGCGTACCTTTATTCCAACTATCCCGGACTATCTGGGAAAAATTCTTCCGAACCACCTGAAATGGACTGCCTTTGCTCTCGGCCACTTCACCTTTTGCATCCTTCGCATCCTCACGGCCTAGATGTCCCAGCCTTATCTGCACAACAGTTAGTCAATTTTTCACCTTGGCGGTTCACCCTTTCACGTCCCATGCGTCCCCATGGCCCGGATGTCCCTTTGCTACGCATGGACCACTGGTGGCCTTTCGGCCGATTCATGCTTTTACATCCCAACTGTCCCAAGGACCGCCTGGACCAGGACTTAGCCGATTTTCTTCATTTTTTCGGCCCCAAGCCTGCAAACCCGAAATGCCTTAGAACAATCCTGCAACCATATTTTTTGCATCTCTTCCATTTTATCAACCTGTTGGGATTCCTTCTTAGACAGGAGAGTTAGAAGGAAACCGAGGGGACCCCAGAAAACATGATTTTGGGCTTTGAATCATATACTTGCTTGGGACTAACAATCCGATGTATGTTATCAAAATTACCCTGGGTGGTGAATTTTGGATAATAGTTTTGGCGACTCAAATGGGTCATCTCACTGCTTAGATGAAGAACAGCTAGATGCATGAAGCATCCATTGGGCACGGAGTAATAACCTGAAACCAACTTGATCTCTCGATCCCGATCACGAATCTTTGCATCTCATTCTTCGAGAGCACTTTGAACTATAGAAATCCAACCTGAGAGCTACAAAAACTATGCCAAAGCACTTAGGGAAAAATAAACCTAACTACAACAAGACAATGTGCATACGCACTTAGAGGAATTGAAATCTAGGCTAATATTTACAAGGGTAAACCTTTTCCTTTTTAGTAGCAATGTTTAAGATAGATTCCGTTAACTAGAATTGGGAGTTCTTCTCCATCCAATGCAGACAATTAGAAGGCATTACCACTTTTACATCTCGTGACCATGTAGGGGCCACTCCAAATGGCATCAAACTTGGAATGCCTTCCAGGTTTCACCCGATCTGCATCCCATTTCAGAACTAGGTCCCCCTCCTGGAAGGTCCTTGCTCTGCCTTCTTGTCAAACCATCTTTTTACTAAGGTCTGATCCTTTTCAATCATCAGAACTGCATGTTCTCTTATTTCTTCCAATTCCATCAACTCTACGTACCTGGCCTCCATTGGTTTGAACTCAGACAACTCCAACTGCTTCATGAGCTCCAATGCTAGAAATTCTAATGATATAGGCTTCGTTCCTTTTAGAAATAGATAAGGTTAGGGGCTAGGAGGAATACTGTAGAATGTCGAGATGGTGTGCGCGTACGTAGTAGAAAGATCGGGCTGATTGCGAAGAACTCCTTTTTGTCTTGGAAGGACTACTGCAAATAAGAACACAAGACCACAAGATTTTGATTAGACAATAAATGAGAAGCGCCCTTGGCCCGGGAAATATAAAACTTCCCTTTTGAAGGTGGTGGTTTCCTGCTAATATGAATTAACACAAAAAAGCGTAAAATATCAATTAAGTTGCTTCGTTGAAGCTAGGTAGGGGAAAGGCTGGTTTTGGTTTTGATCGGAGGAACCGATGCGATTGCGATAAGCCGATGCGATTCTTGATAACCCGATCCGGTGGGTTCTAGGATCATGTAGGTTAGTTGCTTTGTGGGGGGTAGTTGTGTTGTTTGTAAATTTGTATATAGGTGGTATTAGGAAATAAGGTGATGAGAGGTAGATGAATGATAGTTAGAGGTAATATGCATCGTTGGGTAGTGGATTGAAATGGATTTAGGAGAATTTGTGATTCAAAGAGCATAAGAAATGTTATAACGAGAGGACATGCGAGATGTGACTTCTTGGTTTTGACAAAGATGCAAGTTGATCTCCTTTCTTGTAAAAATGCTTGGTTTCTTCACTCGTCTCTGCTCGGTCAAGTGAAGATCTGGACTCTTTTCGCTCCCGATGATCTCTGTTGATTCAAAAATCCTTTTCGACTGATCAAAAATGAAATTCCGATCCTTTGTTTTTGGTTTGGGGAGCCCATTTAGAGGGAACCGATGGCGGTTGCGTAACTGATGGCGGTCGAGTAGGAACCGGCATCGGTAAGGAAAAAGTAGGCTATTTTTAGTAAAATAGCCCACCTTCCTAACTTTTCTCAGAGAGATCGAGTTGCGGGCTTGGTCAAGTGGCTAGAAGGTCGGTTTTGGGTGCGAGTAAGGAGGCATTAGTTATGGATGTGAGTCTAGACCAAGTCATAGGTCTTAATTAGGTTAGTTTAGGGTTAGGGCTAGGTCATGATGAGGTGGCAAAATGAGGTGGCAGGTAAGGTGATGTGGATTTATCAATTCAAGGTAATTAATAAATAATTGTGTAAGGTTTAGGTGATGAGGTTAAGTTGCGAGATGAGATGCGGGTCACTGAGGGTCGTAAGACACAAATTTGGTGTCTACATTAGCCCCTTATTGTCGTGTAGCTTGTTTTGTAAAGCTGCGCGGACAATAATATGAAGTGGTTTCTCCTGTTAAGGGTATAGGTAATCCCCCTCAAATCTATCACAGTTGAGTGAGCGGGAAATCGGGGATAGGGTTGATAAAGGGTAAATGGGGTAGAGGGGATGGTAAGATGGTGGGGTAGGTCGAGGAAGCGAGACGCATGGTAAAATGCAATATACGACTAGGGTACATGATTTGTGAGCAAACCAGCGGTGCATAGGCAAAGGTCGATAGTTTATCCAAACAAGGGTGATATAATCACTGGTATCAAGGCATAGGAAGTAGCTCGGGGTATATAACGGGTAAGGTACAGGAGCGTTTAGGCGTGTTCGGCGGTACAAAATGGTTGGTTTGGTTGAGATAAGCGTCACGGTCTAGAGTCAAGCAAAGTTGGTCGACAGATCAAGTCGAGGACCCTAATCATGCTAAAACACGAGCAGGTGAGCTCGATTGAACAAAAAACTACGAGGATGGATGGATAAAAGTGGATGGCGTTGATTGTGGGTATGGTATTGAAGTGATACGGCCGTGGGTCGGGCCAAGTTGCTAGGTTACAGCCTTGGGTCGGGCCGGATGGTTAGGGTGAGGCCTTGGGTCGGGCCGGATGGGTAGGGTGAGGCCTTGGGTCGGGCTAAATGGGTAGGGTGAGGCCTTGGGTCGGGCCGGATGGGTAGGGTTGAGGCCTTGGGTCGGGCCAAATGGGTAGGTTGAGGCCTTAGGTCGGGCCTTGGGTAGTAGGTAGGTTGAGGCCTTGGGTCGGGCCGAATAGGTAGGTTGAGGCCTTGGGTCGGGCCGAATGGGTAGGGCGAGGCCTTGGGTCGGGCCGAATAGGTAGGTTGAGGCCTTGGGTCGGGCCGAATAGGTAGGTTGAGGCCTTGGGTCGGGCCGAATAGGTAGGTAGGTAGGTAGGTTGAGGCCTTGGGTCGGGCCGAATAGGTAGGTTGAGGCCTTGGGTCGGGCCGAATAGGTAGGGTGAGGCCTTGGGTCGGGCCGAATAGGTAGGTTGAGGCCTTGGGTCGGGCCGAATAGGTAGGTTGAGGCCTTGGGTCGGGCCGAATAGGTAAACAAATGGTGTTCAGCAAAGGTGGATATAGGTGATATGTGGTTAAAAAAGGGGCAAATGGTAAATAAGGGCAAAAAAATGGGGGAAAGTTGGCAGAAAAACCGATGTCGATTCTACATGACCGATATCGGTTAAGGGACCGATACCGGTTCATTAGGGCAAAATGAAACCGATATCGGTTAAGGGCGAAAAACCTATAAAAAGAAAAATACGGCTTGTCATTGTCACTTTGTTATTTTGAAAACCAAATTGACTTATCGGCGTGGAGTTGTTGAGATTGGAGGTTTATTGAGTGAGGTGGAGCTATTTTCTTTGGAGGAGTGAGTTGTTTGCGGGCGAGTGAGGAGGAGGCGTGCGGTTGATTGGCGGGGACCCCAGAGTAGAGTGGAGCCATGCACGCACGGCGGGAGGAGCGGGGAGGCTGGCTGGACCGGTGGACCACCACCACCCATCCCACCACGGCGGCGTGTGTCGTGCGGGTAGGCTTCGGAACTCTTTATTTTGTGCATTTGAATGGTATTAAGCGAAATTGGGGGTTTGGGTAGGAATTTACATTTTTAGGAAATAATGAGTAAATTGAGCGTAATTTGAAAAGCGAAGAGGATAGATGGGTAAAATAGGGCAAAGTCGAATTTGGGTGGGTAGGTTTTATGGTGTTTGGGTGGGTAGATAAGTATAAAAATGCAAAAATATGGGCGGGGGGGCGCGGGGGTTCGGCTCCCGGAAAATTCGGCGGCCGATGTCGGTTCTTTAGCGGCCGGCATCGATCGCAAATTGTGTGGGAGGTGTGTTGGTTTGGACCGGCGTCGGTCGTATGTCGGCCGGCGTCGGTTTGGGTTTGTTGGGTATGGGTGGGTTGGGTTTGGGTTGGTGGGTTGGGTTGGGTTTTGGGTTGGGTTGGGTGGGTGGGTTTTGGGTTGGGTTGGTTGGGGTTTGGGTTTTGGGTTGGGTTGGGTTTGGGGTTTGGGGTGATTTTGGGGGTGTTGGGTGTTTGGGTTTGGGTTTGGGTTGGGTTTTGATTTTGGGGTGGGTTGGGTTTGTTTTGTTTTGGGGTTGGGTGGGTTTGGGTTTGGGGATTTTGGGCTTTGGGTGGGTGGGTTTGGGTGGGGTTTTGGGTTTGGGTTTGGGTTGGGTTTTTTTGGGTGGGGTGGGTTTGGTTTTTGGGTTTTGGGTGGGTTTGGTTTGTAGGTGGGGTGAGTTTGGTTTTTGGGGGGTTTGGGTTTTGGGTGGGGTGGTAGAGAGTCGGGGTGTGGTCGGGGGGATAAAAGGGGGTTTAGAGGATAAAGTAGATGTTGTGATAAAAAGTAGGTCTAAGGATGTGGGTTGGTTTTGCAGGCACGTCAGCAGTTGACGATGCGGGATAGGATGCCCCCGCTGTTGGTGCGGATGAGACCACATGTGTCCGCAGCTCAGCTCAGGCGATCATGCGCGAGGTGGGACTCGGTGGAGTCAGAGTATAGAGCGATAGAGAGAGATCACGGCTGATGGTCGCCCTCATCGAGAGATGGGATCGGCGACCAATGTGTTCCATCTCCCCGGGGAGATGACTATCACGTTGGAGGATGTGTATCGCATCCTTCGACTACCTATCGAGGAGAGCGAGTCTTCGAGGTAGGTCGAGAAGCTGCCATGGACAGCATATTACGAGGTTTTGGAGATGCGGCGCGCTACTTACCTATCACTGTGCGTGAGCATTAGGTATGGTGACATGTGCGTGCGCATCGACACGAGACACGGGTGCATTTGTCTTGATGATGATTAGGATCACTGCTTCGCCCTCCCGGACTCGAGAGGGAGGCCGCTTTCCACGGGCGTTGATGGGGGTGTTGCTAGAGATGATTGAGAGCATACTTGCTTATGCGTGGGCACGGTGTATCACAGTGCGGCTCTCTGAAACTACAGGGTTATCGCCGGATGAGGTGATTCGGTATCATTCGACATTTTTGCTGCATTGTTGGGCATATGAGCACATCATATGCATCGAGGCGATAGGGTTACCCCAGCGGCCGGGGCCACGAGGTCATATACGAGATATGGCTTTCGAGAGGTGGTTGGGGGGTCGTGGGGGGCAGCCACGGCGGTTCTTGCGGGCGAGATGTGGCGTATTATAGACATTTATTAGAGGGCACTGACAGCGGTAGACATCGTATGGAGACCTTACGAGAGGTCATCACCCGCCTGAGAGGAGGCCGAAATACGATTCTGGTTGGATCAGTACACTTTACGGATAGCGGGACGGAGGCGGGAGAGTACGAGAGGATACCCCTAGAGAGGGTACGCAGGCAGATGGGGCTGCGACAGGATGAGCCACCTCCCTTCCCTCAGTACAGGAGGGATGATGTAGAGGCCCCACTACCTGCACCACAGCCCTTGGATCCAGATTGGGTTGCGAGAGAGGCAGCGAGATGATGGCGTAGATGATCTTTGGGTGCGCGGGAGCATACGGGGTTTGGTGGGCTGGTCGAGAGAGCGGCGAGGGTAGCACAGCCCGCCACGGCCCGAGACTTAGCGGTGGTGCGAGAGAGAGATCAGCTCGGGGCGAGAGTGCGGTTATTACGAGGGGGCTTGCTGCTGCTGCGAGAGCACGAATAGGAAGTCTTACGAGGGAGAAGCTAGCTTCGAGCTCGAGCACGAGCACGAGCGGCACCACCGGCGGCACAGCCACGAGTGCGAGTGCGAGTACGAGTGCAGAGCAGCGTAGTGCAGCTGCGCGGCTGCACGGCCGGCCCGAGCACGAGTACGAATACCACTTTGCGGCGGCGGCGGGCACCACGAGCACCACCATCACGAGCACGAAGTGCTTGGCGGTAGGAGTCGGGGACCAGCCCGATGCAAGCGGTGGCATGCAGGATAGATAGATACATGGAGGCGAGCGGAGGCCGTACTATCGGGATGTTCTTGATAGTACTGGGGCTGAAATGCTCAGCCATATGCGGCACACCAGGAGAGACCTCGCGTAGTCGAGAGATCGCGAGGAGTGCGCAGCCACGGCCGGCGTGTGCATTACGAGGGAGGGCGAGGCGCCACGAGGGACCAGCGAGGAGAGGTGCGAGGGTGGTGGGGAGGCGAGGATCCCCACATAGTTTTTGTATAGGGACATGGGGCCGGTCTGCGAGCGGTTGTGTTGATAGAGGCTGCGTGCCGTCATTTATTCATGTATGGATTCATTTATTCATTATATCCGGACTGCTGCGAGTCGAATGCGGGTTGTATATTTGATCCGACTGCGAGCAGTATATTTTGATATGAGGACGGCGGCTGCGAGCGAGTCGAGATTTTGGATAGTTATTGCGGCTGCGTGCCGGCTTAGTTGTATGATGAGATCACGAGAGGCCCGATCGGGGCATTGTTATATTTGAAAATTTGTATATATATATAGAGATGATGTTTTGATCCACATGCGGTGTTCAAAAATGTGTTTAAGTATTTTGTCGATGGTTTGTGATATAGAATGTAGGATGAGTTTAGTTGACATGTTGATATATGGATGATGTTGATGTTTTTGTTTTTGCACGTATATATGGATGACATGTTATATGATGAAATGTTGCATGTTGTGGGCTGGTTTTGTGACATTGTATATATATATATCGATGAGTTGGATCAAATGATGAGTTTTGGTTTTGTGTAGATGTGACTTAGTTGATGGTTTGTTTGTTTTTGTAAAATAGATGATGTTATGGACATTGTAATGATATGTGTGGTGGATGGAGAAATATGGATAATGGTGTTGTTATGCGGGGAAAAAAGGCGGGCGCGACAAAAAAATTAGGTAGAAAATGAAGAAAAAGAACCATGTTGTAAAAGATGAGGTCTATAACCGATATCGGTTAGGTAACCGATGTCGGTAGATCTTGTAGCCGATATCGGTTACATAACCGATCGGTTATTTAGGTATGAGCTTTTCTAAAAATAAAAAAGCTAGGGTGGTGACTTAAGTTCTAATTTTGAGAGCCATGCGAGAAGTTAAATACGTGAGCGTGGCGCTTTTTTGGCCAGTGAGACATGTAATTGCATGAGAGATTTGAGTGATTAGGAGTAAAGAGCGGGGAAAGTGATTGTGATCGAGATTCGAGAAGACAGAAAGGCGGAGTTTGAAAAAGGTGGTGATAATGGCGGGACGAGGAGAAACATCCAGCGAGGCGGGGACAAGAGGAAGACAAGGGCCACCTCAAGCTCTGCAACCCAAGAGGTAACGTTTTGTTTGTGATTTGACTTTTGCATGTTTTATGAATAAGATGGGGAGAGTATGTGGGTAGATATGAGAAAGAAAAGATGATAACAAGGGTTATAAATGGGGTGAGTGTTACGTGGTAGGTAATCGAGGGTTTGGGTATGTGTGTATATCTGAAGAAAGGAATAAACGAGCAATTTATTTATCGTAGGTGGTTGTTTAGGCAAGGTGTATGAAAAATAACGAGGACCGATATCGGTTAGGGATAACGGTATCGGTTACTCAACATTATCTGAGTTAGTTTGTAAGCGATCTGCGGTTCTTTGTAGGAATTTCTAGAATTTGAGAAAAAACCGGGGGATTGGAGGAATTGAATGGTTTTTGTTATTTGGATGTATGCGGCGAGGCGGGGTTGAGGATGAATGATAGTGTACAGTATTGTTGTCACGAATCGGCGGATGTAACGCCATTTGAATGGACATTGATAAATCGTTTGGGGTTAAGTGGAATCGCTATTATTCACGAATCGCACGTAACCATGCTATGTTACGGCGTTGATTGAGAGATGGAATCACGAGACAAATACCTTATCGCAGCAGGGGAAATAGCAGTAACATTGGAAGATGTGTTCCGTATTTTGAGACTCCCAATTACGAGGAAAACAGTATATCAGGCATTACCTAGCGCGGCACGGGGAGCGATATAGCAATGATATTTGGTCCATACGCACGAGATTTAACACACGGCGAGGTTTGTCATTTACGTATGGGATAATGTATACGGCACATCACGAGGAGACAAGGTTAGCGATAATATTAATGATAGCGGTAGGGTATTATGCATTACGAGGCGAGAAGGGGAAGATTTCCAAAGGCATTGATGTGTGTTATTTGGGAGATGATAGAAAGGGCGTGGCGTTTGCATGGGCACTGCATATTTGGCGGAGCTATATGAGGGGTTTATGGGCTTGTAGGTGAAATCACGAGAAGCGACTTTGGATTGTTCATACTTATTACCTTTGTTGGGCCTATGAGCACATTGTTTGTGTGCGACCAATAGCCGACCCATCGATCGGGGAGAGCCGGAGATACGAGAGGTTGGGATTGAGACGATGGGTCAGAACGAGAACAGAGGCAAGATCCCGAGGCCGTGACGGGTGACATTGAGTATTATAGGTAGGTATGGGAGAGGGGACGCGATTGCGGATATCATTGGCGGCCTTACGGGAACTATATGGTAAGTAGAGAATATAGGCGAGGAGTTGAGGGTGTAGAGCGATTGAGGTGGATCGCAGGGCACAGGCCAGGTGAGTATGAGAGGATTCCTCTAGATCGCGTGCGGCGACAATTTGGATTTGTGCAGGATATACCCCAGGCTTATAGACCCTATATGAGGATCGATGCAGAGGCAGTATTCTCACCTCCCCAGCCAACACCTCCAGAAGGGCCTGAAGAGGTAGCAGCCGATCGCAGGGTAATGGATGCGGGAGCAGCGAGAGGCTATAGATTATGGTGGGTAGAAGAAGCTGCGAGGTATACGTGATCGTCGACATAGCGGTGATTACAGCGAGAGGGATCATCTGCAGCGTTTGGTTCAGCAGCTCCAAACGCAGGTGAATGAGACAAGAGGATTGTTAGTGGTTGCGGAGTCACGGGCGGAGAGACTAGAGGCTGGAGTCCTCCATGCGAGAGGGCGTATTCATATGTTACAAGAGAGATTGGCGAGATCGGTGGGCGGTACCAATAGCCGTGGTACCATTGAGGACGAGAGAGGCTGGCGAGAGGGTCGCGATCACGATCATCGCCTAGTTCGGGATGAGGCGTGAGGTCTAAATAAATGTTAGCAAGGTATAAGAATAAATAAAAGTCCGACACTGCGTGTCGATGATAGAGAAGATGTATTTGTTTAACATCTAAATAAAATGAGATATGTATGTTGATTTGAGTTATAATAATAAGAATGTTTTCGTTTTGACTTTCGGTGTTTTGAAAAAGGATAAAGAGGAATGTGATAAAATAGAAATACACAAAAATATTTATATTTACCACACATGATAGGTTATGGTAGGGGATGGTCGAGCTAACCTTGGGAGACCCCATGTCTCGAAGTCTGCCTACATAGCCCATTGCACAAAGCAAGGAGGGCCTCGGACCGATGTAGTTCTCCCTTAGGATCGGGGAGAGGTGAATTCGAGAATTTAGTACGGTTTAGGCAATTGGTTGATTGGTAAGAATATTGATATTAATATTGGTAAGGTAAGGTTGTTGGTGTCGGAAATGAATTGGTGATGTTGTAAAAGGTATAAGGAAGCGAAAGTTAGCCTACCCAAGTGGTAGGGAACCATGTCTGATTAAGATCAACACAATCCTAGATGCGAGGAAAAGCGGAAAAGAGTGCTCGTAGGTGAAAAGAGCTAAACAAACCACCAAACGTAGAAGCGAGCTTGAAGCCCTAGGTACCGTGCATAGGCGAGAAGTCCATAGGTGAAAAGAGTTGTATGATCACATGATATATCGGGTGAACGTTACGTCCCTTGAGTTGAAACAAATGGTGAGGTGAGGTGGATGATATAGGTGAGTCTGAGAGAATTTATTACAAAGTGAGTGTTACGGCGAAAGAGAACCTACCCTAAATAGACAAGTCCATGACCCAAAAAGTTCTTTTGAATGAGGCCTTTATTTTCTTGAATATAGGCGATCGATGCGGGAAGTCTCTGAGGATATTGATTGTGCTATTCTTGAGGTCTTCACTGAAGCTGATCAATGCGAGAAGCTTCGATAAAGGCTATTGTGTATAGCATTTGTCCTTGAGGAGCGATCTATTTATAGTAGCGAGATATGATTTTAGTGCATATTTGTCCTTCGGGAGAGCGATCTATATAGAATAGCAGCAATAATTTGGCATATATTTGTCCTTCGAGGAGCAGTCTATATATAATTTAGATAGCTAGATGTTCTTTTGGCGTGAAGCATCTAGTTTGGTAGGAAGTTTGACTCAAGAAAATCCCATAAGAATACGGCTTATTTTAATACTTTGAAGTCATGGACTAGACTAAAAAGGGGAAGGCATCGTTTAGGTGAGGTGAGAATCAAACTATGTGAGCTTGATTTTATTATGAGGTGTAGGAAACGAAGTGCATGTGGTGGTATGTGAGCTCAAGGGACGAGCGGCAGGTAGATAAGAAGTGATATAACACTAAATTCAATAGTAGAATGGTCGAAGATGCGAGGCATTAAGGGGTTCGAGCTCGAGCTTACCATTAAGCGAAGCTAAGCGATAAGTGCACGATCCATAGGTGTGAGTGATTATGTAAGGCCCAATCGATTGGGAGCAAATTTTCCACGTTTGCTCTTTTCTAGTTTGGTGACATGTTGATTCTCTTTGAGGACAAGATCACCAACCTTAAAAATACGCTCATGAAGTCGCTTATCATAAGCACGTTTGATGCGTTTTTGATAGATTTGAAGGTGATCAAAGCTGTAAGGCGGCGTTCGTCAAGAAGCTCAATTGGGCTACGCTCTTGGCGGAAATCATCGTTGGTGAGAATATCCTGAAGAGATATTCTAAGGGAGGGTATTTGTATTTCGAGAGGCAAAACAGCCTCGGTACCGTATACCAAAGAAAAAGGTGTGGCATTAGTAGAGGTACGAATGCTAGTACGATAAGCCCAAAGGGCAAAGGGAATGTGATCGTGCCAATTTTTGCCGGAGTCATTGACAACTTTCATGAGGATTTTGGTTAGGGTTTTATTAGAAGATTCAGCCTGACCATTGGCCTGTGGATAGTAAGGTGATGAGAAACTAAGTTTGATACCAAAGTTGTCACAAAGGTCTTGTAACAACTTGTTTTTAAAAGATTTACCATTATCTGTTATTAGGCGATGAGGAATACCAAAAGCGGCGAGATAATGTGATGGTTAATGAATTCGACAATTTTTTTCTTTTTAGTTGAAATGAGTGGAATAGCCTCCACCCATTTTGTGTAATATTCGGTTCTTTGTGATAATCCATCGGTGGCGTTGTGAAGAGGGCGGGTGAATCTCACCAATAAGGTCTAAACCCCATTGTGAGAAGGGCAAAGATCTCGGCGACACTGGAGCGGGTGGCTAGGAGTATGTTGAAGGTTGGCATGTTGTTGACACATAACACAACGCTTAACATATTCGTAGCGATCGTTATTGAAGTAGGCCAATAATAACCAAGGCGAAGGATTCGTTTAGCCCGCAGCGAAAGCCACTAAAATGTCCACCACAAATACCGTCATGGACTTGTTGGATGGTATGGGTGATCTCATGCCGGTGAGACATCGAAGGAGGATGCCATCAAAGCCACGTTTATAAAGGAGTCCCCCATAACTACATAATGAGAAAGCGCGTTTAAGAAAAGCACGTTTACAGTACTAGTAAGGTCGGAAGGGAGAAGCGAGAGGTTGTAAGGTAGTCATGGAATTGGTGATACCAAGTATCCTGCGAGTTAGAGAACACGGTATTTATCGTACAAACAACCGGGGTTGAATAAGATGGGGCAAAGAGTTGTTGGACCAAGACAAAAATGTCGAGTCGAGTTGATGAGGCTGGAATTTGCGAGGCTAAGCAAGCCATAGTATCATAAATTTGTTAGTAGAGCGTGGAATGGTTTGGATAGAATAGTGAGTAAATAAGGCTAGAAGCGAATCCACGTAGTGTTTGTATTTTGAAGTTCCTCATTTTGCATTGGTAGATGCCCATAGCTTGATTGACTACCAATTGAGAAGTCGCAAAAATATTGATAGATTTGATACCTAAGTGCGCGTATGACACGGAGACCAGAGCAAGGGCCTCGTATTCCATTTGTATTATTAGTGCGAGGAAATCGAGTCGGAATGAAAGAGGCATAGGCTCGGCGTCGAGAGGAATAAGAACAACGCCGGCTCCTCCACCGCGTTGGCATTTGGATCCATCGAAGAAGAGAGTCATTGGATACGACTCCTCCTTGAGTGAAAGAGTGGCGATGAGTTCGTCGGGGAATGTAAAATTGGTAAATTGTTCCCCAGGTAAAGGGGCTTCCATGAAGTTGGTCTGCGATGGTTTGTCCTTTGATTGATTTCTGGTGGACGAACTCAAGGTCGAGGTCGGCGAGGAGCATGAGCCATCGGGCGATGCGTTGGTTTAGATGAGGTTTGGCATACATGTAATGGATGGGGTCCGTGTTGGTGATGACGAAAGTTTTGTGATTCAGAAGGTAGTGTCGGAGCTTGGTAGCCACGAATGATAGGGCTAGGCACAACTTTTCTACATGTGTATACCTAGTCTCATAATCCACCAAAGTCGACTTATATAATAAGCGGCTTGTTCTCGATTCTCGAGTCACGATGTGCAAGCATGGCCCCTACGGCGTGGTCGGTGGCGGAAAGGTAAAGGTAGAAAGGGCGGTCGTCTTGAGGTGGGATAAGCACGGGTGGTGCGAGAGATAAGTTTTAAGAGCCTCAAAAGGCTTGGTGGCACTCTTGGCTCCATTGAAAATCAATGTCCTTCTTAAGGAGGTGATGGAAAGGTTGACATCGATCGAGAGTTGGGAGATGAAAGCGTCGGATAGATTGGAGCTTACCTTGTAAACTACGTGATTGTTTGAGATTGGTAGGTGGGGGCATTTCTATGATAGCTTTGACTTTAGATGGATCGACCTCGATGCCATGCAAAGAGAGGCGATAAAACCAAGAAGCTTTCGAAAGGACACAAAGACACATTTCTTTGGTTGAAGGCGGATGAGAATATTGTAGTAGGCGATCAAAAATAATGGTTAAAACATCGAGATGTTCAACTGCGATGTTTAGACTTGCCAAGAAGATCGTCGGCGTAATCTTGAGGATAGTGTGCATAATGTCATGAAAAATGTAGGTCATAGCCCGTTGATAGGTCGCACCGGCATTCTTAAGGCCAAATGGCATTACGGTATGAAGGTTCCCGAGGAGTTATGAAGGTAGTTTTGTGTTGATCGGCGGGAGCTGACCAAAATTTGGTTGTATCTGAAAAGCCATCCATGAGAGAAAGCATTTCATGACCTGCGGTGAGATCAACAAGTTGGTCAATACTAGGTAGGAAGTCATCCTTAGGGCAAGCGAGGTTAAGATCCGGAAATCCGTGCATATCAGAAGTCCCCGTCGCTTTAGTAGCGAGTGCGATGTTAGAAATCCATTGAGGATAGTCGATAGGCAAGATGAAGGAAGCGAGAAAGAAGTCGTTGAAGCTCTTCTTTGACCAAGAGGGCAATGCGTGGATGCATTTTCTCGGTTTTTGTTTGAATTGGTTTGGAATCGGGGTTTAGAGTGATGTTATGGACAGCGATGGTAGGATCAATTCTGGCATGTCGGCGTAGGACAGCGAAAGCTTGGTTGCGAGCACGGAGGAAAGTAGTAAAGGCGACTTGTTACGATGCGTTAAGGGATTGTCGATCTTCACAATGTGAGATCCTCCTCCGTGTGGATGTTGATTTCTATAGTAGATTCATTCGGCATGGTTTGGGTTTGAGATGGTAAGGCTCGTTGAATATAAGAATCATCGCGCTTGAGTAAGTGAGGATGGAGTCGTCATCCTGACACTCAACAACATTAATCAAAGGTGAATCCTCTTTGATCATGTCTGGATACAGAAGGGGAAGAGAAGATGGGTCCTCATTATCGCGTTGATAAGTGAGAGGACCTATGAAGATAGCATTTATGAAAAAAAAAAGTTAGGAGGGATAGATTCAGGGTCTATAGATTCTGTGGGTGATGATGGCAAAGTGGGTGATGATGGTTTGGTAGGGGTGACGTCGTCTTCTTCCAGAATACAGCTGACACGAGGTGTCTCCTGTGTAGGTGTTTCAGGAAAACCGAGACCACTGCGATCATTATGTTTGCGTGTGGTGATGGGGATGAGCGTATGTCGGCCTTGTTCATAAAGACCAAAACCAAAGCCTTTCAAGCACGTGCGAGTCAAGAAGGTGAGGCGAAGCGGCGATTTGTCAAGTATTGAAAATCAGATTGGAAGGAACCACACCAAGAGGAGGTTCGGGGGTAATGGAGGATGCGTCGTCAACCCCCACGTTAGGTTAGTGCGGCGATGGGGTGGTCGTAAGAGATTACTCCCCACGCGCAGTCGTAGGTGGGATGTGCATGTAATTGTCCGTACTCTGCTGTGGGGTAGGGAAAGAACTAACGTTATATAGGCGGTACTCCCCAGCGTAAGGCGTTGAAAAACATCTACTAAGGGGTCGGAGGTTGGGATGTTAGGCTGCGGGAAGGAAGTGGTTTTGCGCGGTGGTTTCATCGGTTGAAGGCGTAGGCGCGGTTGAGGTGGATGGTTGAGGTACATTTGAAGAGGATGGTTGGGTTGAATGTATGGGTGTCTTGATTGGTATAAGCACATCGTTAGGGCGGTATAACATATTGCAGGTTTTAAAGGGGGGAGGATCAGCTTTTACGGTGTAGGACTTCCCCTCGTACTCAAATTTTATGCATCTATGTAATGTTGAGGAACGCATCCCATGGCCGGATCGAGGCGACCCAGTGATATATTATATTGGAACTCTCCCTCAAGGACATAGAAGAGTTCGGGTAAAGTCGTGGTCTACCGAATGTTGAGGATCACGGTGCCTAAGGTAGAGGTAATAGCGTCATTGAATGACCGCATGACATGATGGGGTTGGCACACATGTAGCTAGAAGGGATATTCATTTGTTGAAAAGCTTTTGAAGAGATGATGTTTGCTAGCACCCCGTCAATCATAACACGGCGTACACGAATGTCCCGGGCGTAGGTGAGATGAGCGAGGCGAGTCGGGATCTTACATGTACCAAAATCGACAATTTCATCTTGAGCCAGCTGCGGCAGCTTGTGGTACGAGAGAGAGAAGTGGTTGGGGCGGTGGGTTGTTTGGTGAGAGAGCAACGTGATTGGGTGTTAGAATGGGAGCAACGGGAGGGTTTCATTAGGTAAGACCTCGATCCCCTGAAGAATTTCAACGAGAGCTTGTCGATGAGATTGAAAAGTCGAATGAGATCATATAGTGTCATTTTACGGGTGATTGGTGAAGTTTGTTTGATCATGGCTCGATGGGCAACTCCATTAGAGGCGGGGTAAGCGGGTCCACGAATAACCACTTTGGGTGGTGGTGCAATCGGGATCTTTAGACGGGAAAGAGAGGCGCGAGGTGTGCTTTCTTTCGCTTTCTCGTTGTTTTTCTGCGCTCGAGTAGCAACACTAATCATATTAATCTCGTAAACTTTGAGATGAGGAAGATGGTTGGGATAAATTATGGTCTTGAGGTGGGGTTGTAATAATGATAGATCGTGGTGAGGCGGGGATAGATGGTATAGGAGAGGGTGAAGCTAAAGGTCTCTCCCTTCGTAAGTTGTCTTTCTTAACCTTTCTATCTGGGAGAGGTGACTGACGAAGGATGGTTTTTAAAGCTTTGCATCCCTCCACATCATGTCCTGGTGTGCGGTGATAAGCGCAGATTTTAGACTCATCGTAACCTACAGGCCGAGGTTTAGACGGGTCATAAGGTCTAAGTGGGGGTAGGGAAATGGTCGCATTCTCTACCAACATGGCAAGGATTTTAGCGTAAGATCCTTTGAGTGGGTCAAAATCGGAGGAGGATGAGGGTATTGGTTGTGTGGGTTTCGGTAATGTTTGGGCGTGGCTGGTTCGTATGGGTGGTGGTTTAGCCAAGGGGTGTTGACACGTGGTTTTCACTAAACGTGGTTTCTTTGGCGCAGGAGCTACGTTCATTTGGTTAGATGATGAGGCTACAGATGACATGGTAGCGGGAAACAACCACGGAGAAAGGGGAGTGACAGAAAATAAATCCTTTGATGATGGAGTTTGTTTAGGGTTGATGGGTGGACAGGATACGTGGGGTGATAATGTTGATATACCCTTAGATCTGTATGGGTGCGAAGGCGTATGTCGTTTTGAAGAGCGCGGGAGGTATGATATATTGGTGCGAGGTGGAAGGATGAGGTCCCGATATGGAAGGTAGGTATGGCGATGATGGTTTTGATTGTGATAGAGGCACGGGTTGAGTGTGTCTCTAGGTGGCGGGCGGCTTTATTCTTGGACAAATCTAGTCGCTTAGGCGGGTGTGTTAGGCCCAGGTATGGGTAAGGTCCCAGCGTAGGGGAAGATTTGGCTAAGTTAATAGAAGTGGACGAGGCATTTGGTAGAGTGAGGGGGTGAAGGTGAGAACATGGGCATTTTAAGCACATAAACACTTCGGGTATATGGTGGAGGTCTCGGGATCGGTCATTTGCATTTGAGTAGAATATGGCGTACTCAAGCGTTCCCATAGGATTTGTCATCATCCTACGGAGAATGGCAGTCTTGAGTTTGAATTGTAAATTTAGTACGGAAGAAAGGTGGGTTGTGATTCCAGTCCCTTTGTGGGTGTGATACGAGTGAGTAGATGAGGCCTTTGTATCAATAGATGTTAAGAGGTCAACCGGTCGTTGAAAAGATTTAGGCGATGAAGAACTAATAGGTAAGAGGGCGTGTTCGAGAGGATCCGTCATGGTTAAAGAATTTGGTGATGTCGGTGCAAGAGATTTCTCGTCTAAGGATGTCAAAAAGGAGTGGCGTACCTTCCTCTTGTGCAACAAGAGTGGTAGAAGGAAAAATGCGGGAAATAGATAGATTAGATAACATCCGTTCGCGATCTTGTAGGGATGTGGTATAAGCGAGACTCATCGATGGGAAGAGAGTGCAGGCGATTAACTCCTTTATGGGTAAAGGAATGATTTCGCTTTGGTTCGATGGTGGTAAAGGAGGTTCGGGCTCTGTGTTAGTGAAGAGGCTTGATTCAAAATTTTCTCGATAGAGGCTTTTGGGTAGGTATCGAAAGCTGCATGGATCTCATGAACACTCTCCTCGGCTAAGATATCTGGTTTGTATTCTTGTTGGGAGAGTGATTCGGGAATGGTTTGTTGAAGATTTTCAAATTTCGGTTGGCGGGGGCATTAGGATTATCGAGGTTATATCCCTGCGTCGACCATTTCTGCACTATGTTTTTCAACATCTTGCAGTTCTCATGTTGTGTCCCTTCACGCGGTGGAAGATTCTGAAGTCATTTTCTTTGTACCGAGGAAGGTATGGCGCGAGTGGAATCAAACCGGAATGAGGTTTAACGGGAGGTAATGTAATGGCTCTGCTTTGAGCAATTTTCCAATATCACACCATATGTTTCTCCCGAGGAGTGTAGTTGATGGGCTCGGCTTTGTACTTATAGGTGGTTTTGGTGGGGTATTAGACGGTGTTTGAGATTTAACCATCACCGCGTGGACAGCTCCTTTTGATTTAGAAGAAGTGGACGCGTGAGGAGTGGTGGTATTTGGTTTATTGGTAGAATCGGGAGTTCGGAAGTGGGGTTTTGTTGTGACCGCAATTTTCTCTTCTCTAAGGCTCGAATTTCTAGTTTAGAGCCATGGTAAAGGCCTCATCAAATGTGCGGAAAGTTTGAATTTGAAGAGTAGGAGAAATGTGCTTAGCACATGCCCGTGTGAAAAGTTCGATAAGTTCGGCTGAGGCAAGGCATATGTAAGTTGGTTGATAAGGCCGCCATCGTCAGCGAAATCTGCGATAGATTCGTCTTGAATTGTCGGATGGCATAAAGGTCGGTGATGGATACTTTCTTAGCAATGTTAATGGAGAAGTGATCGAAAGATTGGGCTAGTTGGTTAAAAGAGAAGATTGAGTCTTTGGGTTAAGCTTTGTACCACTCAAGGCGGGTCTGATAAGGACATGGGAAATGTGCGGAGTAGTGAGGCATCATCATGGGCGATCAAATAACAAGCATGTCTAAATGATCATGAAGTTTGTTGAGGATCCTCTTTACTATTAAAAGCGAGTAAATTTTGGTAACTCCCATTGAGGAGGATATGAATGAAGGGGACGAGAAGGGTGAATGGGCTCCCGACAAACTTGCTCGTATGTCAAAGCGCTACGACTTCCCGACACGAAGCCTCAGTTTTGCATTTTGTCCATCATTTGTTTGATGAAATCTGTGGTTGGATGAGATGATGGTGCGGTTGTGGCAAGCGGAGGCAAATTGGGCCAAGGGCCTCCCTTTGGACAATGGTGGGGTTAAGTGTTGATAAGGTATGGAGGATGAATATGTTGAGGCGACGAGAATAGGGATGTCCCATATAAGGTGTTGAGGTTCTTTGGATACGTGTATGGGAATGAAAAGGTAGGCGGAGCTTGAGAAGGAAAGCTCGTGTGGATAGGTGGCGAGAGAGCAAGTCATGAATGGAGTAGTCTGCAAGAGAGATGAGGTAGGGGCGGTCGGTGGTAATGATATGTGGGGTCAAGATTAGCAAAGAAAAGCCAATCGAGTCGTATGAACCTCACGAAGCTGTCGGATTGGGAGATGGGGCTAGAGAGGTGCGGAAGCAAGGCGGTGTTATCGGGCGGAGTGGGGGCTAAATGAGCAGCTATACTAATAGGCATGCCAACAAAGAGCTGACCATCGGGCGTACGGTCGGGGGTATGGGACAAATAGTATTATGCAGCGCTAGAATTAGCATCCAGAAACTTGGCAAAGTCCTTGTCTCCTACGGGAATTTGGGGATCTCTTTGGTAGTGTCAGTAGGATTCCCCACGAGAATGTGAAAGGGTGATTCGGGTAAAGAAAGCAGAGCAAGCATGTGAAACCATGGCGGCGGCTTGCTTTGAGTGATAACAACCATGGACGCCAGTGTTCACGGTAGGGTTTCAATCTATCAGGAGCAGAAACAAACCTTAGAATGGTGAAATTGGCGTAGGTTCTTTGGTTTGTCGGGGGTTGAAGAAAAGGCGAACCGATATCGGTCTAGTATCCGATGTCGGTTATACTATAGCTTGACGTCGGTCGGGTAACCGATGTCGGTGTAAAATCAGGTTAACAAGATATAAAAAGGCTGCTAATTTGATTTTTAACAACGTTTAGTATATTTGTCAATTATTGATCACGAGAAGACAAAGTATGAGAAAGAAAGCGAGAACTAAAAACAAGCAAGATGCACACACAAATCAGAGATTAACCCTAGGGTTAATTTTAATTATCGTGGGCTTATGCCTTTAGGCGTAGAATGATGTGAGAATCCTAAAAACAAGAGACTTAGGGAAATGTCAAGTTGTTTTGGCTTATAAGGTTACCTCAATCGGGCGGAGGAATACCGCGGAAAAAGGGGGATGTTTGAGTGTTGTGTTAATTGTGAAGTGATTCGGTATGTGTTGTGCGGTGAATGTAAGATTAATTTCTGTCAATACCGTGGATATCACCCCCACGTGTACGACACATTACTTAATCTCGTTCACTAGAATTGAAAAACAACAAGCGGGAATGCGATGCACGTGTTTTAAACCCAAATCGAAAATTATATTCGATGAAGCAAAAGAGATGACTTTCACTAATGCGAAACTAGGAAAGCAAAGCAAATTCTTTTACCAAAATATACAAAACCTTATGAATATCTTTAGAAGAAGAAAACAGCAAGTATGCTTCCTAAAATGAAAATAAGCAAGAAAAAGAAACCCAAGATGGGTCCCACCAGTCGTGCCAAAATGTTTCACTCGGAATGTTTCGTTCCTTTTAGAAAGCAGAGATAAGGTTAGGGGCTAGGAGGAATACTGTAGAATGTCGAGATGGTGTGCGCGTACCGTAGAGAAAGATCGGGTGATTGCGAAGAACTCCTTTTTGTCTTGGAAGGACTACTACAAATAAGAACACAAGACCACAAGATTTTGATTAGACAATAAATGAGAAGCGCCTTGGGCCGGGAAATATAAAACTTCCTTTCGAAGGTGGTCGGTTTCCCTGCTAATATGAATTAACACAAAAAGCTATAAAATATCAATTAAGTTGCTTCGTTGGTAGGTAGGGGAAAGGCTGATTTTTGGTTTTGATCGGAGGAACCGATGCGATTCTTACGCGATGTTGCGATTTCGATAACCGATGTCGATTTGCGATAAGCGATATCTAGGTGGGTTCTAGGATCTGTAGGTTAGTTGCTTTGTGGGGTAGTTGTGTTGTTTGTAAATTTGTATATAGGTGGTATTAGGAAATAAGGTGATGAGAGGTAGATGAATGATAGTTAGAGGTAATATGCACGTTGGGTAGTGGATTCGAGAAATGGATTTAGAGAATTTGTGATTCAAAGAGCATAAGAAATGTTATAACGAGAGGACATGCGAGATGTGACTTCTTGGTTTTGACAAAGATGCAAGTTGATCTCCTTTCTTGTAAACGCTTGGTTTCTTCACTCGTCTCTGCTCGGTCAAGTGAAGATCTGGACTCTATTTTTTTCGCTCCCAATGATCTCTGTTGATTCAAAAATCATTCGACCTCGATCCAAAAATGAAATTCCGATCCTTTGTTTTTGGTTTGGGGAGCCCATTTACAGGGAACCGATGGCGGTTGCGTAACCGATGGCGGTCGAGTAGGAACCGGCATCGGTAAGGAAAAAGTAGGCTATTTTTAGTAAAATAGCCCACCTTCCCTACTTTTCTCCCGAGAGATCAGTTGCGGGCTTGGTCAAGTGGCTAGAAGGTCGGTTTTGGGTGCGAGTAAGGAGGCATTAGTTATGGATGTGAGTCTAGACCAAGTCATAGGTCTTAATTAGGTTAGTTTAGGGTTAGGGCTAGGTCATGATGAGGTGGCAAAATGAGGTGGCAGGTAAGGTGATGTGGATTTATCAATTACAAGGTAATTAATAAATAATTGTGTAAGGTTTAGGTGATGAGGTTAAGTTGCGAGATGAGAGCTTGAATTTATTTAAACTCCCGATCACTGCAAGTACATATGCTTTTCAATGAAAGAGTACTAGTTTCATATTCTTCCAAGCCTTAAATGAAGAAAGCAATTGGTTGTTCTAATCCTTCTTTGTTTTGTTGTGCTAGGATTGCAAAATTGTGTCTCCACCACCAAAGGCGTATAGCATGAAACCCTGGAGAAGTCTGGATTGATGAGAGTGGGAGCTTGGGATATAGCCTCTTTTATTGCCTCAAAACTTGCCTTGCCTCTTTTAAATGCCATATAGCCTCTTTTATTGCCTCAAAACTTGCCTTGCCTTGCTTGGGATATAGCCTCTTGTAAATGCCATGCTCTTTTTTAACATTAGCGTTATTGGCTTTACGAGAGTGTAAAGTTTGGAACAAACTTCATGATTCGTAACATCCTCATTTTAGACAATAGAACAAGTCAATTTTATTTTTTTGATAAATGCTTCACTGGTTCTAAATACATAATTTAGAACTCACAAATCAAACAACCATTCATATAACAGAGATAACCATATGTAGTGTAATGACTCTAAGGTACCTCCGATCTATTCATTCCATGACTCGGTAATCTACCAATCTATTCATGAGTAATAAGAGTTGGCATTTTTATTTAACACATCACTCTTGCGGTTCTCTTCCCTATTCTGGGATTCAGAATGCTCTGTCCAAGGAACCTAACTGAATAACTGTTACCATTATTCATCGGCATCTCATCCCTTAGACCAGGTGACTCAGGACAACGCAATCAGCAGCTTGCGATACTTTGGCCAAAGATTTGAAACATACTGCTTATGTCTCATATTCCTTAACGGCATACTCGTCAATCTAGAATACATCCTTCACCCCATTCCTATGTTATGTAGAATGTCTTATACCGACTTCTGTCAGTCCCTATTATCCCAAGTTAATCACTCGGGAACGGATTAGTAAGGTGACAACGTTATATGGATGCTCCCGAGGACTAGGGATAAGATGACATACTGGGTCAATCCTAATTAAACCAGTGTGTCAAGATACCCCGAGTCTCCTAGGCAGCCATATAACGTGACCACATTCCTAATCGGTCCCTGAGTAACTCGTTCGAGATCAAGATGTAAATCTTAGCGATCAATGCAAAGGGTGTCATCATAAGTCACCTACATTATTGTAACTTCAAGAAGATCCTAATCTTCTCGGAGGTACAACCCTACGATTGACTTGTCTTTGTTAACCTTTAAATCCGCCTCGAAAAGATCTACTTATTAATAAGTGTTATGCACACTAAGTTTAAATTACATTAAAGACGTTCCCCTAAGGTTAGCCTTTCCCGATCCCTGGATTCCTCATCCTAGGATGACCTTTCTCAATAAAACCCATTACACAGAGGAGTTATTAAGGCCAAGGTCTCATCAAGGAGTTCATAGAATATACATAATTCTAAAACAACGGAATTGGACAATATCTCATAAACTTCACATGAGATTGCCATCTGAACCCCATTAGGTTTATATCAGTTCTCATAACTGAATTTATATCATACTTATTAGTATCAAGATATAAATGATTCAGAATCCAATTAAATGTTGTCCTGTCATAATCAGGACTAGGGATTAATAATTTAATTCAGTTTGTTTAGCGTTCTGCTTAGGTATATTTTAACCCTATCTTCCAAAAAGACAGTTACCTAAATTTCAATTTAGCTTCTGATAGAACATACTAGAACTGCTAAACAATCATAAGAATTCAATCACATATTCTTGTAAAGCTTACATTGATAATCACCAAAGTCTCCAAATTATATAATAATAACAATGCTCTTTAGATCATTTGAACCGAAGAAGGTCAAACTATCAAGATAAGAATACAAACACATAAGTAACAATATCAATTTCCATTCCTTTCAGAACTAATCAAATACATTTTATGCATTCAGCATACTTGATACAATATTCAATGGAAGAAGAACATCTTTCCTCAAATAGTACATTTAGAGAATCAAACTGCAATTCATCATAAACCAAGTTAAACAATCTGAACATCCTATCAGATCTGCATGCTTTTACCACTTACGGCGACCATCTGCAAAATTTGTCAACATGGGTCAGTTCGATGAACTGAGCATGATAAGCACTAACTCTTAAAACAATTGCAATCCACCAACTATTTTCATTAAACAACCTGTTTAAATGAGATCATTTCACCAAACTAGTATACATATTTCAGACTATGCTGATGTAATACAAAAATGACCACAAACGTGTAACTCTATTATCATTACAGAATAGTCCTAAATACTTCCCAAATATTTCATCACAATATTAGAAATCAAGAAGAATGAAAGTATCCATATCATCTATCCATCTGAATTCCAAAAATAGAAAACTTCAGACAGATCATTTCATTCAACAGTAAAAGGAATATCATAATAAATCATGATTCCGTACATAGGTTCAAAACAGTTCCAACGGTTAGATAAAAATATCATCATATATTTTCATAACAGAAGAGAAAGAAAACAAGTCATTCAAATTTCCCTTCAACAAGCTCATGACTGTACCATTTCCTTAAATGGAAAACATTCACCTTACATGCATGCGAAAAAGTCAGACAAGTCACAAGAAGAATCACTGTTTTGTTAACATCAAATATAACAAAACTTCTGTACAGTAGCTATCACGCCAATAGTGATGACTATCTACCAAACAGACTCCACATGACCTTCCACATGAAATAGCCAACAAGAAGATATTCCCCACGTCACCCGTCGAGGTGCAGTCGACGGCTCATAGTTCAATCAAGCTTAAGGCAGGATAGTCATGCAACAGAATACATAAACACGACTACAATCCCATACATTAACCTATAGTCCCCTTCTAGTTCATAATAAACACTACAAGGCTTTCGGACCCAAGGTCGAAATCAAAGAGCTTCAATTATTTGCAGTCAACAATAGACTCCCTAACATTGAGCAATTGATGTTTCCCTAAGACAATGCCGAGGTAATCACACAGAATTCCCGCAACATGCACAGCCTCAAACTGACTGGAATATATAGAAAGTAAACATAACATGTCTATTCTCATCTAGACGCATTCAGAGTTTAAAGTATGGTATTCACATCTCACTTCAATAGAGCAGGACATATGATAACTATCCATACTCAAGGAACTTCCACAGTGACAAAAACAACAGTGTACCAAATCAGGTTTAATTTGAGGCAAAAATACAGGTTACCTTCCAAGATTCAACTGAATCCGAACAACAGTAACAAGATAAATAAATTAAATGATTCCATCTGTGCCAATCAATGGTACACATTTAAAAATCAGGCAAAAGTAAATCTAAATACTGATTTCAAAACAAGGAATCCGACTGAACCCTTATCAATTTTTCGCACAAGTTTGCACAGAATGTAAACGTAAAAATACACCCAAAGAGTCTGTACCACAAAATCCTTGCAACACGAAGGTATTCTTACAAAATAACAGAGGTCGTAATACATGTTATTCCTTCAAGTCTCTGGCACATCAATTACCAATATTCAATTATATTTAGCTTCAACAGTGGTCCAAATATATGAATCATTCAATCGACTCCACAGAGTCGTTTCGATTACAACAAACATAAATATATACATATTGCATACTGTCAACGGGTTGAAACCCATAACCACAACGCAAGGAAAAACAACCTCAACAGGGTCGCGATGAGATACAGTAACACAACAAGTTATTTATTAACAAATAACTTTAAATTTCAAACGAAACCCAACAAGAATCTATAACCACAACCAATATTTACCACGACAGAGCTTACAAATAGTTCAATAAAATGAGCAATCAAACAAAAGTCCATCAGTATTCCTTTCTACGAGTAACCACAACCAGCATTGACGGCAAGTATCAACAACAAGCATCGACTACGAGAATCAATCAACAAGCATCACAAAGAGCTTTCGAACCCGTGAGGAATCATGCACGAGTTCTCACGAGAGAAGGATAAGTACCCTTCACACATACGTATCATAGGCTTACGCGAATGTAAAACGTAATAAAACAGAATAAGAGTTTGAAATACAACACACACCCTTCAAGGGTTAAATTTGAAAATCAAACAGCAAGAAGATACAGTAACAAAATCACCCGTAACTGCCATAAAATCATCTAAACCCATAAATCATTTGAACAGAGTTGTTCTAATGAAATCACTTGAAAGACAGCAAGATTTTTAAAGGTTAGGGCCTAACATGCCTGGATATTTGCTCAAAATTCCGAAGCAGACCACTGAAAGAGCTCGAACCTTCTCTTTCTTTTCCAAGTTA
This sequence comes from Taxus wallichiana var. yunnanensis, assembly GCA_018340775.1. NCBI lineage: Eukaryota > Viridiplantae > Streptophyta > Pinopsida > Cupressales > Taxaceae > Taxus > Taxus wallichiana. The sequence continues at coordinate 216,730,534 of CM031239.1, forward strand.
GAGCCACCAACAAAAATTTGCCATTTCCATGACTTATATATTTTCCTTGCCAGAGGAAAGAGCTAGTTACGCTCATTCTTGCCATGCAACACCAAGAAGACTGGTGCGAATAACCAGTGAACAGACAGAAGGAAAACCGGAGCGCATGCAAAACTAAACAAACCATTAACTTTCCATTTTGCATGCCTTCTCGTGGAATCCGAGCTCGATTACCGAGTTCATTAATGGCATTTACTCCCATTTTCCCGCTCAAACTCCACTGCCACCGACCACCATAGTTGGCGATAGACAAATGAACTTCAAAGACCATTTCCAACTTTGGCGACCTGCCACGTCGGATCTAGATAGCTGCTTTAAAAATTCCACCAATTACCTGTCCCTCAAGCTTATCCAAGCATTTAATAACATAGAAACTGCCGCCCATGGTTCGCACCCTTTCCATAGGTCCCCTTAATTCCTTGCTCAAAAGTTAGGTTAGTAACTTAGGTTAGGATTTAGGATAACACCTAGTCTAACCTCTTAGAACATAGTTACTAACTTTGAACATTAGCTCTTAGCCTAGGTCTAGGTTAGATTAACACTAACCCCTAGGTTAAGTTTAGTTTTAGGTTACTAACATTAATAATTCCAGTTAGGTCTAACATTTCATATACTCAGAAAAAGACCTACAACATGCATTCTTGAACAGGGTTCACTCTGTCTTTGCCATTAGGCTACAAAATTATATGTAACATAATTATTACCTGGTCCACATTTAAGACCTTTCAGATATACTTCGATATCGGGAACCATTCCATTTCACACGATCAACCTGAGTTAGACTCGGGATTGGCTTTATTCAACGAATTCAGACCTTGCAACCTATGAAAGGTTTATAATTTTTAATTCATCATGAATAACTTAAAGCACCACTTGGATCAATACCACTGATCCAAGGCTAGGTCTTATAGATGAATAACTTCATAATTCGTTCCGAGATCAGATTAAACTCAGATGCAAAATGAAATAAATAAAAGAGTCCAATCATAATCCGACTCAGTCAAAGATCTGTAATCTACAAAGAAGATACAGTACATATCAAGCATGACTTCTCAATCAGGGAACACATCCTTTTACAAAGAAATCACATATCAACACTTGTATGCTTAGGAGGAAGTAACAACAGTTCAGGGTGTTACACGGACAAAATTGATACTTCCCAAGAATCTTTGAAACAATATGGCCTAGAAGTTTTCCCTCATGAGCCAGGAATATGCATTTTTTAGGATTCAATGATACCCCAAATCTTCTACACCTCTGAAATACCTACCTCAGATGAAAGAGGTGATCCACTGCATTTTTGGAGAATACAGTGATGTCATCAAGATATATCAGAACTATTTTATTGATCAACCCCTTGAATGCCATATCCATTTCCCTTTGGAAAGTGGCTCCAGCATTTGATAGGCCAAATGGCATCTTCTTGTAAGCATATGTGCCCCATTTTGTAGTGAAGGCCATCTTGAATTGATCTTCTTCCTTCACCATTATCTGATTATAGCCTGAATATCCATCTAGCAATGAAAACCTTTCTGAACCAGCTACAACCTGCAATATTTGCTCCATGGAAGGGAGTGGGTAATGGTCCTTGAGAGAGGCTCTATTCAAGTCTCTAAAGTCAACACACAATCTGATCTCTCCACTCTTCTTTCTGACTGGAACTAAGTTGGCAACCCAACTAGAATGCTTGATTGGGAATATGACTCTTGACTCAATCAGCTTGTCTAATTCTTTTCTTATGAGAGGCTCCATGTGTGGGTTGGACTGGTCTTTGTTTCTACCGACAGGCTTAGTATTTGGATCCATTCGATGGTATCGAGCTAAGTTGGGATTGAAACCTTTCAAGTCTTCAAAGCTCCAAGCAAACACATCAAGGAACTCTTGGCACAATGACTATATGAACTCATACCTTTCTTTTCGGTTGTCATCTTTCCAATTTGCAATGGTTTGTTCTCTTCTACTAAGATGGATACTGAATCCTCTCTCTTGACCTGAATGTTTGCTTTCTCCTTCCTAAAATGATCATTGGGATTAAAAATGGACTCCAAAGTGATAAGTCCCTTGGGCAGCTTGTTAGTTCTTAGTTGTACCACTTGGTCACCATACTGCTATTCCAATCTTTCTTAATTATTGGCTGAGAACTCAGCTTCTTCTTGCAAGAAATGGATGATTTGCTGGTCATTTTCAAACACTTGCCAACTGATATTGTTATCCGGCACTAAAGGCCTCACAATCACGTGGATGTTTGGCTGTACCTTGTCTTGTTGAATACTTTCCACAATGTCAAAGGCTGCCCCTACTGCTGCAAGCTTGTCAGCAGCTTGATTCTCTTTCCTAGGAATGGATTTGATGCCAAAACCTTCAAAATCTTCCATGAGGTCCCACACCCTGTTCTTGTAGCACTTGAGTAGGTCATTCTTGGTAGCATGATGTCCCTTGACCTGATTTACAATCAATTCACTTGTCCCCAAAGACTTGCAATTTCTTTATTTTCTTCTTGATTTCCCAATGCATCCCTTGCACCAAGGCTTCATATTCAGCAAGTGTTATTGGAGCATGTAAACTGAAATATAAAAGCTGAATAGTACTTTACTCCTCGAGGTGAAACAAGCATAGCTCCACCTCCTGCACCTTGTCTACTCCTTGATTCATCAAAAAACAGCTGCCATACCTCATTTTCATCCTTGTGGTTTGGCTCGGTGATGCTAGGAATAGGTTGATTTTCTTCGTGTATACAATAGACTCCCAGCTCAGATTCTTCTACTTCTTGATAAGGATCAAAAGCATGTATCTTGTTTTCCCATTCATCAAGAGTTAGATCCGGGATGCTTCCAACCTTAGTGTCAGCTTCATCAGAGCTTGGGTGATCTTCTTGATCAAATGTTGAGCAATTGGCATTAATCTGACTTGGAGTGTAAGGCTCAATATGGAAGTTTGCAATAGGTTCTGACCTGATTGTAGCTTTGGTTCCATACCTCGTTCTAAACAACATGTGTGACCAATCAGCAGAAAGATAGCCTCCAATTTTGGCTGTGAAATCTCTTGACAAACATAGGGCAAAGAGTGGTGGAAGGTCTATAACCGATACATCTTGTAAAACAACAACATTTGGACATGCATGCAAGGTAAGGCTCAAGTTTTTAATCACTCCAAGCTGTCACTATCTTGTTGTCCCATCTACCGCACTACCCCTTTGGATATCGTTTCATCACTTTGGAGCCCTAGGTGATCAGCTATTTGTTTAGGCATTACTAAGCTACTTGCCCTGAGTCTATCATGCAATTGTGCACTAGCTAATTTCCAATGATTAATGAAACATAGAAAGGAGGAGGCTTCAACATTTTACGTTGTTGTACTCCATGATTTCCCTTAGGTGGGCAAGATTTGTGAGCACTTTGTCTTGCATCTAAACTTGCTAATTCGAAGTTGGCCAGTCCTTCATGGCAGCTTGCAGTAGATCTCTTTGGCCTGGGATAGATAGGGATTCCCACATTGATATATTAACATTTGTCTTCTTCATCTGATCAATGATGTTGAATGGTGATGAAGGATCCCTTTGTTTTCCCTTGGTTTGTACATTCACTCCTTGCATGTGGGCAGCAACAACTAGTATTTGAGTTGGCCTAGGGGCTGTTCTTGGCTGCCCTTATGCATTTGAAATTGGATTTTACTTTCCAACCATTTGTGGAGCCATGGAAGGTTGTGGATTGGTTGGGGCTAATGGCTGTTCTTCACCCAAATTCCTCCTTTTTGACCTTGTGTTGGCTGCAACACCTTGAGAAACTACCTGGTTCATGCCACAAAAATCCTCTGCTTGCCAATTTACCAATGTGGTGTCATTTGGGGCTGATTGCTATTGGAATGTTTCTTGTTGTTGGTTGTTTCCTTGACTGCCCTCACCCTCAATAGTTGTCACCATTAATGCTTGATTCAAAGCACCATTAAAGCACATGGATTGGTTTTGAGGCTCATTACATGGAAAACACCAATCATACTCCTGGGAAATGTTGTTTTGGGTTGGCACCAATTCCTTAGAGGAAGATATGGCATTTGGATTATAGGGCTGAAATGGTCTATTGGTAGGAGGCCTTGTTTGATTCATATTTGCAACTAGATTAGGTGGCCTTTGTGGTTGGTATGGCTGCCTGTTAGGCTGAGCTTGGGGTTGATAAGAAGGTCTAAAACCTTGGGCTTGTTGCCTCTTGAGAGTAACCAACTCATTGCCTAGGTTTTGTAATTTCTTCATGACTTCTTGAAGCTCATTTGGGGCATTTGGAGATGAAGTGGAAGCTTCATTTGAACTCGATTTCTAGGAGTGGGAGAAGGAGCCAAATTAGGTGCTTGACTGGTGTTTGGACTCTCTAAACTTGGAAACAAAGTGGCATGGGAGATCTAGGGGCAAGTTTGCCACTTGGATCAAACAATTTTCAGCCCTAATGGCAATGCTATAAGCCATAGGGATAGTTATGCCTCCTATGGACTGAATCAACATAGAAATGTTAGAATTTAGAGCTTTGAGATAGTAGAGAAAAGCACCTTCTGCTGTTGGCCTGACTACCACTGGAATTCTCTCCCAAGTCTTTTGAAATCTAAAGTTGAAATCGGTCACTGCTCATTAGGAGATGTCTTGATGGTTGTCAGCTACTCCAAAAGAGACAAGTTGTCTCCCTTCTCTCCAAATTTCTCATGAAGTGCTATACACAACTGATTCCAATTTGTGATAGAACCAGCTCTAAGGCTCCTAAACCATTGCAATGCTTTACCCTTGAATGAAGATGCCAGCAACTTGATAGCCACTTGCATCTCATTAATTTCATGGATTGCACAAAGGTTGGCAATGTCTTTAACATGATCACGGGGTAGTTTGATTTTCTCCAATGAAGTACGAATGTTCTTCAAGGCTGTAATAGGAATTGGATGTTGTGCATTGAGGGCAAGTGGGTTGTTTCTGTGAAGTTGACATAGGGGTTGTTTTGTGCCATTCTAATTGGTCTTAAAACCCTTGTTTACTGAATGAAAGGCCTACTAGGTGGAGGAGTTGAGAGAGTTCTGTTTGGTGGAGATGGAGACCTTTGAATCCTTCTTCCTCTTTGCCTTATTCTTGGAGATAATTACAAGTATTTAAACAACACTTCTTCTTCTCCAACTCTTGACCTTGTGGTGACTCTTCTCATGAGTTTTCGGCCTCGCTGCTTTGCTAAAACCAGATTGATTTTTTCCCCTTGGAGTCGCGGATATGTAAATAATATCTCTTTTCAAGCAAGGAAATTGTAGCATATGCACATCAACTTTATAACAAAAAGATACCTCTAGTGGTCCCACCGGTGTGCCAAACTGTTGATGCAAAATAACATCACCCTTGGATGTTGATCAGATTTCTAGGTTGATCACTCTAACTATCCAATGTGATTGCACAACATTGAATCCTTTCTCCAAGTGTGGGACTTGTAGAAATGAGAAAGGAGTCTCAGAGAAGGCTGGTTCCTATCCCTCTGTCTCGATGCACACAAAAACACAGAGAGTTTACTCAAAACCTAATCTAACTTTCCAAGGAGACGGGGTAAGAAGATGTAAAAAAATAAACCTAAGCTAACAAAGGTGATGCACCGAGGAATGAAGAACACCGCCTTGCACATAAACACAGATCATTCAAATGTGATGCAAGATCATGCACGAGAACAAAATTCATAAGGAAAGACCAGGAGGATGCAAATGAACACGTAAAGGGTTGAAAATCATCCACAGACATGCATTACTTGCTCCAAAGATTGATACAATGCACTACAAAATGCCAAGAGGTAGAGTTGCATTACAGTTTTAAATGGGAGGTTTGAACTCCACAAATTCACCTACCGAAGAGAAGAAGGGAGGGGCAAAACAGAAAAAGTTTGACCTTTTGAAAGAAGCCCCTCTTTACAATATATAGGAAGAATGAGAGAGGGAAGAGAGAGGAAAGTCAGATCTACCCCAACCACTTCTAGGTTGCATTTAACTCATCTCATTATGGTAGAAATGGTGAATCCTGGCAAAACGATAGACTCTGCCAGCGTAAAGCAGTGAACTGTCTGTTGTATTAAAGCTGGTTGTTGAACATCACTTCTATCTATTATTACATGCCAGAGGTGTTTCTCAATTTTCTCTCTCCAAACTGAACCAAAATTCAAGATTGACCTCGGAATCATGTAGATAATTTTACCAGCTTTCCATTGATATAAAGAACGTGAAAATCCGAGCTCTGGATCAAAAGATATGGCGATCTGAAGATTTAGGGTAAAAACGCCATTACAGAGCGGCGGGAAAATATTTAAATTTTTAGCGCGCTCTGCCACTTGGATGACACGTGTCGGGTGCTGATTGGCTGTGTAATTCTCTCTCCTTACCTTTCGTGGGTTTTCCTTGGCTTTTTTACTTTCTATAACTTTGGAAAAATTTCCATTTTTTTCCATGCCCACCACTTGGGACATGTTGCGTGATACGGTTGGAGGATAGGGCGCGGAGTCATCCTTGTCTTGTAATTTATTGGCCCAAGACTTTTGCAAATTTTCCTTATTCTTTCCCTGGCTCCAAACCCCACCGCCTTAGGACACATGTCCTGTTCTGATTTGTCTGCGTGCCTCCCGGATTTTCACGTCCTCCGCGTCCTTTTGTCCCGGATGTCCCAAACTATCTGGGACAAAAACTTCCGAACCACCCGATTCGGGCTTCCTTCTTCCTGTTTGCGGCGAAGACGTGGCAAGATTTCATTGGCTCTCGGCTCCTTTGGCTTTTCGTGTCCCACGCGTTCCTTTATCCCAACTGTCCCGGACGAAAGTTCCCTGTTTCAGCTGATCCAAGCGGTTCGCGTCCTCCGCGTACCTTTGTTTCATTTATGCCCCAGGTATCTGGGACAAATTCTTCCGAACCACCTGAAATGGACTGCCTTTGCTCATGGTCGCTTTACCTTTTCACATCCTTCGCGTCCTCATGGCCCAGATGTCCTAGCCTTATCTGCACAACAGTTAGTCAATTTTTTCACCTTCGGCCGGTTCGCCCTTTCACGTCCCGCACGTCCCCACGGCCCGGATGTCCCTTTGTTGCGCGGACCACCTGGCGGCCTTTCGGCCTGTCGACACTAAAAATTTTCTCCATAATTTCTATTTCATTAATATATGTATTAGGAATAGGATGTTGTTAAGTATAATTAGTAGTAGTGTCGATAGAAGATAACGGCGCCGTCGATCAGATAGTGATCAAAGTACAATAGGAATGTTGTAAAAGTAAATATTTGTCGTAAGTGGTCCAAAGTAATGTTAAAATGTCAAAGTTTGGGTAATTAGAGAAGTAGGGTCTACATGATTAGGAATTAGAAATATTATATTGGTAATAAGGACAAGGAGTGATGTCATAAATATTTTGTGTATTTTATTTGTAAAAAGTCTAAAAATGTGGAACCCATGTAAAATGATAAGGTTTATCTTATCTTAAAAGATAAGCTTACATGTGAGATAAGAGTTAAGGTATGGAATATGACTCGTCACGGTGGATTTCTTATCATATCTTAGAGATAAGATGGATAAGCTGGAAGTGCTATAAATAGAGAGGCCACCCCCTCATTTAGCATAGAAGGAAGTAGTGAGAAATATTGTAGGAAGTGTGCGAAGGAAGCCATCAGTTTAAAGGTGTGTTGAAGAAGCCATTAAGAGGTGTAATTGTAAAGTTTCTCCCATAGTCTTGGTGAAAGGCAAGTGAAGTCAATAACACTTGAAGTACCTCATGGGTGAGATTGTAATAGTTTCATGTTAATATTATAATTTATTTTGATATTTCAGATTTGTCATCATTATGTCTTATCATAATCGATGGTATTCTTGTGTTATGTTGTTGTTTTTTTCAGATTACATCCACCAAACTAAAGGCTGAGCATTAGTAAATAATCATAGCACGAGGAGTTCCTGGTGAAGAATTATCATAGTGCCGGATTGGTGATGAAATTTTGGTTCCGTTCGCAGGGACCATTCCTTGTTAGTGGATTTTCTGGAGAGATATTCCCACTTAGTCAAAAATAAATTGGAGGGTAACCTTATTTTTACTGTGCATAATAGTTACCATGGAAAATTCATTTTTGCCATAAATAGTAGTTACCATGGTAAAGTCATTTTTTTGGGAATAGTATTTACCACAAGTAAAGTCACTTTTTACCGTGAATAGTATTTACCGTGATAACTTCACTTTTTAAGTGAATAGTGTTTACCACAAGTAAAGTCAGTTTTACCTCGATAAGTCAAGTTTTACCATAGTTTACCGTGGTCATTTCTATTTTTATTGTAGAAAGGTGTAAAGTCACTTTCTAGTATAGTGATTCCAATTATTTGTGCACATAAGTCTTGTTGATTGTACTTGTGGGTTGGTATTTCATGGTGGTTACTTTTGAAAATGGGAAAGATTCCTATTTTTTCAGCTCAATCTAATGAAGATGCTTCTTCTTTCATTCAAGAGTTTAAACGATCTTGTATTTGTAATGGCCTTATAAGAAGGGAACAATGGACTAAATTTTTCCTACCTTTTTGGATGGTTCAGCACTTAGGTGGTTTGAAACACTAGGTGATAATGTGAAAAATTCATGGGATTTATTAACTGAAAGTTTTCTTGAAGAATTTGGTGAACAACAGAAATATGCAGATCTCATGATCGAGATCACAAAGCTATACCAAGGAGAGAAGGAGAAGATAAGGGATTATCATGCTCGTGTTCTAGAGCTAAGGAGGAAGCTTGATGCCCGGATCTGGAAGGAAGGATTAGTGGATGGGTTGAAGGAAGGATAATCTCCTCTGTAAGCAACTTCATTCTTGGGATGAAGCTAGAGATCGAGACAAAGAGTGAAGTATGACCACCTAGCTACCATTGAACAAGAAAAGGAGATTGCAAGAAGGCAAGAAGAAAGCATGGAAGAGGAGCCCAAAGAAATTGTTGCTAAAGTAGAGCCTACACCAACACCTTTGTTATGGTTGTTATAAAAGGGTCATTATAAGTATAATTGTCCAGATAGAGCTTCTACATCTAGTAAAGGAGATAATGATAAAGGAAAAGCACATGTGAATTCTTTTGATGTAGTAGATAAGAGTAGAAATAATGAAGTAGATGTGTTTGTAACAAAAATAAAGAAAGAAAAAGATAATCAAGATGGAAATGATCCTAAGAAGATGAAAGAAGAAACTAGTAAGAAACATAGGAGAAGAAAGTTAGGTGTGCAGGATTTTATGATTTCACGGGGCAAGGACCATACTCCATCTTGGAAGATCTGTCCAAAAGGCCTGCAAATATTACATATGGTCAACTCTTAGCTATGTCTTTCGAGAAGAGGCGGGAGTTGTGAGGTGGACTCAATGCTCGAAGAAGGAAGGAGGTTGAGGTCCCTATTTTGGAGGCAAAGGCAGATCCCTATGCTCCACTGGTGAGGTATTATGTAATGGTATTTCAATTCATGATGTCTTAGTTGATGGAGGTGCTGCAGTTAATGTAATGACTGAGTCTGTAATGAATATGTTGGGTTTAAAAATTGATCTCCCTTCAACACTTATGTTAAGGTCATTAAATAAAGGAAAAACTAAACCAGAAGGTGTAGTTTCAAATGTGGCAATATCGTGTGGTATGTGTGGTAGAATTTCAGTGATGAAAATGGTATGTATGCTTGTTGCATACCCAATGCTTTGCTAGGAAGACCATGGCTAAGGAGAGTTCATGCAAGAAACTACCTGGAATGAAGGTTTCATGAAACTTGGACATGGTAGAGAGAGGATGAAGATAAACATAATCCCTCGACATCATAAAGCGAACTGTGGATTCAAGTGATGAAACTGATGATTGGACATCCTCTGATTACTCTAGTACCAGTGAAGTGGACACTAAAGATGAAGAAAGCGAGGTGGATGTTTCAGTCATGGATATCCTTCCAGTCACACCAACTCATGACCCCATAAAATTATTTGAAGAAGAAGTTGATGATCATCTCCAACAAATAAAGATTGGTGATGTTGTGATGGAGAGTGAGAAGGAATCCTACCTCCAGCTCTTTTGAAGGTACATACACCTATTCACTTTTGATTACAAGGAACTCCGTCAAGTAAGTTGGGTAGAACATTGTATTGAGCTGGTAGATGGTGCTAAGCCCATAAAGCAAATGCCATATAGAATGAATCCTAATTTTTCCAAGACTGTAAAAGAATAAATAGATAAGTTGCTTGATGCAGGATTCATATTTGTTGTGGAGAATTCAGAATGAGTTTCTCCCATTGTGATCTCAATAAAAAGAATGGGAAGCATTTGTGTTGATTACAAGAAGCTCAATAAGGCAAAAGAAGGATCATTACCGTCTTCCACTTTCAGATCAGATCTTGGACGAAGTAGCTGGCTAGGAGTGTTATAGTTTTGCTAATGGATATAGCGGCTACAACCAAGTTTGTATAGCAGAGAAAGATCAGCTGAATACCACGTTCACCACTCCTTGGGGAACGTTTGCTTATAGAGTTATGCCTTTTGGGTTGTGTAATGCTCCAACAACATTCCAGCGTTTGATGAATAGGGTGTTCGAACCCTACATTGGGACCTTCATCAGAGTATTTCTGGATGATTTTTGCATCTATGGGAGCAAGTTGGACCACCTGCACCAAATGGAGATAGCATTTCAAAGGTTAGATGAATCACAAGCCTCACTAAACCCTACAAAGTGTGTATTTGGATGTTCTAAAGGCGTTTTGTTAGGGCATGTTATATCCAGAGATGGTATTGGTACTGATCACGATAAAGTTTCAAAAATCAAATATTTACCATTTCCTATGAATAGAAGTAAGTTGAGATCATTTTTAGGCCATGTGGGTTACTATAGAAGGTTCATCAAGAATTTCTCAAAGATTTGACCACTAACCTTGAGTTCTTGAAGAAGGATGTTACTTATGAACCGGGAAATAAGGAGCATGAAGCTTTTGGACAATTAAAGGAAGCCCTGGTGTCTTCACCTGTTTTGAAGAATCCAGATTGGAGCAAGCCATTCATTGTGTACACTGATGCCTCAGATGCAGCACTAGGAAGTACTTTGAGCCAAAAGGATGAAAATGGGAATGAACATCCAATTTACTTTGGGAGCAGACAAATGAGCGGTCTTTGAGGTAAATTATACTTTGTAATTGAAAAAGAGGCTTTGGCTATCATTTTTGCTGTAAAGAAGTTTAGAAATTACTTGCTAGGGAAAAAATTTCTAGTTGTAACAGATCATCAGGCTCTAAAATATATTATAAATAATCCTAACCCATCAGGGAGGATAGCAAGATGGATAATTTTGCTACAAGAGTTTGAATTTTATATTATAGATAGGCCAGGAAAGAAGCATGTCAATGCAGATGCACTCTCTCGAGCCTATGATGGTTTAGGATCATCTTGTGATGATGATGATTTCCCCGATGCAACATTGTTATCCCTTGACACAATCCCTAGTGAATACATAGATATTTGGAATTATCTGAATGAATTCAAGTTTCCTGATGGTGCCAATGCAAAGACTAAGAGAAAGATTACTCAAGCCAGTCATCCATATTCTATTATGCATGGAGTATTATTTCGAATAGGACCTGATGGACAGTACAAGAGGGTAGTTGGACGTGATCAAGGGAAGGAGCTGCTAGAAGAATTCCACAATGGTACATGTGGAGGGCACTTCTCTGGATAACTTACAGCAAGAAGGATCTTGGATGCAGGTTATCACTGGCCCACTCTTTTTAAAGATTGTTATAATTATTGTAAGACATGTGATATTTGTCAAACACATGGTAACCGTAAAACTTCATCAGCTCCATTATGTCCTATTCTTCCCTTGGTCCCTTTGAAAAGTGGGGAATAGACATTGTAGGTCCACTTCCAACTACATCATGCCAAAATAAGTATATTGTAGTTGCCACAGATTATTTAACCAAGTGGGTTGAAGCTAGGCTATTGAAAATAGCTTCCATGGATGAAGTGGCAAGGTTCATGTATGAACGCATTGTCACCAGATTTGGTTGCCCATTAGAAATTGTAACAGATCAAGGAAGCCACTTCATTAATGAGGTGGTAGAAGCCCTAGTCAATAAGTTTTCTATTAAGCACAGGAAGGCAACAACATACAAGCCAAGCACAAATGGACAGGTGGAATGAACAAATTTTGTGTTGTGTCAAATTCTAGCAAAAGATGCATCCTTGCAGGTACATAAATGGGATAAAAGGATTCATGCAGCATTGTGGGCATATAGGGCAACATCAAAGTCAGCAACAGGATACTCCCCATTTCAGTTGGCCTATGGCATTGATCTAGTTCTTCCTATTGAGTTTGATATTCCCACTGTGAGAGTTATGAAAAATGAAAGGATGGATGAAAGTGAGTCAGTAAAAGAAATGTTGGTACATCTTCATTTGCTAGAGGAAATGAGAGAAATAGCAAAGAATACAAGTCATAAGAAGAAAATGAAGCGAGAAGGAATACTTTGATCAAAAGATCCGATGGTCTCCATTTCATGTGAATGACTTGGTTCTAGTATATGATTCCAGATACAAAAAAAGAAGATAGAGAAAATTTCTTCCAAAATGGATGGGGCCCTACAAAATAGCAGTTGTGCATGAAAATGGTACGCACTGATTTGGATGAATTGGATAGCACTCCCATTACGAAATGGGTCAACCATGACAATTTGAATATTTTCCAAGCACCAGAATAGTCTACTCCGAGGACGGAGTAGAAGCTAGGAAGGGGGAAGATGTCGACACTAAAATTTTCCTCCATAATTTCTATTTCATTAATGTATGTATTAGGAATAGGATGTTGTTAAGTATAATTAGTAGTAGCATCTGATAGAAGATAATGGCACCGTCAGTACGGTGCCGCCAATAATGTGGAGTACGGTAACAGTCAAAGTACAATAGGAATGTTGTAAAAAGTAAATATTTGTCGTAAGTGGTCCGGTAATGTTAAAATGTCAAAGTTTGGGTAATTAGAGAAGTAGTGTCTACATGATTAGGAATTAGAAATATTATATTGGTAATAAGGACAAGGAGTGAGGTCATAAATATTTTGTGTATTTTATTTGTAAAAAGTCTAAAAATGTGGAACCCATGTAAAATCATAAGGTTTATCTTATCTTAAAAGATAAGCTTACATGTACAAATAAGAGTTAAGGCATGGAATATGATTCGTCGAGTGGATTTCTTATCCTATCTTAGAGATAAGATGGATAAGCCTAGAAGTGCTATAAATAGAGAGGCCACCCCCTCATTTAGCATAGAAGGAAGTAGTGAGAAATATTGTAGGAAGTGTGCGAAGGAAGCCATCGAGTTTAAAGGTGTGTTGAAGAAGCCATTAAGAGGTGTAATTGTAAAGTTTCTCCCATAGTCTTGGTGAAAGGAAAGTGAAGTCAATAACACTTAAAGTACCTCATGGGTGAGATTGTAATGATTTCATGTTAATATTATAATTTATTTTGATATTTCAGATTTGTCATCATTCCTGTCTTATCATAGTCGATGGTATTCTTGTGTTATGTTGTTGTTTTGTTTCAGATTACATCCACCAAACTAAAGGTTGTGCATTAGTAAATAATCATAGCACGAGGATTTCTGGTGAAGATTTATCATAGTGCAGATTGGTGATGACGAGACCGATTCACGATTTTACGTCCCAACTGTCCCAAGGACCGCCTGGACCAGGACTTAGCCGATTTTCTTCATTTTTTCGGCCCCAAGCCTGCAAACCCGAAATGCCTTAGAACAATCCTGCAACCATATTTTTTGCATCTCTTCCATTTTATCAACCTGTTGGGATTCCTTCTTGGACAGGAGAGTTAGAAGGAAACCGAGGGGACCCCAGAAAACATGATTTTGGGCTTTGAATCATATACTTGCTCGGGACTGACAATCGATGCATGTTATCAAAATTACCCTAGGGGTGAATTTTGGATAACAATTCTATCGAGCCAAACTGCAAATTTCAGTTGTTCACCCCATTTTCTCTTATTCAACTCCATGGTTCTCCTAATGATTTTCAACAAGTTCTTATTGTTGGACTCAACTTGTCCATTCCCTTGAGGGTTATAGTTTAAAGCATAAGTTAGATTGGTTCCATACTCTTTGCACATTGCCATCAAGGGTTTAGCTCTAAAACACATGGCATTATCAGTAACAATCTTTACTAGCACACCAAATCTTGATATGATATGATTTAGCAAGAAGTCCATAACAACTTGGTGTGTTTCTTTCTTGGTGGGGATTGCCTCTACCCACTTGGTGAAGTAATCTATGGCTACAAGGATCCACTTATGTCTAGCACTAGAAGGGTCTGAAATCTCACCAATGAATTACATCCCCATTGTTTGAAAGGAGCTTGATTGATACATGATGCAAAGGAAGGGATCCTGAAGCTTTCATTATTTGAGAGACATCTTTGACAAATTTTACATTTTCTAATCAGCGTGGTTGCATCTTTGAAGAGAGTAGGCCACCAATAACTAGCTCTCAAAAATTTGCGTGTTGTAACCCTTCTAGAAAAGTGTCCTCCACAAAATCCCCATGGAAATCAACAACTATTTTGGGATCTTCATCTTGATTACACATTTCATGAGGAAACCTTCGTGGTTCTTCCAAGTGAGCCCAAATTTAGTGATGATGTATTTTTGAGAAGCCAACTTGAGGGATATTTTCTGATTTTTATTCGAATGATCGGGAAAACATAGGTGTCTAAGGTAAATGATTATATCCTTGTACCACTCAAAACTTACCAATTTCTCAAGAACATCTACCCTTTCTTCTTCTACTTCATTTGCTTCCACACAATCTACAAGTTGCTCTCGGCCATGAGCATTAGCAAGACCCAAACTTCTTACCAACTTTGTGGTTTGGATATCCATGTCATATTCCTGCATTTTTTTCACCCATCTACATATTTTTTTCTTGAGATATCCATCTCTAATAATATGTCTTTTACCATGGTGTGGGGAACATAAGCAACAACTTTTGAACTTAAGATATAAGGCACGAAAACCTTTATTGCTTTCACTAAGGAAAATGCTTGTTTTTCCATGATTGTATACTTTAACTCAATAGCTTATAAAACCTTGCTAAAGAAGGCAATAGGCCTCTCAACCCCATATTCATCCTTCTACAGCAAAATAGATGCAATGATATTTTGAAGTAAAGGAGAAAATTTGGAAAGGGTTCTTGTAATTTGAAGCTACCAAGATAGGTGTATGTTTAAGTTCCTTTTTAATTCCTTAAAAATCTTGAATAGCAGGCTCTATCACTTGATAACTTGTTCTTTATTTAACATACATGTAATGGGAAGGGTCAATTCAGAAAAATTTGACACAAACCTTCTAATGAAGTTGATTTTCCCAAAGAAGGATTGGATTCCCGATTTGTTATTGGAATTGGAACCTTGCTAATTACTTCTACCCTCTCATGGTCAATCACGACACCAACCTTTGAAACAATATGACCAAGAAACTTGGCATTTTGCACCCCAAAATGACACTTCTTTGGATTGAGGGAAATTCCATATTCTCTACATCTGATCAACATTCTTTCCAAGTGCTACAAGTGATCATTTCAGCTCCTTGAAAAAATAGTCATATCATCCTAATAATTGTAAAGAAATCATTTATGTAACAGAAAAAGCAACATCCATTTCTCTTTGAAAGGTATCTCTAACATTCATAAGACCAAAAGGCATTCTCACATAAACATATGTTCCCAAGGAGTGGTAAAGGTAGTTTTAAATCTTTCGACTAGTTGACAACAACTTGATTGTAGCTAGAGAAACCATCCAAGGTGGACAACAATTCAAATCTAGTCACTAACTCGCAACATGCTCTCAATGTTTGGAAAAGGATAATTATCTTTCAATGAATCTCTATTCATATTTGTGAAGTCCACACAAAGTCTAATATCTCCATTTTTCTTTCGATCGGCATAAGGTTTGTATCCCAAGATGAATACCTTGTGGGCTGAATGATCCCTCCCTCCTTCAGCTTTTTTCAATTCATCTTGCATTTTCATGGAGAGGAGTGGATTAATTGGCCTTTGCTTCTATCTGAATGTTTTATAACCATTCTCAAGAGGGATCTCATGTTGGAATAAGTCTTCTCTATATGCTTTCAGTTCTGAATATGACCAGACAAGACAGTCTTGATATTGGTTAAACAATTAGAGGTAGGATTGTTTTTCTTCCTTGTTTAAACCACTCCCTAACCAAATCTTCCTTGGTTTTTCCTTTGTTCCCAAGTCATGCTCTTCCACATCCCTTAAGGAAAACATGTTTCTATTGATGATGCAATCAACATTGTCAAAATTGGACTCAAGTGCAATAAGACCTCTAGGAATGGTGTTAGTTTTCAATTGGATAATATCCTTTCCAAACAAAGTCTCTCTTCCTTTAGTCACACATACCATTGGTTCCCAATCAATATTTTGATCTACAAACTCACCTTTATTTTTTAATAACCTTTGCACTTGAGCATCATCATTAAACACTTGCCAATGCTTGATGTTGTCAGGGATAGATGGCCTAGTTAACACTTCAACATTGTACTCACAATAAGGTGAAATGGTGAAATCTCCAAATCTTGACCCCAACACTAGCTAAATTTTTAGCAGCAACATTAAAACTTCTGTCATGATGTACAATATTGAAGGAATCAAACATCTCAATTAGATCCCAAAATGCATGTTTGTACTATTTCCTCCACTAATTCTTTTTGTAGCATACAATTTTCTTATTTGTTTGACAACTAGCTTTGAATCTCCTTTTGCAATGATGTCCTTGATAGCATACTTCCATGCAATTATCAAACCCAACAACAAGGCTTCATACTCAGCAATGTTGTTAGTACATTCAAAATTGAGCTTGAAGGAAAAAACAAACTCTTCCGAGATAGGAGAAATCAGAATTATACCAACACCATTTCTAAATTTGGAGCAAGCTCCATCAAATAGAAAGGTCCAAGGAGAAATTTCTTGTTCAAGGCACTTTGACTGATCCATCTTGTGTTCTTTTCCATCAGCAAACCCAATAAAATTATCAGCATCAACATCAGCAAACAACACCTCATAAGAAGCATTGTTTGGATCCTCAATTAGATGCAACATCTTCTTTTCTCCATGGAGCTTGACAAGGATGCCTTGAATGGGAATAGTGGAAAAGGAAATGTCCATTTGAACACTCCCTCTAACACTCATATCCTACTTTCTTGAAAATAACATGCCCCATTTGGTAGGGCAATCAACAATCACAACATCCAATTTTAAATTCCTCTCAAGATAAGATGCAAGTTGCACCACCAAAACCTTCACAACACCAACTACCGACACTTCTCTTGAGTCCATGATAGTACACTTTCCATAGGCTATTGTCACTTTGATATCCAAATCATTCATGGCTTCTAAAGGCATGACATTACATGATGCACTGGAATCAAACATACAATTGTGAAGTAGCCTATCCTTTATGATCAAAGTTGTGAAGAATGGATCAACATTCAATTGGGAATCAACCAAAGATGTCCCCAAGTATACCTCAGGTGTTTCTCTAAGATCCTCTACTTCTGGTGGTGTTTCAAGGTCTGCAATGATCTAATGAGGATTTTCAACAAAATTTACATTTATGTTTGGGGTACTCTTCTCCTCTTTCAATCCCAAGTACTCAAATGATCTCTTCTTATGCTCAGGAATCCTAAGAAACTCAATGATTGGAACACTCACTTTTATTTGGCTCAATACTTGGGCTTTGTCATAGGGAATATTCTTTTGCAAGGTAGTATTGGAATAGAGACAAGCAGATTCATTAGATGGCAAGGATCTCTTCGCAGCTTGGGCATGAGGAGGATTGCAGTTTTACTTGGGACAATAGAGCTTTTTGCAGGTGTTTCTCTTCTAGGAGCTTCTTTGGGAATACTTGTAAGCAAGGGTGTTTTAGGTTTAGCTTGAGGCCCAGATCCCTTGACAACCTTGCTCCTAGTGTTATACTCTTTCTCTTGAGCTACAAAAACATTCATCAACAATTGTCTATCTTCCTCCGAAGGGATATTACCATTATACTTCTTAATCATCAAATCTCTTAAGTATTCAAAGTCATTGTTAGGAATTTCAAAATCTTGCACTACATCAACTTATAGAGTATGAGGGGAGGAAAGAATTATACCCGTTTGATGTAATCCCAAAAAGTTGTAGCTGTCCTTACACTTATTACCGTAGTTGATGTTTCTCCTCCTTGTGAGCTTGAAGATCAGCCCACCATGTAGATGTCATCATCGTACCATCATCATTATTAACTTCACCATCTTGTTAGTCCACTTCACATGGAGGATGGGGTATAAAAACCTATCACACCAATCAATGTCAGCAAATTCCTCAACAACGAAACCCTAGCGATTAGGGGATAAAGCAACACTCTTCCTTCACGTGATTGAGGATGTCTATTTGCAAACCACATGGGTCCTTTCCTCTATCATCTTCCCTTTGATCACCTCTAAGATGATTGGAAAATATCTTATGGTTTTATTTTTTTGACCTTGTGAAGTCTTTCAAATTCCCTTCTCTACCCAAGCTAACTTGTATGAGATTTCTTTAATAGCCCCTACCAAAGTTTTTCAGAACATCCTCTTAGGTAATAGGCTTCCTTTTTATCAAATGTATCTACATAAAAAATAAAACAAAACTCATCACAAGGCCTCAGATTAATAGGCAACCTTCTCAAATTTTTGTTAAACCTTGTGTTGAAGTCATGGATTGATTCATTGGGATTCTTCTTGATATTTTCAAATTCAGACAAGAGAAATCTAGGATCAATCTTGTCACCATATTGCAACCTAAATGCATTCTTCATTTTAGTCCATGAATCAATAGAATTATCAGGCAGATCCTTGTACCAATCCCTTGCATCCTCTTCTAGTGTATGAATGAAAAATTTAATATACACATCTTCAAACTCTATTTCAAAATCCTCCATCATGTTAACAAAAATTTTGAGATGTTGATCACCAATTATTGCATTGTTACCTTGGAATTTTGGAAATCTATTTCTGACATCTTGTGGGACAACATTTGGGTAACCATCCATTCCTCTAAAGTCTATAGGACCAAAGGTGTTAACAACAAATGGAGGTCTAGGCTGAGCCATATTGTTTTGAGGTGGTGATCTTGGGGGTGACACAAGTTGATGAGGAGTGCGAGGTCTTTGGGGCTCAAGAATGTAGTTCACAAGATTGGTATTCTCTAGGTGCTGATTTTCTTGGAAAGTTTTACTAGAATTGAAAACACAGTGCAGATTGAAGAAGGAACTCACCAGATATAGTAGAATGACCTTCACTAGTTGAAGTAAACAAATTTATGAGAGGATTTCTTGAATCCAGAATCTTTGGAAGAATAGTGATAATCCTCTACTAAATGTTGATCTCTTTCAGCAATAGATATACCTTTTCCTAATGTCTAACCTTCAACAACCTTCCAAAAATTTCTCCCTTCTAACTCTAAGTTCCTTGAATCTTGAAATAGATTTCTACTTGGGTCCTTCCTGAAGAGATTTCTTCTCCCTTCCACTTTTGAAGAGATTAGAAACACCAAACAAATGACAGAAAGCTAAGACACTAGTATTTATCAAGATTAAATCAGCATGGAGTTGTCACTAAGGACTTTCACCCTAGTTGTACAAATGCACTAAAATACTCTATCAAATACCTATCAGCACTAAAAAATCTTGCAAAACATTCTAGATCAAACCTTTCTTCTTCTTGAATCTATCAACCACATATGCAAATGAAGTGAAACTACTACTGGAAACTAATAAAATTGCAAGTAGAACTCAAAACCTTTGCATTCACCTTGCAAATATGAGTATAGAATGATGTTTTAACAATATATTTGTAGTCAGAACTTGCAAGAGACATTACCAGGGTTTGATATGCATCCAAATATCTCAAATATTTTCAAAAGTCCCCAAAAATGGTGCTAGAAGTGTTTTTGATGGGCTAAATAGATATGGACTAGCAATGAATCAACAAATTAATCTCAAGCAATGCAAATTATTTCCTAGGAATTCAAAACAGTCCCTAGCAATGGTGCTAGAAGTGTTGGTATCCAAATTTGTTATCCTTTTCAATCTGAGTAGCATTAAAGATATGGCATGAAGCTTGAATATAGATAGATCATGATGTGTGTCATTTTGTAGTCGGGATGTGATCTAACTGGCACTCAGATTTGTGGAGAGATGGATAGCACTCAAATAGGACTTGATATTGTCCTAACTATTTTAGGTTGTGCCTTTCAACCAAGGTAAGAGAACCTATTTTGTAACCCTCAAATGGTGAAGGAGATGAAGATATCCCTCAATTTGTGCAAATATTATGAAAAGGCCTTGAGAAAATATAATCAACACTCCAAATTTGACTTTCACAAGTTGTCACTTCTAGATTATGGAGATAATTTCAATGCAAGGCAAGGGTTACTGAAGACATAGTATGATCCTGATTTGCTTTGTGCATTTTTGTAAATGGATTGTATTCTTCTGTTAATACACAGGACAAAGTAGGGGTAGTATGGGGTAGGATTAGTTGTTTTGAATGATTTTTGGTGGGATATTGACAAGACAAACTTGACTATGCTAGATCTTTGACAACTTCTACAACATTTGAAAAATTATCAGATAAAATGCTTCAAAACAGTTAGGATGTTCTTTCAACCAGAAGAGATACACAAATGGAGGCCCAGATTTACACTCTTCACACAAACTTTGAGACCTCAACACAAAATCTTGAGTTAAAGGACTCAATTAAACATCAAAATCTCTGATCAAATCACACCTAAGGTACCCCCAAAGGCTTACAAGAAATCTCTATAATCAAGGAAGGTAAAGTGATTTTAAATTTGTTTATCTCTTTATCAGATGAAAGCTCTTCTGAATGTGAGATTGCAAATGCCACTAAACTATCAACAAGAAATGAGATCTATGTGATTCCTAAATATTTCAATGCAAGATTGCAACAAGAACAAGGAAAAATATTTTCAGACATTTAAACATGATAACAAACATCATATTTACCAAAATAATATAGATTAATTCAAAATATTGTTAGATTCATCAAGTAGGGAGAGTTATTTAAACAATCTCGGAGCGTGTGATGGCTATACACTTATAACGAACTCAACATGAATGAATATCTAACACAAAAGACATTAACTTGATTTCTTGGAGGTTTCTCGAGAAGAGGATATTCTCTCAAAAATTTCTCATGATTTTCAATTTCCTAACCATTTTCATGACAAATTCATGCAATATATAACTTTCCATTACAATTGATCCTTTGCCTCGAAACCTTCCCTCCAAAAGTGGAATATCCAGATCACCTTTGCTTTACAATATTTTTAGAAAATGAAATCTAGCGAGACTCACAAAAAGTTTCCAGTTGTTCTTTCAAAAGGTGAATCATTACAAAACTTTCATCATTATCCATTGTGGAGGCATGTTTTTCATCTTCAAAGCATGCAGGCCCCTTTCATTTCATCATTTCATCCTTATTCCTCCAAAATTTGACTCTGCCATTTCTTGATTTGATATTTTATGTTTTTACACAGGTTAGGGAAGAAATTCACTTCAAAAACATCTCAAATATATAAATTGATCCTTAAAACCAACGCATTGGTCCTTGCGAGGAGCAGTTGACACAAATTCACCAAAAATTTGATGAACATTGATGCAAAATTCACATCTCCAAGCTTCCTGGAGCTCAAATGGTGGTCAAACTGAAAAATACATAGCTACCATTTATTTACCTTTCTTCCTTCAATATGAGCCCTTCACGTGTCACAATGAGATTAGAAATGGGCTTGGGATCACTTTTTGACATTTTAACACTTTTGGAAAATGTAAAAATTTTACATTTTTCTCCACCCCTCCATCCTTGAGATTTGGTGCTGAAACATGGCACAAGGTGGGTCCCATTGGAATCGAGGCTCAATTATGCACATTTACACCTTTTTTGGAAAAAGGAAATTTTTCCAAAAATTCTCCCCAGACCGCCGTCCCACAAGACACGTGTCCTCATATGATTAGATGAGGGGAAGCACTCTAACTTTATACTTTAACTCTTTTTTACCAAAGAAAAATTTTCAACAGTTCCTCCATGGACTTGTACCTCTGATTCTATCCCTGCCACATGTCTCCTTTTACTTCATTATAGAGCCACATTTCAAATCATCACTCTAACTTATTTTTCCAAAAGGGAAAAATTTCCCATTTTCCTCTGGTGGCCCCCGACCCGCTCGTGCTCACGATGTTGCCACGTGTCCTCTCATGACTAGCCCAATGGACCCACGGCCTTTGATTCTATCCCGACATGTGTCTATCATTGATTCATTGCGGCAGCGCCTTAATTTTTTTCTCTAACTCATTTTTCCAAAAAGGAAATATTTCCCTTTTTCCTCAAAGCCCATTGAAAACGCTTTGTTCTCCGATGTTGCCACATTTCCTCTCTTGAATGGATGTGGGCCTCATTACCTTTTTCACAACATTTTATCCCTTTCACCAAAAGGAAATTTTTTTCTAAGTCCTTTGCCGGCCTTCCATCCTGCTTTTGATGAGAAAATGACACGTGTCCTCCTTTGATTCATCGAGGGCACGTGCTCAAGCCACCACGTGTCCTACCCTTATTAGATGTGGGCCTTAGGAATTTTATTTGTAATTTAACTCATTTTCCAAAATACCTTAAGGAACAAAAAGACCCGCTCATCTGCCTTCACTCTACTTGTGACACATGTACCTCCTCTGGGACCTGCGGAGCTACGGGGGAAATTTGGAAATTTTTCCAAAACCAAAAAATGTTATGTCTTTCAAGTAGACCCACCAAATCTTGTCCAACCACAAATGGCCACATATGAGGAGATGCTTGAGCTTAAATTTGATGGGAAAAGGACACCCGTATGACCGTCAATCAACGCATAATCGCCAATGATGCCCTAGGACATTGAAGATGAATTTGACAGGAAAATGACACATGTCTGATCACTAAAACATAGAAAAATGCCAAGGATGCCCCAAAATTTGATTTTTTCACTAAGGATGGGAAAAACCTCAAAACAAAGCTAGATGAATCATGATTCCAAGAATTTTTGATCATGGGGATATATTTTCAAAGGCAAACAAGCATAAATCGATCATTCTCAAGCATCCATGATCGGAAAAAATGGAAAAATAGTAGAGGCATTTGAAATGGGAAAAATTAGGGCACAAAACAGGGCATACATGCATATTTCTTTCAAATTGGGGAAAAACAATAAGTTTATGAGCATTTCAAGGCATTCAATCTGGAGGGAAAAGTTGCTAGACCACCAATTTAAGAGAAAAAACATTCCAGAGCATGCAAACTAAAGGAAAATTTAGGGAAAAATGGTAGAGGATCAAAATGGGCACCAAAAAGATCATTAGGTAGAACCTCAATAGATTTGAGAACCTCAATGAGGGCTGTTGATGTGACTCGAGAGGTTTGGACAAGGTCATACAAAGACATTTTGAGAGGAGCTGGTGCAAATGTTTAAGCATTGTATGAAGGGAAACCTTATCGGAAATAGGGTACGTGGGTCCACAGATGGAATATTGGGTAATAGAGTAACGGATGAGTGGTTGTTTTCTCCTTTCTTTTTTCCTTCTAATATCGAGTGGAAATTTGAACCATATTAATTTGAGATAAGGGAGAAAGTGAGTCATGATATGTGTAGCAACAAGATGGGAAAAAATGGTGAGGGCATATACTAGTTTTGTGAAAATGATATAGCACATTGGCATTTTGGCGGAGGTTTGGGTAGCTCTCTTATACAGACCATATTGATCTTAAATGTTGGAGGAGGATAAAATGTTTGTAGAGGTGGAGATGAAGGTTGTTGAATAGGTACGGGATGGGGATGTGTGGTGATAGGTGAAAGTGGAATAGGGTCCTCATATAAAAAGTCATCATCGTCAAATATTTTTTGAGAGAACATAGTTGGAGAAGAATATTCTTAAGAGCCTTATAGTTCTCCACATCATGCCTTGAAACATGATGGTAAATGTAAATTTTGGTATCGTTAAACCCTTACAGTTCGAGTTTGAGTGGGTCATAAGGTATACATGATGGTAAAGGGATGATAAAGGTTTCTAAAAGGTTAGCTAAGATGTTAGCGTAAGACCCTACCAATGGATCAAAATGTGAAGTAAGTGTGGGTATGGATGGAAGTGTGGGTGAATTTTTTGGGAGGGGCACCACAGAAGGTGGAATAGGAGGTTGAGTAAGTTTGACCACTTGTTTAGTAGATAAGACAGGTTTTAGGTTTGGATTGCATCTTCTTGGGTAAAGGTGTTGTAGGTGAACTAGTTGTTGAAGGTGGTGTAGGTTTAAATACCTCTTCATAGGGTAGTGGTTTCTTGGAATTTGGTTTCACCTTCTTGGGTAAAGGTGAAGAAGAAGTGCATGATGTATAATGGAAGACAAATGGTGGAAAGGGCCAAAGTTAGCCAAGAAGATAATGGAAGTGCGGTAAAGGTTGTAGTAAGAGGCAATGTGGAAGGTACTAGTTTAAGAGAAGGGAACAAAATATGTGATAGTGAGGATACTAGAAGTGGTGTAGGTATAGGAGGTAGAAAGGATGTAGGTAATAGTGAAGGTGTAAACTATGTAGGTAATTTAGGTACAACAGAGGATCATGATGAGGTACACTGCTATGCATTTGGTTTACTCTGGGTAGGAAGCTACTTGGCCAAGGTTAATGGGTAGGGACCAAGGATAGATGGAAGTAGTGAAGGTGACTGAGGGGTAGCTGGAGAAGATGGTGTATGTGGTCTAAGACGTTTGGTCTTCCTATTAGGTGGGGGAATAGTATTTGCGATGGCTTGTGAGGACATGGCTAAATCCAATTTAATAAAAGGATGGACTATGCTTGATGTTGGCATGAATCCCAATGTGGAAATGGGTCTAGACGTGGAGGAAGATATAGGTGTAGGTAAGGTTTTAGGAATAGGAAAAATTTCATTTAATGGTAAAGGTTTAGGTGTGGGCAAGGGTGATGAAGAAGGGGTCACTAAAACCGGCATGTGTATGGTGGGTTTGGTTATCTAAAATACATTTGGATACATCGTGGAAGTATCGATAGATAACATTTGCATTTGAGTTGAGACAGGATAGTCGAAGGCATCCCTAAAGCATGGAATTGTCAACATAATCTAAGCGGTCAACTAAACATGAAAAAGACACATTGTAAGGGGGATGATGTTGATTTGGTAGTAATCCCTGTAAATAATGTATGTGAGACAGGGAAATGGTTGGCTTCATACTCTGTGGGTAAAAGAGATGAGAGAAAATCAATAAGATCCTTGAAATCCAATGGATAATTGTCACCAATAGGAAGGGATGTTGTTAATGGATCCCCTATGGGTAGGGGAGATGACAAGTTGGATGAGGTAAGTTTATCTTTTGGAGAAGAAGAAGGTAAGCATGACTCTCCTGTGGGTAGAAGAGTAAGTACTATAGGTTGTTTGTCAGGTTGAGAGGTGAGTGTGGAAACTATATCAGCGGATATGGTGGAATCCTTCATGGGTGAGGAGGAGATATGGGAGACTCCTCTGTGGATGAAGCAACAAATGAAACAAGTCCCTCCATGGATGAAGGATCTCATGCAAGAATCTCCTCGATAGATGGAGTAGGAGGAAATTGAGCAAGAAGAGTTGGTATGATGTCGAAAATAACATGAACCTCATGAACGTTACTATCATTGGTCAAGGTTTTTTTGGTTTGGTTAGATGATGGGGTGTGATTTGGGAATGGATTCTTGAAGATGTGAAGGTTCTGATTAGTTAGTGCATTAGGATTATCCAAGATGAGATCTCCATTATCTAACATTTCTTGGATGATATTTTTAAAAGTTATATAATTACCATCGCTATGACCTTTAATGTGATGATAGTTACAAAGTAATCATTTTCTTTATACCATGCAGAACATGAAGAGAGGGGTCAAAACTAGTATGTGATTTGATAGGTGGAAGAGTGATTGCTCCATATTTTAGAAGTTTTTCTAAAAATTAAGAGTAGGGTTCTCATATGGGAGTATATTTTTGTTGCTCCTACTTGAACTGGAAATCCTAAACATGAGAAATATTGGAAGAAGGATTTGATTGGTTACATGGGTGAGATGCGCCAAATTTCAAAACTACTGCATTGGAAAATCCTATTACTTTAGATTAATTATTTTTTGGTTTAGAAGAATAATATGTATCATTTTATTTAAACATTATGTTCTTGTTACGCAATTATTTATTCTTCTCTTTAATAACACAAATTTCATGTTTCAAGGTCATGGCGAATTCCTTGTCAAACGTGTGGAAGGTTTGAACTTGGAGGGTTGGTGAGATGTTTCTAGCACAAGCTCTATTGAAAAACTTTATTAACTCAATTTTAGGAAGTTGGAATGTGAGCAAGTTGATCAGGCTCCACCAATGAGATACAAAATATGTGATATATTCATCTTCATATTGGTGTGTCACGTACAAGTCAGTCATGATGACCTTCTTGAAAATGTTGATAGAAAAGTGGTCTATAAAATCCTGAGCTACCTGATTGAATGAAAATATGGAATGCCTAGGTAGAGCACTATACCAATCTAAATCCGGTCCTATCAAGGACATTGGGAATGTTCACAAGAGCAAAGTGTCATCATGAGTGATCAGATAACACACATATTTAAAATACCAAAAGTGTTGTTTCGGGTCTTCTTTTTAATTAAATCAGTTGAATTTAGGAATTTACCAATGGGGAGGGTATGGATGAATCGAGAATGGATGGGTGAATGGGATCATTTCAAATCTCATCGTATGTCAGAGAGTTACGTGATCCAGAGACATATGTTTCCAATGTATGCATCTTGTCCATCATCATTTTGATAAGATCATTAGTAGGTTATGATGACTGGGCACCCCTTGTAGTATAAGGGGGTAGATGAGGAGGGTATGACATGGGAGACATCCTATTATGTGGTGTTGATAAGTTGAAATGTTTTAGGAAGGAATGTTGGCCGGAATATATGTAGATGGAAAGTATCTTGAATAAGCGATAGATGAAATAGGGGGCTATTGGTGATAAGTGTAGGTAGGTGGAGTGGACATAAATACTCTCATAAAAATTGGAGGAAGAGACCTGAAAGATGGGGAGGAAATTTTTTTAGAAGGAAGTATGGGTTTCCATCACCATTGGTGGCTGAGATGCAATAGGTCTATGAGAGTTGCCAAATGCAATAGG
This sequence comes from Taxus wallichiana var. yunnanensis, assembly GCA_018340775.1. Lineage (NCBI taxonomy): Eukaryota > Viridiplantae > Streptophyta > Pinopsida > Cupressales > Taxaceae > Taxus > Taxus wallichiana. The sequence continues at coordinate 216,757,874 of CM031239.1, forward strand.
TTTATGAGAGGTGGCAGATGCGAGATAGACTTACAATCAAGGCGGTTGATGAAGGCATGGTTGACATTGTAGGAATGACAGACATCAAAGGAATGACAAATTACGTCAGGTGCGGCTGATATTGATGATGTAGGGTCAAGTTGGGAAACCACAGGTGGTAAGGTGGAAGAGGGTAAGGCCAAGATAGTAGTATCGATGTAGAAGTGGGTGCGAGGGTAGGAGGAATGGAAACATGCATGCTATATTCAAGGTTCCCTGATGAATCATGGGTATATGAATGAGCGAGATAGTATTGAAAAGTGGTGGGGTTGTGATCAAAGAGTATCATGAACTCCTCATCATCACTGGGTATGACAAGAGCCTAATTAGGGTCCATGGGTGATGGGCTAGGTGGGAGAGATTGGTAGCTAGCATTAAAAAAGAGAGTGTTATATTTTTTATGATTCAAAAACATGTGACTAATGATAAAGCGAGTATTTTGAGATTCACCGATGATACAAAAACACAAAAGTAATGGGGAAAAATCAGTCTAAAATGAGTGATTATATTGTTGTTCTAATTGGAAAATAAAAACATAGAGACTAACATCATTTGGGTTAACCGATGCTGACATGGAATAACCTTTAAAATTCAGATAAGACTGATGTCAACTCTGCAAAAATAAGATATTCAAATATTTGGCAATGAAAGGTGAAAATGGGTCAACCTAGATCCTAAAAATGATATCAAAGACTCAAGAGTGGGATAAAAATGGTAGAACAAGCCACGAAAAGAACAGGAAGGTGAAGAATACTATTTTGGTAAAAATAACCAAAAAGGCATATAAACTGACGTCGCTTAGTTAACCAATTTTAAGTAATATGATATAACCGATGTTGGTCACTAGACCGATATCAATTGTTAAATCTAGGAAGAGAAGAAAAAAATGAAGTTTTGGTAATTTAGATTAAATAAAAGGGTCAATCTAGACTGAGTATGGCTATGAGGATTCCTAATAAACCCAAAATAAAACTGGAATACACCAGTCATGATGTGGGGCATAAAAGGATAATAAAGAATGAAGAAACAAAACTCACACCTCAAAATGCAAGTAGACAAAAATCTAACAAACACAAAATCCTAAGCTATAGATTTTATGTTGTGGCTTATGCCATTTAGGACTGATTGTAAGTAGGATAGAATTTTTGGTTAACAAATTTTCCCTATAAAATCTAATAACTATGGTTGGTTTTAGGTAATTTTTGAATGGGAGATCCTTCTTTGAGATGATGATTGGATAGAGAAACCAGCTAGAGCCCACTGTCAATCCTCTGATCATGTGATCGTTTAAATCTTCTTCCGGGAAAGATGTTGTTTAATAAATATGTAGTTTTTTTAGTGATTTGGTATAGAGAGTGTGTAAAATGTGAGCTATGGTTCAATTTTTCAACCATTAGTTGGGCATGACTTCCAACATATAGGTTTCCCATAATTTAGATTAGCTATAATGCAACAAACTCAACAATGCAAGTGCACAAGTTTTAAAACCCAAATCCACAAATTATATTCAATGAGAACAAATTATGAAGAGGTTAAGGGCATGAATTTCACTAAATACAATACAAGAAAAGAAAGAAGAATTCTTTTTAATCCTAAAAACAAGTGTCATTGAGATAATCAGAAGAAAATAATATTTCTAGAGAAGAAGCTTAATGTGAACTCATTTTGAATGAAAATAGATACACAAGAATTTTTCCCTAGGAATGAACAATGCAAAAAACCCTAGATGGGTCCCACCCAAAGCATGCCAAAATGTTTCACCAATAAGTTTTACATTTTCTCGGGATGAAATAAATAGAAGGTAAATAGTTATGGAGGAATACCCGTGATATGTAGGTTTAAGGTTGAATGCACGTGTTAATGACTTTTTGATCCAAGTTAATCATGAAGAGATTCCTTTAGATATGAGGAATGACCTATAATAAATACAATAAGAGAACCAAATAAAATTAATAATATAGGTTAGTGGAATGCCTAGCAAATGCTAGATCTAAGAAGTGTGATACTTCCTAGAAGGCTATTAATCCACTTTCAAATATAAATTAATATTGTAAATATCATGAAGTAAGGAGATCATATTATAGAATTATGATATAGGTATCTCGTGAAAATACAATAAGAAAATATAATATAATAGGAAAGGTTATGATTAGATTTAGAGGTTTGGTAGGTTATTCTAGGTTTTGTATGTCTGACAGGGGTTTGGGATTGATCAGGTGAGGTCTAGATTGATTAGGTAAGGTCTTGGTTAGTTTTGGTTGATCGAGAGGCTTGTTGGTCAAAAGGAATGAAATGACACAGAGAATAATATTGGTCAAGTTACCAATGTCAAGTATAGCGGTGAAACCGGTGGTTGTTAGGTAACCAATGTTGGTAGGGGAAATTGACAATAATTTGATAAAAATGGTTTTGGGATTCTCTGTGATTGCACAGAGAGTGAGAAGGGTGTGGTTAGGTTCGTAATATTACTGAGAAGACTCAAGGATATAGAGGGGGAAGTCATGGAAGGAAAAAGGCTATAGGTGGTTGGGTTGGTAGATTGGTGAGGAGGTGGAGATAAAGGAATATAGGTAGAAATAAAGTATAATGAAAGAGGTAAGGAATCTATACTTTAAGCAAGCACAATATGATCAAAATCATGAATACTTACTTTCCTTTACAGATCTGGTAGGTGAAGGTGGATGGTAGTTGATCCATGAAGAGATTCTAGAGTCAGTGTCATGGCAATACTCCCGTAGTGTTCCCATGAGTATTCCAATACTCTGGAAGGAGAAATGGATGCTTTCTTGGGCCTTTGGTTGAGTATTTTGTGTCATCTGGATGCTTTGAGAGGCTTAGGATTCGTGCTTGAATCTATAATTTAACCAAGTGCAAGTATGATCGAAATCATGAATGATTACTTTCCTTTTAGATATCTGGTAGGTGAAGGTGGATGGTAGATGATCCGTGAAGAGATTATGGAGTCAATGTCATAGAAATACTCCCATATTTTTCTTGTGAGTATTCCAATACTCTGGAAGGAGAAGCTGAATGTTTTCTTGGGCTTGTGGTTGAGTATTTTGTGTCATCTAGATGCTAAGAGGCTTTGGATTCACGCTTGAATGTAATAGTTCTCTCAAAACTAAAAATGACCAACCTAGGTAAATGGTTGTAAAAATGTATACAAAGTAAGCCGATGGAGGTTAGACGACGGATTCCATTCAAGGGATAACCAAAGCATCTGTTAGGGAAGGTAAGTTTAGGTTAACCAAAAATAGGTATATCTTCCAAGATTTAGCACGTTTTCCAAGTCCTCTTTGGGAAGTGGATTTCTCATTAGAAAAGGTAATAAGGTCATATAACAAGTCCAATTAGGTTTGAGAATAATTCTTAGTTAGTTAGGTCAAGTGGTGACTCAACATTGAGAGTGATGACTTGGTCACTATGAGTTAAATGCCCCTGGAATGAGTCTAGGGTGAGGTGTCATGGTACGGTGGGGGTGTGAGGTTGAAATTAATTTAATTAAAATAATGAAATTAATTATTAATGTGAAGTTGAATATTTTAGTGATAATTTGTAATGAGGCCATGGTGTGTTTAATTAATTTAAAGGGACCAAGGAGTGTGACCCAAATTTGGTGTCTACACCATAAAAAAAAAAATCAGCTACCATACCTTTATCATCACTTTTGGGCTGCTAGAGTCACTTGAATGTGAAGAAATTGAATCTTCTTGAGAGTATAAATTCTTCTTATTCTTGGAGTACTTATTTTTTCCATCATATTTCTTGAATTTATTCTTTTTCTATTAGAGGATTCCTCTTCTTCTTTGTGTTTAGTAAGATATTTATATGCAAAATAACCAACTTGTGTAAAACTAAAATTTTTGAATGAAATCTTACCTTTGTATTTTCCTCAACCTCTATTTGACTTTCTTTAAAACATGGCTTCTACTTTGTCATCATCTATGTACATGTTAGACACACTACCATTTTATTTTCTCGTGACTCTTTTTTTTCCTTGGAGGCCACCTCCTTTTTTTTTTTCTGATTTTGAATCAATGACTCTCATTTCATATGCATTCGAATACTATGGATCTCATCCATTGTCGAGTCTTGAAGTCTTTAGCTTCCTCTACTACTAAAACTTTGGCATCAAATTTTGAGGACAAATATGTAACACCTTGGGAAAAGCTGTTATATTTCTCTTTGCATTACAAGCATTGGCATGTGATTTTCTAGAATGAGGTGTGTTTCCTTGATTGTTGAAAATCATTCTTATTATGGATAAATTATTTCTACTCATGGATGCTTTAGAACGGAATGATATGGATTGCAAGAATCCATTTTCAATTCTTATTAATAAGCTACAATCTGATTTTGAGAATTGCAAACTTATCTCTTTTCTTGACTCATCCTTGGATCAAATTTAGTGATCCAAGGAATGTTTTAAATATTATTAATAGACTAAATGGTAAATTGACATTCCTTAGTTTGAGAGACACAATGATGAACTTTTTATGTTACAAACTCTTTGGTCTTGAGTGAAATTACCTTCATTCGGTTATATGTTTGTGCTTAGGTCTTTGGGATTGATCTCTGCAGGACATTAAAGGTGTAAACGATATATAGTCTACTTCATGACTATGAAGGGGATCGAGAATCCTAAAATGTAAGGACTATCCTAAGGGTATCCTAAATGAGGTAAGAGCACCTACTTCCTAGCTACATATATTTAAGTGGGTTATAATCTAACCTAAGATTATTATTCTATTTTTTTGGGGGGTGACCTAACCTAAGCTCTTGTGCTAAATGAATAAGGAAGGGAGAGATTATTATAGTAATGTTAGACTATGTTAATCTAATTCCTAATACTAATGGCTCTGAATTTAATATAACCTAAGGTGAAAACTACTTATGGAAATGTTTTAAGACATAAGGTGATTTATCGTTAGACTAACCTAAGTCTTGGGAAATCTAGCCTAAACTATTTAAAAGGAACCTAAGGGTTACATGGCACTAAAGCAATGGTTCCAATGGAATTTAAGTGATTTGATTGGGTTTAATGCATGAGGTACTACCAGTTTTGGAAAAGGATAGTTAACTCTAGAGGAGGCTTACATGGAGGTTTCACTAAATATGGAATTGCATGTGAAATTAAAAATGGCATTCACCGATTTTGGGAGGCGATGGAAAGGAGAGATAAGAGGGACAATTGGGAGTTATGACAAGTAATGGATCTCGTTTTTGTATGAAAACCATCTTGGAAACAAGGGAGGCAGATTTGTGGGAGGTTGTTTGGTTTATCATACCTCATGAATTTTCTCTACATGGAGCTATCTAGTTCTTTGAACCAGCAGATTCGACTTCTTCTTCTTCTTAGATATTTTTGGTTTCTTTGGTCTATTTTTGATCAAGGGAATGTATATGAAGCATTGAAAGAATAGTTGTTTAGTTGTTGATATTTCATGGAGAATAGAAAGAGTGGGAAGCTCAGCTAGAAGTCTCCTTTGAATTTTCAAGAAGAACTATCAGGCATGATAGGCCCTGCCCATTAAGATTTCTTGCTTTCTTCTAAATGAATCATTAAAACAACTCTGCTCTCATGAGATAATTGTTTGTTTGATTTGTTTGGTTATTTACTTGCATGTTTTTATGAATCTCTGGGGTTTTTGGGATGTAAATCCATTACAAAGTAATGATAGTTCTTGGGAAATTTTATCTTTGCTAGTTTAATGGTGACATGCATGTGAAACTTGTATTTGAAGCTTTTTATTTCATTATGAAACTGGTATTCGGGTTTGGCGTTGACTAAATAGGAATTTTTGCCTTATGTTTCATTCTGAACTATTATTTGGAGCCAGTTTTCATTTTTACTTGTATTGGAGCATTCATGCTTGTTCGAGCTTGTAGTGGAGCTTTTTGGTTTTTACGATCGGCATTTATTGATTGTATGGTTCTAAACCTTTATTGTAGTCTTGTGTTTTGTTGAGCTTGTAGTGGAGCTTTGTGGCTGTTTTGAGCTTGTATTGTAATCTTGTGTTTCATTTGAGCTGGTATTGGAGCTTGTATTGTTTCGAACCTCTATTCAAAGCTTCATGTTCGACATTGTACTAGTATTCCATACCTGCATGTTTTGAACTTGTGTTGGAATTGATGTGTTTGATTCTATATTGGTATTCTAAGTTTGAGATTTACTTGTATTAAGGATTTGAAAATATTTAAACCCATTTATGGAATGTCTCGCTCAAACAGTTCTTGAGAGATTTGTTTTGGTTTGAAGTAGTGGGTAAGCTCTTTTTGAGATCTCCTCTGTGTAGCTTCTTGAGTGGGAATGGTTCTAATACTTTTGTCTTTTAAACTGGTAAGAGCATATGATTTTAGGGGATATTCTTCCCTTCTCTACTTGGAGAAATCCCATGTCTTGTTAAAAGCATGACTATTTTGTTGAAGGATTATTAGCGTAATTGTACCTTGTTATGGGTTTGGTTCGATTTATAGTTCTTTAGAATGGTCATTAACAGTTTAATAGTGTATGGAAATATAGTATGCATTTTCTTTCTTGTGAACAATGTTGAAATGAATACCTTCATGTCGCAATATTTTTAGATGGAACTTGAGAGTCTTGTGGTGATTCTATTTCAGTCAAGTTTGAATTAAGATTGGAACATCTCTTGACTAAATTTTGTTGGGTTTTCTTACTCTCTTATGATCTTCTTAATCGATTTTTTGGGTTTTATTAGAAGGTTGAATTCAAAACCTAGTATACTAAATTTTTATGGAAGGATACATATATTTGTTCATAATGCTTTGTATTATTGTTCTTATTTGGGATCGTGAACTATTTATCTTTGTTGCATTAAGTCATTGAAACCTTGTAATGGGATTTGAGTATTTTGAGTTCATGAGTTGTATTGAACCTTGTCTATCTTACACTATTTGTGGATTTCTATTCCTTGTTGGACTCATTGAACAAATCTTTGGGTTTAAAAATAGAATTGAATATGTTCACTTGGGGACGAGTATATTGTTTAGGGAATGTACTATTTACTTCGTTCGAGATTTGAATTTGAACTTGTTCTTAGTGAATGGAAATAGGTAAACCAATTTGTTAGATTTGTAATGGAAAATTAGAAGTGTGCTTTCTTTAACTATGTGTTCAGGTTTTGTGTTCTCTTTTGGGAAGCTGTTACCTCCAAATCACTACACCCCCAAATGGTCCTGAAATGAATCACAAAATTCGGTGTGATTGGGACACATGGGATCACCTCTCAAGCTTTGGGACTTGGGCTCGAGGTGAACCTCCAGAGAATGCCGGCTTCCTGTTCCTAGACTAAACAAAACACTACTTATGATGTGAAAAATATGGTTAACTAGTCCTATGCTAACATTTTCATGGGATTTAGGAAGAAGAATACAAGGAAATAAAAATTATTCTAGAAGTGGTGATGCACCAAGAAAAGGGGTATTTAACTTTTGGAAGGGTTAATGTGGGTATGATGATTGCACCATTAGCCACCTTCACCTATTACAACTTGGAAAGGATATAAAATAGCACACACTAGAAACACATGTTCCTTTGTTAAACCTTAAACATACAAAATCAATAGAGTAGCTTTGATTTGATACACATGTAATTTATCAAAGGGATAATCACAAGCACATGTCCAGTATTCACTTAAATGATAATAATAATGCAACTCTTGATCAGCAGAAGGAAAATATTTTCTCACAACTGATGGGAAGTAATCACACTATTCTTTTCTCAATATGAAATAGATAATCTAAAATAAAGGTAAATTAATCAAATAATGCTAAGGAATCACATTCATAAGGCATGTAATGATTAATCATTCAACACAATAAAACATATTTTCAAGTGCAAGGAATAACTTTGAATATAATTAAAATGTTTCAACAAAACTATGGAAGCACTCTTCCAAGCTTGAAGAGCAACTTTCCTCTAAATCTCTCCAAAATATATCTCCCTAAATAATGGAAGCACTCCACTATTTATAAGTTCCTAGGTTGAGCCATTACAACCTGAGCCTTAACTAACAATTAACTAAAAATAGCAATCTCATTAATAAAAGGGAACAAGCTTCCATAAAAATAACAAATATTTGCAAGAGGGTTGACCAAGTCAACCCTACAACTTTGACCGTTTCCAGAGCTTGAACCTATCCTTTCATGGCCACTCAGCTTTGGCCTGGTTCATCCTCCTCTCCTTTCTCTACATCTTTTTGTTTCCCTTCTTCCCATATGGCCATTTGGTGTCTCTACTCAAGAAAACGCTTGACAATACCTTGAGTTTCTTCATCTCCAAGTCCACACACATAATGATTTACCACATCTACTATTTCGATCTCTTTTTTTATCCTAGCTAACAACCTTCGAAGCTTACTTATGACTTTATTTAGTCTCCCTATGAAGTTTTGACATAGAACCAGTCGATCAATGGAGTCACTATTGAAAGTTTTTGTAACATTGTCGTCCCGCTTCACCAAGTCTTTGAAATTTTCTTTGATCTGATCCTCGGGAAGAGCATCGATATTCTCATTGAAAAACTTGTAGTGGGAATTGTCAAACTCTTTAGAGATATCATTGAGGGCATCGTAATCTCTACCCGTTTATCCTCCAATTTCTTAATTATATCTTTGAAGACACGATACCAAAATTCCATAGCCTTCTGATATTTGAACAATTTAGAGGCATCATCAATTACCTCTTCCTGTAGAAGTAAGTTAGAATCTTCCTCTCTTATGTCACTCCACATCACCAAAGTTAGATTCAAGTTATTATTATACTCAAAGAAATATTCATCCATCTTAGCAATGGTGGTTTTTGACTTGTAAATCGGTGTAAATCTCCATGACTTTTTAATCAAAGGGTTGGCCTCTTGCAAGATCCTTTCCATCCATGCATTCATTGTTCTCCCTTTCGGCCTAGCTTCTTGAGCTCATGATAATAGATATCATCTATTGTAGAAAAAAATTTCATGGCCATAGTAGTTGAGACGTCAATGGATGGAGTGGGTGAGTTACTCTACGTAGCGGTGCGAGTGAGTGTTTGAATTTGGCCTTAAGCTCATCCTTTTCTTTATCATACTTCTCAAAAGGGCCCCAAGAGTAGTATGTAAATCCTCCTTGGATCCTTCATGTGTAACCTTCCCCAATGAGAACTTTGAGATTCAATAATCTACGTTGCTGTGATAGTCTCTTTAGTTTTCCCCTTAATAGGGGTAGCCACTTCTATCACGCGCTCTCCTGATGGATTAATTGTTAGACTTGATACGGTTCTTGGTCTCTTAGCTTGTCTTTTAGACATGGAATCTAATATGTTGAGATCTATCACATCTCCCAGAGGAAATTTTTTCTTCTGCTTAGGAGTCTACCTAAACATCCACTCTGGTATAGCTAGAGTTGAGGAAGATGGAGTAGTAGATCGATACCTGAAGTACCAGTTAAGGAAATATTGCTAGACATGCCAGATGATATCTGAGTAGAGGTGGCAATGATGGAAGGTGTGGGAGTGAGGAGAGCCATAGGAATTGACAAGGTGATGTTGGGGGTTGAGATTGAAGAAAATGGGAGTGTCAAGGGAAGTGAATATGAAATGGGTGACCCAATATTTTCCATAGCTGATAAAACTAGAAGTGACAAAAATACTTGGGCCATAGAAGGACATGGGAAAGAGGAAATGGTAGAAGTGGAGGGAAATAAAATTGGAAGTGATAATGGAGGAAGGGGAAGATGGGATGGATCCTAAATGGTACTTAGGGAATCGAGTTACTTCCACAACTTTAGTGACTAAGTCTTTGCAGATGTTATAATTCTGGGAGCAACAGATCTAGACAGAGATGAGCCACCAACCAAAAATGATATCTTCTTTAGAATGGTAGGAACCCTCTGAGTTGACCACTTTCCTTTTGTGGGTGTGGGTTGGTTTTCTTGCTGATGTAGACCCTATATTTATAGGTTGATTTTCACCTTTGGGTGATATTCCCAAGGTAGCCAACCAACTAAAAGTTCTCCTTAGAATGGGCCCTGCCCTCTCTTTGGTATTGCTGCACTCTTCCACATACCAATCAACCCATGGCAGTGGTTGATTGGAAACATCATCATCCTTGTATGATGCATCTAGGACCTCATCATTATCTTATAAGTCCTTTGGCACATCAGCCAACCCAAACTGCTACACTTCATCAAGGGTTAATCTTTCATAATCCCTTTTCCATACGATGAATTCATCTCAACAATGGATCCATATATCTTCTAATTGGGGCATATGAGCACTAGATTTCCCTATCTCCGCAAACTTACCCCTATAGTTAAAGTTAGTTCGTGGATGGAAGGTCCACAGGGTTACCTCAACCATTTCAGCATCCATGTTTCTTACCTTGTGGATAGTTGGGAAAGAATACCTACCAATTGTAACAGGGAAATGCATTCCCACCTTATGACACTTGTTTTGGATTTTGTGGTAATCCAACAACTGTTGAACTAATTCCAAAAGAACCTAGTAGTCGGTGGGGCACCTTGGAAACTTATTAGGGGCACCTACGAGCACGGAATTCAAAGGTAGGTGAATGTGGGAAAATAAATGTAGATTTCTCCCCATTCTCACACCTCTTAGAAATCCTCATCGGAAATCCACTGATTATATAGCTCCTTGTCAAAGTGATAGAGGACAACAACGAAGAAAGCATCACTGATTCTTTGAAAGTTCTTTCTCCCCTCGTCTAGAGTAAGCTGGGGATAAAATTCATAGATTTGGGATGTGCTACAAACACCCTTGGTGTTTAACCCTAAAAAATCCCCCATAGTAGCAGTTGCATACACTAGGAAAGATGTCATGTAGAAGGATTTAGTTTCTACCACCTTGCCCAACTAGTAGCGAATGTTGCTACTGATATGTTCACCCCATCAGATAAACTCATCATTCTTCTTGATCATTGCTATGTACAAGAACATCCATTCTTGGAATTCCTTAGCGAAGGAAGACCTAAAACTCTTCTCAAGAGTATAATGAGTTCGTTGACCTCCTAAATAAAATTTGATCAATGTATAGTCTTGGGAAATTTGGAAAAATTCTTAGTTAGGTAAGACTTCATCATAACCTTTGAGCATACTTCTTTCTTTTTATCCAAGTGCTAAACTAATATTTTAGGTGAGATAGTGGGGTAATCTTATACGTCTGGAAGTTTGAAAAAGTATTCGAAGAAATTTGGGTCTAGATGGATTACCACCTTATTGTAGCTATCTCTTATCGATATAGAGTCTTTGTCATAGTGGGATGTTACTTGCTAGGACAAATTCTTGGCATTACATGGATGCGGGAAAACCAAATGACAAGGGAAAGACCAGCATCGAAGATGGCCTACATCCATGGTTTTTATTTGGGGCTTTTAATATTTCCTAGAACTCGGGAAGATCAATCTACGAGATCGGTGTCCCGATATTTCCTAAATCAGAGGTTAAGCAGGATTGGGGAGAAACTCCAAGAAATGTGTACTTCATCTTTTCTTTCCCCTTTGAAGTGGAGGTAGACATCAAACCTGTGTTTCAGAAATTTGAATGTTATAGAAATCTAAAAATCGAGAGTAGAAAAACTTTGAAAACCGAATGAAAAAGTTTGAAAGGAAACTTGAAAGAAATATCTAATTTTTTTTTCTCAAGTCGGGGTCCTAAAAGTCCAAAATTTCCAATGCTCAGATAACCCAAAATATTAAATCTCAAAACCGAATTCCCAATTCTCTCAAAACTGAAACCGAAATCTCCAAAACCTGAATTCCCAATTCTTTGAAAACACAAAACTAAAATATCCAAAAAAAATTACCAAAGTTAGGAATTCTGAAAGAAATCTTCAAAGCATAAATTCTTTGAAATTCTAAAATTTGAACATTTTGAAGTTTATTGCCGAAAAGCTTCTTTGGAATATTTTCCTACCTTATGATCTTCTGAAGGAGCTCTCCGAAATGAATTTTCTAAAAAAAATATTTGAATGGTATCTGGAGGAACTAGAAAAAAGATGTGTTAAGAAAGCAAATTGGATTTTGAGGAATATGAGGAAGTATGAGGGACTCAGAAAGATCCACATACTTGAAAACCTAGAGAAACCTCCACAACAAAACATGGTGAAAAAAGAAAGACACCATAAGAACGAAAGAGGGAAAATGAAAAGAAAACTAAAAAGAAAAGAGAGGGGAAAGACCTAAACCAAAAGGAAAATAAAACCAAAAAAACATACCTTGAAAAGGACGCCAGAAAAGTATGAGAGTGAAATGTCAGAGAAAATGTGTCAGGTAAAAATAAAAAGTAAAAAATCTACGTTTATATAGAAATCGACATTAATGGTAAAAATCCAATCCGTATGGAGGTAGGTGAGAATTAATCACACATAGAGCCTCAAGTTCGAAACACGAAAACTTAAAATTCTGAAAATCGGGATTTCGGACTTCGAAAAAAATGGAAAGTAAAAAGATGAATTGGCAACTAAAAGTCCGAAACCTAAAAATCTAAAAGTCTGAAAATTCATACTTTTGGAGTTTCAAACTTAAAAAAAAATCAAGTGAAAATCCTAAAATGACTCGAGATAACTCGAAAACCCGAAACCCGAAAGTATGAATTTTGAAATTTCAGACTTTGGAAGTCCGAGTCGGATTTAAACAAAATGAGCCAAAAAGTTCCAAATTTCTAAAAGTCTGAAAATTTAGACTTTTGGAGTTTTGGACTTCAGAAAATCTCAAATGCAATTCCAAAATTTAGCTTTAAAAACTCGAAAGGGAAAACCCCGATGTCCGAAAATTGAAATTTTTGGATTCTTGGCTTTAGAAAAAGTCACTGTGTGATGATTTCTAAAAACATAAGTCAGACATATAACCTTCCTCCAAGTAGGTTAAATGGTTAATAGGAACTAGTTACAAAATTTCTAAGTTCGAAATAGAAATGAGAATTCATTTCATAGTATAAATGAAATGAATTAGGGATTGGACCTTTCAAATGGATATCCCTTCTTACTATTGTTCGAGATAAGTTCATTTGATTGAACTTTTCTGTTTTTGATCTTCTTTTGAGATGGAAAAATTTGTTGTGGACCATTTGGTTTCAGATCTTTAAATTATATCTTCTACATAAAGTATTCTATACTTTAAGTTAACATGAGAGATCGGTTGATAATCGAGTCATGGAATGAGAGATCGATAGTATCCGAGTCATTATAACTACATTTGGTTATTTCTTATGAGATTGATTAACATGGAATGTGTGTTCTAAATGATGTTTTATTTAGAATAGAGAACATTATGTTTTAAAAAAAAATCCTTATTTCTAAAGTCTTAAAATGGGAATGTTACATCTTGGTATCGAGTGAAGGTTGTAGCTCTTGGACCTATTGTGTCCATAATTTGATGAGACTTAAATTTTCTTGTCAATAGAAAATGGTTAGAACAAGACGAAATGTTGCAAATAATCCTCCACTTGAGGAAGGAGAAGAAACGTCCCAAAAGCTCGATGAGATCCTTACTGCCCTATTGCACAAGAGGTCATTTGGCTATGCTTATACAGTAAGTAATGGGCAATGAGGAGAAAGATCTTTGGTAAAAATAATCAGCCACCTCCCGAGGACAACGCCAATTTAGGTGTTGATAATAACAATGTGAGCATACTTGATCACTTTGAGAACAAAAAGGTTAGGATGGTAGCTAAACTCAGTAATGATATAAAAAGGATAAGTCCACCCAAGTTTTATGGCACCACATTAGAAGATGGGGCTGAGAATTGGCTCAAAAAAATGGAGAAATTGAAGATTGAGAAACAGGGATGGAAGCCTGATTAATTTTATTAATCTCAATCAACCAACCTTTATAGAGAATGGGCTGCAATATTTATAGATATTGCATGACCCAAATACAAATAGAAGATTAATTTGCATAGGTGAACCAAGTTCCTAAATATACAAGGTTCCAATAACATTTGGGAAGAAACAATTAGATACAAACAAATATATTGTTCAAAACAATATAACAACATGTATGAAAGACAAATATGGTTTATGAACCATATAACAAAATAACCATTATTATTTAATTAATAAAATTAATTAAATAATAGATCATATAATGCATAATTAAATATTTTATCCTAACATTCCCCCCCTTAATTGTGCATTTCTTCGAAGAGATGAGGAGAGGAAATATCTAAACAACTTGAACTTGTCACGTGCAAGTGACTTTGTGAAAATATCTACTCGTTGTTCAAGTAGTTGGACAAAATTGAAGCTGGATGTTGTGCTTCAACACATGTTCACGTATGAAATGAACCTGAACCTCAATGTTCTTTGTTCTCTCATGAAAAACTAGATTGCGAACAAGTTTGAGAACACCTTCATTGTCAACATACATGGTGGTTGGTTTGTCCTGTGGTATTCCAAGTCCTTCCAGTATGCGACGTAGCCAAATCACTTCACAGACAACTTCTCCTACAGAACAATACTCGGCTTCTATGGAAGAGCAAGAAACAAAGTGTTGTTTCTTACTTCCCCATGATATTGGTCCAGATCCCATAAAGAATACAAATCCTGAAGTGGATTTTCTATCATCAATGTTACCTACATGATCTGAATCCGAATATCTAGTCAAGAAGAAGTTTTCATTCTTCTTGTATTCTAGACCAAGATCCACTGATCCTTTGAGATATCTCAAAATGCGCTTTGCTACTTTCCAATGACAAAATTTGGGTTCTGCATGAACCTGGATAGATAACTTACTGCAAAGTTGATATCTGGTCTAGTGTAGGTTAGGTAAATGAGACTCCCAATCATTGCCGATAGAGAGTGGCACTTACCTCAGGAGATGGATCTGAACGAGATAACTATAATCTATTCTCCATAGGTGTAGCAATTGGTGTGCAATCCATCATCCTAAACTTCTCGAGCGTAGTCTTGGTATATTTCATCTGAGAAACAAAAATATGATTCTCTTTCTGCCACACTTCTAATCCAAGACAATAGTGCATCAGCCCAAGATCGGTCATGTCAAACGATCGATTAAGATCTTTCTTCATTGCATCGATCATCCTCACTGAACTTCCAGTGATGACTAGATCATTGACATAGACAACAACAATCACCATCTCCCCCCCTTGCTTTTTGAGGTAGATATTGGGATCGTATGGATTTATAACAAATCCATGTTGTACGAGATGCTCATCAATCTTGATGTACCATGCCCAGGGTGCCTGTTTGAGGCCATACAGAGATTTCCTGAGTCTGCATACCTTTGTTTCTTGACCAGGTACAACATATCCCTCAGGTTGAGTCATGTAGACTTCTTCTTGTAAATATCCATTTAGGAAGGCACTTTTTACGTCCATTTGGTGAACTTTCCATCCAAACTGAGCAGCTAGAGCAAAGATCATCCTGATCATTTTGATCTTAGCCGTGGGAGAAAATGTCTCCTCATAGTCAATGCCTTCTTTTGCGTGTACCCCTTTCTACAAGTCTTGCTTTGCACTTTTCCACTATCCCATTTGCTTTGTACTTAGTTTTGAATATCCATCTACATCAATGGGTTTCTTCCTGGTGGAAGATCAACAAGCTGCCAAGTTTTATTCTTCATCACCGATTGATATTCGAATCCATGGAATCTTTCCAAGATTTTGACTGTAGGGCTTCCTAGATCGTAGAGGGCTCATCTCGATTCAATAACTCTACTCATCAAAGAAAAGTTAACTTCTTCCCTTGCTTTCTCATGAGTCCATGGTCCAGGGTGGATGTATACGGTGGAGCATCCAATCTTGCATCTTGTAATGTACTTGGTACACCATTTAGGCATACATTGTCCCTGTTCCCATGGGTTGTGGTTCTATTTGATCAACACCATCCTCCCCATCATCACTTTCATCTTCGAGGGAACATTAGCTTCATTTTTACAATGGGTGAAAAATCTACATCTTGCGAGTCCGGAGAAGGAGACTCTACTTCCTTCTTCTCGAAAAACTCAACATCTCTGCTGGTGTAGACTTTTCTAGTCTTAGGATCCATCAATCTATACCCAAGAGTCTCTTCATTGTACCCAATGAAGATGAGTTTTTGTGACTTCATGTCCAATTTCTTTCTGTTTTGTTTGGGTATGTGCATGCTTTCTTTGCACCCGAATACTTTGAGGTGTGCAATGGATGGTTTCCTTTTTGACCATGCTTCTTGTGGTGTAATTCCATCAAGAGTAGTTATGGGTGCTCTGTTCAACAAATACACTGCTATTTTTGCTACTTCTACCCAAAATGTCTTTGCAAGTCCGGAATCATCGATCATGCATCACACCATTTCCATGATAGTACGATTTCTTCTCTCAACAACACCATTTTGCTGCGGTGTGTGAGGAGGAGGCATTTTTCGACGAATCCTGTGAGTTTGTAGGTAGTCTCTGAACTCATCACTGGTGAATTCCCCCCTCAATCTGAGCGGAGAGTTCTGATGTGACGACCAGTTTCTTTCTCAACTGCTACTTTGAACTTTTTGAAGGTTTCAAACGCTTCACTTTTCTTGCGAAGACAAAAAATCCACATTTTCCGTGAATAGTCATCAACACAAAGCATGAAGTACTGGAACCCAGAATGACTTGGCTGCAGTGGACCGCAAAGATCGGTATGAACCAGGTCAAGTTTACCATGAGCTCAGAATGTACTCCTCTGGAATGAAACTCTGTGTTGTTTTCCTGCTAAGCAGTGAGGACACTTGTCTGTATCCTTCTAAAGAGATGGTAGCCCATGTACCATATTACACCAGCAAAGTGTTTCGAGATATTTGAAACTTACATGACCAAAATCCGATGCCACAACCTGGCCGAGGTGGAGTTTTTAGCCACAAGTGCTTGATCATTTTTGTGAATGAAATCAAGTTGAAACATATGTCCCACATTTGAGGCTTTTGCAATTATTTTCGAGCTCGGAATGTACTCCTCACGGAATGAAACTCGTGTTGTTTTCTGCTAAGCACTTGAGGAAACTTGTCTCGTATCCTTCTGAAGAGATGGTAGCCCATGTACCATATTACACCAGTGAAGTGTTTCGAGATATTTGAAACTTACATGACCAAATCTCCGATGCCACAACTAGGCTGAGGTGGAGTTTTTAGCCACAAGTGCTTGATCATTTTTGTGAATGAAATCAAGTTGAAACATATGTCCCACATTTGAGGCTTTTGCAATTATTTTCGAGCCTCTTGATTTATCTCGAATCAAACACGTTTTCTTTCAGATTGACTATCAAAGTCAATTTTTAGGTTGTGATCTAGGAGTTGACTTATTGAAATAAGATTCTTTGTCAACCCAGGGACATATAGGACATCTGATAGTTTGCATTTGCGTGAACCAAGGGGTAGAGAGATGTTCCCAATCCCCTGAACTGTATATGAAGAATCATCTCCCAACGAAACATGATTTTTCGATGGCGTGTCCTTCATTGAAATAAACCAATCTCTATGGCCGGTCATGTGTCGAGTGGCTCTCGAATCAACATACCAGACATCACTAGATGACATGGATGGTTCACTTGATCGAGTAGTGAACAAGAAGTCTTCATTGTCTGACTGTTCTTGTTGCTCAGCAATATTACCTTGCTGGTGGGGTCTTCTTTTCCAGTTCCCCTTTTTCTACCCATGATAGTTGTTAGAATGTCCCTTGTAAGATTGTTGTTGTTGTGGTCCAGAGTTGCTTGATGAACCTTTCTTATAAGTGTTATACCAACAATCTTTTAAGTCATGTCCTCTTTTGCAAATTGGACATTGCTTCTTCTGTTGATTGTCCCCATGATACTGATTCTGATGTTGGGACTTCTGATAGGATTTAGGTTTTCCTTTACCTTTTCCTTTCCATTTTTGATGTGAAGATAGTGCCTACTCCTCTTCATCATCCTTATTGTGCATTGCTTCCTCTTGTTCCAAAGAGGTTTACCACTTATCAAAAAGTAATTGTCGTATCGACAAGTTTAGAGTTGTGAAAAAAATGCGGTAAGAAGAAGGGAGAGCTCTCAAAACAATGGGAACGAGAGATTCATCTTTTACTTCTTCTCCTAGGGCTAGAAATGAATCCCTCAAATCTGCAACTCTTCTTAAGAAAGCTTCAATATTCTCATTCTGCTTGAACTTCAATGTATGTAACTGACTCTACAAATTTAGTATGACATTCTTGTTCTTCGCCTCATATATTGTGCTCAACTTATCCCATGCTTCTTTTGGTATTGTGGCATCTCAAATGTGGGCTTGCACATCATCGAGCACTTTGAACAAGATGATGAGTTTTTCTTTCTGATTTGCTCTATCAAACTGTCGTTGTTGTGTTGTATCAGTTGTTGATCTGGTTAGAGTACTAGTCACAACAGGCCAGATTTCTTCAAACTCAAGCTGTGTCTTTATTTTTGTCTTCCATGTAGCATAGTTGCTTCCTCTGAGTAATTGTGAATCGGGAAGAAAAAATTTGGGGGTATTGGTGCCCATTTGCTGAGATCACCGCGGGGTTTGGCTCTTATCACTCCTTGTATTAGGTATCCCAATCTATATACTGTTAGTCCGATATACCGAACCTTTCTATATACGTGCCCTTCCGATATACCCATCGGTACGTGGAAGAAGCTCACCCTTTCTATATACCCCGAGACGTGAAAGAGGCGTTAACATACGTGAAAGAATTCAATACATGGTACCAAGACATTACTGATGGGGTCTATGCGATTATTGACACGGCTCAAAGAAATATCCTCATACGTGCTCGTAACTTCACTATATACTTGGATAATTTCTCAGTCCGGATTTATGTCCTGCAATCGTTCACAGGCAGATGGGATGGTTCATAGTGTGTGCATTGTGACCTTATTACTCCCCGTTGATTTATAGGGACGATGCCCAGACGAGCGTTGTTGTAGCTATATTAGGTGTTAAGTGCGCAGTATTAGTCACGATAGCTTTACCCATAAGTGCTTCCCGGAGGCACTTGTATATACCGAACGCAGCGCGAATGAGATCTAGGATCTCGTGAGTGTTATGAGAACCAATTTTTTTATTGTTTTTTATTACAATTCTATCGGTTTAAGCAAGCGATTTACAAAGTTTGCGATTGACTATGAAACCTATAAATTAGTACAATATGCAGTAATATATAATTTACATTCAAAAAGTTGGACAATTTGAATGGCAGAAAAACTTTCATGCTTCACAGTCCCTGGTGGCCTCCCGAGCCCAATACAACCCAAAATGCTAAAAATTGCAAAAAAATAGCTGAAAATGCAATTTTAGATGGGTCTCCTTTGCACAAAAAAAAGTCCAAAATGAAAAACTAGGCCAAATGGGAGAAAAAAAATTTTACCCTAACTTAGGGATTCCTTCGCTAAATTTAGTTAGTTATAACTAAATTCAGATTTTGCCACTAAATTTGGTAAAGCGCCAAATATTCCGCTAAATTTCAAAAATGAGTTTTGTGTGTTGTGGCAGGATTCGACCTCCACACCTCTCACTCCCAAGGCACATTCACTAACCAACTTGGCGCACATGAGCGCTTGTTATAGGAAATGGAGGAAATGCTATTTAATATATTCAAAACACGACTAACCTTGTTTCCATGGCGAATTGATTGAGTTGAAGGCTTTCCTAGAGCTTGCGTGGTACGAGCTTGTAGGCGGTTTTAGGGTTTCCTCGAAATGAGGATCTAAAGCATATTATTTCTTTATCTCCTTGTTATTTGTTTGATTTTCCTTTGGCCGTTGATCGCTTTTCCTTTGGTTTTATGCGGGTTGCTTGTCTTTGTTTTGTGCAGGCCGCTCTTCCTTTGTTTTCTTGTGTGTAGGTCCAGCTGAAGATGCCCACGCCACTTTCTATGGAGGCTTAGCTTTGAAAGGCACTGCTGGTTTGCGTGTGCAGGTCAGAAGGGAGTAACATCCGCCTTAGTTCCTACCACTGTTGTGTTCCACGCCCCCTTCAAATGCTGCCCCTCTCAGCTTTGGGCTTATTCAAACATTGCCCCTCTCTGATCTGCGCCTTTGGGCTTATTCACATGGCCTCTCTTCTTGTCATTTGGCTCTCCGCCATGTCTACATGCACGACCGCCTATATGGAGTCACTTTGACTCTTATTTTTGATCTCGTACCCTCTTTTCGGCCTATGGCTCGATTGCACATGACCTACGCAGTAATTTGGTTATTTTATTTATAAATCTATACCTGTAATAAATTTTCACAGGTCTTTGAGTGTACCAAAGGTAAAAAAAAAATTGTGTTCCAAACACAGGCTGAACAAGAGGTTGTGGGTTTGCAGGGGGTTCTGGGAAGCTGCAGGAGGCAACACTGGCTCTCCTTTTGTTGCAGATTTCTTCTCCACGAATTCTCCTTCTTCTGTAACCTTCTCCAACCTTGCCAGGAGCTTCAATTCACTCTGGTACCAAATGAAGATTGAGAAACAGGGACGGAAGCCTGATTAATTTTATTAATCTCAATCAACCAACCTTTACAGAGAATGGGCTGCAATATTTATAGATATTGCATAGCCAAATACAAACAAAAGATTAAGTTGCACAGGTGAACCAAGTTCCTAAATATACAAGCTTCCAATAACATCCGGGAAGCAACAATTAGATACAAACAAATATATTGTTCAAAACAATATAACAAAGCATGTATAAAAGACAAATATGGTTTATGAACCATATAACAAAATAACCATTATTATTTAATTAATAAAATTAATTAAATAATAGATCATATAATGCATAATTAAATATTTTATCCTAAAAGAAATACTTTGCAATAAATAATTTCTCAAAAGAAATAAAGGTGATATGGGGAACATATTAGCTTTCCCATGATGCATCTTCATGGTGGGACAACTGTAAGGTTGAGTTAAACATTGATGAAATCAATATCACTTAGGATCAATTTAAAGGTTACTTTAGGCAATGTTGGCTACCGCAACTTTACTATGATAAAAAAAGATTGAATGATAGAACTTAGCTCAAGGAAAGCTAACTATAACCGAGTATTGGGAGACGTTTACTAAACTCCTTAAGTATGTACCTCGCACATACCAAACAGAAGAGAAGTTCAAGATATAGAAATTCATCATGGGATTGAATCCTGTTATAGGAGGAGAGGTGGATGTTCACAACCCAACCATGATGGAAGGGGTTGTTGAAAAGGCCATAAGGCAAGAACATAAATTGAAGGAAATTTCTGCTCATAAGGAGGAAGTAAGGAAGAAAATCCCCAACTCCTCTTCATCATCTCTTACACCTAAGAAAGGACCATGGAATAAATTTGGAATGAAAAGTAAGTTTTCATCTGATACTAATAAGAAAGCAGCAACAAACAAGTTTGTTGGTAATGCATGGAACAACTTTGTCAAGAACAATAATAATGGACAAAAGTCCTATGGAGGTCAAAATGATAACTCAAAGGTTGGAAATAAATCTGAGCCTAGAAAGGGACCTATAGGAGGCTGTTATAACTATGGCAAATATCATTATGCAAATCAATGCCCTTTGAAAAAGGACGATCATAATCAGCAGCACAAGATACACGCTGCAGAGCTAACAAGCAGGCTGAAAAATAAGCCACGCCCATAGAGGTTCGGGTAAGTTATTTGGTTTACCTATAACTATTATTTTTGACACTAGAGCTACTTGATTGTTTTATTTCTAATAAACTAGAATAAAAACTAAAAAAATTGGAAACATGGATAAAACATGGGTGTACATTATGGAAACAATGTTGTTCATATAGTTAATATGTGTCTTTTGGAGCGAGTCCTTGACCTACCTAGTTTTTCCACTTAAGTTGATCTTTATGTTACACCTTTGGGGTATTACGATGTAATCATAGGTGTTAATTGGTTAGCATAGCATAAGGCTAAAGTGGACTATTTTGAAAAACACATTAGTTGTTTAGATGACCTATAGAAAACAACAAAGATTCAGTGGTGTGAAACTTGAGATTTTTATTAGAAAAGCTGTCACGCTATTCAACTTAAAAAGGCTAAAAATAAAGGTTGTACCTTATACGTAGTAAATATTATAGAAAAAAACTGAAGAGAGAAGCGATATCATGGAATGATATCCACTTTGTTATGAAACTTCATTGACGTGTTTTACGGAAGAATTACTAGGTCTTCCACCCAAAAGGAGTTTGAATTCACAATTGAGATCAAGCATGGAATTGGGCCTATTTTTAAGGCACCATCTTGAATGAATACTATAGGATTAGTAGCGCTTAAGGCTCGAGTTGCAAGAAATTTTGTCTAAAGGTTTGATTAGACCAAGTGTTTCACCTTGGGGAGCACCAATAATTTTGTGAAAAAGAAAGATGGAACACTTAGATTGTGCATTGATTACGAGAATGTTAAAAAGCAAAAATCAATAATATATACCCATTCCCTAGAATTAATGATCTATTTGATCAGATGTGTGGAGCATCGATATATTCTAAGATAGATCTTTGATCTGGATATCATTAGTTAAGGATTAAGGATGAGGAAATTCATAAAACATCTTTTAGAACAAGGTATGGACATTATGAGTTCACGGTTTTACCTTTTGGATTAACAAATGCACCTACAACATTTATGAATTTAATGAATAATATCTTTCAAGAATACTTGAACAAATTTGTGCTCATATTCTTGGATGACATTCTCATATATTCTAAAAGTATTGAGGAACACCATGAGCATTTGAAGATAGTTTTAGAAATCTTAAGAAAGAGACAATTATATGGTAAGTTATCTAAATGTTCTTTCTATGACACATAAGTGCACTATTTGGGACATGTAATAAGTAAGAATGGAATTGTTGTAGATCCTTCTAAAATTGTAGTTATAACTAAGTGGCTTGCACCAAAGAATGTACATGAAGTTAGAAGCTTCATGGGGCTTGCTGGTTACTATAGAAAATTTGTAAAAGATTTTTCTAAGGTGGTTGCACCAATAACTTATTTACAGAAGAAGGATAAGAAGTTTGTTTGGAGTGAGAAATGTGAAATTTCATTCAAAACTTTGAAGGAAAAATTAACTTCAACACCTATTCTAGCGGTACCAGATCCTAATGGAGACTTTATGGTAGTAACTAATGCATCTGGTGAAGTTCTAAGAGGTATTTTGTTATAAAATGATCATGTCATAGCTTACAAAAGTAGAAAAATAAATTTACATGAGTTGAATTATGCTCCACATGATTTAGATCTTATTGCCATTGTTCATGCACTAAAATTTTGGAGACATTACTTTCTTGGTAAGCCTTTTGAATTGAAAAATAATCATTTTGGGTTGAAGTATATTTTCAATCAGCCAAATCTACATGCAAGACAACAAATATGGTTAGATTTTTTGTCTCAATATGATTTTGACATCAATTACATCAAAGGTGAGGAAAACAAAGTGACTGATGCTCTAAGTCATAGGAAACACATTTATGATCTTATAACATTGAGAACTCAGTTTAAGGATGAAGTACAAAGTGTTATGGAATCGATTCTTACTTTCAACAAGTAAAGACAAAGACTTGCTGCAGATCCAAATGATTTGAAGTATAAAGGTTTTCACTTGATAACAAAGGGATCTTAAGATTTTAAAAGCAGAGTATACATACCTTTGCTAAATTATTTAAGATAGAAATTGTTAGTAGAATTTAACAATTCACCTTTTCTGGACACCCTGGTATTACAAAGATGCTTACTGAGATATAAAACAACAATATTTCTGGAAAGGAATGAAAAAGGATGTTATTGAGTTTGTGACACATTTCCTTGAATGTCAACGTGTTAAAGCCAAATGTATGCACCCAGCCAGTTTATTGTATCCACATAGCATACCTCAAAGTACAAGTGGCAAGTAATAAGCATGGAATTTGTGCAAGGGTTTCCTATGTCAAGAAATAAACATGATGTTATTTTGGTAGTTGTTGATAAACTAACGAAGGTAGCACATTTTATTGCTGGTAATCTGAAGGATGATTCTCCTATATTGGCTAAAATATTTGTACACAAAATTTTCAGATTACATGGAGTACTTGAATTAATCATATCTAATAGAGATCCTAGAATGATGTCAAGGTTTTGGAAAACACTTAATGTAGCTCTAGGAACTAAGCTGAATTTTAGTTTTGCATATCATCCGGAAACGGATGGATAGACTGAAAGAGTTAATCAAGTTTTAGAGGATATGTTACAAATGTATTGTATGGATCAATAGTATAAGTGGGAAGAATACCTTCCACTAGTTGAGTTTGTATATAATAACACATATCATGCCTCTCTTAAGATGACACCTTTTGAAGCATTATAAGGAGAAAATGTAGAACCCCTGTTAGTTGGGATAGCATTGAGGATAGAGAGGTAATTGGACCTGAAATCCTTATGGAAATGGAACAACAAGTTAAAATGATTCGTGAGCACTTGAAAGAAGCAATAGATAGGCAAGATATCTATGCTGATTTAAAGTGGGTTGAAAAGAAATTTGAATGTGCTAAGAAAGTCTTTCTTCGGGTTAAACCGAAAAAGAGTTCTATAACTTTTGGAAAGGCTTCAAGTTATCGCCTCATTATGTGGGACCCTTTGAGATAGTTGAGTAATCAACCCTATAGCTTACCATTTAGCATTACCTCTTGCTTTGTCATGAATGTATGATGTTTTCCATATTTCTTTACTTAATAAATATGTTTCAGATTTATCACATGTGTTAAATTGGAATTCCTTACAGGTCCAAGACCCAGGAATAATCATGGTTAAATTCATACAAGTACTGGAAACTTGCCATTGCATTTAAGAAATCATGAGATAAGTCAATGTAAGGTCCAATGGGACCAATTTAATGAAGAAAGTGCAACCTAGGGAAAACCTGGAAGATATGAAAACTAATTTTCCATATTTATTTGATCAGAATTGACTATGATGACTGATAAAAATTTGTGATTTTATCTTTATATGTCAATAAGTCTGCCAATTTTGGGTAGATGACTATTTATTTTTGAATAAATAGCTATGTGAATGCTGATTTCTAGAACTTTAAATTCTGATATTATTGCAAACATATGTTAAGAAAGTGAATAAATTGATTATCCTTAATGCAATGATCAAAATGAGATAATCATTGGGATGATGATTCTTTTTAGGAGGGAAGTATGTAACACCTTGGGCAAAATGTTGATTTCTCTTTGCATTACAAGCATTGGCATGTGATTTTTTGGAATGAGGTGTGCTTCCTTGAGTGTTGAAAATCATGATTGTTATCGATAAATTATTTATACTCTATGATTCTTTAGAATGGAATGATATTGCTAGCAAGAATCCATTTTCACTTCTTATTGATAAGCTACAATCTAATTTTGCGAATCGCAAACTTATCTCTTTTATTGACTCATCCTTGGATCAATGTTAGTGATCCAAGGAATGTTTTCAATCTTATTAATAGATGAATGGTAAATTGAAATTCATTATTTTGAGAGACATAGTGGACTGAACTTTGTATGTTACAAATGCTTTGGTCTTGAGTGATTGTACCTTCATTTGGTTGTATGTTTGTGCTTAGGTATTTGGGATTGATCTTTGCAAGACATTAAAGGTGTAAACGATATATAGTTTGTTTCATGAATATGAAGGGGTTCAGAATCCTAAAGCTTAAGGACTATCCTAACGGTATCCTAAACGAGGTAAGAGCACCTACTTCCTAGATACATCTATTTAATTGGGTTATAATCTAACCTACTCATAACGGACTGAACTTTGTATGTTAGAAAATATGTTGTCTTGAGTGAACGTACCTTCATTCAATTGTATGTTTGTGCTTGGGTCTTTGGGATTGATCTCGCAGGACACTAAAGGTGTAAACGATATATAGTCTTCTTCATGACTATGAAGGGGCTTAGAATCCTAAAACTTAAGGACTATCCTAACGGTATCCTAAACGAGGTAAGAGCACATACTTCCTAGCTACGTCTATTTAATTGTGTTATAATCTAATTGGGTTATATGTCAATAAGTCTACCAATTTTGGGAAGATGACTATTTATTTTTGAATAAACAACGATGTGAATGCTAATTTTGGAACTTTAAATCCCGATATTGTTGCAAACATATGTTAAGAAAGTGATATTTATGGCATGTGATTTTACGGAATGAGGTGTGTTTCCTTGATTGTTGAAAATCATGCTTTTTATGGATAAATTATTTATGCTCTTAGACTATTTAGAATGGAATGATATGGCTTTTAAGAATCCATTTTCACTTTTTTTTATAAGTTACAATCTGATTTTGAGAGTTGCAAACTTATCTCTTTTGACTGACTCATCCTTGGATCAATTTCAGTGATCCAAGGAATGTTTTAAATCTTCTTAACAGACTGAATGGTAAATTGACATTCAATAGTTTGAGAGACATAGCGGACTGAACTTTTGTATTTTACAAATTCTATGGTCTTGTGTGAAAGTGTCTTCAGTAGGTTGTATGTTGTGCTTGGGTCTTTGGGATTGATCTCTATAGGACATTAAAGTTGTAAAAAAATAGTTTGTTTCATGACTATGAAGGGGATCAGAATCCTAAAACTAAAGGACTATCCTAACGGTATCCTAAACTAGGTATGAGCACCTACTTCCTAGCCACGTCTACTTAATTGGGGTTATAATCTAACCTAAGCTCTAGTGCTAAAGGAATAAGGGAGAAAGTTTGCTAAGGTGATACTAGACTATTTTAACCTAATGCCTAATACTATATGGAAGTGAATTTAATCTAACCTAAGGTGGAAACTACCTATGGCAATGTTTTAAGACCTAAGGTGATTTATTGTTAGACTAACCTAAGTTTTGGGAAATCTAGCCTAAACTATTTAAAAGGAACCTAAGGGTCACATGACACTAAGGCGACGGTCCAATAGCATTTAAGTGATTTGATTGGGTTTAATGCATGAGGTACTTCTAGTTTTGGCAAAGGCTAGTTAACTCTAGTGGAGGCATACGTGGAGGCTTCACTAAATATAGAAATGCATGTTAACTTGGAAATGGCATTTGCCAGTTTTGGGAGGCGGTGGCAAGGAGAGATAAGTGGGAAATTTGGGAGTTATGAAATTAATGGATCTTGGTTTTTGTGTGCAAAATTTCTTGGAAACAAGGGAGATGGATTTGTGAGAGGTTGTTTGGTTTTGAATGTCTCACAAATTTTTCTCTACATGGAGATATCTAGTTTTTGAACCAGTAGTTTAACTTCTTCTTCTTCTTGAGTATTTTTAGTTTCTCCGGTATATTTTCGATCAAGGGAATGTATATGAGGCATTAGAAGAAATGTTTTTGGTTGTTTATCTATCATGGAGAAGAAAAAGATTTGGAAGCTTGGCAACAAGTCTTCTTGAATTAGCAAAGGAACTATCGGGCATGGTAGGCTCTACACATTAAGATTTCTTTCTTTCTTCTAAATGAATCATTAAAACAACTCTTCTCTCATGAGATAAATATTTGCATGATTTGTCTGGTTATTTACTTGCATGTTTTTATGAATCTATGTGGTTTTTGGAATGCAAATCCATTGCTGGCAATGATAGTTTTTGGGAAAATTTCTCTGTGTTAGTTTAATGGTGGCATGCATGTGAAACTTGTATTGGGAGCTCGTATTTTATTCGAAACTTATTTGGAAGGTGGTGTTGTTTTAAACTAGAATTTGTCGCTTATGCAGTTCTAAACCTTTATTGTAGTCTTGTGTTTCATTGAGCTTGTAGTGGAGCTTCGTGGTTGTTCTGAGCTTGTATTGTAGTCTTGTGTTTCGTTTGAGCTGGTACTAGAGCTTGTATTGTTTTGAACTTTTGTTCGAAGCTTTGTGTTTGACATTGTAATAGTATTCCATACTTGTGTGTTTTAAACTTGTGTTGGAATCGATGTGTTTGATTTTGTACTGGTATTCTGAGATGGAGATTTACTCATATTAAGGATTTGAAAAGATTTAAACTCATTTATGGACTATCTGCTTGAAAGGTTCTTGAGATATTTGTTTTGGTTTGAAGTAGACTGGGTAATCTCTTTTTGAGATCTCCTCTATGTAGCTTCTTGAGTGGGAATGGTTGTAATACTTTTGTCTTTTAGACTGTACCGTGTTCTTGAATTGGTAAGGGCATATGAGTTTGGGAGATATTCTTCCCATCTCTTCTCCGAGAAATCCCACACCTTGTTGAAAGCACAACCATTTTGTTAAGGGATTATTAGACTATAAGCGTACCTTGTTGTGGGTTTGGTTTGATTTAGAGTTATTGGAATGGTCGTTAACAATTTAGGAGGTTTATGGAAATATAGTATGCATTTTCATTCTTGTGAACAATGTTGAAATGAATACCTTACTATCGCAAGCTTTTATATGGAACTCGAGAGTATTGTGGTGATTCTGTTTCATCGAGTTTGAAGTAAGATTGGAACAATTCTTAACTTAAACATTGTTGGGTTTTCTTACTCTCTTCATATCTTCTTAATTGATTTCTTGGGTTTTATTAGAAATTTGAATTTAAAACCTAGTATACTGAATTTTGTATGGAAGGATACATTATCTTTTTTAGAATGCCTTGTATTATTATTCTTATTTGGGATTGTGAACTATTTACTTTGTTGCATTAAGTTGTTGAATCCTTGTAATGGGATTTCAGTCTTTTGAGTTCATGAGTTGTATTGAACCGTGTATATATTACACTATTTGTGGATTTATATTCCTTGTTGGATTCATTGAACGAATCTCCAGGATTTAAAAAGAGAAATGAATATGTTCTCTTGGGGATAGTATATTGTTTTAGGACTGTATTATGTACTTCATTACGAGTATTGAATTTGGACTTCGCTTGATGAATGGAAATACATAAACCAGTTTGTTAGAGTTGTAATGGAAAATTAGAAGTGTGCTTTCTTTAACTGTGCATTCGGTTTTGTGTTCTCTTTTGGGAACTAGTTAAAGAATTTCTAAGTTGAAATAGAAATGGGAATTCATTTCATAGTATAAATGAAATGAATTATGGATTGGACCTTTTCCAATGGAGATCCCTTCTTACTATTAATTAGACGAGTTCATTTGATTGAACTTCTCTGTATTCGATTCTCCTCTGAGATGGAAATTTCTTGTGGAATGTTTAGTCTACTTTGCTTAAGTCATTTGTTGTAATGTTTTGTAAAGAGATTAGCTGAGTTGGTATGTTGGAAAGAAAATAATATCATGCTTAGACCGACTATTTTGCTTGATTGATTCATACTCCATTTGGATTGATATTGGAAGGTTGTCTCTTTTTCACTGTTTTATTATGAACCCTTCTTGGATGGAATAGATAAGAGATTAACTCTGTGTGAGTCTAGATTGGGTTATGGAACATTTGGTTTCAGATCTTTGAATTATATCTTCTAACATATGAGAGTTAGTTTAGACTGGTGGGGGAACTGTTTTGACTCCCTACCCTACTTGGATTGATTTGGGATTCTTGTTAGATGCTTTTCCTTAATGTTGAATCCTTATATTGTTATCTTTGAACTGAGGCAGGTTTGTGTGTTCTAAACCTATATTTGTCTTTCAAATGATTAGTGTATGAGGAATAGTATGTATTGATTCTTCTTCTTTTGCTATATGGAAAGATGAAGCATCCTAATATGAGCTATGTTGTAATTAACTTCTTTTGCTGCTTAGTAAAGATAAATGTGTATTTCTATTCTTATAGAACTATGAGACAATTGGATGACAAGACATGTTGATTGTTTTAAAGTAATTGATAGGATCAATTAAACCTAGTGATATAATTTAGATGTTTGATTATATTTAGTTCTTTTCTTAAAATTAAATTGAGACTCTTTTATTGTACTTATTTTCTAGATGCTATTACTTATGATTATTTGTATGATATATTAATTGTTTCATTAAAGCAAAGTTGTTTTAATGGAACAATTAGTGAAATGCACTTTACTTTAACGTTTAGTGCTTATCATGCTTAGTTCATTGAACTGACCCGTGCTAGCAATTTTTACAGATGGACATCATAAGTGATAAAAGAAGAAAAAAAAATTATGATGCATTGGCTTATTTAATTCTGGATCTTATGTAAAGAGTTTCGAATCATTCTTAAGTTGTATTGGAAAAGAAAAGTGATGTTCTTTTAAGATCTTAATTCGGATTGACATTTAGAATCTCTGAATTGCATAGTCTTGTAAATGTATATTTAACATCATGAATTAAAAGGTTTTGTGTTGGACTCCAATTTGTGATGTGAATTCTTTTGTACTTGTATGACGGAAATAATAGTGATATCTTTGTGGTATTCTTTATATCTGTTGTATACTATTGTTGTTATAAGATAATAAGTTGGATTAAGGAGATAAGTATAATCTCCCCTAATATAATGAACTTGTTAAATTGAAAGGTGTCATTTTCTAACTACACAACTATAGTTTAATAATGAAATATGCTTGGGACATACAATTAAACTATATAAGTAGAAAACGATAAAAAGGTTATGTTAAACCTAACATCTAACCATGTAGAGGAAGACTCTTCCTCTCTCATGGAATGAAAGATAAAAGGAATAGTGGTTATGATATTTAATCTTTATACTAAGTTTATAAAGTAAACACTAGCTGAATCTAGGTGGTTGACACACTTGATTTGGAAAGTTGGAGTTACAATAATTAAACGTTTGATGTTTGTTATCCTATTTTTGGGATAAGCGCTTGTTATGCCACATTAACAAATAACAATGCAAACATGAATTTATGAAGTTCTCCATATCTAATCGGCTAGTGTTGGATAAAGAACTTAAGGAATGTTGGAATTAGGGTTAGGCATGATTGTTTAATCTAAATCTTAATCCAATTTAATTATGATTGATGACCACTAAAGGGGTATTGTTATCTCATTTTTGAGTTTACGCAAAAATGAGATAACCCTAAGAAATTTTTGAGCTGGTTTTCTAAAAATTACCTTTCAGAGAGATAATCGGGTTTTCGGGTTTCACAAGCAAGACAACATGTGTCTTGGATGCTTCATGTCGTGTGTTCCCCGAAACCCGAAACCCGCATCAAGTAAGGCGAGTCGGGTTTGCGGATCTTCCAAGCATCGGAACATGCCTTCATCAAAACATGCTTCATGTCACATGTCTTCGATCCCGAAACCCGGTTTACTCCTTTGTTTAGGTTTCGAGGCTATCAAACATCATGCTTCATGTCGATTGTTTCCCACAACCCGAAACCCGAATTACTCTAAAAACCTTTGTGTCGGGTTTCCGGATATCCCAAGCATGCTGACATGGCATTAATGCCAAGTTGTTGGGTAGTTGGCACGTGTCAACTGAAGTGTATTAAATGCGAATTTTCTTATATATATTCAGATTTCCACATCATTTTTACCAGACGTACTTTTTTACCTCATGGATTTTTATGCATGCATCTTTGACCCTAAAACCCAAAACTCACCTCTGTGCCCGATTGCATTGCTCATTTTTTATCATTCTTTGTCCTGGTTGAAGGTATTTTTCTTCATTATTTGTTTGTGGTTTTTGTGGATTAATTGTGTAAGGAATTCTTCCAAGTTTCTTATCAGGGTTGTTTTGGGGTTTTTATCTTTTCCATTTTGGGGGTTGTTTTCAAATCAGGTTTATGTTTTAGGGTTTTCCCCTTTGGAATTAGCACTTTGTTTTATCCCTCAGAATGTTGTTATAATTAAAAATATGTTTGGGATATAAATGGTGAAGGAAAAACTTGCATGTTTCAACTCAACAAATACCCTATTCCCTCTTCTCGGGTTTCGCAGGGTGCTTTGCAGTGTTCAAAACCCGCAGTATATCAAAAAATTTAAAGTGTCGGGTTTTCCAAAGTCTCCGGCATCCTCCCAGCGTGTCGGGTTATTTCAAGCCTCTAGCATCTCCAGTGTGTCGGGTTTTCCGAACTCCCCGACATCCTCCTCAGTGTGTCGGGTTTTCCACCTTTCCGGCATCTCCAGTGGGTCGGGGTTTTCGCAGTGTTCAACATCTCCTGATCTCCGACACTCTCCTCCTTTGAAATCCCTCATGTCGGATCCTGGTCCATCACAAGAAAAGACTGAAAATTTAGGGAGGATGAAATACAAATTCAGGAAGGTGGAGTCTCCATCCTATATTGACTGTAATTTCGACATCCGAGATACAGAGCTCGGAAACGTGGATATGGAGGATTTCTGGAATAGGGTCAAGAGCCCTTCTCAAACTCCATGGATGAAATCGATAGTCGGCAGTGGCCTACCTCTTGCGGTAGGCTTCCCTATGTCTCGCTCAGTGCCCCAAGTTCATCTTGGCCTGTGCTTCAAATTATGACTCTGCTTCTCATTCTGTGAAAAACCAGGCGGGAGAAGTTGTGATCAAATTGGATGGAGGTTACTTTGATGACCTTCTTAAGCTGCCTAATTTTGAAGAATATGGAGATATGGATCTCAAGTCAGCCCAAAAAGCTTGGGACAATGATCAGGAGGATTGCATCAAGCACGTGAATAAGAAGTTCCTAATCAAAGCCAAACCATTGTTTCTGGTTCCCAAGACTTGTTCCCAGAAGTGATTTCATTCAGGAAATCAACGATATCATTACTCTGTTGAGTCGGGTTTTGGTTTCCCCGAATCAAATGTTTTCCAAGGATGGATGTACCAGTTCATGATCACTATTAAGAAGAATCAACAAGGAATTGATTGGGGTACTCTTATCAGTAATGAGATAGATTCTCAAATGACAACAATCCTATCTACAGGAAAATTTTACATGTCCTCATATGTCACCTATGTAGTGGCCGGTATGAGGAATTATCTCGGGTTGGACACCAAGGGAAACAAGATAGTGGAACATGTTTATCAGTATTTCCCTCAGCTGACAAGAAAAGGGTCTCAAGACCAATTCAGAAGGGTAAATGATGCCTTCTTTTACGAGAACATCTGCAGGTTAAGTCCGAACTGAGGAAAACAAGAGTATCTGATGAAGCATGGGCTGAAGTTTCAAAATGGGGTTGTTTCTTCTTGCAATTTAATAAGTTCACATATCTTGGAGTAGTCATGTACCCAGGGGATCCTTTTCATTTTCCCAGATATCCAGGGGACAAACTAATCTTGATGGAGTTGGTCAGGCAATTGTTGGATTTTCACAAGTTCCAACAGAGTAAACACAAGGCCGCCGTATCTTTCCCAATTTCTATTGGAAGGTATACTTGTCCAACAGTGGTGAAAGCCAAGAACGTTGTCCATGAGCTTCAAGATAAATTGAAGAAGCACATGAAGCCCCAGAGACGGGTTTGATATTCGAGGAGTCCTCAGGGCGTATGGAACTCTGCACCTGCATAGACCAAGCATAGAGGACATCTGGATTGATCTACGTGATGAGGTTCTTTGTCGAAGAAAAGATCATAGCAGATTGACACTTGCTGAGATTCAAACACTTGAGCTTGCTAACTTACCAGAAGGTACTAGCGATAATGAAAGTGTTCTGGACCTTTCCTATGATGGACTGAATGAAGATCAATATGTTTTCCCACCTATTGATTGGTCAATCAGTGAAAAAGCCTCCATTACAGATAGGTCAGCTCTGATTCTTGCACGCACCAAAGCATGGCTCGCCTCTTGGGGAATGAGTTTTAAAGATGATAATTTTTCAAAGTTGGTTGCTTTGAGGTAGGGCCCTCCAAAAAGTGAAAAGATAAAAGATTTTCTAAGGTGCCTATAAAGGTCAAGTTTGTCAAGAAGAGAAGAGAACGAGAAATCTCTTCGATTATTTCTCTAGTTGAAACGGTGAATGTGCCAAAATCACCATTGCCACCAGAAATAGGAGAAATTTCTTTGGAAGGAGAAGGAAGCCAGCCTCTAGTTTCACCATTTGTTGACTGCCCAACTGAAGAGACCTTATCTCTTGCATCCCAGGCCTTGGAGTCTGGATCTGTGCTTCCTCCCTCACAACCACTTCTACCTCCTCATTCCCCATCAACTTCTTCAATCATGGCCAGAATTTTCTCTGGACTCTCACCCCTCTCTGCTGGTACCAAAGTAATCACCAAAATCCCCCTCCTGTGCCTCTTTTTATTGAATCTGCTGCCACACTGGTAACTGTCCCCACTTCGCCATTAGATCCCTCTCCTCCTGAAAGTATGATACCAACTTCTACAATAGTGGCAACTCCCTCTGACACGCCTCAATGGCTACTCGAGAAAACTCGAGGAAGAGGAAGGTGATTGTACCCATACCAACCTTTGATTTTAGCTCACTCAAGGCCTCTACTACTAAATCAGCCAAGAAACCCAAAATAGTTTCAAGGGTTTTGGTGGACGCTTCAGGGCATAAGTTTGCAGAGATCACCACTCCTGCGACTGACAAAACCAAAGAGGACATAATAGCCTCTGACTATCAGATAACCAGGGTGGCTCTAGGAGAGGTGACAATGGAAGGAGCACAACAGGATGCATGGGATGCCACAAACGTGTTGTGCCAGAAGTTGAAAGAAACAAAAGACAATAGAGATGAGCTTAAAGGAAAGGTGGAGCAGTTGACTGAGGTTTTTCTTAAGCTCTCAAAACCCCTTGAATCCATACCATCTTCCTATGTCCCTATCGGATTCGATTTCTCATCAGTGCCTATGATTGAGAAGATTAATAAAAAAGGAAGGGTGGTCGATGAATGGATCCAAAGACTACTCCAACAAGGGAAGGAAGTGATTCAAGACATCGTGGAAGTCTATCAATCTTTGGGGAACATTCAGAGTGATGGAGAGAAGATGGACGATGATTTCTCCCAAGAAATTGGACATCTTGATTTGAATTTTGAAGCTCTCCAGGCATTAAAGCAAATGCCATCACACCTCTTGGTAGAAGAAGGCATCATCCCACATGCGGATAAGCATTTCCAGCTGACCAAAGCCATCAGGTTCAGGGTGAAGATTCTCAATGAAGCCTGCGGTAAATTGAGAGAATCAAGAGATCAGTTGATCGATGGCAAGAGCGACCTGGAAGAAGAACTGTTAAAAATCTGTGCAAAAGTGTCAGTTGGAAACTCAGGCATCCTATCAGCCGATGATCTTTTCAAACAAATCCAAGAATCTATTCAGCATGAACCAACTCACGGATTTGGTATTGAAATCATCGACAGGTTTGTAAAGATTGAACATTCTTTGGAGGCCTTGAGAAAGCTCAACAAAAGATTGAAAAAGCTTCCCGGTAGTGCCAGTGACACTCACAAAACATGTGAAGTCTTGAGTGATCATTCCACTGCGCCTGATGAAAATGAGATGCAAGGTATAATCCGTAAGTTCCAAGAATTTTAGAACAAACAGGCTCAGTTGGAGGAAGGGAAAGATGAGGAAGAAAAAGACGATGATTCAGACTGAGTCTTGATGTTTCATGTCATTTCAATCTTGAAATTAACATGTCTTTTTCATTTCTGTTTCATCACATAGGAAGCAAATTTTGACTTGGTCTCCTGCGTGAGAGTCAAGCAAAATAGGACTCTCGTTAAAAGACTATTTTCTAGGATTTATCCTATTTTCTCTCTACTCTTTTCCATTATAAATTAGGGATGTGTGTACACTCTAAAGGGTCGAGATTTTTGAAATATTGGGAGCTATTGGGAAGAAGAAAAACTTTGTGTTTTCTTTTAATCATTTTGAAGAATAGGAGTTGATATTATTTTGCAAACTTTGTGTTGTGAGATATATCTTTCTTAAGACATTGTTCTTACGTTCATAATCTTAAGCTATTCTTTGTTTAGCATCTTGGTGTTTCTAATCATTTCAGACATTATATTTATGATCTAAAGCTCGTATGATTATTTCGTGCTCTGTGTTTACTCGAAAGAAAATATGTTTCTCTCATTTCCTTTCCATTGTGCTTCTTTCATTGTAATAATTTCCTACCCAGTCCATTTAGAAAAATGATGTCTTCCCAACGTGTGGATATGGATTTTGGGATTCTATCCCAACCCCAATGGTTAGATTAGTGTGAATACTGTATATATTGTTTTTGTTGTGTTTTAGATTAGTAATAAGCAGGCAGCCTCACCTGTCTTTGAGGAGGGATTTAATCCCATATACTGTGGTTGAACCTCATATTTTGGATTGAAAAAATATCCAACCAACAGTTTTTGGCGACTCCACTGGGGAATACGGATTAATAGTATAAAGCTTATCCTCTTGGTGTCTGGCGACTCCGTATTTGCCTTATTTTCAACAAGATCTCTTTCCCGGTTCAAACTGGCTGGAAAGATCTTTACTCGGTCCCACCGAGCCCGGGGTGAAGTTGATCCACTCTTTGAATTGCTACAATGACACAATTTCAGTCTTTCCCCAACAACATTATTTCTAACCGAACCAGAAGTTCTTCGCTGTTCGGAGAAACCGGGTCCCTGTAGAACAAGACGTATCTGTAACTTGTCATGTGTTGTTCTTGTCTGACACTCGGATCCCCATACACACTCTTGTCAGAAGGATGGCAGTACAACCTATGCCCTGGGGCGCAGCTATTGGTCCTCTTTCTTTAACTCCACCATTGCACGAGTTACCACATGGATCACGTAAAAACATTCCCAAGTTCAATGGGGATGGGAAGCAGCATCCTGATGAACACATTACATCTTTCTTCATAGCATGTGGTGTCCTCGGAGTAGCTCACGAAGATGTCTTTTTCAACTCTTCATTAAAACGTTGCACGGTGCAGCAACTAAATGGTTTTATCACCTTCCGAATGCGTGCATCACAAACTGGGCTACCATGCAGACCAAATTCGAAGCACATTTCAAACCAGCCTGAAGATTCTCATGCTTTGTTAGCTCAACTTACCCATATGAAGAAGGAATCACATGAACCCATGTGGGAATTCATGGTGAAGTTTAACAAGCTGATCCGGAAGATTCCAGAAATAGTTGTACCTACTCGAAAAACTAGAAATGCTTCTTCATTAATGCTCAGCCTCCTGATGTAAGCTTTTTATTAAGAAGGTCGGCTATCCCAGATTTGGCTATCACTCAGTCAACAACTATTGAAATAGAGGATGATCTCATTTTGGCCGGAAGGATCAGAAAAGATGTACCCAAACCTAAAAATCTAGGTTCTTCCCAAGGTAATACTGATCCTATGATTCAAAAAATGGCTAATGATTTGATTGCTTTAAAAAGAAAATGTCTCAGCAGGTGAGCAATGTTCGTATCGGGATATCCCTAGACGGAATTTCAATAACAACAATGGTGCGCCTGCCAGAGATAGGCCACGGTTAACTCCTGCTCAACCGAGGCTAGCAATCAAAGCTCCTATTAATGTGACAAAGTAGAAATAGTTGAAGAAGAGGATGAACTAGAAGAACAAGATTCCCCCGAGGCTTTTGAAGCTTGGGATATGCTTTGATGAGTCTTATGACGATTCGGTGGTGACTCAACATTAGGTATTTGAAATACGAAGAAGATGAACATACACCGAGACGGTCAATCATTTGCTATCTTCACTCGATCCCAATCTCAGAATCCAAGAAAACCTCTTGAAAACCCCAAGGAGAAGAACAAGGAACCTCCCATAGCCATAGTTAAGAGAGGTACTCCTATTTCAGCACAAACTGAAAGAGAAGTCACCAAAAAGGAAACTTCCCTCATTCTCTTTCTCCTAAGGTCAGTGCCCCAGCTCAAGCTCATGTGATTAGAACTGAGCCTACCATCACCCCTTCTTATACTACTTTTGACATTATCGATCATGCAAAGAGAACCAAAATCCAAATGTCAGAAGCAGAATACCTTCAATCAAATCCTGAACAGTTTGAAAAACTTGCCAAATTCATCAGAAGTAAAGTGGCTATTCCCCCACCTTCAAAAGGTCTCCTTCCAAATCCTACTCAACCCCCACCTCAGAACAATCTGACCTCTACTTCTTCTTCGGGAAAGATTGAACCATTTTATTTGTCTTTACTTATAAATGGGTTTAAACTCAGCAATTGCATCATTGACTCAGGGGCCTCGACAATGTTATGCCCGCAAAAGTAGCTCATGCCCTTGGGCTTACTTTGACTAAGTCATATGGACGGTGTTACTCCATGGAAACCAAACAAGTTCCTTTGATTGGTCAAATCAAAGATGCACAGTTTGCATTCGTTGCCTTCCCAGAGAAGAGAGTGAAAATGACCATTCTAGTTGCTGACATCCCTGCAGCTTACGGTATCCTCTTGGGTAGAGGTTTTTGTAAAGATGTCAGAGGTGAGATTAATATGGATTGGACCAAGGCCAGGATTCCAGTCAATGGGGTTTATCATGTTCTCCATCCCGAACCTCAGGCGAGGTATTTGGTAACTAAATCAGATGATCCTAAAGCTCAAATTCTTTTCGAAGATGCTAGCTTCGGAAATTATTTCATGACTTCAGAGATACCAGCTGTGGATGTCAAGGAAGAAGATCCTAATGCTATTTGGACCCTCGAATTCGATGGTAGTTGCTCAACCACCGGATCGGGTCGCTGGTGTAGTTCTTATATCTCCTAATTCCGAGATTTTCCCATCAGCTTACAAATTGCAATTTGATAATACTAATAACACGGCTGAATATGAAGCTCTGTTACTAGGATTAGAAATGGCCAGATAGAAGGGAATTTGAAATCTCAAGGTTCAAGGGGATGCGGAGCTGATTGTCAACCAGGTCAAGGGAATCTATCAGGTAAAAAATGATCACTTGAGACATTACAGGAACAAAGTTTGGGATAATATAGAATGCTTTGATGCATTCTCTATTAAGGCAGTTTTGAGAGATTATAACGACAAGGCTGATTCTTTGGCCGTGTCTGCATCCCTCCTTCTCCCTCATCCCCAGTTCAAACAAGATACGTACACCATTGAGATTGTGTACCGTCCCAGTATCCCAGATAATGCGGCTCACTGGCAAGTGTTCAATGACGATCAACAGGTGTTGGCTTTTCTAGAAAAGACTGACAATTTTAGTGAGCTATACTTTGAAGGTTCGGAATCAGCTTTCCGTGAATCTATCTCAGATCCATATCAAGAGGTTGATGGTGAGTTTATTCAGCTTAAAGGAAACAAGATACCCAAAGGTCTAGTTTCTCTGGAGGGTTTGTTTGACAAGCATGATCATTTTATTCAAAACAAGAGACAAGTTGAAGGAGCTTCTTCCTCGGAAGTAGATCAAGTCAATCTAGGTTCATTTGATCAACCTCGGATGGTGAATATTGGGAAATGTTGTTCCCCTAAAGAGAAAGAAAAATTCACTTCACTCTGAAAAGATACATGGATGTGTTAGCTTGGTCTTATGTAGATTTAAAATCCTTCAAGCCCAAAGACATACAACACAGTATCCCTTTGAAGCCTGATGTGAAACCATACAGAAGAAGCAAAGACATTACAACCCCAAGATCTTAGGGACTATCCTTGCAGAAATTTAGAAAATGTTAGATGCTAGAATTATTTTTCCAATCCATCACTCCACCTAGATTGCTAACATCATCCCTGTCAGGAAGAAGAATGGCAAAATCTAAATTT
This sequence comes from Taxus wallichiana var. yunnanensis, assembly GCA_018340775.1. Taxonomy (NCBI): domain Eukaryota; kingdom Viridiplantae; phylum Streptophyta; class Pinopsida; order Cupressales; family Taxaceae; genus Taxus; species Taxus wallichiana. Next base: position 216,797,371 of record CM031239.1, read on the forward strand.
GTGTTGACTTCCGGAACTGAATCAGTCTTCGTTGAAGGACAACTATCCCTTGCCTATCATGGATCAGGTGTTACAAACTGTTACTGGATCAGAAATGCTATCCATGCTCGACGGATTTTTAGGATATAATCAAGTTGAGGTAACTACGGAGGATCAACACAAGACGGCCTTCACAACCCCATGGGGTACCTTTGCTTACAGGAGGATGCCTTTCGGCTTGATCAATGCTGGAGCCACCTTTCAGAGAGCTATGGACTTGGCATTCAGAGACCTGATGGGAAAAGTCATAGTGGTATATTTGGATGACTTGACCATTTTCTCTAAAAAATGGAGTGATCATTATGATCATTTAGAGCAAGTACTTTTGAGATGCAGGCGTCATGGGATTTCATTAAATCCCAAGAAGTCCATGTTTGGAGTGACCGAAGGAAAGCTGCTGGGTCATATCGTGACTAAAGAAGGAACCAAAATTGACCCAGAGAGAGTAAAAGCCATTCAAAGCCTTTCCCTACCCACAAGTAAAACTGGGGTTCATTCATTCTTCGGAAAGGTCAATTTCCTAAGAAGGTTCGTACCTGATTTTGCTGATAAAACTAAGGATATCCTTGGGATGATGAAAGGAAAAGTCCCATTTCGATGGAGTACTGAAGGGAAGCTTGCTTTTGATGAAGTCAAAAGGGCAGTTGCTCGTGCTCCTATCCTAGTATGTCCAGATTTCAAAAAATATTTCATCATGTACAGCTACGCCTCTGCTCACACAGTGTCGGCCATCCTGATGCAGAAAAATGGGGAGGGCATTGAAGCTCCCATCACTTTTATGAGCTGTCCATTGAAGGAACATGAATTAAAGATGTCACAAATTGAAAATCATGCTTATGCAGTGGTACGAGCAGTGAAACATTTCAGGTACTATGTGCTGAACTCCCATACCCTCGTTCTCGTTCCCGACACTGCCGTTAAATCCATTTTGACTCAACAAGAGCTGGGGAGCCAATGAGGTACCTGGATAGCTAAAGTTCAGGAGTACGACTTGGACATCAGACCTACCAAGTTGGTACGAGGAAGGGGCTTGTGCCAATTGATCGCAGAAAATCATGCTGAAGCAGAATGTGAAAAGACCCAAGATACTTCTTCAGAGTTGCCCATGGTGCTTTTCGTGAGTACAACTGATGAATGGTACATGGATATTGCTTTCTTTCTAACTTATGGTGAATGCCCCCCGCATTTAAGCCAAAAGGAGAAGAGGACGGTCAAGTTAAGATCTGCGAGATACCTCCTGTGGGATAATGGGATATATAAGAAAGGTATTGATGGTGTATTCTTGCGCTGTGTTGATAAATCACAACAGTTAAAGTTGTTAGAATCCTTCCATAGCCTAGCATGCGGAGGACATTTCTCATCCTCGGTAACAACTTATAAGATCCTACGGGCTAGGTACTATTGGCCTACTCTTTTCGGGATTCAGCCGAGTGGGTGTCCAAGTGTGAAGCTTGTCAACATTTCGTTGGTCGTCCCAAGCTAGCAGCTCTCCCCTTGAAGCCCGTAGTGATTGAAGAACCTTTTCGCCAGTGGGGAATTGACTTCATTGGAACATTGAATCCTACCTCTAGTGCCAGACATAATTACGTGCTAACTGCTATAGACTATTTTACCAAGTGGGTGGAAGCCGCACCAATCAAGCAAGCAACCTCAGAAGCTGTGTGCAAGTTCCTTAAAGAAAATATAATTGTCAGATTCGGTGTGCCTCACAAGATTGTGGCTGACAATGCCTCCAATTTCTCATTGCATGAGTTGAAAGAATTTTTCTATGGATTCGGCATCACTCTGGCTCACTCATCTGATTATTATCCCCAAGGCAATGGGCAAGCTGAGTCCAACAACAAGAACCTGGTTACCATAATTAGAAAGCTAGTAGATGAAAACCAGAGGACATGGCACAAAGCATTGTATGATGCGTTGTGGGCTGATTGGATTACCCCAAAGCGAGCTATAGGAATGTCTCCTTTCCAAGTGTGACGGGATTGATGCTGAGATTCCTATCTCAGTAGAATTGCCAGCCTTACAGTTGGCCAAAGCAGTCAAAGATGCGACTTTTCAAAATTCTATCGAGAAAAGGGTTATGTACCTAGCTAGGCTAGAGGAGGAACGGAGCAAGGTGGTTGATCACATTGCAGACCATCAAAGCAAAGTAAAGAAATTTTTGACAAGAAATCAAGGCAACGTCATTTCCAAATTGGAGACCTGGTGTTGCTTTGGGATAAGAGGAGAGAGCAGAAAGGAATGCATGGAAAGTTTGACTCTTTGTGGAAAGGACCTTTTAAGATTCATCAGCTGAGTGGTGAAAATAGTTTCCATCTATCATACCTTGATGGAGAGTTACTTCCTTTTCCTTTCAGTGTCAACATCTGAAGTTGTTCCATCATTAATGCAAGACGCTCTTTTGCATTGTACATACTTTATTTTCTGTCGTGTGTTTTCTTTTAGTCTTCTTTCTTTTCTTGTTTTGTTTTTCAGTTTTCTTCTTTTCTGACTCCGTAGCCCAATGGATAAAGCCAGAGATTCTGAGTTCTCTTCCTTTGATATCACAAAGAAAGTCCCCAACTAGAGCCAGTTGTTATCTCATTTTTGAGTTTACGCAAAAATCGAGATAACCCTAAGAAATTTTTGAGCTGGTTTTCTAAAAATTACCTTTCAGAGAGATAATCGGGTTTTCGGGTTTCACAAGCAAGACAACATGTGTCTTGGATGCTTCATGTCGTGTGTTCCCCGAAACCCAAAACCCACATCAAGTAAGGCGAGTTGGGTTTGCGGATCTTCCAAGCATCGGAACATGCCTTCGTCAAAACATGCTTCATGTCGCATGTCTTCCGATCCCCAAAACCTGGTTTACTCCTTTGTTTCGGGTTTCCAAGGCTATCAAACATCATGCTTCATGTCGATTGTTTCCCATAACCCGAAACCCGAATTACTCTAAAAACCTTTGTGTCGGGTTTCCGGATATCCCAAGCATGCTGACATGGCATTAATGCCGAGTTGTCGGGTAGTTGGCACGTGTCAACTGAAGTGTATTAAATGTGAATTTTCTTATATATATTCAGATTTCCATGTCATTTTTACCAGACGTACTTTTTTACCTCGTGGATTTTCGCGCATGCATCTTCAACCTGAAACCCGAAACTCGCCTCTGTGCCCGATTGCATTGCTCATTTTTATCATTCTTTGTCCTGGTTGAAGGTATTTTTCTTCATTCTTTGTTTGTGGTTTTTGTGGATTAATTGTGTAAGGAATTCTTCCAAGTTTCTTATCAGGGTTGTTTTGGGGTTTTTATCTTTTCCATTTTGGGGTTGTTTTCTAAAATCAGGTTTATGTTTTAGGGTTTTCCCCCTTTGGAATTAGCACTTTGTTTTATTCCTCAGAATGTTGTTATAATTAAAAATATGTTTGGGATATAAATGGTGAAGGAAACCCGCATGTTTCAACTCAACAATTACCCTATTCCCTCTTCTCGGGTTTCGCAGGGTGCTTTGCAGTGTTCAAAACCCGCAGTATATCAAAAAATTTAAAGTGTCGGGTTTTCCGAAGTCTCCGGCATCCTCCCAGCGTGTTGGGTTATTTTAAGGCTCGACATCTCCAAAGTGTGTCAGGTTTTCCAAACTCCCCGATGTCCTCCTCAGTGTGTCGAGTTTTCCACCTTTCCGACATCTCCAGTGGGTCGGGGTTTTCGCAGTGTTCAACATCTCCTGATCTCTGACACTCTCCTCCTTTGAAATCCCTCATGTCGGACCCTGGTCCATCACAAGAAAAGACTGAAAAGTCAGGGAGGATGAAATACAAATTCAGGAAGGTGGAGTCTCCATCCTATATTGACTGTAATTTCGACATCCGAGATACAGAGCTCGGAAACATGGATATGGAGGATTTCTGGAATAGGGTCAAGAGCCCTTCTCAAACTCCATGGATGAAATCGATAGTCAAGCAGTGGCCTACCTCTTGCGGCAGGCTTCCCTATTTCACTCAGTGCCCCGAGTTCATCTTGGCCTGTGCTTCAAATTATGACTCTGCTTCTCATTCTGTGAAAAACCAGGCGGGAGAAGTTGTGATCAAATTGGACAGAGGTTACTTTGATGACCTTCTTAAGCTACCTAATTTTGAAGAATATGGAAATCTTGGGACAATGATCAAGAGGATTGCATCAAGCATGTGAATAAGAAGTTCCTAATCAAAGCCAAACCGGTTGTTTCCAGGTTCCCAAGACTTGTTCCCAGAAGTGATTTCATTCAGGAAATCAACGATATCATTACTCTGTTGAGTCGGGTTTTTGGTTTCCCTGAATCAAATGTTTTCCAAGGATGGATGTACTAGTTCATGATCACTATTAAGAAGAATCAATAGGGAATTGATTGGGGTACTCTTATCAGTAACGAGATAGATTCTCAAATGACAACAATCCTGTCTACGGAAAATTTTACATGTCCTCGTATGTCACCTATGCAGTGGCCGGTATGAGGAATTATGTAACGTCCTCATTTTAGTACTTTAGAACACGTAATTTTTTTAATTTTTTATTTATAAATGCTTCCTAGTTCTAAATACATAATTTAGAACTCACAAATCAAAACAATCATTCTTATACAGAGATAACCATACGTATTTATGTAATGACTCGAAGTACCTCCGATCTATTCATTTCATGACTTGGTAATCTACCGATCTATTCATGAGTATCAAGAGTTGGCATTTTTATTTTAACACCTCACTCTTGCGGTTCTCTTCCCTAATCTAGGATTTAGAATGCTCTGTCAAGGAACCTATCTCGAATAATTGTTACCATTATTCATTGGCATCTTGTCCTTAGAGTAGGTGACATAGGACAACGCAATCAGCAACTTGCGATACTTTGGCCAAAGATTTGAAACATATGCTTATGTCTCGTATTCCTTGACAACATACTCATCAATTTGGAATACGTCCATCACCCCATTCCTTTGTTATGTAGAATGTCTTATACCGACACATCAGTCTCTCCGCCAAGTTATTCACTCAGAACGGATTAGTAAAATGACAACGTTATAAGGATGCTCCCGGGGACTAGGGATATCTTGACATCTTGGGTCAACCCTAGGTAACCCGGTGGGTCAAGATACCCGAGTCTCCCCTGGAGCAGCCTTATATCATGACCACGTTCCTAATCAGTCCCGAGTAAAACTTGTTCGAGTTTAAGGTGTAAATCTTAACGATCAATGCGAAGGGTGTCGCCATAAGTCACTGCATTGTTGTAACTTCGAGAAGATCCTAATCTTCTCGAAGGTACAAACCCGCAATCGAATTGTGCCATCAACCTTCAAATCCACCTTGATAAGATCTACTAAATTGTAAGGTGTTACTTACGTTGATTTAAAATTATACTATCGACGCTCCCTTAAGGGTAGTCTTTCCCGATCCTTGGGTTCCTCACCTTAGAATTACCTTTCTTAATAAAACCCATTACACAAGAGAATTTTAATAAGATTGAGGTCTATCAAGGAGTTCATAGAAAAACATAAATCTAAATCAACTAAATTGGACAATAACCCATAATCTTCACATGAGATTGCTAACCAAACCCTTTTTAGGTTTATATCGAGTTCTCATAACTGAAATTATATCTTACTTATTAGCTCATCGAGATATTGTGATTAAGAGTCCAATTAACGTTGTCTTGACTTAGATCAAGACTAGGAAGTAATAATTTATTCAACTCGTTTAGCTTCTGCTTAGGTTTATTTTAACCTTAGCTTCCCAAAAGACATTGATCTAAATTCCAATTTAGCTTTAGATAGAACATAATAGAACTACTAAACAATCTTAAGTATTCAGGTCACATAACCTTGCAAGCTTACTTAGATAATCACAAAAGTCTCGAGTTATACAATAATAACAATGCTCTTAAGATCATTCGAAACGAAGAAGATCAAACCATCAAGATACGAATACAAACACATAAGTAACAAATACCTCTTTTCATTCCTTTCAATGCTAATCAAATACATTTATTTCATTCAGCATATTTGATACAATACTCAACAGCCAAAGAACATATTTCTTCAAGTAGTACATTTAGATAATCAAATTGAAGTTCATCGTAAAACCAAATTAAACAATCGAACATCATATCGATCTGCGTGCCTTTACCACTTACGGAAGCCATCTGCAAAAATTGTCAACACGGTCGGGTTCTATGAACCAGCATGATAAGCACTAACTCTTAAAACAAATGCAATCCATCAATTTCTCTCATTGAACAACTGTTTAAATGAAATCATTTCACGAAACATGTAGACATATTTGGACTATGCTCTTTTGTAATTCAAACATGACTATAAACGCGTAACTCATATTATAGTTACTAAATAGTCCTAGATACTTTTCATATATTTCTTCATAAATATAAGTGACCAAGAAGAACAAATGTATCCAAAACAACTATCCATCTAAATCCCAAGGACAAAGCAAACATCCGATGGACCATTATATTCAACATAATAAAATGAATATCATAACAATTCGTGAATCCATCAAGTATGTTAAACCAATTCCAACAGAGTTAAATATAAATATATCAACATATACATTACAGCAGAAGAGAAAGAAAGCGAGACATTTAGATTTCCCTTCCATTCATGCTCATGACTGCACTGCCGTCCTCTCAAGAGTAATGCATTCACATTATACGCATGCGACTAAGCCACTAAGACCACGGGAAGAACTAAAGTTCGTCAAAATTTCAAGTATAAAAATTACCGTAGCTTTCGAGCAATAAAATAGCCCTCATGGCAAGGCAAGTAATAAATAATCCAAAAATAGACTTAACATAGCTTTCCATATTATTCAACAAATGAGAAAATATCCAACACCATCGCTTGTCAAGGCACAACTATTAACTCTTTATCTCGGTCAAGCACAAGACTAGATAATCACAATAATGAAGACGTAACCATTCACAATTACAACATCAATCCCACTGAGTCGAAACACTCAAAGAACATACAACTCAATCTAATCCCTACTAACACAAAGCAGGACTTAAATCCAAAGCTGAAATCAAAAGAACAACCTCTTTATCACAGTCAAACAAGAGGCTAGATAACATTAAAATAAATGATGTTTCCTTATGCATATATAGTGACATTCATACTGAATCTAACACAAACATGCATATCTTCATTTAACTGAAACAAATCCTTATGATAATACAGCCATGACTTATATTAGAATTTGTTTTCAAGAAAAATAATCACAACAAGGTCTTCATAGAAGCCGAAATTCCATATCAGTATTTTCCTCAAAGTTTCATCCTAAGCCAAGCTACTACGGAATACAACAGGGTCTCAAACCGAGTAAAGTTTGTAAAGAAAACCCTTCCTTTAATTTCCACAGAAGTGAACAGAAAGGAACACAAGAATGTTAAGAAGGAGTCTGAACGATATGCATGCACAGTGAGGGTTTAAATCGAGAATCGAGCCAACTCGCAACATATCGAGATCTCCAACAGTATCACATACAACTAATGCTCATAAACAAGGTTTAGATTGAAGTTGATTTCATGCGACAACAATTCAAGAATCCCAATAGTATTCCCAGCAAAAATTCTACAAAATTCGTAATTCAAGATACATATCAAGGACTCCAACTGAATCAATATCCTAAGTAATCTCAACTAAACATCATCATTTGAAACTAATCTTAAGCAGTAAGACGAAACATATGAAACATAAAAATAACTCCAACCGAGTCTCTGTACTCAACGATATTCACTACTAAGCAACAGTATTCATAACAAAGCAACGAAGTCGTAATACCAGTTACTTTTCAAGGACTCCAACTGAGTCTAACTAATAAGTATTCACATTCATGACTTCTACAGAAGTCCAAAATATACAAAACATTCCAAGGACTCCACAGAGTCATTTTCGTATATATATTCCTTGCAAACTTTCAACGGATTATATCCCAAAAATTGCAACACAGGGAGGACTTCTACAAAGTCACATTCAAATAGTATAAACACAGCAAGTTATCCAACCAGAAGTAACTTAAAGTATTATAGCAAGATCCAACAAGATTCAACAACCATAAAAGTACAACCGGTTTCAAACGAAGTGAAACCACAAGGAAGATTAAATACAGAAACTATTCCTTCAAGGTCTTCTAAAGATCCGAGATTCCTAATTTCACAGGAAAAGAAGAACCAAAACAATGCTTCCAACCAACTGAATTGAAATCACCTGAACAGAGTTGTTCTAATGAAATCATTTGAAGGAAAGCAGGATTTTTAAAAGTTAGGGCCTAACATGCCTAGTAATGCCGCTTAAAAATATGAAGAAGACCTCCGAAAGAGCTCGATCCTTCTCCTCTTCTTCCACGTTAGTTTCAACAACAATAATTTTTATTTCCATGCCTTATAAACTTTCCTCGATAGAGAAAAGAGCTAGTTATTCTCATAGTTGCCATGCAACACCAAGTAGACTGGTTTGAAGAACCAGTGATCAAACATAGGGAAAACCAGAGCACATGGAAAACCAAACAAACAACTAGTTTTCCATTTTGCATGTCTTCCCGAGCAATCCGAGCTCAGAAACCGAGTTCTTTAATTGCATTAACTCTAAAATTCCCACTCAATCTCCATTGCCACCGACCGCCATAGTTGGCGATGGAAAAATGCAAACCAAAGACCATTTCCAATTTTGGTGACTCTGCCATGTCGGCCTCGATGGCCATTTGAAACCTCAGCTAAATCCTTGTCCTTCATGCTTATCCCCTTCATTTAATGCCATAAAAACTACTACCCATGGCTTGCACCCCTTCATAGGTCCCCTTCCTCCACTAACATTAGTTAGGTTAGAAACATAGGTTAGATCATAAGGTGATACTTAGTCTAACTTCCTTAGTGCTAGGTTGCTTTAACCTTAGAACATTTAGCTTATAGCTTAGGGCTAGGTTAGATTAACACTAATCCAACCCATAGGTTATTAACATTAATAAATCCAGTTTAAGTCTAACAATTAGAATCATTCAAGATAAGAACCAACAAATATACATTCACGAAAAGGATTCATTCCGCACTGATAATAAGCTAGTAGTATAAATGTATCTCGAATTTATTACCTGGCTCAAGATCAAGACCTTCCTGATATTACGATATCGAGAACCAATTCATTTAACAAGATTAGCCTAAGTTAACTCCTGAATTGCTCATTCCACACATTCGGACCTTGCAACCTTCATAAGGTCTATAATTTTTGTTCATCTAGAATAAACTTAAAACATCTCTTGGATCAATGCCACTGAACCAAGGCTGAGTCATATAGACGGGTAAATCCACAATTTATTCTGAAATCAGATTAAACTCAAGTGCAAAAATGAAAGAAATAAAAGAGTCCAAGCATATCCTAGCTCAGTCAAAGATCTTCAAATGCAAAGAAGATACAATCTATATCAAGCATGACTTCACAATCAAAGGAACACATCCTTTTTACAGAAGAAATCATATATCAACACTTGAATGCCCAGGAGGAAGTAACAATAGTTCAGGGTGTTACAAATTATCCTGGGTTGGACACCAAGGGAAACAAGACAGTGGAACATATTTATCAGTATTTCCCTCAGCTGACAAGAAAAGGGTCTCAAGACCAATTCATAAGGGTAAACGATGCCTTCTTTTACGAGAACATCTACAGGTTAAGTCCTGAACTGAGGAAAACAAGAGTATCTGATGAAGCATGGGCTGAAGTTTCAAAATGGGGTTGTGTCTTCTTGTAATTTAAGAAGTTCACATATCTTCGAGTAGTCATGTACCCAGGGGATCCTTTCCATTTGCCTAGATATCTAGGGGAAAAACTAATATTAATGGAGTTGGTCAGGCAATTGTTGGATTTCCACAAGTTCTAACAGAGTAAACACAAGGCCACCGTATCTTTCACAATTTCTATTAGAAGGTATATTTGTCCAAAAGTGGTGAAAGCCAAGAACATTTTAGATGAGCTTCAAGATAAATTGAAGAAGCACATGAAGCCCCGAGACGGGTTTGATATTCAAGGAGTCCTCAGGGCATATGGAACTCTGCACCTGCACAGACCAAGCATAGAGGACATCTAGATTGATCTACGTGATGAGGTTGTTATCCGAAGAAAATATCATAGCAGATTGACACTTGCTGAGATTCAAACACGTGAGCTTGCTAACTTACCAGAAGGTACTAGTGATAATGAAAGTGTTCTGGACCTTTCCTATGATGGAGTGAATGAAGATCAATATGTTTTCCCACCTACCGATTGGTCAATCGGTGAAAAGCCTCCATTACGAGATAGGTCAGCTCCGATTCTTGCACTCACTAAAGCATGGCTCGCCTCTTGGGAATGAGTTTTAAAGATGATAATTTTTCAAAGTTGTTTTCTTCGAGAGGTGGGGCCCTCCAAAAGGGAAAAGATAAAAGATCTTCTAAGGGGCCTATAAAGGTCAAGTTTGTCAAGAAGAGAAGAGAACGAGAAATCTCTTCGATTATTTCTCCAGTTGAAATGGTGAATGTGCCAGAATCACCAACACCACCAGAAATAGGAGAAATTTCTTTGGAAGGAGAAGGAAGCTAGCCTCTGGTTTCACCATTTGTTGACTGCCCAACTGAAGAGACCTTATCTCTTGCATCCCATGCCTTGGAGTCTGGATCTATGCTTCCTCCCTCACAACCACTTCTACCTCCTCATTCCCCATCGACTTCTTCAATCATGGCCAGCATTTTCTCTGGACTCTCACCCTCTCTTCTGGTACCAAAGTAATCACCAACATGCCCCCTCCTGTGCCTCTTTTTATTGAATCTGCTGCCACACTGGTAACTGTCCCCACTTCGCCATTAGATCTCTCTCCTCCTAAAAGTATGATACCAACTTCTACAATAGTGGCAACTCCCTTTGACACGCCTCAATGGCTACTCGAGAAAACTCGAGGAAGAGGAAGGTGATTGTACCCATACCAGCCTTTGATTTTAGCTCACTCAAGGCCTCTACTGCTAAATCAGCCAAGAAACCCAAAATAGTTTCAAGGGTTTTGGTGGATGCTTCAGGGCATAAGTTTGCAGAGATCACCACTCCTGCGACTGACAAAACCAAAGAGGACATAACAGCCTCTGACTATCAGATAACCAGGGTGGCTCTAGGAGAGGTGACAATGGAAGGAGCACAACAGGATGCACGGGATGCCACAAACGTGTTGTGCCAGAAGTTGAAAGAAACAAAAGACAGCAGAGATGAGCTTAAAGGAAAGGTGGAGCAGTTGATTGAGGTTTTGCTTAAGCTCTCAAAACCCCTTGAATCCATACCATCTTCCTCTATCCCTGTCGGATTCAATTTCTCATCAGTGCCTACGATTGAGAAGATTAATAAAAAAGGAAGGGTGGTCAATGAATGGATCCAAAGACTGCTCCAACAGGGGAAGGAAGTGATTCAAGACGTCGTGGAAGTCTATCAATCTTTGGGGAACATTCAGAGTGATGGAGAGAAGATGGATGATGATTTCTCCCAAGAAATTAGACATCTTGATTTGAATTTTGAAGCTCTCTAGGCATTAAAGCAAATGCCATCACACCTCTTGGTAGAAGAAGGCATCATCCCACATGCGGATAAGCATTTCCAGCTGACCAAAGCCATCAGGTTCAGGGTGAAGATTCTCAACAAAGCTTGCGGTAAATTGAGAGAATCACGATATCAGTTGATCGATGGCAAGAGTGACCTGGAAAAAGAAATGTTAAAAACCTGTACAAAAGTGTCGGGTTGGAAACTCAAGCATCCTATCGGTGATGATCTTTTCAAACAAATGCAAGAATCTATTCAAAGCATGAACTAACTCATGGATTGGTATTGAAATCACCGAACGAGTTGTAAAGATTGAACATTCTTTGGAGGCCTTGATAAAGCTCAACAAAAGATTGAAAAAGCTTCCCGGTAGTGCCAGTGACACTCACGAAACATGTGAAGTCTTGAGTGATCATTCCACTGCACCTGATGAAAATGAGATGCAAGGTATAATCCGTAAGTTCCAAGAATTTTGGAACAAACAGGCTCAGTTGGAGGAAGGGAAAGATGAGGAAGAAAAAGATGATGATTTAGACTGAGTCTTGATGTTTCATGTCATTTCAATCTTGAAATTGACATGTCTTTTTCATTTCTGTTTCGTCACATAGGAAGAAAATTTTGACTTGGTCTCCTGCGTGAGAGTCAAGCAAAATAAGACTCTCGTTAAAAGACTATTTTCTAGGATTTATCCTATTTTCTCTCTACTCTTTTCCATTATAAATTAGGGATGTGTGTACACTCTAAAGGGTCAAGATTTTTGAAATATTGGGAGCTATTGGGAAGAAGAAAAACTTTGTGTTTTCTTTTAATCATTTTGAAGAATAGGAGTTGATATTATTTTGCAAACTTTGTGTTGTGAGATATATCTTTCTTAAGACATTGTTCTTACGTTCATAATCTTAAGCTATTATTTGTTTAGCATCTTGGTGTTTCTAATCATTTCAGACATTATATTTATGATCTAAAGCTCGTATGATTATTTCGTGCTCTGTGTTTACTCGAAAGAAAATACGTTGCTCTCATTTCCTTTCCATTGTGCTTCTTTCATTGTAATAATTTCCTACCCAGTCCATTTAGAAAAATGACGTCTTCCCAATGTGTGGATATGGATTTCGGGATTCTATCCCAACCCCAATGGTTAGATTAGTGTGAATACTATATATATTGTTTTTTTGTGTTTTAGATTAGTAATAAGCAAGCAGCCTCACCTGTCTTTGGGGAGGGATTTAATCCCATATACTGTGGTTGAACCTCATATTTTGGATTGACAAAATATCCAACCAACAGGTATGTACATCTTGATGAATCAATTCTAATGGATGTTGGCACATGCTAAATACAAGACTATACCCTCGAGAAGTCCCTAGAATTCTCAAGGATACAGTGTTGTAGTTGACCTATGGCAACACCCTTCCATATTTATTCATCTAGATCTACGCACATCTGGACTTGAACTTAGTTTCTCTCTAGGTCAAGTTCGTAGCAAGTTTAGGATAGGTAGTAGCTTTCAATTACTCAGGGTACCTTGGCACATCCAGTTGACATAGGTCAACCGAGTATGCCCATATACCCTAAGTCATCATGAGCATCTTCCTATAATAAATTATGTTGCTAACCTAGGCTAGGGTCAAACCTTAGGCAAGTGGACTGATGGTAATCAATAAGACCATTCTAGATAATAAATGAGTGAGGTGAAGGATGTATTCTGGAATGACGAGTATGCCATCTAGGAATAGTAACATGAACAGTATGTTGAAAATATTTGGCCAAAGTATCGCAAGCTACTAGTTTTGTTGTCATATGTCACCTAGTTTAAAGAAAAATAATGTCGATGAATATTGGTAACAAATATTCAGATAGGTTCTTTACACAAATCACTCAGGACTGGAATAGGGTAGGAGAACAAAGTATATGTAGTATACATAAAGTATTCTATACTTTAAGCTAACATGAGAGATCATTTGGTAACCGAGTCATTACTGACTACATATGGTTATCTCTGTTAGGAGATAGATTGGCATGGGATGTGTGTTCTAAATGATGTTTTATTTAGAATAGAGAACATTATGTTTCAAATTTTTCCCTTGTTTCTAAAGTCTTAAAATGGGAATTTTACATCTAAGAACCTTTTCACAATTACACTCTCCTCAATATTTTCTCTTAGGCCTCCGATCAAATTTATGATCGATCAACTCTATGTAAATATGAAGAAACACTCTCATCATCTTTCATCTTGATGTTTTCAAACTTTTCTCTATAATTTTTAAATGGGATATCTTTACCTTTTCATCTCCTTCATAGATTATCTTTAGTTTATTGCACATATCTTTGGTAGCATCATATTGCATAACCTTGAAAACTTTGGCCTCAACTAACCCACACAAAATTGCATTCATGTCCTTAGAATTGTTTTCAACTGATTTTTTTCCTACTTGATCGGTGGAAGGTATTTTTGGAACATTATAGCCACTTTCAATAACATCCCATACATCAAATCCAAGGGACATTAGATAAGTCTTCATCTTGACACTCCATAAGGCATAATTTGACCCATTGAACAGAGGTGCTTTGGAAGTAGAAAATCCACTTGCTTGGTTGCTTTCCATAGTTTAATTCACTGGATCTCCCTTGAGCTGTTAAAATCAATTTACCAAGGCTGCTACGATACCAATTGTTGGAAACTAGAACAATGAGAGGGGTGTGAATTAGTGTTTAATTCAAATTATACTGATCTATAACTCAACCAATAAACCTTAAAGATAATTCAAAAGAGAGAAAACACACATGAGACAAAATTTTTAAGTAGGAAACCCAATAAGGGAGAAAACCCAATGAACCATTCCACTAAGTGACAAATGGTTACAATACGTTTGTTGAGCTACAACTCAACACATAAGGCTACAACCTCAATTTCACACAAGCTACAACTTGGTGAAGGAATCATAAACCTCTTAAATAATTTAGCTAGCTGTAACTAGCCTTATTCATGCTTCTACTTGGAAGGAAGAAACAACTCCATGGTGTACAACAATTTAGTATTGATCACACTTCAAAATGATGTCTTAAACATCTGATAATGATCCTAAATTTTTAGTCAACCTCTTCTACCTTAGTTCACTTTCTCTTGGTCAAATAAATATTTTTTTCTCCACTCTTCTAAAAATTTCTTCTCACACCCTTAATCCTCTCCAAATTCATGCACCGAATCACACACATGTATCTATGTTTTCTCACTCATGAAGACTCTCTGGATCATACCTTTCTACCACAAAATATACTTCATTTCTCCACTCATATATCAGTCCTATAAATTCACTCCACTATCCTCTTCTTGATGTCATTTAATTCTTAAACATGTGCATTCAAGATCTATCACATATCATAATTCAAACTCTATATTCAATGTTCCATGTCTACCTTTAATCATTGTATTTTTCATTTGTTAGAATCCTCATTTATCTTTCTCACTAGTTCTCATACACATTTAGTTTTGGAACTCAATAAATTGCATGTTTTTACTCACACCTCAAACTCTCTTAGGCTCCTCTACTTCTCCTCAAAATTTGAACTTTCATCTCCATCTTCTTTCTTAGTACACCTTTCTCAAAAATTTGAATCTTGGAGTCAAAATAACTTTTGTGTGTAATGTTATATCCTTTTATTTTCTTGCATTTCAGTTTTCAAATTCAGAACTTTATGAATATTGGTCTTCTTTAAATGTTATTGACTAAAAAAATGAAAAATAAAATGCTTGAACTTCATTTGCCACCATTTAATTTCCCAACCCTTGGTATTCTATCAAACAATCTTGACACTTAGTTACAAGGTTTTCACACAATATTCATAGACTTTACGTGACCTTGAATAGTTGATAGGTAATCCTTATCTACCTAATAGATTCCACCAAACCAAAATTAACTTTTAAATATTGCACTGTTCATGAAACTTGAGTGAGATAACCCTTCACCTGATTATGACTTGTATTCACTTAAGTTTCAATAAGAGAGCACTGAGAATATTTTTCACACTCTTTCCTTATAGTTATATACTCAATACTATGACTGATAAGTCATTTTCATAATCACAATTCAAAGTTCCATAGAAACATAGCAAAGGATAAGAAAATTCACGAGTTTACAACTTCACCAATGTTGCTCAGAAGACCGCAAAGCTCAATAAAGAATGAAGAGAGTATACTTTGTTGAAACAACAAAATTAACTTCTTAAACTACCGATAATCTTCTCACATTGCATTTGTAGGGGAAATCATGTTTCAGGATTTATCATAGCTTGTTCTAGGTTGAAATAATGTTTTCTAATTTTCTTGAGTGATTACTATGGTCTTCCCTTTGAGAGAATCAAATATTTTCTCCAAAACAAACGAGATAATGACCATATACAGTCCACGGGAAGAATGAGACAAATATTCTCATGAACCACTTCATTATACGAGTTGGAACATCTTGTACTAGTTGACTGATGCTAATATGAAGCTACGAGTTGAATTTTCACTGATTTCCATTTAGTGAAACGACCACATGGTCAAAAATTATTTAATGAAACCCTAGAGATGGGGTAAAAACAAAGTCCTTTACCCATGAGAGATAATAAATCAATTTATTAAACAAAAATGCATGAATTTAAAGTATGAAATATTCTAATATTTATCACAACATAATACCTTCTTTTCAAAATGGTTAGAGTCACTAACTTGATTTAATTTCCTTGAAAATATCTCTGTTTGCATGTAAAAGACAAAGACAACCTGCATAATTGATGAAGTAAACAAGAAAGCTTGATGATATAAAATTTAATTTCTCCAAAAATTGGATACACTTAATGTAAATAGTGTGTATCTTGATACTCTACATTTTTGAGTGGTACTTGTCTTAGCAAAACTGAATATGGTATAGATTTGGCATAGCCTTCAATAAAAACAACGAAAACCTTCATTTTACAAATATGAGTCTAGGAGAATAAAAAATTCATACTCATCATTTCCAAACAAATTAATTCAAATTCAACAACTTCACCATTACTTTCCACTTAATATGTCTTAAGGATATCAAACCAATCAATGTGTTGCATGTGACAACAAGAGTCTTTGGGGAAGTGGATTAACATGCATTGAGATACTACCTTTCGGGATAGCCTAAGCCAACATGGTTTGAGTAGTTTACTATGCCAATAAGACTTGAAAATTCTCAATCAAATTTCCATGTGTTTGTGTAAGAGGTTTTAGAATTCATTGAGCAAAAACTCCATTTGAAACAACTAGTACCTTCATATGTCAAAGCATTCACACTAAGACATGGTGTCAAAAGCAAGTACCTTTACCTTTAAGGAATAAAGCCTTTAAATGTCTTATAAGCATGAGTAAAATCATGAATGATCCAATAAAATACTCTATAAATGATGAAACTGGACTTGGAGTCCAAAATCACAATTTTCTCTTACCGATTTGGTGCACACCTAGGAGAGACAGAAAAATAGCTCCACCAAAATGCTCATAACTTTTCAACCAAACCTCATTTTGAGAAAATTATTTTTCACATTATTTTTATTATAATTTAATCCAAAAATTCCTTCAATTATTTATTCAAAGGAGACTATATAAGTGTTTTTGAGGGCTAAGAATCCAAATAGCTCAAAATGAGTTTTTCAAAAAAAAAAATTTATAAAAACTCACATAACTTGAACAAATGACCTAACTTTGACCTAAAATTTTTCATGAAGCATCAATAAACCTTATTCTATCATCTCCAAAAATTTATAGAAAATAATAGGTCTACATTTTTCTATCCCATCTCATTTGCATGCTAGAACACTTGTTTGTTCTCAACATTATTTTTGACCAACATACAAAACTCGACTCCTGAGCTGAGTGAGTCTAAAATTTTACCATAAATGTTGTAGATTCTTTTTTAACACCTCTCCCATGATTTTTATAACCTGTACCATCTTGTTTCACTACTTTAGGTACCTGAAACCACCCTAAAAGGACACTACCACTCACCATCCAAGACCATGTCTTGAAACCTCATGAATTCAATTTGAACCACATATGATAAGCATGATCTTGTAATATCCCTTTTCTATCAGTGCCTTTGACGTAAATTACCAAAACATGGAAAGTCAAGAGGGTGCATTAGATTCCTAAGCAAGAAAAATAGGAATTGAGAGATATCTTTGGCCTTTTTCTATGTTTCTTATTTTCTATTTGGTCTTACAAACCCTACTTCCCATTTAGTATTTTATTCATTTATATTTATGGCTCTATACACCAGTGCTTAGCTAGGACATGAGTAACCATTCACCCTCATCACCTCTAGGATTCCTTGACCCTTGTTTCTTACTCCCTTCTTTTGGGTATCTTTCTTCTTTTGGGCATATTATTTTATTATGGGTCGTCCTTACAGGTTGTGAGTTACAAAATTCAACAAAAGGAATCATATAAATACATATCTATGTGATGAAAATAAGGGACCAATCTCTAAACATTACTATCTATCACCTAATCTTGCATCTAAAGGCATCCAAGGAACTCAAAGGCATGCATCTAACATCCATACTAGGGACAAAGGACTACATTTTCTGCATACACACTGCATAAGAAGGGGAGGTTCATTATTCAATCTACACATGATATACATTGTTACATTCTAGATCTAACATATTATCAAGTGCAACTTACACTAGGGAATCCTATGACACAATCCTCACACACTCACAACAACTACATGGATTATGAGATGCGGTGTAACACATAGTCATAAGTTCACTAATTCGGGTGATCGTCGAGGTTAGTTCAAATCCCCATATTACATCTTATTTTTTTGTATTAAATGTGGTTTTGTGGGTTTTATAGGTGAACATATCTTTTGATGGTTGCAATGACACTCAACAATCAAGGTGCGATTGTAGACACCTAAATTTGGTATCTCTACCCTTTTCTTCCCACATGTGCATATCTTGTTATGGTCCTATCTAGGTACCCCCTTTAATTAAATCCATACCCTTTAATATTTAATAAAATGACCACTTATTATCCTATCATCATATAATTCTTATTAATTCACATTAATTTATTAATTTCCATTAATTAATTATTTAATATTTATATACCTAAATTTACTCGATCAACTTACTATTTAGGATGTTGTTATCCTAAATATAAATCCCTAGGCTTATTCTACCCATTCCTATCTTCTAATTACCCATGATTAATCCCTAAACAACCTAGTCCCACACATAAGCTTTAAAGTGCTTTTTCCCATTCTTAAATGCCCAAAATCCTGAAAAGGGCACAAAACCCACCCCTTTGGGGAAACTTTCCCCATAATCGATGGTGACTCACCCATTCGTCATCAAACCTATAAAAATACGTTGTTTCTTTCCATATTCATCGATGCATATGAATATCTAAGGTTTTTGTGACTTTTCAGTTCTTTCTAGTACCTAAGCATTCCTACAATAGTTACATACCTTTGAGACCTCCTTGGAGCATGCCCGCATCACTCGTAATCATCCTTCATGAGATTATTATCATCTTTGTGTTTCTTTACTTCATCACTATCATATTACCATTTCTTTTCTAGTGTTTAACGTTTTGTAGGACCAGATTATCCTTCCAGCACCTAGAGTTCCATATCAATCCTTCTTTTTCATCTTCTTTTCTTGTAGGTTTCCTTTTCTATCCACCTACCTTCATCCTTGTGAAACTCTACTACAAACATCGTCACCTCACCCCGGTCTTCATCAACCAAAGGTTATTCTGTTTATCAAACATCCTAGCCAAATCACTATATATATGTCCTTTTCTCTTCTTTTCTATATTAGAAATCATTCTACAAGTCACTTATAGTACCCACAGGATTATGTTTCCTTCTAGTTTACATTCGGACCTTGCAGTGCATATTTCCTAGCAGTTTTGATCCATTCTCCTGGTCACCATCGACTGAATCTACTCAATATGTGTCACCATCTACCTAGTCAGGTACCATTTAATTTATATTTATTCAGATCAGATTAGTGTTTAGATCCATCTTAGTTACTTTTCAATTTTTCATTCCTTCAATTTCTAGATGATATTAGTTTATATTTCATTTATATCACTTTTTCTTATCAAACGAGGGTTGACATCTATGAAAGGAAGGTAACACTTCTTGGAGATAGATTTTTGGGAAGCCCCCTCATATACCATATAATCAATTTTTCTTGTTATTACTCTTTGTTTTTCTAGGTTTATTATGTTTACAGAGATGATCATCATTTTGTGCACGTTCATCAACATCACACTTTTGAGGTACCTTAAACCCTCCATTCTCTGATTTGTTTAGCTTTCTTTAGTAGCTAACATCATTAACTTGAATTGAATGATAAAACTACAAAAAAATTCCTTACATACTGTGGGACCACTGTTAGGTTATCCTCGGTATTTCTTTTTATTTTCTCCTCATTCTATCTTCTACTAACACCGCAACACTAGTGTTTGCTTCTTGCTTTCTCATGTTGGTTCAGCTATTTGGATCTCTCTTCGCTTAAATTTCAGATAAAAAGGAAAAGCTTTATCCAGGTATTCTTCATTTTCCCCTATTTTCTCCTTTTTTCATCATATTTCCCTTTCTTGTGTGTGTCCTCATTAAAATATCACACTTCAATTTGGTTTTAAAATAACCTTTCTTTTTTGCATCATGCTTGCTCATATAGTTTAAGTAGGGGTTAACCTTCTACATCTCACATTCTATCACACACAACCTAAAAATCACACATTCAAATCAACACATCTAAACATCTTCCTACCTAGTTAACTAATTGGGATTTCATCACCCAACAAGAAGTTTCTTGAGACTTCCTAGCCATAATAAATGTGAGACCATATATAGATTTCCTTCTCCTATGTATGTTATTATCCATCCCCTTTTCTTTTTACACTTTCTAAATCAGAAAAACATAGAAAAGAATTGTTTTTTTACTTGTTTGATCTAAAAATGGAAAAAAACTTTACCCCAAATGTTTCTCACCAAAAATATACCATGACCAAACCCTCGGATGGTTATATTCCTTCTTTTATCCCCATCCATGAATTCCTACTTAATAGAACCACCACTTGTCAATCATGTCAAATAGTAGATTCTGTTCCACCTCCATCATATTGTACCATCCCTTCTTCACCCAATATCACCATGCCTATCCAACCTATTGAAATTCCCATTCCTCATATATCAGATCTTCCCATCCAATCCCAATCACCTCATCATATTCCTACTTCCCAACAACCAATCCAATCTTCACCACTTGATATCTTCAAAAACCCTTTCCTAATCCACCACCAACAAATCCATTTTCACCAACCACACCATACAAATTTAACCCATTTTCAATCAACACCATACACCAAACACTCCCTTCCACATCTATCTCATATACCCCATAATCTACTCCCATTTTAGATATTGTGCCTACGGATCCTTCAAAAGTTATCCCCACATCAACCATATCCACAATTTCCCTACCAACCACCTTAAATTTTACCACTTCTCTCATATATACATCTAGTCCTACCCTTGCCACACCTACATTAGCCTTGACTATTTCCTCCTCTTTATCTTCACCTCTCATATCTAGCTCTTTCTCCACATCCATTCCAAACATGCTCATCACTACACTTACCTTGACATCATTATCACATATTTCTTTACCCATGCCCACATCATCTATTTCACCCCACTCTTCCACACCTAACTCCCCAACATCTACCATGCCCACATTCACATCCACTATCACACATATCACACCATCTCAATCCACATCCACAATTCCTCTTGAAGTACCTAAGACAAACACAAAATGTATTCACACTTATTCCACAAAACCCCCATTCTTAGATCACCTCCCTCTCACATATACCTCATCAACTGTATGATCCAAATACCCCTTTGTATTTATATATCTACACCTACTCCTATCATTGATCCCACACCCATATCTACCCCATCTACTTAATTATAATTTATTCCCCATTCACATCTATTACATGTTTTCCCATCATACCATTTGTAGAAACAATACTGGTTCCTCTTTCTACACTTCTACCCACACCCACCACATCAACCATCGTGAAAAATATCAATTATCTCCCTCTTCTTCCACACCACCTTCATCATTTAAATAATATTAGAGAGCACTTCAACTTTTAACAATCATAGGTGATCCTCCCATCTCATTAGACCCTCCTACACCAAACCAATCCTCATCTTCCTTTTTGCTCCATCAACCACAACATCACCTTCGGACCACTAGTTGAAATCTTTGGAATCCCTCCCAAGGAGCTTCTTCAAAGATCAAATCCAAAACCCTTCGTACCTTTCCTCAAAGGTCACTTTCATGGCCTCATAATAAGATTGATATTCCTCCAACCAAGACCAAATCTATGTTATGAATATCTCATCTAGTATAAATTTATCTTTACCTCATCTGAATTCCACTTTTGTAGCCATACATGTCCCTCCCTTGGGGGACAATTTAGTCTCATTCTAAGTCCACTTTTGACACAATATTTTTTCTCCCCTTGAGGCATCATATTTTCAATCCAAGTGACTATCTATTCATCTTGTTAGGGATGCATATTTTCTTCTCTTCTTTAGTGTAGTGCATATTTTTTTATCTCCACTCATCTATAAGCTCTAATCATATCCTATCCTAACGTAAATTTAATGTCAATGAACTCATCCTTAAATAAAATTATAATGTCACTAATCTAGAAAGGAGCCAACGTAGAAAGTTTTTCCCTAATTGGATTGGACCATACATCATCATGCATAAGTATAGGTTAGGATTCAATCAATTGGCCTCCTTGATGGAAAACTAGAAGTGGAAGCTCTTAATGCATTGCACTTACAACCATACTAGTGTTAGCTCATCTAGTAGGGAGCTCTTAGTCATATCCTTAGATCATTCCTTGATTTTAGCCTCTTCCATTTTTCATTGCAATGATTTTAAATTATGCAGTCTATCGTCATTTCCTAGATGTGAACTTAAATATGGGCACTAAGGCTCTACCCATATCATATTCCTTATGGATAGGTTCACCCCTTTGGTGAGAACTCCATGATCATTACACCCATCACCCTCTTATTCACCTATTGGAACCATGCAAAGGGTCCAGGGGTGTTTCTTGTACATTCATTATCCCCTTCTATGTGGTCTACCTAGCTATTCCCATCTCTTCCCCATGTAAAGTAAAAATTCATGGATGTTCTTCTTAAAAATAAAAGTTATTAAAATCAAACTGATCCCTCAAAGGAAAAATGTTCATGCAAGAAAAGAGAGAGAAGCATGCAAAATCAAAGATAAAAGAAAATCAAAAGAAATAGACCAATCCCTCGAAGGACGGCTATCATATATCATTCTTGCCATCTATATTATGTATAAAGTAGACCATACCCTCAAAGGATGGATAATATTTTGTGTTATGGCATTGAAGGATTCCCACATTGATCAACCTTCCATTTTATTAGCATCCTAAGAAAGATTCCCACATTAATCAACTTTCTTCTAACAAACTTCCCGCATTGATCAATTTGATCTCTTTCCCCTTCCTAGATCTAGGGCATAGACTTAGGGAACACCACTTATAGAGAACTCTATTCTAGTGTACAAGTTACATCTCAAACCCCTTTTTCATGTTGACATTAGGTTTATGAGTTCATTTCATCTATGTTTCCTTGTGATCTTTGATATAACTAACTATCATTGGTTATTTGCTAGCATTTTTTTCTTGCATATGATCTGCATAACTTGGGTCCCCATCTTTTTTTCCTCCAATTACCTTTAATAAATCATTTCCTTACATGTTATTTGATATGAAGTATCATCATTCGTACCTATAGGTCACTATCGTTGTGTAACATTAATCCTATCACATCTATCTCTCATCCCTACTTCATTTTGTTACAAACACATCTTTCTTTATCTCAATCACCTATATGTTATCCATCTATCCTAAACACATTTAATCTTACTTATATCCATCATTAATCATATCCATTTTCAAATTATTTTCATCACATTTTACCCATACATTCTATCATCATGATTGGATTTAAACACAAAACATATAAATCATAATCCTCAACACATTTATATCATCATCAAACACCATCATCACATCACAAATCCATAAAATCATCATATAATAAACATATGATAATCCATGAAAAATAATAAATCATATATATATATATATATATATATATATATCAAAATGTGTATCAATACATCATAGTTAGCCTCTAAGGGCCCTCTCTCAAAGAAAAGATATTATCAAAATCTATAAACAGTACATCTAAAATCTTCAAGTCCTCTCCTCCAAGGGCAGGTACAACACCTGATCCCCTGTGCATCACCACCACCCTCATGGCCTCCGTCCTCTCATTTTGGTTGAACCACATTGGCTATACACCTAGACGACCTCACTTCACTGTTGTTATCCTATACAGATGCTTCCAATACCACAATGTCTTTGGAATCTTCTAGAACAAGATCCCCTCATAATACCTAGCCTTTACAGTTAGGGATTTATATTTATCCATGGAAATCATGTTGGAAGGTGCCACCTATCCTAATAGTTATCTTGTTTCCTAGGCAACACTAACCAAATTGTTGCCAAAATAGTCGACAGATCTCCAAAACAAAGCCATGTAGGCCTCCTTTGTCAATGGTACCAATCTCTATCCTAAGTAGCTCATTCTTTCTCCTACATGACCATATCCCTCATCTTTGAAGAGTTGTATCTCTCTCTACACACATTGATCTCTCTTTACACACATCCGGTCCAAATCGACATGTAATCATGCCACCTTCACAGACTCTCTAGTACCACCATCTCCACCACTCCCTTAAGCCACCTCTATCTAAACCTCCATCTCCTCTATCTTCTCCTCCTCCTCATCTCCCTCTCACCAAAGACTCCGAGCTACCCAAGTTTTGGTAATATAATCACCAAATCCCACTCCAACCCCCACATCATCATCATCATCCCAAGGCTCCGCCACATCCTCGAATGGGTTTATAATGTCATTTACTACCATCTCCCTGTCTAACTCCTCCCTAATGTACAAAATTAGATCCGAGGCACTATTTGAATGAATCCAAAATGTCATCGCACTTGGTCAAACTACATGGCCTCAATCATCTCTGGACATCTCACCTTCACCCACCTTAGCCACCTCATACCGGTGAACTTTGCATCTACCCTGGCCCTATAGGGAACTCTAGGTATGGTCATCATTCGATATGATCTATATCAAACTCATCCAATATATCAACATAGTAATCAAAAATCCTCTCACTCCTATATCCAAATTCTTGATTGGCCCTCCATCTCAAAATCTCATAGCCATATCTATATGGTCACTAATGACCCATGGAAGCCTTGGTGGCTGGATCACCTAGGGTGTTCATAGGCCCAACAGTGAAGCAAGAATCCTACATCTAATCTTGACCTCCTACCTACCCTATACATTAATAGCTCATGGTACACCTGAGATAACAAGGAATTCTTGAAATAAAATACTATCTAGTGATATACTATATCTACAACCACACCATCCAGAACCCATGGAAACAAAGCTCCTCTTGAGTTAGACAAAGTAAAACATGATCTGTCATCCTAACCAAGAAGATCAAAAAGATAAGAGGTATGCCTTCCTTGTACCTTATCTCATTTGAGAACACCTCTGAAGAGAATCTTATATGGGGAACATCATATCCAAATAGCCTTGTCAAAACCGCCAACTTGTCACCAATAATAGGGATTATATGTTTCCCCGAATAGGTAGCTCGAGGATGCGGTATACACCCTCCAGGTGATGGTCATCTCCCTGTCCTAAACTAGAGTGTCCCCTGTCTATCTATATCATCTCTCCACTAATTTGATCATCAATCCCACATCTCATGGGATCCTTTGATAGTGCATGAATCCACCTAACTCCACGATAGACATATTATCCCACTTGGCATCTATAACATCCACTCTAATATTCTCATATAGAGTTGACACTCAATCAATCAAATATAGGGTCTCCCTTTCTTACAATAACAAATAAAACATGCATACATCAAGTTCACAACTCCAAAATCCATTTAACATTCACCCAAAATCCAATTTAACTCTAAATTAGCCAATCTAATGCTTTAACGTCGATCCATGTCGGGTCGACATTTGGCAATCAATCGACATGCCTTAGGGATGGGTTAAAGTTGACCCATTAGGGTCATTGCTATCTGCCCTTGGCATCATCCAATTTTTGTTAAAAAATGCAAAATAAATATAAAATGAAACATAAATTTAATTAAAAACAAGTGCTGGGTTTATTACTCACCATCCCCTACACACCCTCTCGGCATTTCCTCGTTACTCCTGCGACCTCCATTTCTCAATTGTCTCTTTAGTCACTCGATCTCTCTCATCAAGTTTGCACATGAAAATGAGCATCGTCAGCCTGACCTCCGGGCTTATATAGCCACCAAAACCTACTTGTCATCAACCCCTTGGGTCACAATCGATTCGACCTAGCCGCCGTTGACTCCCTTGGCATTAATTATTTTTGGATTTTCCTCATTCTCTTTGCATCCTTTCCAAGAGAATCATTTAATGTTGACCTTCAAGTACACCTTTTTGGCCTTCTATATTCTCCTTTTAGGACATTTTTACTTTAATTTTTCTACTTGTCCCCTTTTCATCCCAAAGTTCACAGTTGCTGCAATATTTATTTTCCCTTCTGGGAATTTAATTGAACATTCACTCTATCCATTTTTAAGCACAAAGTCCAAATTTATGACCATACCTATTTCCCCCTTAGGGCATCTTACTTAATCACGTGTTTCTTTATTTTTCCTTTGTGGCCATATTTACCCCCCTTGGGGAATTTTACTTCCTATTTGCATTTGTGGCCATACTTACTTCCCCCCTTGTGACAAATTATTTCACCACCCATTTTCCAATTCACATTCTTGGCCATTTTTTATGTCCTATGTTGGAGCAGCATGTATTTTATCTCGTATCCCTTATGGATGCATACCTTTCCACTCGATTCCTCGTATACGAAGGATTTCAAATACTTCTTGAATTTAGTTGTGCATACTTTGACGGCTTGCGTATGACCCATTGGTCATCCTAGATCGCATCCATTTCACACTAATTTTCACCCACTCATTGGCCCCTAGAAAATTGTCATCCATCTTCATTGAGACTATAATTTTCCCCTACTAACATGACATTAGAGTCGCTGCCATATTTTTATTGTTATTGTGATCCTTTTTGCCTAGGTCATATTTCCTTGGCTATAATTTTACCCATATTTCTTCACCCACCTTCCCTTCATCATCTACTTTTTTGAAATGTGTCATCGATTTCCCTTGGTGTCATCAATTCCCAATTTGAGGGGGATCTCATCATCAATCCTTATTTATCCTTCATCTTACTCTCTCATCATTTTTGTCTCATGGATTGCTACTACAAACCACTCAACAAAAAGGGGAAAATGTAGACACCTAAATTCGGTATCTCTACCCTTGTCTTCCCACATGCACATATTTTGTTATGGTCCTATCTAGGCCCCCCTTTAATTAAATTCATCCCCTTCAATATTTAATAAAATTCCCACTTATTATCCTATCATCATTTAATTCTTATTAATTCACATTAATTAATTAATTTCAATTAATTAATTAATTAATTAATATCCATATCCCTAACTTTCCCTAATCAACTTGTTATTTAGGATGTTTTTATCCTAAATATAAATCCCTATGCTTTTTCTACCCATTCATATCTTCTAACTACCCATGATTCATCCCTAAACAACCTAATCCTGCACATAAGCTTTAAAGTGCTTTTTCTCATTCTTAAATTCCCAAAAGCCTAACCAAAAGCACAAAAACCACCCCTTTGGGGATAATTTCCCCATATTAAGATGCGATAGCTCCTACTCATCATTGACCCCACAAAACTTTGTTATTTCTTTCCATAATTATCAAATGCATACGAACATCCAAGCTTTCTTATGACTTGTGGATTCTTTCATGTGCTTGAGCATTCCGCAACAGATTCTGAGCTCTTAGACTTCCTTAAAACATGTTTGCATCACATGATATCATCCTTTGTGAGATTATTATAGTATTTTTTTAGTTTACTTCATTATTATCATATTATCATTATTTTTCTCATGTGAAAATTTTTACAGGACCCAATCATCCTTCTAGCACCCAGAGTTCCATCTCCAGTCTTTTCTTCAAACTTCTTTACTTGTAGGTTGCATTTTCGATCCACCTACCTTTGGACTTGTCTAACTCTTCTACAGTCATTGTTGGCCCACCTTGGTTGCCATCGATTAGGGTCTTGTTTATCAAACATCCTAGACAAATCACTATTTTTGTCCTTTTCTCTTGCTTTCTATCTCAAATATGATTTTGTAGGTCACTTACAAAGTACCCACAGCTTCTTTTTCCTTCCATTTTACATTCATACCTTGTAGGTCTACATATTTCCCTTAAAATTTTATATCCATTCTCCCAAGTCACCATTAACCTACCTCTACATAGTCTAGGTCACCATTGACCCATTAAGGTACCATATAATTTACATTTATTCAAATCATATTATCTCTTAGATCCAACTTAATTACTTTTAGATTCTTTATTCCATCAATTTTTGCATGCTATCAATTTTTCTTTCATTTATATTATTTTCTCTTATCAAACAGGGGTTGAAATCTATGAAAGGAAGGTAACATTTCTTGGATCCATCTTTTTTGGGAAGCCCCCACGTATGTCATCTAATCCATTTTTCTTGTTATTCCTCCTTATTTTTGCGCGTTTATTAAGTTTACAATGACAATCATTCATTTTACGCCCATTCATCCACATCAAACTTTTGAGGTACCTTAAACCATCCATTCTTTGAGTTGTTTATATTTCTTTAGTAGCTAACATCATTAACTTTAATCGAATGAGAAAACTATAACAACAATGACATATAGGTGACCAACAATGACTATCAACAACAATTTTGTGATACCATAAAAATCAAGTTCGACCATCTATGGTGTCATAGGATCCCAACAAATGACTCTTGTGCATAGATAATGTAGTCATTTTTATTCCCTCTCAAAGAAAAAGGAAATCCCATGTCGCATCGGCCTATCACCGGCGGGTCTTGGCAAGCGCCACCCAAGGCACATGCGGGCACTGAGTCCCTCCTTTATATGAGTTTTGTGAGAATGAATTATTTACAATGAAATTTAGGTGAATAGATTGGAAAGGAACCATAGATTCATATTAGATATCAAAATGAATTCTAGACCAATGTGTTCATTCATATAAGAAAATCACTATAGAACATAGATCTGAATCATAATAGAAAATAAATGCACATGGGTTTATACCTACTCATATGAAATGTACATATATAACTGATCCATATAGATGTAAGTAGAACTGGAAACACACATATATTTATATTAAGCATGTTGATAACCACATTACATTAACTGGGGTAGACACAGATCTATATGATAGTGTAGACCAATGTCATGCATTAGAACTAGATGTAGACCCTTCATAGTACAAAGAAAAATTATTTAGACCCATCCTCTTGATATAATATACTCCTACAGATCCTCTAAACCTAGCCTATGGAGCTCTTATAGTATCCCTGCATGGCTCGCCTCTCTTCAATTCTTGGTCTCTCCATCAATATCTCTTTACTTCTACCAAGTCCTCATATATATAGCCTTGTCAAGTACCAACATGCCTTGCTAAAATTATAGATTGCTTGCCATGTGTCCAAGTGGTCCTCCATGGGAGCATGTTTCTTCAGAATTGAACTCTCCATCCTTTACCATGATGACCTTCTAGAATCTTCTATCGCAAGGTATATTCCTTCCGTGGGCACCAAGTTATCAGGTTGGCACCTTATCCACTTTGCATGTGTAGTTGGGTCATGCTTTCCTTGTGTTCTTCCCGATATGAAAAATATGGCTAAGTCTCAAGATCTTTGCTTTGCCTTATGCGTGCTCCACTGGTTCTAGTAAAACCCTCCTAAAATACTATCCTGTGCACTTTCTCCTTGTGTGCCCTTCTTCAAATAGGCCATGCGCGCCCACACGCCTTCTTATACTTAGCCAATATTTTAGGGGCCCAACATCACCCCACACTACACCTGTTCTCCACCCTCGGGAACACCTTCTTAAAGAATAAAGAATGAATTTCCTTGAATAGTTTGGAGAAAGAATAAAGGAATGAATAATTTTGGGGAAGAATGAAAGAATGGGGAACTATGATTATTTTTGTAAGAGGAGAGGGAAATATTTCGTCAAGTCTACCTCCAACTTATTCCAAGTATTTTCTCTATGCCTGTTGATAGAGGTCACCAACTAAGGTGCTCACCTCTTCAAATCTTAGCCCTTCTCCTTGGGTATTCATCATTTCCATGATTCCCTCCAACTATTTTCCCAAATCATCGAACGTACGTCCATCCTTTGATTTATCTTAGGATACAACTCTTTTAGCCAATTTTTGATTGAGCCTTGTAAGGTCTCAATCGCCTCTCATTTATCCTCAACCTTGGATAGAATTTTCTCATGTTCCACCTTATTCCCCTTGTTCTTCTCCTAGAACTCCTTGATCTCTGCTTCATGGGTGGAGAAAAGAATTCTTTCCGCTTTATCTCTATCGGTGCAGTTGTCATAAGCGGCCTTAGCGACTTGGGCAGAGGCTTTCACATCCGTGAGGAATTTCTTGTACTGGGACACAATGGCCACAACCTTCATCTTTTCCTCCTTTTATTTTCACACCGATGCCTCTTCTATAGACTCCAAGGCCAGTGGTCGTCTTTCCATTGTGAGGATGTGGGTCAAGTCCTCTAGACACTCTAGGGTGGATCCATACTTTTGCGTTGGTGGTGTTAGATCTGGATGCTTCAAGAAAATGGCATTTTTGATCATCTATTCCTTCTTGTAGATCTCACGCACCCTTTCCTTATCTTATTTTAACTCACACCTTAGTTTCCTACTGATTATATCCTCCCTCTTTAACTCCTTTATTCTTTTCTCCATCTCCTCTTCTCTTTTCTCTAGTTCTGCCTCTAGGAACTTCACCTTGTCGTTCCTCCCAAATAGTTTGGCCTCTACTTCCACCAAAACCTTGTTGAGTGTGTTGCATATTTTCTCATCGATAGCCACGGGAGTTTACTAAGGGGTTATTACCTTTTGAGACCGGTACCTTCATTATTTCCCCTTGACTTACTTTTAATTCTGGTTTGTTGATGTGTGACTCAAATTCCCAAGATATTATTTTCCTCATCCGATGGTATGCACCTTCCTCATCAAATGATTCCATAGATAAGAGTTGCTCCATTGGTATGGTGCTTTGAAAGTGCACATGAAAAAACTTGTTCAAATCATCAATATAGTCCATCCTCTGAACCTATGATGCCTCTGTGCTTTTTCTCCCTATGCATGTGGCCTTAGGAAAGCTCATAGCCAAACTGGGATCCCCTCTCATGCTGCCATATTCCTTTTCTATGCTTTCCTCCTCTACTTCCTTCATCACTAGGTTTGTGTTGCGTTCCATCTCTTTCTCTACTAGGTCTTCGATGATATTGGCTACTTCTTTCTCTGTGGCCTCATCTATCAGCTCCTTAGTGAGGCTTAGGTCCTCTTTTATTTTGTAAATTCCTCACTTACCCCCTTGTTCTAAGTATCCTCTTCTTCCTTGTCATTATTCCTCTTGAAAAATATGTACTCATTTTATTCTTCCTCTCCTTCCTCCTCTCGAGTCATGAACCTCATAGATAGGATGATCCTCACTTCCTGGTTCATCCTCATCATCATCATCTCTCTTGCCTCTATAGGACTCCAAGCTCTATGTGTCATCCGAATCATTTTATTTTTTCATCTTCTACTTCTTCCTAGTAGGAGATTATGCTTCCTTCTCCTCCTCCTATGGTGACCTCTCTTGGGTGATGGGTTCCTCATGCTTCAGTGCTTCTTCCTCTGATATTTTATTTCACCAAGGACTTCTTTCTCCACACATAAGTTTTGGGCATAGTGCTTTTCTCTAGAGTGCTTATTGCTTGTGTAGCTTGAACACTTGGTGTTTTCTACACCTCTTCTCTTTCCCTCTTATTTTGTGTGGGATTCTTTCTTCATGTGGGGTCCTCAGGGATGGATACATCATTTTCCAAGTATGTAGCCTTCTTAAATTTTGTCCTGATGCAAAGGTATATTCTTACTACAACCCTTCCAGCGATTGGTAATGTCACTGGTTTCATCATCCATATCTCATGGGAGACATATCTCTCCACTTATGCGTGCTTCTTGGGGTAAACATTCTACGCAACTCCTTATGGTCTTGACCCACCTTACTAAGGTTTAACCTTAGTCTCTTGGCCTCTTTGAATCTATTCACCCCTACTTGGAAGTATTACATGATGAAGGAGAAGGGAAACTTGCACCATGGGCTCATTGTTTCGTCTATTAACCTAAATATACTAATGCAGAAGTGTTTATATACCATGAATTCTAATTCTCCTTACATGAGTGTGGGTAACTAATATGGAATCCTCCATTATTCTCCAAACACATCCCTCATGCGCTTGTACCATTTCTCTAAATGCACCTTGTGAGTGGCTGTCATGGTCTCACAAGTATATTTTGTGAACCACTTTATGGGTGAGGGATCCTCTTCTAGGTACTCCCAAACAAACCTTTCTAGCCCATCAAGCACTCGATTTTTGAGAAGACAATTGTGAGGAGGACATTACCAAATAGTATCTTCTCACCTTCTTACATGTTGCTAATGATTTCATCCACGATGAAAGTGGACAAGTTGTAGGTGATCCCCTCAGATATTTTTGGGATACATTTAGCCATGCCTTATTTACTTGAGTCCATCTCTCTTGGTCATTGAGCTTGGTTACCAAGTGTGTAGCCATCCTCATCATGGGGTCTGGGATCTCTGCAATGTCAAAGTATCATAATCCTTTCTTATAGTCATATGCAACAACTATTTCCTTGATGGCCTCCTTATCACTTAGGTCATCATCAATGCTATCCCCTTCATAGATAAGGCCTATGAACTTGGAAATTAATTGGGGAGTTATGCGCATCTTGCACCCCATGAAATAAAAATGGTCTTTGTGAATGCACACCATTAGCCACTGGTAGAGGTGCTCAGGTTTTCTAAAGTAGGGTAATTCATAAATTTGTAGTAATCCTGCCTTCTCCAACTTAACCTTTACTTCGTCACTGTAGATGGGCATGCCCTTTGGTGTCCTCTTATTTGTTGGGTGAACCAACTCCAAAGCCATTTCTTTTTCTCGTGCTAGTGTGGTGATTATAGTCACTTACAAACATCTTCCAAAATGAGATTCCCATTATTTTCCTAGCAATACCCCATCCGAGTATTGCATCTCCACATACCATTCTTCATTTGTGCTTGTGATGACAGCCATTTTCTTCCCCTTACCCTTTCCCTTCTACTTTTTAGGTGAGATGGTTTCTTTCTTTGGTTCCATTCTTTTGGTTAGGTTATCACTTCAAGTGTCTTTTCCTTGCTTTATCCAACCCTAATGCACAACCTTACGAAGAAACCCTCCTACACTATGCCCTAGCTGCCAAACCCTAATTGGAACAATTCTTCCACAAGACGACACTTCAATAACTTCCTTCTCAATAACTTCCTCCATGCCCGTGTACTCCTTTCCTATTAGTTTTTGGATCTGCTCTAGTCACATCCTCTCATATTTCTTCAATTTTTCTTTGCATGATCACCTTTGGATGCCCTAGTTCGCGAGAGCTCTTTTCTCTTTGTAAATGCAAGGTAAATAATGAAGTGCTTGACTTCTTATTTATAGTTTTTCCTTCTTTTTAACATTAAATACTATTTTACCTACCACCATACTTAGTATTAAATGTGAATTTTTCCACCAAGCCGGCCTTACACACCGAATCTTGCGTGAAAAACTTATACAACCTTATGGTGCGAAAAAAATCCATCCTAACATAAGACTCTTCCGCACATGTTAACAAAGTGCCAAAGGCACTTCTTCTTCCCTTCACCTAATTTTTTCTCTCACCTACCTCATGTTGTTCCTATACTTCTCTATGTACATGGTTTCTCTGGTCTTATCTTAAAAATAACATTTTTTCCACATCTTCTTCCATGCATTTCCTTCATCCTTGTGCACTTTGTATCCATCAACTGGGAAATTCACCGCAACTTCTACTGCTAGTTCAATTTGTATTACAGGCCTATACTTCACATTACTCCACCCCAAACTAAAAATATGCGTGGTCCTCTACACATGCACAACCTTGAAAAATACGTAATGTGGTCACCGGCATGCAAGGCATAAAAAAACAACAAAACAAATGACGAGAATGGGAAACACAAGAAAGGAAAACTACATAAAGGGAAACTTATACTAAATGGAAAAAATTCATTGTTACAAACACCAAGAAGATTTATTTATAGTAGGTCTTCAGCCTACTTCCATTGAAATGGCCTGGTAATCTCGTTCCACTAAGCACTCTTAATTGAAATGCACCTAAATTAAGGATATCCGAATTGATACAGGGACCCAACCAATGGACTTTCAGCTTTTTGAGATGGTGTAGAAACTTAGAATCATATAAAAATACCATCTTCCCAATCTCAAATTATTTGTTTCGATGTGGCGATTGTTAGAGAAAAATAACAGCACCCCTGGATGCACATCAGGATTCTAGGTTGATGTTTCAGGCATCCAGTGTGATTGCACAACATGGAAACCTCTCTCCAAGTGTGGGGCTTGTGAAACTGAGAGAGGAATCTTCAAATTAGAGGTGGTTCCTCAAACTCCTCTGATTTAGATCTATATTTTGCACAACTACAGAGGTTCAGATCCTGATCCTACTCTAAATTGCAAGGAGACAGGGATAGAAATGCAAAAATTGAAACTAACTAAAGATGGTGATGCACCAAAAGGAGTGGTGAATATTTTTTCATGCAAATAGACACAAACCAAAGACTCGCAACATAAAACATACACAAAGTGATAAGATATAATTTAGGATCCGAAATGAAGTAAATAATACAAACAAAGGACTTAAACTCATTCACAAAGCTTGCATCATCATTTCCAATGTCAAAACCATCGCATTACAACCTCGTAGAGGTAAAAAAGCTGTTACAATCTTTGAAGAGGTCTAATTATTGTAAAAATCACTTGCTGGATGTGAAAGAAGAAGTCTCCTATGCCAAAAAGTGTTCCACCTCCTTTCAAATGAGCCAAATCTCGGCTTTTCA
The DNA here is from genome assembly GCA_018340775.1 of Taxus wallichiana var. yunnanensis. Taxonomy (NCBI): domain Eukaryota; kingdom Viridiplantae; phylum Streptophyta; class Pinopsida; order Cupressales; family Taxaceae; genus Taxus; species Taxus wallichiana. Next base: position 216,832,326 of record CM031239.1, read on the forward strand.
TTGCATGGGTCAAGCCCAGGAGAGAGAAAACATAAAAAGCATGGGAACCCATTCCTCCTTGACTCGCAAATGCATTAAATCAGCATGGAGGACCTTAAAACCCATACCCTACCATTTTTGACCGGATTGGAGGAGAATGCGACCCATTTCGTATTAAATTTGGTCGTTTGAAAGGTCACTTCTGGCCATGAACACGCGTCTGAGCCATTTCTTAACTTTATCTCTCTCAACTAAACCAAAACTCAAGATTGACCCTAGAATAATGTAGAGAATTTTATAATCTTTCCAATGATATAAAGAACGTGAAAATCTGAGCTCTAGATCGAAAGATATGGCAATCTGAATATTTAGGGCACAAAACAGGCAAAAATGGTTTTTTTGAATTTTTTTCTCGTGCTCCGCCACTGGATGACACGTGTTGGGCAATAATTGGATGAGAAATTCTCTCTCCTTCCCTTACCCATGGGTTTTCCTTGAAAGTTTTGACTTTTTGTAACTTTGGAAAATTTCCCATTTTTTCCAAGTGTCCCCGCCACTTGGGACACGTGGCATGATCTAGTTGGAGGACAGGGGCACGGGGTCATCCTTTACCTTTTAGTTTTTTGGCCAAAAATTTTGCCAAATTCTCTAATTCCTCCCCGAGCTTCGTACTCCCCTTCTCCTTAGGACACGTGTCCTCTTTTTATTGGCTTGGGCCAACGCTTCAAACCTTGCCCTTTGAAATTTTGGACGTTTTCCCTTGTGACACGTGGCGTTTCTTGATTCGTCTGCGGGCCTGCCGGCTTTTCGCGTCCCTCGCGTATTTTCGGCTTGGGTGTCCCAAACTATCTAGGACAAATTCCTTTGATCCACCCGATTGAGCTTCACTTCCTCTTTGAGATGAAGACACGTGGCGTGATTTGATTGGCTCTCGGCTCCTTCGGCTCTCCGCGTCCCTTTGTCCCAACTGTCCTAGTGTGAAAGTTCTCTGCTCCGGCCGATCTAGGTGGTTCACATCCTTCACGTCCTCATGACCCATATGTCCCTGACCTATTCTCCACGCATGTAGTTAGTCACTTTTTCTTTTACCTTTAGCTGGTTCGCCCTTTCGCATCCCGTGCGCCCCCACGTCCCGGATGTCCCTTTCGCTGCATAGATCTGCCCTGGAGGTTTTTTTGGTCTGGTTCAGCCTTGACGTCCCAACTGTCCCAAGGGCTACCTGGACCAGGACTTAGCCAATTTTCATGATTTTTCTTGCCCAAGCTTGTTTTTGCAACTTTTTCACCCTTTTTAGAACTTGCTCTTTTCTCCTTGGACAAGAGAGTTAGAAAAAAATTTGAGGGGACCCTAGAAACATGATTTTTACCTGAATCAATATATTTTCCACGGGACTTGAGTATTCTAATGCATGTTATCGAATTTACCCCGGGGTGAATTTTGGATAGCTATTTGGCGACTCGGTGGGGTTACTCGCTCTGCTAGGTAGAAGATACCGTTGCTCAAGCAATCCCTTGGGCATGGAGTCATCAAATATTCTGTTTAGAACCCCTACTAACTTAGAATGTGTAAGGAGGAAGATGGAATATCACCTGATGGAAGTAAGGGCTGAAAAACATCTCCATGGACAGCAAGTTGTGCCAAAGCACTTAGGGAAAACAAAACTAACCTACAACAAAACAATGTGCACAAGCACTTGGAGGAATGAAAATCTAATCTAATATTTACAAGGTAGTGAATTTCCCTCTAGAAGCAACACTTGAGATAGATTCCATTGACTGGAATCTACAATTCTTCACCATCCAATGAGGCCAGTTGGAAATCATTGCTATTCTTGCACTTTGTGACCATGTATGGGCCACTCCAAAGGGCATCAAATTTTGAATGCCTTCCCAATTTTTCTCTATCCACATCCCATTTCAACACTAGATCTCCAACTTGAAAAGATCTATCCTTGGCCTTCCTATCAAAGGTCTTCTTGATCAAAGCTTGATCCTTTTCCATTGCTTGGGATGCCTGATTTCTAATCTCTTGTAGCTCTATCAACTCTGCATACCTCACCTCCATGGGCTCAAACTCTAGCAACTCCAGCTACTTCATGAGTTCCAATGTTGGTAACTCAAGTGACATGGGCAAGATTGCCTCTCTTCCATAGAAAAGTTTGAATGGAGAGTTACCTATGGATCTTTTGGGAGTTATCCTATCAGCCCATAAGGCTGATTTTAGTTTGGTGTGCTAAGACCTCGATTCTCGCCAAGAGTCCTCCTAATGATCCTCAACAAGTTCTTATTTGTAGACTCGGCCTGGCCATTACCTTGAGGGTAATAGTTTGATTAAGTGCTTAGGTAGATACCGTTCTTGACAACCCACTCAGTCACCTTAGATCCAATGAATGCCAATGCATTATCATAGATTATTGTAGCAGGTATACCAAATTTGGTTGTTATCCCTCATAAAGGTCTAAGATGCTAGACTCATTTTCCTCTTTGAGTGCTACTGCTTCGTCCATCCGGTGAAGTAGTCCGTGGTCACAAAATCCATTTGTGCCCTTGGCTTGAATTGGGATTAGTGACTCCAATGAAGTCCAAACCCCATTGCATGAATGGTTGGTCAACCGAGATTGGATGTAATGGAAGGGCAGCAAGTCTCTCTTTTCCCATGAAGAATGCACAATTCTTACACCTCTTGATCCATGCATAGTAATCATGAAGATTTTAGGCCAATAATAACTATCCTTCATGATTTTTAGATTTGTCACTCTTGGTGCAAAATGACCACCAGCTCGTCCACCATGAAACTCTTCCAACACCCTTTGAATTTGATTTGTGCTAATGCATCTCAGTAGCACTCCATTCACATCTTTCTTGAACAAAACTCCATCAACAATGGCATACGGAACAGCCTGCAATCTAAAGTGTCTCCTTTGGGTCTTGTTCATCTCTCGGAGGGCATAGGCCTGTGCCTAGGAAGTGTATAATGCCTTGGGTCCAGCAAGGAGTGGGGGCAGCATTGTCTTCTTCTTGATTGCCACTTGGCTCATGGCTGTCCTGGACTATCAAAACAACCTCTTCTTCATTGCATACTTCTTTTGCTTCCCTAAAATCAGCTGCTCACACAATCCTTTCCCTCTTACTAGCTTGGTGATCTTGATCTCAATGTCATACTCCATGACATGGGTGATCCAACCTGCCCTTTTCTCATTCAAATCCTTGTTGAGGAGGAAGTCCTTAACCCCAGCGTGTGAGACCAGCAACTGGACCTTGTTGTTTGAGATTAAATGCTTGAATTTCTTCAAGCTTCTGATTACTACCAGCACATGCTTCTCAATAAAAGAGTACCTCACCTCATAGTCATCTAGGCTCTCGGCTGAAGAAGGCAATTGGCTGCTCATCATTATCCTTGTTCTATTGTACCAAAATGGTAGAAATAGTGTCATTACCTCCAAATGCATAGAGGATGAAATCCTTGGAGAAGTCCGGGTTGATGAGAGTTGGTGCTTGGGAGATGACTTATTTGATTGCCTCAAAACTCTCCTTGCCTTCTGCTATCCATTTGAAAGCCATGCTCTTCTTTAACATTTTGGTGATGGGCTTGACAAGGGCTGCAAAATCTGGGACAAACCTCTGAACAAAGTTTATCCTTCCCAAGAAACTCTGAAGGGCTTTCTTGTTCAGTTGTCATCCTTCTAATTTGTAATGGTTTGTTCTCTTCTACCAAGATGGACAAAAGAGTACCTCTAGCACATGCTTCTCAATAAAAGAGTACCTCACCTCATAGTCATCTAGGCGCCGGTGAAGAAGGCAATTGGCTTCTCATCATTATCCTTGTTCTACTGTACCAAAATGACATAAATAGTGTCATTACCTCCAAATGCATAGAGGATGAAATCCTTGGAGAAGTCCGGGTTGATGAGAGTTGGTGCTTGGGAGATGACTTCTTTGATTGCTTCAAAACTCTCCTTGCCTTCTGCTGTCCACTTGAAAGCCATGCTCTTCTTTAACATTTTGGTGATGGGCCGACAAGGGCTGCAAAATCTGGGACAAACCTCCGAACAAAGTTTATCCTTCCCAAGAAACTCAAGGGCTTTCTTGTTCGGTTGTCATCCTTCTAATTTGTAATGGTTTGTTCTCTTCTACCAAGATGGATACTGAATCCTCTCTCTTGATCTGAATGTTTGCTTTCTCCTTTCTAAACTGATCATTAGGGTTAAAAATGGACTCCAAAGTGATAAGTCCTTTGGGCAGCTTGTTAGTTCTCAACTGTACCACTTGGTCACCATACTGCTATTCCAATTTTTCTTGATTCTTGGCTGAGAACTCAGCTTCTTCTTGCAAGAAATGGATGATTTTTGGTCATTTTCAAACACTTGCCAACTAACATTGTTATCCGGCACTGAAGGCCTCACAATCACGTGGATGTTTGGCTATACCTTGTCTTGTTGAATGCTTTCCACAATGTCAAAGGCTGCCCCTACTACTGCAAGCCTGTCAACAGCTTGATTCTCTTCCCTAGGAATGGATTTGATGCCAAAACCCTCAAAATATTCCATGAGGTCCCACACCCTATTCTTGTAGCACTTGAGTAGATCATTCTTGGTAGCATGTTGTCCCTTGACCTGATTTATAATCAATTCACTGTCCCCAAAGACTTGCAAGTTCTTTATTCCTCTCTTTACTACCCAATGCATCCCTTGCACCAAGGCCTCATATTCAAGCAGTGTTATTGGAGCATGCAAAATGAAATCTAAAAGCTGAATAGTATTTTATTCCTTGAGCTGAAACAAGCATAGCTCCACCTCCCGCACCTTGTCTACTCCTTGATCCATCAAAAACAGCTGCCATACCTCATTTTCATCCTTGTGGTGTGGCTTGGTGATGCCAGAATAGGCTGATTTTCTTCGTGTATGCAATAGACTCCCATCTCAGATTCTTCCACTTCTTGATAAGGATCAAAATCATGTATCTTGTTTGCCCATTCATCAAGAGTTAGATGCGGGATGCTTCCAACCTTAGTGTCACTTCATCAAGTGCTTGGGTGATCTTCTTGATCAAATGCTTTGAGAAATTGGTATTAATCGACTTGGAGTGTAAGGCTCAATATGGAAGTTTGCAATAGGTTCATACCTGATTGTAGCCTTAGTTCCATACCTCGTTCAACAAAGATGTGTAACCAATCGCAGACAAGTATCCCCAATCTTGGCTGTGAAGTCCTCGACAAGCATAGGGCAAAGAGTGGTGGAAGGTCTATAACCGATCCATCTTGCAAAACAACAACATTTGGACATGCATGCAAGGTAAGACTCAAGTTTCTAATCACTCCAATTATTGCCACTGCTGTCCCATCCAACTGCACTACCCCTTTGGATATTGTTTCATACTAGAGCTCTAGCTGATCAACTATTTGTTTAGGCATTACCGAGCTACTTGCCCCAAGTCTATCATGCAATTGTGCACTAGCTGATTTCCAATGATCAATGAAACATAGAAAGGAGGGGGCTTTGAAATTTTACCTTGTTGTCCTCCATGATTTCCCTCAGGCTGGGCAGCATTTGTAAGTACCTTCTCTTACCTTTGGACCTGTTGATTTGAAGTTGACCAGTCCTTCATGGCAGCTTGCAGCAGATCTCTTTGGCCTGGGATAGATAGGGATTCCCACATTGATATATTAACATTTGTCTTCTTCATCTGATCAATGATGTTGAATGGGGATGAAGTATCCTTTTGATGTTCCTTTTCTTGTACATTCACTCCTTGCATGTGGGCAGCAATAATCGTATTTGAGTTGGTCTAGAGTTGTTCTTCGCTACCCTTGTGCATTTGAAATTGGATTTTTCTTGCCAATAATTTGTGGAGCCATGGAAGGTTGTGGATTGGTTGGGGCTAATGGTTGTTCTTTACCCAAATTCCTCCTTTTAGACCTTGTGTTGGCTGCAACACCTTGAGAAACTACTCCGGTTCATGCCACGAAATCCTCCGCTGCCAATTTATCAATGTGGTGTCATTTAGGGCTGATTGCTGTTGGAATGTTTCTTGTTGTTGGTTGTTTCTCGATCGCCCTCACCCTCTACACCAAGATTTGTCACCATTAGTGCTTGATTCAAAGCACTATTGAAGCACATGGATTGGTTATGAGGCTCATTGCATGGAAAACACCAATCATACTCCTGGGCAATGTTGTTTTGTGTTGGCACCAATGCCTTAGAGGTAGATATGGCATTTGGATTATAGGGCTGGAATGGTCTATTGGCAGGAGGCCTTGTTTGATTCATATTTGCAGATGGGTTAGTTGGCCTTTGTGGTTGGTATGGCTGCCTATTAGGCTGAGCTTGGGGTTGATAAGAAGGTCTAAAACCTTGGGCTTGTTGCCTCTTCGAGAGTAACCAGCTCATTACCTAGGTTTTGCAATCGCTTCATGACCTCTCAAGCTCATTTGGGGCACTTGGAGATGAAGTGGAAGCTTCATTCAAACTCGATTTCTAGGAGTGGGAGAAGGAGCCAAACTAGGTGCTTGATTGGTGTTTGGACTCTCTAAACTTGGAAACAGTGGCATGGGAGGTCTAGGGGCAAGTTTGCCAGCTTGGATCAAACAATTTTCAGCCCTAATGGCAATACTATAAGCCATAGGGATAGTTATGCCTCCCATGGACTGAATTAACATAGAAATATCAGAATTTAGAGCTTTGAGATAGTAGAGAAAAGCACCTTCTGTTGTTGGCCTGACTGCCACTAGAATTCTCTCCCAAGTCTTTTGAAATCTGAAGTTGAAATCGGTCAGCTGCTCATTGGGAGCTCTCTTGATGGTTGTCAGCTGCTCCAAAAGAGACAAGTTGTCTCCCTTTTCTCCAAATTGCTCATGAAGTTCTATACACAGCTGATTCCAATTTGTGATAGAACCAGCTCCAAGGCTCATAAACCATTGCAATGCTTTACCCTTGAATGAAGATGCCAGTAACTTGACAGCCACTTGTATCTCATTGATTTTGTGGATTGCACAAAGGTTAGCAATGTCTTTAACATGATCACCTAGAGTAGTCTAATTTTCTCCAGTGAAGTACAGAATGTTCTTCAAGGCTACAATAGGAATTGGATGTTGTGCATTGAGGGAAAGTGGGCTGCTACCTGTGAAGTTGACGTAGGGGTTGTTTTGTGCCATTCTAATTGGTCTTAAAACCCTTATTGACTGAATGAAAGGCCTACCAGGTGGAGGAGTTGAGAGAGTTCTGTTTGGTGGAGATGGAGACCTTTGAGTCCTTCTTCCTCTTTGCCTTCTTCTTGGAGATAATTGTAGGTATTCAAACAACACTTCTTCTTCTCCAACTCTTGACCTTGCTGAAACCAGTTGATCCTTCCCTTAGAGTCACCAGATATGCAAATAATAGCTCTTTTCAAACAAGAAAATTGCAGCAGATGCACATCAACTTTGTTACAAATAAAAATGAGACCTCTAGGTCCCACCCGCATGCCAAAACTGTTAGAGAAAAATCATAGCACCCCTAAATGCACATCAGGCTTCTAGGTTGATGTTTCAGGCATCCAGTGTGATTGCACAACATGGAAACCTCTCTCCAAGTGTGGGACTTGTGAAATTGAGAGAGGAATTTCTAAATTAGAGGCTGGTTCCTCAAACTCCTCTGATTTAGATCTATATTTTACACAACTACAGAGGTTCAGATCCTGATCCTACTCTAAATTGCAAGGAGATAGGGATAGAAATGCAAAAATTGAAACTAACTAAAGATGGTGATGCACCAAAAGGAGTGGTGAATATTTTTGTCATGCAAACAGAGACAAACCAAAGACTACAAAATATAAAACATACACAGTGATAAGATATAATTTAGGATCTGAAATGAAGCAAATAATACAAACAAAGGACTGAAACTCATTCACAAAGCTTGCATCATCATTTCCAATGTCAAAACCACTGCATTACAACCTCAGAGAGGTAAAAAATCTGTTACAATCTTTGAAGAGGTCTAATTCTTGTAAAAATCACTTGTTGGAGGTGAAAGAAGAAGTCTCCTATGCCAAAAAGTGTTCCACCTCCTTTCAAATGGGCCAAATCTGGCTTTTTCATTGCATGGGTCGAGCCCAAGAGAGAGAAAACATACAAAACATGGGAACCCATTCCTCCTTGACTGCAAATGCATTAAATCAGCATGGAGGACCTTACAAACCCATACCCTACCATTTTTTATCAGATTGGAGGAGAATGCGACCCATTCTGTATTAAATTTGGTCATTTGAAAGGTCACTTTCGCCATGAACACGTGTCAGATCTATTTCTTAACTTTCTCTCTCTTGACTGAACCAAAATTCAAGATTGACCCTGGAATCATGTAGATAATTTTATAAGCTTTCCAATGATATAAAGAACATGCAAATCTGAGCTCTCGGATTGAAAGATATGGCGATCTCGAAGATTTAGGGCACAAAGCAGCAAAAATGGTTTTTTTGAAAATTTTCCTGTGCTCCGCCACCTGGACGACACGTGTCGGGCGCTGATTGGATGAGAAATTCTCTCTCCTTCCCTTACCCGTGGGTTTTCCTTGAAAGTTTTGAATTTTTGTAACTTTGGAAAATTTCCCATTTTTTCCCCGCCCCGCCACTTGAGACACGTGGCATGATCTAGTTGGAGGACAGGGGCGCGGGGTCATCCTTTACCTTTTAGTTTTTGGCCAAAACTTTTGCCAAATTCTCTAATTCCTCCCAAGCTCCACACTCCCCTTCTCCTTAGGACATGTGTCCTCTTTTTATTGGCTTGGGCCAATGCTTCAAACCTTGCCCTTTGAAATTTTGGATGTTTTCCCTTGTGACACGTGGTGTTGCCTGATTCATCCGCGGGCCTACCGGCTTTTCGTGTCCCTCGCGTATTTTCGGCCCGGGTGTCCCAAACCGTCTAGGACAAATTCCTCCTATCCACCCGATTCGGGCTTCCCTGTCCCTCTTTGAGGTGAAGACATGTGGCATGATTTGAATGGCTCTTGGCTCCTTCGGCTCTCCGTGTCCCACGCGTCCCTTTGTCCCAAATGTCCCAGTGTGAAAATTCTCTGTTAGGACGATCTGAGAAGTTCGCATCCTTCACGTCCTCATGGCCTAGATGTCAGCTGTTCTACACAGCAGTTAGTCAATTTTGCTTTTACCTTCGGCCGGTTCACCCTTTCGCATCCCACACGTCCCCACGGCCCGAATGTCCCTTTGCTGCGTGGACCACCGGAGGCTTTTCAGCCGGTTCGTGCCCCGACATCCCAACTGTCCCAAGGGCCGCCTGGACCAGGACTTAGCCAATTTTCATGATTTTTTCTGGCCCAAGCTTGTTTTTTGCAACTTTTTCACCCTTTTTAGAACTTTCTCTTTTCTCCTTAGACAGGAGAGTTAGAAAAAATCGAGGGGACCCTAGAAACATGATTTTTTGCCTTGAATCAATCTATTTCTTGGGACTTGAGTATTCTGATGCATGTTATCAAATTTACCCTGGGGGGTGAATTTTGGATAACAGCGATCATTCCATGCTTTTTGTTTAGCATTTTTAGCCTTTTGACTCCACCTATCCAATGATCATCTCGCATCCAATTTCATCAATTTCAGGTCCTTTCCTTCAAAACTTGTTTGTCAACCAATCCTCATGCGTGTACTATACGCAAATGAAGGTAAAATAAATTCAATGGATAAGACAACCTCTATGCCAAACACCAATTAGAATGGTGTGGCTTTATTCAACCTCTTGTAGGTTGTCCTATATGCCCATATAACTATTGATACTTTGTCATCCCAATCTCGTCTACCAACGTCAAAAATTTTGGTCAGGGTATGAGTCAGTAGTTTATTAAATGCCTTGGTAGTTCCATTTACATGTGGATGGTAAGGGGTAGTCTTATGATGAGCCACCATGAACTCTGCTAACAAAATCCTGATGGTCTCATTTAGGAAATGTGTACCCCTATCACTAGTTAATCTCAATGGGCATCCATACCATGTAATAATATTTTCCCATAGAAACTTGGCTGATTTAGCCATTTTACAATCCTTGATAGGCATTGCTTCTTCCCATCTTTTCGAATAATTTGCGTAAGTGATTACATAGCGTGATCTTGTCCTAGACATTCCTAGAAAAATGGGGCCTACAAAATCTATTACCCACTTTTAAAATGGCTCTGCACTTGGACTAGGGTGCAAAGGCATTTCATCCTCAGCCCTGGTTTTCCAAGGCACTGACAATGATCACATGCCTTACAATACTCTTTACAATCTTGATATAGGGTTTCCCACCATAACCTAGCTTGTAATATCTTACACATAGTGGCGTACCCTGCATATTTTCCATCTACACTTCCTCCATGTGCCTCCTCCATAATAGCCAGGAACTCATGTTCTAGCACGCACCAGTGACACTTCATTACATCCTAGTTTTTACAAATCACCACTAACCAACATGTAGGGTGTGGTGCGTATGGCTAACTGATTCCTCTCTAGTACTTTCATCCCTTTTGGCACCATAATTGTTTTGAGAAACACTGAAATATCTTCCAAGTCTAAGGGCATGTGCCGCAACCTAAATAGTTGTGCATCTAGCATGGTCTCCTCAATGCTTTGCACATCCTCCCCGATTCAATTCTAGACAAATGATTAGGCCCAAAATTACTCTTTCCTAGCTTGACAACCACTATGAACTCAAATCCTTATAATATCATAACCCATCGACATATGCACCCTTGTAGAATGGGCTTGTTTACCAAGTATTTTAATGCCATGTGGTATGTGTAAAATACAAATGGTGTCGCCAAGTAGATATTGCCTAAACTTGTGTAACGCGTAGATCATGGATAGTGCTTTGCACTCGGTAGTGGTGTAATTTTGTTCTGTTGATGTTAACTTTCTACTCATAAAGCAAAAGGGATGGTCAAAAATCCCTTCACCAGGTTATGTCAGTAATGCTCTAATGGTTGTACTAGAGGCATCCACATGGACATGGAAAGGCTTATCCTAAATGAGGAAATAGAGAATGGGTGATGTGACAAGCCTGTCCTTCAAAGTGTCGAATGCCTTCTGTTGTGCCTCTCCCCAATGAAAGGCACTCTTTCGTCTAATTAATTCCTCCAAGGGAATGACAATCTTGGCATATACCTTGATGAACTTCCTATAGTAGCTCGTATGCCCAAGGAATCTTGTGCATGATGCTTTGGCTAATAGGATCTCCTAAACCCACAATGGATACAACCTTAGTGGGATCTACTAGTAAGTCCTCCTTGCATATGATATGTCCTAATAAGGTTCTAAAGAGGGTAGAAAAGACACACTTCTTGATATTGAGGGATATCCTCAACTATCAACACATTTCAAACATTAGTATTAAGTTATCACAATGGTCCTTGACTAGACCATACATGGTCCAATCATCCAAATAGACTGAAGAAATTTATGGATGAATTCCTAAAAGGCTTGCACCACAATGCGCGAGAACATCGCAGTTCATTCTTCAATCCAAAATGAATGACCATATAGGTAAAACTTCCCCATTTAGTGGTGAAATTTGTCTTTCTCTGGTCTTCCTTTGCAATTTGCACCTGGTGGTACCCCGAGAACCCATCTGTGAAGGAGTAGACTTTGTGCCCAGCCACTCCCTCTAAAATTTCTTTAGTAAATAGGGTAGGGAAGGGATCAATGACACATACTACATTTAAGTCCCTATAGTCAACATAGATCCTTATCCTCCCATCCTTTTTTATGTTGATGACCATTGGGCTTATCCATTCTAATTCTTCCACAACCTCAATGATACTTGATACTATCATTTTTTCAATCTCCTCCTTGACCCATACATGCAAATTTGGATTCATCGATATGGCCTCTTCTGGATTGGGTGCACACCTTCCTTCAGTTTTATCTTCATCTCCCCCAAGGAATGGTGGATGCCCTTGAGTTCATGATACCCGCGAGGGAATAAATCTTGGAATTCACATAACAGATCAATGATCTTTGAGACCTCCTTTTCCAACCAATAGTCTCCAATGATTTCTTCCTTGGGTTCTATCTTTGACCCAATGTTAACCTTCTTCATTTTTAAGGGCTCATGGTAAGTGCGTGTCCTTTCATCAGTGCTATCTACAACATCACATGTTCCTACAAAGTGGTTAACATCTAGACTCTCCATTTCCTCTCCATCTATGACATAAACCATCTTTCCTTTTTCCTTTTCTATGCATGCTTGCTCAAATTACATCTCCTCCGACTCGTCCTCATCGAAGTGTGCCTCTAAATTGGGCTCACCTAGAAAATCTAGTAGCTTTTCTTTTGTCATGGCACTATCCCCCATCATAAGGTGCTTGATCACTTACAATGCCTTATCCACTGATGGCTTTGTGCTCCGATATTCAAAATCTTAGATGAGATTAGTTGTCAGCTCCTGCTAATTTCCTATCTATCGGCGGGTTTATGAATGGATATTCCATACATGCACACAACCTTGTAGTGTGGAATATATCTTATGTACCCATAATGATGGTGGAAAGGCTTCTGCGCTGCCTATCCTGGCCTACTCACATGCTTGGATATGAAATGAAGCGGTCTCCTTATCATCGTAGTCTTGAATGATCGTAGTCACGTTGCTCCTAGAAAACCTTACAGAGAACATTATTCTTACCTTGCACCAATCTAGGAGGCTCTCTTGATGTGTAGCCCACCAGCGCACTGCAGTCTTGAGTAGGATATAATTGAGCATACCTCTTATTTCTTCCTCATTTTTCCACTAAGCTTCCATGTCCAGAATAAAATTTCAGAGAATGCCCCTCTAGAGTAACTTGGTAACTTATTTCCTCCTAGGTGCTTGAGTGAGCATGCCTTGGTCACTTTTGTTACATACCCCATCAACTATTACCCAATTAACTCATAGGTCTCATGTACCTAGTTGTCACATGCCATGCTTATGGTATCACTCACAAACTAGGCATCCTCAAATTGGATAACTTCTTCTGTAGGGTGAATTATCTCTAGGTATTTGATGGAGTGTAAATAAATTCCATTAAGGACCTCTTCTCCCAAAGGTTCAGTGTAAGGCACTGACTTCCCATCCATTAGAGGGATGATGATCCGTTCTTCCTTGTTCTCAAAACTGATATATCCTTTGTTGAACCTCAATTCAACATTTTTCTTATAGCACCATGGGTGCCCAAGCAATGCTGCAAAATTTTCTGCCTCGGCGAGTGCTAAGACTTTGAAGTCTCTAGTAAACTTGGCCCTTGAATGGTAATCACTGCATCCTTTAATACTCCAATTGGCATTTCCTTAGTTTTTTTTTCCATATATCGTACATTCGAAGATGGCTACAATGCAGGCCTTCCCATTTGATGCCAGGCATCCAATGTAAGAACATTGATTTCTGCTCCCATTTCAATCAATATGTTACTTAAAAGCCAACCATCCACAACTACGTTTCAATGGTATTTCTTTTTCATAGTCAAGGGTATGGGGAGGAGGTTAACATACAACACCTACCTTTCATGCTCCACTATGGGACGTGACATCTTCTCCCATAGTCATTCTCCTAGCAAGGGAATAATATTCTCTTGCCTTAACATTTTTCATAATTCCTTGACCTCATCCAGGTTGTTTTGCAGAGCCTCAACATTCCTTCTTTACTCCTGCTACCTATACTTCTCCTTTAGACACAAGATTTCTCCCTACAAACTTTGAATGACATCTATTATATCTTGATACACTTTTTTCTAGTGGGAAGGTTCTAGATACTTCCCATGCACTACCTCTTCTCTTGATACTAGATTATTTTTCCTTAGTACTTCTTTGGCACGCAAAACCTTTGCTCGTGTTGTCACCAGAATAGGTTCTAACCCTGACTCACGCACCAATCTAGTCATCCATTATGTGTCAAACTTCTTTATACTCACCATCCGAGCACCATTTTTCTTCTAGTGTTGTTGGCTCATGTGCTCAAACAGCTCAGGGAACTCCTCATACTTATGTTTTTCCCGCACAAGGAGCACCTTGCAAAAATCTAGACACTCATGCTTGTAATGTTCTGTAGATCCACAATTATAGCAGGTTCCTCATGGGAACTCACTTCTTCCTCTTTCAAGGTTAGTACGGAAACAAAATCCTCTGCGTGATAACCTCTCCCACATGCCCCTCCATCTACACATCCTTCATAAAGGTGATCATCTTCATTAGAATCACTCGACAAGGCTGGTTTGATGCACACCATGATCAATGGCCTCATGGATCTGGTCAATAAGTCTATAATCCTTAGTATCATGGGTCATAGAGGTGTAGATATTATAGTAGCAAGACACATTCTTCTAAATTTTACACTGCAACAAGGGGCATTTACTCACATCATGGTCCCCATGAAAAATTTCACAATCCACCGCTATGGCACGTAATGAATTCCAAGGGAAACTATCCTTGGCATGTCCCTCTACTTCACAATCCATGTACCAAAGACCACTACAAGTCTCATGTGCAATGTTTTTAGAAAAATTATCTAGTTGTTTGGCCTTAGAAATGATTTGAGCCTCTAGAAAAGGGCTCACACCAGTATCAATGCTCCAACTACTTTAGTGTGTAAGGTAGCCTCTAGAGCCTCGCATGGGTTAGTAAATGTTTTATGGGACAATGCCCTCCTAAATGGAGTGATCAACCCTCCAACAAACCATTGAGCATGTTGTGAAGGGTGAATTTCATATGAAAATTTTGATAGGAGAGTCTTAAACTATGCATCATACTCCCGCACACTCTCTATCATTCCCTGCTAGATCTCCTTCAAAGTGCTGATGCTATTTTGCTCAAAATTCGGTATATGGAACTCTACTAGGAAGGAATTTTTTAATTTGGTGTAGTCTACCACCATCTAATAGGGTTCGTACTTCCTATACTAGCTATGCTTGCATCCTTACAATGTTGTTGCAAACTGATTAGCCTTTCACTCCAAGGCGGTGATCCCCTTCATGCGCCATATAAATTCACATGTTTCACAACATCCTCTATGCCTTGGTAATCTAGAAAGTGTAAATAAATTTCAAAGATTACCTGAGGAGGTGGCTGAGGCCCTTTTCCTCCTGAAATAGATCCTTGGTTCCCTCTGGTGTTCCCTCCACCAGATCCACTAGATCGACTAGGTCATGTGCTTCCCGATCCTCTAGTTCCACCTCCAAATCCTCCTATAGCTAGAAATGGGCCTAAATTGGTCACGCCTAGTGTCCCCAATTTCCCACTGAACTATGTGCCAATGATCTGTAAGATTTCTCCACTACCAGAAGTGTATCCCGTGTCACTCCCAGATGTGTTTCCTAAACCTTGTGTACTTGTATTTTTCCAAAAAAATCCTCTAAACACCAGAATGGTATGTATAGCCATGGACATCCCAAATGAAAAATTATACCTTCTACACTTCGATGGGTTATAAATACTCCTTTGATTTGGAAAACCAAGCACCAAGGGTTGGTCACTAGGTGGGTTTAGATGCGCATCGATGGTTCTCCCTTCTATATGTGACAAACTCTCATCGAATCGAAGGGGCCTCTCTTTCACGCTTGCAAAGATGGGGTGGTATAGACTACTCGGGATCCAAATCCTTCATGTGAACTTCAAAACTCTCTCACAAAATCTACCTCTATATATGCATCACACTTATAATATAGCATTGTTTAGTCATCTCCCTTTCACGAGCTTGACCATAATTGATCTGTCTCTCCTCCCTTTCCTTTTTATTTGTAATTTCCACCATCTTCCTCCACCCTAGCTTCCTCACCTAACACTCAGAGTAGCTTATCCAACCATGGGGAATGCTTCTAAACTCAAAGTAATGACAAATATCTTCATAGCTAGAGGAATAACACTAAAAAATGACCCTCTAGGCTCCCTCAGAAACTCAAACTCAAGTAACTTCTGGGAAAGAATACGTCAAAATGGCATGTTATAAAATGTAATTGGCCAGCACTTCCTTCCACAAGTGATCAATAACATACGTCCAAGTTAGATTTGCATCCTGCAGCTTATGATAGTCATCTTGGGTCCACACGCATGATCTATAGAACCAACTTGATATAGATGCGTATGCTGAGAGCCATTCATATAGCCCTACTAGGAAACAGTAAATGAATTTCTCATACAACTCATGGTATAGGTTCTCTTCTACCCATCCACACATATTGAACTTAGGTCCAATTCTAAATCTTTGAGAAAACTCATCCTCCATGCTCTTGAACCATGTTTCAACACTTTCTAGAGTCAGGCACTCTGTCATTACACATCAAAAAGATAAATATGCATGTCATTTCTCACAACTTCAAAAAGGGTCCCGGAAACAAAACCAAGATGTAGTCATTTTTATGCCCTCTCAAAGAACAAGGAAATCCCATATGTGTCGACCTATCACCCAACGGGCATTGGGAGCTCACCCATGACACGTACTAGCACCGAGTCCCTCCTTTATATGAGTTGTGTGAGAATGCATTATTTATGACAGAAACTTAAGTGAATAGATTGGAAAGGAACCATACATTCATCTTAGAGATCATAACGGCTTCTAGACCAATGTGTTCATTCATATAAGAAAAGCACTACAAAACATAGATCTGAATCATAACAGAAAAGAAATGCATAGGGGTTTATACCCACTCATATGAAATGTACATATATAACTGATCCATACAGATGTAAGTAGAATTGGAAACACACATATATTCATATTAAGCATGTTGATAACCACATTACATTAACTGGGGTAGTCACAGATCCATATGATAGTGCAGACCAATGTCATGCATTAGAACTGGACTTAGGCCCTTCATAGTACAAAGAAAAATTATTCAGACCCATCCTCTTGATATAACATACTCCTACAGATCCTCTAAACCCAGCCTATGGAGCTCTTATAGTATCCCTACATGGCTCACCTCTTTAATTCTCGGTCTCTCCATCGGTCTCTCTTTTCTTCTACCGGGTGCTCATATATATAGCCTTGTCAAGCAATGTCATGCCTTGCTGAAATTATAGATTTCTTTTGATGTGTCCAAGTGGTCCTCCATGGGAGGATGCTTCTTCAAATGCGAGCTCTCCATCCTTTGCCATGACGACCTTCTGAAATCTTTTATCACAAGGTATATTCCTTCTATGGGCACCTTATCCACTTCACATGCATAGTCGGGTCATGCTTTCCTTGTGTTTTTACCGATATGCCAAATATGGCTAAGTCTTAAGATATTTTCTTTCCTTGCACGTGCTCCATTGGTTCTAGTAAAACCATCCTAAAACCATGTCTTTCATGCTTTCTCCTTGTGTACCCTTCTTCAAATAGGACATGTGCACCCACATTCCTTCTTGTTCTTAGCCAATATTTTATGGGTCCAACAGTACCCTCGACCCCGATCAAGCACCCATGTCTAACTCTATTCGACAATTTCAATATTTACAAGGCACAATTGTGACAGTCTACCCTCTCTATTCATCGGTTTTCTAGTCCAGATTAGTTCCAGGAAGAGAAAAAAACATATAAGTCATTATTTCCCTCTCTTGCACTCGTATTTCATAATTTTTAGCTTATTTCTTGTGTCAAATTGTATCTAACATCCGTATTTCATTATTTCTATTAATTACACTACAATTATTATTTAGCATAAATCCAATTTTGATAAATTATTTGGTGAAGCCGTCATTCCAATCTTCCTTCTTATTCCCATTACCCATAGTGGTTAGTTTGGGTATTTCAAGAATCTATAACTTCCTCCATTTACCCATAGGGTTTATAAATCAATGGTTGAATTTAATAATCCCTTTTCTAACTCAAGGAATGTTCATCTAAAATAAATTTAAACATCAGATAGTGAACAATCATATGATGAGGATTATAATGTTGATCAACAAAAATAGACAAGCTTACTAAGTTTTGTCAATCTTTTTGCAACGATCCTACATATATTCCACATATCCTCAATGATTTACTTGATGTTAAATGTTCTCAAAAATCTACTTCTATGTCTCTTGTAGGATTTTATTCATTTGTCATGGCCTCCACATCACCGCTTCACATTTCCACCTCCATTCCTACATCCATTCCTACTTCAATTCCTATTTCTACCACTCTCTCATTCAAACCAATGCATCTAATGCATAATCTAGTTCTTCTTCAAATACTCATTATCTAGATTCTTTATACTAGGATATGTAAACAAAAATCCATCAAATTCAACTAGTTACTTCTCGTACATCACCATCTATGGATTTGACCTTACTCCTCCACATTCATTTTACACCCACTATTTCCGACTATGAAATCACTCCAAAAATTTTCACCTAGAAGCTACCCACCTTTAATGTCCCTAGTGACCCTAAAGAGCATTTTATATCTTTTCATATAGCATTTTTGGATTATGTGGATGATCATACTCTATTAGCAAAGATCTTTCCTATAAGTCTTCAATATTATGATATGCATTGGTTCTACAATCTACTGTTCATTTAGTAACATCATTTTCTTATTTAACCAATACTTTTATTGAAAAATTTTCTATCAATATCAGTTCTAATATATCCTATGCTCAACTTGCACAAATAAAACAAGGATCTAACGAGTGTATATGAGACTATGTATTGTACTATAAGAATAATCTAGCTAAGAGGAATAATGTTCTCACAGATTCAAAGTTGTAATATTTTTGTCAAAGTATTTTATCTATGTTATAAGAGATCATCATCTTTGAAACCTCTCTATCATTTCACCAATTATGTTATACACTTAGGTTACATAAAATAGAAAATTTATCTATGGGAAAACTCAAGTATAATGATTAGGCTTCATCATCTTCTAATTGGTTTCAAATAAAATATAATTACAAGCCATATTCTAAGCCCACTGAAGTGAAATCGATTGTTAACACTATCTCTAGTCCTGAAAAGATTCAGTGATAACATCCAAAGTGTACATTCACTAAATTTCCATATGCTTTGTGCCTTCTATTGCCACAAATTATCAAAAGAAATCTTATTACACTTCCAACACCACTCAATCTCAATCCATCTCACCCTAAAGGCCACAATTATGATGAGAATGATATATGTGACTACCATTAATGTGTTGGGAATTCAATTGATAGATGTTTCAAAATTATACATATTATTAAAAATCTTATTGAAACCAATGTAATTGAGCTCCCCGAGCCTTGAGATCAAAGCCATTCAAAAAAAATCAAAAGCTAAATATATGTAAATATCCATTACCTAAGAATGAAAAGAAAGCTATAGATTCGTATGCTAATTATGCATATCACATTGTTCCTCCTCCTTCATCGGGGCCTCTTGATTTTCTAGTTTCTTTTGTTGATGCATCTCCACCACTCATTACATTTTTAGATCACGATTATCATGCTAATTTCACATCTGATTCATTACATATCAATGCTTCTATCAAACTTCATAATATCAATAACATGATTATTAATCCATCGGTTCTTATGGGTGTGTGATATATCACACTCCTCATTGTTATCATCTATCCACTAGCTAATATTTCATACTTGTTCCCAAATCTTATAGCTACATCAAGCTTTCAATTATAGTTTGGCCTCTCATCATGTATGTACCATTTGTTCTGGCACCTTTTGTCAAAGGTTTTGACATGCTTTTAGGTCTCCCCCTAGCTTCGTGTTTGCTAAAGCTATCTTTTCCATGAACTAATTTTGTCTCAAATTCATTCAAAATAAGAAATTTGTTACTGCCAAAGGTGTTACACCATCCACACTGTTTCCTAATCCTCCTCTTAAGGATTTCCTTACACTTAGTAACAACATCTATGTCCCTCACCCTCTCACAACCAAGGCATACTATGTACCTAGTTCTCTTATTAGCACATGAGCTACTCATTCTCATCCATCCACTAGTCCATCTCAATGACATAATTCCCCTACTGTAGAAACCCCTTCAAATAGGATTTCACCACCTCCTTCACCTCATAGGTATCCTACACATAGGTGTTCATCACCTCCAAGGTCCCCTATACATAGGTGTTCATCACCACCTCAACTTATATCACATTTATTTCCTCGTATTATACACCACCAATCTCGAGCATGGTCACACACCTTTAAAGACGTTAAAAATTTGGTGGAGGACCCATGCCCTTCACCTTCATAAAATATCTTTCTCATCATCATATGATTTGGGTTCGTTTTTCTTATTCTATCCCCTCATATCATTATCAAGTGTCTCTCCTTTCTATTATTACACTCTATGCTTCATACTTCCTATTTCTAAGCATCAATATTACATAAATTGTATCATCTCTACCCTATGATGTACCTTAGTTCCACGATTCATACTTGACTATTAAGGGTATAAATCTGAAGTGAACCTCACCTTATTCACATTTCATGTTTTTTTCTTCATGATTAATCTCTATAACACACACTCTCAAACCATTACCCTATGACACACTCTAGTTCCATGGTTCATACTTGACTCCCAAGGGTCTAAATCTCAAATGAACCTCACATCATTCACACTTTTCATGCTCTGTAATTCATTATCTATCTTTCTAGCACACACTTTCAAACCATTTCCTGGTGATGCACTCTTTTCTATGGCTCATCTTTTACTTCGTTGAGGTGTCTTTAAAAATTAACTTCATCTCATACTCATACACATATGTTATGGGAAATTTTTTTCTACTATCACATTCACACATTGCATTCCAATCAATCCCTCTTAATAAAAAAATTCATATCTTGGTTGCACATAATCTTTCTTTCTTATAGTTATTTGACATACTTTTCTTATTTTTCTAGTCAAATATTCAAGTATGAAATTATCTTTCCTATATGCACATGCATGTTATTAGGGTAATAATTTTAAGTGGGGATACCTTTGGGTGGACCACCACTTCATGACCCCTTTGTTTAAAGTCTGTTTAATAAAATTTATTATGTCAATATTTCACAAATTAGAGTGAAATGGTGTGACAAATTCACCCATACTATATATATAGGGTGATCCTACGGATTGACATCTCATCATATCATATCAGATTGGTTAAGATCACTATGATCATTGTATTGTATACTTGTGAGAATATATTATGCAATTATCTTTGCAATATCGAGGAGTGAAGTGTAAGTGATGGGTTAGAGTGCTAATAAATTATGAATAAAGGCAAGTGATTTGTTTGATCGGGATTTTTCCTTTAGGTTTCACCACTATAAATCTAGTATCTTCTATCTCATTTACTTTACTATTATTTTCTTTCATCTCTTATTATTACATTCTGTAATCTACAATATATAAACATCTAAATCTATGGTTAATTTAACTACACATCATAATCTATAATATTTGAAAATTTATTTGTGGATCTATAATTTTTTAATTATATCTTCCTGTCATTTCACTAACATGGTATCGTAGTGGTGATTATGTCTCGTGTAGGATCAATCTAGATTATTTTGATTTGAAGAAGTGAAGAATCTTGAAGTTTATTTTTTGATCTATGAAACCCTAATAGTTCCAATATTGAATTCAAGTTAATCAGGTGAAAAATTCCAATTCTTGCCTAAATACTATAATAATATTGGTTGGTTGTTGAATAGATCTTTGCTTGTGCATTTTTCAGTGCATAGATATGTGTTTATTCTTCACCTGTGATGTGGTTTCCTTATTTTTGGTTCTTCGTAGTCATCTATAGGTTTTTTTAAAAATTCACTCTTTAGAGTCATTATAACAATTATTTGAGTACTTTTTGCTTTTGTTTAGCGGTCTGCTTTGAATTTTTTTGGGGTAGATCTAATTTTTTTAAAATTCTACTTATTCCATAAGTTCTAAGTCCATTGATTATTTTTCATTTAAAGTATTACAAAATTATGACACCCATTCTTGCTGACTAGTGTGGAATTAAAACCCAATGCTTTATTTTATTTGGGTATAAGGGAATGAGTGGACCCAAATTTTATTTTGTTTTGGCTCATTCCATGGACTTTCATTCCACTCGGAGCCATCTCTTAAAAGTTTGGAAACAATATAGCAAGTGTCCTCTTTCGGTCATTAGATTTGTGCCAAGTGGAGCATTTTAATTTGTCTTTCTATCTTTATTTTTGTGTCCTTTTGTTTTAGAACTGAAAATTCTTTCATTTTTCAGTTAATTTCATGATCTTGAGGTTTGTGGAAAGCATCTCAGATTGAGAGTATTGGAATTTTACCACGTGCTCTCTCTCCTTTGTTGATCTTTTCTCCGTAGTCCATTGTGTGTTTGTCACATAGATTGTTGACCTTTTCAACCCTCTTGAGGACCTAATAAACTATTCATCTTAGTTAATTCTAGGGACTTCACATTCATTAGAGGGATCTGCTTTAATTTTTTTGAAAATATGACATGTGTTTTTGTTGATTGTTTTGATCTTCAATGCATGTCACCACATGCTTTGGTAAAGTTTGCTTCAATTTTTTTAGTTATTATTAAGTAGCATGTTCAAGATCAGTTAGCTTGTCATGAGTTATTATCACCAAGCCAATCCTTTATTGCTCATCCTACCCCCACTCTAGATTTGTAAGTTTAATAAATATGGTTTATTCCAAGTGTTTCAAGTTCGTCGGAGAAATCTAGTTAGGAGAACACTAGAATTGTAATGTGTGTCTCTCTTAGCCATTTATTTATTTCCAAGTGGCATTTTCCAATTCCTTTACTCATTTTATTTAATTAATTTTGTTTTAAAGGGTTATAGCTCAACTAACTTTGAGCTCATTTTACTTGTTTGTGTGTAGTGTGCTAAGTTGATTCGTAACTTGAGTTCATATAGCTCATTTTTAATCTGTTTGGCTCTCCTACAGGGAATTTTATTTTCCTTTTTAGTAATTCATTATGTTGTGGGCTCCTACGAAGCTTTGTATGTGTTTATTGTTAAAATATTAAAAATAGCCATTAATGCTAGTTTTTCTATGGATAAATCACATTTATTAAATGGAATAAATTACGGTATTTTAAAATTAAGGTTAAAATCTTATTTCATAGCTATAAAGCTACAAGATCTTGTAATTGGTGTGGAAAAATGACCCACTGAAAGACTTGCAAATCCTAAAAACATTAACTCCTCTCAAAGATCACATGAAGCTTTGTTCATCCTTTCAGAAAACATAAAAGATGAATTTTTAATGCATATAGGTCATATGGATTCTCTTGTTGATGTATGGAAACAATTAGAAACCATGCATGAAGGAATCATATTTCTAAGATAATTAAACTAATTTTAGAACTATTTATAACTCCCATGAAAGGGGATGAGAAAATTGTTAATTACCTGGCTAAAATTAAAAATATTAAAGCTCAGTTGGATGGATGTAATTGTGAATTGTTTCAAGATAAGATTTTGTATTTTATTATTTAGATAAATATTCATGAAAATTTTAGGAACTATATCTCTATTCTTAACTCTAAATATCATAATGAGAATGATCTGCCTAATTTGGATACTCTATCTTCTTTGTTAATTAGAAAATAATGTGTAATTGTTGATTTTGATTCGAAAGAGACTCGCTTCGAGGCATTGTTCTCTCATAATCATAATTCTGCTAACAATAAGAATGATAGTAATCCTAATTAGAAGTCTAATATCATATCAGTATTTAAATCTAATTATGTTATAATTAGTCATAATTTTAAAATCAAATTTAATGGCACATGTAACAAGCATGGAAAATTTTGTAATAAAGAGTCTAATTGTCGAGTAAAAACTAGGAAATTTTTTAAAATACTAAAAATAGTAAATTTAACAATTAGAAGAAAAAACATCAAAATATTGTTGAGTAGTCTATTTCCTTGTATACTTCTCTCAACTTTAAATGACAATGAATGGATTATAGATAATGGTTCCTCTAGAAACATCACTAATATTTTGGTATCCTCTCAGATGTTGTAAAATGTGAGGAAAATATATATCTAGGAGTTAATTCCATCATTAGATCTATAGGTTGTGGAAATTTTAAATTGAAAAATGGAATAATTAGGATTGTCTTATATGCTTCTTAGTTGAAAAATAACACTTTATCTTGTTCTTAGTTAACTAAATAAAACTATAAAGTTGTATTTCTGCAAGATAAATGGTATGTAAAAGATGAATTCATAAATGTTATTTCTACGGTATAGAAAAGAATGGTATATATATTTTTGATGGATTTATTTCTAAATATTGATTTTATTATATATCTTGAAATGATCTTAAAATTTGGCATGAAATATTAGGACATGTGAACTTCATAAGTTTGTATGAAATGTCTCACCTAAATCTTGTATTTGGTATCCCTAAGATGAAATATGATCATGAAACATGTGAAATTTTCTTGCGTGGTAAGCAACATGTTGAACCTTTTCACAAACATCATGACCCAAATTCCTCTCATCTATTAGATTTGATTCACAGTGATGTGAGAGGTTCACTTGAAGTTCCTTATCTCAGTGGAGCTTTGTATTTTGTATGGTTTATTGGTTATTTTTCTAGGATGACCTAGTCTTATTTTATTAATAAAAATCCGACATCTTGTCTAAATTAAAATAATTTAAAGCCTTCTAATATGAAAATAAAAATAATCAGAAATAATAATGGAGGTGAGTATGTTAGTAAATTTTTTGATGAGTTTTGTGTGTCATTCGGGATTCAAAGATATTTGAGTACTCCATATTCCCCATAGAAAAATGACATTGGAGAAAGGAAGAATAAGACTATCTTAGAAATGTCCGAACTATGATTCATGTAGCAAGTGTACCTAAATTTCTATGGGTAGAAGCTATGAACATTGTAATCTACATCCTTAATAGAGTTCGTACACAATATTTTAATCAAGATACTCCTCATGAAGTATGGAAAAAAAAACTAGATATCTCTCGCTTAAGAATATTTAGTAGTCTTACTTCTATCTTCATTCCAAAAGTTAAAAAGAAGAAGCTTGACCCAACATCTTATTATTATTATTTTTGGTTATGTTGTTCAACCAAATGGTTTAATATTCTATGACCCTTTCAAACATGACATATTTGAAAAAAAGGAATGTTCATCTCATAGAGAAAACATTCTGTGATGCTTCTTATGAACCCTCTTCGGTTTCTCTAGAAATAGAGCCCGATAATCCTTATCTTAACAATATGGAAGAAAAATTTGAAGAGAATGATTATCCCGATCTATATATGATGTATATTTAGGGGATTCATCTTAAAATGTGTTGCATTGTAAGATTCCTAAATGGGCCCAAAATATTTTTAAGGACTATAATCCTATTAACCTAAGAAAGCTAACTCATAGACAACATTCTTATCATGCCTTGATGACCCTATATGAGGTTGAACCAAAATGTTTCAAGATGCCTGTCAAGATGATAGATGGATCAAGGCTATGAAATATGAATAAAATGTTTTGATTAAAAATAACACTTGGGAACTAGTCCCTCCTCATTCTAAGAGAAGCATTATAGGATCTAGGTGGTTATATAAAATTAAGTATAACTGTTTAGGAGAAATTTAAAAATTTAAGGAAAGGTTAGTAGCTTGTGGTTTCACTCAAAACCCAATCTTGACTATGTTCAAAAATATTTCGTAGCTAAATTGAGCAACTGTTAGGATTCTTCTTTCTTTGGCTACCCAATATGGTTGGGAGATTCACCAAATGGATGTTAAAAATGAATTTCTAAATGGTGACTTAAAAGAAGAAATATACATGCATCAACCTAAAGGTTTTGAAGAACCTGGTAAGGAACTATATGTCTGTAAGATGAAAAATTATTTGTATGGTCTTAAATAAGCTCCTAGAGCTTGGTATGCTAAAATTAACAGTTTCTTTTAGGATCTTGGTTTCTCTAACTACTTTTCTAATAATGATTTATTTGTTAAATTTGAAAATAATCATATTATAATTGTTGTTTTATATGTTGATGATATTTTTATTACTAGTAAAGTGATAAAAATTTAATTGTTAGAATCAAATAAAGATTAAAACAATGTTTTGAAATGACTAATTTAGGTCTACTAAATCATTTTTTAGGCATGGTTATATTTCAAGTATCATAAATCTATTGTTGCATCTCAATCTCAGTATGCTACTAATTTACTTAAAATATTTAACATGATTGAATCTGTAAACCTATTGTCATTCCTATTGAAGTTGGTGTGAAATTAGATCCTAAACCTACATGTGCTAATTTGATCCTACTCTGTATAGACAACTAGTTGGTAGCTTAATTTATTTAACTATTACTAGGCTTGATATTTCCTATGCAGTAGGATTTATTTCTAGATTCATGCAAGATCCTTATGAGGATCATTGGAAAATGGCAAAAATAATTTTGAAATATGTTAAAGGAATAATTAATTATGGTTTGTATTATTCCTCTTATGATGATCTAAAACTATTTAGATATTGTGATTCTATCCACAATGGCGATGTTGTAGATATAAAATCTACTTTTGGATATGTTTTTGAGTTTTTTCAAGTGCCATTGCTTGGAGTAGCAAGAAGCAACCAATAGTTTCTATCTCTTCTATTGAATTAGAGTATAGAAGTGCTATGGAAGTAGAAAAGGAAGCTATGTGAATGAAAATACCTTTGGATTAATTGCATATGGGAGTCAAAGGAACCACTACTCTTAAATGTGATAACCATAGTTGCATTTATCTTGCAAACAATCCATTTCAGCATCAAAGGACAAAGCATATCAAAGTTCATATTTACTTTATTCGAGAGAAAGTCTTCAATGGTGATATTGATCTCAAGTTTTGTTTGACTGAAGATCAAGTTGCAAATATCATCACAAAAACACTATGTATTGTGAAGTTTTGAAAGTTTCATGCCTTTTTGGGCCTATAATAGTTTCCATTGAGGGGGAGTGTGCATGAAAATTCCACCTTTTAATGGTTGTTTTTAACTTCCAATACTTCCTCCATTTTGTAATAAGTAAATGTTTCACACTATGTGAATTTACTTGTAAATCCCAGTGAAGCATTAGTTATGGGAATTCCTTATTTATAAAAGGCTCTATAATCTGATATAATTCTTCATATATAAAGAACTTGTCCTAAGAATTTTTGTATAGGAAGATCTATAGGATTTCCCTTGTTTACATGTTAGCCTGAATCATTGTTGATGATTTAAGGATATGTAAATCCTTTTATAGAAAAAGGTAATTTGACATGTTTTTTTCCACTTAACATTAAGGGGAGTGTTGGGGTAATAATGTCAAGTGGGGATACCTTTGGGTGGACCACCACTTCATGACCCCTTTGTTTTAAAGTTTATTTAATAAAATTTATTATGTCAGTCTTTCACAAATTAGAGTTAAACAATATGAGCGATTCACCCATCCTATATATAGGGTGATCCCTTAAGGGATTGACATATCATCATATCATATCAGATTGCTAAATATTATTATACAATTACGAGAATTTTTTCTACAATTATCTCTATGAGATCAAGGAGTGAAGTGGAAGTGTTGCGTTAAAGTGGTGATAAATTCTTAACAAAGGTAATTATTTATTTCAGTGGGGTTTTTTCCTTCATTTTTACCCACTATAAATATGTTGTCTTCTGTCTCATTTACTTTAGTATTATTTTATTTTGGCTTTTTTATTATATTTTGTAATCTGCAATATATATAAACATCTAAATCTATGCTTAATTTAACTGCACATCATAATCTATAATCCTCAGAATTTTATTTGTGGATCTATAATTTGTTAATTATATATTCCCATCATTTCCATAATCCACGTTCACTTTATCTTTTGAGTGAATGCAGATCTTCTAAAACTCTCTGCACACAAAAATGATGCTTAGCACAATACCTTTTACCGATCCTATTGAGGCACCTAGGGCATCTCTACTTTTTCACACATCACAAGTGTCATTGTTCCATTACATACTACCACCTATTCTTACTAACACGTCACTTTACATTGATACATACATGTCTTGACATACTAACATGTGATTCATGTGAAGCATTTACTTTGGATGATTATATGACACCATGGTTATCTATTACATCTTGTTTGACATTATTTACTATTATATGTGATTATTTTTGGGTATGCCCTATATCTTATTTGATCATTTCTTGTATGATTTGGCTGCTTTGGCCCTGATTGTCTTTTGACATTGTGAGCAATGTCCCATGTATGAAACCCATTTTTGTAGTTTAATTTTTATGTAAAATTGTTTGTTACACTTTCTTTTATTGCATGTTTACTAGCTTTTTCTAATAACACATATATATAGCCACTTTGTTTACATGTGCCTTGGTTTCGACCATGCAAATTCCCTACCCCCTACAATGATCAATTTAAACACAACTTCATATCAGTTTTAAGTCCTCTCCTTTGAGCCACATGCTACTATAAACATCACATGCACCCCAAACAACGGGGGTATACATTTGGTGAATCAGTCACCCATTTAGCAGCCAAGAGCTACATTGCATGCGTGTATGGTGCAAGACTAAATTAGAAATGAAATTACAAAATGGCCCAAAATATGACTTGGGTCCTTAGTTTAGCATAGACACAAACACCCAAATTTAGACACTAGTGTCTTGGTGCTCCTGACCTATTTTAAGTACCCATGTCTTAGGGGAAAATACAATAATCTTCTCATATCATCATCATCTATAGAAGTTCATGGATCAATTTTACACTATCAAGCAAATTACTTTAGTAAAAAAAATAGTCAATCTCCTTCAATTAGATCAATTTAGAACAATTCTAAAATAATTCGGTATAACTTGAAACAATACGAAACAACATGTAATGTACCATCTATAGTGATGCTTATTCAGAAGCTAGTCATGGAAGGAGAGTAACACTAGACCTCTCTCCCAAACACTCTTCTTCCGTGGTGTGATAATGCCCAAAAAATCGTTATTGGCATGATGTCGCCTAACTAATTTCTCTTGGTGTGCTATTACCTAAAAATATCACTCTTTTACAAGATTTTAGGACATTTTCTATATTTTCACTCTTCTACATTAGGTGCACACTTTCTTTTTACATACTTTTATAGATTTTTGTAATACATGAGTTTGACCACTCTTTTCTCTTCTTTTACAAATCCATCCTTAATACGCAACAAGAAATTTTCTTACATAAAGAAAAAAAACAGTGTAACACAAGTAAAACAAAATACCCTTCACCTCTAGGGTCACTTCCTCTTTCTTAGCTTCCAAGATTCATTTTTATCACTTCACACTTTCATTTTTCCCCTTGACATGTTCTTCGCTACATGCTCTACATGGTTATTAGGTACGTATCTTCTAACTAATTTATGTTATCACATATTCAGTCAACAACATAAATTTGAGGAAAATATAGACACAAAATCACACACATGGGTACATTTTTAGGTCCTAACAACATACTTGCATTCATATGATTCCTAAGAACAAAAACTAGTAATTGAAAGCTATCTTTGACCTTTTGTCTATTTTTCTTATTTTTATTTGGTTTTACAAGCCCTACATCATAGTTAGTATTTTGCTCATTTATCTTTTTATGGCTCTAGACACTAACGCCCAACTAGGACACTGTGCTAAGGTGCCCTTGTCCCCTTTGTGTGCCCTTGATCATTTTCTCTCTTATTAACTTCTTTTGGGTATGTTTAATCTTTTGGCATCTTATTTTCTTATGGGTCGGCCTTCCAATTATCAATTACAAAATTCAACCAAGGGAATCATGGTTCATTTTAATACCCCCTGTAAAAAATTATTATACAATGGGTGGCGAATGTACCGAAAAAGTATTCACGTTGTTGTAAAATCTTAGAAAGGAGGCTTTCGAGATAGTGGGGTATCTAGAATTTTTAGTATTGTTACCATATGGTAAAACTATTAGGTTTTAGCTAATAAGAGCCTTTGGTTTTAGCCAATAATAACCTTTAGTTGTCGTTTTCAATCGAAGAGTGAAACATTAGGTATTGGCCGGTAAGAGCCATTGGTTTTCGGATAGTAAAAATCTTTTGTTGTAGGAAGTAAAAACCTTTTTTTATCTAACAAAACCTTTGGTTTTCATTTAGTAATATCCTTTGATTGTCATCAAACAACACCTCATGGTGGTGCCCAGAATAATAGATAATTGATGTACGTCAATTTCATAGCTCTATTTTCTTATAGCACATTTCTATTGCCATCTAGTTTGTATTTTTGTTGTCACAACTTATAATAGTATATTTCATTACTATATTATGACGAATTAATCCTATTTATATTAGAATATTATAACATGAAGATTAATATACTAACATTGGTCGGCCCTTAGTGGAAACACTTGAAGTGAAATTATGGTCAAATTTATTTAGGAACCTTAAAATTTTGGTGATTGTGCTATTTGTACGGTAGTAAATAATTTTCCAATTTAAAAACTCAAAAAACCTAATATTTTCCCTAAAATGAACCTTAAAGGGAATCATATAAATACATATCTATGTGACTAAAATAAGGAACCAATCTCTAAGCATTATTATATATCACCTAATCTTACATCCAAATGCATACAAAGCACTCAAAGGCATCTATATAGCATCCATACAAGGGACACGTGAATACATTTTATGCATACAAAATACATAGGAAGGGGAAATTCATTATTCCATCTACACATGTTATACATTGTTACATTCTAAATATAGCTCTCTATCAAGTGCAAATTACACTAGGCATCCTAGGGAAAAATCCTCACACACTCATAAGAACTACATAGAATCTGAGATGTATTATAGCACTAGTTGTAAGGTCACGCAGTCAGGTAATCACCGGTGTCATTCCAAATCCCCATATTACATTTTATTTTTTTGAATTTGATGCAATTTTGTGGTTTTTATAGGTGAACATATATTTTGTAGGTTATAAAGACACTCAACGATCAAGGTATGACATACAAGTGACCAAAAAATACTATCAGCAACACTTGGGCGACACCAGAAAAATCAAGTTTTGACCATATGCACAGTCATAGAAACCCAACAATAAAATCTAGTGCCTAGGTTCCCTTGACCCATTCCAAGCACTCGTTTCCAAATCTGTTTGACATCTTTAGGATTTACTTTGCATATCTATGATAGTATTCCTTATCAATTCATCATTTTTCCAGTCCATATTAGTTCCAGGAAGAGTGCAAATTAGCTAAGTCATTCTTTCCATCTCTTGTACTTAGGGTTTCATAATTTTCTATCTTATTAATTGTGTCAAATTTTATCTAGGAGATGTGTTTCATTATTTATATTAGTTACTCTACAAGTAGGGTTTAACATAAATCCATTTTTGTTAAATCAATTTAATTCATATCACATGTAAACTTGCATTTGAATTCACACAGAAATGTAGTGGGAATTTTTCTTCCTTTTGCACACTCTTACATAACAAATTCTCATCCATGCTAACTTCCAATCATTTTAAATTATTCCTATTGGGTTGGGGAAATTTTTTTCCCATGTTATATAATTTCTAATTAACTCTTACATGTCTTTTCAATCCTTAATTTTCTACTTACACATGGTTGGGAAACACTATCCTCACTTGCATCATTATTATTTTTACCATGGGTCACTTTTTATCACTTATCAATTGCCAATTTTATGCCACATTAAGTTGGGGAAACCTATAGCTCAAAAATAACACTCAAGTGGAAATACTATACCAAATCCTTCTCTTTAATCTTATGACACTCAGTCATCATCCATTAAAAACTAGCCAAGAGTGATGGTTTTCCTATTGCATTATAAAATTAGAAATATTTCTTTTATTATTAGTCAATTTATTTTCCATTTATATTTATATTTTTCTAATACTTTTTTGTTCAGTTTTTATGGACAAGACCTTTTTTATCTTGAATAACTCCCACTCTACAAGAAAATTTTCAAATTTTTGGTTAAGAGATGAGTTAAGGTTGATCTTACTAGTTGAAACCTATATAATATGACCTTGAAATCATAAATCTTAATATTAAAAATTCATATCTATAAATCATAATAGCCACTTGGAAAAAAATCATTGAGTTTGTAATATATTGAAACTAGGATTGTGAATATAGTGCCTTATCCATTATTTTGATATACACTCACTAATATATTATACTTACATGATTCTTACCCAATACTTACATTATACTTACCGAATAATTACATGATATTTCTGTATACTTATTTTATATTGGTTCCTCTAAAAATAAATTAAATATTTGGTGGATAAATTAAATTTTACACATTTTTATGATAAGTGTATTTTAATTATTTTAATTTCATTTCATGTCATCTATCATATTGTTTTAACTTGTCCATTTACACAAATCAATGAGATATTCATTCAATTAATAGTAACGCTCGATTATTTGTGTGAATTATATCTCATTTGGCAAATGTTGTGAAACTCTCTTTTTAAAAATATTTTACTAATGATGATTTTTTTGGTTCAATTATATGATTGGTAATCATCCAGACAAAAAGAAAGAAATAAAAAGAATTTTTTCGGTAGGTGAATACATATCTGGAAATAAATGTTAATTGGTAGGAGAATACGTATTAGTCATGTCTATTCCTTGGAGAAAAAGGATATTTTTTGGTAGGTGAATACATATGCCGGTATAAATGTTAGTTCATAGGTGAATGTGTATCTAGTGATGTGATTTTTCCAATAGGATAATAAAAATGAATATTTGTCAAGCAATAATTACATACTTTCTTTATGTTCTCATAAATGTGAATATAGAAACATTGTCATCTCTAACATAGTAATCTAAACATGTGATGGAGAACTAAGATAACATTCACAAGAGTAATTTAAAATCGATTTTTTCATAGGAAAATAAGGAAATGGTTATTTCAATTTATTTCTAAAATTTTATTTATATACCTATGTGAATGTAACTTTTGTATTACCATAAAAATGTAAAGAAATCCCCTTAATGACATAAATTTCCTTATTCTATGTCCCATAGAAAGAGATAAATTTTATTTGTATGTCTTACATAGTTTACTTTTGTATTAGTTATTCACTTTCTCTATCACTATAGTTGACCAAATGAAAATATTGGTTGTATTTATTGTTCTATCTTCTCCCACATTTTCTTTGGTGTAGAGGTTGTTCATGTAGATCATTTCCAGATACATAAACCTATCTTTATGATTTATAAGAGATTTTTGATTGTTTTAAATTGGATTAAAATCTATATTGTTGTAAAAGGATCCTCTAGATTAACTTTACATAAATCATCAAGATCTATAATCAATTAAAATTTTCCTCACTTCTTTTCATGCATCAAATCTCGTTTGGTAAATGTTGTGAGACTCTATTTAACAAAATACTATTTTTGATCATCGTTATTTTTTATTTTTAGTTTAAGTATATTATTTTCAGTCATCCTTGACATAAAAATGTATTTTTTCGGTAGATGAATACATTTGTATATATAAATTTTATCTAATAGGAAAATAAATATATATTTAGGTTTTTTTCCTTAGATAAATATAATTTTCAATGATAAGTTAATACATATGTGGGCATAAATGGTATTCGATAGGTGAATGTGTATGGAGTAATATATTTTCCTTTGGTAGGCTCGTAAACAATGAGTTCTCATAGGTCACTTTGATTACATACTCACTTTATGTTCTCATAAAGGTGACTTTCATTTCTAGCAGATTAATCCAAACATGTGGTGGAGAACTAAGTTAACATTCACAAGAGTAATCTAAAATATATTTTATCAGAGGTAAATAAGGAAATAGTTAATTCAATTTGTTTCAAAAATTGCTATTTATATATGTATGTGAATGTAACTTTTGGATTACCATCATAGATGGAAATAAATCCTCATTGTAATAAAAATTTCCTTATTTTATGGCCTAGATAAATAGATAATTTTTTTCTTTATGTATTACATATTTTAATGTATTGGATTGGGAGGTTTTGATAAAAAAATATATGTTTGAAGGATGAAGAAGTTTCTTCATGGAATAACACTATCTCCACTTTAGGTCTTCATCTACTCCATCACTATTTGAAGTAGTTGATTGAGTGATTTTATTGGTTGGTAGTATTCTTCCAAATGTGTTCTCACATTTTCTCTAGCAACCTCTCTAACATAGAGGTTGTTCATGTTAATCATAGTTTCCAAATATGGAAAGTTTTCTCTATGAGTTGTAATATATTTTTGTATATTATGATTGAAATGTTTTCTTTATTATTTTATAAGGATGCTCTGAATAAAATTTAAATTTATAATATAGAAAAAATTATGTATCATAAGTGTATATAACCTTCCATCATATCTTTTTATTAAAGTTCCATTATGGTTGAGATAAATTTATTTTCTAGAGTTTCTCTACAATGGAAAATTATACAAAACAATAGGCTTCATAGATTTCTTTGTGAAGAGGAGTATGACTTAAAATTATAAATGAAAATTTTCATCTTCCCTTATTACCACAAAGAAATATTCAACAATACATTGAACCTACAAGAAAAAGAATTGCACTTACATCAAAAATTACAGTATAATGGTTGGTAGTGATTCTCAACACCCAATGGTAGGAAACCTTTAAATATAATTGATATGAATTACACTCAACCCTTACAAGAATAGAAACTATAACCCATTACCTCAAGTGAAAGTACTAATAAAGGTAAAAATGCATACTAGGGAATAACCTACCTCATACTCTATTTCAATATCCTTTCATATCAGGGAATCAAAATGTATTCAACATGGTAGGCCATCAAACTCACTTCATGGAAGTTAATAAAACTCTTTTCAGCATGGAATTCCATAAAAATCCATTTAAAATGGCATGCCATCATCCTCCTTTCATATAAGGACATAAAAATCCACTCAACAAGGAATGTCATTATCCTCCCTTCATGGAAGTACATCATACACCATTCAACATGGCAGGCCATTATCCTCCCTTAATGGTAGGACATCAAACTCCATTC
Source organism: Taxus wallichiana var. yunnanensis (assembly GCA_018340775.1). Lineage (NCBI taxonomy): Eukaryota > Viridiplantae > Streptophyta > Pinopsida > Cupressales > Taxaceae > Taxus > Taxus wallichiana. The sequence continues at coordinate 216,867,251 of CM031239.1, forward strand.
AACATGGTATGTAATGAAATTAGTTAGATACTTCTAAATATCAACTTCAATATAAGACCAAAATGTATAGAAATTGTCACAAAATTCAAGTAGAATAAATTATCCACTGTAAGGGGGAAACCTCCAAATCATACAATAAGATTCAAGTACACAATATCATGATAAAATATTACCTAATCATATATATATTATTCCTATGTTATGGCCATCACCAAGGCCCACCCACTAATGATATAATAACATATATGAAAGACGTATACTATGATAAGAATTTATGATAGCCATAAGTCAACCATACACATCCAATGTAAGATATAAGATTAATGGTGTAAAATGTATTTCCCCTTCATATAAACATTTTCCTTATACACAATGAAAATCAATAGACAAATGGAAGATAAATAAGTAAAATACAAATATATCTTATTTGTAAATATCTTCCAAACCTCAAGTAATATCATAGAAGCTCTTGGACTTGTTTGATCTTTTTGATATTTTAATTGTGGATGCTCTTTATGTTACTCTTCAAGGGGATTTACAAATGATATGAGTGGATTTCACAAGTATGTAGATGTCAAATTGTGAAGTTGGATGCAATTGGCTCAAAGCTTCCATGGATTCTCTAGTGGAAATTTGTGAAGGATATGTCATCCTCTTATAGCTGAGGGTAGAACCATGAAAGATGGATGTAATTTTGACTAGGATCCAGGTTAATTGTGGTAGTTTCTGGGAATAGAAAGTAGACTGATTCGGGAGTTACATAGTTGAAAGGAAAAAAACATTAGGAATGACATAAGTTACATTCAGAAATTGAATTACACATAAAGGGATATGGTGAAGTGATATCACTTTAAATATAGTAGACACATGCATATTAGTGAGTGAAAATCAATGAAGAATTTGGATGCCCCAGCAAGTAGAATGGTAAGTGACTTCCCCTTCAAGCGCAGGAGGATGACGCAGTAAGGTGGTGGACGCACAGTTAGATAGTAAGAAAATAGGGGTTTGAATAAGGATATGAGGAAGCGTGTGTTTGTAGCATGAGCGTCATTTAGAGATTTAGAGATTGTGAATATAAGAGAAACCTTTATTTTTATATTTCACAATAGAGTTGTCACCGTGATTATGAAAGAATCAAGATGGGTAACCCTTGAGATGCACATAAACAAACATACACACATCAAAGAAAATATAAAAAGGAAAAAAAAAACTAATTTACAAAGTAAGTGTAGGCATCGGGTTATAAAGGGACCAATATATTATAAAACTACTTGTAATTAGTCCAAAATTAATCATCAACAATGTAACACAACATTAAAAATGAAGACAATCAGCCATACCCCTAATGTGTGCCAAAATGATGATTAAGAAGATGTAAATACCACAAAGGTGGGAATATGATCAAGAATAAAGAGTGAAGTAAATGTAATCCTCATGACACTCTTGATATATCCATTATACAAATAATCACAGTTGATTTTCCCAGGTAAGATTGCAAATCATACAAAGGGAAGAAAGTGATAGTCGTAAGATTGGAATGATCACTAGGGTAGTAGATAAGAGTATGACTCTATCAAGATTGTGTTGAAATTTTGAAATATTCACTTCAAGGGTTTTCCAATTGTAGGAATTATGCGATCAGTGAATGTTTGTTCAAATTTTTTTAAATTTTTATGATTTTTTGGAATTTTTTAATATATGTTTTTTTATGGTTTTACAAAGTTTTAGAAAAACAATTGTAAATAAAAGGAATGAAATTTTGCTACATCTGGATTTATCATGGAAAAACATTGTTGCTGAAAAAATAAAACAAGTATGTCAAAAAAATCCAATATGAATAGGAAGGAACCACACCAAATTTATATGTGATCTTAGATGCAGAGAATTTTCCTATAATTGGTCTACAACAAAGGTAATAAAAGTAAAACAAAATAACAAATTGAAAGAAGAAAAAACATAGTCACAATTTTAAAAACCATGAGAATACAAAATAATTTACAATAACGATGTCTAATGACACTCCAAATGTGCTCCACATTGAAAAAAAGACATGAATTCCCACGAGTGATAGCTTAGAACACGAGAGGATTGGATCGAGCCGAAGAGAAAATTATTACTCCAAAAGATACTCTTGTCGGATCCCATTAAATTTTGATCTGTATTGGATTAAAATGTGAAATCCAAGTGTACCCCAAGAAAATTTATATTATGAAAGGGTAAATGATTGTCTTGAGCATAGATATACACCACATGAAATAAAAATGACTATCAAAAGATGATCTAGAATGATCATGAGGAGTGTCGTCAAATGGTGAAATTGTTGAACTATGTTATCTAGTTGTTAAAAGCTAGTTGAACATTATAATGTTTTATTTTTGGCCGCTTTTACATTGTTTGCTTTAATTTTTCAAACATATTTGAATGTTTTTGATGTTTTGCAACATATTTAAATGCTTTTTTATTTTTAAATTTTATTTTTTATGTTTTGGAAAAATATTTAAATTATTTTGGTAGTTTGGTGAAACATATTTGAATGTTTATGATGTTTTGTAACACATTTGATTGTTTTATTATTTTTTTGAAGCATATTTGAATGTTTTTTATTTTTAACTTGGTAAAGGGATTGCATAGTCTTGACTCATGTTCAAACAATTGTAAGCATTTCATTCCATTGGCATAAATTTAGATTATGTAATTATAGGATGTCTCACTCCACTCATGAGTGCACACAACTAGGAAGGTGTGAGGGCTCATCACCAAAATCCATGAAGGACGTGATAACAAGGTGAATAGTGATATGAGATTTAAGGTGATGGATGCTAAGAATCATGGTGTAATAATGATCTATGTGAGAAAAATTTAATGCATCTCTAATAAATATTATCTGAAAAATTCCAAGATGATGTCACTTTATAGGTTTTGAATAGACTTAGATCCATTAATGGCTTGTTAATTGGTAAAATATGGTTGAAGGAATTGTTTTCTCTCTTAATATGAGCAACTAAATTACTTCTTGGGATGTTATTTATCATGAAATTTTGATTCAAATTTTATAAAGGATTTATTGATTAATTATTTTGGTCAATGACCCCTACATGTTGCCCCATACCACCAATAAGAGACAACAATCAACACCAAAGATAAAATGTAGGGAAGTAAGGACATCTTCATCCATTCCTAGTCTCATAATACTTATAAGAAGTATGGGCTCATCATCAAAGGTTGTGAAGGACAAAAGGTGTAATGATTTTATATTTTTTTGTATTTTAGATTGATTTTTCCTTGTATGTTGATATTGTGCTTGTTGGGAAGGAACATTCTTCCCCAAGTATCATCCTCTTGTGACTAGTAGGAAACAAGGGTTCAACACTATATATTTAAATAGACGATAAAAATTTCGGGTAAGTAACTTAGATTTTTTTAAAGAGATAGCTTATTTGAAAGGACGAGTTTCCATCAATAAGCTTCAAGATAAACCATAGGTAAAAAGATCTGAAATGGTAAGAACCATAACAAGGATGAGACAAACAATGCCTAATAGGAAAAAGGTTAACATGTGTCGTAAAAGGTGAAGAATGCGAAGATATGATAATGGTATGATTAAGATATATTCCAATAGATGAAACAATTAAAATTGTTTTGATTACGAAATCCACCATTCTACCATGCATGCTACATTCAAATCTATGGAAGAACAAGCTTTAAAAATGATCATGATTGAATCAATAACATGCACTACTCAATTACACACAGGAATGACACTTAGATTAACCAATATCTTCCATCTATTAATAAACATAGAAGCTCCTTACAATAATGTCAATCTATACCAAATGCACGCATGGATCTGATATAGTAATCCAATCATATCAATCTATACCATATCTTTATACCTTCATACATCCATCTCTCCTCGTGTGTATATATCTTTCTATATGTGTATGTCCCCTGTACTATCGATTCACATCATATATATAGGGTGGGACTTCCCTTCACCACTTATCTATTCCAAAAATAGGCCACATGATATTAATATCCACAGCACCATTTACAGCATAGCACACATACAAGTGTGCTATCTATAGACCTCTTATAGTTAATCAAGTGAAAATCCTATTCATAGCTGTCTTCATGTAAAAATGCTTGATCCGATCCTCTAAAGATAGACAATGCATGGTGCACACATCTCTCGCATTGTTGATGTGTTCCACATGCCATCTTCTAAAAATAGGTCTTCATGCTCAAAATCAGCTAAGTCTTGAATGTTGAACTTTCCTCCATGCACGGGTTCTTCTTGTCCCTCCGTGCCCTTGATCTTGGCCTTCTCTCCTACACAAAATTCTTGTGTGATCTCTAACAAGTATTCTCTAATCAACATTACCCCACACTAATCTCATTGTCATCCCAACAATGGTTATCTCCAAAAATTGAAGTAAAGAATAGAAGAATGGAAAGAATAAGAATGAAATAATGTAGATAAATAAAGAATTTTTATGAGGCTATGAGGCAACCTCCTTTGTATCAGTTTGAAGTATCAACTCTAGATACTCCTTTATTTGGCCTCCAAGGATTTCCATTCAATGAGTGAGTGCTGTTTCCTTTTTGAATGTCCACAACAATGGATTCCAACTCATCCCTTGTAATCTCTCCTTTTTCATTCTGCAGAACCAACACAATGCTAGAAATTGATGTCATTCTTCCTTCTAAAAGATCCATCTTCTGTGCAATGAGCTTCCCAAGCTCTTCCAGCCGAGTCTTATACGGCTCTTATGTTTGTTAGCTAGGCCTCACACTTATGTTTAACTATTGACAATATTTTTGCATGGCCTAATGCTTCATCCTTCATTACTCTTTGGACCTCATTGCTTTCTTCCAGGTCTTTATATTGATAAGTGCCTCTAGAGCTGTGCATATATTCAAAGCTTGGTCTACTTTCTTCAATACTTCTTGTAGCACTTGCAACAAGCCCTTCATAGGATGTAATATTTCACATCACCGAGGCTTTCTCTCATTCTGCCTCTTCTCTGACTTCCTTGGCACTGTCATGCATAGAGGTTCATCTTCAAGCACCAGGTCCACCAAATTTCCTACATAATGTATTGCTGAGGGAAACGTCTGTGGTACCTTGGTCTCTAAGTGTGCCTTTCTTTGATGACATTGTCCCCAATCTCCTCTACGATGATAAATACTTTTTTCTTCTTCTACGTGAAGTCCCTCTCTGTGTTTACACGTGCTATCTCAACATCCTTTGTCTCTTTAGCTCCTCGCAACTTGATTGTTGTAGCTTTTTCCATGTTTCTAGTAACTTTAGTAGAAACCTTTAATGCTAATGAACTTCACTGAAACATCGACATGACAAGTAGGCTTTATACATATGTCTAGATTGTGGTGCCTTCTTCATCTCAAAACATGACTCTTCACATACATCAAATTTAGGCTCATCCATGTGGGTGTGCATTGACCATGATAGTTTCTTTCAAGTGTGCACAAGTCACCATATCCTCATCCATTAGCTCCCAGCCAAATAAATCCTTCTATGCTATCATGCTCTAGAAGTGGGGTGCAAACAATTTTACCTGTATCCTCTGCATACCCCATGGCTGGTGGAATGTGCTCTCCACTCATCCTCTTTGATCTAGGACCCTTGGGAATTATAGCTTCAAGGTTAGGAGCCTCTCATTACATCTTGAGTAGTCACATGCGCGGATCCAGAGGTTTCCTTTTCTTTTTCTTCTCCATCCTTCATCTCTTCATCTTTTTTCTCTTCCTTGTTCTATGGCTTGTCTTCTTTCTCGAGTGGGGTAGGAGATGCATGCTCACTCTCTTTTGATTCCTCCACTTCTTTATCCAACTTCAACTTTCTTCTCTTCTTTGGTTCAATGGTCTCCTTGTGTGGAGAGAGACGAGGTGATTTCTATACCATTTGTGGGGTTCCACTTTGAGTCCTTGTGCATCTAAACACTTTCTTAAATCTATGCTCCCCTTGCTCAACCTCCATATCTTCCTCTTCATCCTATCCTTGAGGTGGAGTGGCTATGCACCATGACTCTTCTTTGTCATATGGTTTCTTTCTTCTACACTCCAAGCCTCCACTATCTTCATGCTCCTCCTCTTCACCCTCTACTTCAACAACTTTTGTGGGCCTTTGCACCGAGTATGTTTTCTATTGTGTGCTTACCCTTTGGTGGCCCTGGGAGCGTGAATTCATTCTCTACATACTTATTATTCTCCATCTTGGGCTTCAACTGAAGATACACCAATGCTACCCCTACATCTGCTATAACCTAGACTTATTGGCTTAATATTCAACACCTCCAAATGATCCTCTCAATGTAGGAACTTCTTCCAGATACACATGCTTCTTTCTCAACATATGGTAGTCATAGTCTACCTTATCTGCATTGAATACCAGTCAGCACGTGTCTATAAATCTATGAACAGATGCTTGGAAATACCTTGTAGTGAATGCGTAAGGCAATTTACACCAAGGGCTCTAGACTCCATCTCTCATTGGGAAGCGTGTAATGCAGAAATGCTGATATACAACAAACTAGACTTGTTTCCCTACTACTGATGGTAGGTCCTTTGGGATGCACCACTCTTCTCCAAATGCCCGTGGAATCCTATCGTACCATTTCTCCACCCTTTGCTTTACATCATCTGTCATGGCCCCTTTACATAGGTACTTGCTGAACCTTTCAGCTGGTGACTTATTCTCCATGGGGTATTCCCATACCTTTTCCTTCGCTCATCTGGTACTCCAATTTCCATGAATACTAGTGATAGTAGAACAACCCCAAAGTTGATCTTCCCTCCTGTACGTGCTTCCTCGACTATTTGTTCTATAATGTAGCCTACAATATTGTATAGATTGCTCCTTTTGACATCTTACGCAATGTGTAACCACATAGTATTTACCTATGACCACCGCTCATGATCATTCAACTTTGTAACAAGGTGTGTGCTGTTGCTTGCACAATTGGATAGTTCTTCAATTTGTCTATATCCATACCACACGGACCCTTTAGGTACCCTAACTCCTGTCTAGTTTTTAAGATCATGGATTTATCTATGAGATCATTCTTTATGTCCTCTCTGTGGCCTTCAAACATGTAACTGATGAGATAAGTGCAAATGAGATTCTAACTCGATCCTACAAAGTAGAAGAAGTCCTCGTGCACTCTACTCATGAGCCACTGATACAAGGGCTCATATTTCCCAAAATATGGAAGCTCATACAATTGGTAGACCCCAATTCTCTTCATAAGCTTCTCACGTGACATCATCATAAACCAGCATGTCATCCATCGTACGCTTATTCATCCTCACAGTGAGCAAGGAATCGAGCTCCTTCTTGTTCTCCATGGTCCTCATGTGATTTTATTCACTCACTTTTCTCTTTCTGATAGGTGAATCCCATTCCTAGCCTGATGATGACTCCTTTTGGATATTACATTTCTAAAAAATCACTTTCAGGTGCCATCTCTTCTTCCTCAATGACCACCTTCTTCTTTCCTTTTTCTCCTGTTGCAACTGCCTTCTTAGGTGCCATTTTTACCTTGCAAATGTCTCCTCTTTAACTCTACAACTTGTGAATCAAACCCTATCTTGATTCAATCATGCCCTAGGTGGAAACTTTGTGCCCTAACTCCTCTTGTCTCCCGCTTCGCTCAAACCCTTCACCACCGGGACGCAAGCTTCTTTTCACACAGATCTATTTGTCACGCTTGGTTTCACACCCTTCACACCTTAACCCAATCACTCAGCTCTTCACACTTATCTCTTTCCTCAAATTCTCTTAGTCACAATGGTAAAAATGAATCTACATCCCATCCTTATATATTTTTCAAATTTTGATGCATTTATTGCTCCTTCACCTACTAAATATCCCCTCATTCATTGACCAAATTCATTCGTTCCACATGGTAAATATTTGTGCCCCATAGCTATAACCTTCTAGCACACCTCCCTACCCTCTAGTCACAGACTTCTCTTCAAGCACGTGCCCTTGCACCCGAGTACCTCATCACTGTACCTTCTCTTGGTAGTTATCATGGCCTCCTCTTACCTCACGTTATACTTTCCTTTCATTCATCTCCATCCTTGGTCACTTGTGAGAAGCAATCTTCTTTTGACTTAAAGCACACCCATAGCAGCTTATTCCTTTCACCTTTCAATTCCCACATATTTTACTTGGATAACTATAACCACCCCACACTAAAAGTATGTGCAGTCCTCTACGCATAAACATGTTTCATATAGTAATTAGCTTCATGCACACAAGCGTGCTTATTACATGTAAAAAACAACTAAATTGACAAAGCATAGTGACAATGAAGGAAATATATTAAGGAAATACATAATGAAAAACCTATTCTAAATGGAAATACTACCTTATTACAAACACCAAGAAGACTTATTTATAGTAGGGCTTCAACCTACTCCCGTTAAAGTAATTGGGTATCCGTGTTCCATCAAGTGCTTCTAACGGGCAAGCACCTAATTCAAGTATATAAGTGATGACATACAGCCCCAACCAATGTACTTTGAGCTTTCCTAGATGGTGCAAGAACTTAGAGTCATAAAGAAGTACCATTTGTCCAATCTCAAACTTCTTATCCCTTATGTTTTTGTCATGCCATGCCTTCTTCCTAGATTTTTCCTACTTCTGACTCCATCATGTTATGGCTCATCGCTCATCCAGTTGAATCATCTTCTCAATACACTCTTCTAAATCTCGACTCATCAGCTAGACCTCCAGCGCACACAATGCACAAAGAAGGTAACATAAATTCTATAGGATAACAATTTCTACGCCAAAAATGAATGGAAACGGTGTGTCTTTTTCAATCTCTTGTAATTTGTTCTATATGCCCAAAGAATAACTAACACTTTGTCATCCCAATCCTTTCTTCCAACATCACAATTTTTTTGTCAAAGTCTGGCTCAAAATCTTGTTGAAAGCCTCAGTAGTTCCATTTTCCTAAGGATGGTAGGGTGTGGTTTTATGGTGTGCAACCATAAACTCATCTAATAGGATCCTGATTGTCTCATTCAAAAAGTGTGTACCCCTATCACTTGTCAAGCTTAAAGGACATCCATATCTTGTAAGAACATTCTCCCATAGAAACCTAGTTGTTGTAGTTACTTGTATATAGTCCTTCGTAGGTGTTGCTTCTGCCCACCGTGTGAGATAATCTGTGCAAGTAATGATATAATGTGACCTAGTCCTGCGTGTGGCTAGTGAAATAGGTCCTACAAAGTCAATGGCCCATTTCTCAAATGGTTCAACACTAGTAATTGGTCTCAAAGGCATCTCATCTCTTTTCCTTGGTTTTCCTAGGCACTGACAATGATCACATGCCTTACAATATTCTTTGCATTCTTTATATAATGTCTCCCACCATAATCCAACAAGTAGGATCTTTGGGAAGTCGCATCACCTACATAATGGCCTCCTGCAATACCACCATGGGCCTCTTCCATAATATCCTTGCACTCATGCTCTAATACACAACGTCATAATACTTCATCTCTACCTAACTTGTAGAGGTCACCACTGATTAACATAAATGGTGTCGTGTGTATAGCAAGTTATTTCTTTTCTAATGCCTTCATTCCTTCTGGTGCCATACCAGTTTGTAGAAAGACAACAATGTCTTCTAATTTTATGGGCACACATTGTAACCTATATAACTATGCATCTGGCATGGTTTCTTCAATTGTCTGTGCTTCCTCTCCTGAGTTGATTCTAGATAAATGGTCTGGTCTAGAATTGCTTTTCCCTAGCTTCACCACAACTGTGAAGTCAAACTCTTGAAATAGGAGTACCCATCTGCATATGCACCCCTATAAGATGGGCTTGTTTACCAAGTACTTCAATGCCATGTGATCTATATAAAACAAAAATGGTGTTGCTAACAAGTACTGTTGAAACTTGTGCAATGCATAGATCATGGACAAAGCTTCACACTGTAGTTGTATAATTTTGTTTAGCAGGAGTCAGCTTCCTACTAGTAAAACAAATTGGATGATCTATAATACCTTTCTAGGTTGAGCTAACATAGTGCCAATGGCCATGCTAGAAGGCATCCACATGCACATGAAATGGTTTATCCCATGAGGGAAAATGCAAAATGGGTGTAGTAGTAAGTTTCTCCTTTAATATCTCAAACACACGTTACTATGGTTCTCCCCAATAAAATGTACCTTTCCTTTCAATAATTTCCAAGGGTGCAAAAATCTTGGCATACCCTTTGATGAATTTTCTATAATATCCTGTATGACCTAAAAATCCACGCACCTCACTTTGACTGGTAGGCGCCTCCAGGCCTAGAATGACTGCAACCTTAGCTAGATCAACCAACAAACCTTCCTTGCAGATTATATGTCCTAACAATATTCCAAATGGTGTAGAAAATATGCACTTCTTGATGTTCAAAGAGATACTCAATTGTCTCTACACCATTCAAACATTAAGCACAGATTGTCACAATGATCTTTCACAAGCCCATATACTGTCCAATCATCTAGATAAACCTAAAAAGTTGTGAATAAAATATTTGAATGCCTGAACAACTATACGTGAGAATACAACAAGTGCATTTTTCAATCCAAAAGGCATCACAGTATAGGAAAATCTACCCCATTCAGTAGTAAATGTTGTCTTTTTCGATCCTCCTGAGCAATCCTAACCTGATGATACCGGAAAACCCATATGTGAAAGAGTATATTTTGCACCCTGCAACTCCCTTCTAGTATTTCCTCAAGTAAATGGCATAGGGAATGGTCTGTGACACATGCAACATTCAGCTCCCTATAGTCCACACATATTCTAATTTGTCCATCCTTCTTGATATTGATCACCATTGGACTAACCCATTTTGACTCATCAAGGGGCTTGATAATTCTAGATTTCAACATTTTATCAATTTCTTCTTTTACCTTTTCACACAAATTAGGATTCATTCTATAAGGTCTCTTTCTCACGGGGCGTGCACCTTCCTTAAGCTTTATCTTCATTTCCCCAAGTGATTCATGCACACCTTTAAGTTCATGATACCCTCGAGGGAATAAGTCCTGATAATCCCTGAGTAACTCAATGATATTTTCTACCTCCAAGTCTGACCAAGTAGTCTCCAATGATGGCCTCCTTAGGCTCAGCCTCCGAACCTATATTCACCTTCTTTGTCTTCATGGGTTTGTGATAGGCATGCATATCCTTGTCTACACTATCCAAGACCTCGCACCCCTTGTGAATGTTCAATATCCAGGTTCTCAACTTCCTCATCATCCATGATGTAAACCATCTTTCCTTTCTCTTTCTCAAGGAAAGTGCATTCAAGTAGTATGGAGTCCATTTCTTCTTCCTTTTCAAAATGTGCTCTGGACTCTGTCTCACCAAATAATTCCTGAATATGCTCTTCTGATTTTGCACTATCTCCCATAGTTAAGCGCTTGAAAATTTTAATGCCTCTTCTATTGGAGGTTGGGAAGAAAAGTAGTCAAAGGTCTGGATCATTCCTGTAGTCAATTTTTCCAATTCCCAATCTCTCGATGTAGTTCTACATATACATACCATGCATGTGTGCATCCTTGTAGCATAGAGTACAATCTATGCACCCAGAGTGAAGGTGGTAATGCTTCCTGTCCCATGCTATCCAGAGTCTCTCACACTACTGAATGTGATGCTAAATAGGTTGATCACCATGATAAGTGCATATCTACGTAGGTGCATTGTTCCTTACAAACCTAATAGATAGGGTGATCCCAATCTCTTCCCATTCTATAAGATTATCTCTATGGACTACCCACCAACATGTTGTTGTCCCCATGTAAGGTATATACTAACATATCTCTTCTCTTAATTTGATCTTGTCCACCATGTTTCCATGGCTTTTCAAAAATACAAGAAGATCTTTCTTCCCCGTATACCAAGGTACTTGTGCTACCTATCCATCATCTGTTGAACCGAACGAAGTCCATTCTTGCACGTGCAACCATGCTTTTCACCTCGCGCCCTACTAGTTCATATGTACCATGAGCCCAATTGTCACAAGAAATACTCATAGTATCACTAATAGAATGAGAATCCTCCCATTGTAGGATGCCTTCTTTTGATGGCTCATTGACCTCTGGGTCCTGAATAGCGCATACATAAATTCTATTTAAGTCCTCCTCACTTAGAGGCTCAACATATGGTGTAGACTTCCCATCTGTTAGAGGTATCACAACTCTTTCCTCCTTGTTCTCAAAGCTGATATACCCCTTATTGAATCTCAAGTCAACATTATTCACATAACACCAAGGGTGTCCAAGTAAGGCTAGAAAATTGTCTACTTCTGCAAGTGCTAATACCTCAAAATCCCTAGTGAACTTGGCCCCTTGTATGGTTATAGATGCATCCTTCAAAAATCCTATGGGAGTGGCCTTAGTTGGTTTTCCATAAAAAACACATTAGATGATGGCTGCAATGGAGGCCTCCCATTTTTACCCATGCATCTAATGTAAGCACATTTACTTCTGCACCTGTATTAATCAATATGTTTTCAACAGCCATCCATCCACAACAACATTCAGAGTAATTTCCTTGTCATAGTCAATGCTATCAGGGGGAATATTTTCATGCAGAATCTTTCATCTGGTCTCAATACTTACACACAATGAGTGTTCCCTTTTAACCAACTTCCTAATAGTGGAATGATGTTCTCCTAGTGCAACATTTTACACACTTCTCTCAGATCATCGATATCAGTTTGGACTATCTCTGATGCTTTCTTCTACTCCTTTAAGTATTGTATCTCACCCTAAAGATTCCTTAGCACTTCCATGGTATCCTAGTAAACTTCCTTCTGATGAGAAGGATCTGGGTACCTTGCATGCAAAACCTCCTCCTTAGTGATCGTAGGCTTTTGGTGCAATGCCTCTCTTACACGAGTCGCTTTATCTCGTGTAGTAATCTTCATAGTTAATGCCTCAAGTTCTAGTGTTATCTTGGGCATCCACTGATCTTCTACCGCGCATTAGATTCTAACCATCCCGACACCTTTGTTTTCTTTCTTATGTTTCTTACTCAGATGCTCATATAAGTCCAAGAATTCTTCATAGCTATGGTTCTTTCCGTAGAAAGAACATGTAATATTTTGAGGACATTCATGCCTATAGTGGTTAGGAGATCCGCACGTATAACATGTTCCATGAGGGAACTCACCTCTTCCTCCACCGCGGCCTTGTCCTCCATATCCACCATGATATCCACATCCCCTTCCATGACCTCCTTCAAAACACCCCTCATTCCTATCATAGCGCATTTGATTATGATCTCAATCTTGGTGCTCATTCTTACCCTTAGAATTATCTATTATACTTTTCTGTCATACCCCAATGTCTATAGCATCCTGGATCTAACCAATCAATCGACAATCCTTCAGTATCATGGGTCGTGGACCTATAAATTTTTTGCAAAATCTAGATACATTCTTCCTTATGCATTGTAACAAAGGACAAGTGACTAACATCATGATTCAAATGACAAATCTCACAATCCAATAGTAATGAGTGTACAGATCTGTGAGGACAACTATCCTTAGTGTGACCTTCCACTTCACAATTTGTACACCAAATTCCTGAGCACGTTTTCATGGGCTGAATTTGCTGATAGCTTCTCTAACTGCTTTTCCATAGCTATAATATGTGCTCTAAGAATGGACTAATGCCAATGTCAATGCTCCCAACTACCTCAACATGCAAAGCTACTTCTAGCTTCTTCGTGGATCAGTGTATGTCTTATGTGACAGTGCCCTTCTAAATGGTGTAATCAATCCTCCAACAAACCATTGTGCATGTTGGCTTGCATGAATATCATAAGATAGCTTAGATAGAAGTGTCTTAAAATGGGCATCATACTCATGTACACTCTCAGTAGTGCCTTGCTTGATATCTTTGAGTGCACTTATACTCTTCTGCTCAAACTCATGGATATGGAACTCTTTCAAGAAATCATCCTTCAATGTTGCATAATCCACGCAAGTTTGATCAAGGTCAAACTTCCTATACTAGTTGTGTGCACATCCCTGTAATGTAGTAGAAAATTGACTTGCCTTACGCTCAAATCGTGATCCCTTTAGTGTGCCACAAGATCTCACACATATGCACATGTTCGGCAAGCATCCTCTATGCCTCTATACTCCAGAAGATGAAGAGACATCTCCATATAAATGTTTTGTGGTTGCTATGGCCTTGACCACCTGATCTAGAACCTCTTATGTTCCCTCTACCTCCAGAACCACCAGATCCACCGGAACTAGAACCACCTATACCTCCTGATCCTCCAACTATAGCTGGAATAGGACCTATAGATGTACTCCCCTGTGCTCGACAATAGTACTATATTGAACCCCTATAGTCAGTCTGTGAGGTAGTTCCACTTCCAGAGGTGAATCCAACATTCTACACACTCAAATTTTATATGGATGATGGGCTTGAAAAAACATCTCCGAATATCATTGAATTCGTCTGTCCTTCCATTGATGTACTTACTCCCTGACTTACTCCTGCTCTCCTACTTCCCAAGTTAGCTTGTTGGTTACTTGTCGTACTAGATACTGGAAAACCAAGCACAAGGGATAGGTCACCAGGTGGATTAAGATGTGTGATCATGGCCGGTAGTAGTCTCTATTGGTGCACTTTTATGTGAGGCCAAGGGGGATCTCTGTCATGTTTTCCAAGATGGGGGAGTTCCTGATGCTCTGGCTCCACGTCTTCTACATGAGCTTTAAATCCTTCACGATCCATCTCTCTCCTCAACGCCATACTTTCTACAATGGAATGCTACTTCTCTATCTCCCTCTCACGTGCCTCATTATACTTAAGCCACCTCTCCTCTCTCTGCCTCTCTACCACTAGGTCTGCCATCTTTCACCAAACCTGTTCCTACCCTCACACGTGGTGAAGTTTAGTTAGCCATTGGTTTACTCTCCAGATTCAAAGTTACCATCAAGATCTTGATCACTAGTGGAATACCTTACAGATATACTCCTCTTGGATACCAAAAACTGGAATTCAACTACCTCCAAGAAAGAATACGTCAAAATTGAATATTCTAGAATATAACTATTTAGAACACCATGAAACCACGTATCCACAAACAAGTCTAGATCAAATCAGCATCATAAAGGGCCTGAAATTATTCTTGTGTCCAGAAAAGTGCGTGATACCTCTAATTCCATTGAGATGCATAAGTAGTAAGCCACTCGTATAGTTCTACTGGAAAGATAGTGAAAAAATCTCTCATATAGGTTGTCATATAGATTCTGTTCTACCCAAGTGCATGTGTTAAACTCAGATCCATTGTTGAACCATCATGCATATTCTTCCTCCAGATCATGTATCCACTCCTCAATACTTGCTAGAGTTAACCGGTACATCTTCATCACGAACCATCCTAAAAAAACTGAAAAAGAGGTCCCGACAATGGAACCAATGATGTAGCCTAGAATTTACCAGATAACACCCTAGTCACACTGGCACATCACTCATCCTAGACTAAGTGCTCACCCAAAGTGTGTAAAGGTACCATGTCCCTCTTTAGGGTTTTTGTAGCAGGATGTTAGTGATGAAGGAAGAAACATATATATCCATAACTAATCCACCATTCTACCATGCATGCTACATTCAAATCTATGAAAGAACAAGCTTTAAACAATAATCATGATTGAATCAATAACATGCACTACTCAATTACACATAGGAATGACACTTAGATTTAGCCAATATCTTCCATCTATTAATAAAACATAGAAGCTCCTTATAATAATGTCAATCTATACCAATGCGTATGGATCTGATATAGTAATTCAATCATATATATCTCTTTATACCTTCATACATCCATCTCTCCCTGTGTGTATATATATATATGTGTATGTCATTTTCTATGATTCACATCATATATATAGGGTGGGGACTTTCCTTCACCACTTATCTATTCCAAAAATAGGCCACATGCTATTAATATCCACACTTCATTTACAGGCATAGCCACACATGCAAGTGTGCTATCTATAGACCTCTTATAGTTAACTGAAGTGAAAATCCTATTCCTATCTCGTCTCCATGAAAAACACTTGATCTGATCCTCTAAAGATAGACAATGTGTGGTCTGCACATCTCGCATCATTGATGTGTTCCACACGCCATCTTCTAAAAATAGGTCTTCATGCTCAAATTAGCTAAGTCCTTAATGATGAACTTGCCCTTCGCGCATGGGTTCTTCTCCCCTCTCGTGCCCTTGATCCTAGCCTTCTCTCCCATGTGGACTTATTGTGTGATCTCTAACAAGTATTCTCTGATCAACATTGATCCTTCGTGGATGTAGATTAATTTATTTGACAAAATATTTTTAATCAAATCTTGAAAAGTTTGTATAAGGATATTCCTAGGTGTACGTAACTCATGGAGTGTATGCATGTAAATGTGTTTAAATATAGGAGCCATCATTTATTAGATTCCTATAAGAGTGATCATGTGAGGAGTAATGGGAATAGAAGGATGCATTGGTGCAAGTATCCGGATTTTTGTGGTTATGTCTCTACAATGAGACTAGATATGTTAGGCATATGATCTAGCATTGAAAGAATAAAATCAAGCTATGGTGCTTGATGATGGACCCTCTTCTATAGAGTATAAAATTATATCAAGGGTTGAAAGGGAGTATTGAAGTAAGTTCAATCTCTCATTTAATTTTGGAATATTGTTTTCCAAAAAGGGTTCAATGTCTATTTGGAAAACAAAAGAAAATATGTAGAAAAGATAGATTGGTTTTGAGGTAGAGATATTGGACTTTTTTCCTCTTGATCTCAAGGAGTGTTAGTATGCACATGAATTTTTAAAAAATTAAACTCTTCCCTATAATTAGTAGTTATTTACATGTCTTTGATTACGACAGATTTGTCATCGAGCTCCATAAAGATGTCTCCATCCTCAAGTAAGTATTGGACATAATTCTTAAATTACACAAATCTATCTATGGAATGGAACTCAATGCGATGGAATTTATAATATGTATGAGGTTTTTATAAGTATGGCTTAGGTTCCCCTTCAAAAAAGGGTTTTTAAAATGGATATATTATCATTATATCTTTTACTAGTTGTTTAAAGAGACTTTCTGTAAGGGGTGTAAACCGATGTTTGACTTTGCGTACGAGTAGTGTCTTTTCTAGGTTGGATGATTGGATTTTATTTTTATTTTTCATGTATTTTGTGTACATTTCAATTATCCATAACACCATCATTGATGAAATTATGATTTTAGTTGACATACCTAGATTTATCATGATGTGTTAGAGTATTGTGATTGTTTTTGTGCTCATTTTCTTCAAATGAGGCTTGATTAAACCTTTAATAATAAGGCCTTTTTTTTATTTAAGTCGGGGTGACTTTAGTGTCAAGGTTGAAAGATAAATTTTTGATTACCTTCTATGAGAGGTCCATGAAGGTGGTGATATATCCTTTTAGAAGGTGTAAGAATTAGTTCAAAGCTTCTCCTACACTTCTATGAAACGATACAAGAGAAAGATATCGTTATATGCCACTTTATGGCATGATATGGAAAATTATTTGATATGATCTCTAAGATCATTTTTTCCATTATGTTTAACAAATTTTGGTGTCTCAAATTTTTTGAAAAGGGTATGCGTAAAATGTCCATGCCGAAATGGTAGGGAAATAATTCATTGAAATTGAATTGTTTACGTTGTTTTTGCATACTTGAAATAGTGTCCTTTATCATTTTCCATTCTTGAGGAAATGATGAATTTTTGAATCCACCATTGTAATAAAAAAATTGGGGATAACCAAGAAACGCATACGATGAAGAACTCAACCCTTAGAAAATTAAATGCTAAGATTGAAGAGTGAAAAAGGTTTGAAATATTGACCCTTACAAAATTCAATGCTAAGGTGGAAGACTCACAAAGATTTGAAATCTCAACCATTTCCATAATGAATGTTAATATGAAAGAGGAAAAAGGTTAGGAATATACTCAACCTCTATCAAATTGAGTGCTAGAATTGAAGAGGGGATGAAAATTACTCAATATCTAGTAAAGTGAATGTTAGAATGGAAGAGATGATGAAAAGGAATCAACCTATAGCAAAGTGAATACTAGAATGAAGAGGTGATGCAATGATTGAATAATACAACCCTTATTGACATAAATATTTTATTTTTTCAACCCTTAACAATGTGATTGTTAATATGGATGAAGTGTGAAATGATGATATACTACTCAACCCTTTACAACTTGAATGTAAGTATGGAAGAGTTTGAAAATTGAATTTTTCGACCCTTAATAAAGAGAATGCTAAGGTGGAAAATACTTATCAATGATAAGAGGTTACTCAATTCCTTACAAAGTGAATTTCAGCAAAGAGGAGTGGGAAATATTGTTAGATACGACACTTAGCAACGTGAATGTAAAGAGGGATGAAGAGAAAAATATTTGAAAGATAAATTCCAACTATGGACCTCTTAGAAAAATAAATGCTAAGATAGGATAATTAGTGTATGAGGTAATTTATGTGCTCAAAATTTGGGCAAAGTGAATGTACAAATGAGACGAGACTTTGATAAGGTTAAATTACTTAAATTTTAAAATGGATGTTGAAAAGAGAAGATACTTAACAAGATGATGTGATCAAATCTTAAAAAAAGGAGTGTTAAGAAAGAATAAAAGGTTTGAAAAGTCAACTCTTAGTAAGATGAGTTTTAAAATAAAAAAAGTTGTGTCTTCACAATACTTAACAAAATGATTATTATAAATGCAGAATAGGGGATTGAAATGTTAGTTAGAGGAATCTTAATAAAATGAGTTTTAAAAAAGATATGAAAAGGAATGAAAGGATTCGTGATCATTTACAAAGTGAATGTAACGAGGGAAGAGGTGAAAGGAGTTGGATTACTTAGCTTGTAAAAAATGAGTGCTACAAGAGGAGACTTAGAGACACAATGAAAAATATTCAACTCTTAAAAAAATGAGTGTTAAAATAAGAGACTTGAAAACATGATTAGGGTGCGTGAATCTTAACAAGAAGAGCGTTAAAAGAGGATACTTACAAAAAAATAAAATTATTTGACTCTTAATTAAATGAATGTTAAGGGAGGAGATGAAACAAGAGAAGGGGAGAACTCAAATAATGACAATGTGAATTTGGAAATATAGAGTTTAAAATATGATGATGGAAAGATTGAATCTTGAAAAAGTGAATGTGAGAGAAAAATGGAAAATGATTGGATAAGGATCTCGAATTAGAGAAAAGTGAATGCTTTAAAAGAGATGAGTGAAGAAGTGTTGAAGATGTCAACAATTCAACAAAGTGAATGTGAAATGTGGCAACATAGGATGATGGGATGTTTAAATCTAAAAAATTTAATGTTAAATGTAAGACTTAAAAATATGATATATGAAGGTGATCGTGATGGTTCTTGACCATGATAAAGTGAGTATCACGATGTCAAGACTTAGATGAATAAGGATGATAGTGCTTAAGTGTGCATATAGATGTCCACAACTCAAGATGTAGACTCATTTTTAAAAGAGGTAAAAATGAGCCCAAAATTGGATTCAAATAAGGAGTATTTGGAAATGCGAAAGAGATATGAAAGTGAACCCAAAAAAATAAATATTTGGGAAAGTAGCAAAGATGTTAGAATGAACCAAAATTAGGAGTATTTGGGAAATATTAAAAGTGAGACAAAAGTGAGAACGTAAGATACGATCAGAACATAACTCACTATCTAAAAGAAAGATGAAAAAAATAGAAACAAAAGTATTTCTTATGGATGTTTTGTCCTCTACCTTAGGTTTGATTTTTCAAAGTGTATGTCTTCCTAGGTTTCAATAATATACTTGAGTGAGCGTAGTACTATTTCTAGCTTCCAAATTTACTTCACACATTTTAAAATAATGATAAAATATATTTCTCAAATGAATCACACTAGGTCACCACTAAGGATATATGTGACTCTAATCTCACATGTGTACTAGTCAGGTAGGGATGGGGTACCCATTTCGTTAGCTAGTTCCCTTAATTTTCCGACTACTTTTGGGTTCCTATGGTACTCCTCAAATGATTTTTATTGATTAATCCAAAGAAATTCCCATAGTTATAGAAGTTGGGAAATATCCTTATCAACCACACCTACAAATATAGTGTGAATTGTTCATTTTATCTTGATTAAAGATGAGATTGTCTTAACCACCATTCTTTGATAGAGGTAACCATCAATTAGTAAGTCATTTTAGAACATTATTCAAGGATTCCTACAATTAGTATTTTAAGAATAACCTCCTATAGAGATGATCCTACAAAAAATTATTAGATATGATTTCTCGAGGAATGTGGACAAGAAAAAGAAGAAAGCTCACATTTATGATTTCCAAGATCACTTAGAAAATGCAAGGAAAGAGCATATGCATGAAAGTCACTTTGATTAACGAATAAAAAGGAGCTAATTTCTGAAAACACATAAGAAACAATCATTTTTCTGATTTCCAAGATCACTTAGAAAGTGTGAGGAAAGATAATACATGACAGATTGCTATGTTTATCAATTTGCCTTTAGAAAAAAATATGGAAACCTACACACAAGATTGAGCAGTTTAGAGAAAAAATTGAATATAAGATGAAAAAAAAGGTGTTAGGAGAAAGTAAATCATAAATTTTCTATAAGTTTAAATCAAAACTTATGTTGCCATTGCATTGATTCTTCTCGATACCTTTCCATAAAAAAGTAAAGTCGTTTCAAGTTTGGGAGAAAAAGTTATGACCTTCAAAATATGGATTACACTAGCACTCTCAATAATTGAACACGTTAGTGTAACAATGAATTTTTGATTGAGGGCACTAGAGCTCAATTAGGTGCACTAGCATTCAAGTATGTGCACTAATGTAACAAAAATAAAAATTTTAACGGTAGTGAGTATACTTTGAAAGAAATGCATTTAATTGAATTCTTATGAGCACACATGCATGTGAGCATAGAGATTGGGAACGCTATTGCATACACTTCAGGAAATGTTTAAACATGAGAAAAAGGACTGGAATTTGGTTTTTTTAGTTTTTGGATTTTGTACTTCATTTGAGGACCTAAAAATTGGACAATAAGGTTAGAAGAAGAAAAAAACACACAAAAAAATTTAGATTACAAAATGGTAAACAAAAGTGATAAATGAAATGTGGGTGTCCCACCGAGCATGCTAGAATTTAAACAATAAAAATCAATAGAGAAATGAAAGATAAATAAATAAAACACAAATATACCTTCTCTATAAATCTCTTGCAAACCTCAAGTAAGATTATAGAAGCTCTTGGAATTGTTTGATATTGTTGATATTTGAATTTTTATTCTCTTGATATTGCTCTCCAAGAGGATTTACAAATGCTATGAGAAGATTTCTCAAGGATATAGATGTCAAATTGGCAGAAGTTGGATGCAATTTTATCAAAGCTTCCATGGATTCTCCAGAGGATATTTGTGAAGGATATGGCCTCCTCTTATAGCTTAGGGTAGGACCATGAAATGTGGATGTAATTTTGACTAGGATCACACGTTAATTATGGTAATTACCTGGGAATAGAAAGTAAACAGAGCTCGGGAGTTGTATATTTAAAGGGACAATAGACATTTCGAATGGAAAAATTTACATCGACAATTGAATTTCATGTACAACTCAATTTTCCCCATAATACTAGGAATATAGAATTGGATTCCAAATGGAAAAGAGGAGTGTAGTTATAGTGCGGTTGATTTGGAATGAGGAAGTGGAATCTCGGTGTAGTTAAATGGAATGAGGAAGTGGTAGTTGACTAGGAAAATAGGTGTATTTTCCTAATTAAGTAACTAATTTAATTAGCTATAATGTGTAAGATAATTAATTAATCATTTATAATAAATGATAATTAACTTAGCTAAGATGGTGTTGTGGACTAATTTAATTAATCCAAGGGGTGTAATGTGCATGATTAATTAATTGGATTAATCAATTGTAAAGGGATATGAACTAGGAAGTGAATTAGGATGATAATGGGAACTAATGTGTAATTTTGGGGTGTTTACAATATGGTTAATTGGTTAACGATGTTGTCACAGACAACCATAATGTGCACAACACGCAAACCGACATGACTAAGAAAAAAATCCAAAAAAACTTCTGTTTTTTCAAGTAGAGAATCTCAACCTTCTCGCAATTTAAAATAATGTTGATTCACCCATTTGGGAGAACCTTTATCTAGTGTCTTGCACCAACTTTATAATTATAATATGGTTACGTACCCTATGAAAAAACCTTGGGTTGAATATGAAATAGGTACATCATGATAAGAAGTTATGATAGCCATAATTCGACCATACACATCAAAAATAAGATATAGGATTAAGGGTGTAGCATGCACTTCCCTTTAGAGAAACATTGTCCCCAAAGTTGAGAAGCTTTGGATGTTATTGCAGGAATTTTGCATCCTTCCATGTTGCATATTCACTATTTATATTCTTTCACTTGGTCATATGCTCGATAGTGACCCTTTTCTTCAATTGTTTAGTGTATTTTTGCAGGATACATTTTAGTTTGATGACTATTCTTCCCTCCTCAACTATCTTAGGTAACACTATCTAGGATGATATATTATTTACAATTACCTTCTTTAACAAAGAAACATTGAATCTTGGATGTATTATAGTTCCCCGAGTGATTTTCAATTTTTCGTTATATGACCAATCTTCTACAATACTTGTTAAGGAACCTAATACTTAGGTGAAATATTTTCATCCTTCTTATGTTATTTAAAATACATTAGCTTATATGGTTGTAAATGCACAAAAACCCAATTGACAACTTCAAAATGTATTTTACTACAATGATGATCATCATGTTGCTTCATGTGGTTTTTTTAACATGGTGAAGTTCTCCCCGATACCAAAAAGTATCTTTCACTAGTGTTGAATGTTCTCTTCAAATAATCTAAACATTTGTTGCAATCTCAAGGATGAGGTGATGGATGGTGGATGGTACTCATATAATGCCAAAAAGGAGAAATTTTAGATGAACTATGGAAGTTAGTATTATTCCATCATTCGCAAGTGCCATCCATTGGACCCATCTTGTTTTCTTATTTGATGTACATAAATGAATATATCCCTCTAAGCACTTATTTCCAACCCGAGGTTTCCCATCCGCCTAGGGATGGTAAGAAGATCTCGAGCTAGTTGAGTACCCAAACATGAGAAAAAATTTGTCGAAAAATTACTCATAAATATAGGGTCTCGATCAATTACTATAATATTTGGTCGCCCATGTAGCTTTTGAATTGTATCTATAGACAATTAAATTGAGTATCTCTACCCTTGTCTTCCCATGTGTGCATATTTGGATAGGGTCCTATCTAGGCCACCCTTAATTTAATTCAACCTCTTTTATTTGATAAAAATTCCCTCTTAGTATCCAATTCTTGTTAATATTTATTAATTCACATTAATTAATTAATCTCCATTAACTAAATAACAAATACCCACATCCACTATGCCCTAATGGACTTGCTATTTAGGAAAATTTTATCCTAAATATAAACCCCTATGTTTTTTCTACCCATACCTATCTTCTAACTACCCATGATTCATCCCCAAGCAACCTAATCCCACACATAAGCTTTAAAGAAGATTTTTCCTCCTTGAAAAAATGAAATTTGACCAAAATCACAAAATCAACCCCATTGGGGAAACTTTCCCGTAGTCGGTGGCAACCCAACCCACGCCATTGACCCTATAAAACTAAGTTAAATATTTCCATAATGAATCATAAATCATCAGATGCATGCAAATTTTGGAGTTTCCTTGTGACATGTGAACTCTTCTTCCTACTTGAGTGTTCTGCAACAGTTATAGATCTCCTAGACATAATTTCAATGTGCTTACATCACTCACAATCATCCTTTATGAGATTATCATTATCTTTGTGTTGCTTTATTCATATTTTATCGTATTATCATTTTTTTCTTGTATCTAACCTTTTACATGAGTAGGTGATGCTCAATAACATGCAAAGCTTTGTAATAAACATTATTGTCCTTCCTCTTTACTTGCAGGTCTCCCATTTCATCATTTTGACCTTGGACTTACCCAAATCTGCTATAGTTGACATCACTTCACCCCTGGTCACCATCAACTAGGTTCCTAATTCCTAACATTCCCTTCCCCATCTCTATTTTATGTCATTCTCTAGTTTCTTCTCCTTCACATCTCTTTTGTAGGTTGATACTAGCATACACAAGCCTTTGCTACATCGAGGTTGCATCCAGATCTTGCAAGGTTTGCATATTTCAGTTACATTCAAGATATAGCCTCGAGGTTTCCATCGACTTACCTCTACATAGTTTGGGTCACCATCAACCCAGACCATGTAACATTTAATTTATAGTTATTTCAATCAAATCAGCTCTTAGATCATATCTTAATTATTCTAAGATTCAAGAGTATTTCTATTTCTACATTCTATCTATTATTTCATCATATTTTTTTCTTCTTATTTAAAACAAAGGGTTGACATCTACCAAGGAATTTAACGCTTCTTGGATCCACTTTGTCGGGAAACCCCTGCATATCCCATCTAATCAATCTTCTTTTCAGTCTATCTTATTTGTAGGTCATCAGCTACAACAAGGATCATCTACTTTACACCCATTCATCCATCACATCATGTTAGAGGTACCATAAACCCTCCATGTTATGAGTTGCTAGTTTCTTTCATTACTAGTTCATTCATTTAGTTAGGAGCTATCGACACTAAAATTTTCCTCCGTAATTTCTATTTCATTAATGTATGTATTAGGAATAGGATGTTGTTAAGTAGAATCAGTAGTAGGCGTCGATAGAAGATAAAGGCGCCATCGATGGTGCCGCCAATAATGTGGAGTACGGTAACAGTCAAAGTACAATAGGAATGTTGT
Organism: Taxus wallichiana var. yunnanensis; assembly: GCA_018340775.1. Lineage (NCBI taxonomy): Eukaryota > Viridiplantae > Streptophyta > Pinopsida > Cupressales > Taxaceae > Taxus > Taxus wallichiana. The sequence goes on from CM031239.1 coordinate 216,892,250, forward strand.
AAAAAGTAAATATTTGTCGTAAGTGGTCCGGTAATGTTAAAATGTCAAAGTTTGGGTAATTAGAGAAGTAGGGTCTACATGATTAGGAATTAGAAATATTATATTGGTAATAAAGACAAGGAGTGAGGTCATAAATATTTTGTGTATTTTATTTGTAAAAATTCTAAAAATGTGGAACCCATGTAAAATGATAAGGTTTATCTTATCTTAACAGATAAGCTTACATGTACAGATAAGAGTTAAGGTATGGAATATGATTCGTCAGAGTGGATTTCTTATCCTATCTTAGAGATAAGATGGATAAGCCTGGAAGTTCTATAAATAGAGAGGCCACCCCCCTCATTTAACATAGAAGGAAGTAGTGAGAAATATTGTAGGAAGTGTGCGAAGGAAGCCATCAGTTTAAAGGTGTGTTGAAGAAGCCATTAAGAGGTGTAATTGTAAAGTTTCTCCCATAGTCTTGGTGAAAGTCAAGTGAAGTCAATAACACTTGAAGTACCTCATCCATGAGATTGTAACAATTTCATGTTAATATTATAATTTACTTTGACATTTCAGATTTTTCATCATTCCATCTTATCATAGTCGATGGTATTTTTGTGTTATGTTGTTGTTTTGTTTCCAGATTACATCCACCAAACTAAAGGTTGTGCATTAGTAAATAATCATAGCATGAGGAGTTCCCGGTGAAGAATTATCATAGTGCCAGATTGGTGATGACATTTTGGTTCCGTTGCCGGGACCATTCCTCATTGGTGGATTTTCTGGAGAGATATTCCCACTTAGTCAAAAATCAATTGGAGGGTAACCTTGTTTTTACTGTGCATAGTAGTTACCATGGTAAATTCATTTTTGCCATGAATAGTAGTTACCATGGTAAAGTCATTTTTGCTGGGAATAGTATTTCTTTGCAGAAAGTCACTTTTTACCGTGAATAGTATTTACCGCAGTAACTTCACTTTTTACTGTGAATAGTGTTTACCACAGTAAAGTCAGTTTTTACCGCAATAAGTCAAGTTTTACCATAGTTTACCGTGGTCATTTCTATTTTACTGTAGAAAGGTGTAAAGTCACTTTCTAGTATAGTGATTCCAATTATTTGTGCACATAAGTCTTGTTAATTGTACTTGTGGGTTGGTATTTCACGGTGGTTACTTTTGAAAATGGGAAAGATTCTTGTTTTTTCAGCTCAATCTAATGAAGATGCTTCTTCTTTCATTCAAGAGTTTAAATGATCTTGTATTTGTAATGGCCTTATAAGAAGGGAACAATGGATTGAATTTTTTCCTACCTTTTTGGATGGTTTAGCACTTAGGTGGTTTGAAACACTAGGTGATAATGTGAAAAATTCATGGGATTTATTAATTGAAAGTTTTCTTGAAGAATTTGGTGAAAAACAGAAATATGCAGATCTCATGATTGATATCACAAAGCTATCCCAAGGAGAGAAGGAGAAGATAAGGGATTATCATGCTCGTGTTCTAGAGCTAAGGAGGAAGCTCGATGCCTAAATCCGGAAGGAAGGATTAGCGGATGGGTTGATGAATGGCATGGATAATCTCCTCTGTAAGCACTTCATTCTTGGGATGAAGCCAGAGATCAGACAACGAGTAAAGTATGACCACCCACTACCATTGAACAAGCAAAGGAGATTGTAAGAAGGCGAAGAAAGCATGGAAGAGGAGCCCAAAGAAATTGTTGCTAAAGTAGAGCTTACACTAGCACCTTTGGTTCGAATCCACAACCACTCCCGGTGAGCACAAATATTTCTCCTAGTACATCTACTGAGTATGAAGATCTTTCAAAAATATGGGTCAGCTTAACTATTAATCTTCTTCAAGGAAAGGAATTTAGTTCTCAGGGAGGAGATAGAGGTCCAAAAAGAAATATTTCTGAAGTTGTTTGTTATGGTTGTTATAAAAAGGGTCATTATAAGTATAATTGTCCAGATAGAGCTTCTACATCTGGTAAAGGAGATAATGATAAAGGAAAAACACTGTGAATTCTTGTGATGTAGTAGATAAGAGCAGAAATAATGAAGTAGATGTGTTGGTAACAAAAGAAAGAAAGAAAAAGATAATCAAGATGGAAATGATCCTAAGAAGATGAAAGAAGAAACTAGTAAGAAACATAGGAGAAGAAAGTTGGGTGTGCAGGATTTTCTGATTTCACAAGGGCAAGGACCATACTCCATCTTGGAAGATCTATCCAAAAGGCTTGCAAATATTACATATGGTCAACTCTTGGCTATGTCTTCGAGAAGAGGTGGGAATTGCAAAGTGGACTCAATGCTTGACGAGGAAGGAGGTTGAGGTCCCTGTTTTGGAGGCAAAGGTGGATCCCTATGCTCCACAAGCTCGGGTATTATGTAATGGCATTTCAATTCATGATGTCTTAGTTGATGGAGGTGCTACAGATTAATGTAATGATCGAGTTTGTAATGAATATGTTGGGTTTAAAATTGATCGCCCTTCAACAGCTTATTGTAAGGTCATTAAATAAGGGAAAAACTAAACTAGAAGGTGTAGTTTCAAATGTGGCAATATCTCATTATGGGTGTTGTATGTGTGGTAGACTTTCAGTGATGAAAAATGGTACTGCTATGCACCCAATCTCTTGCACTGGGAAGACCATGGCTAAGGAGAGTTCATGCAAGAAACTACCTGGAATGAAGGTTTCATGACACTTGGACATGGTAGAGAGAGGGTGAAGATAAACGTGATGTTTCACTCGGAAATGCTTCATTCCTTTTAGAAAGCAGATAAGGTTAGGGTTAGGAGGAATACTGTAGAATGTCGAGATGATGTGCGCGTACCGTAGAGAAAGATCGGGTTATTTGCGGAGAACTCCTTTTTGTGCAGGAAGGACTACTGCAAATAAGAACACAAGACCACAAGATTTGATTAAACAATAAATGAGAAAGCGCCTTGGGCCAGGAAATGTAAAACTTCCTTTCGAAGGTGGTCGAGTTTCCTGCTAACGTGAATTAACACAAAAGCGTAAAATATCAATTAAATTGCTTGGTTTGAAGCTGGGTAGGGGAAAGGTTGTTTTCTGGTTTTGATCAAAGGAACCGATGTCGGTTACCTATAACCCGATGCGATTCTTGCGATAAGTCGATACCGGTGGGTTCTAGGATCTTACGGGCTGGTTGTGGTGTTTGTAATGGCTGGTTTTGGATAGTATTAGGAAATGGGATGGTTAGAAGCAAAAGAATGACAGTTAGAGGCAATGGTACGTTGGATAATGGATTCAGAAATGGATTTGGGAGGACTGTAATTCCAAAAGCATAAGAAATGTTATAATGGAGGACATGCAAGATGTAACTTACTGGTTTTTACGAAGGTGCAAGTTGATCTCCTTTCTTTGTAAACACGTCTAGTATTTTCACTCGTCTCTGCTTGGTCAAGTGAAGATGTGGACTCTGTTCTCGCTCATGATGCTCTCTGTTGATCGAAATCCTTTGGTGATCTCCAAAAATGAAATTCCGATCCGTTGTTTTGGTTTGGGAGCCCATTTGAGGAACCGATGGCGGTTTGCGTAACCGGCGGCGGTCGAGTAGAACCGGCATCGGTAAGGAAAAAGTAGGCTATTTTTAGTAAAATAGCCCACCTTCCCTACTTTTCTCCCGAGAGATCAGTTGCGGGCTTGGTCAAGTGGCTAGAAGGTCGGCTTTGGGTGCGAGTAAGGAGGCATTAGTTATGGATGTGAGTCTAGACCAAGTCATGGGTCTTAATTAGGTTAGTTTAGGGTTAGGGCTAGGTCATGATGAGGTGGCAAAGTGAGGTGGCGGGTAAGGTGATGTGGATTTATCAATTACAAGGTAATTAATAAATAATTGTGTAAAGTTTAGGTAATGAGGTTAGGTTGCGAAATGGGATGCGGGTCACAGGGGGTCGTGAGACACGAATTTGGTGTCTACATTAGCCCCTTATTGTCGTGTAGCTTGTTTTGTTAAAGCTGCGGATGACAATAATATGAAGTGGTTTCTCATGTTAAGGATATAGGTAATCCCCCTCAAATCTATCACCGATTGAGTGAACGGGAAATCAGGGATAGGGTTGATAAAGGGTACATGTTGTAGAGAGGATGGTAAGGTGGTGGGGTAGGTCCAAGGAAGCAGACGCATGTTGAAATGCAATAGTACGACTAGGGTACATGATTTGACTAGCAAACCAGCAATGTATAGGCAAAGGTCGATAGTTTATCCAAACAAGGGTGATATAATCACGGTATCAAGGCATAGGAAGTAGCTCGGGGTATATAACGGGTAAGGTACATGAGAGCGTTTAGGCATGTTCGGCGAAGTACCAAATGGTTGGTTTGGTTGAGATAAGCGTCACGGTCTAAGTCTAGGCAAAGTTGGTCGACGAGATCAAGTCGAGGACCCTAATCGTGCTAAAACACGAGCAGGTGAGCTCGATTGAACCAAAACTACCGGATGGATGGATAAAATAATGGTGTTGATTTGGGTAAGGTATGGAAGTGATACGGCCTTGGGTTGGGCCAAGTTGTTGGGTGGTGGCCTTGGTCGGGCCAAATAGGAGGGAGTGAGGCCTTGGGTCGGGCCAAATGGGTAGGTTGAGGCCTTGGGTCGGGCCGAATAGGTAGGTTGAGGCCTTGGGTCGGCCGAATAGGTAGGTGGAGGCCTTAGGTCGGGCCAATAGCGAGGTTGAGGCCTTGGGTCGGGCCAAATGGGTAGGTTGAGGCCTTGGGTCGGGCCGAATAGGTAGGTTGAGGCCTTGGGTCGGGCCGAATAGGTAGGTGGAGGCCTTAGGTCGGGCCGAATAGGTAGGTGGAGGCCTTGGGTCGGGCCAATTGGTAGGTTGAGGCCTTGGGTCGGGCCGAATAGGTAGGTGGAGGCCTTAGGTCGGGCCAAATAGGTAGGTGGAGGCCTTAGGTCGGGCCAAATAGGTAGGTTGAGGCCTTAGGTCGGGCCGAATAGGTAGGTTGAGGCCTTGGGTCGGGCAAATAGGTAGGTTGAGGCCTTAGGTCGGGCCGAATAGGTAGGTTGAGGCCTTAGGTCGGGCCGAATAGGTAGGGAGGCCTTGGGTCGGGCGGTGGTAGGTTGAGGCCTTGGGTCGGGCCGAATAGGTAGGTGGAGGCCTTAGGTCGGGCCAATTGGTAGGTTGAGGCCTTAGGTCGGGCCAAATAGGTAGGTGGAGGCCTTAGGTCGGGCCAATTGGTAGGTTGAGGCCTTAGGTCGGGTGGACCAGTGAACAAATGTTGTGCAGCAAAGGTGGATAGAGGCGATATTGGTGAAAAAGAGGCAAGGAGAAAATAAGGGCAAAGAATGGGGTGAAAGTTGGGTATCAAACCGATGTCGATTCTGCGTGACCGATATCGGTTAAGGGACCGATACCGGTTTCTTAGGGCAAAAAGAAACCGACATCGGTTAAGGTCGAAAAACCTATAAAAAGAAAAATACGGCCTGTCATTGTCACTTTTGTTATTTGCAATCCAAATTGACTTGTCTGACGTGGAGAGTTGATTTGGAGGGTATTGAGTGAGGTGGAGCTATTTGATTGGCGGAGAGAGTTGATAGTGGGCCCGAATAGTGAGAGAGGCGGCGAGGTGATTGGCGGGGACCCCGGATCGGGATTGGAGCCATGGCACGAGCGGAGAGGAGGCTGGAGGGGCTGGACCAGTGGACCGCCACCACCCATCCCACCACGACGACGTGTCGTCGTACCGGTAGGTTCTAAACTCTTTATTTTATGCATTTGGTTGTATTAAGTGAGATTGGGGGTTTGGGTAGGAATTTAGTTGTTTTAGGAAATGAGGAGTAAAATAGACGTAATTTGAAAAAGAGAGAGGGTAGATAGGTAAGATAGGGTAAGGCGGCTAGGTGTGTAAAATTTGGGGGTGTTTGGGTGGGTAGATGGGTAAAAATAGGTGAAAAATGGTTTTGGGGGCGCGCGGGGGTTCGGCTCGGGCAGGAGACAGTGACCGATGTCGGTCACTAGGCGACCGGCATCGGTCGAAAAAAGATGGTAAGGTTGTGTTTGGGGGAAACCGGTGTCGGTCGCGCATCGGCCGGTATCGGTGGGGTTGGGATGGGTGGGGGATTGTTGTGGGTTGGGTGGTTGAGTGGGTGGGTTGGGTTGGGTTGGTTTAGGGTGTGGGTTGGGTTGGGTTGGTTTAGGGTGTGGGTTGGGGGGTTGGGGGTTGGGTTTGGGTTTGGGGGTTGGGGTTGGGTGGGTTGGGTTGGTTGGGTGGGTGGGTTGGGTGAGTTGGGTGGTTGGGTTGGGTTGGGTTGGTTAGGGTTGGGTTGGTTGAGTTGGGTGGGTTGGGTTGGGTTGGTGGGGGTGGGTTGAGTTGGGTGGGTTGGGTTGAGTTGGTTGGGGTGGGTTGAGTTGGTTGTGTAGGGTTTAGGGTTTAGGGTCTAGGTTTTTGTGGGTTGGGTGGGTTGGGTTGGGTTGGGGTTGGGTTGGGTGTGGGTTGGGGTGGGTTGAGTTAGTTGTGTAGGGTTTAGGGTTTAGGGGGTTAGGTTTTTTGTGGGTTGGGTGGGTGGGTGGGTTGGGTGGGTTGGGTTGGGTTAGGGTTTGGGGTGGGTTGGGTTGGGTTGGTTTAGGGGTGGGTTGGGTTGGGTTGGGTAGGGTTTTGTGGGTTGGGTGGTTGAGTGGGTGGGTTGGGTTGAGTTGGTTGGGGTGGAGAAGGGTGAGGTGTGGGGTTAGATTTTGGGTGTTACAAAAGGGGGTTTAGATGGTAAAGTAGATGTTATAATAAAGAGTGGGTCTAAGAATGTGGGTTGGTTTTGCAGGCACGTCAGCAGTTGACGATGCGTGATAGGATGCCTCCACTATTGAGTCGGATGAGGCCACACATATCTGCGGCGCATTGGGCCATCATGCGCGAGGTGGGACTCGGCGGGGTCAGTACGAGCGATAGAGAGAGATCACGGTCGATGGTCGCCCTCATCGAGAGATGGGATCGGCGGCCAATGTGTTCCATCTCCCGGCCAGGAGATGGCCGTCACATTAGAGGATGTGTATCGCATCCTGCAGCTCTACCGATCGAGGAGAGGCCGTTTTCAGTGTAGGTCGAAGCTGCCATGGATAGCATACTGCAGGTTTTTGGGGATGCAGCCGCGCTTCTTACGTATCATAGCGCGAGCATTGGATATGGTGATATGTACCGCGCACACAGACATGAGACACGGCTTGCCGTGTTGATGATGATAGGGATCACCTGCTTCGCCCTCCCGGATTCAGAGGGAGGCCGCTTCCCACGGGCATTGATGGGGGTGCTGCTGGAGATGGTGGAGGAGCACACCTGTTTTGCATGGGCACCAGTGTATACAGTGTAATTATCTGAGGAGTTATGGGGCTATCGCCGGAGGAGGCGATTTGGTATTTGTTCTACATTTTTGTTGCACTGTTGGGCATACGAGCACATCGTATGCATCAGGCCAGTAGGGCTACCCCAGCAGCCAGGGCCACAGGTCGTATACCGATATGGCTTTCAGAGGTGGTTGGGGGTCGTGGGCCACCACGGCGGTTGTTGCAGTCGGGATGTGGTCTATTATAGACACTTGCTAGAGGGCCTTACGGCGGTGAGACATTGTATGGAGACCCTACGAGAGGTCACCGGCTGGCGAGAGGAGCCGCGTACAGTGCGCTGATCCAGTATACATTACGGATAGCGGGGCGGAGGCCGGAGAGAAATGGCGGATACCCCTAGAGAGAGTACGCGAGGCGAGATGGGGCTGCGGCAGGGCGAGCCACCTCCCTTCCCTCGGTACTGGGAGGGATGATGTAGAGGCCCCCTTGCCGGCGCCACGGCCTTAGGATCAGGCCCAGGTAGCGGAGAGACCAGCGGTGAGGTGTGGATGATGCGGGTGCACGGGAGCATACGAGGGTATGGTGGGTTTAAGGCGAGAGAGCGGCGAGATAGTACCGCTGCGCGGCTAGACTTAGGCTGCTGCGATTCTGGCGAGAGAGATCAGCTCGGGGCGAGTGCAGCTATTACGAGAGACGATTGCAGGCTGCTGCACGAGCACGAATAGGGGTCTTACAGGGGCAGCTAGCCGAGCTCGGAAGTACGAGCACGGCGGCACCCACCAGCGACGGCCACGGCCACAGTGCGAGTACGAGTACGGCGGCAGCCGTGTACCGGCCACCACGGCCCAGATACCACCACGGCCACGCCCAAAGTGCGAGTACAGGCACGGCGGCACCACCAGCGGCACCACAGCCACGAGTGCGAGTACGAGCTCGGGGTATTGGTGTTAGGTGCCAGGGGACCAGCCCCAGTTCCTTGATGGCGCGAGATCGCTATATGGAGGTGAGAGCAGAGGCCCGATATTATCAGGATATTCTTGATAGTACCGGAGTCGAGTATCAGGCATATGCAGCTCATAGAGCCAGAGACCTCGCACAGCCAGAGATCTCAGGGAGGAGCAGCCACGGTGGCGTGTCCGTGACGAGGCGGAGGCGAGGCACCACGAGGACCAGCGGGGAGAGGTGCCGAGGGCGGTGGGGAGAGCTGATAGATCCCGACATGGTTTTGTATAGGGACATGGGCACCGGTCTGCGAACCGGTTGTATTGATAGAGGCCTGCGTGCCTACACTTATTCATTGTTTTGATTCATTTATTTATTATATACCGGCCTGCGAGCCGAGTACGGGTTGTATATTTGATACCGGCTGCGAGCGAGTATATTTTGATATGAGAGACCGGCTGCGAGCGAGTCGAGATTTTGGTAGGTATTGCGGCTGCGTGCGGCTTTGGTATTGTATGAGATCACAGAGGCCCCGATGTAGGGCACATTGTATTTTTGAAAATTTGTATATATATAGAGACGATGTTTTGATCCACATGCAGTGTTCAAAATGTGTTGAAATATGTGGTTAATGGCTGGTAATAGATAGAATGTGTGATGAGTTTAATTGACATGTTGATAGATGGATGATGCTGATGTTTTTGTTTGTTTGTACGTATATATGAATGTCAGGTTATGTGATGAATTGGTGGTTTTGTGACATTGTGATATATGTAACTGATGAGTTGGATCCAAATGATGTATAGATTGATAGTTTCTTGATATCCGTAGTTGATGGTTTGTGTATTTGTGTAAAATAAATGATATTTAATGAAAATGTAATGTTATATGTGGTGGATGAACAAAATGTGGTAAATTGTGTGGTTTATGCAGGAAAAGAGGCGGGCGCGACAAAAATTTAGGTGAGAAATGAAGAAAAGAACGTTGTTGAGAAAAGATAGGTGTGTAACCGATATCGGTTAAGGAACCGATATCGGTATCTAATAGACCGATATCGGTTAAGTAACCGATACCGGTTATTTAGGTATGAGCTTTTCTAAAAATAGAAAAGCTAGGGTGGCAACTTAAGTTTTAATTTTAGAGCCATGCAAGAGGTTAAATACGTGACGCGCGCTTTTTGGCGAGCAGGTATTTGCATGAGAGATTTGGGTGAGAAGGAGAAAAGAGACAAGGAAAGTAAATGTGATCCGAGGTTCAGAAGGCAGAAAGACAAAGTTGAAAAGGGTGGTGATCATGGCAGAACGAGGAGAAGCATCCAGCAGGCAAGGACATGAGGGAAGACAAGGGCCACCTCAAGCTGCTGCAACCCAAGAGGTATTGTTTTGTTTGTGATTTGACTACTGCATGTTTCGTGAATAAGATGGGGGAGAGTAGGTGGGTAGATATGAGAAAGAAAACATGATGACAAGGGTTGCAGGTGAGGTAAATGTTATAGGGTAGGCAATCAGGGGTCTCAGGTATGTTTGTATATATAAAAAGGAATAAACGAGCAAATTATTGTCGTAGGTGGTTGTTTTTAGGGAAGGTGTATAAAATTGACAGTGGCCGGTAGCGGTTAGGGAGAACGGTATCGGTTATTCAACCGATATCGGTTATGTATAACCGGTACCGGTTACTGGAGAAATTTCCAGAATGTTTGAAAAAAACCTAATGGATTGAATGGTTGTTTGTTGTTTTGGTGTATGCAGGCAGAGGCAGGGTTGAGGATGAATGATAGTGTGCCAGCGCTGTTGTCGCGAATCCGAGCGGATGTAACACCAGCGGAATGGACATTGATAAATCGTTTGGGGTTAAGTGGAATCCGTTATTATTCACGAATCGCACGTAACCATGGTATGTTACAGGCGTTGATTGAGAGATGGAATCCCGAGACAAATACCTTCTATCTGCCAACAGGTGAAATGACAGTAACATTGGAAGATGTGTTTCGTATATTGAGACTCCCTATTACAGGAGAACCAGTATATCAGGCACTACCTAGCGCGGGGCGGGCAGCGATAACAGAAGTGTTTGGTCCATATGCACGGGACTTAACACAGCGAGGTTTGTCATTCACATATGGGGTAATGTATGCAGCACACCCTGAGGAGACAAGGTTAGCAGTGATTTTAATGATAGCGGTAGGGTATTATGCGTTACCGAGGGCAGAAGGGGGAAGATTTCCAAAGGCATTGATGGGTGTTATTTGGGAGATGATAGAAAGGAACGTGACTTTTGCATGGGCACCTGCATATTTGGCGGAGCTATACAGGGGTTTATGGGCTTGTAGGCGAAATCACAGGACAACGTTGGATTGCTCATACTTATTACACTGTTGGGCCTATGAGCACATTGTTTGTGTGCGACCAATAGGCCGATCCATCCAGGCAGGAGAGACCGGAGTACAGAGGTTGGGATTCCGACGATGGGTCCAGACAGAACAAGAGGCAAGATCTCAGGCCGTGCCGGGTGACATTGAGTATTACAGGCAGGTATGGGAGAGGTTGACGGTTGCGGATATCTGTTGGAGGCCCTACGGGAACTATATGGTAACCGAGAACATAGCTGAGGAGTTGAGAGGTGTAGAGCGATTGAGGTGGATCGCGGGGCACAGGCCAGGTGAATATGAGAGGATTCCTATAGATCGCGTGCGGCGACAATTTGGATTTGTGCAGGACATACCACAGGCTTATAGACCATATATGAGGATCGATGCCGAGGCAGCATTCTCACCACCCCGGCCAACACCTCCAGAAGGGCCCGAGGAGATAGCTGCCGATCGCAGTGTAATGGATGCAGGAATGACAGAGGCCTATAGGTTATGGTGGGTAGCAGAGTTGCGAGGTGTACGCGATCGCCCTGACATAGCTGTGATTACAGCAGAGAGGGATCGGCTGCAGCGTTTGGTTCAGCAGCTCCAAACGCAGGTGAATGAGACAAGAAGATTGTTAGTGGTTGCGGAGTCACGAGCAGCGAGACTAGAGGCTGGAGTTCTCCATGCGAGAGGGCGTATTCATATGTTACAGGAGAGATTGGCGAGATCGGTGGCGGTACCAATAGCCGCGGTACCTTTGAGACAGAGAGGCACGGCGAGAGGGTCGGCGATCACGATCATCACCTAGGTCGGGATGAGGCGTGAGGGTCTAAATAAATGTTAGCAAGGTATGAGGATAAATAAAGTACCGACACTGCGTGTCGATGATATAGAAGATGTATTTTTTTAACATCTAAATAAAACGAGATATGTATGTTGATTTGCGTTATAATAATAAGAATGTTGTCGTTTTGACTTTCGGTGTTTTGAAAAAGGATCAAAGAGGAATGTGATTAAATAGAAATACACCAAAATATTTATATTTACCACACATGATAGGTTATGGTAGGGGATGGTCGAGCTAACCTTGGGAGACCCCATGTCTCCGAAGTGCTGCCTACATAGCCCATTGCACAAAGCAAGGAAGGGCCTCAGACCGATGTAGTTCTCCCTTAGGATCAGGGAGGGGTGAATTTAGGCAATTTGGTATGGTTTAGGCAATTTGTCGTTTGGTAAAAATTTGATGTTGGTAGGGTAATGTTGTTGGTGCTGGTAGGATAATGTTGTTGGTGTAGGTATAGGTAAAGCAAAGGTTAGCATACCCAAGTAGTAGGGAATAGTGTCCTGATTAAGATCAACACACAATTCTAGATGCGAGGCAAAGTGGAAAGAGTGCTCCGTAGGTGAGAAGAGCTAAACAAACCACACAACGTAGAACGAGCCTGAAGCCCTAAATGCCGTGCATAGACGAGAAGTCCATAGTTGAAAAGAGTTGTATGATCACAATATATCAGGTGTACGTTACGTCCCTTGAATTGAAACAAATGGTGAGATGAGGTGGATGATATAGTGGAGGCTCAAAGAACTTGTTACAACGAAGAGAACCTATCCTAAATAGACAAGTCCATGACCCAAAAAGTTCTTTTGAATGAGGCTTTTATTTTATTGAATATAGGCGATCGATGCGGGAAGTCTCTGAGGATATTGATTGTTTTATTCTTGAGGTCTTCACGAAGGCTGATCAATGCGAGAAGCTTCGATAAAGGCTGATTTGTGTATAAAGCTGTCCTTAGGGGAGCGATCTATTTATAGTATGAGAGATGATTTTAGTGCATAGCTGTCCTTGAGGAGCGATCTATTTATAGTAGCTGCAATAGTTTGGCATATAGCTGTCCTTCGAGGGAGCAGTCTATATTTAATTTTAGATGACTAGATGTTCTTTTGGCGTGAAGCATCTAGTTTAGTAGGAAGTTTGACTCAAGAAAATCCCATAAGAATACGGCTTATTTTAATACTTTGAAGTCATGGACTAGACTAAAAAAGGGGAAGGCATTATCAAGGGGAGGTGCGAAGTGATTTCGATTTTATTTAGAGATATAGAAAACAAAGTGTATGTAGTGGTAAATGAGCTCAAGGGACGAGCAGTAGGTAGATAAGAAGTGATATAACACTAGATTCAACAGTAGAATGGGCGAAGATGTAAGGCATTAAGGGGTTAGAGCTCGGAGTTTACCATTAAGCGAAGCTAAGCGATAAGTGCACGATCCATAGGTGTGAGTGATTATATAAGGCCCAATCAATTGGGAGCAAATTTTCCACGTTTGCTCTTTTCTAGTTTGGTGACATGTTGATTCTCTTTGAGGACAAGATCACCAACCTTAAAAAATACGCTCATGAAGTCGCTTATCATAAGCACGCTTGATGCGTTTTGATAAATTTGAAGGTGATCGAGAGGTGTAAGGCGGCGTTCGTCAAGAAGCTCAATTGGGCTAACCGCTCTTGGCGGAAATCATCGTTGGTGAGAATATCTGAAGAGATATTCTAAGGGAGGGTATTTGTATTTGAGAGGCAAAACAGCCTCGGTACCGTATACCAAAGAAAAGGTGTGGCATTAGTAGAGTACGAATGCTGAAGTACGATAAGCCCAAAGGGCAAAGGGAATGTGATCGTGCCAATTTCTTCCAGATTCATTGACAACTTTCATGAGGATTTTGGTTAGAGTTTTATTAGAAGATTCAGCCTGACCATTGGCCTGCGGATAGTAAGGCGATGAGAAACTAAGTTTGATACCAAAGTTGTCACAAAGGTCTTGTAACAACTTGTTTTTAAAAGATTTACCATTATCTGTTATTAGGCGATGAGGAATACCAAAACGACAGATAATGTGATGGTTAATGAATTCGACAATTTTTTCTTTTTTGATTGAAATGAGTGGGATGGCCTCCACCCATTTTGTGTAATATTCGGTCACTGTGATTATCCAACGGTGACGTTGTGAAGAAGGTCGGGTGAATCTCACCAATAAGGTCTAAACCCCATTGTGAGAAAGGCCAAAGATCACGGCGACTTGTAGCGGGTGGCTAGGAGTATGTTGAAGATTGGCATGTTGTTGACACATGACACGGCGCTTAACATATTAAGTAGCGATCGTTATTGAGTAGGCCAATAATAACCTAGGCGAAGGATTCGTTTAGCCACGGCAAGGCCACTAAAATGTCCACCACAAATCCCATCGTGTACTTGTTGGATGGTATGAGTGGCCTCAGCGTTGGTCAGACAGCGAAGGAGGATGCCATCAAAGCCACGTTTATAGAGGAGTCCTCCCATGACAACATAACGCGAAACACTTTTGAGAAAAGCACGTTTTCCGTTACTAGTAAGGTCAGGTGGGAGAACCGAGATTGTAAGGTAGTCGTGAAATTGGTGGTACCAAGTATCCTGCGAATTAGTAGACACAGTATTTATCATGCAAACTACCGGGGTTGAATAGGATGGTGCAAAAAAGTTCTTTGGACCAACGAATAATTCAGAGTCAGTTGGTGCGGCGGGAATCTGCGAGGCTAAGCAAGCCATAGTATCTGCAAATTTGTTAGTGGAGCGGGGAATGGTTTGGATAGAATAGTGAGTAAATAAGGTTAGAAGTGATTCCACGTGGTGTTTGTACTTCTGAAGTTCCTCGTTTTTACATTGGTAGATGCCCATAACTTGATTGACTACCAATTGAGAGTCACCAAAGATATTGATAGATTTAATGCCTAAGTGTATCATGACTTGGAGACCCGAGAACAAGGGCCTCGTATTCATTTGTATTATTAGTGCGGGAAATCAAGCGGAATGAAAGAGGCATAGGTTCAGCGTCAAGAGGATGAGAACAACGCCGGCTCCTCGCCTTGTGGCCGGCACTTAGATCCATCGAAGAAGAGGGTCATTTGATACGACTCTTCTCGAGCGAAAGAGTGGCGATGAGTTCGTCGGGAAGGTAAAATTGGTAAATTGTTCCCGAGGTAGAGGGCCTCCGCAAGTTGAGTGCAAGAGTTTGTCCTTTGATTGATTTACTGTTGTATAAACTCAAGGTCAAGGTCGGCGAGGAGCATGAGCCATCGAGCGATGCGTTGGTTTAGGTGTGGTTTGGCGTACATATAATGAATGGGAGTCTGTGTTGGTGATGGCGAAAGTTTTGTGATTTAGGAGGTAATGTCGGAGTTTGGTGGCGGCGAATGAATGATAGGGCTAGGCACAATTTTTCTACATGTGTATACCTAGTCTCGTAATCCACGAGTCGACTTATATAATAAGCGGCCTGCTCTCGGCGTGCCGAGTCTCGATGTGCGAGCATAGCTCCTATAGCATGGTCAGTGGCGGAAAGATAAAGGTAGAAAGGGCGGTCGTCCTGGGGTGGGATAAGCACGGGTGGCTGCAAGAGATACGTTTTGAGAGCTTCGAAGGCTTGGTGACACTCCTCACTCCATTGAAAGGCAACGTCCTTTTTTAGAAGGTGATGAAAAGGGTGACATCGATCGAGAGTTGGGAGATGAAACGCCGGATGGATTGAAGTTTACCCTGCAAACTACGTAATTGTTTGAGGTTTTGGGTGGGGGCATTTCTAGGATAGCTTTTACTTTAGATGGATCGACCTCAATGCCCGCATGAAAGAGGCGATAAAGCCAAGAAGTTTTCCCGAAAGAACACAAAGACACATTTCTTCGGTTGAAGGCGACGAGAATATTATAGCAGAGCGATCAAAAATAATGGTTAAAACATCGAGATGTTCACTACGATGTTTAGACTTGCGAGAAGATCGTCGACATAGTCTTGAGGATAGTGTGCATAATGTCATGAAAAATGTAGGTCATAGCCCGCTGATAGGTAGCACCAGCATTCTTAAGGCCAAATGGCATGACACGATAACAGAAGGTTCCCCACGGAGTTATGAAGGCAGTTTTGTGTTGATCGGCGGGGGCGACCAAAATTTGGTTGTATCTGAAAAGCCATCCATGAGAGAAAGCATTTCATGGCCCCGCGAGTGAGATCAACAAGTTGATCAATACTTGGGAGGAAGTCATCCTTGGGGCAAGCAAGGTTAAGATCCCGGAAATCCGTGCATATCGAAGTCCCCTGTCGCTTTAGTGATAGTGCGATGTTAGAAATCCATTGAGGATAGTCAATAGGCAAGATGAAGGAAGCAGAAAGGAGTCGTTGGAGCTCCTCTTTGACCAAGAGAGCAATGCGTGGATGCATTTTCTCAATTTTGTTTGGATTTGGTTTGGAATCGGGGTTTAGGGTGATGTTATGGATGGCAATGGTAGGATCAATTCCTGGCATGTCAGCGTAAGACCATGCGAAAGCTTGGTTGCGAGCACGGAGAAAGGTAGAAAAGGCGGCTTGTTCTGATGTGTTAAGGGATTGTCCAATCTTCACTATGTGAGGATCTTCCTCCGTGTGGATGTTGATTTCTATAGTAGATTCGTTCAGCATAGTTTGGGTTTCAGATGGTAAGGCGCGTTGAATATAAGAATCATCCGCGCCCAGGTAAGTGAGGATGGAGTCGTCATCCTGGCATTCAACAACATTAATCAAAGGTGAATCCTCTTTGATCATGTCTGGATACAGAAGGGGAAGAGAAGATGGGTCCTCATTATCGCGTTGATAAGTGAGAGGACCTATGAAGATAGCATTTATGAAAAAAAAAAAAGTTAGGAGGGATAGATTCAGGGTCCATCGATTCTGTGGGTGATGATGGCAAAGTGGGTGATGATGGTTCGGTAGGGGCAGCGTCTTCCTCTTCGGAGGATACGGTGACAGGAGGTGTCTCTTGTGTAGGTGTTTCGGAAAAACCGAGACCACTGCGATCATTATGTTTGCGTGTGGTCACGGGAATGAGTGTATGTCGGCCTTGTTCGTAAAGGCCAAAACCAAAGCCTTTCCACGCACAGCGAGTCAAGAAGGTGAGGGCGAAACGACGATTTGTCAAGTATTGAAAATCGGATTGGAAGGGAACCACACCAAGAGGAGGTTCAGGGGTAATGGAGGATGCGTCAACACCCCCATACGTTAGGTTAGTGCGGCAATGGGGTGGTCCGTAAGAGATTACCTCCCCCACGCGACGGTCGTAGGTGGGATGCGCATGTAATTGTCCGTACTCCTGCGGGGTAGGGAAAGAACTAACGTTATATAGGCGGTACTCCCCCAGCGTGAGGCGATGAAAAACATCTACTAAGGGGTCGGAGGTTGGGATGTTAGCTGCGGGAAGAGAAGTGGTTTGTGCGACGGTGGTTTCATCAGTTGAAGGCGTAGGTGCAGTTGAGGTGGATGGTTGAGGTACATTTGAAGAGGATGGTTGGGTTGAATGTATGGGTGTCTTAATTGGTATAAGCACATCGTTTGGGCGGTATAACATATTGCAAGTTTTGAAGGGGGGAGGATCAGCTTTTACAGTGTAGGACTTCCCCTCGTACTCAAATTTTATGCATCGATGTAATGTTGAGGGAACGCATCCCATGGCTCGGATCGAGGGCGACCCAGCAATATATTATATTGGAACTCTCCTTGAGGACATAGAAGAGTTCGGGTAAAGTACGTGGGCCTACGCGAATGTTGAGGATCACGGTGCCTAAGGTAGAAGTAATAGCGTCATTGAATGATCGCAACATGATGGGGTTGCACATGCGACTAGAAGGGATGTTCATTTGTTGGAAGGCTTTTGAAGAGATGATGTTTAGGCTAGCGCCCCGTCAATCATAACCCGGCGTACTCGAATGTCTCGGACGTAAGCGGAAATGAAAAAGGCGAGGGTCGGGGTCTTACGCACCAAAGTCGATAATTTCATCTTAGAAACTAAGCTGCAGCGGCTTGTTGTTTTGAGGCGAAGTGGTGGGGAGATGGATTGTTTGGTGAGAGAGGCAGCGTGATTGGGTGTTAGAATGGAGGCACGGGCGGGGTTTCGTTGGGTAAAACCTCTATCCCTTGAAGGATCTCAACGAGAGCTTGTCGATGAGATTGAGAAGTCGAATGAGATCATATAGTGTCATTTTACGGGTGATTGATGAAGCTGTTTGATCATGGTTCGGTGGGCAACTCCATTAGAGGCGGGATAGGCGGGTCGCGAATAACCACTTTAGGTGGTGGTGTAATGTCGGGATGGTTGAAGGAGAAAGAGATGCCGCGAGTGTGTTTTCTTTCGCTTTCCCATTGTTTTTCTGTCCTCGAGTAGCGACACTAATCATATTAATCTCGTAGATCTTGAGATGAGGAAGATGGTTGGGATAATTCATGGTCTTGAGAGGTGGGGTTGTAATAATGATAGATCTTGGTGAGGCGGGGATAGATGATATAGTAGAGGAATTGGCTAGAGGTCTCTCCCTTCGTAAGTTGTCTTTCTTAATCTTTCTATCGGGAGAGGTGTGGCGAAGGATGGTTTTAGAGCTTTGCATCCCTCCACATCATGTCTGGTGTGCGGTGATAGCGCAGATTTTAGACTCATCGTAACCCATAGGTCGGGGTTTAGGCGGGTCATAAGGTCTAAGTGGAGGTAGGGAAATGGTCGCATTCTCCACCAACATAGCAAGGATTTTGGCGTAAGATCCTTTGAGGGTCAAAATCGGATGAGGGTATTGGTTGTGCGGGTTTTGGTAATGTTTGGGCGTGGTTGGTTCGTACAGGTGGTGGTTTAGCCGAGGGGTGCTGACACATGTTTTTCACTAAACGTGGTTTCTTGGACACAGAAGTTACGTTCGGCTGGTTAGATGATGAGGCTACAGATGGCGTGGTAGCGGGAAACAACCACGGAGAAAGGGGAGTGACAGAAAATAAATCCTTTGATGATGGGATTGGTTTAGGGTTGATAGGTGGACCGGATACGCGGGGTAACGATGTTGTGATACCCTTTGATCTCTGTATAGGTGTAGAAGGCGTAGGTCGTTTTGCAGAAAACAAAGGAGGTATGATATATTGGTGTAATGTGGAGGGATGAGGTCCCAATATGGAAGGTGGGTGTGACGATGAGGGTTTTAATTGTGATAGAGACCCGGATTGCGTTCGTCTCTAGGTGGCGGAGCGGTTTATTTTGGATAGATCGAGTCGCTTAGGCGGGTGTGTTAGGCCCGGGCATTGGTGAGGTCCCAAGCGTAGGGGAAGATCTGGTTAAGTTGATAGAAGTGGACGGGGCATTTGGTAGAGGTGAGGGGGGTGAAGGTGAGAACAGGGGCATTTTAAGCTTCTGTAAGCACTTCGGGTAGATGGTGGAGACATCAGGATCAGTCATTTGCATTTGAGTAGAAAATGGGTACTCAAGCGTTCCCATAGGGCTGTCATCTTACGTGGAATGGCAGTCTCAGTGTGATTTGTAATTTTGAGTACGGAAGAAAGGTGGGTTGTAATTCCAGTCCATTGTGGGTGTGACACGGGGGTAGATGAGGCCTTTGTATCAATAGATGTTAAGAGGTCAACCGGTCGTTGAAAAGATTTAGGTGATGAGGGACTAATAGGTAGGAGGGCGTGTTCGAGGAGATCTATCATGTTAAAAGAATGTGGTGATGTTAGTGTAAGAGATTTCTCGTCTAAGGATGTCAAAAGGAGTGGTGAGCCTTCCTCTTGTGTAGCAAGAAGTGGTAGAAGGAGGCGTGGGAAATAGATAAATTAGATAACATCCGCTCGCGATCTTGTAGGGATGTGGTGTAAGAAGACTCATTGATGGGAAGGAAGCCAGGCGATTAACTCTTCTATGGGTAAAGGAAGCGATTTGCTTTGGCTTGATGGTGGTAAAGGAGGTTCGGGCTCTGTGTTAGTGAAAGGCTTGATTCAAAATTTTCTCGATAGAGGCTTTTGGTGGGTATCGAATCTGCATGGATCTCATGAACACTCTCCTCGGCTAAGATATCCTGGTTGACGTTACTGTTGGACGAGTGATTCGGGAATGGCTTGTTGAAAATTTTCAAATTTCGGTTAGCAGGGGCGTTAGGATTATCGAGGGCTATATCCCCCGCATCAACCATTTCCTGCACTATGTTTTTCAACATCTTGCAGTTTTCATGACTGTGTCCCTTCACGCGGTGGAAGTTACAAAAGTCATTTTCTTTGTACCAGGAAGGTATGGCGCGAGTGGAATCAAACCCGGAATGAGGTTTAACAGGAGGTAAGGTAATGGCTCCTGCTTTGAGCAATTTCTCCAATATCACACCATATGTTTCTCCCAAGGGAGTGTAGTTGATGGGCTCGGCTTTGTATTTATAAGTGGTTTTTGGTGGAGTATTGGACGGTGGTTGGGATTTGACCATCACCGCGTGGACAGCTCCTTTTGATTTAGAAGAGGTGGACGCGTGAGGAGTGGTGGTATTTGGTTTATTGGTAGAATCAGGAGTTCGGAAAGTGGAGTTCTTGTGCGCTTGTGACCGCATGATTTCTCTTCCTCTAAGGCTCGAATTTCTAATTTTCGAGCCATAGTAAAACCTCGTCGAATGTACGGAAAGTTTGGATTTGGAGGGTAGGGGAGATGTGCTTAGCGCAGGCCGCGTAAAGAGTTCGATAAGTTCGGTTTGAGGCAAGGCATCGTAAGTTGGTTGATAAGGCCCGCCATCGTCCAGCGAAATCTGCGATAGATTCGTCCTCAAATTGTCGGATGGCATAAAGGTCGGTGATAGATACTTTCTTAGCAATGTTAATGGAGAAATGATCCAAGAAAGATTGGGCTAGTTGGTTAAAAGAGAAGATCGAGTCTTTGGGTTAAAAAGCCTTGTACCACTCAGGCGGGTCTGATAAGGACATAGGGAAGGTGCGGAGTAATATGAGGCGTCATTATGGGCAATCAAATAACAAGCATGTCTAAATGATCGCAAGTGTTGTTGAGGATCCTCTTTACTATTAAAACGAGTAAATTTCGGCAACTCCCATTGAGGAGGATATGAATGAAGGGGGACAGAAGGGTGAATGGGCTCGACAAACTTGTTCGTATGTCAGCGCTACGACTTCCGAAACCGAAGCCTCAAATTTTGCATTTTGTCCATCATTTGTTTGATGAAATCGGTGGTTGGATGAGATGATGGTGCACGAGAATAGGGATGTCCCATATAAGGTGTTGAGGTTCTTTGGATACGTGTATGGGAATGAAAAGGTAGGCGGAGCTTGAGAAGGAAAGCTCGTGTGGATAGGTGGCGAGAGAGAGCAAGTCATGAATGGAGCGATCTGCAAAAAAGAGATGAGGTAGGGGCGGTTGGTGGTAGCGATACGTGGGGTCAAGATTAACAAAAGGAAAGCTAATCGGGGTCGTATGAACCTCTGCATTTGTCGGATTGGGAGGCGGGGCTAGAGATGCGAGGAAGCAAGGCGGTATTATCGGGAGGAGTGGGAGCTAAATGAGCAGCTATGCTTGATAGGCATACCTGAGGGCTGACCATCGGGTGTACGGTCAGGGGTATGAGACAAATAGTATTGTACAGCGCTGGAATTAGCATCCAGAAACTTGGCAAAGTCCTTATCTCCCACAGGAATTTTTGGAACCTCACTGGTATCAGTAGGATTCCCCATAGAAGGTGAAAGGGTGATTCGGGCAAAAGAAAGCAGAGCAAGCGTGTGAAACCATGGCGGCGGCTTGTTTTGAGTGATAACAACCATGGACAGTTCACGGTAAAGTTTCAATCTATCAAGAACAAAAACAACCCCGAGAATGATGAATTTGGCAAGTTCTTTGGTTTGTCGGTGATGGAGAGCGATGGCGATATCGGTTTACTAACGTTGTTCGGTCACGGGGAAGCGGCGTCGGTCCCTTAACCGATGCGGTGTCAAAAATCTAGGATAAGAAGATACAAAGGGCTGCTAATTTGATTTTTAGCAGCGTTGAGTATATTTATCAACTTATTGATCACAAAAAAAGGCAGTATGACAGAGAAAGCGAGACAGCAAACAAGCAAGATGCACACGCAAATCCAGAGATTAACCTTAGGGTTAATTTTAATTATTGTGGGCTTATGCCTTTAGGCGTAGAATGATGTCGAGAATCCTAAACAAGAGACTTAGGGGAAATGTCAAGTTGTTTTGGCTTATAAGGTTACCTCAATCGGGCGGAGGAATACGCGGGAAAAAGGGGGATGTTTGGTGTTGTGTTAATTGTGAAGTGATTCGGTATGTGTTGTGCAGTGAATGTAAGATTAATTTCCTGTCAATACCGTGGATATCACCCCCACGTGTACGACCTGTTACTTAATCTATGTTCACTAGAATTGAAAAACAACAGGCAGGAATGCAATGCATGTGTTTTAAAACCCAAATCGAAAGTGATATTCGATGAAGCAAAAGAGATGACTTTTACTAATGCAAGATGCAAAAACAAAGCAAGTTCTTTTACCAGAATAATAAAATACCTTGTGAATATCTCTAGAAGAAGAAAACAGCAAGTATGCTCCCTATATGAAAGCAAGCAAGAAATAAAGATAAACCCAAAATGGGTCCCACCGGGCGTGCCAAAATGTTTCACTCGGAAATGCTTCGTTCCTTTTAGAAACAGATAAGGTTAGGGTTAGGAGGAATACCTGTAGAATGTCGAGATGATGTGCGCGTACCGTAGAGAAAGATCAGGTTGACTGCGGAGAACTCCTTTTTATGCAGGAAGGACTACTGCGAAATAAGAACACAAGACCACAAGATTTGATTAAACAATAAATGAGGAAAGCGCCTTGGGCCGGGAAATGTAAAACTTCCTTTCGAAGGTGGTGGTTTCCTGCTGCGTGAATTAACACAAAAAGACTGTAAAATATCAATTAAATTGCTTGGCATTTGAAGCTAGGTAGGGGAAAGGCTGTTTTCTGGTTTTGATCAAAGGAACGATGCGGTTACCTATAACCAATGCGATTCTTGATATAATCGATACGGTGGGTTCTAGGATCTTTGGGCTGGTTGTGGTGTTTGTAATGGCTGGTTTTGGATAGTATTAGGAAATGGGATGGTTAGAAGCAAAGAATGATGAGTTAGAGGCAATGGTACGTTGGATAATGGATTCAGAAACGGATTTGGGAGGACTGTAATTCCAAAAGCATAAGAAATGTTATAATGGAGGACATGCAAGATGTAACTTACTGGTTTTTACGAAGGTGCAAGTTGATCTCCTTTGCTGTAAACACGTCTAGTATTTTCACTCGTCTCTGCTTGGTCAAGTGAAGATCTGGACTCTGTTCCTCGCTCGCAATGCTCTCTGTTGATCCAGAAATCCTTCGACTGATCTCCAAAAATGAAATTCCGATCCGTTGTTTTGGTTTGGGAGCCCATTTACAGGGAACCGATGGCGGTTGCGTAACCGACGGCGGTCGAGTAGGAACCGGCATCGGTAAGGAAAAAGTAGGCTATTTTTAGTAAAATAGCCCACCTTCCCTATTTTTCTCCCGAGAGATCAGTTGCGGGCTTGGTCAAGTGGCTAGAAGGTCGGCTTTGGGTGTGAGTAAGGAGGCATTAGTTATGGATGTGAGTCTAGACCAAGTCATGGGTCTTAATTAGGTTAGTTTAGGGTTAGGGCTAGGTCATGATGAGGTGGCAAAGTGAGGTGGCGGGTAAGGTGATGTGGATTTATCAATTACAAGGTAATTAATAAATAATTGTGTAAAGTTTAGGTAATGAGGTTAGGTTGCGAAATGGGATGCGGGTCACAAGGGGTTGTGAGACACGAATTTGGTGTCTACACGTGATCCTCGACATCATAAAGAACCTATGGATTCAAGTGATGAAACTGATGATTGGACATCCTATGATTACTCTAGTACTAGTGAAGTGGACACTAAAGATGAAGAAAATGAGGTGGATGTTTCAGTCATGGATATCCTTCTAGTCACACCAACTCATGACCCCATAAAATTATTTGAAGAAGAAGTTGATGATCATCTCCAATAAATAAAGATTGGTGATGCTGTGATGGAGAGTGAGAAGGAATCCTACCTCCAGCTCTTTCGAAGGTACATACACCTATTCACTTTTGATTACAAGGAACTCCGTCAAGTAAGTTGGGTAGAACATTCTATTGAGCTGGTAGATGGTGCTAAGCCTATAAAGCAAATGACATATAGAATGAATCCTAATTTTTCCAAGACTATAAAAGAAAAAATAGATAAGTTGTTTGATGCAGGATTCATATTTCTTTGTGGAGAATTCAGAATGGGTTTCTCCCATTGTGATCTTAATAAAAAAGAATGGGAAGCTATGCATTTGTGTTGATTACAGGAAGCTCAATAAGGCAACAAAGAAGGATCATTACCCTCTTCCATTTTCAGATTAGATCTTGGGCCAAGTAGCTGTCCTGGGAGTGCTATAGTTTCTTTGATGGATATAAGAAGCTACAACCAAGTTCATATAGCAGAGAAAGATCAGCTAAAGACCATGTTCACCACTCCTTGGGGAACGTTTGCTTATAAAGTTATGCCTTTTGGGTGTGTAATGCTCCAGCAACATTCTAGCATTTGATGAATAGGGTGTTCGAACCCTACATTGGGACCTTCATCGAGTATTTACGGATGATTTTGCATCTATAGGAGCAAGTTGGACCACCCGCACTAGATGGAGACATCATTTCAAAGGTTAGATGAAGCACAAGCCTCACTAAACCCTACAAAGTGTGTCTTTGGATGTTCTAAATGCGTTTTGTTAGGGCATGTTGTATCGAGAGATGGTATTGCTACGATCTCGATAAAGTTTCAAAATCAAAGATTTACCATTTCCTATGAATAGAAGTAAGTTGAGATCATTTTTAGGCCATGTGGGTTACTATAGAAGGTTCATCAATAATTTCTCAAAGATTGCACTGACCACTAACTTGATTCTTGAAAAAGGATGTTACTTATGAACCAGGATATAAGGCGCATGAAGCTTTTGGACAATTGAAGGAAGCCCTGGTGTCTTCACCTATTTTGAAGAATCTAAATTGGAGCAAGCCATTCATTGTGTACACTGATGCCTCAGATGCAGCACTAGGAAGTACTTTGAGCC
The DNA here is from genome assembly GCA_018340775.1 of Taxus wallichiana var. yunnanensis. Taxonomy (NCBI): domain Eukaryota; kingdom Viridiplantae; phylum Streptophyta; class Pinopsida; order Cupressales; family Taxaceae; genus Taxus; species Taxus wallichiana. The sequence continues at coordinate 216,916,784 of CM031239.1, forward strand.
AAAAGGATGAAAATGGGAATGAACATCTAATTTACTTTGGGAGATGAGACAAATGAGCAAAGGCTAAGGTAAATTATACTGTAATGGAAAAAGAGGCTCTGGCTATCATTTTTGTTGTAAAGAAGTTTAGAAATTACTTGCTAGGGTAAAAATTTCTAGTTGTAACAGATCATCAGGCTCTAAAATATATTGTAAATAAGCCTAACCCATCAGGGAGGATAGCAAGATGGATAATTTTGCTACAAGAATTTGAATTTGATATTATAGATAGGCCAGGAAAGAAGCATGTCAATGCAGATGCACTCTCTCGAGCCTATGATGGTTTAGGATCATCTTGTGATGATGATGATTTCCCGATGCAGCATTGTTCTCCCTTGACACAATCCCTAGTGAATACATAGATATTTGGAATTATCTGAATGAATTCAAGTTTCCTGATGGTGCCAATGCAAAGACTAAGAGAAAGATTACTCAAGCCAGTCATCCATATTCTATTTTACATGGAGTATTATTTCAAATAGGACCTGATGGATAGTACAAGAGGGCAGTTGGATGTGATCAAGGGAAGGAACTGCTAGAAGAATTCCACAATGGTACATGTGGAGGGAACTTCTCTAGACAACTTACAGCAAGAAGGATCTTGGATGCAGGTTATCACTGGCCCACTCTTTTTAAAGATTGTTATAATTATTGTAATACATGTGATATTTGTCAAACACATGGTAACCATAAGACTTCATCAGCTCCATTATGTCCTATTCTTCCCCTTGGTCCCTTTGAAAAGTGGGGAATAGACATTGTAGGTCCACTTCCAACTACATCACGCCAAAATAAGTATATTGTAGTTGCCACAGATTACTTAACCAAGTGGGTTAAAACTAGGCCATTAAAAACAACTTCCATAGATGAAGTGGCAAGGTTCATGTATGAACGCATTGTCACCAGATTTGGTTGCCCATTAGAAATTGTAACAGATCAAGGAAGCCACTTCATTAATGAGGTGGTAGAAGCCCTAGTCAATAAGTTTTCTATTAAGCACAGGAAGGCAACAACATACAAGCCAAGCACAAATGGACAGGTGGAACGAACAAATTTTGTGTTGTGTCAAATTCTAGCAAAAGATGCAGCCTTGCAGGTACATAAATGGGATAAAAGGATTCATGCAACATTTTGGGCATATAGGGCAACATCAAAGTCAGCAACAGGATACTCCCCATTTCAGTTGGCCTATGGCAGTGATCCAGTTCTTCCTATTGAGTTTGATATTCCCACTATGAGAGTTATGAAAAATGAAAGGATGGATGAAAGTGATTCAGTAAAAGAAAGGTTGGTACATTTTCATTTCTTTGGAGGAAATGAGAGAAATAGCAAAGGATACAAGCCATAAGAAGAAAATGAAGCAAAAGGAATACTTTGATCAAAAGATCCGGTGGTCTCCATTTCATGTGAATGACTTGGTTCTAGTATATGATTCCAGATACAAAAAAAGAAGACAAAAAAATTTCTTCCAAAATGGATGGGGCCCTACAAAATAGCAGTTGTGCATGAAAATGGTACGTACTGACTGGAGGAATTGGATGGCACTCCCATTACGAAATGGGTCAACCACGACAAGTTGAAGATTTTCCAAGCACCAGAATAGTCTACTCCAAGGACGGAGTAGAAGCTAGGAAGGGGGAAGATGTCGACACTAAAATTTTCCTCCGTAATTTCTATTTCATTAATGTATGTATTAAGAATAGGATGTTGTTAAGTAGAATTAGTAGTAGCATCTGATAGAAGATAACGGCGCCGTCAGTACGGTGCCGCCAATAATGTGGAGTATGGTAACATTCAAAGTACAATAGGAATGTTGTAAAAAGTAAATATTTGTCGTAAGTGGTCCGGTAATGTTAAAATGTCAAAGTTTGGGTAATTAGAGAAGTAGGGTCTACATGATTAGGAATTATAAATATTATATTGGTAATAAAGACAAGGAGTGAGGTCATAAATATTTTGTGTATTTTATTTGTAAAAACTCTAAAAATGTGGAACCCATGTAGAATGACAAGTTTTATCTTATCTTAACGAGATAAGCTTACATGTATAGATAAGAGTTAAGGTATGGAATATGATTCGTCAGAGTGGATTTCTTATCCTATCTTAGAGATAAGATGGATAAGCCTGAAAGTTCTATAAATAGAGAGGCCACCCCCCTCATTTATCATAGAAGGAAGTAGTGAGAAATATTTTAGGAAGTGTGCGAAGGAAGCCATCGGTTTAAAGGTGTGTTGAAGAAGCCATTAAGAAGTGTAATTGTAAAGTATCTCCCATAGTCTTGGTGAAAGTCAAGTGAAGTCAATAACACTTGAAGTACCTCATCCATGAGATTGTAACAATTTCATGTTAATATTATAATTTACTTTGATATTTCAGATTTGTCATCATTCCGTCTTATCATAGTCGATGGTATTTTTGTGTTATATTGTTGTTTTGTTTCCAGATTACATCCACCAAACTAAAGGCTTTGCATTAGTAAATAATCATAGCATGAGGAATTCCGGTGAAGAATTATCATAGTTCCGGATTGGTGATGTGAGACGAAGAAACTTGTCCAACATTCTTGGCACACCTGGTGGGACCAACCTTTGGTGATCCATTTTCATTTATTTTTTATTTTGTTTCTTCTTCTATCTTCTACTAACACTACAATGTGAGGCCCTACTTATTTCTTTCTCGAGTTGGTTTGGCTCTGTATCACTCTTCACTAAAGTTTAGATAAAAAGGAAAATATTTATCCAAGTTTTCCTCTTTTTCCTTATTTTCTCCTTTCTACATCATATTTCCCTTTTCTATGTGTGTCCTCATCGAAAGATCACACTTCGATTTGGTTTTAAAAAGAACCTTTCTTTTTACATCTGCTTGACCACATAGTGTAAGTAGGGGTTTAATTACTACATTTCAAAATCCTCACACACAACCCAAAACTCACAAACTAATCAACACATCAAAACAACATCCTACCCGGTAGATTGATTTTGATTTTATCACCCAACAGGAAACCACTTGAGACTCTTCCAAGCCATAACAATCTTGAAACTAAACATAGATGGCCTTTCCTAAGTATCACATTATCCACCCCCTTTTATTTTTCACACTTTCTTAAATCTAGATAATGAAAAATTTGATGCTTTAATTTTGTGTTAACACATTTCACAAACAAATGTTCACTTTTTTATTAATGGAAAATAGTTTTGGAGGGACTATACCCAGTTACAAGAAAGGATCAATAGCAGATCAAACATGAAAAAACATCAAAAGAGGATCAGAATCCGGATAATATAAAAATTCCAATAGTAACCCAAATAGTAGCTACTAGGAAAAAGAAAAACAAGGAAAAACTACAATTAAGCAGCCAAAAAACAACATTCTGTCTAAAACAGAGCAACAACTAAAACGGAACCACCAGACCAAGGGGAATTATTTCTTGGAGGCCCTGTCAATCCTAGATTTTATATTGTGTAAAGAAGTGAAAAGTGCCAGAGTGGTAGTGTGTATTGGATCATTCACGTTCAATTGTGATATAACCTGATTTCTTTCTTTTTCAGTCCCCCAAATGGCTTCAGGGATCCGCTCAACATTGGAATTCTTCTGAGCTGTTGCTTTAGGAACTCACTAATGGCATTGAAAATGGCCATATTATGATCATGTATGTCTTTGGCCCTCCCCAATCTATTGTCCAACAAGTTAAAATTTCTTTAAATATCCTCAGTCTTGATCAATTTCAATATCCACATCATCATTCAGTTTTCTCTTCCCCTTCTTCTTGGTTAATTGATGCAAATCCTTCTTAATATTCACAACCTCCTTTTCCAATAAGTCCGTCTGAGAAGAGTATTATCCCTCTCATCCTATGAGGCATTATCCTGACTAGCATTGCTAATGTGTAAAATATTTTGAACAACTTCCATTTCTTTGTTGCTCTTGAGAACACGGGAAGAGGGAGGAGAGGCCACTTTACTGAGTTTGGGGTTCTTAGTTTTGATAGCTCTAGCCTTGGAAGAGGTGGCCAGGTTATTTGAAGGAGCAGTTAGAATGGGAGAGGGTGGGTCACTAGGGTAGATAGGAATGGCAGGAATTTGGAGAGTCATAGTTTATGTGGGATGAAGATGAGCCCCTGGTGGAGGGGGATGGCCCTGGTGTGCTTTTGGAAATCGAGAATGGAGCATTCAAGTGAATTCAAGAGGTAATGTGGGAAAAAAACTGTAAATTGTCTCCTAAAATGGTTGAGAAAGACCAAGTTCTTGGTAGGAATAGTGACAAAGCACCCTTCAAGGGAGATGAATCAAACCATCATTTTAGTAATCTCATCATAGGGTTTTGGGATGGAACTTACCTTGACACCCATTGCAACAAAGATGAGCTCCTCCCCTTCTTCAAAAAACTTCTTTGCTTCTGCAATTTTGTCGACCCTTTTTGTTAAAAAACTGGAAGCCATCCAAATCGAGCCTAGTCACCTCAGCAATCAACTCCTTGTTCATTAGCACATGATGATCCCCATATTTTACCTTCCAATCCATGGAAAAATGCAGAAATTTTTGGTCATGCCCTTGGATTTTTTTGATGAAGTTGGAAACACCCCCCTTTTTAAGAAGATTCCAAAGCTCCCCATTTTCCTTCCAGGTGGGATCGCAGCTAGGTTCCAATTGGCATGGAGCACCCCCCATCTTTTTCCTTCTGTAATTTCTGCACTTTCCCTACTTGAAACCACCCTTAGAAATGTTTTTTTATATGACTAAACTGGTTTTTAAAATCCAACCCCAAATTCTAGAATCATGCAAACTTTTATGGCTGTAATTTGAATTACTACTCTCACTTGTGTGATCTATCTTGTACTTTAAAGCCCACACAATCTCATTATAGATCCTACATAATGTGTGAGTGTCCATATTTATCCTTATTAATACCATTTTTCACCTCCTTGGGGGTGTATTTCTCATCATCCCAAAAGGTGAGATTGTTGTTAGCGCCATAATTTTCCAAGATATCCACCACCTTGTTACCCTCCCTATAAGTATGACCAATTTTGATATCTTTGAAAGTGCGACAGATACTAATGGATTCCTCAATGAAATATTTAATGGTCCAACTAGGGGGATAAATCTGATTAAGGTGATTGATAATATTTAAGGAGTCCCCTTCCACAATGATGTTCTGGATGTTATGTTCCTTGGAAAGCCTCAGCCCCTAAAGATTTGCTAAGGCTTCGCATAGTGATTAGTCTAATTACCCATTCTACCAAGCATAAGTAGCAACTAAGTAGCCTTTATGATCCTAAATTACACCTCCACCAAGTATCTTCCCTGGGTTGCCCTTAGAGGCTCCATCAAAGTTAAGTTTGTACCATGAAGTTGGGGGAGGGATCCAATGAATTGATGACCTATCAATGTTTGGAGTTCTATGTTTTTACACATTTGCAACACCAATCTTCTAGTTGGACAGAATAAATTCTTCATCTTCAAGATACTTTTTATTCTTGGGTGGTTTGAATCTCTTTATATTGTCTTTTATAGCATTAACAATCTTAATAAAGTTGTTCATGCACTGCTGTCTGTTGTTTCTAAATATAATTTCATTTCTATCTTTCCAGATCCTCCAGATAATATGAGGCATAGCCAGTTTCCAAAGTCTTCTAACAACACAATGCTTAAAAGGAGGATCCCACTGGATCCAAAGTTGGAGAAAATCCTTTGGCATTGTCCAATAAACATTGAACTTTGAGAAAGCATAACTCTAGATCATTGAAGCATACTCACAATGAACTAAGAGATGCTTGATGTCCTCAACCTCTTTTTTGCATAGGTAACACATGTTTGGCATTATAAAACCTCTCTTAATCAGGTTTTCATTTGTGAGTATTCTACCTCTGAGAACAAGCCAAAAAAAAAAAAATTTAGGGGTTAATTCAGTCATCCAAATCCTGCTCCATTTGAAATCACTATGAGTGTTTTCAAAATAAGAATTATAACTAGATTTGATAGTGTATTCTCCATCACTTGAGTTATTCTAGAAAAGTTCATCCTTAGCTTCAGTTTGATTCAGGGGTATGATGTCCAGTTGTTCCTGTAGGGAGGAGATTATGGGATTTAGATCAGTCCTTTCCACCGTAAGTTGTTTCCATCTCTTCCTATTATCCTCCATTTCAATGTAATATTTGACTTTAGTTCCATAATTTTTCTCTAGAATGTCTTTGACTACACCAAATATGTCATTTAGGTTGAAATTAGACCAGTTATCACACCAAAAATTAATATCCCTACCATTTCCCACTTTCCATTTACAGCCTTGTTTGATGAAATTTCTGACTTGAATCAAGTTATTCCAGAAAATGGAACCATGAGGGAGTTGTCCATCATTAAGGAAAGAAATAGTTGTTTGTTGATCAAGATACTTAGCCTTAATTAAATCAATCCAAGGTTGTTCCTCCAAGAGCATTCTCTAGCCCATTTTAGCAATTAAGGCCACATTCATTTTTCTAATATCCTTTATGCCAAGCCCACCAATTCTTTTAGGAGTACAAACTTGATCCCAAGCCACCAAATGGTATCTAAATTTTCCTCCATTCCCTACCATAAGAAGTGCTTCTGGATCCTTTCAATTTTGTCCCTAAAGATAGAGGGAATATTATAAAGAGACATAATATATATAGGAAGATTTTGAAGAGTGCTTTTAATAAGCAAACATTTTCTAGCACTGGAAAGAATGGCCCCTTTCTAGCCCACCATTTTATTTTGAAATATTTCTAGTAGATCATTCCATACTTTGATAGAAACTTTTTTGTACCAAGAGGGAGACCCAGATAAGTAGTGGGTAAGGAATTGATTTTACATCCCATGATTTTAGCAATTATTTTTTTGTCTGTCCATAGGAGTGTTGAAAAAGAACATGGAACTCTTATCAAAGTTTATCTCTTTCCCAGAAGCAGCCTCATATAGTTTCATAATAGACTTAATAGCCTTAGCTTCAAGGATAGAGGCCATCAACAAAAGAATTGTGTCATCCGCAAATTGCTGGTGTGAAGTTGTGTGGTGTGCAGAAGTAGGCTTAGTTCCTTTAAGAAGTCCTTCTTTAACTGCTTTGGAAATGGATCTGCTGAGACTATCCGCCATAAGAATGAAAAGCAGAGGGGATATAGGGTCCCCCTATCTTAAACCCCTACTGCTAGAAAAGAAACCCACCGGCTCACCATTCACCACCACAGAGAATCTAGTGGTAGAGATACAGGCCTTAATAATTCTTCTAAATTTATTATGGAAGCCAAATTTAGCCAAAACATTGTCAAGAAAATACCAAGAGACTTTGTCAAAATCTTTATTCATATCAAGTTTCATGACCATGCTTGATTTTTTATTATTATCCATAGAATGAATGACCTCATGCACCATGATCACCCCATCTTGAATTATCCTTCCTTTTATGAACCCACTCTGCTACTTTGAAATTAAATCATTGAGAATAGTCTGGAGTCTAGTAGCAATAATCTTAGTAAAAATTCTATAAATAACATTAACCAGACTAATGGGATGGAAGTCCTTAAAATCTTTAGCGCCCATTTTTTTGGAGAGCAAGCACAATGTGGGTGTTATTCAACTCTTTCAATAAATCCCCAGTTATGTAGAACTCATTCACTACCCTAAGCAGATCATCAGAACATATTTCCCAATATTTCTGAAAGAAATTAGTAGAGAAACCATCAGGTCCTAGAGCTTTATCCCCTTCAAGAGTAAAAACAGATTTTTGCAACTCCTCAATAGTTATAATTTTGGAAAGGTTTTTGAATCTTTTCTCATCAATTCTGTCATTCGGGATAGCCTCTAGCAAAAAAGAAGCAGCCTCATCATTTATAGCACTCTTCTCTTTAAGTAGGTTTTCATAAAATATGAGAGCTTCCTCCTTTATGGCCTTAGGATCTTTGATGATAGTACCATTACCTTTTGAAACTTCTAAAATCCTATTGCAGGCTCTATGTTTCATAGTGGTCATATGAAAGAATTTTGTGTTTTTGTCTCCCTCTTTCAGCCAGATCGCTCTAGATTTGAGTCTCCAGAAGGATTCTTCTCTACTACAAACCGTATGTAGCTCTGAAAGAATATTTTTCTCAGCTGATTGATCCTCCAAGGACTTTCCCTTAGCAGTAATTTTATTTTCCAGATCTTGGAGTTTTTTCTTTAGCTCCTTTTTTCATAAAGATATTACCAAAAACTTCTTTATTCCAAATTTCACCTATTTCTTGACATTTTTTAATTTCTGAAGGAGTCTATATTGAGCAGTTCCTCCTCCATCCCATTTCCACCAATCTTTAATCTTATCAAATATGTCATCATGCTCCATCCACATCTTCTCGAATTTGAAAGAGCTCCTTGTGGGTTTGGCCCAGTTGAAAATATTTAAAACAATCAGATTATGGTCTAATCCAATTCTAGGAAGAGAGGTTAGATGAAAGTCCTGGTGTAAAATCCAATTGGTAGAGATAAGAGCTCTATCTAGTCTGACCTGAATCATGTCACTACCCAATATTCTATTTGACCAAGTAAACTAATTACCATGAAGATCCACATCCATGCCGATGGAGAAACTAGAATTGCCCCCTTGCTTTTCCCTAGGATTTAAAGGAGAGTTGAAGTCTCCCATAATAAGCCAGTTTTCATTTTTATGTTGACTTCTAAAGACCTTTAGATCATTCCAAAGTTTCCTTCTACCATTTACCATATTAGGTGCATAGATGTTTGAAAGGATCCAAGTAAAATTATTATCAATGGCATGGAATTTAACAACAAGATGGTTATTGGTGTTAGAGAGAATCATACTAGTAAAAATATTTTTATCCCATAAGGTGGTAAGGCCTCTTGAAGCTCCCTGAGAATCAACAGCAACAGTTTCTGAGTTATCCAGAAATTATTTTTACAATTTTCAAGGACCTTAGAGTTCATTTTGGTTTCCTGTAAGAGAAAAATACTAGGTCTACTTGAGACTCTTAACTCTTTGAGTATTCTTTGTTTAGAGTTCCCATTCAGTCCTCTTATATTCAACCCCGGTATTACTTATTACTTATTACTTATTACTTATTACTTGTTTAGAGAAAAATATAAATGTATCTTATTTTACACCGGGTATTACTTACTTTCAAAATCAGACAATGCAACCCTATGATGTATCTAACAATATTACTACTTCATCCAATAATCTTGAGACTCCACAATGGATCTCTCAACCCTGTAATGACCATGTTATTAAAATATATCCTCCTTATGAATTTGATTCTCCTATCTCATACCAACCCATTACACCTCAACTAACCACATCTCCACCTCAATCTCCTTTAGAGACCCCTGGGCCTTCCTCTACCCCCATCTATGACTTCCTACATCAGAAATCCCATGAAACCCCTAAATCATGTCAATCCACTCAATTGGTAGATCCTATTATACCTACATCATATTATATCAACCTTATCATTGCTTCATATAGAATACCCATCTAATCACCATGATCTACTAGTATTCACACTTATTGTGTGCCTCAAAAATCAAATGTTTCAATACAAATCCAACCATCCCATCAAACATAACCTTCTACTTTAACACACAAATATTTTTACATCCTTATCCATCCACCCCTTATATTGAACAACCAAACCTATCTGACACTTATCCTACACCCACACCCATACTAGTCACATCCATCGCTACTACTCCACAAACACCTACCATGATTGATATCTCACAATTGTCTCCTTCTAGCCCCATCTATGATTACTTTCATTGTAAATCCATTTCTTGATAAAATAAACCACAGAATCTCATTTCACCCCCATCATCTTATATCAATGAAATCCATGCTACGTCTCCCATGCCTATCCAACAATCGCCATATTTTGATATTTCTACTCCATATATGTCTCAACAGATTCAACCATCCTACTATGTCCCTACTTTCCAACATTATACAATCCCCCAACCAATTCAATCTCTACCCTTGGGTATATTCAAACAATGCTTCATAAATCCACTATCGACAAATCCATTTTCACCTTCCACCTCTTACACATTTGACCCTCATCTGATCAATATGATACATCAAAACCTACCTATTCATATCTGCTATCTCAAACATTATGCCTATGGCCCATTTAATACCTACTCCTTCATCCACATCAACCATGTCCATGATCGTCACATATATCCCTAACTTTACCATAACCACACCTACTCCGCTACACATATAATTGTATCAACATCTATCATGTCTATCGAATATAACCCTATACCCTCACTTGTATTAGACATACCTACCACTACATCACTTACATCCCTTTTGGTCCTAACTACACCCATATCTACTACATCAACAATCTCACGCACATCTCCTTCGACCCCTTTATTACATATTTGTAGATCCTTAACCATGGCCACATCACCTATCTCATCCCAATATCCTAAACTTAACCCCTCAACATCAGCCATACCCAAATCTATACCTTCTACCACACCAATCCCTATAATTTTGTTCATAAACATATCATTTTTTCCCCTTGAAACATTCATGAAGAAAACACCTCAACTTAAAATGAACACAAAAATGGATGTGTTCTCCTCTAGGAAATCAACTTATTCTATTTCATAAAATCCAAAACCTACATCATGATCTTCAGATCCACTAGTTAAATTCATAGTCACCCCTACCAAGGGTAAATCCTCTCGATCAAAATCTAGGACTCTTGGTAGGCATCCCCAAAAGTCCCTCGGGAATCCGCATAAGAAGTTATATGTTACCTCCATTCTTGATATGTCCTCATCTACTTTAGTACCAGTCCCTTCATCTAATACATCTCATAACAACAAAACCCAATCCAAATAATCAAATTCTCCTCCTAAATTTTATTCCCTTCTAAGACGTCTAGTATGCCCATCGATCCACATCTACTCTTAAATCTAAGTCAAAAATCCTATTAAAACCCACAGGAGTTATCTTCCCCATGAAACTTTGATTGGGTACTACTCATATATATTTTGACATTTAACTCAAATATCCACCATTACACTTCCTCCCATAAGACCTTTTGATCCTTATAATAAACCATTGTGGTTTAATCCCAATCACATTTTCCCCTATCATCGTGCTTTCAGCCATGATATTGAATCTGCATTTAGGGCCATTCGGATGATCATCCATAACCTTATTGAAAAATATGACTTCCTCATTTGGAGGAAACATTATTCTCCATCCACCATTGTATCTATAACTAATCCAAATCCAATTCTTACCTCCCCATCCATCCAAATTACTAAAAATTCTTCTTTATTTACATCATCTATTACCATCCCTCCAAAAGAGGGTCCTATCGTGTTCATTACTGATGTTTTTCTTGCCGATCACCCTCATGATCCTTGACCATTTATCTAATCAAAATTCAATACAATCCTATCTAAATACTTTCAACATCCATTAACTTATCCACATCTAATTTTCCCATAGTGATCTAATCTCTCTCTAGGGGAAAATCATCCCCTCACCCTTAAGCATCCCATCCACATCAATCAAACTCTTATCTATCCAAACAAATCACTTGATGCTTAGAGACTTCATTTTTAAAATTGATTTGTTTAATCTCATCCAACCACATCCAACCTATCATGTCCAATCTGATCCAATTTGATCTCGTTCAAATCTATCACCTCATGTAAAGACCATGTTTTCATTTGTATTTGTTTCCCCCTTGTGGAACCATTCTTCATATTATTTAAAGTTCACTTTTGTGGCCATACTTGTCTCTCTGTTGAGAGACCATATTTTGTTCCAAAATCCATGTTTGTGGTCATAACCATTTCTCTATTGAGAGACCATTCATTATCATTCTTGTAACGGCCTCATTTGTCACTTGATTCTAGGAATTGTTTTTTTATTTTATACTTCATTTATTTAAATACCCATATAATTAAATACCCATATATTTAAATACTTGTCCCTTTGTTGACTGAACATATTTTTGTTCCAAAATCCACGTTCATGACCATACCAGTTTCCCCATTAAGAGACCATTCATTATCATTATAATTCCATCGTTGTGGCCATACTTGTTTCTCCATTGAGAAACTATATTTTCATCTCAAAGCCCACTTTTGTGGCCACATTAGTCCCCATCTTGGGGACCATTTATTTTCATTTTAAGTTTAAGTGTGTGGAGAAACTTTTCCTTCTCTCATGGGACCATTTACTTCTCGTACAAAATCTTCCGTTAACACCATGCTTGTCCTCCCTAGGGGGCATTTATTTTCATTCTAAAACAACCTTTTATGGTCATCTTCATCTCATTAAGGATGGGTACATCTTATTCGCTTCCTTACTTTCAAAAGTTAGCTCATAATTTACATATCCTCTCATCTTGTATCCCCCAATTTATCCCATCCATTTGTCTCCGACACATATATTTTATCTTCCTCAAAGATAACGAATGGTTTCACCTTAGCTTATCTATTTTATAAAAGAACAAAAATTTAATGTCGGTGACCTCATTCTCAAAGAAAATCAGAACGTCACTACTTTAGAAAGGAGCCAACTTAGAAAATTTTTCACTAACTAGATTACACCATACATTATCACGCATAAGTATGGGCCGGGAGCCTATCGATTGGCCTCCTTGAGGGTAAAAAGAACTGTAATATCTTAAAACATTACACTTGTGACCATTCTACTATTAGCATGTCTTTCAATGAGCTCTTAGTCATATCCTTAGATCATCCCTCCATCATTATCCTCTTCCATCTTTCATCATAGTGATTTAGAATTATGTGGTCATCCGTCCCTTTCCTAGATGTGACCTTAAATACGAGCACCATGAATCTTCTTGTAGCATATTACTTATGGATAGGTTCTCCCTTTTGGTGAGAAATCCTCGATCATTACATCTATCACTCTCTCATTTGCCTATTAGAACCATGTAAAGGGTCTAGGGGTGTCTCTTGTACATTCATTTCCCCCTCCTAAGTGGTCTATTTAACTATTCCCAGCAATTCCCCATGTCAAAATAAAAATCAAAGGATACTCCAATAAAAATTCAAAGAACTCAAAAAAAAAAAATTGTTCCCTTAAAGGACATTTGTTGAGTAAAAAAGAAAAAAGAAAATAATACAAGTCAAATAAAAAATAAAGAAATAGAATGATCCCTCGAAGGACATATATCATATATTTTATATTTTTCCATCTATATTCATATGTATAAATTATACCATACCCTCAAAGGATGGATACTCTTTTTATCATGGCATTTAAGGCTTCCCGCATTGATCAGCCTTCCATTTTATTCACATCTTAAGAAATCTTTCTGCATTAATCACCTTTCTTCTAGCATTGCTCTTTCCCTTTCCCAAAGCTAGGTCATAGATTTAAGGATCACTACTAATGGATAAACCTCTTCCAATTTAAAATTTACATCTCAAATCCCTTTGTAATTTCAACATTAGGTCTATGAGTTCATTCCACCCATTTTCTTTTATGATCATTGATATAACTAATCTGAAGTTGGTTTCATTCTAACACATTCTTTGGTCACATGCACCTTGGGTTATTTAGATCCCCTCTAGTTTACCTCCAATTCAATTAAAGGCATATTTTCTTCATATATCCATTGATACAATGAAATTTCATTTCTACATATAGCTCACCATCATTTGGCTGTGTTATCTCAATCAATCATCTATATATCCTAGATACATCAATCTTTACTTACACTAATCGATAATCACATCCGCATTACTTTTCCATCCACATTACATTATACTCATTCATCATATTGCCATGATCAAATTAAAAACAAATATGTAATCCTAATCCTCATTAACCATACAAAAATTCACATCTATAGTAGCACTAAATCATATCCACCATCATAATCTAACAATCCAAGTAAAAGTAAATCATTTCATCTTATACTTTTACCATCGTCATCAAATATGATTAAAACATGCAACTAATCCTCATCATCATCACATATCCATGTCATCATCAACATAAATCAAATAATCAACATTACACAATACACATATATCAAATCATGACAAAATGATATTATATATATATATCAAAATCAAATGTATCAAGTACATCATTGCCCTCTAACAAGGCTCTCTCAAAGCAGAGATATCAGTAAAACTAGAAAAATGAATGTCAAAGAGCCTAATATCCTACCCTTGCATTAAATATCTCTCCATCATCCTATCAACATTGTTGTCTCTACCCTCACCCTCTCCTTGATGTGGTTGAGCCACACTTGTTATGCTCCTTGATGACTAGCTCCACTTGCCACTATATTTTGTAGATGCTCCCAGTATTGGAGTGTCTTTGAAAACTTCTTGATCAAAATCCCCTCATAATACTTAGCCTCTATGGCTAAGGCTCTGTATCTATCAATCAAGATCATATCAGTAGGTGTCATTGTGGTGCTTCCTATCCTCCACCTACATCCTTAAAAACCAATATAGTCACAAGATCTCCAAAATGGACCCTATAGGCCTCCCTCTTCCAAAGGTATCGGTCCCTATCCTATAAAAATACATCCTTTTCCTAGAATATAGTGTCCCTCTCCACCCTCATCTGATCCAACTTGGTGTGAAGCCATGCTAACTCAACAGTCTCTCCAAATCCTCCATCTCTACCACCCAAAGATGTCTTTATGTCTCCCCTAACCTCCATCTCCTCTACCTCATACTCTTCTCCCTCCACAATCACTATGATGCCTAGATAGTGGTGATCCAGTCACAAAATCTAGCTCTGAATCCTATGTCATCATCATCATCCAATGGTGTAACCTCCTCCTCCGATGGATTAGCCATAATAGGGCTTGAAAACTCCCCTGTCAACCTCCTCCCGTTTATAAAAATAGGATCATTTGATATAGTCCGGGACGACCCCAATATTTTTTCACACTCAATCAAACTGAATGGAATCAATCATCCACAAACATATCCTCTAAACCCACCATTTCTACCTCATCCTATAAAAATCTACGTCTACTCCTGGCCATGCAAGAAATCCCTATATGGTCGTCATCTAATCTAATCAATCTCTAACTCCGCAAACCGATTGACATACCAATCCATTCCTTTTTCCCATATCTCGAAGGCTTGGTCGACCCTCCATCTCAAAAATCCAACCACCAGCTCTATGTGATCCCTAGTGACCCATGGAATCCCTAGTGGTCAAATGACAACAATGTCCTCGGAGGCCTAGTAGTGAAGCAAAAAACCTATGTCCATCCCCGATCTCCTACTGCCCTATACATCAATAGCTAGTGATACACTTGAGCTAACAAGGAAGTCCCAAAAGAAAATATCATCGGTTATCCACTATATCTATAACAACACTAACCAGTTCCCATGGAAGCCTAGATCCTCTCGATTCGACAATGTATAGCAAAACACTTTCATCATAACCAAGTAGATCAAATACTTATGAGGTACACCTGTATTGTACCTCATCTCATAAGAAAATTCCCCGAAGATAACCTAATATGGGGTGCATCATCTCTAAATATCCATGTCAACACTTTGCTAGTTTGTTGTTAGCTATGATAGGAACTATTTGATCCCCTGTACGAGGAGATCTTAAGATCCTATACACATCCTCCATGGTGATGGTCATCTCCACTATCCTAAACCATAATGTACCATTCGGTTGGTCCCATCTCTCTATTGAAGTGATCATTAACCCCAAATATCATGGGATCCTCTCGATAATGTATGAATCCCCTAATCCCACTACAGCTAAGTGATCCCACTTGGCATCTGTTACATCTCCTCTAATATGCTCATATAGATAAGGCACTCTATCTCTCAAATAGAGGGTCTCTCTGGCCTACAATAAAAAAAAACATGTTATCAAGAGTTCAAAATCCATTAAATTTCATAAAAAACACAATTTAATCCTAAATCAAATCAAAATCCATTAAATTTCACAAAAACATGAATTCAATACTAACCAAATCTAATCAAACCCTAGTCAAATCTGACCTAATTCAAAGGTTGATCTATTTTAAGGTCGATCATCATGCCATAGGGATCATTTGATGTCGATTGAACCAGTCACCACCAACCACCCTTGGCATCATTCACATTTTATAAAAAATGTAAAAATAATAAATAAATACAAAATTAAACTAAAAATAAGCTTGAGTTTTGTTACTCACCATCCTCCGCACCCTCTGGCATTTCCTTGTAGCTCTTGCACCTCCATCTCTCAGTTTTCTCTTTAATCACTTTGATCTCTCTCATTAATTTTACATGTGAAAATTAGCATCGTCGGTCGACCCTAGGCTTATATAGCAATCGACACTTGGTCATCATCAACCCCTTTGGGTCACCTTCGATTTTCCTTATTCATCATCAACTAGCATTAGTAGGCTTCTCTTTGCTTTCCCCAATCTTTGTTTATGACATTTTCTTGGGAATTCTTCAAATTCCACCTTTGTGGCCATCTTTATTTTCCCTTTAGGGAATTCTATTTCAATATTTTGATCCTATCCTTTTTTGATCTTGAAGTCCACTTTCATGGCCATACTTACTCCCTCTTTGGGCATTTTATTTTTCAATCCTATCAATTTACACACAAATTCCACCTTCATGGCCATACTTATCTCTCCCTTGGGGCATATTATTTCACTACTCACCTTTTTGGCCTTTTTCTCATGACTTGTGTTGAGGAACCATTATTTTCATCCTCGTCATTTTGGTTCCTCGTGTACAAAGGATTTCACATAATTTTTACATTTAGTTGCACATACTTTAATGATAGCCTATGATCCTATGATTATTTTTTCTTGCATCCATTTGAGATCTTTCCCATTGGATTCTCTCCATTTTGTAGTGATTTTCACCCACTCGTTTTCCTCTTGAGCATTATCACCCATCTCCATTGTGACCACAATTGTCACTCCACCGATGTGATATTGGATTCACCGCCATGCTTTTCATTGTTGTCGTGATCCTTTTTTCTTAGGGCATCTTTCCTTGGTAATCCTTTTACCCATTTTTCTTTACCTACTTGCTCTTAATCATCTTTTTTTTTTTTCAAATGCGTCACTAATTTCCTCTATCTTCATCAATCCCCCATTTGCAAGGGAGCTCATCATAAACCTTCCATAAATCCTCATCATACCATTTTTATCTCACTATTTTTGTCTCATGTCTTTCTAGCGCAAACCACTCAACAAAATGGAGACAATCTAGACACCTAAATTCGGTATCTCTACCATTGTCTTCCCATGTGTGCATATTTAGCTAGGTTTCTATCTAAGTCCCACTAAATTTAACTCAACCTCCTTTATTTAATTTAAATTCCCTCTTATTATCCAATTCCTATTAATATTTATTAATTCACATTAATTAATTAATATTCATTAACTAATTAACAAATATCCACATCCATTATGCCCTAATGGAGTTCTATTTAGAACACTTTTATCCTAAACAGAAAACCTTATGTTTTTCTACCCATCCCTACCTTTTAAATACCCATGATTCGTCCCTAAGAAACCTAATCCCACACATAAGCTTTAAATCAGCTTTTACCCTCCTTGAAAACATAAAATCCCGACCAAAATGACAAAAGAAACCCCATTGGGGAAAATTTCCCAGTACTCGGTGGAAACGTAGCCCATTCATCATTAACCCTATAAAACTAAGTTAAATATTTCCATGATGAAGGAGAAATCATCATATACATGTAAATTTTAGATCTTCCTTGTGACATGTGAACTCTTCCTCGTGCTTGAGCATTCCTGCAATAGTTACAGATCTCCTGGACATCATTTCAACATGCTTGCATCACTCACGATCATCCTTTATGAGCTTATCATTATATTTTTCTTTATTTATTTATCTTTTATCATATTATCATCATTTTTCTTGTATCTAACCTTTTTTAGGAGTAGGTGATCCTCATAAACATTCAAAAACTCGTAATAAACATTTTTTCTAGTCTCTTTGCTTACAAGTCTCTCATTTCATCCTTTTGACCTTGGCCTTACCAAACTTGACTACGGTCACCATTGGTTCACCCACTGGTTGTCATCGACCAAGGTCCTAGTTCCCAATATTCCCTTTCTAATCTTTGTTTTCTATCATTTTCTAGTTTATTCTTTTTCAAATCCCTTCCGCGAGTTGATTCCAACATATGAAATTATTTGTTGCATCCAAATCTTGCAGGGTTTTCATATTTCAGTTACATTCCAGATCCATCCTCTTAGGTTTCGTCGACCTAACTCTGCATGATCTGGGTCACCATCATCCCAAAATAGGTAAAATTTGATTACAATTATTTCAATCAAATCAACTCTTAGATTAGATCTTATTCATTAGTACTTTTTTTTGCATGTTATATGTTATTTCATCCTCTATTTCACTTTTACTTTTAAATGGGTGTTGAAATCTACCAAGGAAGTGAATGCTTATTGGATCCACTTTTTCGGGAAACCCCTGCATATCCCATATAATCAATCTTCTTTTCATTTTATCTTATTTACAGGTCATCAACTACATCAAGAATCAACTACTTGGTGTAAATTCATCCATCACATCGTGTTAGAGGTACCATAAACCCTTCATTTTATGATTTTTTAGTTTCTTTCATTACTAGTTCATTCATTTGGTTAGGAATGAAGAAACTTGTGCAATACTATCCATGAAGGATGTAGTTACTATACTTATGAAAATGCATGCAAAAAGGCACAAAATGGGCATTTTGGTGAGTCTATCCACCACAATCATGTTCACATTTTTTCCTTTTGAATTAGGAAATAATTTGATGAATTCCATGGAAACTTCTTCCCACATTTGGTTAGGAATATATGGAGGTTGTAAAATACTTGGGGACTTAATTGTTTCACCCTTATTTTACTGAAAAACCATGCATTCTGCCATACATATTTATACATCCTCTTTTAGCCATTCCTAGAAGAAATATTTCTTGATTTGATGATAAGTCTTCAAGAATCTAGAATTACCCTACCTTTGGAGAATCATGTAGCTCAAATAAAACCCTATTTTAAGGGTTGTTTTCTTACATAGGTATACTCTATCCTTGTATCATAAGTCATCCCATTTATATACAAATGTTTCTGACATACTAGGATCATTTTGGATATTTTGAATGATATTTTGTTTACTTGGGTCATCTCACCATTTGTACCTTGCCTCCTCTACCTAAACTTCTTGTAATATCGATATGGGAAAAAAATGCCTCAACTAACTCATCCTTCTTAGATAGAGCATCAGGGACTACATCATCCTTCCCTTGCTTATAGATTATCTCAAAATCATACCCAAACAATTTTTAGACCAATTGTTTTTATTTAAATGATAGAAATTTCTCTAAGAAGTATTTCAAACTATCATGATTTGTCTTTACTTTTAAATTTCCACCCATTTGATATGGTCCCTATTTCTTTATTGCATGAAGTATGGCTAGGATTTCCTTATCATAAATTAATTTTGACATATAGTTATCTTTAATTCATGGACATCAAAGGAAATGGGATGAACCTCTTGCATGAGTAACATTGGTGTAGGATATTATTTTCCGTATTTATTTACTTGGAATAAATTCTCACCCTTAACGACTCATCTTGCTTAGGTTTACTAAGTGTCGTAGAGTTACAATGACATGTCTTACATGTCATAGTGTTTCATATTGTGTTATATGACTTATATTCCCATTTTAGAATGTAATTACCCTTCCTATTATAGGAGTATTGTCATGGAGGATTTACTCATCACTCCTCTTTGTACACACCACTTGATCTATTGAGAGGTTACTAATTTTGCACCATTCTCATTTTTGTGATTTAATATCATTTTACATAATTTATTAGTTCTTCTTAAAATTTATGCAAATACATGTTCACAAGAATTTTTAATTATATATTCAAATGGAAAATATGATATGGTATCAAATATTATTTGTTAAAATGTTTATCCATTTTCATTAGTTGTAATATTATTCAACTTTTTAAAAGTTGACAATTTTATGTGTAATTTTGCTTAATTTTACTATTGATGATTTACAAAATTTCTAGTGTGTTTTAAAAATATATCAAAAACCTAAATATTTTTAAAATCCTCGATCGCCCAAAGTGACAAAAATAGGGGTTTTTCATTTTGTTCACAATTTGGGGTGTTCTCTTGTAACTTTCTTTCCATTTTTTTGTATATTTCGGGATTTGCGGGTTTTTGTCAAGTCAAAAATCCTCCCTAATGAATTTCTGGATTTTCATGGTGTTTTTTAAGTATAAAATCTAACGGTGTGTGTCGAGGTTTTCAAAGGTTTTAAACAAGGTCAAAAACCATGTCTTATTTCGGGAATGCGAAGGTGATCAAAAAGTGATAAATACCGACAATGTTTTTCAAGTATTTCGAAGGTACATGATATGTTAATAAACCCTATCCACTATATTTTCAGGTTTTGGAAGGTGCAAAGCAAGATGAAAACTTTGAATTAATACATTTTGAGATTTAGACAATGTTTAGTAGGGGAAAACTATGATTTTCTATAAATTTCATCAGATAGATCCTTTTGAGGTACCTTTGTTTAAAGTGTGTGTTTTTTCAAGCTCTACACACTATAGGTATTCTCTTTCCTTGTATAATTAAACATTTGTAACTTTAGGGGGTGTAAAAAAATTGTGATTCTTTATTTCTGTATTCATTATTTTCTATTACAAATACACTTAAATATGCAGATGGATCCCAATTTAGTTGTTTTTCTTACTCCATTCAACTATCATGAATGGAATACTTTCATATAACTAGCTTTCCAAAATAAGAACATCTATAGGATAGCTATGGGTTTACAAAATAAACCAAAAATTTCTACGAGATAATGAGAAATGGTTTGACATTTGTGATGAAGTATATGGTTTCATGTACCTTTCTATGTTATTGGATCTATGATTTCATATAAAGGATTCCAAAACGCCCAAGGATGTATGGGACTCCTTAGAAAAAATCTTTAGGAAATAGGATGAAATGAGAGGGCATGAAAATGATCTGATTAGTCTTAGTCCCAACAAATTCGTAACACTTCAGGACTAATTCACTAATTTCAAATCTATGATAATGTAACTGAAAGTATCTGTAATTTACAAAAAGGACTCATGAAATATTATTTCTATCCTCATAAAACTAGGTCGTGACTATTTTGTTTTCATCTATACCTTCTATGCAACCAAAAGGGAACTTAGAGCACAGTGGAAACTTCCCTCCTTTAATGAGTTAGTTGTTGACTTGACTTAGGAAAAAAAATTATTGATTCATATGGATACACTAAATCTAGTAATCCACATACTCTACTTATATGGATTGAATTATAGAAGGATTCAAAAGAGAAGAAAAAACAAAAGGATCATGAGAATAAGGACCAACCCACCACCAAACCAAATTCTCGTAATTCCTCTTTTATTATTAAGCCTAAGAAAGAGAATATCAAATGTGGGTATTGAATAGGTAACTATGATTGAAGTAAATGTTTTAAGAATGAGAATGTCCTCATTATGAGTATTTTTGAGAATAATAACATAGGTTTACTTGATTCTAGTAAACCATATTCATCTACTCATTAATATTCCAAGGAAAAAGACAATGGAAAATGGAAAGAGAAAGAACTAAAAAAGGAGAAAATAAAGCATAGAGTTCTAGTGGTAGTTATACCACCTAATCCTACATGGGTTATTGATTCTAGTGCATCACATCATATCACACAGGGATTTCACTTCCTTGGATCCATGTGACATGTCTACTATTCGACTAGGTAACGACAATTCTACTCAAGGTTTTGGAGAGGTTATGTAAAATTGAGTGGTGGAATATTTAACAATGTTCTAAGTATTCCATCATTGTCAACTAATTTCCTATCATTCCAACATATTACTCACTTTAGTCAGGGCATGTGGGTTGATTTCACACCAAATACATTTTATGTCGAGAGTTACATAGTGAGACTATCATTACATTGGTATTATTCAATCATCATGTTGTTCCCAGTCTAAAGCCCCAAAAACAAAATAGGAATGTAGATTTTCATGAAAAGAGAACAAGAAAGAATGATAGACCAGTTAGATTTTTGTTTGTATCTAATAATATATTTATCCTATTCTCATGACCAGGCCTTATAGGGATGACAGGGAGGTACGACTAAGGGTGTGGTTGTTCACCTGCTAATTTATGGCTTTTCCTAAACCAAGGTGAGAGAAGCTATGGGGTGGCTCGAAAAGAGAGAGAGATATATATTATGTTTCAAGCCCTCAAAATTATTGTAAAATCAATTTGAGATAAAATGAAACCACATAATGTAATGCTCATTAGAAATAATTTTCACACAAGCATTGAAAACATTTGATACATCAAACACAAGCCATTGAAGATAGATTTGGATGTAATCACAAGCATCATTATAGAAAAAAATTTGACAACTTGGAATGAGATAAAACTTGGGATGATAATTTTCACAATTCATGGAAAATACACTCAATATATGCAAGGTTAATGTGATTTGTAGGAATATATCATGTTATATATGCAAAGGGAGATGAAATCTATAGGGGTATGGAAAAAGGATAGTGTAAATAAAATTGAAGGTGGATGGAAATGGGGGAAAGGGATAGTGAGAGGAATTAGATGCATTAACCATGTTGTCTTGATAATTATTCATGCATTCACACCTGAAATCAAAGGAAAGTCACTCTCTAAAGGTTGTTTTCCATCATGGAAACCCAAATAAGGAAAGCAATATAAATTAACCCTTGATACCTTAACATAGAAACCTAAGAATGAAGCCTCATGCACTCACCACACTAAATTTATAATGCCAAAAGAAACCCTAGGGAAGATAAATATGCATTTCTAGAAATTACAAAAAGGAGGTTTATAATTGAAATAATGGTATAAGGTAATACTAATTTGTATAAAACCTACAATAACCAATCAAATAATCAAATGCAGAATGATTTTGAAGCTATTTGGCATAATAAACACATTATTAAAATGGAAAGTCATTATTTATTAATTTGAAGATTATTTTATAATGGGAAAGATCAAAATTATCCATGGCAAGATTGATATTTTATGTCCATTTACAGAGAAGACAAAGTAAATATATAAAATATTAATCTCAAATCCTACTAATGGATATACATCAACAACAACCTTAACATGAACCTGTATATGACAATTACAAGTATTTAGATATTTTCAAAGCTGCTACATAATCAAGAACCTCAATCGAAGCTTAAACCCTCCAATTTTCAATTTGTTCTATCCAGAAATAAAATTTCCTACCCCTGTTTTATGTGCACAAGCCTCAAATTTATACAATAATATTTCATCCCTGGAATAATATCCATTACAGATTCCAAATCAAGGGTTGAGATGGTGATCCATGTGAGTTGAGGGAAAATCAATGAAGTAGCATGTAATCAAGGATATGAAAGAGGGAAACAATTCCAAATATCCACTCCACAATGCATGATTAATAATTCTTCATCCGGTAGGGTCAAGAAGGGAATACTCCATTTTTAGAATCTCTTAGGCAAAGGAGGATTAAAAATAAGAATCTCTAACTGTTTTGATTCCTAAAAATGACATGCAAATACCAAAACTTTTTCCATTAAAATATACCAAATTACATCACTATCTCCTAAAAAATTGATCTCTTTAGAAATTATTCTCCAAGACATACCCAATCCACTTTATTTGATTTAAAATAGATGTTTGAGTTTAGATTTATGAGAAAAATTGTAAACTTAGTGCTTCCGCATGAAACTTCCTTGTTTTGTAGATTCCAAGATAATCCGCCTTTGCTCCACAACTTTCAGAGTGTGTTCTTTTTTCCAAAGCTTTGGTTTGGAGTCCTCAAGTCTACCACATATTTTTCTTACTCTATAGATTATTTCTTTATTATACAGACTTAACATGAATAATGCTTGTTCCACAACTTCGTGTTTGATATGTAACTTTCCTTTCTTCTCGCAACTTCATTTGATCCATAGAACACTAAGTTTACAATGTTCATCGAACACAAAATTTACTTCTTTTATGGGTTTTCAAACTTATCATACTTGGCTTTAAAGTATTCCATGACCTAAAGTTATAATTATTTATGTTACAACATTCATATGTCATTTTTTTATTCCATGACTCTATTGAATTTATGATTGTTTCCTTTGATATGCAAAATACCGATATTTTGGAAGTTTGTGGAGAAATAAAAATTAGAAGTTTGTAGAACACTCGAGGAGTCTTTGGAACACATGAAACTTGAAAGCCCATACATCACTAACTTTTTTCTCATGTGTATTTTTAAATTGGGTGCTTCATAATTTTCTTCTCCCCATCTCGCAGCCTTCTCACAATGTACTTTTCATGCATTGTGGCATCTTTTAGACATCTCCATTCCTTTTTCATGGAAATAACCTACTCCAAAATAATATCTCCTCCAATTCCATGGAACACTACCTTCATCACTAATTCCTATAAACACTTCCTTTATTCATTCCTTTATTCTCGTGGTTTTTTTTTAATATATTTTTGTACTTCGCAAAACATTGTAACTTAGCAAAAACATAAAAATAAATAAAGAAAGATTACGATGTAAGTTGAGAACCATGTTGAAAGGTTAGGTCATGATATAAATAAGGAACTTAGGATGTGATATTATCTAAGTAAATTTTTAAAATAGATTGAACAATGAGGAAAATGAAAAAGTTACTTCAACACACTTTGAAGGGTCTTGCAAAGATGGTTCTAAGAAACATGGGGATCAAAACGTGCACCAACACATTAGACTCAGTTATGCTTTTTCTATCACTTTGTCCATATTTAGTATTCTTCATCAGATTCCCATGTACTTAATGAAAATTTTGAGATTAAGAACATTTTTTATGATGAGGATTTATCTTCGAGCACATATGACTATAGTAGTGATGGGGAACCACCTCTAACATCTACTTGTCACCTTCCATATTTTGAGGAGTTACTTCATGATCCACCTAATTATAGTCCACCACAAAAATTTTAGGAAAAGACACTTTGATTTTGGACTAATCAAACATTGGGCATCCTTATACACATTTACAAGAAACTCCATATTTCTTCTTCAATAATTCTCTAGATTTTCCATCCCTTCTTGGAGTAATTGGCACTTCTATGTTTCTTGAGGATTATACTTCCTTGTATAGGAACCACACCTTGGTTAGAGATCCATCAGAATATTGACATATTTATTCACTCTTCCAAGGTGATATAATATTAATTGTATCTACTTATGATCCATAATAACTCTACGAGGGTTGTTTTGTAGGATACGGGGTGGCTTCGAGATAGTTGTACCTTGGAGTGGGTCTTTCTACTCATACCTTCTCTTCTTTATCTCTCTTTTGGGGGTTCTTTTTCCCACTTTGTTCTCCTTTCACTCCACTTTATGATAGTTTTATTGTATGTGGGTACCTCAATAGGCCTTATTGTTAGGATCCACCTTACTTTTCCACCCACCTTAGGTATTCTTAAGGGGGGTATTTGTGTAGGATATTATTTTCCTCATATTTATTTACTTGGAATAAATTCTCACCCTTGATGACTTATCTTCCTTGGGTGTATTGATTTTCATATGATTTACTATGATATGTATTACATGTCATAGTGTGTCATAGGAGTTACATTCCCATTCTAGAGTGTGACTCCCTTTCCTATTTTGGGAATATTCATATGGAAGAGTTACACATCACTCTTATTTGTACACACCACTTGAGCTATTGAGAGGTTCCTAATTTTACACCATTATTATTTTTGTGATTTAATTTCATTTTTCATAGCTTGTTAGATCTTATTATAATTCATAAAACTACATGTGTGTAAGATTTATTTATCGAGATTCATGCTTAAACTTTTATAAGTCGCCTCATACCATACCCTGAAGCATCACATTCAATAATGATTTTTTTGGAAAAATCTGGGGTAATCGAAACTTGAGTGGTGAACTTGGCTTCCTTTAAATTCTCAAATGCTTTGGTATCTTCCCAATTCTAATGGAAATAATTATTCTGTAATAAATTTATCATTGGTGTTTCTATGTTGTCATAATTCCTTACAAATATGTAATAATAACTTATAAGCCCGAAACATCCTTGGATATTTTTTAGGTTTTTACAACCTTCCACTCAAGCATGACCTTTATCTTCTTAGGATCCACTTTAACACCTTCATAAGAGATTATGTGACCTAAATATTCAACCTCCTTGACTCCAAAAGAACACGTAGAGGTATTTTCATAAATATTATGTTGTTCAAGAGTTTCCAACACCTTATTTACATGATGGAATTATTCCTCCCATGTTTTGTTGTAGATTAATATATCATCAAAGAACACTAAAAAACTTCCCACAGAGATGGCTTATAGATAGAATTTTTCAAACGTTGAAATATAGAGGATGCATTAGTGAATCCAAAAGACATTAATAAGAATTCATAATGTACTTCATGTGTCTAAAAGGTTATTTTATAAACATCCTCATCCCCAATTCTGATCTAGTGATATCTAGATCAGATATCAAGTTTAGTAAAGTAAAAAAACCATAAAAATCATCTTATATTTGATTGTGTACCTATTGAGTTCCCTATAATCATGAAACATGCACCAATTGTCTTATTTTTATGAACCAACACTACTAGATAAGAATAAGTACTCTAACTATGATGGATAATTTTTTCTTCTAACATCTCTTGTATTATCTTCTCAATCTAGCGCTTTTGTACATGTAGGTACATGTAAGGTCTTATGTTGGGTGGTTGGCTCCCTGGTACTAGTTGGATTGCATGGTCATGATATATTTTTTTAGGTTAAATATTTGGTATATCTCAACACCTAACTAAGTGTTCATATATAATTAATTGCATATATGATGGTATAAATTCATTTGACATATGTGCTTCCAACGAATTTTTTTGGCATTAATCCCCTGCACATTTTAAAAGAATTTTTAACATCTACTTGAGATCTCACCAACTATGGGGACTTTTATATTAATCATTTTAGTTCAAAATTCCCCCCTCTATCTGAAAATGCATCAAAAACTCTTGGAATTTCATCTCAATGGTTCCTAAGGTGGTAATCCATTGAACTCCTAACACAATTTTTATTCCTCTCATAAAGCAATGCCATACATATGGATATTCAACAAGTAATATTTCATGGTGAGTTTATTTTTATGAAATTTTCCTGAACAACTAATAATACCCCCATCATATATCATTACATAACATTATGGAGCTGGATAAAAATAATAATTCAAGCACACTGCCAACTTATGATTGATGAAGTTGTGAGTACATCTAAAGTCAATTAACATTGTTACCCTCTTATTTTTTAAATAATACAACACATTTGAGGGTTTTGGGGTGTTATTACGTAAAATTTCATGACATTATATTATTAGATAGGGATATTCTAACTCTTCCTCGGCTTGATAATGACCTCTACCTCTTCATCTTCTTCCTTATCTTCTTCTTCATCGGTCCCTTAATGTAGAACAACTTCTTTTCAACAAATTTATGTCTTGGTCCATATTGGTTATCGAGTTGAAACATAGCCTCTTTTATCTCTTTTCTTTGATTTGTTGAGGTGTCATTATAATTGGTTGAGGATGGAATGATGGTGGTTAGGTGTTATGGTCTTTGATGTTAGAAAAATTCTACCTCTGTTAGAAAGAAAATTTTCCCCTTCCCTACATGCCATGATAATATAATTTGAAACTTTAAGTGGATTAAACATATGTACATAATAATCAATGGGGTCCATAATACCCCAATATATATGTAATTTATATTCCCTTCTGTAATATTCTCCACACACAAGGATAGGTTTTGGAATTGATGAACATAATCCTTGACTGATCTTGTTTACCATAACTTTGATAATTGGTTAAAGTAATTCTCTAACACACTAAAACTATAGTGCAATGAAAACTATTCAAGTAAAAATTTTCCATGTGAAACTAAGACCATTCCACTATCTTTGAGCACATAACCATAGATACTAAATTAATTAGCCATGTTTGAGATATAAGAATGTCATGGTCACCTTTTCTCCAGATGGGATCTTATGTAGATAAAATAAACTATCCAATTAAATGGAATATTTCCATTGAACTTATGAATTTTAACTTTTAGAAACACGTTTTGGTCATATAGAGTATTTTTATTTGGATTTGGATTGATTTAGCGAATATCCACCTCGGCTAGTTTGTCCATTATTATGACTCGAAGATCTTCCTTGGTTGATCGGAGTATGATTGAGTTGTAGATGATTTAGAAGATGATGATAAGCCTTTATATTTTTACTAAATTTTTATCTAATACCATCCAAATGTGATTTATATTTTATACACCTCTCTTATTGACCATCTCGGGATGTAGGATTCGCATATCATACTCAATTTGTCTTACCTTATGATCTATCAAGGTAAGCATTGGAATTGAGGATACTATAGTTACCCCTTTTAACTCTAACTCCTTAATATTACATCATCCTTCTCTAGAATTTTACACGAGTCATAGGATTTTGTTTTCTTCTTATGGAAGGCCCTGCCATGATGCCCCCAAATAGTAGGATTTAGGGATCAAGGCAAAAATTTAAATTTTGGGGTTTTGAGAGGAAGTAGACCAATTCTAAAAAAATCAAATAAAATACCCAAAATAATTTTCTATCCTATTTTTGAAAATGTAAAGAACTTGTAACAATTTCACAATTTGCATCCTATAGATAAAATTTATGAAAAACCCTAATATTGATATAAATTTTGAAAAAAAGTCAAAAATATTGAAATTTGTATAGGTTATTAAGTGATGTATTTTTCAACGCCACTAAAAAAATTATAAAAATTATCTACCATTTTTGAGATATATCCAAACTTTCCAAATTAGGTTGTATCAAACTTGCACTGTATCTTGAATCTAGAAGGATTGAGTTATTTGAGACAACAATAAAACTGCATTTCCAAGTTGTAGGACCTTGCATGCTTTAGACAAATCTCTAGAGAAGGCCGATTCCTCTATCTATTTCTAATCCTACTATTACTCCTAGTGTTGAAAGGGAAAGATAAATTAACAATGCCAAGGGACCAGGGAAAGAAGGATAACATGAAAGGAAACTATACTAAAAGGTGATAACACTAGAAAAAGAGGGATGAACACTATTTTTTTGAGTGAAAATGAAGGGAAATATGTGAAAGAAGGCTAGGCACATGTAGCACAACTAAAACATATTTACCAAATCAGTTTCATGGAACACAACTAGAAAGGGAACTACAAGGGACATAAAATGACACAACAAGCACACAATGCAAAAGAAAAGGAAAAAAGAAGGAATACAAACACGTTAGGACAGAGAATAGTCACAAAAAATGCTTCCATTACTTCCAGAAATGCATAGAGCTGTTATAATGGTGAAAGAGGCCGATATCCACATGCACGAGCCATATCTAGAGGTCTGTGACTCAAAATATAGAAAATATGAAGTCCTTAGCAAAGTGCATAAGGATCTAGAATGTCCAACATAAAAATGATCCTAACTCTTACATTTATAGATGAATTCATGGAAGAAGAAGAGAATAAGGAGGGAAAATCAAAATTTGAAACACAACCACCAACAAGAAGCAATCAATGCCTATAAATCCACTTGTAAATCTATCAAATCTATTTCACCAAGTCTGTTTGGTATGTTGGAGAAGGAAATATGTCGATTAGATCAAATCAGGTGGTTGGAGCATTAGATCTACTCATCAATCTCCGAATGATATTTTAACATTTCTCACCTACCAGATCTGCCAAGAATTTGAATGTCTATAACTATAGCCTATATCAATAGCTATCGATTGAGACTAGGTGTGTGCCGATTAGAGCTCTGTAGAAACATATATGGCCATCAAAAGTTTTTAGGGGCTTCCTTCATATGTAGGACACATGGTTCATGTGGATTGACTTAAAGGATGACCAACTTTGTAAATATTTTTGTCATTTGTGCCACATGTCACCCATTGATTTTTTGTAAGGATTCAGTGCCCTGTTGGCATGCTTTAATAAGTTTCTTACGGAAAACTCGGGTGTGTCGAGATAATTATGAGGCACAAAAGGACATAGAGGAGGGCACATGTAGAAGAATGAGGCACGAGAAGAGGGCGGAAGGAAGGAACACATAATGCATGCGCGGGTGAAATGAGGCAAACTAATGAGTGAAGAATGTATGGTCAAGGCAAAACTATTATAAGGTAATGTGTAGGGTATGTGAGAGGGCCAGGGACTTAGATGATTGAAGAAAGTAAAAGGTTCTCATGCGGGATGAATAACTACTAGGAAGAAGGTGAATGCATAGAAGATGTGTAGAAGTTAAGAGTGGAAAAAAGAGGAAAAGGAAAATGAAAAGGAAAAATAACGGGATGCATATAAGAGTGTGCGAGGAATGGGTGAATGAGTGAATGTGCCAAGGAGACAACCGAGGTGTACACCATAATACTAAATAATTTAGAGCCATAATATGCATGTAATTTGTCTAGATGAATTAGAGAGTTGTTTGGATAATAGGTTGTTGACACAATTCTGATTGAGATTAAGATATGATGCCTCATGTAATGAAATTACTAATATTTTCATAATATTAGCATATTTATAACACCAAATAACACCAAAATGTATAGAAACAATCACAAGATGCAGGTATAGTAAATTATCCACTTCAAGAATATAACCTCTAAACCATATAATAAGACTCAAGTCCTTAATATGATGATAAAATACTACCCACTAACTCCTATATATTATTCTTATGTTATGGTCATCACCAAGGATAACCCATCGATGATAGTACAACATATATGAAATAGGTACATCATGATAATAATTTATGATATCCAAATGTTGGCCATTCACATATAATGTAAGTTGTACACAAGGTAAGAGTGGAATAAAGAGGAAAAGGAAAATGGAAAGTAAGAAGAAGGAAATCACATAAGGTCACGTGAGGAATCGGTGACCAAGTGAATGTGCCAAGGAGAAAACTAGGGTGTGTGCCACTATAATGAGTATTTCTAACCCATAATATGCATGTAAGTTGTCAGATGACTAGGAGAGTTATTTGGATAACATTTTTGGCACCTTTCGGGGCCATCTTCCTACTAGATGAAGGAGATTAGTAGCCTAGAGCATCCATTGGGCATGGAGTCTACTATGCAATCATGAAAATATAATTTTTAGTTTTGAAGAACTTCCCTTAAAGTCATTTGAAGGATCATTTCTTGAATCCATTCTTGATTCTACAAACTGATGAAAGAAGACCGACAACCTGAAAGAAAAATAAGTGCGTGCAAGAAGCACATAAGAAGAAAGGACTATGTACAAAAAAAATGTGTGTGCACTACACTTGAAGGAACTAAAACTATGTAGAAAGGATGTGAGATACCTTTGTATGCCATTTCTTTTGGATAATTTTCATGTGCGCTTCATGATCCCGATCGGAGTTCTTGTTTGCTGATTCTAGAAGACCATTTCCTTGGGGTAAATAGTTGGAAGAAGTCTTCAAATAGATGTCAAGATTTAGATCCCAATTAGTGATTTTAGTGCCAAGAAAGTATTTTGCATTATCAGAGATAACAGTTTGAGGAATGCCAAACCTTTTCACTATACCTTTGAGAAAGTCAAGGATGACTGAATCAGTTGATTCCTTGAGCATGAAAACTTATTTTGATCAGGTAAATTAGTTCATAGTTTTTAGTACCCATTTGTGTCTAGCACTTGAAGGTGGATTGATCATGTCTATGAAGTCAAGACCCCATTGTGTAAAAGGATGATTCTCTTGGATTGGTTAGAGGGGAAGTGCTCCCAATCTCTTTTTACCTGCAAAAAGGTGCATTCCTTGCATTTTTGACCCAATTATGTGCATCCGCAAATAGAGTAGGAAAAAGATACCTTCCATTATAATCTTCATTGTTGTAGTCTTGGTAGAGAATTTCCCACCAGATAATCCATCGTGAAATTTTGCTAACACTTGTTTAATCTATGTATTTTGATACACCTTAACAACGTGCCATCAAGACTATTCTTGAAGAGAATTTCATCAATCAAAACAAAAGGGATAAATCCTAACCTTATATGTCTTCTCTTTTCCTTGTTTAAGCCATGAGGGTATACACCCTTGGAAAGGAATGTGCTCATGTCCTTCATCTAGTTTCATGCACTAGGGCATGTATTTTGTTCAAGTTCTACACATGGGAGAGGTTCATCAAGAAATAATGAAGTCTCAGATTCATTTTGTGTGTCCTGAACAAGCTGCTTGTAAAGCATGCTACCTCTTACCAGCTTTGTGGCCTTAATAGTCACATAATATTCCATGATTTTTGTCACCTATCGTTCTCTCTTTTCATTAATTTATCCTCCCATTATGAATTTCTCCGAAAGAACTATGGGAGACTAACACCTTAATATAATTTATGGTGAGAATACTCTTGAATTTATTGAGTGTGTGCATGATGGAAAAGACTTCCTTCTCCGTGTGACTGTATTTTAATTCATAATCCTTCAGCATTTGGCTAAATAAATCCACTGGTTGTTCCATCCCGTGTTCATTTTCTTGTGTTAGGACAACATCAACACTTGCATTTGTGCCATAATCATAAACAATAAAATCCTTTTGAGTAATTCGAGTTGATGAGAAATGACACGTAAGAATTTTTTTCTTGATTTTTTGAATATTTCCTTTCCTTTTGTGTCCATCTAAAAGCTATGTCCTTATTGAGCATCAAGGTGATTATCCTTACTAATCTGTAAAGTTATGAATAAAATTCCTAACAAAATTAATCTTACCGAGGAAGGATTGTAAGGCATTTTTGTGCACTAGAAGGGAAAGAGATAGGATGGCTGAAACATACTCAAGATCAATTTTGATGCCATCCTTTAAAACTTCATGTCCCAAAAAGCTTGCTTGGTGCCACAAAAATTTCACTTCTTGGGGTTAAGGGATACCCCAAATTTTCTACATCTTTTAAATACTTTTTCCAAGTGTGCCATATGGTCCATGCTCGATTTGAGAAGACTGTAATGTTATCAAGGTAAACCAAGATGAACTCATTGATGTAACCTTTAAAGGCAATGTCCATGGCACGTTAAAACATTGCACTGCATTTGATAGATTGAAAGTCATCTTATGATATGCATATGTTTCCCACTTGGTTGTAAATGTCCTTTTGAATTGATCCTCTTCCTTAACTAGGATCTGATTGAAACATGAGTACCCATCCAACATCAATAATATTTGTGTGTTGGAAACAATCTGCAGAATATACTCCATTAAAGGCAAAGGATAATGATCCTTTAGATATGCCTTTATCAAATCTCTGAAATCAACATAGATTTTGATGTCACCATTCTTCTTCTCGCACCAAAACTAGATTTGTGACCTAGGTAGAGTACATGATAGGAAAAATAATCTTCTCCTCATTGATTTTTGATAATTCCTTTCTCATGAGGGGCTCTATCTTTGGATTGACTGGTCACTTATTTTTTCGATGGGCTTGATATCGGGATCAAGGTCAATGGAATGTTGAGAATTACTTGGATAAAAACCTTTGGGGTCTTCATACTCCCATGAGAAGATATCACTATATTTTGACAGAGGGAAATGAAGGCTGTTGTTAATGTTGCACACAAGGTTTCCGAGTAGAAATTCCTTTCCACGTGCAATAGTGACTTGGGAGTAGTCTTCTTACATAGCATGCATATAATTTTCTTCACCTTTGAACTCATCATCAAGGCTAATCATTTTTTTAATGTGACCAATGCTTTAGGTAACATTTTTTCTTCATCTATATTACTTGGTCACCATAGCTATCATGAAATTAATCTTACATACTTGATGAAAAATAAACTTCATTTTGAATGAACTGGATGATTTGTGCATCACTGTCAAACACTTTCTAGTTGGTGTTGTTGTCTAGAATGGATGGTCTGATCACCATCTTAATATGTTAAGTGTTTCCTTTGACAAATTCCTTAGCAAGAAAGAACGCAAACCAAGTGTGGCCATTTGATCAGCCTTCCTATTCATTTTTTGTAGCACCACGTGCATATATTTAGAGCATCAAAGCTCTCAATAAGGTCCCAAAATTTGTGTTTATAATATTTTAGAAGATTATTATTTGTTTGGAACTTGATGGTGACTCGGTGGATAAACAATTTAGTATCTCCAAGGATTTGCAATGCCTTAATCTTCTTTCTTTTCAAAGTAATAAGTAAACCATGCACCAATGCCTCATACTCTGCTACACTATTAGAACATGAAAATTGTAACCTATGAGTGAAGAATAATTTCTCATCCTCGGGAGAAATGAGAATGAATCCTACTACCACGTTGTTTCTTCTTCTAGATCCATAAAATTATAACTTCCATAGACTAGGGTTCTCTTCCCTTTACTTGAGTGTGCATTACAACACAACTTCTTCTTCAAGAATGCAGTAATTACCAAGCCCAGTTTCATAAGCTTTCAATTCTTCAACATATGGATCAAATTTATGGTCCCTTTTCCCCACTCATCAAGTACTAGATCAGGAATAGAAGGTGGAAGAGGATACTCTTCAGGAACTGAAGCTTGTTCTTCTTAGATTAAACAGTTTACTTGAAGAGGGGATGGGACATATGGATCTACATGATAAAAACATATTGGCTCGCTTTTTATGGTAAACCAGGTACCATATCTTGTCTTGATTAACATATGAGACCAATTAGAAGATAAGTAACCACCCATTTAGTAGTAAAATATCTTAACAACCATAAGGAAAATAGAGGGGCAAATCAATGATTAATACATCTTGAGTAATTGTTATATTAGACATGCATAGAGGGTTAACTCAAGATCTTTGATGATTCCTAGGGTAGTGATAGTTGAAAATTTGAGTTTTGGACTCCTTTTGTTAGAGGGCTATAATTAAGTCCTAAGAAATCAACAATCATATTAGGCGTACTAAAAGTACTAAAGCACCGAGTCAATCATACAATTATCAAAAATATGCTTTCCTATGATAAAATACATACAAAGGGTGGGGTTTTAACAAATTTAATTACTTAAAATGCCATGGCTACTAGCCCCATTTCTCCACTCTCTACCCCTGCCACCACTGCTGTCACCCTCCTGCCGACCATCTAGGATTCATCTTCCATTCCCCCTACTGCTTCTCCCACCCCCCACTTCGCTTCCACCTTGGCCAAACCGGTCACCAGGTCTTCTAGAAGGCTTAACCTCGATACTCTTGCTGTGGGGAAGGGTCCTCATGAAATTGAAATTACACATGACCTCCTGAATATTAGTAGTGCTAGTCCCTCGGGATGTGCATATGGAGAGCTCTACAAAAATGTTGGAAGCCTTAGAAGCTGATATGAAGCTGTTGAAGGATGAGGTTAAGAACTTGGCAAAACAGAAAGGTAAGAGGAAGAAGGAGGAGGAGGTGGTTATTGATAACAAAGATTGAAGATATCTACAAGAAGCTGAACTCCTTAGACTCCCATTTAGG
Organism: Taxus wallichiana var. yunnanensis; assembly: GCA_018340775.1. Lineage (NCBI taxonomy): Eukaryota > Viridiplantae > Streptophyta > Pinopsida > Cupressales > Taxaceae > Taxus > Taxus wallichiana. The sequence continues at coordinate 216,952,411 of CM031239.1, forward strand.
GAAGGCCAAAACTCGTCATGATTACAATATGGCCATTTTTAGTGTGATTGAGGAGTTCATTGAGCAGCATGTCAGAAGTGTCTCCAATCTCAAAGCAGAGTTAAGCAACACTTTGGGGCAATGATAAGGAAATAAAAAGGACCATTGATCAACTGGATAAGACTGATGCTGCCCACATGACAACTTTGGGAATGTTCAAATCCTAGAAGAACATCAAAACCAGCATCGACAAAGCTACCAAGAAGTAGTTGTAGGTGCTTTAGCTGCTCTTGTATGTTTTTTTGCTATTTTTTGCAGTCTCTTCTGATTTGCTGATTTTTTACACGTCACAAGATTTTTTGTTGTTTTCTCTTGTTGGGGTAGCTATTTTTGGCTATTCTTGGTTTTCGAGCAACTTCTAATATGGACAAAGGTACTGAAAGTTGCTACTAGATCATGCAAATTACCCAAGAAATTGGCCAAGCATGGTTCCTGTTCGTGTGAAATTCTGCTTCAGGATGGAATGGCCAAGGCATACCACATTGTATCATTTATGTTTTTCCTTTTCATCTAGTCCACAATGTTGAAGCTGAGAGGAAGGAACCTTAGCTGGCATAGAGGCTAGTCCTACCCAAGGATGGGTGCATGCCACTTCCGAGGGAGCTTTGCATGAAGCCTTAGGAATGTGCACTTGATAAATTTTACTACCTGGATGTCCTAAATTGATTCCTTTTACTTTTGAGGGTTTTCTCTCACATCGGGATTGTGATGTGTGTGCTAGAATTGAGTATTCTCTTCTTGTATCTTATGTTGTCCACAACTTGAATGTGTGGTCTACTTGTATCCTTTGTAGTTTATTTGATTTCACAAAATTCCTCACCACAAAAGAACATCAAATTTTCCTCTAGGGAGGCTTCTATATTTTCTTGGTTATTAGCCTCGGTGCACTCATCAAGGTTCATAGCTAGAGGCATCCTAAATTATGTATGCTTGCAAGAGAGTAGCATTAACATATGGATAATAGATATGAGGCATATTGTAAGGAAAACACCATTAATACTCATGCACCATGTTTTTATGGTGGGACAAGTGTTTGACTTGTGTTGCATGTTAGAAGTGGTTGTATAGAGGGAATAAATTTAAAAGGTAAGTGCACATTAGCATGCCATTTATCTTTCTACTTGTTTTGTTTATATCTTTGATTCCCATACTCGATTATGCCAAGGTTGATTGCTCTCGGATTTACGCCTAATGGAACTACCTCTATAGGATCGCACCTACTACTTCTCCAATGATACGACCTTGTTGGAAAAATTTCTAATCAAGGCATTTAATTCATTGTCTTCTTTTTGTTATGTAGGAGATTAGGATGTAAATGCATCTGGTTGCGTGCTTTGCACTAGAATTAGAGCAATAGAAGGATGGGGCATCAAGACATCTCGGGAACAAGGGTGTAAGAGGCCTAGGTACCAACTTACCAGCCTGAATGAGACTATTTTATTCCCTTATTGCAATGTTGTATGCAATAGGTAAGGTTCTACCTCCCATGGATTAAATCATGACTGAAATGTCACTCTTCAAATCCCTTAGATATTACAAGAAAGCATGTTGGGTTTTAGGAATTAAAACTTGAGGAATTCTATCCCAAGTCTTCTGGAATCTAATATTGAAATCATTCATCTACTCATTGGGTGCACGCTTTGTTGTGGTCAGAGACTCCACCAATGATAAATGATCTAATTTATCTTCAAAGTAATTACAAAGTGTTATTCTGAGCACATCCTAGGTAGCAATAGATGTAGGTCTTAGGCCATGGTACCATTGGAGTGATTTACCCTTAAAAGAGGATGTAAGAAACCTAAAAGTAACATCATCATGTTTAATCAAATAGATAAAGCATACATTGGCCACATCCTGAATGTGTTCAATAGGAGTGACTTGATATTCTCCCATGATGTATGGAATACTTTTGAGCATGACCACTATCATATCATGTATAGCATTGAGATTGAGCGGGCTTCCACTAGTGAAGTTGGAGAAGTTCTTTGGAGGATGATGAGGTTAAAGCGCCATCAAAGGGTGCACTTGTCTATTTTAAGGAGGAGTAGATTGTGCACAATGCACCTGGGGATGGGGATATGTGCATGGTAGATATCTTGTAAGTGTTTCTTAGTGAAAGATGGAGGTATTCAAAGGATCCTTCAGCTGCAACACTCTATCTAGTATGCACTCTTCTCATAAAAGGTTCTCGAACTAAAAACCAATAGTTTTGGAAATGTTGGGAGTCACCAGATGTGTTGAAATAAGCCTCCAAAGGACATGAAATATTGTGTTCACACATCGAACTTAGTAATATGAAATTTAATATTTTAGTGCTTGTCCCACTGGGCATGCTTTGGAAACTATTGGTCATCAAACTTGCACATGTGTCTCAGATCTAGAAGGATATATTCATTTGAGACAACAATGGAACCATCTCCAATTTTTGGGACCTTACCCACTTGAGACAGAGCTCTCAGAGAAGATTAGTTCCTCTATCTATTTTTGCTACTACTCTTACTCCTAGTGTTGAAAGGGAAATCTAAATTAACAATTCCAAGGGACCAGAGAAAAAAGGATAACATGACAGGAAACTACACTAAATGGTGATCGCACTAGAAAAAGAGGGATGAACACAATCTGTTCTAGGTGAAAATGAAGGGAAATGCATGAAATAAGGATAGGCATATGTAGCACAACTAAAATTTATTTACTAGATCAATTTCATGGGGCACAACTAGAAAGGGAACTCCAAGGGACATAAAATGACATAGTAAGCACATAATGCAAAAGAAAAGGCAAAAAGAAGGATTACAAACATGTTAGCATAGAGATTAGTCACAAAATGATGCTTCCATTACTTCCATAAATGCACAAAGCTATTACAAGGGTGAAATAGACTAATATCGACATTCACGAGCCATATCTATAGGCTTGCAACTCAAAATACAAAAAACATTAAGTTCTTAACAAAGTTCATAAGGACCTAGAATGTCTAACATAACAAATGAGCCCAAATCTTACATTTATAGATGAATTCATGGAAGAAGAAGAGAAGAAGGAGGGAAAATATGAATTTGAAACACAACCACCAATAAGAATCATTCAATACCCACAAATCCACCTACAAATATATCAAATATGTTTCCCCAATTTTTTTGGTGTGTTGGAGAAAGAAAGAGGTTGGATTATATCAAATTAGGTGGTTGGAGTAATTAGATATGTTCATTAATGTCTAGAATTATGTTTTTCCATTTCTCACCTATCATATCTGCCAAGAATTTGAATTTTAATGTCTAACATTTTAACCTATATTAGCAGCTATCGATTGAGACTAGGCTTGCCCGATCAAAGCTACGTAGAAAAATATAAGGCCATCAAATTTTTTTAGGGGCTTCTAGAATACGTAAGACACATGGTGCACACAGATTGACTGAAAGGATGACCAACTATAATTAAGTCCTAAGAAATCAACAATCATATTAGGCGTACCAAAAGTACTAAGCACTCGAGTCAATCATACAATTATCAAAAATATGCTTTCCTATGATAAAATACATACAAAGGGTGGGGTTTTAACAAATTTAATTACTTAAAATGCCATGGCTACTAGCCCCATTTCTCCACTCTCTACCCCGCCACCACTGCTGTCACCCCCCTGCCGACCATCTAGGATTCATCTTCCATTCCCCTACTGCTGCTCCCACCCCCACTTCGCTTCCACCTCGGCCAGACCGGTCACCAGGTCATCTAGAAGGCTTAACCTCGATACTCTTGCTGTGGGGAAGGGTCCTCATGAAATTGAAATTACACATGACCTCCTGAATATTAGTAGTGCTAGTCCCCGGGATGTGCATATGGAGAGCTCTACAAAAAGGTTGGAAGCCTTAGAAGCTGATATGAAGCTGTTGAAGGATGAGGTTAAGAACTTGGCAAAACAGAAAGGTAAGAGGAAGAAGGAGGAGGTGGTGGTTATTGATAATAGCTAGATTGAAGATATCTACAAGAAGCTGAACTCCTTAGACTCCCATTTAGGGAAGGCCAAAACTCGTCATGATTACAATATGGCCATTTTTAGTGTGATTGAGGAGTTCATTGGAAGCAGCATGTCGAAGTGTCTCCAATCTCAAAGCGAGTTAAAGCAACACTTTGGGGCAATGATAAGGAAATAAAAAGGACCACCGATCAACCTGGATAAGACTGATGCTGCCCACATGACAACTTTGGGAATGTTCAAATCCTAGAAGAACATCAAAACCAGCATCGACAAAGCTGCCAAGAAGTAGTTGTAGGTGCTTTAGCTGCTCTTGTATGTTTTTTTGCTATTTTTTGCAGTCTCTTTGCTGCTTTTTGCAGAGTTTTTTCTGTTTTGTCTTGATGGGGTAGCTATTTTTTAGGCTACTTTGGGCTTCATTGTCACACTTGGATTCTGATCCTTTTTTCTCTGGTTTTCATTCCTATTCTGGCTCCTAGGCCCTCTTTTGTACACAAGGGTATAGTCCCTTTCAAAAAACTATTTGCCAATAATAAAAAAAAAAACAAATTTAATTACTTTTTTTTCTTCTTATTAGAAGATGTTGATAGAATCGAGCAACTTCTACATATATGGATCAAAGTGCATGAAAGTTGCGCTAGAGTTTCATGTAGAAATTCACACTTTGGGATGGAATGGCCAAGGCATACCACATTGTAACATTTATGTTTTTCCTTTTCATCTAGTCCACAATGCTGAATGGAAAACCCATTGAATTATGCATTTTAGGAACAACAACATCCTTTCTTGGTTTCTCGATTACATGAGAGGAAGGAACCTTAACTGCATAGAGGCTAGTCCTACCCAAGGATGGGTGCATGCCACTTCCGAGGAGCTTTGCATGAAGCCTTAGGAATGTGCACTTGATAAATTTTACTACTTTGGATGTCCTAGCTGATTCCTTTTACTTTTGAGGGTTTTCCTCTCTTGGGATTGTGATGTGTGTGCTAGAATTGAGTATTATCTTCTTGTATCTTATGTTTTTCACAACTTGAATGTGTGGTCTACTTGTATCCTTTGTAGTTTATTTGATTTCACGAAATTCCTCACCACAAAAGAACATCAAATTTTCCTCTGGGAGGCTTCTATATTTTCTTGGTTATTAGCCTCTAAAGTGCACTCATTGAAGGTTCATAGCTAGAGGCATCCTAAATTATGTATGCTTGCAAGAGAGTAGCATTAACATATGGGTAATAGATATGAGGCATATTGCAAGGAAAACACCATTCAAACTCCTGCACCATGTTTTTCTGGACTAGGACAAGTGTTTGACTTGTGTTGCATGTTAGAAGTGGTTGTATAGAGGGAATAAATTTAAAAGGTAAGTGCACATTAGCATTCCATTTATCATTCTATTGGTTTTGTTTATATCTTTGATTCCCATACTGATTATGCCAAGGTTGATTGCTCTGGATTTGCGCCTAATTGGAACTACCTCTATAGGATTGCACCTACTACTTCTCCAATGATACGACCTTGTTGGAAAAATTTCTAATCAAGGCATTTAATTCATTGTCTTCTTTTTTGTTATGTAGGAGATTAGGATGTAAATGCATACGGTCAAGTTGCGTGCTTTGCACTAGAATTAGAGCAATAGAAGGATGGGGCACTGAAGACATCTCTGGGAACAAGGGTGTAAGAGGCCTAGGTACCAACTTACCAACCTGAATGAGACTATTTTATTCCCTTATTGCAATGTTGTATGCAATAGGTAAGGTTCTACCTCCCATGGATTAAATCATGACTGAAATGTCACTATTCAAATCCCTTAGATAGTACAAGAAAGCATGTTGGGTTGTAGGCCTTACCACTTGAGGAATTCTATCCCAAGTCTTTTGGAATCTAATATTGAAATCATTCATCTACTCATTGGGTGCACGCTTTGTTGTAGTCAGTTACTCCACCAATGATAAATGATCTAATTTATCTTCAAAGTAATTACAAAGAGCTATTCCAAGCTCATCCTAGGTAGCAATAGATGTAGGTCTTAGGCCATGGTACCATTGGAGTGATTTACCCTTGAAAGAGGTTGTAAGAAACCTAAAAACAACATCATCATGTGTAATCAAATAGATAAAGCATACATTGGCCACATCTCGAATGTGTTCAATAGGAGTGACTTGATTTTCTCCCATGAAGTATGGAATACTTTTGAGCATGACCACTATCATATCATGTATAGCATTGAGATTGAGCGGGCTTCCACTAGTGAAGTTGGTGAAGTTCTTTGGAGGATGATGAGGTTAAAGCGCCATCAAAGGGTGCACTTGTCTATTTTAAGGAGGAGTAGATTGTGCACAATGCTTTGGGGATGGGGATATGTGCATGGTAGATATCTTGTAAGTGTTTCTTAGTGAAAGTTGGAGGTATTCAAAGGATCCTTCAGCTGCAACACTCTATCTAGTATGCACTCTTCTCATAAAAGGTTCTCGAACTAAAACCAATAGTTTTGGAAATGTTGGGAGTCACCGAGATGTGTTGAAATAAGCCTCCAAAGGACAGAAATATTGTGTTCACACATCGAACTTAGTAATATGAAATTTAAGATTTTAGTGCTTGTCCCACCGGGCATGCCAGAAACTATTGGTCATCAAACTTGCACCTGTGTCTCAGATCTAGAAGGATTGATTCATTTGAGACAACAATGGAACCATCTCCAATTTTGGGACCTTACCCACTTGAGACAGAGCTCTAGAGAAGATTAGTTCCTCTATCTATTTTGCTACTACTCTTACTCCTAGTGTTGAAAGGGAAATCTAAATTAACAATTCCAAGGGACCGAGAAAAAGGATAACATGACAGAAACTACACTAAATGGTGATCGCACTAGAAAAAGAGGGATGAACACAATCATTCTAGGTGAAAATGAAGGAAATGCATGAAATAAGGATAGGCATATGTAGCACAACTAAAATTTATTTACTAGATCAATTTCATGGGGCACAACTAGAAAGGGAACTCCAAGGGACATAAAATGACATAAAGTAAGCACATAATGCAAAAGAAAAGGCAAAAGAAGGATTACAAACATGTTAGCATAGAGATTAGTCACAAAACGATGCTTCCATTACTTCCATAAATGCACAAAGCTATTACAAGGGTGAAATAGACTAATATCGACATTCACGAGCCATATCTATAGGCTTGCAACTCAAAATACAAAAACATTAAGTTCTTAACAAAGTTCATAAGGACCTAGAATGTCTAACATAACAAATGAGCCCAATTCTTACATTTATAGATGAATTCATGGAAGAAGAAGAGAAGAAGGAGGGAAAATATGAATTTGAAACACAACCACCAATAAGAATCATTCAATACCCACAAATCCACCTACAAATATATCAAATATGTTTCCAAATTTTTTTGGTGTGTTGGAGAAAGAAAGAGGTTGGATTATATCAAATTAGGTGGTTGGAGTAATTAGATATGTTCATTAATGTCTAGAATTATGTTTTTCCATTTCTCACCTATCATATCTCGCCTAAGAATTTGAATTTTAATGTCTAACATTTTAACCTATATTAGCAATTTATCGATTGAGACTAGGCTTGCCCGATCAAAGCTCAGTAGAAAATATAAGGCCATCAAATTTTTTAGGGGCTTCTAGAATACGTAAGACACATGGTGCACACAGATTGAGTGAAAGGATGACCAACTATAATTAAGTCCTAAGAAATCAACAATCATATTAGGCGTACTAAAAAGTACTTAGCACCGAGTCAATCATACAATTATCAAAAATATGCTTTCCTATGATAAAATACATACAAAGGGTGGGGTTTTAACAAATTTAATTACTTAAAATGCCATGGCTACTAGCCCCATTTCTCCACTCTCTACCCTCGCCACCACCACCTTTGTCACCCTCCCGCCGACCATCTAGGATTCATCTTCCATTCCCCTATGCTTCTCCCACCCCCACTTCGCTTCCACCTTGGCCAAACCGGTCACCGTGTCTTCTAGAAGGCTTAACCTCGATACTCTTGCTGTGGGGAAGGGTCCTCATGAAATTGAAATTACACATGACCTCCTGAATATTAGCAGTGCTAGTCCCGGGATGTGCATATGGAGAGCTCTACAAAAATGTTGGAAGCCTTAGAAGCTGATATGAAGCTGTTGAAGGATGAGGTTAAGAACTTGGCAAAATAGAAAGGTAAGAGGAAGAAGGAGGAGGTGGTGGTTATTGATAATAGCCAGATTGAGGATATCTACAAGAAGTTGAACTCCTTAGACTCCCATTTAGGGAAGGCCAAAACTCGTCATGATTACAATATGGCCATTTTTAGTGTGATTGAGGAGTTCATTGAGCAGCATGTCAGAAGTGTCTCCAATCTCAGCGGAGTTCCGGCAACACTTTGGGGCAATGATAAGGAAAGAAAAAGGACCATTGATCAGCTGGATAAGACTGATGCTGCCCACATGACAACTTTGGGAATGTTCAAATCCTAGAAGAACATCAAAACCAGCATCGACAAAGCTACCAAGAAGTAGTTGTAGGTGCTTTAGCTACTCTTGTATGTTTTTTTGCTATTTTTGCAGTCTCTTTGCTGATTTTTTACAGAGTTTTTGCTGTTTTCTCTTATTGGGGTAGCTATTTTTTGGCTACTTTGGGCTTCATTGTCACACTTGGATTCTGATCCTTTTTTTTCTGGTTTTCATTCCTATTCTGGCTCCTAGGCCCTCTTTTGTACACAAGGGTATAGTCCCTTTCAAAAAACTATTTGCCAATAATTAAAAAAAAACAAATTTAATTACTTTTTTTTTTCTTCTTATTAGAAGATGTTGATAGAATCGAGCAACTTCTACATATATGGATCGGTGCATGAAAGTTGCGCTAGAGTTTCATGTAGAAATTCACACCTTTGGGATGGAATGGCCAAGGCATACCACATTGTATCATTTATGTTTTTCCTTTTCATCTAGTCCACAATGTTGAATGGAAAACCCATTGAATTATGCATTTTATGAACAACAACATCCTTTCTTGGTTTCTCAGTTACAGAGGAAGGAACCTTAGCTGGCATAGAGGCTAGTCCTACCCAAGGATGGGTGCATGCCACTTCCGAGGGAGCTTTGCATGAAGCCTTAGGAATGTGCACTTGATAAATTTTACTACTGGATGTCCTAGCTGATTCCTTTTACTTTTGAGGGTTTTCCTCTCATTCATCGGGATTGTGATGTGTGTGCTAGAATTGAGTATTCTCTTCTTGTATCTTATGTTGTCCACAACTTGAATGTGTGGTCTACTTGTATCCTTTGTAGTTTATTTGATTTCACAAAATTCCTCACCACAAAAGAACATCAAATTTTCCTCTAGGGAGGCTTCTATATTTTCTTGGTTATTAGCCTCTGGTGCACTCATTGAAGGTTCATAGCTAGAGGCATCCTAAATTATGTATGCTTGCAAGAGAGTAGCATTAACATATGGGTAATAGATATGAGGCATATTGTAAGGAAAACACCATTAATACTCATGCACCATGTTTTATTATTCTGGGAAGTGTTTGACTTGTGTTGCATGTTAGAAGTGGTTGTATAGAGGGAATAAATTTAAAAGGTAAGTGCACATTAGCATGCCATTTATCTTTCTACTTGTTTTGTTTATATCTTTGATTCCCATACCGATTATGCCAAGGTTGATTGCTCCGGATTTACGCCTAATGGAACTACCTCTATAGGATTGCACCTACTACTTCTCCAATGATACGACCTTGTTGGAAAAATTTCTAATCAAGGCATTTAATTCATTGTCTTCTTTTTTGTTATGTAGGAGATTAGGATGTAAATGCATCTCGGTTGCGTGCTTTGCACTAGAATTAGAGCAATAGAAGGATGGGGCATCAAGACATCTCTGGGGAACAAGGGTGTAAGAGGCCTAGGTACCAACTTACCAACCTGAATGAGACTATTTTATTCCCTTATTGCAATGTTGTATGCATCAGGTAAGGTTCTACCTCCCATGGATTAAATCATGACTGAAATGTCACTATTCAAATCCCTTAGATAGTACAAGAAAGCATGTTGGGTTATAGGCCTTAAAACTTGAGGAATTCTATCCCAAGTCTTCGGAATCTAATATTGAAATCATTCATCTACTCATTGGGTGCACGCTTTGTTGTGGTCGAGACTCCACCAATGATAAATGATCTAATTTATCTTCAAAGTAATTACAAAGTGCTAATGAGCACATCCCAGGTAGCAATAGATGTAGGTCTTAGGCCATGGTACCATTGGAGTGATTTACCCTTAAAAGAGGATGTAAGAAACCTGACAGTAACATCATCATGTTTAATCAAATAGATAAAGCATACATTGGCCACATCTTGAATGTGTTCAATAGGAGTGACTTGATTTTCTCCCATGAAGTATGGAATACTTTTGAGCATGGCCACTAGCATATCATGTTGAGCATTGAGATTGAGCGGGCTTCCACTAGTGAAGTTGGAGAAGTTCTTTGGAGGATGAGGAGGTTGAAGCGCCATGATAGGGTGCACTTGTCTATTTTAAGGAGGAGTAGATTGTGCACAATGACCTTTGGGGATGGGGATATGTGCATGGTAGATATCTTGTAAGTGTTTCTTAGTGAAAGATGGAGGTATTCAAAGGATCCTTCAGCTGCAACACTCTATCTAGTATGCACTCTTCTCATAAAAGGTTCTCGAACTAAAAACCAATAGTTTTGGAAATGTTGGGAGTCACCAGATGTGTTGAAATAAGCCTCCAAAGGACAGAAATATTGTGTTCACACATCGAACTTAGTAATATGAAATTTAATATTTTAGTGCTTGTCCCACTCTGGGCATGCCTTTGGAAACTATTGGTCATCAAACTTGCACATGTGTCTCGGATCTAGAAGGATATATTCATTTGAGACAACAATGGAACCATCTCCAATTTTTGGGACCTTACCCACTTGAGACAGAGCTCAGAGAAGATTAGTTCCTCTATCTATTTTTGCTACTACTCTTACTCCTAGTGTTGAAAGGGAAATCTAAATTAACAATTCCAAGGACCAGAGAAAAAGGATAACATGACAGAAACTACACTAAATGGTGATCGCACTAGAAAAGAGGGATGAACACAATCTGTTCTAGGTGAAAATGAAGGGAAATGCATGAAATAAGGATAGGCATATGTAGCACAACTAAAATTTATTTACTAGATCAATTTCATGGGGCACAACTAGAAAGGAACTCCAAGGGACATAAAATGACATAGTAAGCACATAATGCAAAAGAAAAGGCAAAAGAAGGATTACAAACATGTTAGCATAGAGATTAGTCACAAAATGATGCTTCCATTACTTCCATAAATGCACAAAGCTATTACAAGGGTGAAATAGACTAATATCGACATTCACGAGCCATATCTATAGGCTTTGCAACTCAAAATACAAAAAACATTAAGTTCTTAACAAAGTTCATAAGGACCTAGAATGTCTAACATAACAAATGAGCCCAAATCTTACATTTATAGATGAATTCATGGAAGAAGAAGAGAAGAAGGAGGGAAAATATGAATTTGAAACACAACCACCAATAAGAATCATTCAATACCCACAAATCCACCTACAAATATATCAAATATGTTTCCCCAATTTTTTTGGTGTGTTGGAGAAAGAAAGAGGTTGGATTATATCAAATTAGGTGGTTGGAGTAATTAGATATGTTCATTAATGTCTAGAATTATGTTTTTCCATTTCTCACCTATCATATCTGCCTTAAGAATTTGAATTTTAATGTCTAACATTTTAACCTATATTAGCAGCTATCGATTGAGACTAGGCTTGCCCCGATCAAAGCTCGTAGAGAAAATATAAGGCCATCAAATTTTTTTAGGGGCTTCTAGAATACGTAAGACACATGGTGCACATAGATTGACTGAAAGGATGACCAACTATGTAAATGTTCTCTTTTTGCTCCCATGTACCACCCATTGATTTGTTGCAAGGATTCAGTGCCTTGTTAGCGTGCTTTGATAAGTTTATGTAGCACACTCAAGTTGTTCAGATAATTATGTGACACAAAAAGGTGTAGAGGAGAGTGTGCATAGAAGAATGAGGCAAGGGAAGAGGGGAAAAGGAAGTATCACACAACGCATGTAGGGGAAATAAGGTAAAATTATTATTGTAGAACAAATGGTCAAGGCGTAACTATTACAAGGTGATGTTTGGGGCGTGCAAGAGGGAAAGGGACTTATCTAATTGAAGCAAGTGCAAGGCACTCATATAGGATGAACAAATTTTAGGAAAAAGGAAAATGCATAGAAGATGTGTGTAACGTAAGAGAGAAACAAAGAGGAAAAGGAAAAAGGAAAGGAAGAATAAGGGGACGTATGCAAGAGCGCGTGAGGAATCAATGACCAAGTGAATGTGTCAAGGAAACAACTGAGGTTTGCACCACTATAATGAATATTTCTGAGCCATAATATGCATGTAACTTGTCTAGATGAATAAGAGAGTTATTTGGATAACAGGTTGTTAACATAATTTTGATTGAGATCAAGATCTGATGCCACATGTAATGAAATTATTGATATTTTAAAGAATATTAGCATATTTATAACACCAAATAACACCAAAATGTATAGAAACAATCACAAGATGTAAGTATAATAACTTATCCACTTCAAGGAGGTAACCTCCAAACCATACAATAAGAATCAAGTGCTCAATATGATGATAAAATACTACCTAATAACTCCTATATATTATTCCTATGTTATGGTCATCACCAAGGATAACCCACGATGATATTACAACATATATGAAAGAGGTACATCATGATAATAATTTATGATATCCACAAGTCGGCGATTCACATACAATGTATGATCTAGGATTAAGGTGGTAGCATGGCATGTCATGAGAATCCCTCCATGATAGGAAATGAAACTCCATAGAACATGATAGGTCATCAAATTCCCTTCATGGCATGTCATAAAACTTCGTTGAACATTGAATTCCATCAAACTCCCTTTACAAGTAGATATTCCAAATATAAACATGGGTGTTCCTATACAACAAATTGGTCATCACATTTTTTAGACAAGGATACAAATGCTGCACATTTATATGCAAAAATTAAATGTGGTGAATCCAATCTCATAAGTGATGAAAAAAATCACTTGATGTGAGTAACATATATATGACTTAAGAAAATATAAGGTCAAAAAATAAACGATCAAAGAAAGGCTTCATGAACCTAAAAAAATTCTTAGGATGGCATTATCACAAAATGTTGGAGGGAAATGAATTATTTAGGGACATAAGGTCATGGTTCTCTAGGAAATACGCTGATGATGTGGATGAAAATGAAATTATTAGTGCAATTGGGTACTACATAAGTAAGAATTATGATGAAAACTAGTAATGGAATACATGATTGTGCACTTTGATAAATTGTTAGAAAAAATTTGATCAATTGTTATGGATGAGATCCATAGTGACTTTAATCCTTGTCACTTAGCATCATTGTGTGTTGAATCAAAGCATGCACCATAAATATCTTGATATATTCATAATGCATTTACACTCATAGAGTTTTTCAAGGGGTTAATAAAACCTCATTTTGTGAGGAGATGAAGTTGTTGTCCAAAGAAGATGAGGAAATGAATATGGGTTAGGACATAATAGATGGTGTTATAGTGGGTGTTAGTTTTACAAATTTGAATTCTTATGCATATTTTATGGTTGATTCATATGATAAAATAACTTGAAATAAAGTATATAAAGTTTATTTCAAGCTTGGTATTGATTCTCATGTCCATTATGATTATGGAAGTTAGGTCTGTTAGGTATCACTTGAGCTACTACAAGATAATGGTCTCATGCCTTTTATAATCCTATAAAAATTTTATACTAAGGAGGATTATAAATGAATTTTATCCCATGTTATTGATTTAATATATCCATAAAGCATAATGAATTAGTTACTATTGCTATGCCAAAATAGAATTAAGATTCTTCATGATAGGGATGTCAAAGTGAAATTGTATAAATGGCGTGATTATATGGCCACGAAAATTCTAGTATGAAATTAAAAAAGTTTAATTTATGGGAAATGAATTATATCCATTGTGAAAAATCCTAAAGAAATACATGCACATTGTTATAAAGAAGAATGGTATAACTGATGGTGATAATTTCTACACTACTTCCATGTTGCACATAATGACACCAAAATTACTCCAGTTAAGTTTTTTAATAGAGATCTTTCAATTTTTTTTACATTACTAAGTGTTATCAATTTACAATATTATTTTCTCCACGATGCATTGTCAATTTCTAATCTTATTTTCTTGACAATGTAAAACATAACTAGAAATAATTTAACCCTAATTTGGATGTAATTAAAAATATGTATACAATTTTGATGAGTGAATTATAGATGTTGACACATAATTATTAGGTTGTGAATTATCAGTTATGAAGAACTATATTGCTAATAGAATCAATAATGAAAAGGTAAATTATATGTCACACCATCACTTTCAATCTCAGATAAATACTTATATCTAATACACAACCCCTCTTGGAATTGTTTACTATAAAATATTGTTTACATCTTACACCCGGGATAATGCCATTTTTTTAATTTTTCTCTTCATGCTAGAGTTTGAAAGTTTTTGAGGATGCTTCGTGAAGATAAAAATGTAACAAAAATTATTACAAGAAACATCCATCCAAAAACATGAGAAAGATAAATTTATTATGATTTGGGATGAAATACAAAAAATTTGGATTCCATGTAGGTTTGGTAAATCATATCATTATAAAGGTCGGGACTATAAGGATCTTAAGTATGGAAAATTAGACAGATTCAATTTCTAATAGGATTATCATTCACCATGAAAGAATTTTAAAGGTTAGTTAATTTTCTAATTATTTTTTAAAAGTGTTTACTGACTTCATTTGGGAATTCATTATTTATTTGTTTACTAGGTAATTAAAGGAATTTCAAATGAAAAAATAATATATAAAACATGTGAGAATGCAATAATTTATAGATAATTCCACATGTTACAATTATAACAATCTAGAGGGCTAGATGATAACACAATAATTTAATATGAGGATAGATATGAAATATCTTGATTTTATTAGGTTTTGATGGATTATACTATAATGTATACCACATAGAATTAAATTGAGTATTGCAGAAACTAAATGACACACTTTCGATATATATCTAGTCCCGATTACAAATTATTATTCATGTGATTCCTAAGAAAGATAGGTACTAAATGACCAATGTATTTGGAATTTCAACACTTCAATTTTACTATCCGGACACTAGAACCTAGCTAGGATGCCAACACCTAGGCACCCACGTCTCCTGGGTTACCCCGACCTCTTTACATATTTCTCGCATCTTTTATGTCCTTTCTAGTTGTTGGGAATCTTATTTTATCGATGGTCATTATTTTAGTGGTTAATTACAAAATTCAAGAAAGGTAATCATATAAATACAAATTTATGTGGAAATAATAAATGACCAAGAACTAAGTATCTACTATCACCACTTAAGGTTCCATATAAAGGCATTTACAAGAGCATTCAAATATCCACACAAGGAAAGGGACTACACTTTTGCATACACTGATAGGAGGGGAACTTCATTTTACATGCACACATCTATCTACATTTTCTATAACTAGCTATCGCCGCTATCAAGCGTAACTCACACAACAACCACCTAGGGCATGATTCTTCACACAAACACAAACACAAAACTACATGGTGTTTGAAATATAGTGTAATGCTCATATCGTAATTTAACTTAGCTGGGTGATTGTGAGGGTCAGTCCAAATACCCATTTTCATATTTTTATTTTTAAGATTTGATGTGTTATAGGGTTTTGTAAGTGTTTTTTCTTCTTGTAGGTTTTAGGAAAATAAAATGAAGTACAAAATATAGGTGATTAAAGGAAAATATTAGCGAACATGTCACAACAATGTGAAGATAGTTTTACGAGGTTATGAGTAGTCACAGGTTCCCACAAGAGGTTTGTAGCACCTAAGGAACCCTTGACCTAGTCCAGGCACCCTAGTCTAGGAAGATCCTATGGTTGCAAAATTTTATGAGCTTTGGTGTGATACTTCCCTCCTCCTATTCATTAATTCGTAAACCTTGGCATAGACTTGGATTATTTGAGAATCAACTAAGTATTTTATTCTTTCAATTATCTAGGGCTTCAAAATTTCTATCTTACTTACTTAGATGAAAATCTGTACTTCATTATATATTTATTTACTGCGTTGTTACATATTTATATTAGCATTTATTTATTAAAATATTTTCTTAATCATTTGGTGAACCCCACTCCCGATCAGTCCATCAGATCCTTCTTTGGAATATTATCTTCTTTATCATGTCTCTTAAGGTTCCTCAAATCTCTTTATCTCAATTAATTCTAATGCATGCACCTTGTAAAGAGGTTCTTCAAAAATCCCTAGACACCATGTATTTCCCTAGAGATACGCCACCCTCTCAAGTGAGTGCTAATTTTGATAGTCTATCTCGATGAGTCTATTTTTCTTATTCCTCCCGCAGACTACTAAAATTTTCCAAGAAAAGTTAAAAATAACACCGCATATTCTAATTGAGATAATGATTATTTAATGTAACAATAGTTACATAAAATATAAAATCTTAATGGAATTCTTGAAATAAATAACATGAATATAATTCAAAACCTAGCTAAAGCATGCCTACTAGTATGTTCAATTAACTAACATAGACCTAAATAGATCTAGGAGAAATCAAATTGGGAGTTGTTGCTACTCTAAGGAAGGTGAGATGGTCTCTCCAAAAATGAATACAAGATCATATTAGATACCCATCTACTAACCCCATTGAATACTTGAGGCAAGGATTGAGCTTGGATATTAATCATATTTCTTATATGATATGCAATTCAAAGCATGGTGTAAAGTTTAAAGGTATGTGGTTAGTCCTTTTTATAGTTTTTCATTTGAGGAAAACTAGCATCTTGGTGCATGTGGGACTAAAAGCAAAAATTATATTAAGAATTACTAATCATGATTAATGTTTTCTAATCACAATTAGTGAATTAACAAGTGATTAAGATGTGAGGATCCTTAATCAACCACTTAGGGTCAATTAGGAGGCTAGGATAAGCTTTTGAATCTTGTTGAGATGTTGTGGAGGGAAGTGGGGTGATTTTGAGTGGTTGGAAGAGGGTTTTGAGCCAATAATAGGGTATATTGACCAAAACAAGGGTAAAATAGGCTTAATTATCTTATAAGCTCGTTAATTGTCTATTTAGAAGAGGATTTTGACTTACGATTTGTCATAAAGTGGCATCTTGAATGCAAAAGAGGATAGGTAATCAAAAAGTGTTGTTAATTGACCAAAATGGTAAGAAACATTAGTTAATTAGTGGAAATCACTAATTATAACAGAAATGGTAAGAATGAGAGTGATTTGTGTGCTTTTAGTAATAAGATTGCAAAAGCAGAATTTAGGTGTCTACATTTGCCCCTGTTTGAGGTGAAGTAACTTCACTTCAAATATAGTAGACAAGCATAAGTATGTAAATTTTTGAAGAAAAATTAGTTGAATGAAAGATGCCCTCTCAAGTGTTTATGGGGTGATAGAAGAAGTCAATCAACAATTGAAAATATGATCGAAATGGATAGAAGAAATAGGACAGGAATAAACATGATTATTTATTGCCCCAAGTGATTTGGAAGAAAAATTAGTAGTGATAAGAAATGAAAATGGAGAATGGGAATAACTCTTTTCCTCTAATCTTCAATAAGCAACTTTTATTTCATCATGTTGCCCCTATGATCTACATCATAAACCTTTATTAAAACAAAAAAGTGTAAAATAACATGAAAAGTTAAATTACTAACATTTGTTCATTGTTAAAAATGTGTAACTCCATGCAACATACATAATGCAATGTAATACGAGAAAGAAAAATGATGTTTAACTCCATGTAACATATAGAATGTAATGCAATACGAGAAAGTAAACCAGCTAACCTAATAGATAAATAAGTATAATCACACATACTCAAACAAACAACATTCAAGACAGTTGCACCAATATTTTTGTTATCAAGATTCAGTTCCCGAATGTTCGTGTTGTAACGAAAAGGGTTAAAAATGGTGCTGCAATCAAGGATGCATGCTAAGGGGAAAACAGAGGACATAAGTAGTCTCATGGAAATAATTCATGCACTATAACAAAATCTCTAATAACTCATTGTTGCATGGAAGTACCAACATAATAAACAAGTTAGCTTTGTTAATGGAGGTAGGTCATGATGATCCACAAGTCATTTGAGACAAGAAAAATTAATAACCTCATAAAGATGTTTTTAGGAATTTTTTTATGTTTGAGGACAATGCATTTGATACAAAGCTTCATTTGAGTGCTCACCGCTTACCAATTTTTGAATTTTTGCAATTCTTTGGATTTTTAATGATTTTATCAATTTTTTTAGTTTTTGAAAAATTTAATATTGTTTTAAATTTTTGGATTTTTAGGAATAAAATATTGTATAATAAATAATGAATTCATGGGACCTCGCTAAAATTCATTTTAAGGAAAAAAATATGCCACAGGTAGTAGAAAAGGCCACCAGGAAGCAAAAACATGCCCAGTGTAGGAAAAACGGGTGCGGAAACACTTATTTATAAAAAAATAATCATCATGGCAAGTATTAGAAGAATTTAGAAGAAAAACTATCTATAAGTATGCAAGATAAAATGAACTCAATTCATTGCACCATAGATTAAAGTAAAATTCAATCTAAGTAAGCAAGTGAATCCAATCTTAAAGCACATAATACTAAAAACAATGCAACTAAAACCATACAAGCCAATAACTAAAAGTAAGAAAACTAATACTTTGTTGTTGTGGGACATTTTGGGATGGTTTTCACTATTTGGGTATTCTATCGAGATAATTTTCTATTGTTTTGGATTTTTCTATGAAATGTATTTGAATGTTTTTGACATTTTCAAAGTTATACAAATGTTTTGATGTTTTCTAGAAAGTGTTTGAAATAAAACATGCAAGGAAACGAAGAAATGTGGATGCCCCCATTTTGCAATGGGATATACAAGAGAAGAATGCCACGTGTTATGTGAATAAAGGCGATGATGTGAAGTTTCCCCTAGCATGAGCTAGGAATATTCAAATTCAAACTCTCCACATTCAAAAGTAGGATTAGCCGGATCAGGGCAAAGAGGGACATGCTCACAAGGGACTCAGATGAAGGAAAATGCCAACTTAGTATAAAGTTATCATAATCCTAAACCTGAAATGCTTGTGAAAAATTGAACCTCCACCGGCATGGGAAATCAGTTATCACTAAAGGACTTATCTAAAGTGCCACTATTGTGTGGCTTTCACTATTGGGCACACCTGTTTCTTTCTCTCTTTTTCTATTTTTATACTTTTTGTCATTTTATAATATTTTTCGAGACCCCACACCTAAGCATAGAAATGTTTTAGATGCATTACATTGATGGCTTCTTGAAGATATTGGCCATATAAATAGGAAATCTTATAGGCGGTTGAACTAAAATTGGCAACCACAACATATGGTCCTATCTAATTGGGTTCAAATTTCCCTTTCTTTTCTTGATCCTTATTGGTGTTCTTTTGATTCTATTTTAACACCAAGTCTCCTACCTCAAATTGATGAGGTATTAATATTTTATTATAGCTTCGCCGCACTCAATCCTAATACACTTTAAGGTGATTGAGGGTGTGAAGTTGTTTCTCATCCAATAGCTCCAACTCTTCCAATCGAGCTACTCTATAGTCCTCCTCTTCGTTTAGGTAATCCCTTAGCTCGATACACAAAGAAGGGATCTCGATCTCTAGAGGTAGTACGAATTCCATGCCGAATACTAAGGAGTATGGAGTGGAACCTGTAGGGGTGCGAGATAGATGTTCTAAATGCCCAAAGGGAAAGGTGAATTTGTAAATGCTAATTATGGCCTGTTGTATTCACCATTTTCTCCATAATATGAATCATGGTTTTATTGCAAGATTCAACTTTCCCATTACCTTGAGGATAATAGGGGTTAAGAACTTGAGGGAGATTTGAAATTGTTTGCAGAGTGATTTCAAATTTTTATTTTTAAATGGATTACCATTATCAGTGATAATAGCAGAGGGGATACCATAGTGGTAAATGATATGGTTCATTATAAATTTAGAGATTTGGGGACCTTCAACATAGGTAAGAGGAATAACCTCTACCCATTTTTGAAGTATTTAGTAACAATTATAAAGAACTTATGCCCATCCAAGGAGATATAGTTAAGTTTTCCTATAATATTGAGACCCCACTTTGAGAATGCCAAGGTGTTGTGATTGGTTGCAAAGATTGCACCAGCACATGTATCAAATTTTCATACTTCTGAAAATCCACACATTTCTTCACATGGTTACAAAATCATGATCCATGGTAGGCTAATAGTAGCATACCTTGAGTATTTTCTTTTCTAGTACAATCCTGTTAGTATGAGCCCTAGAGACTCCTTTGTGCACCTCTTTTATTTCTTATATGGACTCGTCTAAATTTAGATAGTGCAAAATATTCCCATCATAAGCTCGGTGGAAGAGGATGCCCCCAAGTAGGTTATAGTGGGCTATACACTAGATGAGGGTTCATTTTTGGCATGGGAAATGTTTGTGGGAAAGGTTCCATCATGGAGGTAATTAAAGATTTCATAGTACCATGGGAAAAATGGACCAACAACCTTGCACACCAAACCAAACTCTAATATATCATATGATGGAATTTGTAAGTGCTCCATAAAAAATGATATGTCCTTATTTGTAGGCAAAATACTTAGCATGGATCCTACTATAGCCATAACATCCATTTCTCTATTCTAGGCTCTTATTATTTTCACAAATATTATCTTTTCTAAAGAAATCCTTCAAAGAATCAACCTTTCTTTTGTATGGAATACTTTTCTCATTTTGACTTTGTATTCATCTATGACATGTTTTATAATGAGCATTGAATCACTAATGTAATTGAATTGCCAAATATCACATTTAATAGCTAGATTCATTCCTGTGATGACATGATTCATACTCGTAATATTATTTGTGCATGGGAACTCGAGTTGGAATGCTCTGGGAATCAAGTCTCATATAGGAGTGATAAACACAACTTCGACACTGAACAATGAAAGGTAAAGGAGCCATCAAATTATATTTTGTATATGATAGATTCCTCGAGGTAAATTATTGATACATTTGGTAGTTCCAGACTTAAAGGGTCAATACTTGGTAGTAGAGCTTCTGCTAGCTGATCTCCTAAAACTTTTCCTTTCATTGACTTTTCATGTACATTCTCAATGTCAAAATCGATTAATAAGATGATCTAATTATCCATATTTCATGTGAGTGCAGGTTTTGACAATAAGCATTTTAGTGGATCAACCTTCGAAATTAGCTTGACCTTATTGGTTATCAAATAGTGGTGTAGTTTTTAGAAGGTAAAAACTACAACTAGGCAAGTTATCTCGATATGCAGATATTTGATACCATAAGCTATCAGTGTCCTACTCACATAGTACACAACTTTTTCTCTCAGATCTTTATCATACTAGGAAAACACTACCCCAATTACAAACTGCATGGTAGAGATATAGAGTAAAAATAGTTATCCTACCATGGATGACATTAAAACCGAGGGTTTATCTAAATAGATTTTTAGCAAAGTGAATGATTGTTGCATCTATGGTCCCCAGTGGAAACTAACATCTTTCTTGAGAAGATGATTGAATCTATGAAACTTGTCTGAAAGATGAGATATAAACCTTATAATGGCTTGGATTTTTATTTGTAAACTTTGCAATTGTCGATATTGGTAAGAGTGGGCATTTCCATTATAGCACAAACCTTTTCTAGATATAATTCTATCCCTCTCCTTGAAACAATGAATCCTATATATTTTCCAAATAACACACCGAAGATACATTTCTTTGACTTTAGTCATACTTTGTAGTCCCTTAGGCATTGAAAGATATGCTACAAAAGTTTTAGGTGCTCTTCCTAAATCCTATACTTTGCCAATATGTCATCTACATAATATTCCATCATTTCACTAATCATGTCGTGAAATATTATAGTCATTTCTCTTTGATATGTAGCACCTCTATTCTTTAGGTTGAAGGGCATGACTTTGTAGAAGAATGTCCTATATGGGGTTGTAAAGGTTGTTTTGTGTTGATCTTCCTCAACAATATTTATTTAATATAACCTTAGAAGCCATCCATGAGTGATAGCATCTCATAACTAGTAGTAGCATCGATGAGAATATCAATATTAGGAAGAGGAAACTTGTCCTTAGGAAAATATTTTTAATATCACAGAAATCAGTACACACTTTGATATCAACCCAAATTTTCTTAATTAGTACCACATTTGAAATCTACTCTGAGTAGTCGATAGGCCTAATGAATCCTGCTTCTAATAACCTTTCTATCTTTTCCTTAACAAACAAGGTGACACAAGGATGCATTTTCTGGAGCTTTTGATTTATAGGATTGGCATCTAGGTGTACAATAAAATTTTACACCACTATGGCAAGATCAATTCCTTGCATGTTTGTGTAATACCAAGTGAAAATATCTATAAATTCTCTTAAAATCCTTGTGAAAGTTTTTGTTCTTTGGCTAAGAGTGAAGCTCCCAACTTAACCATTCTAGGAAACTCCTTTGTGTCAATGTTAACATCTATTGTCTCCTCCACCAATAACTTGGATTCATCTTCCATGCACATAGGATTGGGAGGGAGATTGAGATCCTCTTCTACCAAAGGTGGTTCAGGGAAATATTCATCTTAAAATGGGTACACTATCTATTCCATAGTTTGTTCCATTTGTTTGTCCAAAATAACCTCAAAGAGGTTTTTGCTATAGGACTTGGAACTTTTCTTTCTAAGAAAGATTTTATGTAGGAATTTTTCCCTTGCTTATTTTCTTACTTAAGTGACCACATAACTCTACCTCCTCTATAAAGTATGTGCATGCGTTAAGATGAATGGAGAATCCTTTCTTATGATCATTTCTTGGAATGTCATGTTTAATGCTAACGAACTCACCAATATCCTCGTCGTTCTAAAAGACATCGATGGGTATGTACTATTGTTGGTCCCAATTCATGAGTGATGGGTAAATAAGGTCGAGTTTTGGAAGTATAAGGGGTGTAATACAGGTTATGGTAAGGATAGCCATGTTAGAGAATAGGTTTTTGGTGGCGAGGACTTTATAAATACTACACTGGGAATCAGTTTCACTTTCATTTTTGGATAAACTATCCTCATGATCAAAAGAGGAATACTCATCAACCTGAAGGGTGAGACTCATACAAATGGATGCCAATACCAGATTTACCCATTATATGATGAGGTATTGGAAGAGATTCTAATGAACCTTGTTCTTGATGGCTGTAACCACGTCCTTTATACCTCATAATAAGAATTATTCAATTAGGAATAACATACCTAGGTGACTAGTAACATAAATCCATTTCATCATCTTGAGGAAGAAATAAATATCGTTGAGTATCCTTTCATCTTCTAGTAAGCCACCTGAAGTGAAATTGTTGAAAGGGTAGTTCTCCCTTGATCTTTGGAATTTGTAGCATGGTCTACCACATGCTTGGGCTGATAGCGGAATGTTTTGAACCATAAGGGCTTGCTGCAGATCATACTCTCCACAACCACTTGGTCTAACCTTCATCTCCCATGTAGCAAAAGGAGTTTCTGAGGTGGAAGCACCATTTTCATTGGTAGACAAGGTATTTGGGTCCACTCGTGAAGTGAGGGATTTCAAATGAACATGAACAATGATCTCTATAGAGGGACACTCGTAAATGGTAGGAAAATAACCCGACAATGCTCTGCAATGAGAAAATGGTTGGGGATCTCCTTGTATTATAAGTGTATGTCCTTCATGTTGTAACTTTAAACACCGATGATACGTTGATGACACATATTTCATGACATGGATCTATGGGTGGCCGAGCAATATGTTATAAGGGAGCTCTAATTCTAAGACATGGAACCTTATATCATGGTTTATGGGACCAACTTCCAGTGAGAAAGAGATCATTCCATCTGATTTCCATTCTTCATCATCATACGCCTTTATAGTGATGACCTTTGTCTCAAAGTCAAGTTTTTTTCACCCTAGTTATCAAACTAATTTAAGAGTAGAAATATTTAGACCTAATCTTCCATCCAAAAGAACTCTCTTGACCTTCTTACGCTTGATTATTACTTAAATGTGTAAGGGTAGGTTATTGGAGGGATTTTCTTCTAAGATTTCTATCAGAATGAAGGTTATGTGTTCTAACAGAGGAATTTATGGTACCATGGCTGGTAAATGCATTGGTTCAATATCAAAAGATACGTCCGATCCTTATAAGTTTTTATAAAGGATATCCTTATGGACATTACAAATATTTAGAAGTTCTAATATTGAAATCTTAGTTTTGGTCTTCTCTAATTGATCCAAAACATCATAAGTAACTCTCTTAAGGAAGAGGGGTAGTGGGTTCTAAGATAACAAGGTGATCCCATTGCATTTCCATGGAGCAATATCTTGTTGTGATTATGTTTGTGTTGATATGTTCAATAAGTGAATCAACACAACCTATTGAGGCATCGTAACGGGTTGGCTTTGATATATAGTTGGTACTCTTATTTTTAGACAAATTTACTTGATCCTTATTTTTATTTCCTTTGTGCTTGGGAAATGTTCTTTTAAGATATCCATATTTGTGTTTGGGGACTGGAAGCGGTGGCAAAGAGTCTACTTCTATATCTCCATATTCAATTAGATCTTGAATGTAGTGTTTTAATTTTAAACACTTGTTTGTATGGTGACCCTTTACATGGTGAAATCCACAAAATTCATTATCCCTAAACCATTTCATCTTATTTGTTTCATCTCTCGTAGGTTTATGTTTCTAGGTATCGAACCATGTTTACATCCTCTAACTAATTTAGGATGAACAATATGGATTCAGATATAGGGGTAAAGGTACAATGTGCATACTGTAGATAGAACTCCCTTTGCAAGATTCAAAGGTGCATGGTTTTGAATGGATTGTACTCACTTAGAGTCTACTATCCAATCACCAATAATTTTTTTGTTCTTATTCGGAACAAACTTTGTTTTTTCACTAGGTTTAGAATCATTATGATCACGGGAGAAGTGTTTTGAGTCACCCTAGCTAACAACACTTTTTGATTTGACTAACTTTTTATATTACTTCTTTAAACATGTTACCACAATGCATTTTCAAGTGGAACGTGATGTCAAGGTGGAGGTTAGGAAAAATATACTTATCAACTATTTTTTGGGTATGGAGAAAGGGAAGTGACTAGCTAACCCTCTCCACCTTTGTAGGAAAGAAAAAAAAAAATCATTGTTTTGCATTATAGAGATCTAACATGGTAACATCACTCTCTATATTAAAATAAAAGTGAATTACCAAATGTTCAGCTAATTCCAGCCATGTAGATATAGATCCCTTGGGGATGTGCAAAAACCACTCTAACACCTGTCCTCCTAAACTTCATGGGATGAGGCAAATGAGATAGTTATCACTATATGCAACCTATTGACATGCCATATAAAAATATTTTATATGCTCACGAGGGTCACCTTTTCCCTTATATTTTTAAAATTTTGGAAAATCAAAGTGTCGTGGAAATATTACTTGTAACATGGCTCTATCAAACGTATAAGGGAAAAATTAATTGAACTAGTAGTTCTTGTTGTTATTACCATTTTTTCCTTCTTATAATGTTAAAAGGGTGTTCTAAATAGTAAAAACTCTTATTGAAGATTGGATCTTGTGTGGGTGGCATAAGCCTATACGAAGGGTTAAATCTAGGTGTAGTAACACCTCTACTCTCTATGAGAAATTCTTTGTAAGGGTCTTTTCATGTCTCTCATCGAGGATTTTTTGTTTGGAACTTGTGAAACAAAACTTTAGGTTTTGAATATAGTGTGGCTTGTTTCAAAACTTTTGGTTATTCCTTATGTATATGTGAGGCCAAACTTTCTAATTGGTGAGTGAGGGCTTGTACTTTTTTATCTAAAATTACTTCTCAAATAGGTACTTCGTTACAATCTTCCTTGGGAGGAGGTTGTGCATGATGAGCATGTTCCTCATTTTCTTCACAGTGTGCTCTAACCATAGGTATACTATATTATCCATCATTTTCAAAAGCTACCTCCTTATTATTTTTTCATCTAGAAGTAGAGGCATGACCTAGGTTTAAAATGTCATTAAAAGGCAATGAGGTCAATCTACTTGTTCGTCGCCTCCCTGAACCATTTTGGTGATAAGAGAAGGGTCAAATGTGGAAGGTAACTTCACTCATAGTTCCAAAACATGCATAAGAACCTCATGTTTGTTGTGAAATAAGTAATCATTAATATGGGTGGGATGAAGTTCCATATCCACACGAGGAGAATCCTCCTCTCAACCACTATGGTGAATCACAATATTATCCTCTAAAAGAGGTTTGTCACCTCCAAAAATATTAGCTTCTAACTTTCGTTAACCCATTCTTCTAGTAGGCTTACTTGAAATAGGAGGTACAACACAAAAGGTTTCCACTAAGGTTTACTAAAAAAATGAACCCACAAATTTTTGCAGCAGAGCGACACTAAGTCGTCACAAAGAATGGTGACAATAAAATAGACATTAATCTAATAGGTCAATATGAACCTAAAGATGCTAAATAATAAAGAATGATCTACCCTAGCAAGGTAATATATGATATTATTTTTGTATGATAATACAATGACGTATAATATTCAAATCTAGTCACAAATTTTTTTACTCCCTATGATTTTTCGAGATAGGTTTGAAACAAATAAATGACAACACAATGTCACTAGTTAGGTTAATTTTGCAATAAAAATACCTAAATGCTACGAAAGTGTTGTCGTGATCCTCTAACAAGGTATACTAAAAACTAGTTTCTAAACACTAACAAAGTCTTAAGTCTTATAAAATGGAAGATACCAATATAAGTAGTGTAATGTGTTGATATTTGGACATGTTAATCAATATTTGTGAGGAATAAATAGTTTAGTATCAAAATGGCATTATAGTGATGCTAAAAATTAACCTCAACTCTGAAAAAAATCAAAATAAGGCTAGGATGTAAAAATATGCCTGATTATATCAAGGAATTATTATGTGTTAGAGCTGCGTAATAATAGAATGTAGAGATTTAGGCCAAGTTTCACAATGGAAACAAGACGTAAATATCATAATTGTATGGCTATAATGTAGGAAACATAACAACTCAAAAGGATTAAGTGATAAGACAACCTACCTACAATGATAGTAAGTCTCAATATGGGTTTGAGACAAAGGGGCTACTACAATTTGATGACATACCTTTCACACTTTTAACACTTGTATTCTAAAGCATTGCAACCTACTCATGCAAGTAGACTAAAAAGTGGTGGACACAATTATTTCTAGTAGGTATCCATATATATTTGTTCTTCTTTTTTTTCTCAAAGTTATTAACAAGAAAACAAAGGAGTAGACCAAGTGGTGATGGAAAATACTTGGTGTAAATTTTTGAGTTTTGCATTATCTTAGAACAAGTGAAAAACCAGGAAAAATAACACTAAATAGATTTTGTGATTAAATGTCACATGGTTTCAAATTTAAGAGATACTTTCCTTATTCAAAAATAAGAGTTTGAATCTAACAGATTTTTCACTTGGTGAGAGCTCTCAAGTACAATATCTAAGACAAAATTGGCTCCAAGATGGCAAGATTTCCTAAGGTTTCTCTCTCTATGTGTCACAAGATATGTCTATGAGTTTGATTTACCAATAATTTCATACTAATTAATTTTGGAGTAACTTGGATTTACTTTACCCCCTTCAATACAATGAGCATAAAAATGTGTTCACTTGTATTTTCACTAGGGTCGCAATGGAAATAACTTTGAATCTAATCTCACCAAGGCATACTAATCAATTAGGTAGTTGGTGCACTTTTCCATTTTGTTCACAAGGTTCCCTCTTACTTGCAATACTTTAGGGTTCCTAGGAACATCTCTTTTGTTGTAGCTTAAGGCTTATGCCAAAGAGAATTTTCCTAGTTTAAAGTAGACAATCTATAGCTCTTAACCAAAACCTACAATATAGTGTATCATATGACGTGATAGAGTTTTTTTAATCTTTTGGATTAAGTAATTTGGTTTATGCCACCGTTGGTAACCTACAACACACATGAATGTTAGAATTTGGTTTGGAGAGATTATCCTTTATTAGACTAATGTTAGGTCCTTCACATAAATGGTTAGTATTTCAAAAATATGTACAATATCATAGAAAGGGGATTAAATGTTGCTTTTGGTTCTCAAGATCATATTAGGTGCAAGAGAACAGCATACACAACAAGTAATCCAACTAGATGAAAAGATTGTAAATCAATTAACTACCATAAAAATTTGTAAATAAAGGTTTATTCCCAATTAATCCAAGTGCTTCTTAATGAAAGATTAAAGTTGCTTTTGGTTCCCAAGATCACACTAGGTGCAAAGGAAGAGCACACACAAAATTTAGCCTTGGTTATTTATCAATTAAAAAATCTCTTTAAACTAAAAGATCATGTACATACCAGAAATAAAGTTTATTCCCTTAAGCATAACCATGAATGACGATTTTTCCTATTTACTCTAAAATTAGCAAAAAAAAGGTTTAGAGGTGCTTTTGATTCTCAAGGTCACACAAAGTGCAAGAGAATAGCATACACAATCCTATTCAAAACTCATACAAAGCATGAAAATAAAATCACTCATCAAACCCTAAGCTAATTTGTTAGAAAACCTGCTCTAAATCAGAAAATTAACAACTAAAAATCCCTGGAAAATGACAAACACTAAAAACTAGAAGTTGAAATTTTAAACTTTTAAGAAAGTTTAACCGAGTACACCAGCGCACATCTTTATGTAGGAGCACAATCTATAGAGCATGGGTGTGGCCTTTGGAGTGTGGGCATAGACAGTTATACACATGCACACCTCTATATAATTTACACACTTAGTATGCACAAGTGCAGCGGCAGAGAGGCGTAGCGCACACTTTGAAGCACATGCATAAGCTACACATAGAGGTCAAAAATTTAGTGATGCACATGCATGTCCAATAAGGTGTATGCATGTCCAACATAGCACATGCATGTCTAGTAGAGCACGGGTGCAATATTTGAAGTTTGGGTGTATTCCTTTGATTTTAAGCAAGACCTTCTTGTAGGTGATCAAAATATGACTTTTGACAAGAAAATTTTGAAAAAGATCAAATCTTTGGCCTTTTGAGGAAATTTTTACAGCACTTCACCTCCTTATATCCTGCAAAGAACATGAAAATGCAACAATTACTATTAATCTAGTTTTAAACAACCATAAAAATGAAAATTGATCTACAAAACTTTGAAAATTACTCTTAAAACTTTGAAATTAATCTAAAATTTGAGAAACTAATCTTTAACTATTGAAAGTAATCTAGAAATATTGAAACTACACTAGAAAACATCAAACTAATCTAGAAAACCTGAAAGTAATCTAGAAAGCTTGAAATTAAAAACTTTGAAACCGAGTTATAAAGGTTTAAAAATGAATGTAATGAGCTAAAGCCCCCACTAAGTGTGTCGAATGAAGACTACTAAAATTTCTAAATAAAATATAAACTAACACTAATAACACTAAATAGCCTCATTAAAAACTTCTTATTGAATCTAACAATAATGATGTCAATGATTAAAGCTTAATGGAATGCTTGAAAAATTGACATGATATATCAATCTATCTTAGCTAGAACATGCCTACTTAACATTCAATTAACTAACATAGAACCAAATAGATCTAGGAACAATCAAATTGGGATTTGTTGCTACTCCCAAGAAGGTGAGATGGTTTCTCCAATAATGACTACAAGATCATATTGGATACCCATCTACTAACCACATTGAATACTTGAGGCAAGGATTGAGCTTGGATATTAATCATATTTCTTATATGATATGTCATTCAAAGCATGGTGTAAAGTTTAAAGGTATTTGGTTAGTCCTTTTTATAGTTTTTCCTTTGATGAAAACTAGCATCTTGGTGCATGTGGGAATAAAAGCACAAAGTAGATTAATAATTGCTAATCATGATTAAGGTTTTCTAATCACAATTAGTGAATTAACAAGTGATTAAGATGTGAGGATCCTTAATCAACCACTTAGGGTCAATTAGGAGGCTAGGATAATATTTTGAAGCTTGTTGAGATGTTGTGGAGGGAAGTGGGGTTATTTTGAGTTGTTGGAAGAGGGGTTTGAGCCAATAATAAGGTATATTTACCAAAACAAGGGTAAAATAGGCTTAATTAGCTAATAATCACTAATTGTCTGTTTGGAAGAGGATTTTGACTTACGATTTGTCATAAAGTGGCATCCTGAATGCGAAAGAGGATAGGTAATCAACAAAGTGTTGTTAATTGAACAAAATGGTAAGAAATGTTAGTTAATTAGTGGAAATACCTAATTACAATAGAAATGGTAAGAATGAGAGTGATTTGTGTGCTTTTAACAATAATATTCCAAAAGAGAAATTTAGGTGTCTACACCTCCATAAAATCAACCCATATTTGAGTCAATTCAAGCTTTACATTATTTATTTCAATATAAATTTCATTATATGGAATCCATGATTACATCTCTAAAATATGAAATTCAACATCTTAAGGATGCTTCTCGGAGTTCATGTTAGTTCTTCTTCTCATCCTCATTACATATCTTCTACATGTGCTCATATATGTGATCCTCAAGTATTTCGATTATCGCAACCTCTTACATTTAACCATGATGCTAAACAACATGACATTCTTACTAAGCTCCTTAGTCATCAATTGATCATTTTTCCAAATACTCATTTCTATCCTCCTTATCGGCTGATCAAATATCAAGGTCTCCTTTTTGCGCTTATCATCGAATCAATGGACATAATGACAATGATTGCTATGCTTTATAATGAAGAATAAAACATCTTCAGAGTCAAGGATTTATCTCATTCATTACAAAACCTTTTCTTGCATGACCATTTATAAATGCTACATCTAAATGGGCTCCTAAATATGATCCTTAATTGTCTCATGAACATCATGCCATCACTTCTAATATGTCTTATTTGTCCACTCAAGTGCCACCTATTCAACCTTCTCTAGCTAAGAAACCACCTCTCAAGGTATTTTTTTATTACCTACTCCTACTAAGTCATCTACAGTATTACCAAGTCAAACAAAGAAAAAAACATCTCCTCCTGTCATGTCTTCTATGACATTACCAAATAAGAAACCAAACACTACGCAAGAAAAGAAAACTCTGCTTGGAATATTTTGGCTTCACGCCGCTCGAGGCTCCTAATCCATCACAACTTCAATTTCCAATTTATTTTGTTAAGGAAATTACTCCTTATATTGATCCACTTAGTTTCATCAAATATATATCCATCACTTACATATTTGGGGGGCACCATAGCTTTCCCCCTTGCATTTCTATAAAATGTCTCTATCATATCATGTACTTAATGCTCTGCGCTTAATGTCTAATATCTCTTAAGCATCACTACAAACCACTTGATACACTTGTATCATCATTACTTGATAACACTCTAATGCTTTGGTTCACACTTGACTATTGAGGGCATATTACATACATAAACCTCACACACTACACTTATCACACATCATTCACTATTCACACCTCTTCCTTGTAACTTCTATCACACATCATTTTCATTTCACTCTATCCATATTCATGACACATCTTTATTACGTCTACTTTTAAACATTATGTTCATTACCCTATGAAGTAATCTAGTTTCATGGTTCATACTTGTATTGCTTGGGTGTAAATATAAAATAAACCTCACCAATCTCACTTACTCACTCACTCTCTACACTCTACAATTTTATGATTGGATCTTTCTAGCACATAATTTAAACCATTTCCTGATGATGCACTCTTGTTCTATGATTATTTCATGAATTATAAGGGGGAATATATAAATTAACCTCATCACATGCATAATTAGTTTCATTCACTTAGGGGACATGTTCCTCCTATCATTCACTATGTATTTCATTCCATCTCATCCACAACATATTACATATCTTAGTCGTATTTAATCTTTCTTTCGTATGCTTACATGTACAATTTGGTTCCATGATAGAAAAATATTTTGTATGTCATTATCTTTTCTATATACACATTCACATTCAATTACCTTCTAGTTGTGATCACAAACTTTATACGCAACATGGATGCTTGGTAATGTACCTCTTACCAGTTCCGCAGGAGGCTCCATCCACTTGCATACACATCACAGGTGCTATTAATTGGATTTACACTTATTGTATTTCACACTAGCACACTACTATATTAGATTATACATTTTTTTGACATATTTCCTATCTTTCTAACATGATAATAGGTGCTTCATGTGTAGCAATTGCTTTCTAGGTCTATTTTCTTCCATGGTTGTCTAATACATTGTGTGATATTTTATTCTCTCATCTTCCTATATTTCGTGATATTTTCCCTATGTATTTATTTTTCTATGATTTCTTGTGTGATTTTTGATATTTTGGCCTCAATTATTTTACAACATCATGAGTGATGCCCCATGTTCACAACCCACTTTTCATGGTATACATTATCTTCTCGCATGATAGCTTACACATTTTCGTATTGCTTACTAGATTATATATTTTCTTCTACATGCGTGTTCATATTTCTTATACTAGCACAATATTTCTAGCCAATTTTCTTGCATGTGCATTGGTTTCTACCAAGCACATTATCTTACCCTTGCAAATCATCAACTTCAATGTATTGGTCGGTTCTCCTTTGGGTCGCATACTCCTCAACGACATCGCATGAACCCCGATGTACCTTCTTATAATTCAAGAAAATTCTAGCTAATATTTCATCTATAATCCATCATACTCTCACTTAAGCATATAATCGATGAAGAAGGTGCATATGAGGTTATTTCTCTCGTAATTAGACATGAAACCTTAACATAGAATTCCTAGCATAAACTTGTTTAAAAAGAACTCATTCATCCCGAGAAGAAAATCATACATCTTAGTCATACTTTCTCAAGTAAACCAATCTCTCCTAAGACTATATTGAATGTCAAGAAAGGATTAACTTTGCTACTATACTTTCACTACTATAACAATCATGGGTATGCTCATACCTTGAAGAAAAATCTAGTTAACACTTTCATACAATCATCCATTCTAAGTTCTTCAGCTGCATACCTCTGTGATACAATCTAGTTTCATATCTAAACTTGTCTTATTTTAGATTATCTCTGATTTCTAGATCCTTCTAAGCATATTTTTGTCACAACATTGACAATTAGTACATAAGAACCTTAATTTCCCAAGTACCTTACCACTAGGTGATCTTCATGAACTTCTACAATCATAAGCTTCTAAAGCAATAGTTGTCCTCTAGATGCTCCTGATCGAGATCTCTAACATTACGATTGAATCTAGGACATACAAATTGATACCCACTTAGTTCACTTACAATCTTAAAAAAACTTCATCTTAATACATGGTCCTTCTTGGACCTTAAATTTCCTTGAATTTATCATATTAATTGTTTACTCACACACATATTTCTAATCTTTTACCTCTTATTTTGTCATGCAGTCTCCTAATGGCACACTTTGTCTATCTCCTTTCATTACATATTCACTCAACTGTTCAACCAAATTTAAGCATATAATATGCTATATTTTCACAAGAGATCAATATATTATCATTTACAAAGTCTTTTAAACATATATCTTCTATTAAAATCCAAATCACAACTCAATTCCTTATGATATGGTTTGTCTCACACATACCATATCCTATCTCTATGCTTTAAGCCTAGTTTTAGGTCATTATAGGCATAATTCACAAAATGATAAGATTCTTAGAGTTCCATAATGATTTTTAGGTGTCATTTTATAGAGTCTTAACTAACTAATGAATTGTAATTAGGTGTACTTTGATGAAAATTGAAGAGGAATAGAGTATACAATCTAGGATCAAGAAAGTTTAGGATTGTATTTCAATAGTTGACT
Organism: Taxus wallichiana var. yunnanensis; assembly: GCA_018340775.1. NCBI lineage: Eukaryota > Viridiplantae > Streptophyta > Pinopsida > Cupressales > Taxaceae > Taxus > Taxus wallichiana. Next base: position 216,986,653 of record CM031239.1, read on the forward strand.
CAAAAGAGAGTATTCATGCTTAAGAAACACTATGAAAACCTTGTATTTTATTTAGAATATATCTTGAATCATTATCATACTTTTAATCATCCTCCTTGTATAAATTTTCATTAGTTTCATTTCATCATTCTTACTATTCAATCTTTTGCTGAGACTCTACAAATTTTTCGCTAACTATAACTCCCTACACACGTACGTGCCAGTTAGTTTTGAAACTTGGAGGGATTATTAATCAAGATATGGCATATATTTATCTCATATTTCATTGAATTTTTTGGTTCGATTAAAATTTATTTATTTCCTAGATTAGACCCCGAGCAAACAAACACCTATAAAAATATTTAAAAATTTTCTCAAGAGTTAAGTAAATTTATGTTGTCTTGAAATCACCTACTCCTTCTCCTAATAATGATAGTGAAGGATTTTTATGAGGTTTTTGAAGATGGAGGGTTTCACTCTTGCTGTCCTAAGAAAATCCTCAACACAGTCTAAATAGAAACGTGCTAAAAATAAAAATTCGAGATGATTTTAGTCTAAAAACACCTAGCTTCATTCCATCATATCAGGATCCACATTACAAATATTTTCCATACCACTTATAGATACAAAATCAGATTTTTACCAAAAACCCTATTCTTGCTCCCAATTGACCTATTTATCACTAAAAGTTCTCAACGACACTCTAAACTTAGAACTATAGCATAATTCTCATCCTAACCACTCCTCACATCTCATACAAGATGATTTCATTATTTACATGGATTAAAGAACCTTATTTAGTATAACAACCTTATCACTCCACTTAATTCACCTAGTTCACCTATTCAAGCCTACTTACAAGCACATTCACCCCTTTACTATCCTTATTTACACTTACTATTATAACTTGCATACAATTTGAATCTAAATAACTACAATTGGAGGGGAAATTAGTCCATTATCCTCCTATACCACATAATTATAAATGGATCTCAGTATGATGAATGGAAAACCTTATTGCATGTGATGCTCCCGCATCAAACCCAAATGAGCGGGCATCATTGGGTGAATCATTCACCCCATTCAATAGTTTACAATCATAGTTCACCATAGTTCAATATCAGTACAACACAGTCATCAGTCACAAAAATGTCTCAAAATATTACTTGGTTCTCCATCATAGCATAAAACTCGTGACGCAGACATATAAAGTAGTACCTAGGCACCCCTAACCCTTCCTGAGTGCTTTTGATCAAGGGGAAATTACACATTTTTTATCAGTTTCACATAATTCACAATATTTTTCACAGTGGCTTTTATAGGACATACAAAATCCTTTAGCTCTCGACATGCATGCATTACTCCTTTTTTCTACTTTCACACCGGATCAAAATGGATCCAATTTGTATACACCACCTACGATGGTGTTTTTACTTCATGAAGAAGTCAAATGTTGTAGAACAACACTAGACATTTCTACCTAAACTTCTTCCATACTTGGTGTAGCTGGTATGAGATTCCCTAAAAACATGCACTCGGCACAACCGGTGTGAGATCACCCAAAACTCATTCTTCTACAACATCTTCAGGATCCTCTCTATCTCTTTCACTCATCATGGATCAGGTGCACATGTTCCTTTTCATATTTTTATATACTTTCTTATGCACTTTTCATGCATTTTGATCAAAATTTTAATATACACATATTTGACTATTTGTTTAATCTTAAATTTTGCAAGTTTGTCCTTATGGGAAGTGGTAGTCACATCAAGCACACATCATCACACATTAAAAGACTTATTTCACTAAATTGGGACTTATTCCAGTCCAAGTAGCAAAAATATATAGCCAATATTGGAATCCAAAAATACTTGTTTTAGATTCCAAAATGTTAAATATTGGAATTATCTAGACTCCAAAATCACACATATTGGATTCCAATATCGCATATATTAGAATCCAAAATCACATATATTGGAATCCAAAATCACATATATTAGAATTTATTGCACTCCAAAGTCCCATATATTGGAATCCATTATACGGGCTAGCATCCACTAGGCATTATCTATGCTTTGGACTAAATAGAACATGTATATGTTTTATATGGGCTAGTAAGAAATGCTAGGCATTATTATTGATTTTTATGTGCAAAACATGTTTCTGTTTTAAAAGGGCTAGCGGCTGCCAACCATTATTTATGATTTGTTATATAAATAAAAATTTTATGTTTTAAATGGGCTAGTGGCCGCTAAGCATTATTTATTCTTTTTATGTACATAACATGTTTGCTTTTATACGGTCTAGCGAAATCTAGGCATTATTTATGACATGTTATGTATAAAACATGTTTCTTTTTTATATGGTATAGTGAAAATATTCTATTTTCCTTCAATGGTTTGTAACGAAGGCCACAATGTGGTGATAAATTTGACATTAGTTTAGACATTTCTTTATTGTTTTTATCCTTAAAATAGTTACAAATATTTGAAATAAGCTGTCACATATGACTTGCATATTATAGATGTGACCATCTTTTTTCTATAGATTTATTTATATATTAATTATATTAAAAATATTTAAAACAATTAAGTATATATAGTATAATTTTATATTTATTTTATGAACAATGTTAAAAAATACTATTTTACAATTTTTCAAGGGAAATTTTTTCTAATAATTCACCACAGAAGTTATTCAATTATATTGTTAGCTTATAATTAGTGAAAATATAAATCCTCCCAACTTACATTTTTAAAATATCATCATAATGTAATAGAGTTATAAAATACTTTCATAATAACATATGTATGTATATATTATTGACAATGTTAAGCAATACCATCATAACAACATTATGAAAAGATAAATAGTTACTTAGCATTTTCTTTCTCCAAGAGTTTGATGCCCTCTACCACATTCAATCCCTGAGAAACTATTTGTGATATTTTTTGTACAAATCGGCCATCAACCATTTATCTTTTGTACAATCTTTGCATGTTCTTTTCATCCCCACCATAAAATTTTCAGGAGGGTTTCCATTTTAACTTAATGTAATACACACAGGTGTTTTTAGAATCGTATGAAAAATCATTTCTACTCCAAGACTTTTCTAGGTCTCTTATTGTTATTCCCTTGACTATATTTCAATTTTACTCTCCCCAAGTGAGTATTAGATTCAATACAGCTTGATATTTTGTTTTGAAGCCCATTGATATCTTCTTAACATCTACAAAAAGAGATTGTCAAACCAAAATCCTAGTTCACAGTATGATAATGATAATTTTATAAATTCGATGTGCCACATCACAAGTTGACACCTTTCATATTGAACCTAAATGACATCTTCCTATTCTATGTTTTGTTTATACCATATAATAGGTCATCGATATCGAAATAAGTAAATAAATCTTATTCTACCTACGGGAAGTAAAAAAATTTGTTGTCCACATATCAATTTAAACTAATTGATATAAACAACATTTTTTCTTATGGCCAATAGTTACCTATTGAGATTGTGACTTGGATTACACCATATTTACATGTTGTTGGTATTTCACAAATAATTTTTACGCTTTCTAGGATGAAAGCAGGATATAAGGTAAATGGTTAAGGAGGTATACCTATGAGGAAAAGGTGGAAGGTAAAATACACATGTTGTTGAAGTTATCCAAGCTATTTGTGGAGATATCCTTTTTTATGGGAAGGATTACTGTAAATGTAAAGAAATACCACAAAATAGTATCAAATAGCATATGAAAGTGAACTACCTTGTGTATGTTAGATCCAGGAAGCATGGTGCTTCCTAGAGAGGCTATCAATCCACTATTTAATAATAATTCAATGTGGATAAGAAAATGAAATAAATATGTCCTATTGCCAATGTAATGATTTATGTTTCTCATAGACATAATACACTAGACTTTAAGTTAGATATCAAAATAACACTAAATCTAATTAGAACTAGGGTTCTTTTAGGTAAGACAAGTATGTCAAAGGTTTCATAAGGGTCTAGCGCTGATTTTTTGATGTCTAGGTTGATTTTGGGTGAGTGGGAAGCTTCGTAGTCTAAGAATATAAAATTACATAGAGACCGATATTGGTCAGGTGACCGATGTTAGTTTAGGGATGAAACCAATGAAGTAGGGTAAACCAACGTTGGTAGGGGAAATTGGTGATAACTTAATAAAAATGGTTTTTGGGATTCTCTGTGATTGTACAGAAAGTGAGGAGGATGTAGTTAGGTTCATAATATAACTAAGAATACTCAGGAATACATAGGGAGAGGTCACAAAGGGTGAAAGGGATTGAACTAGTTGGGTTGGTGGATTGGTGAGGAGATGGAAATATCTGGATAACAGTAGAAATGTAAAATAATGGAGGAAAGAGATCTGCAATAAAGTAAGAAAAAATGATTAAGATCATGTTACTTACTTGTTGCTATGAAGATCTCGTGGTTGGATGGAGGCTAGTGATTGATTGGTGAGGTGGTAGCTAGTTCATTCCACGAAAGTACAACTTGTGTGTTCTTGTGAATGCTCCAATGATCTAGAAGGGAATCCTTGGCCTATACTTCTCTCTCTGGTGGTGTGTGGACATTGTTCAAGTGAAGCAATGGTTCTCGATATCTTCACTTGATTGTAATAGCACTCTCAAAAATAAAAATGACCAACCCGGGTAAAATGTTGTAAAGTTGTATATAAAGGAACTAATGGTTGTTTGGGTAATCGACGCCCACCGACGAAAAAGCGGTGTCGATTAGGGTGAATAGGTCAAGGTTGCCAAAAATAGCCACGATATTTGCTATTTTTTTGTGATTGATATCAGTAAATCCCGGTCTTAAGTGATACACTACTACCTGATAAGTAAATTATTTTTTTGGAGGAGTTATGGGAGTTAATTGCTAGGGCTAGGCTAACTCTTATTTAGTTAAGATAATTATAGACCTAGTCCTAATTAAATAATAGGATGGGGAATGGGTTTTGGGTGAGTTAGATAGGTGAGGTGGAGGGGTGAGGTAGATAAATTAATTTAATTAAGTAATTAAACTAATAATGATGTGAGGATGATAATTGATTTACTTAGGGATAATTAAATTAATGTTAATGCATAGAAAGGATTCATGGTTAGATATATGTGTCAAATTATTGGATTGAAATGGGTTAAGGGATGTGACCCAATTTTGGGTGTCTACATTTGCCCCTTTTTCACGTAGCATTTTTGATAAATGACATGAAAAACAACCAAAATTGGTTGGTCTCAATTGTGGGTGAAAATTAGGTTTCCCTAGGTATAAGTGAAGGTGATCCCCTCAAACCAGGGAACTAAGTAAGTGTGAAACAAAATCGGTGAGTAGTTAAATAAATATGTAAATGATGAAATAAAAAGTAGGTGGGTTATAGGTAACGGTAATCTCAGTCGGGTAATAGGTAATGATAGTCTAACACATGCACATGTATAAATTATGATAAGGTACCAGGTTGAATAGCTTGCAAAATCTACGTCATCAAAGGTCGATAGGTTTATCCAAACAAGATTGAAGTGGTTCAGGTATCCAAGGTATAGGATATGGTCGTAAAACACCATTAGGCTAGGCATAGGAATGGGTAATAGGTGTTGTTCCAGGAACCAAAGGTATGGTTGGGATAAATAACATGACATTAGGCAAGGTAAGGTAATTAGGCTAAACAACACGAGTATCACATCGCAAGGTATTTTTTCACCAAATCACTTCAACCTCCAAATGGTCAATATGTGAACAAGACATTTGGTATTATTAGGATACATGGGATAACCTCTCAACCTATGGGACTTGGGCTTGAGGTGACCCTCTGGAGAAGTCCAACTTCCTCTTCCTAAACTAAGTAGAAGTCCAACTTCCTCTTCCTAAACTAAGTACTATACTACTTCTAGTCTAATAAAGTGATTATTTAGACCTATGCTAACATTTTCATGGGTTTTGGGAAAGAGATTTGCAATAAATGAAAATATACTAGGGATGGTGATGCACCAAATAAAGGGTGTTTCCATACTCAGGAAGGGTTGATTTGAAGAGGGTATGTGCATCACAAGTCAACTTCACCTACTGCAACTTAGAGAGGGTACCAAATAACATAGACTAGGAAGCATGTGTTCCCTTTTCTAAACTCAATCAGACAAAATAATATACCATTCTTCCAATGAATAAGGATGAAATAAAGAAGGGTGAACAAGCACCACAACTCAACTACATGTAATTCTCTACCACATGATAAGCATAGAACTCCAAGAACCTACAAGACAAACTTGAACTTACACAATGTACCTACAAGAATGACAAAATAACAAAGAAGAATAGAAAGATGAAATGACAAATATTAGACAAAAAACACACACTTTTATTACTTCAACAACATGCAAAATGCATCATACATTTAGAAGAGGCAATATTTTCCATTACAGTCCTTAAAAGGAGGCTTAAAAGTTCCTTCAACATACAAGAACAACTTGTAGAAGAAAGAGGTTTCATGAAAAATATACGATTGTCTCATAAGTCTAACTATCCAACCTATCTGACTTGTTGGAACCCCTTGGGATGAGCTTCCAACTTACATTTATAGAAGAATTTAAGAGAGAGGAGAGGAGTCATAAATTCCGTTCCTAAATTGAAGGAACATGATGGTTCATTTATTATAGTTGGTTGAACAACTTGAAAAGGTTCCATCATGTGTTATTAATGCCTAGTTTGACTTATTCTTCTCAATTAAGTAAAATAATAATAATAATTATTATTATTATTAAAATATTTAAATAAAAATATTAATTTAATTAAAATATGGTGGGCTCCTTTTGCATTGGTTTGCCTTGAAGTGGTTTAATTTACAAAAATGGACTAACTCGATGGTTGGATTGCTTGCCATCCCACTAAGTTTGTTGGTGAGTTTCTCTCCATTCTCCACATTTGGCCACATCAAGATTCTTTGACCATCACATCATCCAACGAGCTCATTTGAACTCACCTTGAATCCCAAGCATGTTTGTATGTTGGCATTGAGCTTCTCGGGCTCCACTCCCCGTTACCCACTAACTCCTCAAGTGAGTTGATTCACACAACTAAGATCCTTCTAATTCTTCCACATCAAACCCAAAACGAGCTCTCCTCCAACTCATAAGTTATGTGCCAAGATTCACTAATGTCCCAACATCAACGTTGAGTGATGAGTTCCTATCCTTCACTATGACTAAAATTACTTTAAATCAAGCTAACCGCTGAATCTGCTACTCCTGATGGACTCGGCATGAGCTCCTCCACAAGTGAGAAACTTGACCATTTGTCCTAATTTTGCAAATCCTCCAATGTCAAGTCTATATTTTCCAAGCTCCACATTCCATTTTTTGTGAGTTTGGCTCATTTTTCACCCAATTCCAAATTCTTCTACCTTGACCTCATATTTTCTCGGTGAAAGGATGAGATCTCCTCCATCATTTTCTCGAGCCAAGCCATCCATTCACAAGCTCACCATTAAGCTCATCATTGATTCATCCTTCCAATTTCGATCAAGAACTCGCTTACAAGCTAACAACTAAATGAATCAACCTCAACTTGGATCATCCCGAGTTTCTTCCCATACATCATATCAATCGAGCTTGTAAGCCATTCCCTTCCATATCAATCAATCTCTTCATGATCTCATTACCATCATCCACCGAGCTTCTTTATCCTTTGTATCAAGATCCTCTTTACACATCAAGTTGGGTTCTATATGCATTGGTTGGCTTTGAGCTCGGCTTAACCCGACTCAACATATTTTCCTCTTACTGAGCTCATCATGCATTAAGTCAAACTCCTATGGCTCATAACTGAGTTACTTCCCACATATTGGCTCACCATGTTCTCTCTATGTATAACCTTGTCGGTGAGGAGCTTGATTGCATCATCCTTGAACTTGATGTTGAGTCATTTTCAAGCTCGTGTTCATAGGAATTCCTTTGGAAATTTTCCCACAAATTTTCCCAACTTGTTTATCACGTGAGCTTGAGCATTGTGATCTTAACAACTAGCTCAGTTGAGTGAATCCAAAATTTCTCCTTGAAACATTAATTTGTAGTGTTATATTGAGTAGCTTGTTGAAAATTAATCTAGCTGATCTAAAAAATTATCATTCCTGGACTCGGACCCAAAAATGCAAATTTATCTCATGTTTCATCTTTGTCTCATGAGCTCGTAAATTTTAACACATAACCGATCCAAAGCATGTCTATGAACTCCACACTTAAACCTCTTGAGCTCTTTATCCCTCTCGAGCTCGACTCAAAATTTTCAATTTGAGCTCACCTAATTCCCAATATCCCATTTTCACCGAGTGCCGAGCTTTAAACTTTATCCCAATGCATCCAAAGGATCGCAACCGTCAAGTATAGCCCTCTTCATTACCATGACCATAACCGATTTTACTATACCTTCTATGGGCCGAGCTCCAAGCTGAGTTCTTCATGTATCCATACATCTGGAATCAACACCTTCAAGGTGAGTGGCTTGGCCCTCATGCCCGTTTCTTCCATGAGAAACATCTCAATCTCCTCTAGCTTGTAATTCATTTCTACAGTAACATGCCAAGTCTGTATCCTAACGAACTATTCCATACCATACTAGATCTGGTCTTGAACTCACTTCCTCACTCGATCCATATTAATTGAGCCTAATCTCACCACATGAATTAAAACTATATTTCATGTAATTTCCTGAAATTCCCATTCATTTTCCATCATATTCCTCAGCTCGTGACCCCTAACTTGTCAAGTTGATCTCTTCATTCAATGTGGTACATCTATGATCTTTTCCTACACTAGGCTATCTATCCACTAAGTTTTCCAAGGTGAGTTAAGCATGCCTCCATTCGTTGACTTGAATCCATGAGTTTGGCTACTATTATGTTCATGGCTTCACCAAGTCATCCCTTTCAGAGTGCCTCAAACACAAGACACGAGATCATTGTTAATCATGTGTTTCACACCTAGCTCACTATAATATTTATCTTAGAGACCTCATATCCTCTCCTTGTAATGTCATCCTACAAGCTCGTCACCATAAAACTAGGAAACCTTCAATTTATCTCAATGAGCTTAATTTAGTTGTATGAGTTTTGAGCTCCTTTCATGCATTACCTGCAACATGTTTTCCTCTCGAGCTTTGACACAATAAACATGATTTTAAAAATCTTATATGAAGCATATCTCTTCGCTTTCGACTACCAATCTTCAACCAAAGTACCTTATGTTTTAACATTTGAATATCTCAACACGTCATGCTAGGATGACCTATCACTCTCCCTGATTTCTCTGTAGAATTGTTTGGGATTGGAACTTGACTTAAAACTCGGTTACTCAATGTCTTGACTTCATGCGGGAGAAAAGAGTCAAATCACCCACTCGAGCAACCCGGGACTCGTATTTTCCATAAAGAAACTCATGAATTGAATACCATCTATCCATCCATAGACATGATTGTATGGCTAATATTTCCCAAAGTCCCCACGTTATTGTTAAAGAGAATCTTAAAAACCATCATGGAATCTCCAGTTTGACTTGTCAATATGTTGGAAAAAAGAACAAAACTCTCCCCTAAGCTTGAAATTCCGAGTCGACCTAAAACACACATCACCTGTAATACATCTCACAACGAGCCCAAACTAAGCTTCCTCTTCAATCGACTTGTGTAAATATATTGAGATCAATCATGAGATACCCCTTGGCTTGGCAACGAGTTTCTCTTTGTGGTCGTGTAGTGCTGCAAGTGAGTTTGAAATCTTCTTGTCCCTCCTGAAAAAAAAACTAGAATACGAGTGCGATATGATTTCACATTTGAAATTTTACAACAAATAACTTTCCTAACCAAGCTATTACCATTTATTGAGTCATGCATGATATCACTTCACATAATTTTCCACACTCACTTGACTGATTTTTACCATTATTTGATACATTGGCACCCTCGCATTAACATCAACCAACTTAGTCAAGCAATCTCGAAATTTTGAGTCGTCAGTTGCATTAACTAATCCATCATCCAAACATAACTCACCTTTCTTTGGTCAAGCTCACATTGAATTTCTTGACATGTTGTCAGAACCGAGTACCTCCATGAGCTAGCACTAAGTTGAGCCTAAGTTGGGCTTGGTGAGCTCACTTATCATTTTATTAATTATTTTAATCATGTTATCTCTGTGATGACTGAAAGTGAATTCCTGGGACCAATGTCATGATGCGATTGAAATAGGACCCTATTGTCCAATTTTTCCATGTTCACAAAATTAGATAACATTTTCGGTGACCTCTCAGGGATGATTTCATGATAAGAATGATTCTAGTAGCCTTAAGTAATCCATTAGGTATGGATTCAATGTTGAAATCCTGAAAGTGATTTGATCTTCTATGATGCATCCCAGATTCTTCTTGAGCATTGCCAATCTTAGACCTCCTTGTAATACTAAGCATGAAGTATCCTAAATATGTTGAATTCTTGGCATCTATGGAACACTACACAATTTTGAATTAAGAATATGTTTAATTAGGGATATCATGAAACTCTTATTGAAACTTTAAACCTTCCTTATTCTATGAAACCTTCCACCATCAATACGTTGTGCAAGAGCAACAATGGAAAACAACACACACTGAAATAGAAAACCATACATAATTCAAATGAAACATGTAGGGTTTGCAAGGCATTTATTCTTATCAAAAGAACCCTATTCCTACTCTATGCTAACTAGTGGCATAGGTGAGTTAAACAAAGCCTACAATTGGTGGTGCTAAATAGCTTCCTTTCCTCACAATGGATTTCCATGAAGATGATTTGACAATGGACATGGCTGAAAATGAGAGTGAAAAAATGAAACAAGCCCAATTATCCACTTGGTCCACTGAGGTATCAACTGGAAAGAGAAATAATTCTCTTTTAGTTTCTCTACATTTGTTTTGTAGAGGCATTGCAGCTGATCCTCAGAATTATGAAACTCATCCTCACATTCTGAAATGAATGTGACTAGTTATGGCTTCTCCTCTGGCTTCAATGAAGCTAGGTACTTGATGGGACATGGTTGCATCCTTTGAATTTTCCTACTATCACAAGACTCAACTTTGATAATGAAGTCCTACAAACAATCCTAGATAAATATTGTTGAAGTGATCTCGCTCTATGTACCCATTTTCCTCTCGCAAACAAGGAGTTCTGCGTAACATACAACTTCTTTATATTTTTGGTATTTTCCAATGTGTAACCACTTGTAAATTTTTAAAATGTGTTTCTCATCTAAAAATCCTCCTTTGATTGACCTTCACTATCAATCTCCTCATTCAACATAAAACCTTCCTTCATCACTAGTTCATCAACTACGTTAGATTCCCCAATTGAGAGAAATAAATTCTCAATGAAATCATCTCTATCAAATTTTGAATCTAGCTTAGTATTTCCCATGTGCTCCTCTTTGCCTTCATTCATCGAGCCACATGGAAGATTCAATTCCTCCACATCTAAAAAATAGCTTGTTTTTCCATTTTTGGTTGTGGCAAAGATTTAACTTCATCCACCATGGTATTCTCTAGATTGGAATTTTTTTTTCTGATTGTCCTCACCCTCAAAATGAAATTAGAAAGATCAAATTCATCTAGGAGATCAGAGTTTTGTAAGAATGAAGAAAGGGAAGGATTTGAAAACCTTTACATGGTCTCATCTACATTAATGAATATTGAATCTAATTTAGTCTCATGAAATTCCTTGTGGATGATTACAGCATCTAACAATGACCTTGGAAAGCTATTGCCACCTTCCATAAGTGATGAAAATTCTTGACATGCATGATAATTATGATCACTGCATTCACAAGAAATATCTTACACACTTGATAGTTTTTCTTCTTTGACTTACCCGTGCTCTTCTACTACCAAATTTTCCACTTTTGGTGATCCAACCTCCTCTAATGATATGGATTTGATATGGATTTAATATGAATAATAAATTCTAAATAGGTAGATTTTTGGTCTTCATCCTTCATCTCGAAATTTTTTCCTGGTATAAAACTAGTTTGTTCTGTTTATTTCGATCTCCAAATTCAGTAGAAGTTTTAGTTAGGAATGAAGTTTTCTTAATGTTATGTTTTGTAAACCAATCCTTAAAATTATTTTCATTCTCTCATTTTCTAATATCTTTGAGCATATACTCCTCCCTTTTTCTCATTTATTGATGATGTTCCTCCCAAAATGGATTTGGGATTACATGACAATGGATGAATTAGGATTTTCTTGATTTACTCACCATTTTAGGAAGCGAAAGAGATTGAACTTCTTGTCTTGATGACCTTCATAGAAAAGAAGGAACTTCGGAAGAATGATGCATGGAAGATTCATTATGGAATGGAGAAATAGAAGATGAAGTAGTGAATTCAACTGCAGGGGTAGTAATTGGAAGGTTAGGATCATGTGCTTCAAGTCAAAACTTCATGTAATGTGGTAATGTAGGGACCTCCCATTGACATGATTGACTAACATTATATTCATGAACGTCCCTCTTATTGATCCATTCTCTAACTTGAGTCATTATATTGATTATGAATTGAATCTTTTGTTGAGGATTAAACTCACATGGTATAGGGCTAGTCTAGGGGTATGGAATGTTGAAGCCAATCTGGGTTGCCTTTGTCATGTAATTCATACTTATTTGCACCATGTTATGCTCTCAATCTCGATCCTTCTTCTACAAGTGGTCTCCTTCAAGTGTAGGATATATTTCATAATATGTATGTGGTTGTTCTTCAATATCACCTAGTCTGGTGGGTGATCAAAATTATCTACATCTTTCTCATGTGGGCATGCATGCTGAAACTGATATTTGTCATGAAATTGGTCTAGAGGTGGATCATAATATCCTGAAGATGGAAAGAACCACCACTTATTCAAGTTGAAATGCCACTATGGAAATTAAGACATGATTGCACCGCTTCATGGATGAGAAAAATTGAAAGATGTCAAAGAAAACTAGATGGAAATGGGTAAAACTAAAAGTTTTCAACATAAAGAGTGGGGTACTTTGACCAATGGAGTCTCCAATTTTTCTTGGGTATACCTCTTAAGAATTATATTTAACTAAGAGCACAAAACTTAATTAAATGAAGTAATGCTGCAATGGGTTATGTTGAGATGCCTCTTCTCCTTCTCCTTGGGGAGACAACGATAGTTTGATATCTTTGATAATTCCCTTTCTTTGAAGAAGCTCTTATCTAAATTATTTGCATGAGTTAATGCACTAATATTTAAATTCCAAAGATATATATTCACTAAATACTTTGAATTGTGAAAGTGAGAAGAGAAGTACCAACTCTATCCGATTGGGTGTCCAAAAATTATTGTCACGAGATCACTGCACCCTTCGAATGGCTAGAATGTGAACAATTTGTTTGGTGTGATTGGGACAAATGGGATCACCTCTCAAGATATAGGACTTGGGATTGAGGTGAACCTCTGGAGAAGGTTGGATTTATTTTCCTATACTAAGTACTATACTACTTCTAGTGTAATAAAGTGATTATCTAGACCTATGCTAACATTTTTCATCGGTTTTAGGAAAAGAGATTTGCAAGAATTGAAACTATACTAGGGATGGTGATTTTCCAAATAAAGGGTTTTTCCAAATTCAATAAGGGTTCATTTGAAGAGGTTATGTGAACCACAAGTCAACTTCACCTACTGCAACTTAGAGAGGGTAAAAAATACCACAAACTAGGAAGCATGCATTCCCTTTGTTAAACTCGATCAGAAAAAATAATCTATCAGTCTTCCAATGAAGAAGGATGAAATTGAGAAGGGTGAAAAACACCACAAATCAACTTCATCAATGCTCCACCACTTGATAAGTACAGAACTACAAGAACTTGTAATTAAAACTTGAACTTTCTCGGTGTACTGCAAGTATGAGAAAGGCACAAAGAAGCATAGAAGGATGAAAGGACCAAGATTAGTCACAAAACACACAATTTTTTTACTTTAACAATATGAAAAATGAATCATACATTTATAGAGGCAATAGTTTCCATTACACTCCTTATAAGGAGGCTTGAAAGTTCCTTCAAAATACAAGAACAACTTGCGGAAGAAAGAGGTTTCTTGAAAACTATACACTTGTCTCGAAGTCTAACTATCAAAATTGTCTGACCTATTGAAACCCCTTGGAATGAGCTTCCAACTTAAATTTATAGTATAAGTTGAGAGATAAAATAAAAGGGGGCATAAATTCCTTCCTAAATTGAAGGTACATGATGGTTCATTTATTACAGTTGGTTGAACCACTTGAGAAGGTTCCATCATGTGTCATTAATGCCCAGTTTGACTTATTCTTCTCAATTAATTAATTTAAATAATAATAATAAATATTATTATTAAAATATTTAAATAAAAATATTAATTTAATTAAAATATGGTGGGACCCTTTTGGATTGGTTTTCCTTGAAGAGGCTTAATTTGTAAAAATGGACCAACTCGGTGGTTGGCTCACCTGCCAACCCACCAAGTTGGTTGATGAGTTTGTCTCCATTCTCCAAATTTGGCCACATCAAGATTCTTTGACCACTGCATCATCCCTTTGAAATCATCTTGAATCCTAGGCATCTTTGTAAGTTGACACCAAGCTTCTCGGCCTCCACTCCATGTTACCCACCGACTCATCAAGCGAGTTGATTCACGCAATGAGCTCCTTATATTTCTTCCACATCAAACCCAAAACAAGATCTCCTCTAACTCCTAAGTTCCATGTTGAGCTTCACTAATGTCCCAACATCAACATTGAGTGATGAGTTCCTATCCTTCACCATGACCAAAATTACTTTGAATTGAGCTAGCCACAACTCGCTTCTCCCGATCCACTCAAGCACGAGATGCTCCTGGAAGAGAGAACCTTGACCATTTGTCCAAATGTTGCAAATCCTCTAATTTTGAGTCAATATTTTTTGTGCTTCACATTATATTCCTTGCTAGTTTGGCTTGTTTCACACCCATTTCCAAATCTTTCTACCTCGACTTCATTTTTTCTCAGTGAATGGCTACGAGCTCCTTCACCCTTTCCTCGAGCCAAGCCATCCCTTCACAATCTTACCATTGAGATCATCCTTGATTCATCCTTCTAATGTCAACTGATGAAATCACTTGCAACCTCATCGCTAAACGACTCAACCTTAACTCGGCTCATCCCTAGTTTCTTCCCATGCATCATATCAACCGAGATTGTAAGCCATTCCCTTCCATATCAATATACCTCATCATGATCTCATTACCATCATCTATGGATATTATTTATCCTTCGTATACATCTCCTCTTTATATATAAAGCTTTGTTCTATATGCATTGGTTGGCTTAGAGCTTGGCTTAACTTGATTCGGCATCTTTTCCTCTTACCGAGCTCATCCTGCACTAAGTCAAACTCTTGTGGCTCATAACCGAGCTATCTCCCACATATCGGCTCACCATGTTTGCTCTATGTATAACCTCGTCGGTGAGGAGCTTGATCACACCATCCTTGAACTCAATGTTGAGTCATTTTTGAGCTCGTGTTCATAGGAATTCCTTTGGAACTTTTCCCGCAAAGTTTCCCAACTTTTTTACCATGTGAGCTTGAGCACGGTGAGCTTAACAACTAGCTCAATCGAGTGAATCCAACATTTCTCCTTGAAACATGACTCTATAGTGTTATACTAAGTAGCTCGATGCAACTCAATCTGGATGAGCTAAAAATTATCATTCCTGGACTCAGACCCGGACCAATGCGAATTTGTCTCACGCTTCATCCTTGTTTGTGAGATTGGCGGTTTCTTTGCATAACTAAGCTTGAACATGTCTATGAACTCCACACTTAAAAATCTCAGGCTCTTTATCCCTATGAGCTCAACTCAACATTGTGACTTTGAGCTCACTTAGTTCCCGATATCCCATTTTCACTAAAGTAGTGAGCTTCAATGTTTAGCTTTGATGCATCGAGTGACTTCACCATCGAGTATAGCCCTCTACATTACCACGACTACAACCAATTTTCCTATACCTTCTATGGTTTGATCTCCAACACAAGTTCTTCTTGTATCCATACATCTTGAATCAACAACTTCAAGGTGAGTGGTTTGGCCCTCATGCATGTTTCTTCCATGAGAAACCTCTCAAGATCCTCTAGCTTGTAATTCATTTCTACAATAACATGTTAGGTTTGGATCCTAACAAACTATTCCATGCCATACTAGATCTGGTCTCAAACTCACTTCCTCACTCAATCCATATGACTTGAGCCTGATCTCACCACATGAAACCAAACTATATTTTCATGCATTTTCCTAAAATTCCGTTCATTTTCTGTCATATTCCTCAGCTCGTGACCCCTAACTCATCAAAATGAGCTCTTCATTCAGTGTGGCTCATCTATGATATTTTTCTCGCACTGGGCTATCTATCCACTAAGTTTTCCAAGGTGAGTTAAGCCTGCCTCCATTCATCGACTTGAATCCCTAAGTTTGGCTACTGATACGTTCATGGCTTCACCAAGTCATCCCTTTTAGAGTGCCTCAAACACTAGACACAAGATCATCGTTAATCCTATGTTTCATGCCCCAGCTCGCTATTATCTTTAGCTCAGAGACTTGATCTCCTCTCCTTGTAATGTCATCCTGCAAGCTCATCACCATACAACCGAGAAACCTTCCATTTAGCTTGATGAGCTTAATTTGGCTGTATGAGTTTTGAGCTCCTTTCATGCATTACCTGCAACATTTTTTCCTCAGAGATTTGACACGATCAACATGAGCTTGAAAATCCTGTATGAATCCTATCTTCTTTTCTCGACCTCCAAGCTTCAACCAAACTACCTTATGTTTTGGCGTTCGAATATCTCAACATGTCATGCTAGGATGACCTCCCATGTTCCCGATTTCTCTTTCAAATATTTAGGGATTGGCACTTCACTCGAAAAAACAATTACTCCTTGTCCTAAATTCCTATGGGAAAAAGAGTTGAACCTCCTAGATTGAGTGACACAGACCTTCGTGTTTGGCATAAAGAAACATGGTACCTAAAGACCATTTGGTGATCCATAGATACATTTTTATGGCTAATATTTCCCAAAGTCCCCACATTCTTGGAAAAGTGAGTCTTAAAACACATCATGGAATCTTCAATTTTCCTTATCAATGTTTCAGAAAAAGAACCAAACTCTCCCCTAAACTTGAAATTCTAAACCCGACCTTAAACACACGTCACCGCAATACCTCTCAAAATGAGCCCAAACAAAGGTTCCTCTTCAATCAACTCATGCAACTCTATTGAGATAAACCATGAGTTACCCCTTGGCTTGGAAATGAGTTTCTCTTTATGGTCCTTGTAGTGTTATGACCAGGTTTGAACTCTTCTTTTCCCTCTGAATCGGGACAAAATACGAGTGAGACATGATTTCTCCTTTGAAATTTTACAACAAAGAACTCACCTAATCGAGCTATGAGCATGCATCGATTCATACATGATATCTCTTTGAATCATTTTCCCCACTCGATTGACTAAATTTTTAACATGACTCAATACACGGAACCCTTGCATCAACATTAATGATCTCATTCAACCGAGATATAAACTTTTGAGTAGTTATTTGCATTGACTAAGTCATCATCCAAAGCTAACTTACCTTTCTTTCTTTGAGATCACGTCGACTCGCTTCACATGTTGAAACCGAGTGCCTCCATGAGCTATCACCGATTGAGACTCGAGTTGGACTAGGTGAGATCACTTATCAATTTATTAATTATTTTAATAATGTTATCTCTATGATAACCGAAAGTGAGTTCCTAGGATCAATGTCATGATTTGATTGAAATAGGACCCCATTGTCCAATTTTTCCATGTGCGTAAAATTGGATAACATTTTTGGTGACCTCTCGGGGATGATTTCCTACTAAGCATGATTCAAGTATCCTTAATTCATCCATTGGGCACGGAATCAATGTTGGAATCCTAAAAGTGATTTGATCTTCTTTGATAGATCCTTGAGTCTTCTTGAGCATTGTCGATCTTATACCTCCCCGCAATGCTAAACATGAAGTATACTGAATCTGTTGAATGCTTGGAATCTATGGAACACTACAAAATTTTGAATGAAGTAGATGTTTTATTAGGGATATCATGAAACTCTTATTAAAACTTTGAACTTTCCTTCTTCTCTATAAACTTCCACCATCGATATGTTGTATAAGAGAAACAATAAAAAAACACAAACTAAAATTAAAAACCATACATACTTCAAATGAAACATGTAGAGTGTGAAAGAAACTTATTCGCTCAAAACAACCCTATTCCTACTCTATGCTAGCGGTGGCACAAGCAAGTTAAACAAAAACTACAACTAGTTGTGCAAAATAGCTTCCTTTCTTCACAATCAATTTCCATGCTGATGATTTGACAATGGACATGGTTGAAAATGAGAGTGAAAATATGAAACAATACCAATTCTCCGCTTGGCCCACCGAGGTATCAACTGGAAAGAGAAATAATTCCTCTTTCAGTTTCTCTACATTTGTCATGTAGAGGCATTGTGGCCGATCCTTGGAATTATGAAACTCATCCTCACACCGAAATTAATGTCTTGGTTTTGTCTTCTCCTCTTGCTTCAATGAAACCATGTACATAATGGGACATGGTCACATCCTTTAAATTTTCCCACTATCAAAAGACTCAAATTTGATAATGAAGTCCTGAAGACATTCCTAGATAAATGGTGTTGAATTGATGTCCTCTTCATACCTATTTTCCTCCTTGGAAACAAGAATTTCCTTTGCAACATGAAACTCCTTTGGATTGTTTGTAGTTTAAAATTTTGAACCAATACAAATGTTTAAAATTTGTTGCTAATCTAAAAATCCCCCTCCATTGATTTCCCTTCACTATCAATCTCCTCATTCAACATAAAACCTTCATCATCTTTGGTTCATAAACTACGTTAAATTCCCCAATTGAGAGCAATAAATTCTCAATGAAATCATCTCCATCAAATTTTGAATCGACTTAGTATTTTTCGTATGCTCCTCTTTGCCTTCATTCATCAATCCCCATGGAAGACTCAATTCCTCCACATCTAATAAATAGCTTGTTTTTCCATTCTCCACTTGGGAAAATATCTAACTTCATCCACCATGGTATTCTCCAGATTGGAATTTTCTTTGTCCTAATTGTCCTCATCCTCAAACATGAAATTAGAAAGATCAAATTCATCTAGGAGATCAGAGTTTTGTAAGAATGAAGAAAGGGAAGGATTTGAAAGCCTCTACATGGTCTCATATGAATTAATGAATTTTGCATCTACCTTAGTCTCATGAAATTACTTATGGCTAATTGTAACATCTAACAATGACCTTGGAAATCTGTTACCACCTTCAAAAAGTGTTGATAGTTCTTTACATGCATGAAAATTAGGATCATTGCATTCACTAGAGCTATCTTGCGCACTTGAGGGTTTTTCTTCTTTGAATTGCACATGCTCTTCTACTACAGACTTTACCAATTTTGGTGATCCTAACTCTTCGATGATATGGATTCAATATGAATACTACATTCGAATAGGTGGACTCTTGGTCTTCATCCTTCACTCTAGATTTTTTCCTGGTATAAAACTAGTTTGTTCCATCTGCATTTTTGATCTCTAACTTATGTATAAGTTTTAGTCGGGAATGAAGTTTTCTTGATGTTATTTTATGTAGAAAAATTCTTAAAACTCTTTGTATGCTCTCCTTTGCTAATCTCTTTGATCATATTCTCCTCCTTTTTCTCATTTCTTGATGATGTTCCTCCAAAATGTATTTAGGACTATAGATGAGGGATGAATTGGGATTCAACCGATTTAATCACCATTTTAGGAAATGGAAGAGATTCATTTCTTGTCTTGATGGCCTTCATAGAAAATAAGGAACTTTAGAAGATTGAGGCATGGAATATTCGTGATGGAATGGAGGAATAGAATATGAAGTAGTGAATTCCAATGCAGGGGTAGCAATTGGAAGGTTAGGATCATGTTCTTCAAGTCAAAAATGCATATAAAGTGGTAATGCAGGGACCTCCCATTAATAGGATTGACTAACATTATATTCATGAACATCCCACTTCTTGATCCATTCTCTAACTTGAGTCATTGTATTGATTATGAATTGAATCTTTTGTTGAGGATTAAACTCACATGGTATAGGGTCAGTCAAGGGGTAAGGAATGTTGAATTCAATCTAGGTTGCCTTTATCACGTAATTGATCCTTATTTTCACCATGTTATGCTCCAAATCTCAATCCTTCTTTTACAAGTGGTATCCTTCAGGTGCAAGATAAATTTCAAAATATGCATGCGATTGTTCTTCAGTATCCCCCAGTCTAGTGGGTCACCAAAATGATCTACATCTTGCTCATGTGGGCATGCATGCTGAAACTGATATTTGTCATGAAATTGGTTTGGAGGTGGATCATAATATCCTGAGGATGGAAAGAACCTCCACCGCTGAAACTAGGAATGCCACTTTGTGGAAATGAATACATGATTGCACCACTTCGTGAATGAGAAAAATTGAAATATTTCAAAGAAAACTAGATAGAAATGGGTGAAACTAAAATTCTACAACACAAAGAGTAGGATACTTTCACCAATGGAGTCTCCAATTGTGCTTGGGTATACCTCTTAAGGCTGAGATTTCACTAAGAGCATAAAAATTAATGAAATGAAGTAATGTTGCAATGGGTGATGTTGAGATTCCTCTTCTCCTTCTCCTTGGAGGAGACAAGGATAGTTCAATATGCTGCTAATTCCCTTTCTTTGAAAGAGATTTTGTCTAAATTCTTCTCATAGTTAACACACCGATATTTGAAGTCTAAAGATATAGAGTCATCAGGTACTTTGACTTGTGCAAGTGAGAAGAGAAGTTCCAAATCTGTCCCACTGGGCATGCCAAGAAATATTATCACCAAATCATTACACCCTCCAAATGGATATAATGTGAATAGGATGTTTGGTGTGATTAGGAAACATGGGATCACCTCTTAAGCTATGGTACTTGGGATCAAGGTGAACCTCCAAAGAAGGCTGGCTTCCTCTTCCTAAACTAAATGTTATACTACTCCTAGTGTAATAAAGTGATTATCTAGACCTATGCTAACATTTTCATGGGTTTTAGGGAAAGATATTTGCAAGAAATGAAACTATACTAGGGATGGTGATGCACCAAATAAAGGGTGTTTCCAAACTCAGGAAGGGTTCATTTGAAGAGGGTGTGTGCACCACAAGTCAAATTCACCTATTACAACTTAGAGAGGGTACAAAATACCATAGACTAGGAAGCATGCATTCCCTTTGTCTAACTTGATTAGAAAAAACAATCTATCATTCTTCTAATGTAGAATGATGAGCTTAAGAATGGTGAACAAACACCATAACTAAACTACATGAAATGCTCCACCACTTTGTATAAGCACAAAACTCAAAGAACTCGTATGTAAGTAAACTTGAACTTGCATAGTGTACCTACAAGTATGTGAAAGGCACAAAGAAGCATAGAAGGATGAAAGGACCAAGATTATTCACAAAAAAACACACTTTTATTACTTCAATAGCATGCACAATGCATCATAAAATTAGAACAAGCAATAGTTTCCATTATAGTCCTTAAAACGAGTCTTGAAAGTTCCATCAACATACAAGAACAACTTGCAGAAGAAAGAGGTTTCTTGAAAAATATACACTTGTCTTAGAAGTCTAACTTTTAAACTTGTCGACCTATTGGAACCCCTTAGATTGAGCTTGCAACTTACATTTATAGAAGGGGTTGAGAGAGAGGAGAGGAGTCATAAATTCCATTCCTAAATTGAAGTTACATGATGGATCATTTATCACAGTTGGTTAAACCACTTGAGAAGGTTCCATCATGTGTCATTAATGCCCATTTTGAGTTTTTATTCTTCTCAATTAATTAAAATAATATTTAAATAATATAAATATTATTAGTAAAATAAATTAATAAAAATATTAATTTAATTAAATTATGGTGGGCCCCTTTTGGATTGGTGTAACTTGAAGAGGCTTAATTTGTAAAAATGGATCAACTCGATGGTTGGCTTGCCTACCAACCCACCGATTTGGTCATGGAGTTTCTCTGCATTCTCCACATTTGGCCACATCAATATTCTTTGACCACCACATCATCCAGCAATCTCCTTTACTCACCTTGACTCCTAGGCATGTTTTTACATTGACACTGAGCTTCTAGGCCTCCACTCCCTCTTAGTTTCTGACTCATCAAGTGAGTTGTTTCATTTAGGTGAGCACCTTCTACATCTTCCATGTTGAACCCAAAATGATATCTCCTTCAACTCTCGAGTTCCATGTCAAGTTTCACTAATGTCCCAAAATCCTTTGTTGAGTGATGAGTTCCTATTCTTCACCATGACTAAAATTACTTTGAATCGAGCTTCCCACCGACTCTACTACTCCCGATCGAATCAGCATGAGCTCCTCCACAAGAAAGAAACTTGACCATCCATCCCAATGTTGAAAATCCTCGATGTCGAGACCATATTTTCCAGGATCTACATTATATACCTTGTGAGTTTGGATCATTTCACGCCCATTGACAAATCCTTCTACCTCGACCTCATATTTTCTCGGTGAATGGATGCAAGCTCCCGTGACCTTTCCTTGAGCTTATCCATCCCTTCACAAGCTCACTATTCAACTCATCACCGATTCATCCCCAATATCGAATGAAGAACTCACTTGCTAGCTCACCATTAAATGACATGGCTTTAACTTGGATCATCCTTCATTTGCTCCCATGCATCATATCAACCAAGCTCATAAGTCATTCCTTCCATATCAATTGATCTCATCATGATCTCATTACCATCATGCACCGTGATTCTTTTTCCTGTGTATCAATATCCTATATATAGATCAAGTTTGTTTTTATATGCATTGGTTGGCTTTGCACTTGGCTTAACTCGAATTGACATTTTTCCTCTCACCAAGCTCACCATGCACTAATTCAAACTCTTGTGGCTCATAGATGAGCTATCTCTCACATATCCACTCACCATTCTCACTCTATGTATAACCTTTTCAAAGTGAGCAGCTTGATCACTCCATCCTTGAACTCGATGTTGAGTCATTTTCAAGCTCGTGTTCATAGGAATTCCTTTGGAACTTTTCCTACAAATTTTCCCAACTTTTTTACCACATGATATTGAACACGGTGAGCTTAACCACTAGCTCAATCATTTGAATTCAACATTTCTCCCTAGAAAATGACTTCATTGTGTTATCTTGAGTATCTCGATTCAACTCAATCTGGCTGAGTTAAAAATTATCATTCTTGGACTTAGACTAGAACCAATGTGAATTTGTCTCACACTTCATCCTTTTATGTGAGCTCGATAGTTTTAATGCATACTGAGCTAGAACATGTCTATGAAATCCACACTCAAACCTCTCGAGCTCTTTATCCCTCTGAGATTGACTTGGTGTTGTAACTTTGAGCTCACCTGGTTCCCAATATCCCATTTTCACCAGAGTACCGAGCTTCAACCATTAGCCCGATGCATCGAGTGACTTCATCGTTGAGTATAGCTCTCTGCATTACCATAACCATGATTGATTTTTCTATACCTTCTATGGGTCAAGCTCCAAGATACATTTGTCATGTATCCATACATCTAGAATCAACACCTTCAAGGTGAGTGGCTCGGCCCTCATGCACATTTCTTCCACAAGAAACCTCTCGAGCTCCTCTAGCATGTAATTTATTTCTATAGTAACATGCTAGGTTTGGATCCTAATGAACTATTCCATGCCATACTGGATCTGGTCTCAAACTCACTTCCTCACTCGATCCATATGACTTGAGCCCGATCTCACCACATGAAACCAAACTAGCTTTGAATGCATTTTCCTAAAATTCTCATACATTTTCCATCATATTCCTCAGCTCGTGACCCCTAACTCATCAAAATGAGCTCTTCATTTATTTTGGCTCATCTATGAGCTTTTCCAGACTTGGCTATCTTTCCACTAAGTTTTCCAATGTGGGTTAAGCTGCCTCCATTCTCCAACTTAAATTACTAAGTTTGGCTACTAATATTTTTATGGCTTCACCAAGTCATCACTTTCAGAGTGCCTCAAACACTAGACATGATATCATCATTAATATTGTGTTTCACGCCCCAACTTTCCATTATCTTTAGCTTAGAGACCTGATCTCCTCTCCTTACAATGTCATCCGGAAAGCTCATCACAATACAACCGGGAAACCTTCCATTTAGCTCAATGAGCTTAATTCGGCTGTACGAGTTTTGAGATCCTTTCATGCATTACCTTCAACATTTTTTCCTCCAAGCTTTGACATGATTAACATGAGCTTGAAAATATCGTATGAAGCTTATCTTTTGTGCTCAACTTCCAAGATTTAACTAAACTACCTTATGTTTTAGTGTTAAAATATCTCAACTTGGTGTGCTTGGGTGACCTCCCACATTCCCCAATTTCTCTAGTGAATCATTTGGGATTGGCACATGACTTGGAAAACCATTTACTCCACTACCTAAATTCTGTCGAAAAAAGATTTGAACCTCCCAAACTTGAGTGACCTAGACCTCCACATTTGGCATAAAGAAACTCAGAATGAAGACCATCTAGCCATCTATAAACGCGGTTGTATGGGTAATATTTCCCAAAGTCCCAACATTCTTGGGAAAGTGATTCTTAAAACCAGTTGTGGAATCTCTGGTTTGCCTTATCAATGTGTTGGAAGAAATAAAAAAATCTCCTGTGAACTTAAAAGTTTGAGCCTAACCTAAAACACACATTGTTGCAATATGTCACATAATGAGCCCAAAATGAGCTTGCTCTTCAATAAACTCATGTAACTCTATTGATATCAATCATGAGATGCCCCTTGGCTTGGAAACAAGTATCTCTTTTTGGTCCTTATGGTGCTATGACTGATTTTTTTTTCTCTTCTTGTCCCTTATAAATCAGGCCAAAATATGAGCACGACATGATTTCACCTTTGAAATTTTACAATTGAGATAACTCACCTAACCAAGATATTACCATGCATTGAATCATCCATGAGATCACTTTGGATCATTTTAACCTCTCATTTGACTGAGTTTTTAACATGATTTGATACACGAGAACCCTCGTATCAACATCAACAAGTTCATTCAAGTGAGAGCTAAACTTTCGACTCATCGGTTGCATTGACTAAGACATCATCCAAATCCAACTCACCATTCTTTTGTCGAGCTCATGTCAACTCGCTTGACATGTAGCAACCAAGTACCTACATGAGATAGCATTGAGTTGGGCTAGGTGAGCTCACTTATCAATTTATTAATTATTTTAATTGTGTTATCCCCATGATGACTATAAGTGAGTTCCGGGACCGATGCCATGATTTGATCAAAATAAGACCTTGTTGTCCAATTTTCCCATGTGCATGAATTAGATATGAAGTATAACAAGTAAATGAATTAAAGTTTCACAAAAGGTGAGTGTCATTTTGGTGATTTAGGTAAGTCCACATGAGGGGAATAAACATGCCCCAACTGATGGTGAGGTTGGGTAATAGGTAATAAGGTCATGAGGGTATGGTTTAAGGTTATGGTCAACTTTGGGTTAGGCGGAAATGATTTTGAGGAAGAAGATGTAGTGAAATATGGTGCGATGTGGTAAAAAGGCTAACTGACATCGGTTTTGGCCAACTAATATCGATCAAGGGGAACTAAGCACTATGCACTAGGGCACAAGAATGATGTTGGTAATGGATAATCAACGTGCGTTCGGGTCATGGGTTAGTGAAAAAATAAAAATCCATGTTTTATGGATTAATTATAATCTTTCTATTTGTAGAAAATAACAAAGCGAAGTGTTTTTATCATTTTCCATGAAGAAAAGGATGAGGTTTTGTACTAGGACGAGTTAGAGGTATTTGAGTGGCTTAATGAGTGAGGTAAACATGTCCACGAGATTACTATGAGTGAGTTGATTGGGTGGAGGATGGAGAGGGTGATTTAGGCATAGGTGAGGCGGGGAGAGGGTGTTGGATGATAACCCATGCAGAGACCAGAGGTTCCATAAGGGAGGAAGTGCTAGGTTTAGGTAGGAATCAGTCTCCACTCGTTATGTTGAGTGAAAAATTGATAAAAATAAAAATTAGGGTGGGAAATTTATAAATTTCAACTTTGGGTAAAAATGTATGAAATTGGGTATGTGGAGGATGAAATATAGGTTAAATAGGTGGTTAAATGAATTGAGGTTTATGTTAGGGGGACTAGGGTATAATTTAGGGTGTTTTAGTAATTTTGAAATGTGGGGTGTGGGTGTTCGGACCTAGGGATGAATCAAAGATCGATGAGGGTTTCACATCGACATCGATGTAGTTTGGGCATACCAATGTCGAGGTTAGATAGGTGACCAATACTAGTTAGAGTGAATGGTGTGGGTCATGTGAAAAGTGACCTAGGGTAGAAAAGGGTAAATTATGGGGAAAACTGGATTTAAAAAACAAATAGGTAGTTGAATTTAGAGATATGAGAGGTAGATTAGAATAGAATTAGGTGGTTGAAGGTAGATATAGCTAGGAATAGGCGGGTATGGGTTAGGTCAAATATCAAAGGAGAGAAAATGATGAAATGGAACATGGGGACTTGTTTAGGTGAGATAAAATGGATGGTAGGTTAGTGAAATAGTTAGGAAATAGATAGGTAGGTAGAGAAATGTGGGTGTGGGGTGGGGGTAGGTAGGGGTGAATAAATGAGTAAATTAGGTAAGTACTTGACATTGTTGAGTTTCATGGATGTAGGCATGACATCAGTTGATGATGCAAGATAGGGTCCCACCATTATTAGTGGAGATGTGACCCAACATCACTGAGGATGAGTGGACACACATGCAAGAGGTCGATTGGTTAGGATTAGGTGGTATAAGAAGATCCAACAAGATCACAGTCTCATTGTTGCTCTCATTAATAGATGGGATGTAATGACCAACACCTTCCATCTACCCATTGGCGAGATGATGATCACACTGGAGGATGTTTATAGGATTCTGTGGCTACCTATTGTTGGGGAGCCAGTGTATTCAATATCAGCAGATGGAGCCTTTGAGGTGATGATTACAGATTTGGGGAGATGGTGAGTGACCTGAATGAGCATAGTGTCAGTCTTGTTTATGGGGCTTTGTATGTTGCAAATTTTAGGAGACACGGTTAATAGTACTAATGATGGTAGCGGTGGGGTGTTATGCACTTCTAGATTCAGAGGGTGGCTGATTTCCCAGAGGATTGATGGGATTGTTGCAAGATATGATCAAGGATCATGTCTAATTTACATGGGCACCTATATATTTAGTGCAGCTATATAGGGAGTTGTTGGCTTACTAAAGGATACGATGCTCCATCATTTTTGTATGTTCATACCGCATTGTTGGGCATACGAGAATATTGTGGTAGTGTGGCCACGAGGACTACCTAGTACCATATTGGCACCATGGGGGATAAAGGGTAGGTCACAAGAAGTGCGAGGCCATAGCTGGTCATCCTCGAGTAGAGGAGGTAGCTTATGACATAGTATACTACAGGTAGGATCTAGAGGGATTATATGCAATGGACATAGTCTGTAGGCCCTATGTTGGTTTTCCATCTTTTAGAGGGATGGCTCAGGAGTTAAAGGAGTTATAGTTGTTATGGTGGATATAGGGTAGATGTCCTAGTGATAATGAGGTGATCTTAGTCAACCGAGTCGATGTCAATTTTGATTACAACATGATGTGCCATCACACTTCCGACAATACCACAAGGATGATATGGAGATCTGTTTTCTCCACCTTGACCTCTGCACCCACATGATAGGAGGAGGTACCAATGGATATGAGATTGGATGATGCAGGGACCACTGTGGCATGCAGACAACATTGGGAAATGGAGTTACAACAAATACCACCATGACAAGGTTAGTCATACTTAGCCATAATGATGGTTGAGAGGGATTCCCTATAGGGATAGGTAACCATGTTGGGATTTTACTTGACAATGGCACATGCATAGGTAGTTACTTTTATAGGGAAAGTGACTACATTAGAGGGTTAACTCACTACTACCCGGGCATAGGATTAGGTACAAACACAAAATCTTGTAGGGGATGGTGCACATGTGTAGCCACGCTATAGGTGTAGTGCAATCGGTTTATAAGGATAGTTGTAATCCCACACGGGCATAGGTTACGGCCTTATAGGCCTAGGTATCTACATAGGCACTAGGACGTGGTCCGTAGTATAGGCATCGGCACCAAGAAAGGTCCTCCACTGGTAGGGAAAAGTTCACGAGGTGGTAGTGATCTTTGATTGCACCACCCCGGACTATATCTATGGAAAGGTTTAGGGATTTCCAGAATAAGGTGCATTATTACCAATACCATCTAGCCATTGTAGGTATTGATGTTCCCTCATAGGTTGGGCACATGGCCCAATAGGAAGCTAGTCGAGGATGAGGTCCAAAACTCACTGACTTAGGTATCACATGGGGTCGTTGGCCCTAGAGACAAGGTCAGGGTGAGGTTACTAGCTCTCGCAAACTAGGCCCGGTGAGGGTAAGGAGGAGATGGTGGATAGATATGGACTAGTAGATGGTAAAGAGATGTTTGGGGGTAGTTTACAGGAGAGAGAGGAGGAGATAGGTGAGAGTGGAGAGGAGGGTCTCAAGTGGGGTTGATTGATCATGACATTTGATACTATATGATGATTTTGATTTTTGTATATATATTAACCCTGCATGCCAAATATTTTACGAGATTTTATATGAGAGTTTTTGAGACACTTTGATTATTTATCCATGTGTACATATGTATTGATACACATACATTCTTGTTTATATAGTTGATGATTATTATTGGATGGATGATGTAATATTTTTAATTTCCATTGTTATTGTGTATCATGAGAACTAGGTGAGTTAGGCATGATTGAGTCGAGGTCTTGTAGGCATGATGGATTTAGGTATAGGTGTGGTTAGGTCAATCATAGGCATGTTGGAGTCGGTATAGGTATAGTTTGGTCGGTGTAGGCCTGATTGAGTCATAAAATTTCCAAGTTACTAATTTTATGGAAATAATGTGTTGTATGTATGTTGTGTTTAAATTTCCAAGTAATTGATATCATGGAAATGTTAAATGATGTAGGTATAATATGGTTGAGGTTATAAAATGGTAGGTATGATGAAACAATGTATGTTTTTATGATATATTAATTTCCAAGTTATTGTGTAAATGGAAACTAACTAAGTTTGGATGTGAATGTAAAGGGGGAAAATTGGTTAGGGGTAAAAGTGGTTGAGCTAACCTCCAAGGGCCCCATGCCCTCAGAGTGCTGCCTACATAGCCTTGAAGGAAAGGGGCCTTAGGCCAATAAATTTCTCCCATAAGCTAGGGAAGAATATGATAAGGGATATGAATGGGTCGGTAGGTTTTAGGCATGATTAAGTCTAGGTCATTTAGGCACGGTTGAGTTTAGGTCATTTAGGCATGGTTGAGTGTAGATTGAATAGGCATGGTTGAGTTTAAGTCACGTAGGCATGGTTGAGTTTACGTTCAATAGGGATGGTTACGTTTAGGTTAAATAGGCATGGGTGATTTTGGTGGGAGAGGAACTCCCATAATGTAGGTGTTGAAGGTCTAGTCCTATGTACTAGAATTAATAAGTAAGAAAGAGGTGAAAGGTAAGAGGAGAATAAAACCCACCTAATTGGTAAGAACCATTATAAGTCTATCATTCCAAATATTGGATTATGAACATAAGACCCTAAAGGCATTGCATGATTGTTTGTTCTAAGGGTGAAGAAATTCACATGATCACAAAATGTTGCATTTTTGCATGTCCCTTGAGTAGGTAGAAGATTATAAAGGAAATATGGTGAGGTAAATTGGGTTTTTTTAGCGTAACCTTGGTGGGAGACAACATTCCTCTTCTGTAAGATACCCAAGACCAAAATAGGCAAGTCCATGAGAAAAAAAAATTATCGCTTTTTTCTTTTTTCTTTTGTTTTATAGACTAATCAATCTGGGAAGTATATCCGGGATGAATAGAATATCTCCTTGAGGTCTTCATGAATTTCATCCAAGTGGGAAGCTTCAAAATATTTTTATGTTACTTTTTAATGAAATAGTTTTCTTTTTGTGATAGAATTTGTACAATAGGGCTAGCTTTTTATAGATGTCCTTCAAGGAGAAGTCTATTTAGAGGAGGAAGATGGCAAGATAGATGCCATTTTGGAGGGAGTCATCTATTGATAAGAAGTTTGACTCAAGGAATCTAAATTTTTAAATCTCTGTATATTACTTTTGAACTTCTTTTTTTTTTTTTGGAATTTCAGGTCATGGACGGGACTATAGAGGAGTATAGGATTCTTTTATAAAGTCAAAACCATAGCACACGGAGGTTAGCTATGGAAGAGATGTTTTAAGTGATGAACATCCATGGGATTCCATCCTGAAAAAGGTTAAAAATTATCCATGAGTATCATGCCATGAGTAGATCTATGGTACTCATATTTGAGATAAGGTTGAAAGGTGATGGATATTCACACAATTCTAGTGTAGTTGGTGGTCCTTAAAAGAGGTAGATGGAAGATGAATGTTTCTCAAGGGATGATCATTTAATAAACCAAATTTGATATAGGATTTGAATCAACAATAAAATTATTGAAAATGCAAGGCATTTAGGGGCTCAGTTTGGGTTCACCTTCGAGTGAATATAGATGATAAACACCCAATCCATAGGCATGAGTAACGATATAGGTTCAAAGATAATTAGGAGATAACTTTCCCCGTTTACTTTTCGCCACTTTTGTTACATGTTGATTTTCCTTCAGTGGAGGTCGTTAACCTTAAAGGTTCATTCTTGACATGCTTATTGTAGGCACGTTTGATATGTTTTTGGTAGATTTTAAGGTGATCGAAAGAATTTAGATGACACTCATCTAATAACTCAAGCTATGCAAAACGGTCATGGAAAAAATCATCTTCATTGAGTATATCTTTGAGGGAGATAAGAAGGGATGGAATTTTCACTTTGAGAGGCAAAATGACCTTTGTACCATAGACCAAATAGAAAGGTGTGGTAGTGGTTGAGGTATGAATACTAGTGTGGTAAGTCCATAAGGAGAAAGGAATGTCTGTGTGCCAATACCTACTAGTATCATCAACCAATGTCATAAGAATTTTGTTTAGGTTTTGTTAGTCGATTCATCTTGGCCATTTATTTGAGGATAATAAGGTGAAGAAAAATTGAGTTGAATGCCATAGGTGTCGTAGAGTTTCCGTAGGGTTTTGTTTTTGAATTTTTTCCCTTATCAATGATGAGGTAGTGAGAAACACCAAAGAGACAAATGATGTGATTGTTGATGGATTCACATATTTTCTTGTCTTTTGTAGAAA
Organism: Taxus wallichiana var. yunnanensis; assembly: GCA_018340775.1. Classification (NCBI taxonomy): domain Eukaryota; kingdom Viridiplantae; phylum Streptophyta; class Pinopsida; order Cupressales; family Taxaceae; genus Taxus; species Taxus wallichiana. The sequence continues at coordinate 217,018,133 of CM031239.1, forward strand.
TGAGAGGTATAGATTTCACCCATTTAGCCTAATATTTGGTAGCGGTAATAATTCATTGATGATGTTGGGAATAATGAGGGTTAATATCTCCAACAAGATCCAAACCCAATTGAGAGAAAGGCCAAAGGTCTCGTGTAACCTCTAAGGCATGACTAGAGGTGTGATGAAGATTAGCATGTCACCGACGATTCACACAATGCTTGACATAGTCACAATAATCATGGTTTAGGGTTGGCTAGTAATAGCCAAGGTGAAGGATGCACTTATCTTTAGCTAAGCCTTTGAAGTGACCCCACAAATCCCATCATGAACTTCATTGATGGTGTATGCAATTTTAGAACTTATAAGGAATCATAAGAGGATACTTGTCAAAGTCATGTTTATAGATAATACCACCCATGATGACATAGTGAGAGACACTTTTGAGGAAGGCTTGTTGTTTGTTTGAGTAAGATCTGGAGCTAGAATTGAAAGGGAAAGGTAGTAAGCAAACTTCTTATACCAAAGATCATGTGGGTTAGTTTCAATGTTTCCTACAAATTTAACGTCTTGGAATAGATAAGAAGGTGATTGTAACCTTTTTCTTTGTGAAAATATTTTCAATTTGAGAGGAGAAGCGGGTATTTGAGAAGAAAGGTAAGACATGGTGTTTTCAAATATATTAGTTTAACACGGGGTGGTTTGAAGTTCATAATGGTCAAAGGTAGTTAAAAGCATGTCAACATGATGTTTATACTTTTGAAGTATCTCATTACAAAACTGGTATATACCATTAACTTGGTTCACAACTAGTTGAGATTCACCAAAGATATTAATTGATTTAACATCTAAGGTTATGGCGGTTTGAAAACATAACACGAGTCCTTCATATTTAGCAATATTGCATGATGAGCCATAGCCTGCATTGATATGTAGCACTAGCATTTTTAAGGCTAAGGGCATGAAACGATAGCGAGAAGGTCCTCCAAGGAGTGATGAAAGGAAAAAAATTATCTTCGGGCCAAGTAATATTTTTTATAACCCGAGAAATCATCCATGAGTGATAGCATCTCATGACCAGTGAGTGCAATCAGCTAGTTGGTCAATACCGTGTAGAGGAAAGTCGACTTTGGGGAAAACCAAGTTAAGGTTGTAGAAATCAGACAAATGCAAATTCCCCTGTCACTTTTGTGACAAGAACAATGTTAGAGATCCATTGGGGATAATCAATGGGTAGAATGAAGGAAACCGAAAGAAGGCACTGAAGTTCTTCTTTGACAAGAAGGGAAATGCGAGGATACATTTTTCATAGCTTCTATTTCATAGGTTTTGCATCAAGAATGGTTAGAATATTGTGGACCAAAATGTTCGGATCAATACTGGGCATATTAGCATAGGACCAAGCAAAATTGTTGTTATGATCCTAGAGGAAAGAAGTGAAAGATCCTTGTTCGAAACATCTAAATATTGGCCTATTTTTAGAATGCGCAGTCATCCCGAGTGTGAATGTTGATATTTATGGTTGATTCATTCAACATGGTTTGCATCTCGAAGGTAATGACCAATGAATATAGTAATCTTCCACACTAATTTAGGTGATAATAGAATCATCATTTTGACATTGAATGAGGTTAATAGAAGGTGTATCATCATTGATCATGTTAGATATAGGAAGGGAAGAGAAGAGGGAGCCTCACGATCACGTTGATAAGTTAGAGGTCCCGGGTAGGAGGTGTTCAAGAAAAAAAAGTTAGAAGGAATGGATTTTGGATACATAGACTATGTAGGTGAATGTGGTGAATGGGGTGGGGAATGTTTATTGTCCTCAATAAGTTTGACTCAACCTTCTTAAAAGGTGCTTTGAAAAATCCAATACCATTGTGGTCTTTATGCTTACGAGTGGTTCAAGGAATGACAGATATTGCGTCCTTGTTCATAGAAACCAAATCTAAATCCCTTCCAATTACATCAATGGAGGAAGGTGTGGGTGGTGTAGCAGTTGGTGAGTGATTGAAGGTTAGAGGGAAATGGTCAAGTTTGGGAAGGTGGCTCGGGAAAGTAGGTAGAAGCATCAAGTCCCCCTTCCATTAAGTTGGTGTAAAGGTGGGTAGGGCCATAGGGAAAACTTCTCCTACGTGGTGATCATAGCGGGGATGTTCGTGAATGTTAACATACTCTTCAGGAGTAAGGAATGTGTCAATGTTATAAAGTTAGTACTCCCCCAGAGTGAGGCATTGAAAAACACCTTCTAAGGGATGAGTAGTTTGTATATGGGTAGCAAGAATGGATGAATCACTAAGTAGCTAGGAAGAAGAAGCATTTGATTTTTAAGAAGTAGATGGGTTGGCTGATGTGTCAACTTTGAAGTTATGACAATAGTGGGAATATAGGAGTTACTTGCGGAAGATGCAGTGGTAGAAGTTATGGATGAGGCAGTGACTAATGAAGAAGTGGTAGTGGTGGTAGATGCCTTAATTGTTATAAGGACATCATTGGGTCAATACAACATGTTACAGGTCTTGAAAGGTGAAGGCTCAGCTGGAATGGTATAGTCGTGCCCTTCATGTTTTAATTTTAAACAATAGTGTAAGGTTGAAGGAATACAACCCATGACGTGAATCCATGGTCGGCCAAAAAACATATTGTATTAGAATTACCCCTCTAAGACATAGAATAATTCAATAATGGTACGGGGCCGACACGAATATGTAGAATGATGATGCCAAGGATGGAAGTCATGGCATCATTAAATGAATGTAGCATAACTAGGTTATTATGCATGCAATTGGTAGGGATGCACATTTGGTTTATACGCATGGGAGGAAATGATGTTGATATTGGCACCTCCATCAATCATAACACATCGATGCATATGTTATCAACATTAATGTAAATAAATAGGGGAGTCAGAACATCTTATTAGATAGGTATAATCTCGTTGTCAAAGAAACTTAAAGCATATAATTGATGAGTGGTAGTGAGAGAAGAGGAAGGGGGTGAAGTGGTGAGAGAGGAAACATGGTGAGGAGTGATAATGGATGTAACAAGTGTAGGTTCATTAGGAAAAATCTTAATAGATTACAGGACCTCAATGAGGGCCTGACAATGAGACTCAGAGGTTTGGATGAGGTCATACAAAGACATTTTGAGAGGATACTGGTGCAATTATTTAAGCATTGTACGATGGGAAACCCCGTCAGAAATAGGGTATGTGGGTCCACGGATGGTGATTTTGGGTGCAGGTGCAGATGGAATATTGGGTAAAAGAGTAGTGGATGAGCTGGTTGTTTTCTCCTTTCCTTTTTCCTTCTAGGATCAAGTGGCAATTTGAACCATATTGATCTATGGTAAAGGAGAAGGTGAGTCGTGATAGGTGTAGCAATAGGAAGGAAAAAATATGGTGAGGGAATATACTAGTTTTGTGAAAACAATGCAACACATTGGCATTTTGGTGGAGGTTTGGCTAGCTCTCTTATGTGGACCATATTTATCTCAAATATTGGAGGATAAAAGGGTTTTAGAGGTGGAGATGAATGTTGCTAAATAGGTAAGGGACAAGGATGTGTAGTGATAGGTGTAGGTGGAATAGGGTCCTCATCTAAAATATCATCATCGTCAAATTTTTCTTCGAGAGGACATAGTTGGAGAAGAATAGTCTTAAAAGCCTTACAATTTTCCACATCATGCCCTAACACATGATGATAAGTGAAAATTTTAGTATCATCAAACCCTTATGGTTTAGGTTTGAGTGGGTCATAAGGTCTAAGTGGTGTCAATGTGATGATATAGGTTTCCAAAAGGTTAGCTAATATGTTGGCATAAGACCCTACCAATGGATCATAATGTGAAGTAAGTGTGGGTCTAGATGGAAGTGTGGGTGACTTTGGTGGGAGAGGTGTCATTGGAGGTGGAATCATAGGTTGAGTAAGTTTGACCACTTATTTGGTAGATAGTACAGTTTTAGGTTTGGATTACACCTTCTTGGGTAAAGGTGTAGTAGGTGAACTAGTTGTTGAAGGTGGTGTAGGTTTAACTACCTCTTTGGAAGGTAGTGGATTTTTGGGATTTGGTTGCACCTTCCTAGGTAAAGGTGAAGAAGAAGTGTGTGATGTAGAAGGGAAGGTAGATGGTGGAAGGGGAAATGCAAGCCAAATAAATAATGGAGGTGTGGTTAAGGTTGTGGTAAGAGGCAATGTGGAAGGAACTGGTGAGGAGAATGAAATGGCATGGGTAATGATGAGGATACTAGAAGTGGTGTAGGTATAGGAGATAGAAATGATGTAGGTGATGGTGTAGGCATAAGATGTGTCAGTAATTTGGGTGTAATAGAGTATCATGACGAGGTGGGATGTTTTGGTTTTGTTTTACTCGGGTAAAGGTTATTTAGCCAAGGTATATGGTTGGGGATGTAGGATAGATGGAAGTGGTGAAGGTGATAGAGGGGTAGTGGGAAAATCCATTGTATGTGGCCTAAGGGGTTGGGTCTTTCTCTTAGGTGGGGTAATATTGTTTATGACAACTTGTGAGGATGTGGCTAAATATAGTTTGGGAGGATGGACTAGACTTGATGTCGACATGACTCCTAATGTGGTAATGGGTCTGGACGTAGAGGAAGATATAGGTGCAGGTAAGGTTTTAGGCATAGGAAAATTTTCATTTGTTGGTAAAGGTTTAGGTGTGGGAAAGGGTGATGAAGAAGGGGCTGCTATAATTAGCATCGGCATGGGTGGTTTGGTTGTCTGAAACACCTTTGGATAGTGTTGTAAATATCTCCCCGGGTAGATATAGACAAGCAGAAGAATATGGAAATCAAATAAACTCATGGAGACCGATATTTATTACATCACCAACAGCCCAAAGAGTGTCGACATGAAAAATTTTGTGCCAAGGTGCAGGTAGAAGGCACACGTCAACGAGTGTTGACATGAACAAGGATGCGCCCTGGCGCAGGTAGAAAAGTGTCGACATGAAAAGTTTGTGCCAAGGCATAGGTAGAAGGCACACATCAAAGAGTGTCGACATGAACAAGGATGCGCCTGGTGCGCAGTAGAAAAGTTTCGACATGAAAAAGTTCACGCCAAAGCGCAGGTAGAAGGCACACGTCAAAGAGTGTCGACATGAACATGGATGTGCGCTGGCGTAGGTAGAAAAGTGTCAACACGAAAAATTTCGCGCCAAAGCGCAGGTAGAAGGCGCACGTCAAAGAGTGTCAACATGAACATGGATGCACCTATGGCACACTTAAGAGTATGAAAACATGCAAATGGATGTGCCAAGGCACACCTTCAAAGTGCAACATTTTGAGCGCCGATAGGAAGCAACCCCGACCTAGATATTCGGATGGCCATAACTTTTCACGGGGAGCTAGGATTTATGTAAGGTTGGAATTTTTGGAAAGCTTACAAGGTCCTCTATCCAACTTCAAATATATTTATTTAATTGTGTGGGAAAAATTGTTAAAAATTCAAAATACAAGTTTGCCACTTTTGGTTTTGCTAGGGTTCTCACCTACCACCATAATGAGATGAATTAAATGCAACCTAGAGGTGGTTGGGGTAGTTTTTGAATTCCTCTCTCTTTTCTCTCTCATTATTCCTATAAATTGTAAGGAGGGGATTCTTTCTAAAGGTTGGAAATTCTTGTTTTTCCCCTCCCTCCTTCTCTTTGGTAGGTGAATTTGTGGAGTTTTAAAGCTCCCATCTAAAACTGTAATGCAAATTTGCCTCTTGGCATTTTGTAGTGTATTGTATCAATCTTTAGAGAAAATAATGCATGTCTGTGGATGATTATCAACCCTCTCTGTGTTCATTTACATCCTCCTAATCTTTCACTGTAATTTTTGTTATCTGTGCATGATCTTGCATTGCATTTTAATGGTTTGTGTTTATTGGCAAGACAGGTGTTCTTCATTCCTCGGTGCATCACCTTTGTTAGTTTAGGTTTATTTTTATGCATTTTCTTACCCTGTCTCCCTGGCAAGTTAGATTAGGTTTTTGAGTGAACCCTCTACATTTTTTATGTGTGCATCTTAACAGAGGACTAGGAACCGGCCTTCATCCAGAGAGCTTTTCCAATTTCGCAAGGTCCCACACTTGGGAAAAGCTCCATGTTATGAAATTACATTGAGATTCTCAACCCATCGAGTTGCAGACATTCATGGGTGTTCTGATTCACCATCAATAGATAGATCATGGAAGTGTCGCAGACAAAGATCTGCATTTGATTTGAGAGGGTAGTTGAAGGCATCCCCAAAGCATGGAATTGTCAACATAATCCAAACATTCATAAAAATGTGAGAATGGCACCAATGTGGGGAGGGATGATGTTTATTTGGTAGTAATCCATATAAATAATGTTTGTGAGATAGGGAAATGGTTGTCTTCAGAATTTTCTAGGTAGAAGAGACGAGAGAAGATCAACAAGATCCTTAAAAGCTAATGGATAATTATCACCAATAGGAAGGGACATTACTAATGGATCCCCTATGGGTAGGGGAGATGGAAATTTGGATGAGGTAAGTTCATCTTTTGGAAAAGAAGAAGGTAAAATTGACTCTCTCATGGGTAGAAGAGTAAGTACTGTAGGTTTTTTGTCAGGTTGAGAGGTGAGTGGGGAAACTACATTGGTAGATATGGTGGACTCCTCCATGGTTAAATGAGAATATAAGGGAGAATCCTTTGTGGGTAAAGGATTAGAGGAAATAGGTCCCTCTATGGATGGAGGAGCTCGTGCAAGAATATCCTCGATAGATGGAATAGGAGGAAATTGAGTAGGAAGAGCTAGTATTATGTCGAAAAAATATGAACCTCATGAATGTTACTACCATTGCTTCGAGGTTTCTCCGGTTTGGTTAGATGATGAGGTGTGATTTGGAAACAAATTCTTGAAGATGTGAAGGTTTTGATTAGCGGTGCATTAGGATTATCCAAGACGAGATCTCCATTATCTAACATTTCTTGGATGATGTTTTTGAAAGTTATACAATTACCATCGTTATGACCTCTAACGTGATGATAGTTGTAGTAATAATTTTATTTGTACCATGTAGGCATAGGATGAGAGGGGTTAAAACTAGTATGTGGTTTGATGGGTGGAAGAGTGATTGCTCCATATTTTAGAAGTTTTTCTAAAACTAAAGAGTAGGGTTATCCTATGGGAGTATATTTTCATTGCTCCCGCTTGAACTAAAAATCCTGAATAGGAGAAAGATTGGAAGAAGGATTTGATTGGTTGGATGGGTGAGATGGGCCAGCTTTCAAAACTACTATGTTGGCAGATCCTTTTTCTTTAGAATAATTATTTTGTGGTTTGGAAGAAGAAGAGGTATCATTTGATTTAAACACAACATTCTTATTATGCAATTGTATCTTCTTCTCTTCAATGACACGAATTTCAAGTTTCCGGGCCATGGTGAATGCCTCATCAAATGTGTGGAAGGTTTGAACTTGGAGAGTTGGTGAGATGTGTCTAGCAAAAGATCTAGTGAAAAAATCTATTAACTCGGTTTGAGGAAGTTGGAATGTGAGTTGGTTGATCAAGCTTCACAATGAGCAAAAAAATCTACAATAGATTCATCTTCATATTGACGTGTCACATACAAGTCATTCATGGTGATCTTCTTGACAATATTGATAGAAAAGTGGTCTAGAAAAGCCTAAGCTACTGATTAAATGAAAATATGGAATGCCTGGGTAGAGCACTATACCAATCTAAAGTTGGTCTGTCAAGGACATTGAGAATGTCCGCAAGATAAAAGCGTCATCATGAGCGATCAGATAACACACATGTTTAAAATACCACAAGTGTTATTCGTGTCTTATTTATTATTGAATTGATTGAATTTATTAAATTCCCAATGGGGGTATGGATGAATAGGAATGGATGGTTGAATGGGCTCATTGTAAATTTTTTCGTATGTCGAGAGAGTTACTTGAGATGGAGACAAATGCTTGTAATTTTTACATCTTGTCCATCATCATTTTGATAAGATCATTGGTAAGTTGTGATGAATGGGTACCCCCTATAGTATAAGGGGGTATATAAGGTAGGTATGATGTGGGCGGCATCCCAGTATTTGGTGGTGCCAAGTACAAAAATTGTGAGGAAGGAACATAAGTTGGAATAGATGTAGAGGGAAAGTATCCTGAATAAGTGGTAGATGAAATAGGGGTTGGTGATAAGTGTAGGTAGGTGGAGTGGATTTAAAGACTCTCGTAGAAATCAAAGGAAGAGACTACAGGATGGAGAGGACAATGTTTTGGAAGGGAGTGTGGGCTGTTGACACCATTTTTGGCTAAAATACAATAGGTATATGAGAGCAGCGAAGATAGACCTATACTCAAGGATTGATAAAGGCATGGTTGAAATCATAGGAGAAAAAGACATCAAAGGCGTGATAGATGCCATAGGTGTAGCAGATATCGATGATGTAGGGTCAAGCTGGGAAACCATAGGTGGTAAGGTGGAAGAGGGTAAGGCCAAGCTATTATTAGCTGATGCAAAAGTGGGTATGAGGGTAGGAGAAATGGACACAATCTTTCCTATTACAAGATTCCCTCATGAATCATGGGTAGATGAATGAATGAGATAATATTGTAGAGTGGCAGGGTTGTGATTAAGGATTCTCATGAAATCCTCATCACCAGAGGTATGGAAAGATCCTAATTAGGGTCCATAGGTGATGAGATGGAAGGGGGTGATGGGCTAGGTGGGAGCGGCTGGTGGCTAGTGTGAAACACAAGAGCATTGGCTTATCTACGAGTCAAAACCACGTGATCGACCATAGAACAGTTTTCAAATCTTTGCGATAATGTAGAAACATAGAAGGAATGGAGAAAATGGGTCTAAAATGTGTGATTTGATCATTGTTCTGATTGAAAAATTAGAACACGAGACCAAAGTTAGTTAGGGTATTTGATCTTTGGTATGAGGGGGTAACCGCCACTTATTGGATAGAATTATGTCGGTGACTATGGGAAAATGTCAGATTGGTAACTTTGGCAATAAATGGTGAAAATAAGATAGAACTAGACTTTAAAGGTAATATCAAAGACTTAGAGACTAGTAAGATGACCAAGGGAGTCACAAAAAGAAAAGAAATGAAGATTTGATGCTACTTTGGAAAAAATGACCAAAAATCTGAAAACCGATGGTGTTCGGTGAGCCAATGGCAATAAGATGATAAAATTGATGGCAGTCACTAGACTAATATCAAGTTCTTTGTGAAAGATGGAAAAAGTAAATTTTTGGTGATTTAGGTCAAATAAAAAGACCAAATCAAAGACTGAGTATGGAAATTGTTGAGCGAGATAATATTGTCCTAAATAAATGACACACATAGGATGCACGGGAGGGAACAAGGCACACTTGAAGGCACAGAAGGATAGGGAAGGAAACCCGCGCTAGGACAAGATGATTCGAGACTTATCCATTTTCATGGATGTGGGCTATTTTTAGAAGATAGCATGCAGTCACACATGGGATGGAGACTTGCACAACACGCAAATTCTATTTTGGGAATGAGTGTCTAATAAGTGTCATGCATGAGTTCAAGATAATAATAGGATTACTTCTTCCATTAACTATATGATGTCTATTATTAGCCCACTTGCATCTATGCATGTTATTGTAAAGGTGCATGGCTATTATCAGCATGTGACCTATTTTGGGAAGTTTGTAGGCAGTGAAGGGAAAGTCGCCACCCTATAAAGATGTAGTGAATTGTGTATTTAAAGAGATGTTGAATAGTGAATTATTGTAGATTTATCCTACTAGTTTTAATACGCACATAACTTATGGTGATGATTTTTAATGTAAGAAGATTTTATGTAATTCAATGTTTAATATAATGGAGTATATTAGATGGATAATGGTTTTAAACATGACTATAACTAGTTCTTGCATGGTTAATCTTATTATGGTTATCGTTTAATTCATGATTCTCTAAGATCTAGATCTAGAATATGCTCTGTGGAATGTTATGCTTATTTACGGTTCTGAATATGTTGTATCTTCATTACACTAACATCCTACACAAGCAACTCTAAAGAGGGGTTTGGTACCTTTGCGCACTTTGGGTGAGCACTCATATCATGATAGGTGATGTGCCAGTAGCCCTGTGTTATTTTGGATTTTATATAGTAGATTCTAGGTTGCATCATTGGTTCCATTGTCGGGACCTCTTTTTCATTTTTTCAGGATGTTTCGTGATGAAGAAATACCAGTTGACCTTAGAAAGTGTTGATAAGTGGATAAAGGATCTATAATAAGAGTATGATCAGAGGTGCAACACTAGATCAAATTTTTATGCACGCGTGTGGGTGAATCATAATTTGTATGATTGTCTCGTATGATAACTTCTTTTCTATTTTTCCGTAGAAGCTGTATGAGTGGCTAGTTGCGTATGCGTCTAAAAGGAATTGGAGGTATCACATGATTGTTTAGATGTAGGAAGAATTTTATTCCCTTTATGAGGCTGATATGATTTGGACACGTGTTGTGGATACTTGTTTCCATGGTGTTTTGAATAGCTATATTTTGGAGTAATCAATTTCCACTTATTCTTTCTCGAAAGTAGCTAAGTTCTAGTTTTTACATTATTCAAGGGAACTTATTTGGAAGGCATTCCATTAGCAATCAAAATATTGATGGTATACCCGAACTTTGTAGAAAAATTGATAACTAGCTAAACCCCACCACACGTGGGGGGAACATGTTTAGTGAAAGATGGTGGACTGGTGGAAGAGATGCCAAGAGAAGAAAGGTGGCTTAAGTATAATTAGGCACATAAGAGGGAGATAGAGAAGTAACGTGCTATTGCATAGTGGATGTAATTGAGGAGAGAGATGGCTCTAGAAGGATTTGAAGCTCACACGGGAGGCATGGAGCCAAAGCATCTAGAACTCCCCCATGTAGGAAAGCATATTAGGGAACCTTCCTCACCTCACATGGTAGTGTACCAGAAGAGATGACCTAGGTTGTGGGAATGCATCTACATATACTGGAAACCTAGCCCTTACACTTGAATTTCTAGTATCTAGTACAACCAATAGTCAGCAAGCTAGTTTGGGTAGTAGAAGAGTAGGAGTAAGTCAGATAGAAAGTACATATATGGTAGGGAAAACATATTCTTTTTTTTTTGGAGGTACCTTTTTAGGAACATCATCAACACATAACTCAAGTGCATAGAATTTTTGACTCACTTCCGGGGAGTCTGTATGAGTTCGGTTTAGTACCACTATTAGGACATATGTAACATCTTAGACAAACTGTTACCTTGATTTAATTTCCTCTTGACATTGCAAATGTTGACATGTGATTTGTCTTAGGAAGGTGTATTCTTTTGACTGTTGGAAATCATGTTTGCAATGGATAAATTATTACTGTACAAGGATTCATTTTGTTGTAATTCTATTTACTTGAAATGAAGCCATTCTTCCTTGTGTTCTAAAAGGTTGTGAACTGTATTGTTTTTTTCATACTTATCATATGTTAATAGAAAAACCTTGGATCAATTCCATTGATCCAAGGTATGCTTCAGTTCTCCATTATTAATCATCTTGATAAACTGACATTATGAAGTAAAAGGTAATGTGGACTGAGTCTTGTTTTGGTTATGAATATGAGGACCCTTCTGATGATGTCCTTTCTTTGCATCATGTGGTAAGTATTAAACCATGGTCTTCTTGATAAATATTTTTAAAAATACTGAACAATGTGATAAGAACAAGGGCCTATACTAGGCTATTAAGGTGAATACCTTAACCTTGGATGGGATGTTTAATGCTAATCATATTTTAACCTAAACCTGGTATGCTTTATGGTTGTGAGTTTTGGAAATAACCTAAGGTAAATACTATATACCTAGGCTAAGGTTTAACCCTAAACTAATGTCAATCTAACCTAAACTAATGCTAAGCTAAAGGGGAACCTAAAGGGTTGCATGGAAAATGGGAGTTGGTGGTGTCGGTTTCTATGGCATTAATGTGATTTGATTTTTGAATTAATGAACTATGTTCAGCCAGTTTTGGTGGAGGCATGAGGAGTTAAGGGAATGTCTAGTTGGCATCTTCTCTAAAATTAAAAATGCATGCAAGGGTTGAAATAGAGCTTACCAATTTTGGATGGTGGTGGTGTGGAGAAATAGGTGGGAGATTTGGTTGTCCTTGCATTAATGAGTCTTGGTATTGGCAAAGAAACCACCTTGGAAGACATGCAAGTGGATTTTTGAGAGGTTGTTTGGTCATTTGCTCTTGGAAATTTTTTCTCTGCATGGAGATTTTGGGTTCTTAGAACCAGTAGTTCTATTTTCAATCCTTCGCTATTTTTGGCACCTCTGAGCTATTTTTTATCATGTGGAAGTATAAGAGGCAATAGGATGTTTGGGATTGTTGAAGTTGCTTGGAAAAAGGAAAAGATTGTGGGAGGCTCAGTTAGAAATATTTTGCAAATTAATATAAGCTCTATCAGGCATGATAGGCTCTAACTATTAAATTGTTTTACTTTTTCCTAAATGTTTTTATTAAAACAACTATGCTCTTGAAATAACAGGGGTTTTTATTTTCATGATGGTTATTTTGCATTCATGTTTAAGTTATTCTCTACATTTTTTATGATGAGTCTTTGTTAGATAAAATGGAATATGATTTTGTTCTCTGTTGAATATAGTGGTGAATTGTGCTTTAACTTTGTTGGTAACTAGAATGCTATCAAATTTGTGTGAATCTTGTTGTCTGTGTAAAATGGATTATGGGAAAACATTGTTTGCTATAAGATTTGATCTGGGTTTTTCTTCCTCTATTGAAAGAAGGTAAGAAAAATAATATTTTCAGTTGAAACTTGAGTTGCTTCAAATCTTGTTACTTCTGTTGAGCTGTGTTGTAATGGTTTCTTGGATTCAATGATTTTTGTGGATTCAAACTTGTTTGAATATAACTGTAAATGAGTTTTTCTTCTTCTGAAATTTATATGTTTTGGGTTGTGAACCTCTGTAAGACTGATCTAAATTTGGACAATAGAAGTTCCTATTTAATGGAAGATATTTCGAGTGTTGGTTCTATCTGGGTTGGAAATTTGATTTATACAAGTTAGCTCCTACTTGAACTTGCATGATGTCGACCTTGTTGTTTGCACTTGTAAGTTAGAAGATGGTTTGTTAATAACTTACCTATTCTTGACTTGGACAAACCTCCTGTTTGAGAGTAAGTTTGTTAAATACCATGCTATCATGATTTTTGGGAAAGACTTAATGAATGTATATGCATATTTTCTGGGATGACATTTCGTGCTTTCAGAACTAACCAATCAGTTCAGCTTGAGGGATTTTCTTAGATCCTTACGTTTATTTTGATATGTGAACAATACTGAAGAGTTTGAATGTCTTGGTGAAATATTGATTAGTTCAGTCAAGACTGTCTTGAGGAATAGACTGAAATAAATTCGATTATTTTATTCCTCGCTTGAGACTGACTCATACACTGTAATGGAGTCACCTTGTTTTATGTTGTGTCTTTATTATGTTCAAATCAAGTTGGGTTATTTCTCTTCTTACCTGAATACTATTTCTTTTATCCCTGTGAAGATGGGAGTAAGTGTTAACTTGACTGTTATATTGTATTTGTTTTTGGAAATGATGGCTAAGCTCGGGTTATATGAACTGAGCTATTTATGACTGGATAAATTGGAATGTCTAGTGGTTTTTGATACTTCATGTATTTTTCTTAATCGAATTCATTTAAATCATATTTTTATATGTAGCTAATGGAATATTGTTATTTCTCTTATTTTATGGTGAGAGAACTTCATCTGTGGTATCTTACTTGTATCTGCGTCACATAATTTAGTCCAGATCATTTAGTTCTATGTTTTCAATGTTTGACAAGAGTTCAAAGATCTCTTGATTGGATCTGTATCAGTCTTTTATTCTGATATGTATTTATTTTCTTGGGAAAGAATAATGGGATCTTCTCCCATTCTTGTTGTTGACTCCCTTTTCTCTTTCTTTTCTGAGTAAGGTATTCATCATTGTTTTCTTTGAAATTTGAAGGAAATTATATTTTTCCTCTCTCTTCTCTAAGTAGTGGAACGTAACACTATTCTCCTCAAACTCTAAGGGAAGTTCTGAGTTGTTTCTCTCTCTCTATTTTTCTTTTCCCTCTTTTGTATTACTCTTTCTAAAGGAACTGATTGGTTCAGTTGTACTACTTAATAGGATTGTCGAGTGAGTAGTTGGGAGTTAAACCTTTACTTATTCTCCTTGATTTGTGTTGATTGGAAACTATATTTGGTAATGTGTGACTTATGTCTAGTGCAAGTAATCAAATAAATACATTTCCTATTTCTAACCTGTTGTGGCCTAACTTAAGACTTAGGCTATATCTTGGGCTTTAAATTTGGGTGTAGCATCTGAAATAGGAATCTCTTACCTTAAGATGTTGTTGGCTCATCCTAAAATCTTTCTTGAAGTTTGAATTAGCTTGGTCGTAGATGTTTTATGATGGAACATGATATTGCTGAGTATGTTGGGTCTTTGCTTCTTAAAAATAACTCTAATTTTGGGAAATATCTGAATTAGTGTCTTTCTTTGGAATTAGATTGAATGAAGTAAGAAATAAACTATAAATTCCTATAGTTAGAATGAGATAAGTAATTAGGATGAAATACTACTTATCTGATATAATTTCTTATGAAACCAATGGTTGATGAGTGTTGATTATATCATGATCTTTACTAAATATTAATGTGGTTGATCACCTTGTACTTTCTTTTATGATTGTTATTCTTTATGATGTATCTATTCAGATGTGTTACTATTTCATAAAAGTAGAGTTCTTTTTATGAAATAGTTAGTTGAAAGCACATCATTTTAATGCTTAGTGCTTATCATGCTCAGTTTAATGAACTAACCCATGCTAGCAATTTTTGTAGATGGACTTTGTAAGTGATAAAGGAAGATGATAAATTTTATGATGTTATTTGTTACTTAAAGACTGGATCTTTTATGAAGAAATATGATTCATTATTGAAATATATCGAAAGAGGAAAAGTTATATTTCTTAATTGAGCTTGATTTTTTTGGCACGAAAGATGTCTAAAATGAATGGACTTGTAAAATGTGTATTTCACTTTGATAAATGGAAAAAGATTGAGAGTTACTTGTACATGATGTGTTATTCTCCTTGTGTATTTTGTAAAGGAAATTTGTAATCTTATCTTTATTTCCTCATAATCTTATCTATATGGAATCCTTATTGGTTTGAATTAAATCAGTTAGATGGAAGGGAATTAGATGCCCTATCCCCTTGTGGAAATGTAGCTTATTAAGTTGGCATGCATAGATGTTCTTTTATCTAAGTCACTATGGTTTATTAAAATGATGTTAATGAAAGTGTGAATTAATTATGATGACTTGTATAATGTAAAAGGGTACAATGAACCCTAACTCATAACAAGAAAGAGGAAGGTGCACTTCCTCTTGACCAATACCTTGATAGGTTTAAAAAAATGGAAGGTAAATATAAACATTTATCAATTAGACTTCATCTTAATGAAGTCTATTATAATGGAACCTATTTTGGAACTTAAACAGCTAAGAATGGTTGAGGTATAATAAGTAAATCTTGTTAATGTTGTTTTTTTTGTTTAATTAACTAAATTCTAAAAGTAGAAAGTTAATGAATAAAAAGCAATCATGAAGTTTCTGCAATACATTAACAACTCAATTGTGGATGTCAACCTTAAGAGCTAATGAAATTAGGGTTCAGCAGGGTTGTTGTAATTAAACCTTAATTAAGAAAAATAATTGGGTAATTAACTTCTTGCTTGGGTATGTACATCAAGATGGGTAATTTCATCGATGTTAGCACACACCAACTGTAGAACTATACCTTCATGAAGACTTGGGTCTTCATGATGATACAGTGTTGCAATTGACATGTTGCAACACCCTTCAGAATTGGATCATCTAGACCTACATAAACTTGGACTTGATCTTAGTTATAACTCTAGGTCAGGATAGGAGCATGATTTAGTATAGGGAATAACTCACAATGACTTAGGATAACTAGACACACGTAATCGACTTAGGTCGATTGAGTATGTCTAAGTACCCTTAGTCACCGCGAGTGGTTCTCTATACCAAACTATGTTACTAACCTGGGGTAGGGTTAAAGCTTGAACAAGGGGACTGACAGGAGTTAGTGAAGACCATTCTAGATAACATATGAGTGGGGTGAAGGACGTATTACATTTGAGGAGTATGCCATATAGGAATAGTAGCATGAATAGTATTTTGGAAATCTTTGGCCAAAGTATCACAAGTTGTTGGTTGCATTGTCTTATGACACCTAGTTTAAGAAACGAGATTCACATGAATATTGGAAACAAATATTTAATTAGGTCTCTTAAACAAAACACTTAATACCCATAATAGGGTAACAGAACCAAATATACTTAGTATACAATACCTTGAGTTAACATGAGAGATCAGTTAGAAACCGAGTCATGAGATGACAAATAAGTAGTTCACCAAGTCATTTACATGACTGCATATGGTTATATGTTACGAGATTGATGGGCAAGGAATGTGTGTTCTAAATTATGATTATTTAGAAAAGAGAGATATATATATATATATATATATATATATATATATATATATATATAATTCTTGTTTCTAAAGTCTTAAAACTGAAATGTTACATTGCATATTGTAGGAGTTAATTTGAGTACCAATTTTGGGACATAAGGTAGTACATCCATTGGTCTACTTCGGCTATAGTTAGAGGATAAAGGGAATAGGTTGCTCTAGTTCTAGTGGATTTGGTGGTTACGGAGGAAAAGGTAACACAGGAGGTTTGGATCATGTGGGTAGGGTCCGCACCAACCCTAGAATATTTACATGGATATGTATCTTCATCTTCTAGAGTATAGGGGAATAGAAGATGTTGTTTAACATGTGCACATGTGTGAGATATTGTGGGGCATAAAAGGAGTTATGGATTCTAAGTGCAAGGAAAGTTAGTTTGCAACTACATTGTAGGGATGTGCACACACTTGGTATAGGAAGTTTGACCTTGATAAAACTTATGTAGATTATGCAACATTAAAGGATGATTTCCTTAAAGAGTTTCATATCCCTGAGTTTGAGCGGAAGAGTCTAAGCGTGCTCAAGGATATTAAATAGGGAAATACTGAGAGTGTTTGGGAATATGATTCCCATTTCAAGATACTATTGTCTAAAATCTCTTATGATATTCATGCAAGCCAACATGAGCAGTGGTTTGTTGGAGGATTTATCACACATTTTAGGAGGGAATTTTCACATAAGACTTATACAAACCCATGCAAAGAACTTCAAGAAGCTTTGTGCACTAAGGTAGCTGGAATTATAGACAATGGAGTGAGCCCATTCCTTTTTAATCACATATTACACTTATGGCAAAGTAGTTGGAGAAACTATCGGAAAATTCAAGACATGAGACGTGCATTAGGATTTGGTGTATACATTGTGAAGTGGAAGGGCACAAAAAGATAGTTGTCCTTGTAGATGAGTTTGTTCATTGTTACTGGACTATTAGATATGTCATTTATACCATGATGCAAGTATCTTCCCATTATTACAAAGTGCGATAAGGAAGAATGTATCTTGTTATTTTAAAATTTTCCATTCCACGAATCATGATACAAAATACTATAGGTTGATTGGTCAAATCCATGATTCCATATATATTTGTGTGTGACACAATGGAGTATCAGATAACTCTAAAGGAGAAAATGAGTACCATGATTTTGATCACACTCAAGCGTGTTATGATCGAAACGAAGGGTGATTTGAAGGAGGTCATGGCAGAGGTCAAGGATACTATGATAGATTTTGGGGATGAGGCCATGGTGGTGGATGAGGTGAGTTCCCTCATAGAACATGTTTTACATGTGGATCTCCTAACCACTACAGGTGTGAATTTCCTTAAAATATTACTTATTCTTTTTGTGGGAAGAATCAAATTTATGAGGAATGCCGAGACTTATATGAGCATCTTAGTAAGCAACATAAACATGAGAACAAGGGTGCATGGATGGTCATAATACAACGTGTTGTGGAAAATCAGTGGATGTCAAAGTGGCACCCTAGCCTCGAGGTATTACCTATAAATATTACTACACGCACCTGAAGCCTGCATGCACAAGAGAGGCATTACAAAGAGAATCCTACCATCACCAAAGAGGAATTTTGACATATAAGGTACCCATATATTTCACATCGAAGGAGGTTTGTCAGAAACCATGGAGGTACTCGAAATATTCAGTGGTGAAATATAGTGTTTAAAGACACAATTATGGAAGTTAGAACAAAATAAGGCAAGTAGAGATAGTTCAATTGAATATTGATGACTTGAAATAGGTATACAAATGCTGCGCATTTAGGAGAATATCATTCAGATTACTAGGAATTGGCTAAAGGGAAACATTCTACACGTAGGTATAGATATTGGACAATAGATCCCGCATGCTAATATTTCGTCTCATAGTTTAGATTATGACAAGAATATCACTATAAATGCATTGTGGATCGGTGGATCTTGAGTAATATATTTATTAATATAGGTGTAGAAGTTAATGTGCTTACTTTAGATGCATGGGTACATATGGGTAGACCTCCATTACAACCATCCTCTAATGTACTATTCATGTACAATCAAACTAAGGCCACTCCCATAGGAGTTTTAAAGGATGCATCCATTACTATACAAGGGACTAAGTTCACTGAGGAATTTGAGGTCTTGGAAATTACAGAATCAGAAAACTTCCTAGCTCTACTTTGGTGCCCTTGGTGTTATGAAAATAATATTGATATATGGTTGAACAAGGGTTATATAAGTTTTGGGAACATGGAAGAAAGATTAATTATCCCTTTCACAGATGGGAAATTTATGACTTATGTTGAACCTTTGAGCAAGGAAGACTTGAACAAAATTAATGTACATGTCATTCAGATCCAAAAGTAATTGAGCCATCAAAGGAACGAATCCTCCACTACAAATATGCACATTCTATTTGTGATACTACAAGTATTTCTTGTAGAAATTGAGCACACGACACCTATGATATGGTTGGGCATGAAGTAAGAACATTTGCATGGAGAAGAAAACCTCAATGTATTCAGAGGATAGGTAACAACCTTGTACCTCAATACACTGGAGAAGGAGATCCTACGGTATTCTTATGCGCCATGGAGGAGAAGTGGAAAATCAAGTGGAAATAAGGAATATGTAAGTATATACCCTTGTGCAGCCAATAACACACTAGGGGATGGTTCACAGGGATAATCTTATGGAATGGAATGAAGTTATAATTACTCTAACCACTTGATTCTTTAGGAGAAATGTACCTACTACAATCTGCATGTATCATGGTAATCAACCTGTTTAGCACCACGTTCACCAAGATGAGTGACTCGGATAGAGGGGGGAAGATTTACCATCTTCACTTTTGGTACACAAACTTTATTCCACTTTACAAGGTTGTGCATGATCCTAGTATGTTTATGCATATCTACATAGGGAGACTAGAAATTGGTAGGGCTTGATTGCATAAATGACCCATACTTTTGACTACTTCTCTATTAAACCTCTGGTGGAAGAGGCATTAAGGGTTATAAAGTGCTTAACTATGGGAGATAGTGCAAAGAATGAACTCATTTAGGAGTTATTTGGTGAGGTAGACTCAATAGAGGGTTTTGATGAAGTAGAAGAGATACATGCCACACTACTCAAGTGCATTTGCTGTGGGAAAGCAAAAGGAAAATGGTCTACATAGTGGATGATGAAGAAGTAGAAAATTTGGATATAGATCATTCAACAAGTATGTGAAAAGTGTTAGATAGTGCAAATAAGAATGTGTGTGCCTATCTTGAACCTATGAACAAAAAGAAAGTGAACATTGACATGGATGTTGAACCTAAGGAGGAAAAAATTGGGGATTATTGGGTTGATTATGGGAAGAGACCTTATAGGATGAAATCTAACCTACACATCAAAGTTAAGGAGGAAATTGACAAAATGTTGAAATCTAGCATTATCAATCCCTTAGAGGAATCAAAGTGGGTTAGCCCCATAATGATCAATATAAATAAATATGGTTGTATTAGGATTTTTGTTGATTACATGGAACTAAATTATGCATGTGTGATTGATCCTTTTCCTACACCCTACACAGAGGGTGTGCTAGAAGGCGTTGCAGGAAAAAATGTTATTCTTTTACAAATGGATTCTCTAGGTATCATCGGGTTAGAATTTCATAAGAGAATAAAGAAAGGAAAAATTTCACCATTGAATGGGAAGTTTTGCATATATTGTGATGCCCTTTGGTTTGAAAAATACACCTGTTGTATTTTCACACATAGTTGTTCAAGCATTCCAAGATTTTATTCACAACTTCCTGCATGTTTACTTGGATGATTGGACAGTGTATGGACTTGTTAAGGATCATTGTGAAAAATTTTACTTAATGTTTGAAATATCTAGAAAATTAAGAATCTCTTTAAACATCAAGAAGTGCATGTTTTCTACACCTTTCAGAACTTTCTTAGGGCACATTATCTACAAGCAAGGTTTTTTAGTAGATCTAACAAAGGTTACAATTAATGTATGCTTGGAATATCCTACCAGTTAGAGTGAGGTGCGCAGATTCTTGGGCCACACAGGGTATTATAGAAATTTTATTAAAGGATAAAAAAATATTTCCACACCCCTGGAAGAGTTACTAAATGGAAAAGGGATGTTCTATTGGGAAGAACCAAAGCAATGCGCATTTGACCTATTAAAGGAGATACTTATAACAATACCCATTTTGTGTTTTCCTTCATGGAACCAACCATTTCATGTACATGTGGACACCTCTGGCATAGCCATTGGCATGGTGTTAGCTCATCCTATAGAAGGTATTATAGATCATCCTATCTATTTTTCTAGTAGAAATTTGACTCTTGCATATTAGAATTATATAACAATAGAGTGCGAGGCCTTATCGATGATCTACGCACTGCATAAATTTAGACAGAATTACTAGCACCACATTTTATATTCTATACTAATCACATAACATTAAAATACTTAGTAAATAAACCCATTTTACACGGGTGCATATGTTGATGGGTGCTCTTATTCAAGGAATTTGATTTCACAATTTTGGTAAAACTAGGTAAAAATAATCCTGGCCTAGACCACTTATGAAGGATTCATTAGGGAGAGGACATGTAGACAATTTAAGATACAATGCCAAATGCATAACAGTAAGTTGCATTGTGCACCTTAAAAATTGGAGGATATTGTTGTCTTTTTATGCATGGGTATGGAACTAGAAGGAACGAAAGCATTGGAGAAAAACTACTACTTGCAATTTGTGCAACACCCTTTATGTTGATCAATGGAGATTTATACAAACTAGGTCAAGATGAAGTATTGCGATTGTGTGTACTACAACATGAGTGCACATATATCATGGAAGAAGCTCATGGTGTTATTATAGGTGGCCACTATGTAGGTGATGCCACTTGGATTATGGTGGGAGACCCTGTACAAGGATTGTAAAGAGTATTGTAAGGAGTGTGATCGTCAAGCACCTTGGAAAACTCGGGCAAAGAGATGAAATTCCTTTGAGGCCTATTGCTAGTACAAATCCATTTGAGAAATGGGATATATAATTTTTAGGTCCTATTTCAATATCCGCGTGAAGAACTAGATCGTGTTATATCATCACTTTCACAGATTATCTTACAAGGTGGGTAGAAGCAACACCTACAAAGAAGTGTGAGGCAGCTACAATAACTAGGTTCTTATGGGAAAATGTTCTTGCTAGGTATGGATGTCCACTAAGCTTGACAAGTGATATGGGTACACACTTTTTGAAGGAGACTATCGGGATATTACTGGATGAATTTATGGTTGTGTACCACAAGACTAGACCCTATCATCCTCAGGAAAATGGTACTTCTGAGGCCTTTAACAAGATATTGAGCCAGACCTTGACAAAAATGTGTGACGTTGGAAGGAAAGATTGGGATGATAAAGTTTTTGTTGCACTTTGGGCATATAGAACAACCTACAAGAGGTTAAATTAGGCCACACCCTTTCAGTTGGTGTTTGGTGCAGAAGCAGTTCTTCCTATGGAATTCATGTTGCCTTCTTTGCGTATTGCACATGCTAGAGGTCTAGCTAATGAGAAAATGTTAGAAGAATGAATTGACAGGTTAATACATTTGGATGAGAGGAACGCCGTAGCACATTGGAGTCAAAAGCAAGAAAAGACCAGGTAGAAGACATGGCATGATCGACACATTAGGGAAAAGAAGCTTGAGGTTGGACAAATGGTATTACTTTGTGATTATAAGTTTCTGCGCCATTTAGGAAAGCTCAAGGTGCATTAGTTGGGACCGTATGTTATCACTCATATACTTAACTGAGGCACTTATCAATTAGAGGCACTTAATGGAATGTAGTTACCCAGTTACTTTAACGGGAGTATGTTGAAGCCCTAATATAAATAAGTCTTCTTGGTATTTGTAATAAGGCAATTTTTCCATTTAGTGTAGGTTTCAATTTTTGTATTTCCTTAAATGTATTTCCTTCTTCACCATTATGCTTTATCAATTTAGTTTGTTGTTTCTTTTAATAAGCTTGTTTGTGTGCTAGAAGATAATTACAATATGAAGTATTTTTATGCACAAAGGACTACACATACCATTGGTGTGGGGTGGTTGTTATTTTTATTCACAAATGGGTACACATGAGAATAAAATGTTACAGGTGTTATTCAAGTATGGAAATGAGATGTTACAAATGAAATTACTTCTAAAGAAGACCACATATGAAAATGAATGAAGGGACAATATAACGTGAGGTAAGCAATAGCCATGGAAACTACTATGAGAAGGCATAGTGGTGAGGTACTTAGTGCATGGAAGTACGCAGAAGATAATTTTGTAGCCAGAGGGTAGGAAGGCACGCAATAAGGTTATAGCTCGGGCATGAAATTATACCATGTGGAAATTTTTGGAAATCTTGAAAATTGTTAATTAATGAGAGGATTTTTGGTAGGTGAATGAGAAATAAATGCACTAATTTTTTGAAAATTTATATAAGGACGTGATGCGGGTTCATTTTTACCTTTGCAATCACAATTATTCGAGCAAGATAAGTGCAACCGAGCCAAGAAAATCATGTTTAAGTGTAGAGAATTGCAAAACTAGACATAGAGAGAAATTTTATGCATAGAAAAGGCTTACGTCCCCATTCGTGAGGGTTTGAGTGAAGTAGAAGCATTAAGAAGGAGCTAGGGCATGCGGTTTTGAGCTAGGGAATGTAATTTCAAGCTAGGGTTTTAACTTAATCAACACGAGAATAAAAAGGTGATATTTTTACGATGGCACCAAAGAAAGCACCTGTAAAGAGGCACAAAAGGAAAGAAAAAGGTGGAAGTTGAGGTTGAAATTTCTCCCGAGAGAAATTTTTCAGAGATGCAGTACCTAGAAGGAGTAATAGTCAAACAAGATTAGGATTCCCACATCTATAGATGTAAAGTAAATGACTACAACCACCACACCACTAATAACAAGGGAGATTTAGATGTTTTGTTGAATAAGAAGACCAAAAACGCACGGTGGAAGATATGCCAAGTGTATGAAGAAGCTAGGGAATAGTGTCTTGAAGGTAGGAGTTTATCAATTGTATGAACTCCCATATTTTTGAAAACATGAACCTTTATTGTAATGGCTTAAGAGTAGATTCCATGAGGACTTCTATTTTTTGAGACAGAGGGTTAGGCTCACAATGGCCCTAATTATGACATTAACATGAATTAAGCACACATGAACATACAATGATATAGTGATTTTACTTGATAAAGCAACGATTATTGCCACAAGAAAGGAGTTGGGGTATATCAAGGGTTTGTACTAAATGAACATATGTAGATTAAAGAAGTACCTTGTGGTGTAGGTAGCCACACATTTTCTCACTAAGCTGAATGATCAAGGGAGATGGTCAAAGGTAAATACAATGTGGCTTTATGTTCTAAAGAAAATGTCCCAGTGATAAATTTACAAATTAGTAGGCTATATTACAAAAATATTGTTGAGGAAGCATGTGTAGGCAAAAGTATAAGTTTAGGTGCCATCCTATTATCTCTTGTTTTTGTAAAATTGGAGTGCCTGATGGTCCAAAGAATAAAATTTGGGAATACCACACTAAAAAGAAGTCCCTTCGGAAAGGTTCAAGAAATATTTTTGTGAAGGATCAATGAGTGGTGCATTCAAGAAAAGGAAAAAAATGTCATATGACCAACTTCACATGGCGTTTAACGAGGAATAGCACATTCCAAAGGAACTACCTTCAGTAGTAGGAAAGGAAGTACAGTTCACGAGCATCAAAACTTCTACATCGTGTAGTTTTCCATGAAGGATGGGACATGGATTCCATGGTGTAAAATGCCATATGCATTCACAACGTGCTACTTACAGGATTCATTTCATATATTTTCTAATGCGTGTCACCTAAACTTCAAACAGACAAGGTAGATTGTGACTATGACACTCTCAGGAAAACGTATGTATATCTAGGTTAGCTTGCCAACATTGAGAGACTCATTTCAGAATTCATAAGTATGAAGCATTTAATTTTGGCCATTGGGGCCAATGGAGTAGAGCTCATATATCTTTAGCTCAATTCTAGGATGGAGAATAATAAGTATATGAAGAATGATTTCATGCTCTTAGGGCTGCGTAAGGGCAAGCATACGATGAAGAATGTGCTAGCTCCAAAGATTGATGTGACAATACAAATAGATGAAGAGGAAAAAGAAAAAAAAAAGATAGTGGATGCTTGGATCATAGAGGCTAGAGGACGTAGGTGACAGAAAAATTGGAGAGTGAGCATACAAATACTCCCCCAAAGGAGAAAGAAAGAGAAGAGGACTAGGACATGGATGCAGTTCGAAGAGCACCTGGGTTAAGAATGTATTAAGAAGAACCATGACCCAAGGTTCGGGAACACCATAGCCTATAATAAGATCACCTAGACTCTCCCTAGAAAAGAGGAACTTGAGAAGAATAGAAGGAGAAAGATGAGGAGGTGGAAGAGTCTGAAGAGAGCGCACCTGGAACCCCAGTGCAACTAGAAGACATGGAGGAACCTAGAGATGAAGAAATGAAAGATGAAGAGGAAGGGATAAAGGAAGTAGAAGAGATGGTACAAGAGAAACAAAGCGTGCATGTTACTATTTATGAACAAGAAGGGCCAACTCCAAACATTGGAGATCGGGTTCCTAAGCGGCTAAGAACAAAGATAACAAGTGAAGAATATGTTGTGCCAAGTATGGGTTATGCTGAGGACACAAGAAAAATCATCCACGCTTGATTTCAGAGCATAGTAGGCCTTAAGGAATTGTATGGATGGGATTTGATGGATCTATACATGGCCATCACACACATAAGAAAAAAATTATCTTGGTCCATGCAGACCCATATGGACAAGCCATATTTTGATGTCTATGAGGAATCTTGTGTATCAAGAAGAGTGAAGAAGGCACCCCAAAGTAGACACATGATAGTCAAGCCTACTCTAATGTATGATGAGTAGGTGAGAAATTATTTGGTTAAAGTATCTACATAGGTGGCACAGAGGAATATTGATAAGGCTTCCACCATTAGAGCCCTACTTGAAGATAACAAGGTAAAAACTCCATAAATAGGGCGTTTAAAATGAGAAAAGGACCTAGAAAAGAATAAGAATGATTCCTTCATTAGCATGGAAGAAGAAATTGGTGACTAATTTTTGAAAGCAAGACCTCATCTTGAGTCTAAAGTACCTGAGAAGTTTCCTTTGACTATGCATTATGTGCACACATTGGTTGATTTGGTGCTAGAAGATGGACCAATTCAAATGACGTGCAAAAATGATCGAACAAGCAAGAAGAAAAAAGAGAAAGGGCCTCTCGTGGTTAGGAAAGTTTATATTTATGACGGGTTGCTCCAAACTCATAAGGATGAACTAAATAAATCTGTCCAATCTTTGAATATTTTTGTGGCACCGAAGTAGTGATAAGGATCAAAACTCTGGTTGAATATAATAATGTTCTGAAGGCCATGAAAGATGAGGCACTCGGACACGTAGAAATATTGAAACTAGTGAAACAGAAGTGTGAAGCCCTTGCAAAATCTCAAGACCCAAATAAGGAGAGAATATATGAGATTGGGAAGCACATAGTGCAAAAGATGGATCTTCTAGAGGGAATGATGACTGTTATGGCCAATGTTGTCTAAGTACTACATAATGAAAAGGAAAATATTACTCAAGATGAATTGGAAGCCATTTCCACAAAAATTCCAAAGAAGACAAGGACTGTGCTGGATGACTAAAGAGACATTGGAGCTTGATATTAAAACAAAATATTTAGAATTGATTCTCTCGGTTGAAGAATAAGGTGTTGCAGAGTAGAGGTCTATTATTTTGTACAGTGATTCATTATATTCTTTCCATTCTTATTCTTTATTCTTTGGGAACATCGAAAGAATCCCCATTGTCGGGATAAAAATGTACTTTAGTGTGGGGTAATGTTGAGCAGACAATATTGTCCTAAGGAGAAGACACGCATAGAATGTGTACATGGGAATAAGGCATACTTGAAAGTGTGGAAGGATAGGGAAGGAAACGCACACCAGGAAAATCTGATTTGAGACTTAGCCATTTTCATGGATACGAGGTATTTTTAGAAGATAGTGTGTGAAGCACACATTGGGATGGAGAATTTCGTGACATGCAAATTCTATTTTGGGAACGAGCGTATGATAAGCTCCATGCATGAGTTTAAGATAATAATAGGATTACTTCTTCCAGTTAACTATAGGATGTCTATTATTAGCGCACTTGCATGTGTGCATGTTATTGTAAAGGCACATGGCTATTATCAACATGCGACCTATTTTGGGAAGTGCATAGGTCGGTGAAGGGAAAGTCCCCACCCCTATAAATATGTAGTGAACTGTGTAGTTAAAGAGATGTTGAATAGTGAATTATTGTAGAGTTATGCTTATTGGATCTGATACACACATAACTTATGGTGATTCTTTGTAATGTAAGAAGCTTCTATGTAATTCAATGTTTAATATAATGGAGTATATTAGATGGATAATGGTTTTAAACATGACTATAACTAGTTCTTGCATGGGTTATCTTATTATGGTTATCATTTAATTCATGATTCTCTAGATCTAGATCTGGAATATGCTTTGTGGAATGTTATGATTATTTAAGGTTCTGAATATGTTTTATCTTAATTACACTAACATCCTACACAAACAACTCTAAAGAGGGGCCTGGTACCTTCGTACACTTCAAGTGACCACTCAACTCAGGTTGGGTAATGTGATTCTAGGCGAGCATCACCGGGTTTTATATAGTAGATTATAGGTTGCATCAAGCAATGATCAATCCTAACACACTCAGAAATAATTAGAATACACGAACTATGATGGTGGAGTGTGTAGGGAGAGAAAAATGAAGAGAACGAACTTGCACCTCAAAACAAAAATCAAGAAAAAGCTAGCAAAACATGAAATCCTATGATGTATATTTTATATTATGGCTTATTCCATTTAGGACTGACTTGTGAATAAAGTAGAGTTTTTGGTTATTAAAGGTACGCTTATAAAAACCGACAACTATGGCTAGTTTCAGGTAATTTTTGGTGTGGGGGATCCTTCTCTGATATGATAACTGGCTAAAAAACCAGCTAGAACCCACTGTCAATCCTTTGATCATGTGATTATTGACAGATTCTTCCAAGAAAGATGTTGTTTAAGAAATGTGTAGTTTATTTTTAGTGATTTTATATAAAGAGTGTGCAAAATGTGAACTACGATTTAGTTTGGAAACCATCAACTAGGCATGAATTCTAGCATATAGTTTGCCCACAATTTTTGATGAGCTAGAATGCATCATACGAAATGAGATGCAAATATTTTAAACCCAAATCCACAATTAAATTCGATGAGAGAAATAATGAATAGGCAAGAGTATGTCTTTCACTAATGCAATACAAAATAAAAAGAAGTGTTCTTTTTAATCCAAAATAAAAATTTCACTGAGATTAGTAGGTGAAGAAAAATGTTTCCAAAGAAGAAGATTTTAATGTGAACTTTACTTAAAAAATAAATAAACACAAAATTATTCCCTAAGAATGAATAATGAAAATAACCCAAATGGGTCCCACCGAACATGCCAAAATGTTTCACCAATAATTTTTATGCTTTCAGGATGAAAGCAGATAAAAGGTAAATGATTAAGGAGAAATACTTATGAGGCGAAGGTGGAAGCTAGAATATGTTCATTGTTAACGTTATCTAATCTGATCGTAGAGAGCTCCATTTTGTCTAGGAAAGATGAAATATAGATGTAAAACAAGACCACAAAAGAGTATTAAATAGCATATGATAGTGGACTGCCTAGCATATGCTAGATCCAAGAGGCATGGTGCTTCTTAGAGATTCTTTCAATCCATTGTTTAATAATAATTCAATGTGGATAAGAAACTAAAATAAATAGGTCATATTTCAATGTAATGATTTAGGTTTCTCATACACACAATACAATAGATTTTATGCTAGATATCAAATTAACACTAAATCTAATTAGAACCAAGGTTTGCTTAGGTCGGGACAGTGCAGTAAGGGTATGGGGCCTATTGGTTAAGGTCTTGGTTGATTTTGGGTGAGTGGGAAGCTTCTAGCCGAGAATATAAAATTACACGAGAGACCAATATCGGTCAGGTGACCGATGTCAATTCAGGATGAAACCAATGGTGGTAGAGTAAACCGATGTCAAGAGGGGAAATTGGCAATAATTTTTTTTTTGAGTCTATTATTTCTTTGTTTTAATAAAAATTAGTTTTGATCTTCTTTGTGATTGCATAGAGAGTGAGGAGGATGTATTTAGGTTCATAATATAACTGAGAGGAATTAGGAATATAGAGGGAGAGGTCACAAAGGGTGAAAGGGATTGAACTAGTTGGGTTGGTGGATTGGTAAGAAGATGGAAATATCCAGATAAGAGTAGAAACTTAAAATAATGGAGGAAAGAGATTTGCAATAAAGTAAGCACAAAGGATTAATATCACATTAATTAATTTCAACTATGAATATCTTGAGGATGTGTTGTCCACTCAAAATTCCCCTACTTTTAAGAGGTTGAAAATTAAAATTTTGAGGTTAAGTGTCTTTTCTGTTGTCCTGGTGGTGTGAAAAGTCAGAAAATTGGGAAAATCTACATTTTTGGGTCATTTTGTGTGTTTTTCGGGCCTGTCGGACATTTTTGTCCCGCGTGTCTCGAGTTCACTTGGGCTCTTTGTTCCCGATCGGCTAGTTTACCCAAATTCCGTTCTTTTCGGGTCCGTCGAAACTTTTTGTCCCACATGTCCCAAGTTCACCCGGACCCGTTGTTCCCTTTTCGCCTAATTTGGCCAATTCGCGTATTTCACGTACTTTCATCCCACATGTCCCAAGTTCACCTAGACCCGTTATTCCCTTTTCACCCGATTCTTCCGATTCGCGTATTCCACGTACTTTTGTCCCACATGTCCCAACTTCACCCACACCCGTTGTTCCCATTTCACCCGATTCGGCTGATTCGCGTATTCCGCGTACTTTCATCCCGCATGTCCCAAAAGCATTTGTGCATCTTTTCCCGCATCGCCTGAATCGGTTGAACCATGTACTTCACACTTTCACGTCCCTCATGTCCCAAATGAACCAAGTGCCATTCGTGCTAATTTTTCCCGCTCTACCCGAATATCTTTCTTTTCAAATGAACTGCCCCCTATGCGTTTTTGCACACTGCTTTCATGCTATCTATTGCTTGAACCCTTGCAACCAAAATTTCTGCGTGCGTATCCATTTCCCTTGCAATTCCATCCCAAGTCCAACCTACAGCTCTACTCTCCAAGTTACTATCAACATGAAGATCAAATTCCAGGGGCAGGAACAAGTTTCACCACTCGAGTCTGTTGTTCCCGATATCGGGGACAGTGAAGTTCACCACCTTGATTTTGGGGATTTTTGGGCAAGGATGATAGATACAAACCATTCAGCTATGGCACAAATGATTCATGACAATGGCTTGGTGTTTACCGGTGGCTTCCCAATTTCAGTACAATGTGCAGACACAGTACTCGCTTGCGGAGCTCATTTCAGTCTCGACTCAAGCAAACTAAGGAATGTGCATGGAGAACTCATTACCAAGTTAGATGCCACCACCAACACATCAGTCCCACATGGCAGAGACATATCCGAGGCGTTGAAGAGATTCAATCAACGGATCCTTAAATCATTGGGTCCCTCCCAATCTGGGCACGCTTTTCTTCTTCTCCTGATTCTTCTCCTTCTTTCTCTTAGATTTGTTGTAATTAGTTGGGGTATTGCGATTTGCATCCATTTAACTAATCATTAGTTAAAAGAAGTAGTTACCGGGAGTAACTAATTTGTAAACTATATAATGGCCTCTCCTCACTAGTTTGAAGGAGGGAGAACTTGGCTTATTTCTAAAAGTGTAAATAGATCTTGAAGAAATCAATACAGAAGGATTTTTCATTATTTGTCTATTTGATTTCCTTTATTCCTAAGCTATTCATTTAATCTTGTTAGATCATTTATCTGTATTATGCTGAGAAGCTTTGTATTCTTGCAGATGTTATTTACAGAACTTTGTGTCTTTTCAAATTTCATCTTATTAATGTGATACAAATGATCTTATTCCAATTCGTTGTACCCTCGCATGCATAAGGAATTACTCTATCATCTATAATTTTGAATGGTGCCTTTCTGCTCGTTCTCACATTTTCATTCCTCAGTCCTTTTGTGATTGATGATCCTTATAGAAAACACTTTCATAATATCCAAGTTCCACAAGAAAATCATGCTTTGTATATGTGTAAATAGGTTCGTTTCTGAATAAGGGAACCTCTCCCATTAAAGAGGAGGGACTTCTTGTCCCTTGACTGTTGCTCTTCTTGAAGTCCTTTTTGACGACCAATAGTTTTTGGCGACTCCGCTGGGGAATCATATTCCAATGCTATAATCATTTATTGATCATCTTTTGATCTGGCGACTCCACATTTTACTCGAGGGAGAAGGGCCCTTGGTATTGAAGATTCTCAGTTTCAAATTTTGGAACAACAGGGTTTTCCTCTCCCTTCAACAAGGAGAAATAGAAAGGCTCGTTCAACAAGCACTCCACCTGTCCAAGATAGAATCCCTACGGGTGGTATTCCTTCAGAGAAAATCAGTCCTAATCTTTGAGATTTGATTCTTGCTGGTGTTTTAGTTCCTCTTCAAGCCATTTTTCCAAGAATGGTAGTACCATTGCCTTGGGGCCATCGTGTTAGGCCTCTTTCCCTTCCTCAGCCTTTGCATGAGTTACCCAGAGGTAACCGGAAGAACTTTCCTAAATTCAAAGGTGATGGTAAAGTACATCCTGATGAACATATCACAGCCTTCATAGTTGCATGCGGAGTTCTGGGAGTTGAACATGAAGACATCTCCGTAAGAATTTTTGTTGAGACTTTACAAGATAATGCGTTGATTGGTTCTATCACCTTTCGGCCGGAGCTATCACTAGTTGGAACACAATGAGAACTAGGTTTGAAAACCATTTCAAACCGGCGGAAGACATGCATGCTTTGCTAGCCCAAATTTCTCAAATAAAGAAGGAATCACAAGAGCCCATGAGAGAATTTGTGGCTTGATTCAATAGGTTGATTAAAAAAATTCCACCAAATACTCAACCTGTAGATCAAATTCAAAAATGCTTCTTCTTAAATGCCCAATTGCCTGAAGTTAGTTATGCACTGAGAAGGGCTAATCTCGCAACATTGGCCGAGGATCAAACTCTTGCTATTAGTGTTGAAGATGATTTAATCATGTCAGGGAAGTTGAGGAGAGACCCTTCTAAATCTAAGTGTGATTCTTTCTCCTCTTCCACTCCTGGACCTAATACTGATCCATTGGTACAAAAACTTGCAAATGATCTCATCACCATTAAGAAACAATTGGCTCAGCATGCTCCATATGCAGACGTTCCAAGGAGGAATTTTCAGCCCATAAATCGTTTTCCTGCTTCTCAAACAAGGCTAGCACTTGAAGGACCTCCTATTAAAGTTCCTGTCAATGTAATGTGTGAAGTTGAGGAACCAGAGGATGAGGAGGTTAATGAAGATTGTGAGGAATTTGTTGAAGAGGTTGATGATGAAACAGACAAACTTGAGGGATCTCGAGTTAATTTCTTCGCCACTAAATGCATTGATGAAGGGCATGATTATGACAAAGTAGTAGCAGAGACATGAATAGCGAATCATACGCTGTCATGACTCGAGAGCAGACAAATCAGAGGGAGAAAGTGATGCAGCCCACCAAGAAATCTAAGGAGAAGTTGACAACTATCCCTGTAATTGTAAAAAGAGGATCTCCTATCCCCATTTCATCTACACCAAAGGTGAGTCCTGTCAATCCTGCTACTAAAGTTACTTCTTTTTCCCCTAAAATTGATAAAACTAGGATCTCAAGTGATGATAACCCGTCCACTTCTGGGTCTTTCGATATTATTGATCACTTAAAAAGACTAAGGTTCAAATCTCAGAGGCTGAATATTATCAAACCCATCCCAAGGCTTTTGCTAAAATGATTCACTTTGTCAATTCCCATTCTAAAACTACCTCTAAAGGCCTTTTACCCACTCCTTCTACACCACAGCCTAATCTGGTAGCCGCTGTCACCTCACCCAATGACAAAATCAAACCATTTTATGTAACACTCCTTATAGCTGGCCATAGGCTCAGTAATTGTGTCATAGACTCAGGAGCATCAGACAATGTAATTCCTGCCAAAGTAGCTCATGCCTTAGGGTTGAATCTCACACGTACTTATGGATCTTGTTATTCCATGGAGAGTAAGGAAGTGCCCTTGGTCGGAAGAATTAAGGATGCACAAGTGGCTTTTGCTACTTTTCCTGAGAAGAAAGTTTTGGCTACTATCTTAGTATCAGATATTCCTCCTTCATATGGGATGTTGCTAAGTAGGAACTTCTATAAGGATGTGGGTGGATAAATTCAAATCAATTGGTCACATGCCCTCATACCAGTTAATGGGAAAATGAAGAAGTTGTTGCCTGAGAAGCAGTATGAGTATATTGTACAAAAAACTGATGATCCTAAAGCACAAATACTCTATGAGGATATGGGGCATGGCAACTACATGATTATGTCTCTAGAAGAAATCCAACTCCCCAAAGTGTCACCTAAAGATCCTAATGGCATTTGGATACTTGAGTTTGATGGAAGTTGTTCTTCAGCTGGTTCTGGAGCTGGTGTCATATTGGTGTCGCCTGAAGGAAGCATTCATCCTTTCTCATTCAAGTTACAATTTGAAAATACCAATAATACAGCAGAGTATGAAGCTCTCATTCTTGGACTCTAGGTGGCAAAAGAACAGGGTGTGAAGAATCTTCTAGCTTGTGGGGATGTGGAATTAATTGTCAAGCAAGTTAGAAACCTCTTCCAGGTAAAGAATGGAAGGTTGAAACATTACAGGAATCAGGTTTGGGACTCCATTGAATTTCTTGACGCCTTCTCCATTGAAGCAGTGCCTAGGGAGAAGAATACCAGGGCTGATTCTCTAGCAGTCTCAGGGTCATTGCTTATTCCTCATCCTGACTTTTCTCAAGATAAGTTCACCATTGAAATGATTCATAGACCCAGTGTACCTGATAATACAAGTAACTGGAAAGTTTTCAATAACGATCAACACTTGCTTTCTTTCTTAGAACTCAAGGATAATTTTGAACAGTTGTACTTTGAAGGAAGCGATAATTTGCCTCATGAAAGTGTGCCCTTTAATGAAGAAGCCACCCAAGAAGAAGAAGCGGATCAGGATGGATGTATCAAACTCAAAGGAAACAAGATTCCAAAAGGATTGGTGAGTTTAGAAAAACTGTTTGACAAACACGACAGGTATGTAAAGTTTAGAGCTTCTACTAGACCCCAACAATCAGCCGAATATGACAAAATCAATATTGGGAGTTCTACTGATCCTAAACTCGTGAACATTGGAAAATGTTGCACCTCAGAAGAAAAGAAGAAGGTAATTAGTCTTTTGAAAAAGTATAAAGATGTTCTTGCTTATTCCTATGAAGATTTAAAAGCTTTCCAACCAAAGGAGATGCAAGCATTTTATCCCTCTCAAACCTGGGATTAAGCCTTTTAAATAGAAGTAGAGGCAATATAATCCTAAGATAGCTGACACAATTTTTCAAGAAATACAGAAGTTATTGAAAGCCAAAATCATTTTTCCTATCCATCATTCAACATGGATTGCCAATATTGTGCCCGTTAGAAAGAAAAATGGTGAGATTCATATCTGTGTTGACTTCAGGAATCTAAATCAAGCTTCCTTGAAAGATAATTATCCCTTACCTATGATGGATCAAGTCTTGCAAGCAGTAACGAGATCTGAAATGTTGTCTATGCTTGATGGATTCTCAGGATATAACCAGGTAGAAGTTAATACCACAGATCAACACAAAATGGCTTTCACTACCCCTTGGGGTACCTTTGCTTACAAAAGGATGCCTTTTGGGCTCATCAATGCCGGTGCCACTTTTTAGAGGGCTATGGATTTGGCCTTTGGAAGTTTGAAAGGGAAGTGTATTGTTGTATACCTTGATGACTTGACTGTATTTTCTAAAACAAGGGCGGATCATTTCCAACATCTAGAGACAGTTCTGCTAAGATGTAGAGAACATGGGATCTCTTTGAATCCTAAGAAATCTATTTTTGCATCACGGAGGGGAAATTATTGAGGCATATTGTCTCCAAAGATGGTATAAAAATCGATCCTGAGCGAGTTCAAGCTATTCAGCAAATTCCTCTTCCAACCAGCAAAAAGGGAGTGCACTCTTTCTTTGGTAAGATCAACTTTTTGAGAAGGTTCATCCCTGATTTTGCAGAGCTAACTTTGAATATCTCCCAAATGATGAAAGGAAAACAAATGTTTGGTTGGTCTCCTGAAGGGAAAGAAGCCTTTGAAGGTATTAAAAGGGCCATTGCTAAAACTCCTGTTTTAGCATGTCCAGATTTCAACAAAGATTTCATTATCTATTGCTACACCACAGATAACACCTTGGTTGTTGTTTTGACTCAGGAAGATTCTAATGAGCACGAACTCCCAATTGCATTTATGAGCTATATTCTAAAAATCATGAGTTAAAATACACCATAATGGAAAAACATGCTTTTGCAGTGGTTAAAGTTGTCAAGCAGTTTCGTTTTTACATTCTTAACTCTCACTCCACGGTGTTGGTACCGGATACAACTATCAAGTCAATTCTCACACAACAGGAATTTGGATCCAAGAGAGGGAACTGGGTGGCCAAGGTTCAAGAATATGATATTGACATCAAACCGACCAAGCTCGTCCATGGAAAAGGCCTGTGTGAACTCATCGCTGAAGGAGCTAGACATGAGTTACTGGAGGATAAAGTTGGTCTTCCTACCATTCTGTTTCTTAGCTCAGTTGATGAATGGTATGCTGATATCGCTCACTTTCTCACCTATGGAGAATGCTCCTCTCATTTGACTACCAAAGAGAAGAGAGCCGTTAAACTGAGATCAACCCAATATGTGTTGTGGGAAAACGCCTTATTTAAACATGGGTTAGATTGAAGGTTTTTGAAATGTGTGGACAAGGAACAGCAGAAGAAGCTACTCTCAGCTTTTCATGATCAGGCATGTGGAGGGCATTACTCATCAACTGTCACTGCTCATAAAATACTTCATGGAGGATATTACTGGCCTACCTTGTTCAAGGATGCATCAAAATGGGTTGATAAATGTGAGGCTTGTCAGACTTTCGTGGGTATACCCAAGTTGGCCTCCTTGCCCTTGAAACCAGTTGTGATCGAAGAACCTTTTCAGCAATGGGGTTTAGATTTCATTGGAACACTTAATCCCTCTTCTAGTGCTGGTCATACCCATGTATTAACTGCCACAGATTATTTCACCAAATGGGTAGAAGCCATTCCAAGTAAAAATACTACTTGAGAAGTAGTATGCGGTTTATCAAAGAAAACATCTTGATAAGGTATGGTGTGCCAAACAAGATCGTGACAGATAATGCTTCAAACTTTTCTTCAATTGAGATGATGGGTTTTTTCTATGGATATGGCATCTCCCTAGCTCACTCCTCAGATTACTATCCTCAGGGAAATGGACAAGCAGAATCAACAAATAAAAATCTGGTGTCCATAATAAGGAATTAGTCAATGAATCCCAATGAATCGGCACAAGAAACTCTATGATGCTC
The DNA here is from genome assembly GCA_018340775.1 of Taxus wallichiana var. yunnanensis. NCBI lineage: Eukaryota > Viridiplantae > Streptophyta > Pinopsida > Cupressales > Taxaceae > Taxus > Taxus wallichiana. Next base: position 217,054,509 of record CM031239.1, read on the forward strand.
TTTGGGTAGATAGGATCACACCTAAGAGAGCCGTTGGGATGTCTCCTTTTCAAGTAGTATACGGAGTGGAGGCCCAATTACCAGTTATAGTGGAGCTTCCAAATCTGCATTTAATGAAGGACATTGAAGATACCAGTTCCAATGATTCTTTGGATAAGAGAATCATGTATCTTCACAAATTGAATGAGCACAAATTGGAAGTTGCTGATAGGATATCTACTCACCAACAGAAGGTAAAGGTCTTGTTTGATAAGAAAGCCAGGTTCAAGGATTTCAGAGTTGGAGACACCGTTTTGTTGTGGGATAAAAGGCATGAACCTCGTGGCAGCCATGGAAAGTTTGATTCCCTTTGGCTCGGACCTTTCAAGATCAGGCACTTCACTGGTAAGAATTATTTTTACCTTGATTATATGGATGGTTCTTCTCTCCCACTTCCTTATAGTGGGTAGTACCTGAAACTGTTTAAGTCTTAGGTGATTAGGGAGTCCTTTGTATATTCTATATAGTGTTCCCCCTCCTTTCCTTCCCTTGTTTTTGTGTGTTGTTTGCGGTGTTGTCTTCTGTATTGGTTTAATTTTTGACTCGTCGGCCCAATGGATAAGGTATTGGTATACTTCCACGAGTTTGCCTAAATTCTTAGCTTGTCTCATTCTTTGAATCTATGCCAAGTCATCCGAGAAGGAGCCAAGCTGTTGTCCACTCAAAATTCCCCTGCTTTTAAGAAGTTGAAAATTAAAATTTTGAGGTTAAGTGTCTTTTATGTTGTCCTGGTGGTGTGAAAAGTCAAAAATTGGGAAAATATGCATTTTTGGGTCATTTTGTGTGTTTTTGGGCATGTCAGACATTTTTGTCCCGCGTGTCCCAAGTTCACTTGGGCTCTCTGTTCCCGATCAGCCGGTTTACCCAAAGTTCGTTCTTTTCGGGCCCGTCGGAACTTTTTGTCCCACATGTCCCAAGTTTGCCCAGACCCGTTGTTCCCTTTTCGGCTGATTCACGTATTTCACGTACTTTCATCCCACATGTCCCAAGTTCACCTGGACCCGTTGTTCCCTTTTCACCCGATTCGGCTGATTCACGTATTCCACATACTTTCATCCCACATGTCCCAAGTTCACCGGACCCGTTGTTCCCTTTTCGCCCGATTTGGCCAATTCACGTATTCCACGTACTTTCATCCCGCATGTCCCAAAAGCATTTGTGCGTCTTTTCCCTACATCGCCCGAATCAGCCGAACCACGTACTTCACGCTTTCGCATCCCTCGTGTCCCAAATGAACCAAGTGCCATTCGTGCTAATGTTTCCCGCTCTACCCGAATATCTTGCTTTTCAAATGAACTTCCCCCTATGTGTTTTTGCACACTGCTTTCATGCTATCTATTGCTCAAACCCTTGCAACCAAAATTTATGTGTGTGTATCCATTTCCCTTGTAATTCCATCCCAAGTCCAACCTGCAGCTCTGCTCTCTAAGTTACTATCAACATGAAGATCAAATTCCAAGGGCATGAACAAGTTTCACCACTCGAGTCTGTTGTTCCCGATATCGGGACCAGTGAAGTTCACCACCTTGATTTTGGGGATTTTTGGGCAAGGATGATAGATGTAAACCCTTCAGCTATGACACAGATGATTCATGACGGTGACTTGGCATTCACCGGTGGCTTCCTAATTTCAAGTATAATGTGTAGACACGTACTGGGCCAGGAGCTCATTTCAGTCCCGACTCAAGCGAACTAACGAACGTGCATGGAGAACTCATTGCCAAGTTAGATGCCACCGCCAACACATCAGTCCCACATGGCAGAGACATAGCCGAGGCGTTGAAGAGATTCAGACAACGGATCCTTAAATCAGTGGGTCCCTCCCAATCTTGAACGCTTGTCTTCTTCTCCTGATTCTTCTCCTTCTTTCTCTCGGATTTGTTGTAATTAGTTGGGGTATTGCGATTTGCAGCCCTTTAACTAATCATTAGTTAAAAGAAGTAGTTACCGGGAGTAACTAATTTGTAAACTATATAATGGCCTCTCTCGCCATTTTGAAGGAGGAAGAACTTGGCTTATTTTCGAAAGTGTAAATAGATCTTGAAGAAATCAATACAAAAGGATTTTTCGTTATTTGTCTATCGATTTCCTTTATTCCTAAGTTATTCATTTAATCTTTTAGATCATTTATACGTATTATGATGATAAGCTTTGTATTCTTGCAGATGTTATTTACAGAACTTTGTGTCTTTTCAAATTTCATCTTATTAATGTGATACAAATGATCTTATTCAAATTCGTTGTACCCTCGCATGCATAAGGAATTACTCTGTCATCTATAATTTTGAATGGTTCCTTTCTGCTTGTTCTCACATTTTCATTCCTCAGTCCTTTTGTGATTAATGATCCTTATAGAAAACACTTTCATAATATCCAAGTTCCACAAGAAAATCATGCTTTGTATATGTGTAAATAGGTTCGTTTATGAATAAGGGAACCTCTCCCATTAAAGAGGAGGGACTTCTTGTCCCCTTATTGTTTCTCTTCTTGAAGTCATTTTTGATGACACGGGACGGAAGGAGGCTGGTGATTGATTGGTGAGGTGGTAGCTGGTTCAGTGCCACAGTAGTACAACCCATGTGTTCCCATGAATGCTCTAATGATCTGGAAGGGAATCCTTGGTATGTCTTTGCTCTCTCGGTTTTGTGTAAATGTCATTAATGTGAACCAATGGCTCTGAGATCTTTTATTGATTGCAATAGCACTCTCCAAACTCAAAATGACTAACTTGGGTAAAAGGTTGTAAAGTTGTATATAAAGGAACCGATGGCGGTTTAGGTAACCGACATAAGCAAGGAAAACCGGTGTCGGTTAGGTCGAATAGGTCAAAGTTTCCAAAAATAGCATGATATTTGTTATTTTTGCGTGATTTATATTTTAAATCATGGTATTAAGTGATAGGTTACGCCATGATAAGTAGAGTCTTTGTTGGAGGAGTTATGGGAGTTAATTGCTAGGGCTAGACTAAGTGTTAGTTAGTTAAGATAAGTATAGCCCTAATCCTATTTAATTAATAGGTGGGGAATGGGTCTTGGGTGAGTTGGATAGGTGATGTGGAGGGGTAATGTAGATAAATTAATTTAATTAAGTAATTAAACTAATAATGATGTGAAGATACGAATTCATTTAATTAGGATAATTAAATTAATGTTAATGTATAGAAAAAGGTCATGGTTAGATATATGTGTCAAATTGTTGGATTGAAAAGGGTTAGGGGGATGTGACCAAATTTTGGGTGTCTATAATTGTATTTGTTGATGCAAGATATATTTCAAATAAAAAATCATAAATTCATAATCTATTTCTTGTTATTGAAAATGTGAGCATAATGTATTTAAAATAAACATTAATCAATTCATAATCAATTTCATGTTGTGGAAAATGAAATCTTAAATGGATAAACATATTGGTTTTTGTGGTGATATGGTAAGTACAATATCAATTATTCTCTATCTTATAATTCAAATTTAGTGGTCGTTAAGCTACACTTATATTCGTCGAACCACCCTTTGGCGGAAAACAATCCTTAGCTATTGATGAGGATTTACGACCACTAGGCTATGCCATCATTGACCGAACTACACTGAGCTAGAAAATATTTAATGAGGCTATCCAAGTGTTGCTTTACATATTTATGAGCTGGATCAAGCCATATGTAGTTCTGTTTATGATAATTTTGAATCCATAACAACATTAATTCAATGTAAGTAGTCAATATACAAGTAGTGAATCAGTGAAACATTGTAGATGATATGCAATTATAAATCAATGAGATATTTATGAATGTAATGTTTTTATTCAAACCATTACTATATTAAACATTGATGCATAGAGTCCGCTAAGCTCTATATAGTTTGTTTTAAATTTTTATCATAGCTTACAAATGGATTTCCTTAATCTTTTCTTTGACCCTATGCCAAGCATATAAACTAATGTCTATTAGTTATCATTTCCTATAAATTTGTGGGCCTTATAAATAATTTTGTTGTAAAATACACATGGATATCATACCAGGTTGTGAGTATTTATTCATGTTGGATACCTTTGTGCCCTCCACAGTTACGTTTTCTGGTTGTTGGTTGTCTACATAATCATTTATTGTCTTATAAATTTGTGGGGCTTATTATCAGTTTTGTTTGTAAATTCACACAATTAACATACTTGGATCTGATGGCATATTCATGGCCAATGTTCCCACATATTCCACATCATCATTATCCGAACTATAAAAACATAAGTTTTTAAAAAAATTGAAAACCATGGAAATTGAAGATAAAGCTCATTAAAAATATTTATAAAATGATTGAAAGTAAATCACCATGTTGAATTGGTTATGTAGTGTCATGGTGAAATGGTTGTACATCAAATTTTATAGTTTTTTGGTTGTTTGCATAAACAATATTTATCTAGGTAGCATATTTTGGTTAAAATCCATTAAACAACATCACTTTTTGAAGTTGTTTTCAGAGACGAAATTTTCTTCATATGAGAATAGTAATGCTTTATAAAAATTTCTTGACTATGTGTCTCAACAATAGAAACAAAAAATCATTTGTAATCCACCAATGCACGGAGCATGACACTACCTCCGTAAAGCACTAGTACTAGAGAATTTTTGGAATAGCATCGAGTGAACATCTCAGCCCATAACTAATACAATCTTTCACAAAGAAAAGGTTATATGTTTCCTTATAGGTAGATTTCCCTTGCAGTTACAAATTTTTATGGAAATTTATCCATCCAATCCACAGTGACCTCTTCTCTATAATCATCATTATTTTCACGATTGTGCACATAAGATATTGTGTACAAAGACACAATCTTTTGAATATCTCGTTGCTATCGTAGAGTCTCAGTAGCATCAATCCGAATTGATACTCCAATGTCTTTAACCTTTTCCTTGTATCTTTGTACTATGTCACTTAACATTTTTTAATAACCAATTAGTATTAGAAAATAATAATACAATCCAACACACTGGTTTTGATAAATGTTAGAAGATCCATTATGACATTGGAAGAAATATCGTGGCCAAATTGCAAAAATCAGCAATCACACATTCAACATTGAAAGGATTAGTAAAAGGAATAGCTAATAAATTTGATGGAAGATGGAATGGATATGCACATTTACAAGAAAAATTATTTCGACTTCAATCCTTGCTATTATATTTCCTTTCAAAGGTGCATTCACATATTTGTCTAATATTTTCGAACCTCGACAGAATAACTTCTTCCACCTCGTGATATTTTTTCCATTTTTCCATTTTTTCCCCTATATGGGAATCATTTTTTTCATTTCTCTCTTCACCCAACAAGATAGACAATTGGTGGTAGTGTGATTCATGTAATTTTAATTTTCAGATTACATTGGATTCACTTTGTAGGATGTCAATATAATATTATCCAGATGCTTATTTATCAAGTAATTTAGAACTTTTTCTTTCATTTTTTTGTCTCCTTTTATTCTCCGACAATAAGAATCAAATGTCTCTACTATTATAGTATCCTCAAAAGACCTAGTTGATTTAGTATTTCTTTTTAACCCACGTAATTTTGATTTAGATGGGTCTATCTCTAATTTAGTCAAATATGCACCTCAAAGCATAGTAAATAATTTGGCATGTTTTGGAGGTAAAAGAAAACCTTTTATATGCAAGAAATGAAAAAATATATGTTTTCTTGTTTCTATATAAATTTTTGAATACGTAAATATACCATTTTAAATGTCTTCGCATTTGAACAACCATTTTTTTCATAATATATTATAATCCCAAAATTCCAACCATATTTTGAATAGGAATATGGTCTGTTGTTTATGGAGGCATGTATTTCCCATTTCCTAAAAAAAGAAACATCCAACTCCATATCCAGAATAAGACACTTATTGTTTTAAAATTCAAAGTGTTCCACCTAGACACATAGTGTCCCCAAATCAATAACTTCTGATGATATAACAATACCAAATTCCTCATGATTTTCATCTATAAAAAAAACAACCACAGGTTGACGTGGTAGTTTTCAGGGGAATTAATTTCCACAAACCATTCCTCATCTCTTTTCTTCCAAAAATACCACCTACGATGAATGAAATTGTTCGAATGGAGCACAAACAATGGAAGACATTTTACATGTATTTAGAGTAAAATACATTAATAATTAGGTCATTTCCGAACTTTAAAGTGTTTTTCTCGCATTGTTTGTTAAGGAATTTAAATACTACCCTAGTGGACACCAACCTCTAGATTTATTTACTATGTATCATAATAGAGTAATTAACTTAATGGTTAGCGACTACTAGGCTTCGATAGGAAATCTTATGTATCATTCAACTGGTTACAATAATTCATATTTTGTGGATCAAATCAATAATAACAGAATTTTTCTAAAATTCTAAAATCAAATTATGATGCATTGAAAGATACGAAACCATTTGCACCTTTTTAAAATGATTACATATGATCTAGACAAGCTATAACATTATATAGATGACATGATAGGAACGTTAAAAAATATACACTTTAGTGGCAGATAGACTTCTAGTCAACATATAAAATAACAACCTAAAACATTTTTTAAGCCATTTACACCTATTTAATGATAAATCGTAGAGGAAATTAAGATGTAATATTTGATATTTCAAAGAGAGTTTGTGGTATCTTAGGATTTTTTATTTTAGAAGACGATGTGATTTATGTGTATATCGGTCATACTGTAGTAGTGAGGATTAGATGCATGTAACAAGATTAATGACTATGTTTAAAGGATAGCAGTAAGAAGATCTATTGTTTAGTATTTTGAGGAGAGTATTTGAGCAACAAATCACATTAACGGAGTTAGTGATAGCTCATCATTTATTTTTATAAAATATAATGTGAAATATATGTATATCAGACATACTTTATTCATTATGTCTAAATGTCTATAACTACTCTAAGTATGATATTTTAAGCGTAGTGCTTGGTGGTAAATTCCATAACAAGCTATCAAAAATAAATGGGAAATATTACAATTATTGTAAATATAAGTATGTTCCCCTTCACAATAGTCATTTTCATGGAAACAATGTTCTCTATAAAGCCATGGTGGGTTAAACCTATTTGAGAAAAGATTTGATTATTAACAATGTTTTTTGAGTACCACTAAAACAAGGGTCTATTCTCTCTTACTCTGAATATAAGTTAGATTTACAATACTAATTGAATAAATTGATTTCAAATTGTTCAAACTTATGTTAACTTATTTATAGTGCCAATCTTCTTAGGATCCAAACATTTACCGTACGGTATGGTGTATCCATTAAGGGTAAAAATAACTAAGAATTTAAAAATAGTGAGAAAATAAAAATCACGATCTAACTTAGTAGAAGCTAGGGTCACACCATTTCATCTTGTCATTATAATCATTATCAGTACACTTTTGGCTCACTAGTGATGTTCATTGATTATAATTCTATCATATTCAATAGACTATCCATGGCGGAAAGAAGTGATATACTACAAATCCTTAATAGGATCAAGCCATATGTATTTTCCATAAAATATATTGTTTGTAACATATAATACACAACGTTTCGTATAGGAAAAATTGTTTACCTAATGCTTAGGTTCGTTACTTATCGAAAGTAACAGCACAATAGAAGCTATTTTAAATAGTTTATTTTATTGAAAATTGTGGTAAAATAATAAATCATGACCTAGTTGAGCGACCATAAGGCTCCTACCATTACAGTCATTGTAAAAACTATCTGTACAACTTTGGATCACTAGTTTTTTCATTGATTATAATTATATCATGTTGGTTGGAATGTACCTAGCAAAGACAATAGTTGCACTCCATATTATATGGAGGGATTAATCCTTACGTAGTTCCCATAAGTTATATTGTTTGAAACACATAATTCACATCAGATATTATGGGAGAAAATGATTAGCAAATGCTAAGAATTTTTTCCTTATCGAAAGTAATGACATAGTGGATGTTAGGTTCAATAGTTTAATAATTTAAAAACAGCGATAAAATAAAAGATCATGCTCTAGTTTAGCGTTTGCTAGGCTCCCACCATTACTACCAGTCATTATAAATACCATATGTATATAGCTTTGGGTTGCTATTGTGTTTTCATGGATTATGTAGTACTCATAAGACGTATTGTTTGTAACATATAATTCACATATGTTCATACGAGAGAAAATTCTTAGTGACCGCTAAGATTTTTACATATTGAATGGAATGCCATAACAACCGCTAGGATAAACTATTTTTATTTCAAGACTATGTGCATGGATTTTGAATGATAGTGTTACCCATTTATTTTAATTGTTCCATATTTGCTAGGTGTGTGGCAGAGAGAAATTCCTACATTACATACCCTCTAAATGGATCAAGACATATTATGTGTTTCCCATAGACTCAAAAGTTTCTTATTTTTTAAAATAGCCATAAAATAATAACCCATGGCATACCTTAGTGGATACTAAGCTCCCACCTTTACCATTTATCAATATAAACACTATCTTTATAGTTTTGGATCGCTAGCCTTAATATGTAGTTCCCATAAGATACATGGTTTTCAACTCATATTTTACATCGTTTACTATCAAAGAAAATTCTTAGTGACTACTAAGATCCTTTACTTATCGAGAGTTGTGGAATATCATACCCTAGTCTTAAAATTTTCTTATTTTGAAAATAGCCATAAAATAACAAATCATGGTATAGCTTAGTGGTCACTAGGATCCTACCTTTACCTCTTCTCATTTTAAACATTATCTTTACAGTTTTGGATCCCTAGCCTTGGTATGTAGTTCCAATGAGATACATGGTTTTCAACTCATACTTCATATCATTTCCTATCAAAGAAAATTCTTAATGCCTGCTAAGCTCCTTTACTTATTGATAGAAATGGCATATCAGACCCTAGGCTCAAAAGTTTCTTATTTTTAAAGTATCCATAAAATAATAAACACAGTTTAGCTTAGCAAAATCACTAGGATTCTACCTTTACCTCTTCTAATTTTAAATACTATCGTAAAGTTGTGGATCGCTAGGCTTAGTATGTAGTTTCCATAAGATACATGGTTTTCAAGACATATTTCACATCGTTTCTTAACAAAGAAAATGCTTAGCACCCACTATGCTCCTTAACTTATTGGCATAAATGGCATATCGAGCCTAATCTCAAATTTTTATTATTTTGAAAATAGCCATATAGTAACAATATCTCGTATAGTCTTGGATCGTTATCCTTATTATGTATCCCAAATAGCTTGTTTGAACTTTTTTTCGCGTGGCACATTTTAATTGGATAATTAATTAAAATTAGGGAATACTATCTATAACATTGTAGAAATTCATTTTGATAAAGAATAGAACATAAATGTCTCAGTATATTATTCTAATAAACTTCAAAACTATGTTTAGGATTTATTTCTTATGTTAAATTTTTCTAAGAATTCTTATAATATTTTTTTCTATGCTTGTTTTAATATATGTTGTATAATATATTTGTTATTATGTTTATATCATTATAGGTTATAGATGATGAAAAATGTTTATTTTTAATTTTTAAACCATTGAAAAATAAAAATAGGGAAATTCGAAATCCCTTGCATTTTTGGATATTTGAAATTTCAATAGCCGCCCTTTTTCTTTTAGAGGAAAGTGAAAATTTCAAATTTTTGTATCCCGCTATTTTTCTATTTTTGAAATTTCTTTCATGGAATCTGGTAAACAAATTAATAAATACCTCAGAGAAATATTGAGTAGGGTTTATGATTTTTTTTTGGTCAATCAAAAAATCATGTCTTCAAAATAGATAACAAATACGTGCGAGACCATAGATTGTAGGAATGAGTGTTAAAATCTTGGTTGTTTTTCATGTGATTATAATATTGTTTTTAGAGAAGGCACAATAAAGGATCACAGAAAGGATGCACACAAAGGACACACACAAAGGAGGATAACAACAAAGGTTGCGAAAATAATCCTGTATATTGTTTGATTGAGGTAGCAGATGGAGGTTCTACAGACATCATAAAGCACGAAATAATCCATGATATTACTAAACCAAGTATTTATAGTAAAGGTTTACTTTTTTATTGCAGGATCTATTAGTTTCTCTATATTGGACTGGTTCCTATGTTCTACACAATAGTCCAATCGTGATCCGCACAAGCCCTATTTTTCCTATTGAATCATGCTCCATAATCAAGCCTTGCTTTCCATTTTCTTTTGATCTTCACACCAAACTACCTTGTTCTTCATGAAAAATCACTTTTTTTGTGTCAACGAAATAAATTTTAATCATTTTTCTTCTCTAATATTTATCTCGCTTAATGATTTCCCATTTCCACCATTCTATGTCTCTCTTTGGCTATTTTTCGTATTGAATTTTTGTTCTCATTCCTACGATTGTTTTTTTAGGATAATGATAGCTTCTAGCATAGTCACCTTATTTTTAATTTTATTTTGGTTGGGAAAACCAAAAATAGATTAATTTTGTTCATTAAGATGATGCAAAGAAACATCTCTAATTAATGCATATTACATTTTTTACATGGTTGCCACTTCGATATTTTAGGAAAATATGTGAGGATAAAAAATTAATTCAAAACTATAAAACTCTATTAAGAATTCAATTGTAAGATAATTATTTCCAATTATATATGTGTTTCCATGTAGAATTAACCAAATGTAATGTCTTCATCATTTTTATGTTATGTACATTAGAATTTAAACACATTATATATGCAATAATATTATTAAATCTAATTTTAATCACTATGCATTTTATAATTAATATATTCTTCCTTTTGAGCCCGCTAATCTATGCCAAAAATTAACATAGATTTGAGGCTTCCACGATATAATTGTTTGTTTCAACAACCTATTTACAAAACCCCAATTCTATTTCGAATTACATACATGATTCTATACGTATGTTTATATATCCATTATATAAATTTTGGATTTATTTGTTATCATTTGTAACTTTTCAATCTGATTTCTTTCCTATGAATAAACTCTACGATAGGAAATCTTGTCTACCCAAAGCATCTGCTAGGCTATAATTGTAATTTGGAAAAAGCATTTGGTTTCTTGGCCCCTCACAAATTAGTTGTTTTTATATAGGCAACACAAATTTTTTTGGTCCTAGTGACCACTTTTGTTCTTTGTCTGTTGTTATATTCACAAAGATTAAAAATTTAGATTTATAAAACAAATTCATTATGAACATGATATAATTACCTTTAATAATATATTAGCGACCACGAGGATATAATGAGTAGATGGAGTCATATGTAAAAACTTGTTTTATAGATTCTCAGTCACAATTACGAGTTTCCATATTTTTTCATAAATGTAAAATAATTCTGCCAAAATCTTGTAAGAAATAGATAAAACTATACGTATACTTTTATAATACATTAAAGATACTATTTTACACGTATATTTATGTATCCATTATATAAACACCAAATTTTATTTTTTTAATCTTTTAGAGCTTTTTAATATGATTTCTAGCAAAGATTAAGAATTTAGATTTATAACATAGCTTCATTATGAACACGATATATTTCCCTTTAGCAATAGCTTAACATCCACTAGGGTGCAACAAGTAGATCAAGTTGTATTTAAAATCTTGTAGTATAAGTTCTTGATCGCTAGTCCAAGTTTCTTTTCTTTTCCTAAATGTAAAAATATTTTTCCAAAATCTCATAAGAAATATAGAATTCTAGATGTATATTTGTGTAGCACATGAAAAACAGCATTTTAAACTTACACAACTTCATTATGAACATGATATATTTTCCTTTAAGGATAGCTTCGTGGTCGTTAGGATAAAATGAGTCCAATCCTATGCGTATACTATTATATAAATTCCAGATTTATTTTCACTGTTTATATAGAATCCTTTTTTAATACAATCTACATGAAAAATGTTGCCTACTCTAGTGACCGCTAGGCTATAATTCTTATTTGGATGCAATCTTCATTTACCTTTGCAGAATCAAGGATAAGTGGATTTTGTTATAGGAAACACACTTTTTTGGGTCAAGTAATCACTTTTTTATTTGTCTCATGTTAAATATGCAAAGTCTAAAAATTAAATTCATAACACAAGTACATTATAAAAATAATATATTTACTTTTAAGAATAGCTTAAAGAACCACTAGGATTCATCGAGTATATCACGTTGGATCTAAAACAATTGTTTTAAATCTTCATGGTCTCTCATCCACTAGGTTAGCCCAAGATAAAACATAATATTTGGATCTTAGAAGTCTCTAGGTTTCAGTAAAAGAAATTAATATATTATAATCTTAGTGGCAGGTAGGTTATGCCAAGACATAATAATACGCTCTTAGTGAATACTTTTGGTATTAACGACTTAATGACTACTAGGTTATGCCATAATATAGTATTTGGGTATTCAATTTACTAGTTTATGCATCGCAAACATGATATAGATCACAAAGAAGACGCAAACAAGATGTGTTTAAATTAGTTGAATTTATCGTATGATTTTAAGATTTTAAATTAAGATATTTTGATCTTAGCACCCACTAGGTTATGCTACCAAATACTCATTGGAATCTAGTGTGGTTAGGATTTAATAAACTAAATTAAGGTATTATGAGCTTAGCAGCAACTAGGTTATGCCATAACATATTATTTTGGTATTCAATTTGCTAGGTTATGTATCGCAAAGAAAATGCAAACAAGATGTGTTTAAATTAGTTGAATTTATTGTATGATTTTAAGATTTTAAATTAAGATATTTCAATCTTAGTGACCACTAGGTTATGCTACCACATACTCATTGGAACCTAGTGGTGGTTAGGATTTAATAAACTAAATTAAGGTATTAAGAGCTTAGTGGCTGCTAGGTTATGCAACAACATATTATTTGGGTATTCAATTCACTTGGTTATGTATCACAAACATGATATGTATTGCAAAGAATATGCAAAAAATATGTGTTTAAATTAGTTTAATTTATCGTATGATTTTAAGATTTTAAATTAATATAATTTGAGCTTAGTGCCCATTGGGTTATGCTATCATATAATCATTGGAACCTAGCAGTAGTTAGGATTTTAAAACTAAACTAAGGTATTAAGATCTTAGCGGCCGCTAGGTTATTCCACAACATAGTATTTGGGTATTCAATTCACTAGCTTATGTATCACAAACATTATATGTATCGCAAAGAAGATATATATATATATATATATATATATATATATATATATATAATATTATAATTAAATTTATATGATTTTAAGATTTTAAACTAGGATATTTCGATGATAAGTCTTTAAAAAAGTACATGAGGAACCAATCCATGATAATTCTTCCAACAATGGACTCCCATGATGATTACAAGAAACTTATCGTACTAAATATATGCCAAAATATAGGGAAGAGTTTTAATCATCTTCACTTCACCCACAAATACTTCATATATCTATATAATTTGCTATACACATAACCATTCGGTCCTTAATAAAAATAGAAGACAAATCCAGCCATGAAAGATTAGGCCATTCAACCACTCAGATCCACCTCATCAATGATCTCGACATCCATGTCCCCTTTACTATGATCAAAGGAGGAGGATGAATTGACACAAATTTTTGGCATTTTCACTTTAGCACCAATAGGGAGTTTTATACCCTGATTTTCCACAACCTCCTCTAGACCACACGAAATCTCCTACATCCCCGCGTCAAGGCATGGACATGATACTAAATGCTGACTAGATGCTCAACCAACTTTTCATTATCCTTATGCAAGATAAACCGACACAAAGAGTTGGACAATTTGTTTTCCGCACTCAACCCTTGCACCATGTCAAAAAAATTCCTCCACCCTTTGGGTGGTTCAAGAAAGCATTTTCTTCTACATGGTATTACAAATATCACCATCATCTTCTTCTTCGAATCTTCTATGACCAACCAGACCTTCTTGATCCAATTCCACATAGCTTCATTCCATATTTTCCCATCCATCCAAGAATTAAACAATTCCCGACATCCTTTCCTGTCATAGCTCTCTACCTCTTCCTTATAGAACCACACTTCATGCTACTCAAGAAAACACCAAAACCCCTATCACCATCATAGAGAGACAAGAAGCACAATGACCAAAAATGAAAAGAGGAAAGGGGTAGTGAAATTTCCATCCGGCTCGGAGATATAAATTCATCAGCGCACAACACAAGAAAGGAGGTAAGTGTGATAGTACCAAATACCATCGATTAAATATCCTAACCATGAATATCATGCTTCCCATTAAAAATCTTAAATTCCCAATGGCATCTTACATCTCGCATGCGTATAACCCTTAATTGATTTCATCTATCACACAAATGCAATCTATCAATGTCATAAACAGAGGGTTCATTTTAAGACACCCCTATAAAATTGAAGGTGGAAAATACCTGGCGAATATCCCCGTAACCACTTTCAGCGAAAGGCGAATTTGACAGTATTCAAAAACAAAATTTTCGCCTGGTTTTTCAAGGCTAAATCAGAATCCTTAATGACGCACGTCACAGGCGCGACAATAGCTCCTAATGACGTGCGACACTGGAGCGACACTAGATCGTAATGACGCCGCGACACAGTCACAAATTGACGCGCGACACAGTCACAAATTGACGCGCGACACAGTCACAAATTGACGCGCGACATTGCCCTCTATTGACGCGCGACATTATCCTTAATTGACGCGCGACATTGCCCTCTATTGACGCGCGACATTGTAAACAAATGACGCGCGACATTGTAAACAAATGACGCGCGACATTGTAAACAAATGACGCGCGACATTGTAAACAAATGACGCGCGACACTGTAATCAAATGACGCGCGACACTCTAGACAAATGACGCGCGACACTATAACCAATTGACGCGCGACACTATAAAGAAATGACGCGCGACACAGCCATCTATTGACGCTACGACACAAAGAATCTATCGACGACGACACAATAATCAATGACGCGACGACATCGCTTCTATTGACGCGTCATTTGAAGCAAATGACGCGCGTCAATAGGGGCAGTGACGCCTATATCTAGGTTATAAATACCCTTATTCCGCTCATTTTCTCGTTTACGTTTTCCCGTTCTTGAATTTTTGCAGGTCGAAATCTTTGACAAAGACGCAATTTCAGCTACAATGTCGACTTCACATGCCTCCCAATTGCAAGTTCAGCAAGAAAATGAAGAGAATCCAAGTCAATCGATTTCCAAGATAACCTACAGGAATCCCTTATGCCCTCACATCCATACGGCTTTAAGGATGTCTCCAGAATATCAAGGTATAATAGAAGAGTGTGGATTTACCGGGTTAGTTAATATGCCCCATTTCGAAACAGATCCCGATATTTTGAATTACCTTCTGTCATGCTACAATTCAGAGGACGGTATATTTTATGTGACTCTGAACGATGGCCACATGTTCCAATTCTCTATCGATCCGAATGACATACATCGGTTTACCGGCCTTCCTATCAGAAACTTACCAAATGTTACAACCAAAGCAACACTCGTGGAAGAAAACAAGAAATTTCTCGAATCAAAGTACGGTTTCCATGTTGATTGTAAGTAATTTATTCTGTTTTTTATTCTGTTTTTTATTCTGATACAATTTGCTGTTATAAATTGATGCTAATTTTCACTGTTTCGCATTTGCAGCCCATGTCAATAAATCCAGGCGTGGTGTAGATACACAATCAATTGCACACCACTTTCTTGCTGCACTTATTGCATTTTTTCAAGCCAGAATTGTTATGCAGGGTCGCCAAACAGATATCCCAAATTGGGCCATTGCATACATTTGTGCCACTATCTCAAAACAACAATTCGATTGGTGCACATTTCTATCCAAAAAAATTAGAGCTGACATATCAAATTCGAAAATGTCAGAAAAACCTTTCATTTATTCAACCAACTATCTCCTCGGCTTCTACTATGAGGCACTTTTAAATTTAAAAGCTAAAGAAATTCCTACTTGCTCTGATGAGGCTTTGATGAAATTCTCAATTCCATTTGCAGAACAACAGGTATAAACTATTTAGTTTGTAATTGTATTACAATTTTCTTCATTACAGTGCGAAGTTATTAAAACTTAAATTTTAATGTTTTGCAGAGAAGATATCTTGAAGCCATTCCCAAAAAAAAAAAGATGTCGAGAGGAAGAGGCCAACTACACGCGGAGGCTTCGGGGGACTCCCATTCCGAAATGGAAGCTCACTCCTCTCCAGACCCTCAACAATTTGAACTCGTTAAACGCCAGAGAAGTAATACATTCTCATATATTAATTACAAATTCCAAAGTTGCAGATTTATTTTTCAATTTAAATTTTATCAAACTGAATTGACAACACTTAATATTGATGAATAGCAGGGACTATGGAACCTTCTTCCCCAACTCACTCAATACAGTCCCATGCATTGATATCTTCAGAACAGCCACTGAGTACAACTCCTACAAGGCCACCCGTAGCACCGAAAAAAACAACCCCTCGACAACAAGGTACAATTTTTGTATAGAACGTTTAATTTCGTAGTTTTTAGTTTATGAAATGTTTTAATATTTTTAATTTTTTCTTGTACTTTTCAGCACATGTCAGTCATGAGCAAGCCACGGCACCGACACCCACTCAACCATTAATTTTTAAAATGCCAACCAGAGGAACAGTGAAAAAGACCATTGGTAAACGAATGCCTTTTGCTCCGGCCCCTAGTGGGACACTGAACCTTGACTCCTCGTTTCGAATTCCATCTCTCTCACTTGGTGGCTTGCCCAGTGCAACGGGCATATCTGTTTTGAACAATATAAATTTAGATGAAGATTATTTGGGCATTGATAGCAATGACCCAACTGGTTTTTTCGATACCCGCGAGATGATTCAAGGCCAGCAGGTATACTTCAGTCTTCAAATTTCAATTTTAATATTCTTTACAATTTTTAATTACATTCTGATTTATCTAAATCTAAATATTCAGTTTTCAAATTTATTTATCTAAATCTTGATTTATTTTTTCAACAACAGGATCAGCCCACCCAAAGACAGAAACAAGGAGCAGTTGATCTTGGTCATGGTGAAAGCCCCCACTCTTCTCCAGCAAGATCTTCTGCATCAGATTCAGAAAGTGAAGAGTTTCCACATTTTCCTTTGGAGAACCTAATTGGTAATGATTGTCAATCCCATGTCAGTGAGTTTATAATTCCTCAAATGCAACAGCTTATAGAATGGGAAAAAAGGGCTAAAATTCTTATCAATGAGATTATTAGTCGTTATGAAAATTATTGGCAAAGGGATAGTTTATACGCCTGCTGCTGATCCAGAATCAACTCCGCAAAGATGGATTCCTACTTACCCAAGTAAAATGTGGGACTGTCACTTTTAACAACGACTATAAAGATGGCATTTTAGATAAAGCACTAAACAGATTGGAAAATATTAGTGCCGAGGCCCAGGCATATTTTAACAAATGGTCAAAGGACAAGGATTTGGTATCAATCGCAAATGCCGAAAGAGATAGAGCGGTTGTAAGTACTATTACATTCTAACAATCATTTTTGTTAATTTGAAATTTTGAATTTACATTAATACTTTGAATTGACGTTACTCTTTTTGTGCAGTTGAAATATGAAAATTTGAAAGAGTCAAAGTGAAGGTTTTGCAAGTTCACTTGGAAACAGCAAAGAACAGCTTATCCGCAGCAAAAAATTTGAAGCAAAATATTGTTTTGGTTAACAAACAAAACAATACACTAAAGCGGATCATTAAAGAGCACGGTCTCGACCCTGACATCTTGTTCAAAGCCAAAGCAGTTGCTGATCCAAATTTGCTGTCTCATGGAGATGCAACAAATCAAGAAGAAAGAATTATAAAAAATCTGGACAGTGCGCAGAAGATCTTATAAGTTCAGGGGTTATTTCTGTTGTTGGGGAAAGGGTTACAACCATAGTGGAAGAAGCCGTTGGGGAAGGGAGCAGAGTTGTACAACTGGATAAAGAAAAAGAGGGTTGAAAACTAGAAACTTTTATTATTATTGGGGAAACTATAAATATTGAGTTTGAAAACTTCTAATATTGAGTATGGTATTTGAATTTAATTATATACAATCTTAAATTTTGATTACATTAGATGGTTGTGAAAATTAGAAACTTTTATTATTGACTAAACTTTTAATATTGAATTTGAAAACTTCAACTATTGAGTTTGTACTATGCTATTTGAATTTAATTATATGGTGATTAGATGGTGATTATCATGAATTATATGTATGTTTCTTGTTTACTTGCATTGTCATGAATAGTATGTGGACGTAGATGATGAATGATGACAATT
The DNA here is from genome assembly GCA_018340775.1 of Taxus wallichiana var. yunnanensis. NCBI lineage: Eukaryota > Viridiplantae > Streptophyta > Pinopsida > Cupressales > Taxaceae > Taxus > Taxus wallichiana. Next base: position 217,072,925 of record CM031239.1, read on the forward strand.
GATAATCAATGATAGATGATGATGAAATATGATGATCGATTTAATGTGTATAATGTAAAATTTAGTGCCTGAATATCTTGTGGGACTTTAATTATCTTTAAAATTATGTCGTGGGACTTTAATTGTATACGTGGGGTTATCTTTTGTCTATGAAAGTAGACTTAAGGTTGATAGGTTAAGAATCTATCAGTACTATGATTTTTCAACGTGTTGAGGACTTCAAAGTGTGTTTGGATTTTATGAATGACCTTTATCAGTCTAAAATAAAGATATCCAAGTCAATGATGCTAAGGTCTAGCAATCTGTCCTGTTATCTAGTTGGTAAAGCTCAGTCAAGTGCAAGTTACTCTGTCAGTGCTTCAAGCTGACTCAGTCCTAGTTGGTGATGAAAATTATCAGTGCTTCATGATGTACAAAGTGAAAGAATTTCATCAAGGAGATTTATAATTCTCTAAAAGTGGTATAAGACCATGTCAAGCTGTTGATTCATCAATGTCTTGTAGTTCTAAAAGGTGACATATTAAGAGGACCTTGTTTTATGCCTTAAGAAATGTTTTCACATCTTTGAGAAAAGCTCAAGGTCTGTCAAGACCCAAATGTCATGCTATATGTCATTATGTGGTCTATCATGGTGCTGAGACAGGAATGTATTGCTACTACAAGAAGATGTATTGTGTAATAGAGGTTATACTTCTGATTCATGCTCAAAGTTGGGAAAAATGAGTATCTACAAATGTTATAAAGTTGAGAAATCTCATATTGATGTTACCTTGTCATAAGATTTGTGCATAGTAAGGAAGAGTATAACACATTGTTTCTTAAAGGATTCTTAGAGGTCAATGCAAGGTTTGACAGTGGCTCCAGGAATGCGTTGATTCAAATGCTCATTTATCTTTGCATCACAAGGTTATTGCCTATAAAGGTTGCGAGTTAATGAAATTGTGAAAGATGATGTGATATGTGTAAGGTAATTGGAAACAGTCTCTTCAAAGACAAGAAGATTCATGGTGTATGGTCGAGGTTATCTAAGATGAGCTTTGTAACTTTGTTTGTTTGAGGAGTGCGGTGGAAAAGTTTAAACAAAAAAAAAGATCTTAAGAAAACTGATGGAACCAAGAAGGGAAATTAATTGATGTTCCCAAACTTGATGCAAATCAAGCGGGAGGGATGAATTCGATCAATGTACTTTAATATTAACGGAGGGTGACTCACCAAGGCTCTTGTGGTTTGAATCGGGAAATGTGAATATTGAATTTGGTAGTATTGTGACATGTTTCGACATCACTTTCCAATTTTATTTTTGTTATTTTAGTTATCCTTATCCTATCATCGTGTGGGGAATATCTATTTTTTGGGAAGCTACCACTCACCAACAAATGGAGAATAAAGAGATAGTAAATAGAAAAAAAATCCTTGGTCTACAGGAAGATAAAATATATTAAAAATAAATTAATATAATTCTAAGAAATCAAGAAAGAATCATCACTGGTAAGAAATTAAACATAATTGCAAGCTAGGGTTTAGCTTACCTCTTGCGTATTAGATTGCTGTGAAATCATCAAGGGTAACGTGCTAGATCTTTGTTTCACATGACATTGTAGATGGAGGGGTGAGTTGCTTGACATTGTCAGTCCTGAGAAGTGCCAGCAACATCTTTAAATATATAGACCAACAATATCTTTAAAGGTCAAGTAAATATAAATATTATGTTGAAGAAGATACCTATTTAAAATTGAAATCATCAACGGTAATGTGCTAGATCTTTGTCTTAAAAAATTCAACACAAAAAATTGATTAGTAGATAGATGGGTGAGTTGCCTGACGTTGTCAGTCCCGAGAAGTAAAAGCTTCCTCGGACGGATGTCAACCCACGTTTTCAAAAAATAAAATTTTTGTATTTAACTAAATGTAAATACATACACCTGTAACATTTTTAATTATAACCAGAGTTGAAAAAATGAATAGTAACAAACAATAAGATTAAGGGGAAAAAGATACCTGCTTAAAGTTGAAATCATCACTGCCACTGGTAACAATATAGATCTTTGTTTTAAAAAAATCCAACACGAGAAATGGATTAGTAGATAGATGGGTGAATTGCCTGACATTTTTAGTATATAGACCTGTAACATCTTTAATGATAAAGATAAAAGATAGATAAAGAAGATACCTACTTAAAGTTGAAACAATCCATTATCAGTAGCTTCATCAAAGTCGATGTTGTCTTCTGTAGAATGTGACGAAGAGCCAACTACACTCTCAAGGTTGGGAATATTTGTACTTGTAGCTGTATTATTTACATCTCTTTTTTCGCAAAGGGAATTCCAGTGAGAAATTTCTCTGTCAAAAGATGAATAGTAACAAACAATAAGATTAAGGGGAAAAAGATACCTGCTTAAAGTTGAAATCATCACTGCCATTGGTAATGAGCTAGATCTGTGATTTAAAAAAATCCAACACGAGAAATGGATTAGTAGATAGATGGGTGAATCGCCTGATATTTTTAGTATATAGACCTGTAACATCTTAAATGATAAAGATAAAAGATAGATAAAGAAGATACCTACTTAAAGTTGAAACAATCCATTATCAATAGCTTCGTCAAAGTCGATGTTGTCTTCTGTAGAATGTGACGAAGAGCCAATTACACTCTCAAGGTTGGGAATATTTGTACTTGTAGCTGTATTATTTACACCTCTTCTTTCGCAAAGGGAATTCCAGTGCGCAATTGCTCTGTCAAACGGAAAGGTTTCGAGGGAGTATCGTGAAACGTAACACCTCATGCAACTTTCCAGATTTTTATCCAACCTGTTTCTCAGTTTTGATTTTATAAATGACAATGCACTGAAAACTCTTTCATCCTCCACAGACCCCAAAATCATTGTCTGGCATAATTCATATAGTCTGAAATACTCACTGATATCTTCTTGTAAGATAGAACTTTGATAGATTCCTCTCCACAGCCTTGTAATAGCACCACTTTCAGAAGGTTGATCTAAATTCTTATATTGGTTCCTCATTGTTGTTGCAAAATTGGTTGACTGAAACTTTAATAAATCGGCATTCAGTATACCTTTGATTTCCGTACCCTTGAGCTCTGACGTCTTAGTAAATTGTTCCATTATTGTACCCATTGATTTATGGAAATGCTTACTGACAAAGTCTGCACGGCCACCTTCTGTATTCCAAAAATTCGGATTCATCACACCCATGGCTTCCAGAATTTTATCTTTACAGAAACGTTCCCTAATTTATGATGACAAGGTTTCTGAAATTTTTTTAAGCTTTATTCTGGTTTCAACTATCACAGACTCAAACAAATTACGTGTTACAGGAACATCTTCTCGCTCCGATCCTGTAATATCTTGACGTCTTTGCAAAATGTGCATAGGTATTTCCTTCCCATTAACAGAGATGCATAGGTGATCGTGGATATTAAATCTCAAATAGGTGTTAGGATTTTTAAGATCTAATAAATCTCTCCAATTTTCAAAAACAGGTGCATCAAAACTATCCTGCGAACAATACAATATATCAAGACTTTGACATACCATTTTCCTCATCCTTATAAAATCCACAATATAGATCAATCTGCCCTGTGCATGCTTCATCAGTGTATTGATCTCCTTTAACATTGGAAGAATACCAACCAATGTAAGCAAAGTCTCCAAATCAGTTAAGCGGAACAACAGGTCCCTTGCCCTATCAACTTCATGACGGTATTTGTGCATGAAACCAACCAATGAAGGATACTCCTCACGAACTCTGCATCTTTGGTTCATACAAAGAGATCCATCTAGTCTCCACATCCTTGAAGTTTTTTTTCCGTCTCGTAATTCCAATTGCAAATTTTGGAACTCCAGAAAACATTTTGGGCTGCTTGACATATAGGCATGGATTTCTCTTATTAGGTCTTCTAATTTAGCAACATTTTCATGGTTGCTTACCATTTTATACGCTAAATTCATTCTGTGAGCCATGCAGTGAATTGGTAGCATATATGGGGCCACTGTTGTTTGTAATCTAACACAGAGCCCTATTCGGTGACCCTGCATGACAGATGCACCATCTGCTCCAACGCATACCAACTTCGTAGCAATTTCATAATCAGTCATACCAGCAACATCTTTCAAATGAGAAACAACTATTTTGTATAGGTTTTCAGCATTGCAGTTTTCAACCATTTTCATAACACCCAACAGATGAGGTGTCCTTATATGATTTTCTAATGTATAGATGTGGATACATACCCATGCGGTGTTGTCGACTGCTGTCACTTCATCAATTGAAACAGAGATAAAGTTTGTTTTTTTTTACATTCTCTTTCAAATCTTCCTTCTCTATCATCGAGAGGCATTTTGCCATTTCCCATCCACTACTCTCAGACCAATGAGACTGAGGTACATTCAGCATTCCGTTAAATTGATACAAAACTTTGAAATCAAGGAAATCTGACATCGCCCTTCCTTTTTTAAGTATTTGAAAAAGAGTAGAGAATTGTATGAATTTTGCATGTAGATTTGTTTCTTTCATCTTACCAATATGCGATGTGATTGTTCCTCCCTTTTCCAACAGATGTCTGTGTTTTTACGCTTCCGCCTCATATTCATTGCGTATCGACATGCATGCACTCCTTTCAGCTTTTCCACCTATGTGTTTTGATTTTCGCCATCCCCATCCGCCTATTAGATTAAATATTGTTTTCCACAATGTTTTTCTATTGTGTCCAGCTTCAGTTGCATTTTTTGTTGCTTTCCCAATTTCCACGTACATATTGTACATGTACATTCACATGGGATTTCTTGAGAATTTGATGATTGTACAGTTCAATAAATGGAAATTTAGTGCCTAATCAAACTTGTATGTCCCGCCAATGGTCCACATATTCTTGTTTGTTTTCAATGCTTTACTTTTTTGAGTCGAATTTTGAGCAATATCACAATCACCTGGTTTCCTCTTTCTTGGACCGAGTTTGATATTGATTTGCCTTCCATTTTGCTCGGTGTTTGTATCTCGTGATATCTAGCTGCACTCTCGGCAGTTGCACCCCAACAGGAACAATATCTTCAAGATCTGGCATATTATCGTAGGTTTCATTTGTTTGACTGTGATACTGTGCAGAATGCATGTCCACCTCAATAATGCCTTCCACACAGTCAGTATTCTGATTCTTTTTGGTGGCATCTATATGATTGGTATTTACATTATCTGTATCCGCAGAGTTTCCAAAATACTTGAAGAGTGATTTCTGAGATTTCTTACTTACTTTTAGGTTATTCGTATTCTTTGAGCTGGCACCTTCCATTATTCTGAAAAGAGTCGTGCGTCAGCAAAAGAACCAAGAAGCGACTCTGTACAGTCTCTGAGGTCTTGTCGCGCGTGAACTGTCAGATGTCGCGCGTCAATACTGCCCAGGTCGCGCGTCAAGCCTTCATCTGTCGCGCGTCAAGCCTTCCTCTGTCACGCGTCAAGCCTTCCTCTGTCGCGCGTCAAGCCTTCCTCTGTCGCGCGTCAAGCCTTAGCCCAAGTCGCGCGTCAGTATTTCTCTTGTCGCGCGTCAATACTGCATTTGTCGCGCGTCAACAATCACAGGATAACAGTAATATGAATCTCTGGTGCAAAGGGTATGCGAGTTCAAATTTCACAGTATTGGTAATTTGGTAAGCTACTTGAGGTATACTACCCGGCGAATCACATAGGTTTTTATAGGAGATGTTTTCAAATGAAGGCGAAGCCGACCCCCCAAAAAAAATATACTTTATATTTTAGGCGAACAGGACACCGACCCACTCCGAATAATTCGCCTTTTCAAATTTTCCTAAAATGAAATTTTCGCCATATTACGAATATTCGCCGCTAAAATTATCCCCTGGTCATAAATAACCATCCACCGATGTTGTATCCTCTTGTACCCTCCAAAAATGGTTACCCCTAAGAATAATTTAACAAATTTTATTAAAATCTTATAAGTCGCTACATTTTGAAAAATTAAAGTAAGTTGTTTTGATCTTATCAACGTCTACGTTAATCAACCATGATAACTTTGGAGAAATGTATAACAATCAAGATCTATATAAATTAGTCCACTTTATTGTATGATTTTAAGATTTCAAATTAAGATATTTCAAGCATGGAGCCTGCTAGATTATGCCACCACACAATCTTTTTAGCCTATCGGTGGTTAGGATTTAATAAATTAAATTAAGATATTTTCAACTTATTGGCCATTGGGTTATGCCACAACATAATATTAGGATCTTAGTAGTCTCTAGGTTTCAATAAAAGAAAGTAAGAACTTAAGAATATAATATTTTGAGCTAAAAAATCAATAGTACTTAGCAAACAAAAGAAAGACATTGAATTTGAGATCTTTATAGCAATTAAGGCCAGTATAAAAAAATTATGTATTTAAGATTTGGAATTAAAATATTTTGATCTTAAGCACCCACTAGGTTATGCCACCACATAATATTTGGAGACATTAGTGGTTTCATATACTTTGAGATTAGAATTGAAGAGCCTATGCCACAACATATTATTTGGAGATTGAATTTTCTAGGGTTCAATAATTCATAGTTACGATATTTTACAGCAGTTAACAAATTACAAGAAGATATTTTGAACTTAGTTGATGCTAGTTTAAACAATGACATAATATATGGAGGTTACATTCGATAGGATTAAACAAATTAAATTAACATATTTTGAACTAAGCGGATACTAGGTACTTCCATAATATATTATTTTGAGCATAGTGGTTTTTATCATTTAACATGTTACTAAATGATATTTTGAGCTTAGCATCCACTAGATTATGACACAACATAATATTTGGTGCTTAACACTCACTAGGTTTAAACAAAATAAATAATATATTATTAGCTTGGCTGCTAGTGGGTTATGCCAAAACATAATATTTGGATCTTAATGGTCACTAGGATTTAGCAAATTTGGTTCAAGATATTTTTAGCTTAGCGGCCGTTAGGTACTTAAACAATATATTATTTTGATCTTCATGGCTGCTAGGTTTTTCCACAACATGTTATTTGGTGATTTCATCACTAGGGTTTAATAATTCATAATTAAGATATTTTACAACATCTAACAAATTAGAGGAAGATATTTATAACTTTTTTGGTGCTAAACCCATAATATAATATTTCGAGTTTAGTTTTCACTAGCACCTAACTAGTAAGAGAATTATATTTTGATATTAGAAAATGGTACATTATGCCACACCATAAATTTTTGGATCTTGGTGGTCACCAGGTTTTATCAAAATAAATTAGGATATTGTGATCTAAGAAGCCGCTAGGTTATACCAAGACATAAAATTTGGATCATAGCGATCTTAAGGGTGTAAGAAAACTCATTAAGATATTAGGAATTTATACCAAGACATAAAACTATTTAGAATTAGAGTAAAAGTGGGTTTTCCCAAATGACCCACATACTTGCACAAAAAATTCCTCACAACTAGATATTATAGTGAAAAACAAAGTGAACAATCCTGTATGCAACAAAAAAAAAAATCCCATACTTGGAAAAAGTCAAATTACATTTTATGGATATTCATGAGAGTAGTTGCTTCATCCTTAGCATCAACAATAGGGATTCCTTGAACCAGCACGTCCACTAACTTAATGTGTTCTAGGAAGTCTTTGTTGATTTTCATCCAAGTCATGTCTATGTGACTTTTCCATTCCTTGATAGTAGATACTGAGTGTAACATAATCTTCAATGGCCTCGTGCGATTAGGGATAGATCTTCTCTAAATGCTCCATGTGTTCCAAAGCTGCACTAGGGAGCCCATTTTATCTGACAGAGGAGAATCAAGGTAAACCGAGGAGAGATCCCACAACACATCTAGAATTTCAAAGTCCATGCTAACTTCCATGCAAAAATGTGGGAGGGCTACCGCATGTGCTTCTATGATCGTGTGAGTTGAGTTGGCTATAGCCTTTACAATGTCCATGGAGACTTTAACACCTATAACATGGTTTATATATATATGATGAATTCTATTTTTGAAGTTGCAAACATTGACATATGATTCTTGTTGAAGACGGTGTACTCTTGTGAATCAAGAAATCATGTTTATTGTAGATAATATGTTATCTGTTGGAATAGGTATAATTCTGCCATGTTTATCTTTGAATAGAAAATGAAGTAATTCATCTCTTTTTATAATTCATTACTTGGGAAATAATAAATTTATTCAGATAAAATAATCCATGATTCTTTGTTACACTCGAATTTGTGCTTTAGTTTTCATAATTTTTAGATACATAACAAAAAAACTTGGATCAATTTCATTTATCCAAGGTATGCTTCTAATTCACGACCTTGTGGTCAATTGACCAAGATGGATGAGATCATGTGATCTTTGAATTATGACTATACTAAAGTCACAAATGGTCCCTATCGTCCCCGCTTTGTAAGTGATCTTAGGTGGTGATTTGATTCTTATTTGGTAAGTTTGGGATGAAATTCTTGCTTTATAGACTAAGGAACCTAATTAATATATTATTCCTAAATTGGTAACCCTATCCTAAAATGGTAACCTATCCTAAGTTACTATGTTCTTTTATTAAGATGGGATGTTAATAATTAAATTACCTAGACTAAAATTTAAACATTAACTAAGGATCTATGTTAGTTCCTAAATTAATGTTGAACCTAACCTAAAAATGGGCTGACCTAAAGGGGTATAAGGGATGACATGCGAAGGGCAAGTCAGTGGCACCATCTTCTAGGTATTTATGAGGCATTTGTGGAAATTATAAACTTATGTTTGGCCAAAATTGGCTAATGCATGAAGAAAGATAGGGGATTGAGTTAGAACCTCCGCCAAGTGTTATTTGCAAGAATTTTTGAATTTAGATATAGCCATACAAGTTGGAAGTTGCGGGAGAAGTGGAAAGACTGTTAGTCCTATTTGGCATTTGATATTTTTGGAAATGATGAAAAACCATCTAGGAAGAAATAAGATGAAAAAAAATGTTGGTTTCGGTTTTGTTTGATCATTTAGTCTTTTGCGAGCTTGGGCTATTCATGTGGTTTTTCCCTTTGAACCAAAGTTAGAATCCTTGCATGAATTTTTTTCCTTGCATGGTGTTAGAAGATGAAAATAACACTGTGAAACTATAATAAGAAGGATAAGAAGGTTTTGAGGATTTTGTTGTTGTTTCGTGGAAAGGAATAAGTTGTTGAAGTTCTTCTTGGATTTTTACAGCGAGAAAGTGAAGGCCGAAGCTCTATCAGGCATGATAGGCCCTATCCATTAAGTCTTTTGCTTTTACTTAAATGCTTCATAAAAATAACTCTGCTCTATATGAAACCTTCTAGTTTTATGTTTGTTATTCTTTCTCTAATGGTGTTTGACTTATTTTATTTTAGATGCAAACTGGTTATTCATTTTTGAGTGGAAAAATAATGAAATATGGAAGTGTTGATTTGTTATTGTTATGCTATCTTGATTTTGAACCTTATTGTTAGGGAAACAAGTATGTATTGGCTCTATAAATGAATGGATTCTTATGTTGGAGGATTATTTACCATAACAGTTTGTTCGATTTGCTTAATTTTATATATATAGATTGCATGCCTTAAATATTTTTGTTGTAGGAAACTATCTTTTTTTTTTATTATTGGCAAATAGTTTTTTGAAAGGGAATATACCCTTGAGAACAAAAGAGGGCCTAAAAGCAAGAATAGGAAAGAGAACCAGAACAAAAAGGATCAAAATCTAGATGGGTCAATGAAGCCCAAAGTAGCCAAAGAGCAATTTACCACTAAAAAATCAAAACGAGTTAAAACTATAGAAAAGTAGCAAAACTACAGCAAAAAATAGCAAAAACTACGAGTAGTGCAACAAAAGCACCCCCAATTACTTCTTAGCGGCTTTGTCGATCTTTGGATTTGATAGTTTTCCAAGATTTGAACATCCCCAAGGTCTTCATGTGGGCAAGTCATTAACATCCAATTGAGCAATGGTCTTTTTACTTTCCTTATCGATTGCCCCAAAGGGTAGCCAGAACCACACTGAGATTGGAGACACTTTGAACATGATGCTCAATGAACTCCTCAATAGAAGTAAAAATGGCCATGTTATAATCATGGCGAGTCTTGGACTTCCCTAAACGGGAGCCTAAGGAGTTCAGCTTCTTGTAAATATATTCAAGCTGGCTATTATCCATAGCCACCTCCTCCTCCTTCTTCCTCTTACATTTTTGTTTTGACATGTTTTTAACCTCTTCCCTCAACAGCTTCATGTCAGCTTCTAAGGCCTCCATCCTTTTTGTGGATCTCTCCATATGTGCTTCCTGAGAACTAGCACTGCTAATATGAAGGAGGTTATGGGTAGTTTCAATCTCTTGAGGACCCTTCCCCACAGCAGGGATATCAAGATTCAGTATTCTAGAGGACCTGGTAACCGGTTTGGCCAAAGTAGAAGCAAAGGGGGTGGGGGCAGAGGTGGGGGGAATGGGAGATGGAGCCAAGAAGGCTAGGAGAGGGGTGGCAGCGAGTGATGGGAACAGAATGTGGAGAGATGGGGTGGTGGCCATTGAAGCGGGCAGAGGGGGGAAAGAGCCAGGGGAGGAAGGGAGGCCAGGAGACCGAAGAAGACATAATTTATGCAGCAGGAAAATAAGTCCCTGGTGCAAAGGAACAACATGAGCATGCTTTTGAAACTCCAAAATGGAGCACTCAAGAGAGCTAAGCAGATAATGGGGGAAACATACCGTGTGATTCCTGTGGAAGTGATTGAGGAAGACAATATGTTTAGCAGGTACAGTGATGAACCTCCCTTCCAAAGAAATGAAATGCACCATCATGCGGGTAACCTCATCATAGGGCAAGGGGATCAAATTGACAAGCAGGCCCGCCGTGACAAAGATCAGCTTCTTAGTTCCTTCAACAAATCTCCTCTCCTCAGCTTCTCTATCAACCCTTTTATTAAAAAAATGGTATCCGTCCATGCCAAGGCTAGTCACTTCAGCAATCAGCTCCTCATTGATCGCAATCTTCTACCCCCATACTCAACAGTGCGATCCTTCCAATATTTTGCAAAACACACTGAAATACTTTGATCATGGCCCTGAACCTTCTCCATAAAGTTGGTGATGCCTCCCTAGCTTAGAATATTCCAAAGCTCCACATTATCCCTCCAATCTAGATCCGCACTGGGCTCGATCTGGCAAGGAGGGCCCCCCATTGTCACCGTGCTTAACTGCTTGCAAAAAATATTAGAAACCTTAAGAGTGCTAATACCAGTCCACCTTTTGCTATTATTATTCACGCAGTGAAAATGCTGATGAGAATAGCCATTTATTTTCCCACAAATACCCGCGTGACTGCTGATTTGAACCTGCGGAAGTTCGCATGTGGGAACTACGGCCCTTTTGCTAGCCCGCTCCCTATCATCATTAACATTATTTATGCCTTGGGGATTCGTAGATATTTACAGCCAGATTGTATATAGCACAATGTTTCCCACATGCGTGAATTTCCTTTCAATATAAATCCACTTGAACTTACCATCATTCTTCATATAAACTTTATTGTTTGACAAGAATTGTATAAGATTAGTTTTAAAGTCAGCACTTGAACCTATCATTTCGTAGGAAACTATCTTGAAAGGTTTTTAGTTTGGCATTATCTTGTGATCATCATCTTGCCTAGTTGCTCATTAAAGGTAGTGGTAACCCATTATTTGATTCACTATTTTGGGGACTGTACTTTATTATGGGTATACATTCGTTTAATATAAGGAGTCATTTATGATTTTTTCATTTTTCCCAAATGGGAACTGGTTGTATACTTTGTGTTATTTCTTGAATATTTTTTTGTTACCAATCGAGTTGGGTATAAGAAAAATTACCTTGAGCTTGAATAAAATCATCTTCACTCCTTTGTTTAACCTTGAAATACTAGAATTATGTTCGAATGAAGTTGATCAAGGTAAAAGATTAGTTGAACATTTTAGTTCTACTTTGTTTTTTGTTTACTTTTTTTCCTTGAAACCCATTTGGGCTTCTAAGTTCCTTAATAGAACTTGAATCTAGGGAATATTCCTTGAATTGTTGATGGAATTTTAACTCTTATTTTTGGAGGTTTCTTGAATGACTTATTTACCTTCTTGTTGGATGCTTGTAAGTTCTATGGAAAAGCTTTTTTACAATCTCCTTCAGGTTCTTTCCCTTCCTTTTTTCATTGATTTTTTGTGGTTGAAACAAGCTAGTTGTTAATTTGTTTTAATTTGTGTATTGGGATAACATATTTCGTATGAGAAAGAACTATCTTGTAGGACTGTTAAATGTCTTATTTCTGATCCTTTCTGAGTGGATTGTTAATTTTCACCCAATTTTGGGCTACATTATACCTCAGGTAAGATCTTTGATCTTAAACAAACTTCACATGATTGATTAATCACTTTACATGTGTTACTCTTAGGAAGTGTGTTCTAAATATTTTCATCTGTTTTATCTTAGAATGGATGCTTAGCCTATGAAAGGAGATATGGTTATGGCTTCCTCCTTAACGTGTTAGTATATTTTTTTAGAGAGAAGTTTGGTTACTTTGTTTACTACTCTTCATGAGTTGTTCCAACATTGAGGTTGGGAAACTAGATCTGTTTGATGTATAATTGTTTTCCTTTCTCTGTAACTAATATACTAGCTAGAATATTAAAGATACTTTGATATCTTTGGGACTGTTGGGTTGAATAGTCTCTTAAGGACATGATATAAATCTCTCTTCAATTCTAGAATGTTATTTATTCATTACCTTTATAACCATTCCTTTAGGATGAACTCTAACATAAGTTAAAGGGAATGATATTGTTTAGTTTGGTTCTGAACTTAAACCATTCTTCCTTTTATGGATTTGTTAGTGGTTGGTCAAAACTTGTGTGTGATCCTGAAAGATAGCTTGTTTTCTTGGACTGGTCGAAGAAATCAAAATACTATTGATAAGGTCTATATGATGTTATCTTTGACTGCTACCTTGAATTGAATACTAAACTGAACTCAGGACTTTTAGGATGCTTCAACCGAAATTACTTTGATTGTTTTAATGATTAATTTATCCTTACATGTTTGTATGGACTTATTATGATCAATGTACTTCTTAGGATATAGGATGAGCCTGAGATAGTATGATATTTAGTTGGATGTAATGCTTAATTATTGTCTAACAAGTTTTCTAATATGAAAGATAGTTTTATATATATCTTGTATTACTTCTTGAAAAGTTAGAACTGGTTGTTGGAGAAACTTTATTTAGATACATGAATGAGAAGGTGAAGTTAGGAAGAAATAATAAGTTCCTTTCTTTAATCCTATTGTTTAATTTCCATCATGTTGAAAAAGAGTTTTAAGATGAAAATTTAGGTTGATATGTTGGTTAATTTAAAACTTACTTTCTCATTAGAAACTTTAATCTTTTCTCTCCTTCTAGTTGTAATCTTATAGGGAAAGTCTTATGTTTTATCTTGTTGTGTTTTGGAACTGTTTCATAAACAACATGGTTCTTTTTATGAAACAATGGGATAAAATCACAACATTTTAATGATATAGTGCTTATCATGCTTAGTTCAAATGAACTGACCCATGCTAATAATTTTGTAGATGGATTTCGTAAAAGATGAAAGGAGAAAGACATATAGAAAGTTACATTTGTTTTACTAAGAAAAATGTATCTTTATTATGATGATTATGTGGCATCATTACTTATGTAATTTGTTGGTAAAGAAATTTGTAATGAAACTATTTTTAAATTGTTGTTATGATACTTTGTAATCTTGAGATACTTCTAGATTCAATGAATGTATCACTCCTTCGATGAATAAATGATGTGTTGATTGTTAAATAATACTTTATTGTAATAATTTCTTGTCATGAATTGGGATGTATTATTAAGTATTATCCTAATGAAGGAGGGAAGTTTATATACTTAAATGTTATGGAATGGTTGGGGGGAATTTGAAATGTTAGTTGGTTTATTTTCTCAATTAGAGATGTAACTTATAAGTTGACACTCATAAGTAGATCCTTAAACAATATAAAAGGACTATGTTTGAATTATATAGATGTATGTGTTTGAATTATTGATGTATTTAAACATATGTAATCTATTTCATAAATGGACATTAGTCCATAATATAGGGAAAAAGGTTACTTCCCATGAAATCAATCATAGAGACATAACTTAAGATCTTGTTAAAGTGTTATGAATGTTGTAAGTAAATGATTGAATGTGTACTTCCTTAGGCAGATTTCCTTAATCAAAATTTGGAATGCTTAGAAAGGAATTAAATGGAATTTAGACTTCATCTCCATGAAGTCTAAAATAAAGGTTTATAAGGAACTTATTTAAGCTAGGGCTGAAATAAGTAAGGAATCAATTAACACACTTTCATAACTTAAAGATCAATCATGTCGTGATATAATGCAAGATGTTTCATTTAAAGACAAACTTAAGCATGTAATCAAATGGTTAGGAAGAAGATTTTATGGTGCATACCTACCTCACATGTAATTTCAACTTGTAACCTTATAGGTTAAATGATCTAGTTGAATCTTTAAGCGTTGTTGTAATTAATCTTAAAGACAATGTTTAATGGTTAATAAACTTATAATCTAAGGTATGCTAGTCCAGTTGAGGAAACTCAGTTGGATGTTGGCACACATCAACCACAATGTAGTACCTTCATAATGATAGGGTCATTATAGGATACTATGATGTAGTTGATATGTCTCAACACCCCACTTAGTTTGTTTAACTTGATTGACATAAAAGTAAGACTGGATCATAGTTCCATCCTATACAGGGATAGAACATGATCTAGTGTTGAGGTCAACTCATGTTGACTTAGGATAACTAGACACACCCAATCAATCGAATTACGTCGATTGAGTATGTCTATGTACCCTTAGTCACCATGAGTAGTCTTCCACACTAGTGCATGTTGTTTCCCTTGTCTAGTATGAAACCTTGAATCATATTGGATTGATAGGAGTTAGTAAAGACCACTCTAGATAATATAACAAGTGTGGTGAGGGACTTATTCCATTTGATGAGTATGTCATCAAGGAATGTAAACATGATAAACATGTTTAAAAACTTTGCCAAAGTATCACAAGCTGCTGGTTACATTGTCCTATGTCACCTGGTTTAAGAAGTGGGATTTTAGATGAATATCAATAACAAATATTCAGATAGGCCTCTTAGATAAACACTTGGGTACCCCTAAAAGGGTAAAAGAACCAAGTATACGTTGTATACACATTATTGAGTTAACATGAGAGATATTAATTTAATACCGAGTCATGAAATGAGAGATCGTTGTTTCACTGAGTCATTTACAGTTGCATATGGTTTTCTGTTATGAGATGGATTGGCATTGGAATGTGTGTTCTAAATTATGTTAATTTAGAATAGAGAACATTATGTATGAAAAAAATTTTTTTCCTGTTCTAAAGTCTTAAAATGAGAATGTTACATCTTGGTATTAGAGCTGAAGGTTACAGCTCTTGGACCTATTGAGTCCATAATATGATGAAAAATTAATTTTCTTGTTAATATAAAATGGTTAGAATAAGGGGGAATGCTGCAAACAACCCACCTCCAAGTGGAGAGGTAACTACCGCACAAAACTTGATGAGATCCTTACTACCTTGTTGGACACAAGAGATCATTTGGTTGTACTTAAACAACAAGTTATGGGTAATGAGGAGGAGGAAGAAGATGCTAGTAATAACAATCAGCCACCTCCTGTGGACAATGCCAATGTTGGAAATTTGGGTGTTGATAATAATAATGTTGTAAATGCTAATGCAAATGTACCCAATCAACTGAAAATAAAAAGTCAAGATTGACAAGTTGAACTCACAAATGACATAAAAAGGATAAGTCCACCCAAGTTTGATGGCACTACACTGGGGGATGGAGCTGAGAATTAGCTCATGAAATGGAGAAGTACTTTGCAATAAGGAACTTCTAGAGGAAACTAAAGCAATATGGGAGCTTATCATTTTCCCATGAGGCATCTTCTGGTGGGACAACCATAAGGATGAACTAAACATTGATGAAACAAACATCACTTGGGATCAATTTAAGAATTATTTTAGGAAATGTTGGCTGCCACAACTTTATTATGATTAGAAGATGACTGAATTTCAGAACTTAACTTAGGGAAAGTTAACTATAATAGATGTATTGGGAGAGGTTCACTAAGCTTCTTAAGTACGTACCTCAATATCAAACTGATGAGAAGTTTAGGATATGAAAATTCATTATGGGATTAAACCCTATCATAGGGGGAGAGGTAGATGTTCACAACCCAACCACCATGGAAGGGGTTGTGGAAAAGGCCATTCGGTAGGAACAAAAATTGAAAGCAATTTTTCCCATAAGGAAGAAAACAAAAAGAAAATTCCTACTTCTTCTTCATCTCTTGCACCCAAAAATGGGGCATGGAAGAAGTTTGGTACTAAAAAAATTTTTTTTTTTTGATCATAGTAAGAAAAAACAACAAATAAACTTGTTACTAAAAATGTACGAAACAATTTTGTAAAGAACAATAATAATGGACATAAGTCCTATGGGGGAAAAAACAACAATTTCAATGCTAGAAATAAATTTGAACCTAAAAGAGGACTTGTAGGGGGCTGCTACAACTATGGAAAGGATCATTATGTAAATCAATGCCCTCTAAGGAAGGATGAAAATAATCAACAACATAAGATACATGTTGTAAGTAGCTGATAAACAAGTTGAAAAGTAAGTTACGCCTATAGAAGTGCCAAGTAAATTATTTGGTATACCTGTTACTATAATTTTTGATACTGGAGCTACTAAATGCTTTATTTCTAGTAAATTAGCTTCAAAACTAAAAATAAAATTTGGAAAAATGGAAAATATTGGGTTGTACATTATGGAAATAATGTTGTCCACAGTTAATAAGTGTCTTTTTGGAGCAGTCCTAGACTTTGCCTAGTTTTTCCATTGAATTTAATCTTTATGTTGCTCCTTTGGGGTCTTATGATGTAATAATAAAGGTGTTAACTAGCTTGCTAAACATAAAGAAAAAGTATACTATTTTGAAAAACACATTAGTTGTCTTGATGATCTGCAGAAAACAATAGACATTCAAGGGATAAAATGAGAAATTTCAGTTAGGAAATTGTCAGCTATGTAACTTAAAAAGGCCAAAAACAAAGGTTGCACTTTGTATGTAGTAAATTTTTGAAACAGCTGAAGGGGATAGTGATTTCTTAGAAAAATATCACTTTTAAGAGATTTTAGTGATGTGTTTCTAGAAGAACTACCTGTCTTCCACCCAAATGGGAGTTTGACTTCATGATTGAAATCAAACCAGAATTGAGCCTATTTCAAGGCACCGTATCGAATGACTACCATTAAACTAGTAGAGCTTAAGGCACAATTACAAGAACTATTGTCTAAAGGTTTGATAAGACTAGAGTGTTTCTCACCTTGGGGAGCACCGGTAATTTTTGTGAAAAATAAAGATGGAACACTTAGACTGTGTATTGATTATAGGATGTTAAATAAAAACAATCAAAAATAGATATCCACTTCCTAGAATTGATGATTTTTGATCATATGTGTGGTGCATCAATATATTCTAAGATAGATCTTCATTTTGGGTATCATTAGTTAAGAATCAAAGACAAAGATATTCATAAAACAACCTTTAGGATAAGATATGGACACTATGAATTTATAGTTTTACCTTTCGGTTTGAAAAAATGCACTACAAATTTTATGAATTTAATGAATAATATCTTTCAAGAATACTTGGACAAGTTTGTACTTGTATTCTTGGATGATATTCTTATCTATTCTAAAAGCATTGATGAGCATCATGAGCATTTGAAAATAGTACTTGAAATCTTGAGAAAAAGAAGATTGTATGGTAAGTTATCCAAATGTTCTTTCTATGAGACAAAAGTGCACTATTTAGGACATGTCATAAGTAAGGATGGAATAATAGTTGATCCATCAAATATTGTTGTAATAACTAAGTGTCCTACACCTAAGAATGTACATGAAGTCAAAAGCTTCATGGGTCTTGCTAGTTACTATAGAAAATTTGTTAAGGAATTTTTAAAATTCACTGCATCGATAACTTCATTTGCAAAAGAAAGATAAAAATTTGTGTGGAGTGAAAATGTGAATCAACATTTAAAACTCTTAAGGATCAATTAACATCTGCACCTATTTTGGTTGTACCTGATCCAAATGGAAACTTTTATGGTAGTTATAGATGCTTCAGAGAAGGACTCAGAGGTATTTTGTTACAAAATGAACATGTTATAGCATATGAGAGTAGAAAACTCAAGTTACATGAGTTGAATTATGCTCCCCATGACCTAGAGATCTTATTGCCATAGTTCATGCACTTCAAGTATGGAGACATTATTTTTAGAAGACCTTTTGAATTAAAGACTAATCATCTTGGGCTGAAGTATATTTTCACTCACCCAAATCTGAATGCAAGAACAAAGATGGTTAGATTTTTTGTCACAATATTATTTTGACATAAGTTATATAAAAGGAAAATAAAATAGAGTGGAAGATGCACTAAGTCATAGGAAACATATTTATGCACTTATAACTTTGAGAACTCAGTTTAAGGATGAGGTAAAAAGTATCATGGAATCTGATTCTTACTTTTAGCAAGTAAAAACAACACTTACTACAGATCCAAATGATAAAAGGTATAAAGGTTTTCACTTGATAATGAAGGAATTTTGAGGTATGATAAGCGAGTGTATGTACCTTTAGGAAATGAGTTGAGGAAAAATTTGATGATGGAATTTCATAATTCACCTTACTCAGGACATCTTGATATTACAAAATGCTTACTGATGTAAAACAACAATATTTTTGGAAAGGGATGAAGAAAGACATAACTGATTTTGTGACACACTTGCTTGGAATGTCAATGTGTTAAGGTTGAGCATATGCACCCAGCTAGTTTACTATATCCTCATAGCATACCACAATATAAGTGGCAGGTAATTAGCATGGATTTTGTTCAAGGGATGCCTATGTCAAGAAATAAACATGATGTTATTTTAGTTTTTGTTGATAAACTAACAAAAGTAACACATTTTATTATTGGTAATCTTAAGGATGATTCACTTTTTAGAAAAATATTTGTGCATGAAATTTTTAGATTACATGGAGTACTTGAATTGATTATATCATATAAAGACCCTAGAATGACATCTCGATTTTGGCAAATGCTTAATGCAGCCTTAGGAACTAAACTAAATTTTAGTTTAGCATACCATCAAAAATAGATGGTCAAACTGAAAGAGTTAATCAAGTTTTGGAAGATATGTTATGAATGTACTGCATGGATCAATAGTAAAAATGGGAAGAATACCTTCCTTTAGTTGAATTTTCATACAATAATACATATCATGCCTCTTTAAAGATGACACCTTTGAAGCATTATATGGAAGGAAATGCAGAACCCTAGTTAGTTGGGATAACATTGAAGACAAAGAGAGGTAATTGGACCTGAAATCCTTACTGAAATGGAACAACAAGTTAAAATGATTTGTGAACATTTAAAAGAAGAAAGCAATAGATAGGAAAAAATTTTATGCAGATCTGAAAAGGGTTGATAAGAAATTTGAACTTGGTGAAAAGGTATTTTTACGGGTTAAGCTGAAAAAGAGTTCTATAACCTTTGGCAAGGCAGCCAAATTATCACCTCATTATGTGGGACCTTTTGAGATTGTTGAAGTAATCAATCTTGTAGCTTATCATTTAGCATTACCCCTACTTTGTCACAAATGCATGATGTTTTCCATATTTCTTTTCTTAAGAAATACGTTTTCAGATTTATCACATGTGTTAAATTGGGATTCCTTGTAGGTCCAAGACCAGGAATAATCATGGTTGAACCCATAAGAGTGCTGGAAACTCTCCAGTTGCACTTACGAAATCATGAAATTAGTCAATACAAGGTTTAGTGGGACCATTTTAATGAAGAAAGTGCAACATGGGAAAATATGAGGACATGAAAATTTTTTTCCTCATTTATTTGAACAGAATTAATTCTGTTGATTGATAACAATTAAAGAATTTGTTTTTAACTTATCAATAATTCTACCAGTTTTGGGTAGGTACTATATTCATTAGTACTGAAACAACTATTTAATGCTGTAATAAATTATGAAAATTTGAAATTCTCAAATCTGGTTTTGTTTGTGAACTTATGGATGAAAGAACTATAATTATGATTATTTTTCTTATTGAGAATGTGGACTAAGTTAATCATCGGGATGATGATGCTTTTTAGGAGGGAGGTATGTAACACCTCTAACATGGTTGATATCTATGATGACTTCTATTTTTGAAGTTGCAAACGTTGACATGTGATTCTTGTTGAAGATGGTGTACTCTTGTGAATCAAGAAATCATGTTTGTTGTAGATAATATGTTATCTGCTAAAATAGGTATAATTTTGACCATGTTTATGTTGAATAGAAAATGAAGTAATTCATCTCTTCTTATAATTCATTTCTTGGGAAATAAGAAATTGATTCAGATAAACTAATCCATGAGTCTTTGTTGCACTCAAATTTGTGCTTCAGTTTTCATAATTTTTGGATGTAGAACAACAACACCTTGGATCAATTTCATTGATCCAAGGTATGCTTCTAATTCATGACCTTGTGGTCATATTGACCAAGCTAGACAGATCATGTGATCTCTAAATTCTAGCTATCTCGAAGTCGGATGATCTCTGTTGCTTCCTGCTTCGTATGTGATCTTGGATGGTAATCTAATTATTCTTTGGTAAGTTTGGGATGTAATTATTTTATAGACTAAGGAACCTAATTAAATTAATGTTCCTAAATTGGTAACCCTATCCTAAAGTGGTAACCTATCCTAAGTTACTATGTTTTTTTTATTAAGATGGGATGTTAATAATTAAAGGACCTAGACTAAACTTTAAACATTACCTAAGGACCTATGTTAGTTCCTAAACTAATGTTGAACCTAACCTAAACATGGGATAACCTAAAGGGGCCTAAGGGATGACATAAAGGGAAAGTTGGTGGCACCATCTTCAAGGTATTTATGAGGCATTTGTGGACATTAAAAACTTCTGTTTGGCCAAAATTGGTGAATGCATGAAATTTGATAGGGAGGTTGAGTTGGCACCTCTACCAACATGATTAGTTACATGAAATTTTTAATTTAGACCTTGCCAAATGCAAGTTGGTAGTGGTGGGAGAAGGGGAAGGACTGCTATCCTATTTGGCAATTAATATTTTTGGAAATGGACGAAAAACTACCTAGGAAGAAGGAAGATGGAAAAAGGTTGGTTTCAGTTTTATTTGATCATTTGGTCTTTTGTGAGCTTGGGCTCTGCATGTGATTTTGATCTTTGAACCAAAATTTGAATCCTTGCATGAATGTTTTTGCCTTGCATGGCGTTAGAAGATGAAAATAGCACTGTGAAACTATAATAAGGAGAAGAAGGTTTTGAGGAGTTTGTTGGTGTTTCGTGGAAAGGAATAAGTTGTTGAAGTTCTTCTTGGAGTTTTTACGAGAAAGTGAAGGTCGTAGATCTCTATCATGCATGATAGGCCCTATCCATTAAATATTTTTATTTTACTTAAATGCTTCATAAAAACAACTCTAATATATATGAAACCTTTGGTTTTATGTTTTTTATTCTTTCTCTAATGGTGTTTGACTTATTTTCTTTCGGATGCAAACTAGTTATTTGTTGTTGAGTGGAAAAATAATGAAATCTAGAAGTGTTGATTTGTTATTGTTATGTTATCTTGATTTCAAACCTTCTTGTTAGGGAAACAAGTATGTATTGGTTCTCTAAATGAATGTATTCTTATGCTAAAGGAGTATACACCATAACAATAGTTTGGTTTACTTAATTTTGTATATATAGCTTGCATGCCTTCAATTTTTTGTTGGAGGAAACTAACTTGAAGGGTTTTTAGTTTGGCATTATCTTGTGATCGTTGTCTTTTCTGGTTGCTCGATAAAAGAAGTGGTAACCCATTATTTGATTCATTATTTTGGGGATTGTACTTTATTTTGGGTATACGAGTCATATAATATATGGAGTCATTTATGATTTTTATCTTTTTTCCCAAATGGGAACTAGTTGTATACTTTGTGTTCTTTCTTGAATATTTTTTTGTTACCAATCGAGTTGGGTATAAGAAAACTTACCTTGAGCTTCAAGCAAATGATATTCAATCCTTTTTGAACCTTGAGAGAATAGAAGTATGTTCAAATGAATTTGATCAAGGTAAAAGATCACTTGAACATTTTAGTTCTACTCTGTTTTGTGTTTAATTTTATTTCCTTGTAAACCCATTTTGGGCTTTTGAGTTCCTTAATAGATCTTGGATCTAGGGAAGTTTAACTCTTATTTTTGGAGGTTTCCTGAATGAATTATTTAGCTTCTTTTTGGATGTTTGTAATTTCTTTGGAAAAATGGTTGTGAACTCCTTCTTGGTTTCTCTCCCTTCCTTTCATCATTGATTTTTCTGGTACTAAAACAAGTTGGTTGTTAATTGGTTTTAATTCGTGTATTGGGATAATATCTTTCATAGGAGAAAGAACTATCTGGTAGGAATATTGAATTTCTTGTTTTCATTCCTTTCTGAGTGATTCATTAATTTTCACCCAATTTTGGGCTATGATGTACCTCAAGTAAGATATTTGATCTTAAACAAACTTCCCATGATTGATTAAGCACTTGTCATGTGTTACTCTTGGGAAGTATGTTTTGAATCTTTTCATCCATCTTGGCTTATAATGGATGCTTATCCTATGAAACGAGATATAGTTGTGGCTTCCTCCTTAACATATTAGTATATTTGTTTAGAGAGAAGTTTCGTTACTTTTTTTATTGCTCTTCACGAGCTATTCCAACATTGAGGTTTGGGAAAATGGATATCTTTGATGTATAACTATTTTCCTTTCTCTATAACTGATATACTAGCTATAATCTTAAAGATACTTTGATATCTTTGGGATTTGTTGGGTTGAAGAATCTCTTAAGGAAATGATAGAAGTATCTCTCTTCAATTTTGGAATTTTATTTATTCATTACCTTTGTAATAATACCTTTAGGTTGAACTCTAACGTAAGTTAAAGGGAATGATATTGTTTAGTTTGGTTACGAATGTTTCACCTTTTTCTTAGATTGTTTCTATGAATTGTTGATGAAACAGAGATAAGGTAATGGGCGTAGGAGGAATACCTATTCAAATTTTAGTTGATGGGTTGTTGCACGCGTATGACTTCGAATCAACAACTAATTGTGAGATCTTCCTTTTAACTAGGAGGAACTACCTATAATGAAAGAAATACCACGAGAAAGAATTAAACAATATGGGTAGTGAGCGCACTAGCGTAAGCTAGATCCGGGAAGTATGGTACTTCCTAGATGGCTGCGATCCACTTTTTCAAATAGATTAATTTTGTAAACAAAGTAAATCCTATTGTTATCTTTAAATGATTTAGGTATCTCACTTAAAACACAATAAGAAATAGATCTAATATAACAGGCTAAGCTAGAATAGAATCCACATGCCAAATGGTTGGTTCGGGTTATGCGAGTATAATAAAAGGTCTTGGGTAGGTCACAAGAGTGTGAGGTAAGGTAAAATTAGGTGGGTAGGCCTCTGTTTAAGAATGTGTGGGAAAACACAGAGCGCATCGGTCGGGGTGGTGACCGCGGTTAAGTATAACTAGTGCCGATTCTTGTGAGATCTAGGAACATCACGAGAATGGGGTTTTTGGTCTCCTTTGTGATTGCACAAAGGATTTGGTTGGTTGGGATGAGGTAATGGTTGATTGGAGTAGGATTTTGTGAGGTTTTGATGGGTCTATGGAAGTGAAAAGTGTTAGAGATGGTCAATAAGGAGAAAGATAAACAATGGATGATAAAATAATGATGAAATTAAATTGCTAGGAAAGTATGATATTGTAATTACTTGGATTCCATTCTTGAAGGTCTATATGTGAAGGATGGAGGTGATGATGATGGGTTTGAAGGCTGCAAGTGATCACCGACTGAAAGAAAGCTTCTGTATGGGCTGCATGCACACTCTTCTTTACTTAGATAGATTAGAACTTGGCTAGGATGGTGTGTAGGAGAAGATGCTCAATCTCCTTCCTTGGATGTGAGTTCTCGTTGGAATTCACTCTCTAAAGATGCGTTATCTCTCTGAGATCTCGTTCTTTCTTGTCAACTTTCTCCCAATTTTTTTCCAACTTCCAAGTTACAAATTCCCACCTTGAGAATAAGGTAGTTTAGGGGTTAAAAGGGGTAAGCGCGGTGGTCTAGGTTAACCAACGGTATTTAGGATAACCGACGTCGGTCAAGGAGGTATTTCCTAGGTTTACTAAACTTAGGGGGATCCTCCTGATTTTCTTGAATCTCGTGTCGTTATCCTGTAGATTTCTTTGAGAGATTCTTATGAGCATGCAAGAATGTGGTTAGAGGGAATGTAGGCATTGATTTTTAGGGTTTGGGTAAGTCTTAGTTAGTTATGGTAACTTGCTAAGAATAGGTCTTAGGTTGAGTTAGCTTGGTGAGGTGTCTAAGTGAACTATATGTGTAGATATTATTTAAATAATATATTTAAATAATAAATATAGTGAGGATAATGCATTAATTTAATTAAATTAATTAAATTAATATTAATGGGAGTGAAGGGGTCATGGCTAGGTAAATGTAATAAAGGATGCTTATATGTCGAGGGATGAAAGGGAGTGTGACCTAATTTTAGTGTCTACATTTTGCATAGCTTGTATTGGTAAGCAATGCTAAGAAAAAAATAAGGTGTGGTTGCCCCATGTGAGGGTGAAGGTGATCCCCCTCAAACCAGGAACTGACGAGGTAGCAGGCTAAAGTGGTGAGTGGTTTGATAAAAGGTAAATGTGAAGAAAAGGAAAATGGGACAGGGAAAAAGGGGTGAAAGGTCTACTCGGGTGATCTAGGTAATGGGTCGGAAGTCAAAGGTAGTGATTAAACACACACACATGTATAAACTGCAGCATGCTATCGGGTTGAAGAGCAGGAAAACTCTACATCATCTAAGGTCAATAGGTTTATCCAAACAAGGTTGAAGTGATTCCGGTATCCAAGGTATAGGATAAGGTTAGGAAACACAACGTAGGTTAGGTACAGGAATGTTTAGGTATGTTCTGGTACACCAAAGGTAGGGTCAGGATAAATGGTCATAGCAATAGGCTAGGTAAGGTCATTAGGTCAACAACACAAGTAACAGTGCCGCAAGGTATAGTGAAAACATGAGGTCAAAGGTCACTAGCAATGGTCTAGGTCCAAAATCGAGATCACGGCATGGATAAGGCTGAGGTAAGGGTAAAATAATGAGGCGTCAACAACGGACGTGAGGAAGTTGAAGAAGGTGGAGGGCCGAGAGGTGAAGGTAAAGTGGTCCAGGTTAGTGTAGAGGAGGCAAAAGAAAGAGGAGGTAAGGAAAATGAGGTAAATGTGAGGGAAAATGAGTATACGGGGTAACAAAAGTGGTCTAGATGAACTGATGATGATTATTTTGGAGATGCACATTTACATGATGTGGGTGTGCATTGTATTGATACACACATGTATATATGAGGAGATAGATGATATTCGGGTGATGTTGTTGTGATGGTGGAGTCGGGTTGGGTTCGGCATGGATTAATTCGGGTTGGTTTAGGCATGGTTGAGTCATTTCAGTATTTTGATAACAAATGGTAATATAAATGCATGAGATGGTGTAAAATGTGGAAAATGTTGGTTATGTATGAAAATGTGAAATAATATAAGTGGTAAAAGTCATGTGGTATATGGTATATATGTCGAGGTTTGTGATATGAACAAGAAATTAGGTAAAATGTGGGGAAAATGGTTAGGGTAAAGAGTGGTTGAGCTAACCTTCTAGGGCCCCATGCCCTAGAAGTGCTACCTACATAGTCCCGGTGAAAAGGGACCTTAGACCGATGTAGTTCTCCCATAAGCTAGGGAAAAATATGAAAATGAGTTGGTAGGTTTGTGGTCATGTTGTGGGTTTGGGTTTAATAGGTGGGGGTAGATGGTAGTAAAAATGTTATAGGTGAGGGCGACTATGGTGAAAGGGGAGGATGACCCTAAAAGGTAACCATCGAGGACTAAGTATTGTATAAGAAGATCAAAAGGTGATGAAGAAGAGAAAATATAAGAGGGGGCAAGAAAGCCACCCAATTGGCAAGGATCAAAACGTATAAAACACATCAATAGATGGCGTAAATGAACATAAGACCCTAAATACATTACATGATTGATAATTCTAAGGGTGACGAAAGTCACATGATCACCAAATATCATAGGTTCAGTAGGTCCCTTGAGGTATGACGTGAAAAGGCAATGGGTAAGGAGGTGTGGGTAGTTGGGTCAAAAAAATGGGAAATAGAATGCCTTGGGCAATAGGGCCAAGATCACAATAGGCCAGTCCATGACCAAAAATCTTATTTTTCTATTTCTTTTTTCTTTTCTTTTTGTTAAGATAGAGTGATCAATGTGGGAAGTCTATATGGGATGAATATATGGCTCCTTGAGGTCTTCATGAAGCTAATCGATGTGGGAAGATTCTGAACTTTTATTTTTGAGAAAATAGTCTTCTTCTTTTTTTTTTTTGGAAAGACTATGTAGAGAGTTACGAGCTTTTATAGCTGTCCTTAAAGGGAGCAGTCTACATATAGCAAAAATTGAGGGTGGAATATGTCCTTTTGAGGGATTCATCTTTTATATTGGAAGTTTGACTCAAGGAGTGGATCCCTTATATTGGAAGATGTCCTTCTGAGGGATTCATCTTTTTTGGTTTTTGGATTTTAATTCATGAACGAGACTATAATGAAGCATTTGTCTCTTATTGAGAAGGAAAGGGTGAATGACCATGGGATCTCATCTAAAAGAAGATGAAAAGTATCCATGAGAATCTTGCCATGTGCAGAGCCATGGTGCACATATTTAAGAAAAGGAAAAAGGGTGATAGGTAATCACATGATCCTTGTTTAATCATTGAAGATGAGGTGTAGAAAAGGTAAATGGCACTCAAGGGATGAGCACGAACTAGATAAAATAGTGATGTAGGACTAGAGATCAACGGTAGAATGGTTGAAGATGTAAGGCATTGAGGGCTCGGAGTTCGGGTTTACCTTCAA
Organism: Taxus wallichiana var. yunnanensis; assembly: GCA_018340775.1. Lineage (NCBI taxonomy): Eukaryota > Viridiplantae > Streptophyta > Pinopsida > Cupressales > Taxaceae > Taxus > Taxus wallichiana. The sequence continues at coordinate 217,100,165 of CM031239.1, forward strand.
GCGAGGAAAAATGATAGGCACCTGATCCATAGGTATGAGTTACAATGTATGGTCCAAGCCAATTAGGAGAAATTTTTCCCCATTTTCTTTTCTCTACTTTAATTACATGGTTATGTGTTGGTAATAGGTGTGTCATCCGGTTGGTCGTGATAGCCTTTGGCCCTTAATGGACTTTTTATGAATGAATTCAAGGTCAAGATCAGTGAAAGCATGAGCCAACATTTGTCACATTGATTTCGATAGGGTTTAGTGTACATGAAGTGTAAAGGGCTGGTATTAGTCACAACATAGGTTTTTGGTTGAGTAGGTAATGGCGGAGTTTGGTGGAAAAAAACTAAGGCTAAGAAATGTTTTCGGGGTGAGTGTATTGGGTTTCATAGTCCACAAGGGTATGGCTTATATAATAAACCACACTGCTCCCTATGTTTCTCATTGCGATGAGCGAGCATAGCCCCTAAGGAGTGATTGGTAGCTGATATGTATAGGTAAAAGGGTTTATTGTCTTTAGGTGGAATGAGTATGGGTGGTTGGAGAAGGTATTGTTTTAGGGCCTAAAAATATTTGTGACAATCATCATCCCATTTAAAGGAGACATCCTTCCTAAGCGAGATGGTGAAATGGTGGACACGAGATCCAATAATTTTGAAATGAAACGATGAATGGACTGCAATTTACCTTGCAGGCTACGAAGTTGTCTAAGGTTAGTAGGCGGAGGAATTTCAAGAATGGCCTTGACTTTAGTAGGGTCAACTTCTATACCATGGAAGGAAATAATAAATCCCGGGGAGTTTTCTGAGAGAACCGTGAAGACCCACTTTTTAGGTGAAGGTGAACACAATATTTAATGAGGTAGTCAAAGATGGTTTTGAGGACATCGAGGTGCTTGGCGTGGTGTTTAGATTTAGCCAAGAGATCATCCACGTAATCTTCCAATATGCAATGCATGATATCATGGAAGATGTAAGTCATAGCATGCTGATTTGTAGTACCAGCATTTTTAAGGCCAAAAGGCATGAATCAATAGCAAAAGGTTCCCCAAGGGATAATGAATTCGGTCTTATACTGATCTTCTAGGGAAAGAAAAATTTGGTTATAACCCGAGAAACCATCCATGAGTGAGAGCATCGGTGACCCGCGGTAAGGTCAACTAGTTGATCAATCTTGGGTAAGGGAAAATCATCTTTCGGGTAGGCAAGGTTGAGGTCTCGAGTGTGCAAATTCGAGTCCCCTATAGCTTTAGTAACAAGGACAATGTTAGAAATCCAACAAGGATAATCAATGGGAAAGATGAAGGAAACAAAAAGAAGGCACTAAATTTCTTCTTTGATGAGAAGGGCAATGTGAGGGTGCATTTTCCTCAGCTTTTGTTTGATAGGTTTGGCATCGGGAATGGTTATGATATTGTGGACCACTATGGTGGGGTCAATACCAAGCATGTCTATGTAAGACCAAGTGAAAGTATGGTTATGATATCGAGAGAAAAGAAGTGATGGCTTCCTGTTCAATAGCATCTAAAGATTGTCTGATCTTTAGGATGTGTGGGTCATCTTGAGTATGAATGTTGATCTCGATAGTTGATTCATTCAACATGGTTTTCATCTTAGAGGGTAACAACCGATGAATATATGAGTCTTCTACACCAAGGTAGGTGAGTATGAAGTCATCATCCTGATAGTGAATGACATTAATGGTCAATGTGTCATTGTCGATCATCTCAAGATACAGGAATGGAAGAGTGGAAGGGGCCTCGCCCTTGCATTGATAAGTCAGAGGCCCCAAGGAAATGGTGTTTATGAAAAAAAATTAGGAGGGATAGATTCAGAATCCATTGACTCTATCAGTGTGGGTGGTGATGAAGGTGGAGAAGGGCTAGGGTCTTCAATGAATTCAATGCAAGTCAGTTTGGTAGAAGGGTCGGGGAAGATGATACCACTACGATCATTATGCTTGTGGGTGGTACATGGAATAACAGTATGGCGACCTTGTTTGTAGAAGCCAAAACCAAAACCCTTCCACGCACAGTAATGTGAGTGTAGAAATTAGGTGTGGGAAAAATGGCGATTGGTAAGTGATTGGAAGTCAATGAGAAAATGGATGGGGTTAAGATGGTGGCTCGGTGTGTTTAAGTGGTAATATTAAGTCCCCCATAGGTGAGACTAGTACGAAGATGAGGAGGACCATAAAGGAGATGATCTCTATCTTTGTGATCATAGCAAGGATATTGGTGAATACTTCCATACTCATGTGGAGTAAGGAAGGTGTTGACACTATATAGGTGGTACTCACCGAGTGAGGCATTGAAGAAAACCTTCTAAGGGATCGGTGGTTGGTATGTGGGTAGCTGGTATGGATGATGTGTCGAGGTCAATGCGGAGGTGGTTTTAATGGATTGGGAAGCTAATGGGTCAGCGGTGGAGGTTATAGCGGTGGTAGGCATGGAGGAAGTATGTGCGGTGAAAGCAATGACTATCTTGGTGGGTGTGGGTGTAGGTGTAGGTGAAGTGGTATTAGTTGCAGAAGTAGATGGCTTGACTAGTATAAGTACATTGTTGGGTTCTAAAGCATGTTTCATGTTTTGAAAGGTGATGGGTCACTTGAATGGTATAAGTGTGTCCTTCGTGTTCAAACTTTACACAACAATGCAAAGTGGAAGGAACGTAACCCATGACATGGATCCAGGGTCTACCAAGCAACAAGTTATATTGGAATTCCCCTTTCAAAACATAAAATAATTCTGGAACAGTGCGGGGACCCACATGAACGTGCAGGATGACAGTGCCTAGTGTGGAGGTGATAGCGTCATTGAATGAACGCAACATGACCAGATGTTTGTGCATGTAATTTTCAGGTATGTGCATTTGAGAAAATGCATGGGATGAAATGATGTTAATGCTAGTGCCTCCATCAATCATCACATGGCATACCCGTATGTCATCAATGTGTACAGAGATGAAGAGGGCTAGATCCGGGTCATCATTTTGGTATGGCGCGATCTCCGCCTCTGAGAAGCTAAGGGAGGCCACTTGGTGAATAAGGTGAGGTGAAGATGAAGGTGGTAGATTGGTAAGGAGGCTACATGATGGGGTGTGATAATGGAGGCTACAGTGTAGGGTCATTGGGTAAAACCTTGATAGATTGAACAACCTCCATGAGGGCTTAAAAATGGGATTCTAACGTTTGGATGAGGTCATATAAGGAAATTTTTAGTGGAGATTGGTGTAATTGTTTGAACATGGTGCGATGTGTGATGCCATTAGAAATGGGGTATGTGGGGCCATAGATAGTTATCTTAGGTATGGGTGCGAGATGGTATGTTGGGTATATGATTAGTTAGTGGTTGGCTTCCTTTTCTTTACCCTTCTACGCATGTGTAGTAGGTACCATGTTGATTTGAGGGAATTTTTCAAATGGATAAGGTGTATGGTAAGTGGTATAACGACATGAAGGGAAAAAACCTAAGGGAGGAGAAAATTCCTATGAGTTTAGTTGGGCACAGTGACATTTGGGTGGTGGCGTGGAAAGTTCTCTAATGCGAACCATGTGAATTTCAAATTTTGTGTGTTGTTTTGGGAGCTGTGAGAGTGGAGGTTGTGGTTGTTGAGTGGGTAGTGTGGGAATGGGTGTAGGTGAAGCAGGGTCCTTGTTAAGAAGGTCATCGTCATCAAAGATGGTTTCGGGTGTGTTGGTGTAAATTTTGAGTTTGCACATTTTGCCCTAATTTCCATGTTCATTTTTTTCTCATAAAAGCGTTTCATTTTCTCAATTTGGTGACCTAAAATTCATTTTATCTAGTTGAATTCCTTCAAGATTCTCATGATGTGGTTATTTTTCCCTAATTTGAAACAATTTCCAAGTTCCCCTCTTGTTGTGCCTTAATTTCTTCTTGTTTTCAGGCTATGTTGTTTTTCCTTGCACAAATTGTGAAAAAACTCAAAATGGATCAAATCTAAGTTATTTGAGGTTAAAATCCTATTCCCTAGGTTGAAAACAATGTAAAATCATGTTTCACTTGATTTAAAACCAAGAAATCTACATTCCTTGTGAAAAAAATCAACTTTTAGGGAAACCTCGGTATTTCTTACATTTTGATGGGCATACGGGTGTCATTTTCCCATCAAATTCATCTTCGCATGTTATTTCTAATGTGGCACAATTTGATTGGCTGGAGGATCGGTGTGTGGTGGAGGTCAATTGGAAATTTCACCTTCATTTTTGTAAATTTCTCAGTCTTTTTTTTTTTGCCCAAAGGTCATGCAATGAATAGGACGGTGCCACGTGGCAGGAAGAGCATGTAGATGGTGAGGGGGTTGGAGAATTTTTTTGGCTCAAGATGTCATGTGAAAATTTTGACCCGAGGGCCCGCCTCCAATGAAAAGTGGACACGTGTCCAAGAAGGTCAAATGGAGCAGCGGGAACTTCAAAACATTTGTTGTTTTTGGGCTCAAAATTACAAAGAAAACATTTTTCCCAAAGGCCCATGTCGAATTGGAGGAGGGCACATGTCCAAAATTTGGCGGAGGTTTGGAGCATGAAGAGAAAATGGAAAAGTTTACAAATTTTGGCAAAAATCTCAAAGTAAAAAATTGACCCGTGGAAAATTTGGAGGTGTCCCCTGCAGCCAATCAGGGGGTGACACGTGGCATTTTACAAAAGTTGAAAAGGGGAGCATGGGCCTGAAAAAGGTTTTAGTGCTCGTGGAGGGTTGTAAATGGGAAGGCGACCCGTGGTAGGGAGAGAGCGGGTGTTCGGGCCCACGGGGAAAATTGTCAAAAAATTTCAAAGGTGTAAAAGGTTACAAATGCAAATTTTAAAGGGAAGGGGCCCATGCCAATGGTTTTGGACACATGTCCACCATATCCAAAGGAAAAAATGGAATATCTAAGGATCTAATCAGCCACATGGAGGGTGGAAATTTAAAGTTGATTTTTTGATCGATGGTTACTTGTGCATTTCCGTTTTTGGGACACCATGGGAGCTCCAAGGAGCTTGGAAATCACGTTTCTTCATCAAAATGCATGAAATTTTATATGATTTCACATCCCCTCAGCCTTATGAGTGTAATGACATCATTCTTATGAGTTAATTCGGTGCCCTATGGTGTTTTTGATGAAATTTTTATTCAAGCCCGTGTAAAAACGTGAAAGGTGAAAAATTAAAGTTGCAGAGGTGAAAAATGATGAAGTAAAAGGTGGAAAATGATTACAAATGCATGTTGGCATGTATGAATACCAAAAACATGACCCTAGGATGCATAAGTATCTAAATTCATGTAATATTTTAAAATATTTGTGCATCCCTTGACATTCTATGAGTTGTTTTACAATTTAATGTCATTTTCATGAAATGGATAAGGTTTCTTATAACAAATTTGATCCCTAAGCATATTCTTTTCTTGGGAAGCAAGGATCCAAGCTGGCATGAGGTATAAAATATATTTTTGAAGCATTTTGTAGGAGGGGGAAATAGAAGAGATAAAAATACTCATAATTTTCAAGCAAAAAGGCTGGAAGAAATCCATTTCTCTAGAGAAAACCACCTGAGAGCCTTTTTCAATTCCATTTTGTATTATATTTCATCATGTTGAGTTGGTTTCAGTTGTAAAGCCATCAATAGGCTCTAAGATTGTTCTCATGACTTTCCCCTACTGATGTATCTGATCATTTTCTAGATTATCTGGTTCATTCTCTTGGCAAAGTTTGCATATACTTATGTTTCAAAATGTTTTCAATTTATGTTTCTTACTCATGTTGCAATCTTGTGTTTAGGATCTCTTTGATCATATAGGGTCTCATTTCTTGTTGATGGTTTAATGGCAATTTGTAATCTTATATTCAGAAGAGCTTTCATCTAATAGAAGATAAACAAATTTAAAATCATTTTACTGTCCTTGAATAATGAGACTGTTTGTAAACCTTTGGGTGTATCTCTAGGTCATGATTAAATAGGGATTCCTAGATACTTTGTTGGTATTTTGCTTCAAGAATTTGTGGAAAGTTATCAAAGGTTGTTTGGAAGAGTGCAGATCTGTGCCTCTGATTATGCACATATCCTGGTTGAAGGAGCATTTAAAACCTCTGGAAGTATTCTTGTTGTGTAGGTGTTTTAATTTCTTGTAAAGGTTCCCAAAGAAGTTGGTGATTCCTAGCTATTCTTGTCCTAACATCTCCCATATAATATCATTTAAAATAATTCATCCTACCTATACTACCCCTACATTTGCATTGTGTGTCCACAAAAGAACTCAATCCTTTCACAAAAATGCACAAAGCATATCAGGGTTTTATCATGTCTTTAGCATCCCTAGCTTTGTTTTGAGAACATTTCCATCATTTAGTAGTGACAACTCCTTTGAGTTTGGATAATGGATGCTTGATCATGTTTTCACAAGGCCTCTTCCATACCATATGCAAAACACAAGGATATCTCCATCTCCTTTACCATATAAGGGCTGCAATATAGGTTCTATTGCCTTGGTTGATAGGCACAACCTAAAAAAGTTAGGGTTAGATCAAAAACATTTTGAAGGTGCTATCCACTCCCTTAAATATTGAATGTAAACAAGTAGATAGGTGTGCTCCTAGCTACAAACGACATATGCAAACCATCTATCTATCCTTGAGTGTCTTGTGCAATTTCATGATGTTGTTCAAGTTGTGAAGGAGATTAAATCTAGATACCAACACCCGAGTGGTATCCGTTCTTTGGGGACTTTTGGAATTTCTTGGGGGTTTTGAAGTGTTTGAAGGGTGTGAGAATTTGTGTGATCAATTATTTGAGCTGTTACATTCTTGAGATATCATTTTATACTTCAAGTCTACATGTTTTGGGTAAAAGTTTCAAAGCTCAACCTGCTCTTCTCATTTTTATGTAGTTTATATAATTTGGATGCATTTTTTTGGTTAAATTAAGAAGAAGAAGATCTGATTTGTAAACCCTTGCAATTTTTTTAGTCATAGCATACATTTGACAGAATACTTTAGTGCTTTCTTGCACAACTAAGGTGGAATTCCTTAGTGGCAACTCCATGTTGTTTGGATCTTGAAATACCAGTTGTTTTATACATCTCTGTCATTTGTAACTTGTTTAAATCTATCAAGATTGATGGAAGGATATCCCTCTTCATTAAGGACTCTTCTAAGATTTTCTCACCAAATCAAGAAGCTCAGAACTAGAAGGAAGAAGAGTGTGGAAAGTGGTTGGTGATTTGGTTGCAAGAAAAGATATCCCCATAGTTGAATTTGAAGGAGAGCAACCTGTTATTGAATATTATAATTCTTCTTCAAGTAGATCTGATTCATGCAATCTTCTTGCTGATTTGCATTCTCCATCACGTGAGGGACCTTCTTGTGTATTTTAAAAACTTACTCCTGTGGTTTCTAATTTTGCTAAAGTTTATCAAGAGAGAGAGCCTTTGGGGGTTGTCATTTTAAATATCACTCATCTATTTCTATCATACCATTATTACTCCTCACCAAATTGTTTCACCTCCAAGATCACCCCCACCAAAGCAATATGGCTTAACCTAGACCTCCATTTTTTGTTAACACCTTTGGCCCTATAAATTTTGGAGGAATGGATGGTTATCCAAACACTAACCCACAAGATGTGAGAAATAGGTTACCAAAATTCCAAGGTAACAATGCCATTACGGTGATCAACATCTCAAGTTGTTTGATAATATGATGGAAGAATTTGAGATAAAATTTTAGGATGTGTATATCAATTTGTTTATCCATACACTTGAAGAAGATGATAGGGATTGGTACAAGGCTCTACCTAATAACTCTATTGATTCATGGATTGAGATGAAAAATGCATTTAAGTTACAATATTGTGATAGGACTGATCCTAGATTTCTTTTGTCCGAATTTGAAAATATCAAGAAAAACCTGAATGAGACAGTCCATGACTTCAATAAGAGATTTAATAAAACATTGAGAAGGTTACATGTCATTTTGCGGCCTTGTGATGAATCTTTCTTGATTAAATATGTAAATGCATTTGATAAAAAGGCAGCCTATTACTTGAGAGATAAAAATCCTACAAATTTGAGGCAAGCTTTCACCATGGCACTTCAAATTGAAAATAATATTAAAGCTATTGGTAAACCACTTAATAGGAATGGTTTGAATCTAATAAACCCTAAGAAGACTCAAGCTAGCAAGGGTGCTGATTTAGAAGATGTTTTCAAGACTTTGGAAGGGGCTGTCAAAGAAATTTCTTACAAATTAGCCCGGGCTGAGAAAGGAATTGGGAAAAGTTCACAAGGACAGAAAAGAAATCAAAACCATGATAGATTTGGCAATCATCCTAGGGGTGATCAAAGACAAGATGATAGAGGTAAAGGTCCTATTGGATCTACAAACAAACAACCCCAAGCATGTAAAAATAGAGTGGTGCCTGACCCTCTAACTGCAAGGTTGTTGTTGTTCAAGAAATTGCTGATATGGATTGGTGTGATAGATGTTTTCTTCCTCATCCTCCATGTGAAATGGACCAGAAATTTATTGAAGATGATAATGAAGATGAAATGGATGATGACATTTGTATGATGGGCAGCTCTTCAAGCTCACAACAAGTAGTAACATCAACAGATGTGATAAGTGCAAGGACTGCTGCAACCTTTTGGGATTGCATAAAGAGGGTACCATTTCTTTCTCTTCCTCAAGCTCATGATGTAGATGTAGTTCAGGCCTTTGAAATTCCTAATAATGACTTTGAATATCTAATCACTTTAATGATCAAGAAGTATGATGGTGGTATTCCTTCGGAGGAAGATAGAAAATTGTTAATGAATGTTGTGGTTGGTCAAGAAAAAGAGTACAATACTAGAAGTAAATTTGTTAGAGGAGATGGTCCTCAAGCCAAGCCAAAGACACCCTTGCTCACAAGCATTCCCAAAGAAAATCCTAGAAAAGAAACAATTACCAAGAACCCTATTATTCCATGCAAAAATAGCAGTTCTCTTCATGCCCAGCCGCCAAGAATACTTCTCATCTCGATGAACCTTCTTGTTTCCCTTCAATGTTGTTTTGCCAAAGAATGTTCCATATGATATTGCCCAAGTATTGAGCCAAATTAAAGTGAGTGTTCCCATCATTGAGTTTCTTAGAATACCTTAGCATAAGAAGAGAGCATTCGCATTCTTGGAATTGAAAGAATAAAAGATTACCCCAAGTAGAAATGTAAATGTTGTTGAGACTCCTCTTCAAAGCATTGCTGGCCTTGAAACACCACCACCAATGGAAGATCTTGGAGATGCACCTAAATTGTATTTTGGGACATAATTTTTGATTCCCAATTGAATGTTGATCCATTTTTCACAACTTTGCTCATAAAAGATAGGTTGCTTCACAATTGCATGTTTGATTCGGTGCATCATGTAATGTCATGCCTCTAGAATTCATGAATGAGTTGGATATCAAAGTGACAGCAGCATATGGGAAATGTACATCCATGGATTCAAGGGAAGTTCCGGTTTTTGGTTGTGTGAAGGGTTTAGTAGTGCAACTTGTAGCATATCCGGGTAAGAATTTAAAACTTGATGTTGTAATTGTTGATTGCCCTACCAAATGGGGTATGCTTTTGTCAAGAAAATGGGTAGCAAGTGTTGGTGGTAGTGTTCAAATGGACATGTCTTTTGCCACCATTCCCATTGAGGGTGCATCCTTGTCAAAATCTATGGTGAAAAGAAGATGTTACACTTGATTGAAGATCCCAATAATGTTCTTATGAAGTGTTGTTTGTTGATGTAGATGTTGAAAACTTCATTGGTTTTTTTATGGAAAATAGAATAAGATGGACAAATCAGGGTGCCTTGGTATGGTAGGTTCTCCATGGACATTACTATTTTTATAGCTTGCTCCAAATTTGGTAATGGTGCTGGTATAGTGTTGGTTTCTCCTAGTTTGGAAGAGTTTCCTTTATCCTTCAAGCTCAATTTTGAATACACTAAAAACATTGCTGAGTATGAGGCATTATTTTGGGTTTAAGGATTGCATGTAAATATGGATTGAAGGATATGGTTGCCAAGGATATTTGGAGCTGGTTTTCAAGCAAGTAAGGAAGTTGTATGCCACAAAAAATCAGCGTATGAAACAATATAAGTATGCTATTTGGGACTTGATTGAAATGTTTGATTCCTTTAACATTGTTTACCATGATAGAATTCTTAATGTTGTTGCTGATAAGTTGGTTGTACTTGGCTCTATATTTGACAATTGCACCATTTCACCCTTTTGTGAATATAACATTGAAGTGCTAACAAGGCAAGCTACCTCGGATAATGTGAAACATTGGTAGATTTTTGATAATGATGCCCAAGTATTGAGATTCTTACAATGCCAAGGTGATTTTTTTGGTCATAACATTGATTGGGAACCAATGGTATGCATGAATGAAGGTAGAGAAACTTTATTTGACAAGGATATTATCCAATTGAAAACAAATACCATTCCTAAAGGTCTTATTGCACTTGAGGCAAATTTTAACAATGTTGATTACATCATAAATAGAAAGATGTCTGCTTCAAGGGATGTGGAAGAGCACAACTTGGGAACCAGGGATAAACCAAGGAAGATTTGGCTGGGCAGCAATTTAAGCAAAGAAGAAAAACAATCCTATGCCCAACTTTTAAAGAAATATCAAGACTACCTTGCTTGGTCTTATTCAGAGTTGAAGGCATATAGAGAAGACTTGTTCCAACATGAGATTCCTCTTGAGGCAAAAACCAAGCCATTTAGAAAAAACAAAGGCCTATTAACCCACTTCTTTCCATGAAAATGCAAGAAGAGTTGAATAAATTAAGAGATGGTGGTATCATTCAGCCTACTAGATACTCATCTTAGGTGGAAAACCTTGTGCTAGTTAGAAAGAAGAATGGTGATATCAGAATTTGTGTGGATTTTAGGAATCTAAAAAAGCATCTATGAAGGACAACTACCCTTTTCCAAACATGGAGAATATGTTGCAGCTTGTAACAGGGTCAGAGATGCTTTCTACTTTGGATGGTTTCTCTGGATACAATCAAGTAGTTTTCAAAGAATCAGAAAGACTTAAGACAACCTTCACTACTCCTTGGGGGACTTATGTTTTTGTAAGGATGCCTTTTGGATTGATGAATGTTGGTGCTACTTTTCAAAGGGCAATGGATGTTGCCTTTTCTAGTTATATCAATGACTTTATTGCAGTTTACCAAGATGATGTGACTATTTTTTCAAGGCAACAAGGAGACCATTTGCAACACCTAGAGAAGATGCTAATCAGATGTAGAGAGTATGGCATTTCCCTTAATCCAAAGAAGTGTCATTTTGGCATGTAAAAGGCCAAGTTGTTGGGACATATTGTGTCCAAAGAAGGTGTTATGATAGACCCTGAGAGAGTAGAAGCAATCAGCAAGGTGCCTATTCCAAGAACCAAGAAAGGTATCCAATATTTCTTTGGCCAAATCAATTTTATTAGAAGGTTTGTTTCAATTTTTCTATGATAACTCTTCCAATAACAAGCATGCTAAGAAAGGATCAATTTATCAAGTGGGAGGAGGCTACCATTCAAGATTTTGAAGGAATAAAGGATGCACTTAAGCATGCACCTGTTTTGGTAGCTCCAAACTATAAGAGGCCTTTCCAAATATTTTATTTTGCCTCTAAATTCACTATTGCTTCAGTTTTGTTGAAAAAGGATGAGAATGGAGCTGAGAGGCCTATTTGATTATTTAGCAAGGGTTTACAAGTAGCTAAGTTGAAGTACACAATCATGGAAAAATAAGTGTTTGCCTTTAGTAAAAGCAACAAATATTTTCAGGCCTTACATATTGAGTTCAAAAGTTGTTGCTTATGTCCCCCACACCATGGTTAAAGAAATCTTATTAGACATGGAGATATTAAGCAAGAGATGTAGATGGGTCAACAAATTACAAGAATATGATATGGATATCCAAACAACAAAGCTAGTAAGAGGTTTGGGTCTTGCCAAGCTCATGGTTGAGAGCAATTTGTAAAATGTAGAAGTGAATCAGCTAGAGGAAGAAAGTGTAGATATTCTTGATAAGTTGGTAAATTCTGAGTGGTACAAAGATGTGATTTTCTACCTCAGACACCTAATATATCCTAGTCACTTGAATAAAAATCAGAAAAGGGCCCTCAAGTTGGCTTCTCAAAAATATATCATAACAGACCTTGGGTTGGCTTGGAAGAACCTTGAAGGTTTCCTCTTAAAATGCATAACTGAAGATGAAGCTCCCAAGTTGATTGCTGATTTCCATGGGGGAGTTTGTGGAGGAAATTTTTTGGGAAAGTGATAGCACATAAGATTTTAAGAGTTGGTTATTGGTGGCCTACTCTTTTTAAAGATGCAACCCAGCTAGTTAGAAAGTGTGATAGTTGCCAAAGTTTCTCTGGAAGACTGAAATCTTCATGCTCCCTTCCTTACAACACATGTATCAATTGAAGCTCATTTCAAACAATGGGGAATGAATTTCATTGGTGAGATTTTAGATCCTTCCAGTGTCGGTCATAAATGGATCCTTGTAGCAACTAATTATTTTACAAAATGGGTTGAGGTAATTCCATCTAGAAAGGCAAAACACCAAGTGGTAATGGATTTCTTATTGAATCATATCATATGCATATTTGGAGTTCCAGTTAAGATTGTATCTGATAATGCCATGTGTTTTAGAGCCAAACCTTTGATGGCAATGTGTAATGAATATGGGATAAATCTAACTTATTCTTCAAACTACAATCCATAAGGCAATGGACAAGCTAATTCCAGAATAAGAACTTGCTCAAGATCATTATAAGGACCTTGGAAATCAACAAGAAGAAGTGGGAAGAGCAATTGAAATTTTCAATTTGGGCTGATAGAATAACTCCTAAAAGAGCAACTGGTAAGAGCCCGTTTGAATTGGTGTATGGAACTCAGGCTTTGCTACCCTTACACCTATAATTATCCACTTTTCAGTTTTCCCAATAGTTGGAAGATCAAGAACATGGCCCGTATGAATCAAGAATCAATCAAATCATTGAGTTGGATGAATAGAGAAGAGCTTCTCATCAAAGGCATATTAGATTTAAAGAGAAATTGAAGAGGTTGTTTGATAAGAAGGTCACTCCTAGAGCCTTCAATGTTGGAGATCTAGTTTTTCTCTAGGATAGTAGGTATGAATACAAGGGCAAGCATGGAAATTTCGATTCTCTATGGATGGGCCCTTATGCCATTGATATCAGGATTGGAGAAAATACATTTTTTCTCAAGGATCTAGATGGGGATTTGCTGGAGCTACCTGTTAATGGCAAACATTTAAAACACTTCTTGGATTAAATCCCCATATGAGGTATGCACAAGTTGTACATTTTTTATAGTCCTAGTTTTTGTTTTGTATTTTTCTATTGTTGGCTCGTGGTTTTCCCTTTTTCCTTGGCAACCATGGTTGGTCAGTTTTCTCTATCCATTTTTGGTGAAACTTCTTGTTTTTGGGCTGCTCTACATTTTGACTCCTTTCCAATGGATTTTTGGCACTTGGTCTACGTTGTGATCTTGTGGCACTCACCGGGAGAATGCCCATCCCCAAGCAGGAGCCAATGTTGGTGCAAATTCTGAGTTTACACACTTTGCCCTAATTTCCATGTTCAGTTTTGCTCAGAAAACATTTCATTTGCTCAAGTTGGTGACCTGTAATTCATTTTATCTAGTTGAATGCCTTCAAGATGCTCATGATGTGGTTATTTTTCCCTAATTTGAAACAATTTCCAAGTTCCCCTCTTGTTGTGCCTTAATTTCTTCTTGTTTTCAGGTTGTGTCATTTTTTCCTTGCCCAAATCATGAAAAAACTCAAAATGGATCGAATCTAAGTTATTTGAGGTTAAAATCCTACTCCCCAGGTTGAAAACAATGTAAAATCATGTTTCACTTGATTTAAAACCGAGAAATCTACATTCCTTGTGAAAAAATTGATTTCTAGAGAAACCTCGGTATTTCTTATGTTTTGACGGGCATACGGGTGTCATTTGCCCATCAAATTCATCCTTGCATGTTACTTCTAACGTGGCACTATTTGATTGGCTAGAGGATCAGTGGGTGGTGGAGGTCACTTAGAAATTTTGCCTTCATTTTTGCAAATTTCTCAAAGTCATTTTTTTGCCCAAAGGTCCGCAACGAATAGGGACGATGACACATGGCAGAAGAGCTTGTGGATGGCGAGGGGGAGTTGGATTTTTTTTTTTTTGGCTCAAGATGTTATGGGAAAATTTTTACCCGAGGGCCCACCTCCAATGAAAAGTGGACACGTGTCCAGAAGGTCAAACAGAGCATTGGGAACTTCAAAAAATTTGTTGTTTTTGGGTTCAAAATTACAAAGAAAAATTTTGCCCAAAGGATCGTGTCAAATTGGAGGAGGGCACGTGTCCAAAATTTGGCGAGGTTTGGAGCACAGAGAGAAAATGGAAAAGTTTACAAATTTTGGTGAAAAATCTCAAAGTAAAAAATTGACCCGTGGAAAAATTGGAGGTGTCCCCCATGCCCCAATAAGGGGCGACACGTGGCATTTTACAAAAGGTGAAAAGTGGAGCGCGGGCCTGCAAAAGGTTTTAGTGCTCACAGAGGGTTGAAGGCAAAAATGGAAGGGTTGGCTCCATAGCGAATGGGAAGGTGACACGTGGCAGGGAGAGAGCGAGTGTTCGGGCCTGCGGGGAAAATTGTCAAAATTTTCCAAAGGCATAAAAGGTTACAAATGCAAATTTTAAAGGAAGGAGCCCATGCCAATGGTTTATGGACATGTGTCCACCATATCCAAAGGAAAAAAGGGAATATCTAAGGATCTAATCAGCCACGGAAGGGTGAAAATTTAAAGTTGATTTTTTGATCGCGGTTCTTGTGCATTTTTTGGGACACCATGGGAGCTCCAAGGAGCTTGGAAATCATGTTTTTAATCAAAATGCATGAATTTTTATATTATTTCACATCCCCTTGGCCTTCTGAGTGTAATGACATCATTCTTATGAGCTAATTCAATGCCCTATGGTGTTTTTGATGAAATTTTTATTCAGGCCCGTGTAAAAACGTGAAAGGTGAAAAATTAAAGTTGCAGAGGTTAAAAATGATGAAGTAAAAGGTGGAAAATTATTGAAAATGCATGTTGGCATGTTTGAATTCCAAAAACGTGACCTTGGGATGGATAAGGATCTAAATTCATGCAATATTTTAAAATATTTGTGCATCCCTGGCATTCTACGAGCTATTTTACAGTTTAATGTCATTTTCATGAAATGGATAAGGTTTATTGTAACAAATTTGATCCCTAAGCATATTCTTTGCTTGGGAAGCAAGGATCCAAGCTGGCATGAGGTATAAAAGTTTTTTTTGAAGCATTTTGTAGGAGTGGGGGAAACATAAGAGAGAAAAAGACTCAGAATTTTCAAGTAAAAGGCTAGAAGAAATCCATTTCTCTAGAGAAAACCACCTGAGAGCCATTTTCAATTCCATTTTGTATCAGATTTCATCATGTTGAGTTGGTTTCAGTTGTAAATCCATAAATAGGCTCTGAGATTGTTCTCATGAATTTCCCCTGCTGATGTATCTGATCATTTTATGGATTATCTAGTTCATTCTCTTGGTAAAGTTTGCATATACTTATGTTTCAAAATGTTTTCAATTTATGTTTCTTGCTCATGTTGCAATATTGTGTTTAGGATCTCTTTGATCATATATGGTCTCATTTCTTATTGATGGTTTAATGGCATTTATATATCATATTAAGAAGATCTTTCATCTGATAGAAGATAAACAGATTTAAAATCATTTTATTGTCCTTGAATAATGAGACTGTTTGTAAACCTTTGGGTGCACCTCAGGTCATGATTAAATAGGGATTCCTAGATACTTTTTGGTATTTTGCTTCAAGCTTTTGTGGTAGGTTATCAAAGGTTGTGTGGAAGAGTGCAGATCTAGGCCTCCATTTATGCACATATCCTGGTTGAAGGAGCATTTAAAACCTCTGGAAGTATTCTTGTTGTGTAGGTGTTACAAATATCTTGCAAAGGTTCCCAAAGAAGTTGGTGATTCCTAGCTACTCTTGTCCTAACATCTCCCATAGAATATCATTTAAACTAACTCATCCTACCTATACTACCCCTACATTTGCATTGTGTGTCCACAAAAGAACTCAATCCTTTCACAAAAATGCACAAAGCATATCAGGGTTTTATCATGTCTTTAGCAGCCCTAGCTTTGTTTTGAGAACATTTCCATCATTTAGTAGTGACAACTCCTTTGAGTTTGGATAATGGATGCTTGATCATGTTTTCACAAGGCCTCTTCCATACCATATGCAAAACACAAGGATATCTCCATCTCCTTTACCATATAAGGGCTGCAATATAGGTTCTCTTGCCTTGGTTGATAGGCACAACCTAAAACAGTGAGGGTTAGATCAAAACCCTTTTAAAGGTGCTATCCACTCCCTCAAATATTGAATGCAAACAAGTAGATAGGTGTGCTCCCCAGCTACAAATGACATACAAACCATCTATCTATCCTTGAGTGTCTTGTGCAAGTTCATGATGTTGTTCAAGTTGTGAAGGAGATTAAATCTAAATACTAACAGGGTGGACACAATTGGATAAGGATGGTTTTTAAGGCCTTGCAGTTCTCCACATCATGCCCTGGCACACGATGGTATGCACAAATTTTAGTATCATCAAACCCTTTTGTCTTGGGTTTGAGTGGGTCATAAGGTCGGAGTGGCGGTAATGTGATAACAGAAGTCTCGAGGAGGTTGGTTAAAATTTTGGCATAGGACCCTGCTAGTGGATCGCAATGGGAAGTGAATGTGGGTTTGGGTGTAGGTGTGGTTGGTTGTTGGGGAATTTTTTTTGGAAGAGTAGGAACAGGTCAAGCTATGGGTTTAGGTGCCGGTGTGATTTGAGGCATCTTTCGAGTTCATTTTGGTAGGATTATGGTAGATGGACGGGTAGGACGGTGTGGGGTAGTTTTGACTACCTTGTTGTGGGGTAGTGGGGTTTTGTTTTTGGGGTGCACCTTCTTAGGTAAAGGTGGTGTGGGTATATGGGGTCTAGAAGAAAAACCAGATGGAGGAAGAGGATTACTTACCCATGGGGATAACTAGGGTGCTATGAAGGTAGATGACACAATTCACGCTTGGGGTGTAAGGGACAATGACCTGAAGTGTAGTAGGTAGTGAAGCAATGGCTAAAGGTATCGGAGGTATTGGTGGTAAAAATACTACAGGTGTAGGTACGAGTCGTGTTTTTGCCTAGGTAGGTTAGAGATTTGTGAGGAAGGAATAGGTTTTTGTGTTATTGGTTTATGGATGGGTGAAGGGTGCTTGACCATGTTGGGTAGCCGAGGACTTAAGGCGAGATGGGACAAGTGCGGGTGTGATTGGTACGGTAGGGGTATGAGGTTGATGAGTTTGTTTCTTAGGTTTGGGTGTTGAAGTAGGTGTGGTATTGACATTGGAGGATGTAGCTAAATCTAGTTTAATAGGTGGATGAGTGAGGTTGGTGATCGGGGTGACCCCGAAAGTGGTAATAGGTTTAGTGGAGGTAAAAATTGTGGGTATGGGTTTGGTTTTAGGTATAGGTCGGGTTATGGGTAAGGGTGTGGTATGAGTGTTAACAAATATCATGGAAGGGGTTGTGACAACAGTGGTTGTATGTGGTTTGATGGGTGGAAATGTGCTTGGGTAGATAGTGGAGGTGTCATCAAGGGATCTCTGCATCTGTGTTGAGACAGGGAGTAAGAGGCACCCCCATAACAAAGCTCTATCCACATACTCTAAGTGATCAGCCAAACATGAGAATGGCATGTCTGTGGGTGAAGTTGGTGAGGACCTAATGGGAATTCCCGTAAAATGCATCTTAGAGATGAGGAATTGGCCTTAAAGCTTCACACGTAGGTAAGAGAGTTGAAAGTAGATTTGTTAGATTTTGGGTAGCGAGATGGAGAATGTTTTGCAAGAGGAAAAGGTATCCCCATCGGGTCTATGATGGGTGGAAGGGATAATGGGATTTCCTCTATGGGTGAAGGGATTGATAGGTCCTCCTCTTTGGGTGGAGGAGGTAGTGCTCCTCTATGGGTGGAGGAGGTAATGGGTGCTCCTCTATGGGTGGAGGAGGTATGGTAGGTAAAGGTTCGCTAAGTAGAGAAGCTAAGGGTGAGATGGTTTCAATGTCGCAGAAGACTCCTCTGTAGGTGATGCGGGGAGATAAAGGGTGTTCTTCTATGGGTGAAGGAGCAGTGACGGTTGGTTTAGACATGGAAGGAGGATTTTGGGCTAGGATTTCCTCTATGAAAGGGATGTGAGGTAATTGAGATGTAACAGGTACCTCGTTAAAGATCTCATGAACCTCATGGGTATGGGTATCGTGAGTGGATGTCTCACTTAGTTGATTGGATGAAGGGGCATGATTGGGAAATGGTTTTTAAAGATTTGTAGATTTTGATTGGGGGTGGCGTTGTGATTATCCATAGTTAGCTCACCTTTCTCGAGCATTTCTTTGACAATATTATTTAAAGTGATGCGATTACCATCACTATGACCTTTCACTCGAGCTTATAGTTACGTAAATCTTGTTCCTTATACCATGCGGGCATGGGGCGAGAGATTAAAACCAGCAGTGTGTGATTTTATGGGTGGAAGGGTTATGGTGCTAGATTTGATCATCTTTTCTAAAACACAAGAGTAAGGTTCCCCAATTGGGGTATATTTTTGTTGCTCTTGTCTAAATCGAAAAGCCTGTAGAGATGATAGATTAGATGAGGATGTAGCTTGATTGGATGGATGAGTTGGGCCAGCCTTGAGTACCACTACATTAGTGGTACCTTTAGCCTTTGAATAATTGGTTGGTGGTTTAGAAGAAGAAGAGGTTTCATTTGACTTGAATGTCGAATTTTTATTTCGTAATTGGATTTTCTTCTCTCGATAGCTCGAATCACTAAGTTTCATGCCATAGTAAAAGCCTCATCGAATGTTCTAAAATTTTGCACTGGAAGGTCGGGAGATATGTCTGGTTTAAGCTCATGTGAAGAGCTTGATGAGTTCAATTTGTGGTAATTGAAAGGTAAGTTGATAGATCAAGTAGCGCCAGTGAAAGCAACAAAATATGCAATAGATTCATCTTAAATGACCGACGTGTGGAATATAGATCGGTCATGGTAACTTTCTCGGAAATATTGATAGAAAAATGATTCAAAAATTTTTGGGCTACCTGATTGAATGAAAATATAGAGTGTTTGGGTAACCCACTATACACGTCTAATGTAGGTCCAGTGAGGGACATGGGAAAAGTTCTCAAAAGTAAGGCATCATCATGAGCAATCAAATAACATCCATGTTTAAATGAGCACAAATGTTGTTATGGCTCTTCCTTACTAATGAAATGGTTGAATTTAGGCATTTCCCAATGCACAGGGTATGAACAAATGGGAATGGATGGGTGAATAGGCTCATTACAAATCTCTTCATAGGTAAGAGAGTTGCGGGAGCCGGAGACCAATGCCTCCAGTGTTTGCATCTTGTCCATCATCAATTTAATTAATTCATTAGTGGGTTATGATGATTGGATGCCTCCTATAATGTGAGGAGGTTGGTTTTGGGTATATAATGGGTGTGGCATTCTAGTGTATGGGGCTGCCATGTAAGGCGGTGGAGAAGAAGATAATGAAATAGGGGGTACGTACCCGGAATGAACAGATAGATGAAACAGGAAGTTGTTGGTAGTACATATATAGGGGAGGAAGGGTCATGGTAACCCTAGTGGAAATAGGGGCTAATGATTGTGGAATGGAAAGAACTACATTTTGAAATGGGGTAGGGTCAGCGACATTTGGAGGTAGGAACATAGCTACGGGTATGTGTGAGACATGAGGAATGGATGAGGTTGTGTTTGGGGTAATCATCAAGTGTATGGTGGATGTAATGGGTGCTACTGAGAGGTACAGAGATCACGGAAGTCATAGCGGGTATAGGACCTAAGCGTGAAATGACTAGGGGTAAAGTGGAAGCGGGTAGCACTGAGAGCTAGATGGGGCTGATGCAAGAAGTGGTGTGAGAGTCGGGGGATAGATATGGGCATGTCATATATCAAGCCCGACACGAGGCGTCTTGAGTGGATGAATGGGAGAGATAAAACAAAAGGTAGGGTTCTAGTCAAGGAGTTGTGCGAACTCCTCATCTTGAAGTAACATTGGTAGGCTAGATGAGATCCATGGCTAGTGATAAAATAGAAGGTGTTGAAGGACTAGGTAGGAGTGGTTGACAATTGGCATGGAACATGAGGGTGTTTGCTTGTCTTGGTCGAGTACCATGTGAACCAAGATCGATCGTGGGGGTGCTTCTTAGTAAATGGTAAAGAGAATAGCTAAGAAATAATGGATGAAGTAACAAATGGTGGGTGGAAAGTGAAATAGGCTAACCAATGTCGGTTAACAAAAATCAACGTCGGTAAAGGGTTACCACGCCGGTCACTTATGGAAAATGGACGGTGAGGAAACAAAGTGAGGCGAAGGCAAAATCGACAAGTACGCAAAATCTGAGGATGTGTAAAATATTAATGGAAAAAATGATAGTGATAAAGACTATGGAAAGTGGAAGAAAGTGAAGTGAAAATGTCCTTTTGAATAGGTTAGCAAAAGGACACGGAACAGCGTCGATTGAGTTTAACTGATGGTGGTCAAAGGTAACCAATGACAGTTACTGTGAGATTGAAATAGTGATGAGAAAAATTGGTTGTGAATTAGATTTTGATGTGGAATCAGACCCAAAATTCTGGGAATGATGGTGATATGGCCCAAGCACACTCAGGTGAATCCGGAATACACTAGCTATGATGAGGAGTGTGTAAGGATGAACAAAAAAGTCATGAATGTGATCTTTCACCTCAAAACACAAACCAAGCGAAACACTAAGGAAATGTGATCCTAAGAGTGCTCTTTTCTATTATGTTTATTTAGCTTATGCTATTTAGTCTTGACACATGAATTATGAAATAGAGTTTTTGGTGAGGATGGATTCCTACAAAGAAGGAGATCTAAAGGGTGAGGTTTTAGGTTTGTTATGGTGGGGGCGGG
This sequence comes from Taxus wallichiana var. yunnanensis, assembly GCA_018340775.1. Classification (NCBI taxonomy): domain Eukaryota; kingdom Viridiplantae; phylum Streptophyta; class Pinopsida; order Cupressales; family Taxaceae; genus Taxus; species Taxus wallichiana. The sequence goes on from CM031239.1 coordinate 217,121,252, forward strand.
CTTTGCTCTGAAGTATGACTCGACAGAGTAGTGAGGTGAGGTGCTCATTGTGCCATGAATGAGTGATCACCTACAGCTTCTTCCGGGTAAGATGTTGTTTAATAATGTATGTTTTTGAATTTTTCGTGGTTTGGTAAGACTCAGAGAAAGAGAAATGGATATAAGTGCTTTTCTATGATTCGTTTGTCAACCATCAGCTGGTAATGACTTCCAATGTATAGGTTGCCCTCAATTAATGTGAGCTAATGTAGAAAATCAGAATGAAATGAAATGATTTTAAACCCAAATCAAAAGTATGGTATTCCATGACAAAAATAGATGAAGAGGAAGAGGGATGCTCTTTCACTAAAATGTAGAAAACATGAAGAAATGATTCTTTTTAAGTACACCAAAAAAAAATTCCTTGAGCCAAAGAGAAAGAAGGAGTGGATTACAGGGAAGAAAATTAGTGTGTACGCTTTTAGAAGGGAAACAATCACACAATTTTTCCTAGGAATGAATGAAATGCAAGGAACCCGGATGGGTCCCACCGGCATGCCAAAATATTTCACATTTTTCTTAGATTGTTTATTTGAATTGTTGATGAAACATATAGAGTAACGGGCATAGGAGGAATACCTACTCAAATATCGGTTAATGGGTTGTTGCACGCATATGACTTCTAAATCCATAGCTGATTGTGAGAGCTTCCTTTTTACTAGGAGGAACTACCTGTAATGAAAGCAAGACCACCAAAAAGAATTAAATAATATGGGCAGTGAACCACCTAGCGTAAGCTAGATCCAAGAAGTATGGTACTTCCTAGATGGCTGTCAATCCATTGTTTTAAAAAAATTAATGTTGTAAACAAATAAAATCATGTTGTTATTTTAAAATGATTTAGGTATCTCAGTTAAAACACAATAAGAAATAGATCTAATCTAATAGGCTAAGCTAGAATAGAATCCACAGGTCAAATGGTTGGTTATGGGTTCGCGGGTGTAATAAAAGGTCTCGGGTAGGTCGAGAGGTGCATGAGGGTAAGGTAAAAATACGTGGGTATGCCTCTGTTTAAGGCTGTGTGGGAAAACACGAGACCAAGCATCGGTCGGGGTGACCGACCATGGTTAAGTATAACAAGCCTTAGTTCTTATCGATCGATCGGGAATGTCACGACGGGGTTTTTGTCTCCTTTGTGAATGCAAAAAGGATTTGGTTGGTCGGGATGAGGTAATGGGTGACTGGAGTAGGATTTTGTGAGTTTTGATGGGTCTATGGAGGTGAAAAGTGTTGGAGATGGTCAATAAGGAGCAAGATAAACAATGGATGATAAAATAATGATGAAATGAAATAACCAGGAAAGTATGATATTGCACTTACTTGGATTTCATTCTTGAAGGTCTATGTGTGAAGAATGGAGTACGATGATGGGTTTGAAGGTGTAAGTGATCACCAGTGAAAGAAATATTTCATGCGTAATTTGTATGCACACTCTTCGGTTAATTTGATAACATGCATCAGAATTCTCAAGTCCCAGGCAAATGGATTGATTCAGGGCAAAAATCATGTTTCTAGGGTCCCCTCAAATTTTTTCTAACTCCCCTGGCCGAAGAAGGAAAGAGCAAGCTCTGAGAAAATGTGAAAAAGTTACAGAAAACAAGCTTGGGCCAGGAAGAATTGTGAAAATTGGCTAAGTCCTAGTCCTCGCAAGCAGTCGGGACATTTGGGACGTCGGGGCGGAATGGGTGAAAGGGCACCGAGGCGATCTCCGGGGAAAAGGACATCGGGCCGTCGGGACACATGGGATGCGGAAAGTCTGTTCAAGTTGAAGGAGAAGAAAATTGACTAACTTCTCTGGGACATTTGGGATAAGAAAACATGAAGGACGCGAACCGCCCGGATCGGCCGAAAAGGATAACTTTCGCACTAAGCAGTTTGGGACATTTGGGCCGTGAGGACGCGAACCGGCCGAATCGGGCGAATCGGAAGAATTTTTCCCAAACAGTTCGGGACAAGTGGGACAAAGGGACGCGGAAGACGCGGATAGTTGAAAAAGCTAAGAGCCAATCAGATCACGACATGTGTCACCAGCAGAAAAGGGACAGGGAAGCCCATTTCGGGCGGATCGGAAGTTTTTGTCCCAGATAGCACTGGGACATCGGGACAAATGGATGCGGTGGACGCAAAAATCTGGCAAGCCCGAGGACCAATCAAATCATGACACGTGTCACAAGGGAAAAGTCTAAAAGTCAAAGGGCGAGTTTTGAAGGATCAGCCCGAGCCAATCAGAAGAGGACACGTGTCCTATGGAGCAAGGAATGCGGAGCTCGGGAAGGAGTTAGAGAATTTGGCAAGAAGTTCACCCAAAAGCTAAAAGCAAAGGTCTGCCCCACGCACCCCTGTCGACCAATCAATGCATGCCACGTGTCATCCAGGTGGCAGAGCGCGGGAAGAAATTTAAAAATCTGTTTTTCCTGTTTTGTGCCCTAAATCTTCAGATCGCCATATCTTCGATCCAGAGCTCAGATTTGCACGTTCTTTATATCAACGGAAATATTATGAAATTCTCTATGTGATTCTAGGGTTAATATTGAATTTTGGTGTAGTCTGGAGAGAGAAAATTGAGAAATGGCTCTGACGCGTGTTCATGGCCAGAAGTGACATTTCAGCGACCAGATTTAATGCAGAATGGGTCGCATTCTCCTGTAATTCGGTCAAAGTGATAGGGTATGGGTTTGTAAGGTCCCCCATGCCGTTTTAATGCATCTGTAGTCGAGGAGGGATGGGCTCTCATGTTTTTGTATGTTTTTGTCTCCTGGGCTCGACCCATGCAATGTAAAAAGCCAGATTTGGCTCATTTTAAGGGGGAACAATTTTTGACATAGCAACTTCTTCTTTCACCTCCAGTAGGTGGTTGATGCAAGAATCAGACCTCTCCAAAAGATTGTAATAGTTTTTACCTCTCTGAGGTTGTAATGCAGTGATTTGGGTACTGGAAATGATAATGCAAGCTTTGTGAATGGTTTTCAGTCCTTTGTTTGTATTATTTGCTTCATTTCAGATCCTAAGTTATATCTTATCAGCCTGTGTATGTTTCATGTTGCAAATCTCTGGTTTGTGTCTATTTGCTTGACAGAAATGTTTCACCACTCCTTTTGGTGCATCACCATCTTCAGTTAGTTTCAATTTTTGCATTTCTATCCCTGCCCCCTTGCAATTTAGAGTAGGATTAGGATCTGAACCTCTGTAGTTTTGCAAAATATAGATCTAAATCAGAGGAGTTTGAGGAACCAGCCTCTAATCTGGAGATTCCTCTCTCAGTTTCACAAGTCCCCACACTTGGAGAGAGGTTTCCATGTTGTGCAATCACATTGGATGCTAGAGTGATCAACCTAGAAGCCTGATCTGCATCCAGGGGTGTTGTGAGTCTGCAACAACAGTTTTGGCATGCCCGGTGGGACTAGAGGTCTCATTTTTATTGCAGCAGGGTTGATGTGCATCTGCTGCATTTTTCTTGCTTAAAAAGAGCTATTATTTGCATATCTGGTGACTCCAAGGGGAAGAACCAGCTGGTTCCAAGTGCAGGCCTGAAAACTCATGAGAAGAATCACCACAAGGTCAAGAGTTGGAGAAGAAGAAGTGTTGTTTGAATACCTGCAATTATCTCCAAGAAGAAGGCAAAGAGGAAGAAGGATTCAAAGGTCTCCATCTCCACCAAACAGAACTCTCTCAACTCCTCCACCTGGTAGGCCTTTCATTCAGTCAACAAGGGTTTTAAGACCAATTAGAATGGCTCAGAACAATCCCTACATCAACTTCACAGGTAGTAGCCCACTTGCTCTCAATGCACAACATCTAGTTCCTATTGCAGCCTTGAAGAACATTCCCTACTTCACTGGAGAAAATCAGACTACTCCAGGTGATCATGTTAAAGATATTGCTAACCTTTGTGTAATTCATGAAATCAATGAAATGCAAGTGGTTGTCAAGTTACTGGCATCTTCCTTCAAGGGTAAAGCATTACAATGGTTTAGGAGCCTTGGAGCTGGTTCTATCACAAACTAGAATCAGTTGTGTATTGCACTTCATGAGCAATTTGGAGAGAAGGGAGACAACTTGTCTCTTTTGGAGCAGCTAACAACCATCAAGAGGGCTCCCAATGAGCAGCTGACCGATTTCAACTTCAGATTTCAAAAGACTTGGGAGAGGATTCCAGTGGCAGTCAGGCCAACAGCAGAAGGTGCTTTTCTATACTATCTCAAAGCTTTAAATTCTGATATTTCTATGTTGATTCAGTCCATGGGAGGCATAACTATCCCTATGGCTTATAGCATTGCCATTAGGGCTGAAAATTGTTTAATCCAAGCTGGCAAACTTGCCCCTAGACCTCCCATGCCATTGTTTCCAAGTTTAGAGAGCCCAAACACTAGTCAAGCACCTAATTTGGCTCCCTCTCCCACTCCTAGAAATCAGAGTTCAAATGAAGCTTCCACTTCATCTCCAAGTGCCCCAAATGAGCTTCAAGAGGTCATGAAGCAATTGCAAAACCTAGGCAATGAGCTAGTTACTCTCAAGAGGCAACAAGCCCAAGGTTTCAGACCTTCTTATCAACCCCAAGCTTAGCCTAATAGGCAGCCATACCAACCACAAAGACCACCTAATCCAGTTGCAAATATGAATCAAACAAGGCCTCCTGCCAATAGACCATTCCATCCCTATAATCCAAATGTCATATCTGCCTCTAAGGCATTAGTGCCAACACAGAACAACATTGCTCAGGAATATGATTGGTGTTTTCCATGCAACGAGCCTCATAACCAATCCATGTGTTTCAATGGTGCTCTTAATCAAGCACTAATGGTGACAACTATTGGTGTGGAGGCGCGAGGCGATCAAGGAAATAATCAACAACAAGAAACATTCCAACAGCAATCAGCCCCAAATGACACCACATTGGTGAACTGGCAAGCAGAAGATTTCTGTGGCATGAATCAAGTAGTTTCTCAAGGTGTTGCAGCCAACACAAGGTCAAAGAGGAGAAATTTGGGTGAAGAACAGCCATTAGCCCTAGCCAATCCACAACCTTCCACGGCTCCACAAATGATTGGCAAGTAAAGTCCAGTTTCAAATGCACTGAGGGCAGCCAAAACAGCCCTAGGCCAACTCAAATGCCAGTTGTTGCTACCCACGTGCAAGGAGTAAATGTGCAAACCAAGGGACAGCAGAGAGATCCTTCATCACCATTCAGTATCATTGATCAGATGAAGAAGACAAACGTCAACATATCAATGTGGGAATCCCTATCTATCCCAGGCCAAAGAGATCTGCTGCAAGCTGCCATGAAGGATTGGCCAACTTCGAATCAGCAGGTTCAGATGCAAGACAAAGTGCTTACAAATGTTGCCCAGCCTGAAGGAAGTCATGGAGGCAACAAGGTAAAATGTTGAAGCCCCCTCCTTTCTATGTTTCATTAATCATTGGAAATCAGCTAGTACATAATTGCATGATAGACTCCGGGGCAAGTAGCTCAGTAATGCCTAAACAGATAGCTGATCAGCTAGGGCTCCAGTATGAAATAACATCTAAAGGGGTAGTGCAGCTAGATGGGACAGCAATAGCAACAGTTGGAGTGATTAGAAATTTGAGTCTTACCTTGCACGCATGTCCAAATGTTGTTGTTTTACAAGATGTATCAATCATAGACCTTCCACCACTCTTTGCCCTTTGCTTGTCAAGGGACTTCACAGCCAAGATTGGGGGGTATTTGTCTGCTGATTGGTCACACATGCTATTCAGAACAAGATATGGAACTAAGGCCACAATCAGATCCGAACCTATTGCAAACTTCCATATTGAGCCTTACACTCCAAGTCAGATTAATGCCAATTGCTCAGCATTTGATCAAGAAGATCACCCTAGCACTGATGAGGCTGACACCAAGGTTGGAAGTATCCGGATCTAACTCTTGATGAATGGGCAAACAAGATACATGCTTTTGATCCCTATCAAGAAGTAGAAGAATCTGCGCTAGGAGTTTATTGTTTACATGAAGAGAATCAACCTCTCCCCAGCATCACCAAGCCGGATCACAAAGACAAGAATGAAGTATGGCAATTGTTCTTTGATGGGTCAAGGAGTAGACAAGGTGCAGGAGGAGGAGCTATGCTCATTTCACCACAAGGTATAAAGTATTACTCAGCCTTCCGTTTTCAGTTTTCTTGCTCAAACAACATACAGCTGAGTATGAAGCCTTAATTCATGGACTGCACTGGGCAATGAAGAAAGGCATCAGGAATTTACAAGTATTTGGTGATAGTGAGCTAATTGTAAACCAAGTCAAAGGAAAAAATGCTGCCAAAAATGATCTGTTGAAGAACTACAAAAATCGGGTATGGGATCTTATTGAAGATTTTGAAGCTTTTAGCATCAATTCCATCCCAAGAAAAAAGAATGAAGCCGCTGACAGGCTAGCAGCAATTGGGGCTGCGTTTGATGTTGTAGAAAGTATCAAAAGTGAGAAATCTCAGCCTCATATCAAATTGGTTGTGAGACCAGCTATTCCGGATAACAATACAAGTTGGCAAGTCTTCGAGAATGATCAGCAAATTGTTAATTTCCTACAAGAAGAAGCTGAGTTCTCCGCCAGGAATCAAGACAAGCTGCATCAGTAGTATGGTGACCAAGTGGTGCAGCTGAGAACTAACAAATTACCAAAAGGCCTCATAACCTTGGAGTCGATCTTGACCCGAATGATCGAGTTTCGGAAGGAGAAAGTGAACATTCAAGTAAAGGGTGAAGATTCAGAGCCTATTTTAGTGGAAGAAGGAAAAACATTGCAGATTGGCAAAGTAAGTACCTCACAAGAGAAATCTGATTTTGTTCAGCTTTGTCAAGAGTTCCCAGATGTCTTTGCTTGGACTTACAAAGATCTAAGAGGTTTCAACCCAAAGTTGGCACAACATACTATTGAGCTGGATCCGGAATCCAAGCCTGTCAGGCAAAAGCAAAGGCCAGTGAATCCCCATATTGAACCTCTCATGAGAAAAGAGTTAAGCAAGCTTATTGAGGCCAATATCATCTTCCCCATCAAACACTCAAGTTGGGTCACCAACTTAGTCCCAGTCAGAAAGAAGAATGGAGAGATCAGGTTGTGTGTCGACTTCAGAGATTTGAATAGAGCCTCTCTCAAGGATCATTATCCACTCCCTTCCATGGAGCAAATATTGTAGGTTGTAGCTGGTTCAGAAAGGTTTTCACTACTTGATGGCTACTCAGGCTACAATCATATTATGGTGAGGAGGAAGATCAATTCAAACAGCCTTCACTGACCAAATGGGAACATATGCCTACAAGAAGATGCCATTTGGCCTATCAAATCTTTGGAGCCACTTTCAAAGGGCAATGGATATGGCATTCAAGGGTTGATCAATAAAATAGTTTTGATATATCTTGATGACATCTTTGTATTCTCAAAAATGCGGTGGATCACCTTTTCATCGAGGCGGGTATTTTGAGAGGTGTAGAAGATTTGGGGTATCATTGAATCCCAAAAAATGCATATTCCTGGCTCATGAGGGGAAACTTCTAGGCCATATTGTCTCGAAAGAGGGACTGGCAATTGATCCAGAGAGGGTTGAAGCCATAAGAGCACTACCATTGCCAAGTCACAAGAAGGCTCTTCAAAGCTTCTTGGGAAGGATCAATTTTGTCCACAGGTTTGTCCCAGATTTTGCAGCCCTTGTCAAGCCCATCACCAAAATGTTAAAGAAGAGCATGGCTTTTAAGTGGACAGTAGAAGGCAAGGAGAGTTTTGAAGCAATCAAAGAAGCTATCTCTCAAGCACCAACTCTCATCAACCCGGACTTCTCCAAGGATTTCATCCTCTATGCATTTGGAGGTGATGACACTATTTCTGCCATTCTAGTACAAGCAGAACAAAGATAATGATGAGCAGCCGGTTGCCTTCTTTAGCCAGAGCCTAGATGACTATGAGGTGAGGTACTCTTTTATTGAGAAGCATGTGCTTGCAGTAATCAGAAGCTTGAAGAAATTCAAGCATTTAATCTCAAACAACAAGGTCTAGTTGCTGGTCTCACATGCTGGAGTTAAGGACTTCCTCCTCAACAAGGATTTGAATGAGAAAAGGGCAGGTTGGATCACCCGTGTCATGGAATATGACATTGAGATCAAGGTCACCAAGCTGGTAAGAGGAAAAGGATTGTGTGAGCAGCTGGTTTTGGGGAAGCAAAAAGAAGTATGCAACAAAGAAGAAACTGTTTTGACAGTCCAGGACAGCCATGAGCCAAGTGGCAATCATGAAGAAGACAATCCTTCCCCCACTCCTTGCTGGACCCAAGGTATTATGCACTTCCTAGGCACAGGCCTATGCCCTCCAGAGATGAACAAGACCCAAAGGAGACACTTTAGATTGCAGGCTGTCCCGTATGCCATTGTTGATGGAGTTTTGTTCAAGAAAGATGTAAATGGAGTGCTGCTGAGATGCATTAGCACAGGTCAGATTCAAAGGGTATTAGAAGAGTTTCATGGTGGACCAGTTGGTGGCCATTTTGCACCAAGAGTGACAGCTCTAAAAATCATGAAGGCTGGTTATTATTGGCCTAAAATCTTCAGTGATTGCTATGCATGGATCAAGAGGTGTAAGAATTGTGCATTCTTCACAGGAAAAGAGAGACTTGCTGCCCTCCCATTGCATCCAATCTCAGTTGACCAACCATTCATGCAATGGGGTTTGGACTTCATCGGAGTCATTAATCCCATTTCAAGCCAAGGGCACAAATGGATTTTGACAGCCACAGACTACTTCACCAAATGGACAGAAGCAGTAGCACTCAAAGAGGCAAATGAGTCTAGCATCTTAGACTTTTATGAGGGAATAACGACCAGATTTGGTGTACCTGCTACAATAATCTCTGATAATGCATTGGCATTCATTGGATCTAGGGTGACTGAGTGGGCTGTCAAGAATGGTATTTACCTAAGCACTTCATCGAACTATTACCCTCAGGGTAATGGCCAGGCCGAGTCTACAAACAAGAACTTGTTGAGGATCATTAGGAGGACTCTTGATGAGAATCAGAGGTCTTGGCATACCAAACTGAAATCAGCCTTATGGGCTGATAGGATAACTCCCAAAAGATCCACAGGTAACTCTCCATTAGGCTTGTCTATGGAAGAGAGGCAATCTTGCCCATGTCACTTGAGTTGCCAACGTTGGAACTCATGAAGCAGTTGGAGTTGCTAGAGTTTGAGCCCATGGAGGTGAGGTATGCAGAGTTGATGGAGCTGCAAGAGATCAGAAACCAGGCATCCCAAGTAATGGAAAAGGATCAAGCTTTGATCAAGAAGACCTTTGATAGGAAGGCCAAAGATAGATCTTTTCAGGTTGGAGATCTAGTGTTAAAATGGGATGTGGATAGAGAAAAACCTAGGAAGGCATTCAAAATTTGATGCCATTTGGAGTGGCCCATACATGGTCACAAAGTGCAAGAATACAATGCTTTCAATTGGCCTCATTGGATGGTGAAGAAGCTGCAGATTCGAGTCAATGGAATCTATCTCAAGCATTGCTTCTAAGAGGAAGTTCACTACCTCTGTAAATATTAGATTAGATTTTCTTTCCTCCAAGTGCTTGTGCACATTGTTTTGCTGTAGGTTAGTTTTGTTTCCCCTAAGTGCTTTGGCACAACTTGCTGTCCATGGAGATGTTTAGCGATCCTTGCTTTCATCAGGTGATATTCCATCTTCCTCCTTACACATTCGAGTCGAGTTGAGGTTCTAAAAGAATATTTGATGACTCCATGCCCAATGGACTATGCTTAAGGCAAGCTGGTATCTTCTACCTAGTAGAGGTAGGTAACCCCACTTTAGGTCACCAATTGTTATCCAAATTCACCCCGGGGTTAATTTGATAACATGCGAAATTCTCAAGTCCCGGGCAAATGGATTGATTGGGGACAAAATCATGTTTCTAGGGTCCCCTAGAATTTTTCTAACTCCCTGGTGAAGAAGGAAAGAGCAAGCTCTGAGAAAATGTGAAAAAGTTCTGAGAAAATAAGCTTGGGCCAGGAAAATTGTGAAAATTGGCTAAGTCCTAGTCCTCGCAAGCAGTCGGGACATTTGGGACGTCGGGGCGCGAATCGGCCGAAAGGGCACCAGGCAGTCTGCAGGGCAAAGGAACATCGGGCCGTCGGGACGCGTGGGACGTGGAAAGCTGGTTCGGCCGAAGGAGAAGAAAATCGACTAACTGCTCTGGGACATTTGGGACAAGAAGACGTGAAGGACGCGAACCGCCCGGATCGGCCGAAAAGGAGAACTTTCGCACTAAGCAGTTCGGGACATTTGGGCCGTGAGGACGCGAACTGGCCGAATCGGGTGAATCGGAAGAATTTGTCCCAAATAGTCCAGGACAAGTGGGACAAAGGGACGCGGAAGATGTGGATAGCCGAAAAAGCTGAGAGCCAATCAGATCACGACACGTGTCACTAGCAGAAAAGGGACAGGGAAGCCCATTTCGGGTGGATCGGAAGTTTTTGTCCCAGACAGCACTGGGACATCCGAGACAAATGGACATGGTGGACGTGAAAATATGGCAGGCCCGAGGACCAATCAAATCATGACACGTGTCACAAGGGAAAAGGTCCAAAATTCAAAGGGCGAGTTTTGAAGGATCAGCCCGAGCCAATCAGAAGAGGACACGTGTCCTATGGAGAAAGGAATGTGGAGCTCGGGAAGGAGTTAGATAATTTGGAAAGAAGTTCACCAAAAAGCTAAAAGCAAAGGTCTCCCGCTTTGCCTGTCGACCAATCAATGCATGCCATGTGTCGTCCAGGTGGCAGGGCGCGGGAAGAAATTTAAAAATCTGTTTTTGCCTGTTTTGTGCCCTAAATCTTCAAATCGCCATATCTTCCGATCCAGAGCTCGGATTTGCACGTTCTTTATATCAAGCGGAAAGATTATGAAATTCTCTACATGATTATAGGTTAATCTTGAATTTTGGTGTAGTTCGGAGAGAGAAAATTGAGAAATGGCTCTGACGCGTGTTCATGGCTAGAAGTGACATTTCAGCGACCAGATTTAATGCAGAATGGGTCGCATTCTCCTGTAATTCAGTCAAAGTGATAGGGTATGGGTTTGTAAGGTCCCCCATGCTGTTTTAATGCATCTACAGTCGAGGAGGGATGGGCTCTCATGTTTTTGTATGTTTCTGTCTCCTGGGCTCGACCCATGCAATGTAAAAGCCAGATTTGGCTCATTTCTAAGGGGAACAATTTTTGACATAGCAACTTCTTCTTTCACCTCCAGTAGGTGGTTGATGCAAGAATCAAACCTCTCCAAAAGATTGTAATAGTTTTTACCTCTCTGAGGTTGTAATGCAGTGATTTGGAGTCTTTGGAAATGATAATGCAAGCTTTGTGAATGGTTTTCAGTCCTTTGTTTGTATTATTTGCTTCATTTCAGATCCTAAGTTATATCTTATCAGCTTGTGTATGTTTCATGTTGCAAATCTCTGGTTTGTGTCTATTTGCTTGACAGAAATGTTTCACCACTCCTTTTGGTGCATCACCATCTTCAGTTAGTTTCAATTTTTGCATTTCTATCCCCTGCCCCTTGCGATTTAGAGTAGGATTAGGATCGAACTCGTAGTTTTACAAAATATAGATCTGAAAAAGAGAGGAGTTTGAGGAACTAACCTCTAATCTGGAGATTCCTCTCTCATTTTCACAAGTCCCCACACTTGGACAGAGGTTTCCATGTTGTGCAATCACCTTTGGATGCTAGAGTGATACAGATTATCTCTCTCGAGATATCATTCTTGCTCGTCAAATTTTTCCAATGTTTTTCCAACTTCTAGGTTCCAGATTCCCACCTTGAAAATAAGGTAGTTTAGGGGTTAAAAGGAGTAACCGATGGTGAAACTGAAGCTTAAGCGACGGTTAGGGATAACCGACGTCGGTCAAGGCAAAATTTCCTAGGTTTATTAAATTTAGGGGGATCCTCTTGATTTTCTCATATCTCATGTCTTTATCCCATGGATTAGACTAAGAGCTTCTTGTGAGCATACGTGAATGTGGTTAGAGGGAATGTAGGCATTGATTTTTAGGGTTTTGGTAAGTCTTAGTTAGTTATGGAAACTTTCTAAGAATGGGTCTTAGGTTGAGTTATCTTGGTGAGGTGTCTAAGTGAACTATATGTGTAGATATTATTTAAATAATAAATATAGTGAGGATAATGCATTAATTTAATTAAATTAATATTAGTGGGGTGAAGGGGGTCATGGCTAGGTAAATGTAATAAAGGGTGCTTATATGTCGAGGGATGAAAGGGGAGTGTGACCTAATTTTAGTGTCTACACCGAACTTAAAACATTCTTCCCTTTATGGATTTGTTAGTGGTTGGTTGAAAATTTTGTGTGATCTGAAAGATAGCTTGTTTTATTGGGTGGTTAAAGCAATCAAAATACTATTGATAAGGTTTGTATGATGTTATATTTGATCGCTTTACCTTAAATTAAATACTAAAATGAACTCATGAATTTTAGGATACTTCACCAAAATTATTGTGATTGTTTTAATGGTTAAGTTATCCTTACCTATTTTTATTGACTTCTTATGATAAATGTTTCTTAGGCTATAGGATGAGCATGAGATAACATGATATTTAGCTTGAGAATGTAATGCTTAATTGTTTTCCAAGAATTTTCTTGATCCGAAATATAGTTTTATCTATATATCTTGTATTACTTCTTGAAAAGTTAGAACTAGTTGTTGGAGAAACTTTATTTAAATACATGAATGAGAAAGTGAAGCTAGGAAGAAATAAGAAGTTCCATTCTTTAATCATACTATTTTATTTCTAGAATTTTTAAAATATTTTTAAGATGAAAAGTTAGGGTTGGCATACTAGTTAATTAAACCTTACTCTCACATTAGAAACTTTAATCCTTTCTCTCCTTCAAGTTGTAATATTTTAGGGAAAAGTCTTTTATTTTATCTTGTTGTGTTTTGGAACTATTTCATAAACAGTAGGGTTATTTTATGAAACATTTAGATAAAAGCACAATGTTTTAATGCTATAGTTATTATCATACTCAGTTCAAATGAACTAACTTTTGTTAACAATTTTGTAGATGGGTTTTGTAAAAGATGAAAGGAGAAAGAATTATAGAAAAATACATCTATTTTAATAAGATAAATGTACCTTTATTATGATGATTATGTGGCATCATTACTTATGTACTTTATTAGTAAAAAAATTAATGAAACTATTTTTAAATTGTTGTTATGATACTTTTTAATCTTTGAGATACTTCTTGATTTAGTGAATGTATCACTCCTTGATGAATAAATGATGTGTTGATTGTTAAATAATACTTTAATGTAATTCTTTCTTGTCGCCAATTGGGATTTATTATTAAGTATTATCCTAATGAATGAGGGCAATTTATATACTTAAATTTTATGTAATGGTTGGGGAATCTAAAATGTTATTTGGTTTATTTTCTTAATTTGTAACATTCCCATTTAAGACTTTAGAAATAAGGGATTTTTTTTTAATAATGTTCTTTGTTCTAAATAATCATAATTTAGAACACACATTCCAAGCCAATCAATCTCATAACAGAAAACCATATGCACTGTAATGACTCGGTGGAACACCGATCTCTCATTTCATGACTTGGTATCATACCGATCTCTCATGTTAACTTAACAATTTGTATACTAAGTATACTTGGTTCTCTTACCCTTTTCAGGGTATTAAGTGTTCTGTTTAAGAGACATATATAAATATCTATTACCAATATTCATATGAAATCTTGCTTCTTAATCTAGGTGATGTAGGACATCGCAACCAGCAGCTTGCAATACTTTGGTCAAAGATGTTCAACATACTATTTATGTTATATTCCTAGATGACATACTCATCAAATGGAATACGTCCTTCACCCCACTTCATCTGTTATCTGGAATGGTCTTCACTGACTATTTTCATTCCACTTGTTTAAGTTTAACCCTAGATAAGGGTAGCCACATAGCCTAGTGTAGAGGGATACTCATGGTGACTAAGGGTACATAGACATACTCAATCGACCTAGGTTGATTAGGTGTGTCTAGTTATCCTAAGTCATCGTAAGTTTACCTCGACACTAGATCATGCCCCTATCTTCATCTAGGGAAGAACTATGTTCAAGTCTTATTTATGTTAGTCAAGTAGAATAAATTCGGAAGGGTGTTGGGACATGATAGCTACAACATAGTATCCTTGTGATGACCCTAGTCATCATGAAGGTACTTATGCGGGTAGCGTGTACCAACATCCTCCTAAGTTTTTCCTCAACCTGACTTACATACCTGAATTAGAAATTTGATTACTTATTAATTTACCTTAACAAGGTTTGATTGTAGTAACCCTATTAGATAATTAGATCCAATTAATTGTCAGGGTTCCATGTTAGAACTGCATTAAAAGTGGGTTTGTAGATGAATCTGCACCCTAACTCTTCCTTATGTTATGTTCTCTTATTATCAACATTCAGATTTAAGATTGTATAATAGGTCTAACACACATATCTGTGTTGGATTGGCTTACTCACTTACACCGACTCAATCTTATGTAAGTTCGAGCACCTTTTTACAATTTTAGACTTCATTGAAAGAAGTCTAATCCTTTCAATCTCATTTCATTATTCACAATAGTTCAAAGATTAATTACAAAGGAGATGTCTTTCTATTATCTTTTAAGTGAGTTAATGTACGTTAGTACCCCATTAGCACATTATAGTTTTCACTTCAAGTTTCATTCTAACCCAAACATATTATTTAATTAGAATCATAGAGATATAGTCTATTATCAAAGGGAGAATGTCAACTTGAAAAGTTACATATTTATTAGAGAGGGTAGTTTATCATACTCCCTCATTCCCTATTTATTTTAACACATGCCAAGAGAGTATAATACACACTTACAAGATATAGAAGATTTTCAAAACATTCCACACATGGATAATAAAAAGGAAGTACATCAAGTACAATATATTCCATTAACCTTTATTTATCAAGAGGAGACATACTTTTACAACTCAAACACTTCAGACATTTCCAATGTCAAATAGAAATAACATAGTCAAATTCAAATACAACTTTCCTTTCCATCAAATACATTTCAGTAAAGAATCACATTTCATTATAAAAAAGATCATTTATTTTTATAAACAGTTGTAACTTTCTTAAGAAATTTCTTCCTTCATCACTTACGAAGTCCATCTGCAAAATTTCTAGCATGGTTCAGTTCATTGAACTGAGCATGATAAGAACTAAATATTAGAATGATGTGCTTTTAGCTAACCATTTCGTAAAAATAACTTTGTTTTTTAGGAACAATCCTAAGCAATACAGAAATATATTACCAAAATAAATTACAATTCTCAAAACAAAGAAGGAGATCAAAAGATATTTTTCCAAAACATGAGTAAGGTTAAGTCCTAACCACATAAATTATATAGGCCACTGTCCTTAATAAAAGGATGCAAAGAATAGTAATTTAGATAAGAAAACTTCAACTAAACTCAATAATATTTTCATCCCTTTTCACCTTACAAGATTTCCCATTCATTGAAATCCTTTTCAACAAAAAAAAAGGTAACTTTTCTTTCTAACCTTTAGGCATAAATATTCAGTAAATCATTTTAACAATATTCTCTAGCATGCATTTCTTGTTCATAAGTTCATCCTCAATCAAAGATGTCAGTAATCAATAATATAAACTTAAGAAATAGTTTAGGATACTTAAAACATCATAACTTACAATGTGCCTCCTAAATGAGTTACCTAAGCTTAGACTCAGCATTAGGATTAGGTAGAAATTAGGTCAAGAAAACTACAACATGCCCAACTAAGAAAGAGAGAGAGAAAGTAGAGTAGTTTTCATTTCAAACAATCAAATAAAACCCTCTAAGAACTTCATCCAATAAAATTAGTCCGGATGAACCTGCTCTAACAATATTTTGAAAACCATACAAACTAGATAGCCAAGAAATGGTGAATAACACAGATCAGAGAAAGACAACATCTTCTCAAGATGAAACAGAAATTGATAAGAAAAGAGGAGAGGAAGAAAAAACCACTTCCATTTCCCAAGACTAACCAAAAGAGGTTCACAAGCTTCAATCAATCAAATTGAAACAATCATTTGCAAGAATTCATAGCCTAATATCCAAATAGATAAGAGGTCAGGTCCTAGTTGATCGAACAAATACCTAAGAGAATGAAGAATAAAGAGTAAAACCCTTCAACACATCATACTAATCAATATGGAAGCTATAAAAGCCACAAATACTTTAGCATGAACAGAAAAAGAATCCATCTTCCTGAGTCACAGGAAAGAAGAAGAAGTATGTCACAAATAGAAGAGGAGTTCATCCACATCTCCATACCATCCAAAGGGAGGAAATAATGAAAACAAAAAACCTGATCAAATTAAGGTGTCTTCACGTAAGACAAGTCTGAAACAACAGTGTTTAAAGGCTTCCCATAATTAAAGACTGAAACAAAAGTATGGAGGACTGAATTTACGCCTCCCAACAAATGAACAAAAATTTATTACTACCAAAAAGTGAAAGGAGTAAATGAAGCCCAAGTTATTAACACTTATGTGTTACTATTTCAAGATCACAAAGGAATTTTACCCTTGTAAGAACCCAATGGAAATAATTCCTAAGTTAAACAAAGTTCAACAAAAGGAGAAACAAAAAAACTTCATTTCCTACAAACTGTGTCCAAAACGAAACACTACAACCATTAGTTTTGTTAAGGAATCACTCACATATTTCCTTTTTCCATAGAATAACATTTTGATAAACAAACTGGTTCAAACAAAACTTACCACAAATCCCATTCAACTAAAACCCATAATTAAATCACACACAGTAATAAGAATCCCATCACGTTTTTCACTAAGGTGTGTTCGAACAGAACTTAAAGGAACATACTTAGAATCACAAGGATTGATTCTAAAATTATCAGAACAAAAAGCAGTGTTAATACATACTATACTTGGGTAATACCCAGAAGTGATTTCATAGAGGTGAAATGAAACTACCCGAACCTATTCCACAAATCCAAACAATCAAGAAGATCACTAGTTACACAACCCCAAATGAAGTTGAAACCATTTAAGCCATCAACACAAGTTCTCATAATAGAATGAAGATACAACAACTTAAACTATCAAGCAAGTACACCTAGAAGAACTCATTCAAGGGTTAACATATTCAAAACATCAAACCCAAACAACATTAAATAGGGTCGATTTGTGTTCACAAAAACTATCTCAGAATCACGATAAGAGAGAGAGAGATCAACTCAACATGCAAAATAAAACCAGATCAATCAACGCATAACAAAGTTGTTTTTATGAATCACTTAAGTAAAAGAAAAAATAAATTAATGGGTAGAGCCTATCATGCCTGATAGAGCTTCTTCCTAATTTGCAAAAGATTTCCAAGCTAAACCTCAACAACCTCTTCTTCTCCACGCAATGTCAACCAACTTCCAATACTCTATCTTCTTTTATAACTTCCACAGAGTCCAAAATAGCTCAAGAAATGCAAAAATAACCAGTCAAGCAAGATTCAAATTGGAGATTCGACGAACAACAAAACATCAAGCAGAGCTTGAGCTTGAAATGAACTGAAAGACTAAAAAAATCATAAAAAACCCCATAATGTATTTTCCTAGGTGTTTTCTTCGCCAAAAATGAAGTCATTAAATGAAAAGGACAATAATTTCCTCCTTTTTCTCCATGTCACTGCCATCTATGTTTGGTGATGCCTCTATTTTCAAAAAAAAATCATGTAGCTTAAACTTGGTGGAGATGCCAACTAAGCATCCCTTAGTTTCTTTATGCCTCTACCAAAGTTGGCAAGTCCTTCATATTAAAACCAAAATCAATTCCCATTTAATTCCTTGAAAACTAATGCCACTAACAATACAACTTGTCATGTCATCCATAGGTACCCCTTAGGTTAGCAATGACTTAGGTTAGATCAACATTAGGTTAGAAAATCAACCTAGGTTCTTAGGTAAGTCTTTAGTTACCTTAGTTTGTTTTCAAACTTAATAAACATAGAACATACCAACTTAGGTTAGATTTAACCCTTAGGCTAGGGTCTCAACCTTAGTGTTATATTATTAGGTCCAAGGTCCCTATACGCCACTCAGTGCCTTAACAATAACAAGAAGACCTAGGCCTATCATCAAAAGCCTGATGCTAAGCAGGGATCCTGGAAGAAGGGTCCTTCACAACTGTAACCAAAACAAGGCCCAGTCCATCTTTGTCTTTCCTTTCAGAACGCCAAGACAACAAGACGAAAGGTAAGAAGAACTGAAGCATACCTTGGATCAATGGAATTGATCCAAGGTGTTTTTGTTTACACTGAATAAGTTATGACAACTAAAATACAAGTTCATCATCTTTAAAAGTGAATTTAAGATGAACAAAGAGATGAATGGCCTCATTTTCAAGAAAGAAAAATCATAACAAAGTGAACCTTTTCAAAAAATGATTCATTATCCAATGCAAACATGATTTCCAAAAGTCATAAGAGTACACCTTCCTAAGAAAAATCACCTATCAATGTTTGCACCATCAAGAGTGGAAGTCATCACAATAACATTCATGCCAGAGATGTTACACAATTAGAGATACAACTTATAAGTTGACACTCATAAGTAGACCCTTAAACAATATAAAAGGACTATGTTTGAATTATATAGATGTATGTGTTTGAATTCTTATGTATTTAAACATATGTAATATGATTCATAAATGGACATTAGTCCATAATATAGGGAAAAAGCTTACTTCCCATGAAATCAATCATAGAGACATAACTATTGGTGTGAGTTATCCTATGTGTCCTCCTCACATATTGGATGGTCATCTCACATGGTTTAGGTTTAGGGTTAGGTTTAGGGTTTGTTATTGAGTCATGCACTAGGGTTACACTAAGACCCTATATGTACCTTTTCACTATTCATTTATGAGCATGCCAAGACACTTCGATGTCTTTTCTCTACATGTGTAATCTTGTTCTGTTATGCAAGATTGTTCAGTTATTGATTGATTCTTCTTGTGATTACATTGGAGCCATTACGATTAAACCAGAGTGAAACTTCATCATGGTGCACAGTTTCCGATACAATCCGTCAACTCTTTCATGGTATCAGAGCTACATGACTTGTCGTCACACCAAAAGCTCAAACTTATGGTGGAGAGGGATCTCATCGTGTTAATCAGTTGCTACGCCAATACCCTCCCACATGATGGAGCTGGGTATACACCCAATTAGGCCCAACAAAATTAGGAGGAAGTGACACCGAGAATTTCTCAGGAGGTCACTCATCCCAGCACTACTCTAGGGCTGGCCCCCAGTATCGAGATGCATGACTTTTGTCACACCAAAAGCTCAAACTAATGGTGGAGAGGGATCTCATTGTGTTAATCAGCTGCTACGCCAACACCCTCCCACACGATGGAGCCGGGTATACACCCAATCGGCCCAACAACATTAGGAGGTAGTGACATTAGGAATTTCCTGGGAGGTCACCCATTGCCACACTACTCGGGGTTAACGCACTTAACTACCCGGCTCGATACCAAATGACTTATCGTCACACCAAAATCTCAAACTGATGGTGGAGAGAGATCTAATCATGTTAACCAGTTGTTACGCCAACACCCTCCTGCATGATGGAGCTAGGTATACACCCAATCAGGCCCAACATCATTAGGAGGAAGTGACACTGGGAATTTCTCGGGAGGTCACCCATCCCAACACTAACTGGGGCTAGTGCGCTTAAGCTGCTCCGGTATTAGAGCTGCATGACTTACCGTCACACCAAAAGTTTGATATTTTGGTGTGACAAAGACAAATCGTGTTAACAGATGCTACGCCAATAATAACTTAATATCATGTTATGAATGTTGTAAGTAAATGATTGAATGTGAACTTCCTTAGGCATATTTCCATAATCAAAATTTGGAATTCTTATAAGGGAATGAAATGGAATTTATACTTCATCTCTATGAAGTCTAAAATAAAGGTTTATAAGAAACTTATTTATGCTAGGGCTGAAATAAGTAAGGAATCAATTAACACACTTTCATAACTTCAAGATCAATCATGTCGTGATATAATACAAGATGTTTCATTTAAAAACAAAATTAAGCTTGTAATAAAATGGTTAGGAAGAATATTTTATCAGCATACCTACCTCACATGTAATTTCAACTTGTAACCTTAAATGTTAAATGATCTAGTTTAACCTTTAAGCGTTGTTGTTAATGGGTTAATAAACTTATAATCTAAGTTATGCTAATCTAGTTGAGGAAACTCAGTTGGATGCTGGAAAACATCAACCATAGTGTAGTACCTTCATAATGACATGGGTCATTACAGGATACTATGATGTAGTTGATATATCTCAACACCTCGCTTAGTTTGTTTAACTTGATTAACATAAAGTAAGAATGTATTATGGTTTCATCATATATAGGGATAAGAACATGATCTATTGTCGAGGTCAACTCCTTTTGACCTAGGATAACTAGACACACCTAATCAACTTACATTGATTGAGTATGTCTATGTACCCTTAGTCACCATGAGTGTTATTCCACACTAGTGTATGTTTCTGCCCTTGTCTAGTATGAAACCTTGAATCAGATCGATTGACTGACATGAGTCATAGAATGCCACTCTAGATAATGAAACAAGTGTGTTGAGGGACTTATTCCATTTGATGAGTATGTTTTCAAGGAATGTAAAAATGATAAACATATTTTAAAAAATTTGTCAAAGTATCGCAAGTCTTTGGTTATGTTGTCCTATGTCACCTAGTTTAAGAAGCGAGATTTCAAATGAATATCAATAACATATATTCAGATAGGCCTATTAGAAATAACATTTGGGTACCCCTAAAAGGGTAAAATAACCAAGTATATGTCATATACACATTATTGAGTTTACATGAGAGATCAGTTTAATACCGAGTCATGAAATGAGAGATTGGTGTTTCACCAAGTCATTTAAAGTTGCATATGGTTTTTGTTATGAGATGGATTAGTGTTGGAATGTGTGTGTTTTAAATTATGTTAATTTAGAATAGAGAACATTATGTATGATAAAAAAATTCCCTGTTCTAAATTCTTAAAATGGGAATGTTACGTAGATGAGAGGGGAAGCCAGAGAAGCGTCAACAAGAGGTGGAGAGGAAGTAGATGTCAAGTCTTAAAGTAGTTCGGAGACCTTAGGAGAGTGTTCTATGGTTTCTAAATGGTTACAATCCACCGAGAGAAGATGAGGGAGACCGAGAGAAAAAGAACAGGGAGTCCACTAGAATGATTTGGCTAATGATCATGATGTCCGAATCGAGTGAGAAGGCGAGGCGAAAGCATTGGAAATGGTGATGGAAAGAGGGAGATGGTTGTGGAAGAGGAGGGGGGACATGACATTGCTTTCCTAGCTTAGAGGGGAAGCATGATATTTCTTTTTGGGAAGCTTCAATTTTAAAGAGCAAATACAAAATGCCTTGGTGTAGGAAAGGACCTTCATCTTCTCTAGCTAGTTTAAGGGACCTCTCAAGTGATTGAAATATAAAATACACGTATTTTACCATCTAATCATGTCGAAGATGAACAAGAAGAAAATATTTATGTCCATAGATCACTTTTTACCATCCCTATAGTGTGAAGTGCCTCCTCAATTTATGAGAAACCTTATCCCAAGATTATGGAAGCATGTCTTGTTCATAGCTCGAGTGATACATTCTCATATTTTCACTAGGATATAGGAAATCATCCATATCCTCCTTAATCGATCATTTAAAATAAATGTCTCCCTATGTGGGGTGCCTCGTCACATCTACAATGGAATCTATAGAAATAATTTTTTTGTCTTTCCCACTTTGACTCTTCCTTTCTTCTAGGTTGTCAACACACTATTGGTCACTGGACAGAGTGACCAGATAATCTTTCCATAAATGACATAACACCACCATCATGAAAAATATTCCATACTATTGGGTTGGCCTTAACCTCTTCATAGGAAGAAGGATCAATGCATTTAATGGTTCCACCCATAGTGAATAGGGCTATTGTGACAGTGATTGCCAAAGGCCCGATATAGACAATGCTTAAATAGAGATGTTGAGCACCTTCATTCCAATCTTCAACATGTGTCTCCAAGATTTCTAATTGAAATATGACATAATTATTAATAGTCATTAATTGGTCCCGCCCATCACACGAACGCAATATATGAATGCCATAAATTCCCAAAAACCCAAAAATGTTGTATCCTCTTGTCACCATCAAAAAGGTTATGCCTAAACATAACCTAACAAATTTTATTGTAATGTTAGTTAATATTCATCCAAATACAACATTAATTAGTTAATGTTCTTGCAATTCTACATGTAGTGGAGGTTGAAGGTTTGAACGTTAGTGATATTAGATGTATTTAGTTAATATATAATATAAAGGAAGAATACACAAACAAAATAAAGTAAGGTGAAATAACTAACATTGTTAGACATGATTTCATACTATATAGATTATCAAAAAACAAATCATAAAGTAATATCTTATTAGAATTTCTTTATTAACACATATATTTGTTGCATTTAGGTTCTCTAAGGTTGTTCATTCTACACATGGAAATGAAGTGGGTAAGCACAAATATGTTACATGGAGCACAAACAACACTTGTGATGGGAAATTGTTTGAAAGATTTGGTGAGGTGATTTCACAAAAATTGTTTGACTGGAATGAGATGGGGACGGTGTCCATGAGTCCTCTCTATCTCGGGGTATGATTTTTTCAACGGAGAATAGCATGTCTAGTTCAGACCAAGATAGATTTAAATGTAGATACAATTACATGTACGTGGTGATAATAATATGCTTATTGGGTTTGTGTTCTCTTACAAGTATAATTACATTAACAATTACAAGTACATGACAAGAATAATATCCTTTTTCATCTTTTAACTAGCCTCATGGATGTTAAAATTTATTCTTATATTGAAACCTTACATGAATTTAGACTGGTGTGGATATATATATTAACTTGAATCAAGATTTTTTTATAGGTACAGTTAGAAATTGGTTTTTTATATTACTTTGAGCGTAGTGGTCACTTTCATTTAACAAGTTATTGAATGATATTTTGAACTTAGCATCCACTAGCTTATGACACAACATAATATTTATATCTTCGCGGTCTCAAGGTTTCGACAAAAGAAAGTGAGATATTATTTTGATTTTAGTGGTCACTGATATTTAACAAATTAAATCAACCTAGTTTGATCTTAGCACCTGAATGTATTTGAATAATATAGTATTTCAAGCTAAAGAGTCACTATCATTTAACAAGCTGAAGAAAGACATATTGAGTTTATTTTTCACTAGTATCTCCAGTGTTAATCTCATAATGAATTTCCATCTAATTTGAGGTTTGAATTGATATAACAAAAAAGGTATAGTAGTTTGGCATTGAAGTGACTTTTGTAACCTATTTTTAAATTTGTTACTACTCAAGTATGTGACTAGCGTCGTGGATGTTAAAAGTTATCCTTATTGGAAGGATTAAAATATTTGTTAATTACTACAAAATTCCTTTTATGTTGTACTTATAATATGTTGTTGTTTAATGAAAAATTATTGAACACATTTCTAAAATAGTTTGATGTCTTTTAAACGTCCTAAATCAATTGTTTTCACAAAAATGCTTTGATTATATGAATTGATGAGATAAATGAATAAAATGCTTATGTATAACACATGACATATCAGTTATTGGACTAAACATATTAATTTTCAAAACATATGTTGTTTTGCAAAGGATATACGGAGGAAAAATTGGACTAAGGATTTACTCCCAAGGTCAACAACATGAAGACTTCCTACCTTAACCGAATTGTAACGATTAGAGAATGGAAATTACATTTATTTAAAAGATTTGTTACTTACTACAAAATACCTTTTATGTTGTACTTATAATAATTTTTGTTTCAATGAAAAATATTGAACATGTTTCTAAAATAATTTGATATCTTATAAATTCCTAGATCAATTTTTTTCACATAAATGATTTTCCTACATACGTTTATGGATATCAATGAAAATAATTCTCAATTATAACACCTAACATATCAGTTCTTGGACCAAACATATTCATTGTTCGAACATATGTTATCCCGAAAAGGATTTATAGAGGAAAATTTTGATTAAGGATTTACTCACTCACCAATGTCAACGGGTTTTAAGTTAGTCAGTATAAAACAAGATCTTAACCCTTCGTAATGTGAGAAAGGATAAAATTAATAATTGGGCCATAAGAAATATCCTTAAAGATACTAAAGAAAATTTGCTTAAATATTTTGATAAATGTAATTATTAATACCCCTAGAAAGGGTAATAAATGTGTGGATTATCTTGCCAAATTGGGGGCTAAAGGTAGTAATTTTAAAGTGTGTGAGAGGGGAGATGATATCACCAATGTTATTAATATCATTAAGAACATTAAGTACTGATGTTTTGGTGGTTGTTTTCCCTCATTGGGATGTCATCCTTGTACTTATGGTTAGCAGGACCCTTCGCATGTGCAGGATATATGGTGGGATTTGTATTAATTTTTCTCTTATGATTCATTTTGGCCATTTTTTTCCATTTTCAATCTCAGTCAACTAAAACCATGGGAGGTGGTTGTTTGAGAACCAAGCCCATGAGCTATGGTGCCCTGAAGGAAAACCCCTCCTTGTGGTACATTCTAAAAATTGGGGGGTTTAGGAATTTCATCTCAAAAATCATGGGGTATGATCCTTATCTTGTATTGGAGTTTGGTTAGACATGGAATAATGGCAGCATGGTGATCCATGACATGGAAATTCAAGTTTCATAGGATTCAATAGTGTAAGTGACTATAATGGAGATGGATGGCTTAAATATATTCAAATAATGCACCGACGCATGAAGCACAAAATTGAGACTTTATTCTATGGTAAAGAAATGGTTTACCTACTAATAGATGGTATAGCTATATTCGCATCTCTGTTATTTTGAATATGGTCTACCTCCACCTTGTGAGGTACATTAATCTTGAACCAAATTATAGAAATATGTTTACTCACCATCTTACTATGCTTAATATGTTTAGGAATAAGATTGTTATTAGCCTTCCATTTTTATTATTTATGCCTCTCTCTGATCGGTGCATGATTTTCAACAGGAAAGATTGATACCCGATACACCATGGACTAATTATTTTACTTTTTAAGAATAGTGGCAAAGGAATTAGAGCCCGAATCTGGGGATTCAGATGAAAATTGTACTCTTACAGACCATATGAACAAAAAACTTATTTCACTAAATTGGGACTTATTCCAGTCCCAACAGATAAAAAATATACTCAATATCAGAATCCAATATAGCTATTTTCAGATTCCAAAATTTCAAATATTGGAATTATCTGCACTCCAAAATCGCTCATATCGATTCCAAAATCACACATATTGGATTCCAAAATTACATATATTGGAATCCAAAATCACATATATCAGAATCCAAAATCACCTATATTGGAATTAACTGTACTCCAAAATCACATATATTGGAATCTAAAAATCAAAATATTGGAATCCGTTAATTCTCCTTCCAAAGTCTAATATATCTAGTCATGATTTAAATTTATGAATCTGTGAAATAACGTTTAATGATTTCAGGGAATCCAACATTGATCTGAGAAATAATTCCTAGCCTCGCTAGCTCGTATAGAACAAATACATGTTCTATTTTATAAGGGCTAGTAGTGGCTAGGATTAAGCTTTGGAATAATGCTCTTATCAGATTTTAATATTTTTTAAAGATTAAACTATGCAAATTTGAATATTTCAAACGCCATTAAGCAAGTGGCCACTAGGCTAATGACATTCACGAGATGTGAGACACTTCCACATTCAATTACTATGGTTTGATTGAACCTTGGGGCAACTAGAGAATTACCTTATGGGTTAAATTTTGTGGCCACCTATGCCTGTCAAACAATTTTTAGTTGAAGGGCAATTTTCAAAATTTTCCCTTCGAAAATGTAAAATAGTGTTATTTTATACTATTAATAAGATTTATAAAAGATTATATTATATGTATTTCACTCTTTCTAATATATATTTGTATAGTTTACTAATAAATCTATATAAAAAATGACGGTTATACTTACAATTTACAAGTTGCATGTGACGGTTTTCAAATATCTGTAAGTATTTTACAGCTAAAATCATATAAAACGTCTAAATGGCCATCAAATTTAACCCCTATAAATATGAAGAAACTTAAAGAGGGTGACGATTCAATTTAGGAGAATGTAATTAACTATAAAACCATTCTAGATATATTTTCATATTTAAAGTTAGAGCTCATATTTACTTCATTTATAATGGTGTGATTGAACCTCAGTGCAACCAGAGAATTTCTAAAGATGTTATGAAGAAATTAGCAGAGGGAGATGATCTAGTGTAGGAGAATGTAATTAATTGTAAAACCATACCAGATATATTTTCATATTTAAATGTAGATATAAAATAAACTGTAAGAGACATGGCATAAAAATTTTCATATTCAAATATGGATATGAACTTATTTAAAATTAACTATAAAACTATCCCATATATATTTTAGTTTTTAAATATAGTTATGAAATAAATTAAAATTCCTTTAGTAAAGGTTGGTAGAATTACAAAAAAATTTGATGAATAATTTAAAATTATAATGTAACACTATTCCCGAAGTTGGCTTCCAAATCAATAATACAAATCATCAGTAAAGCTCGAATAAAAAAGCTCCCTATAATTGTTTTAGTGATATAATATAATACCAAACATATTCAATGTCCTTCAATGGTTGCAAAAAATACAAAACATATCTAACAAGTATGTGTTTTATGACTTAGAATATATGTTAAATGTTTCAAAGCAATTATGTAGTTCACAACATCATTAAAAAAATTTCTCTAAAGAGTCATCTACAAGCACTGTATTTTTATAATTATATGATGTATTAAACCGTGACTAAATGGAGTTAAGATTATTGAGATATAATTTGGGATTCCCAGAACCTTCATAATCGGAGCATTTGGTCTTGATGCAATCTTCCTGTGTAAATATGAACTCAAAGCTTGCAACCTCCAAGCTGATGTTTTGAAGGAATGAAGGCATCATGTCATCAACATTTGACTTTCTCGCCAATGTCCACATTGCTATGTTGAAATATTTTTACACCGTTACAAGAAATATTTCACATTAGGTCTGAGAAAATAAATTTTTTTCAAGCTCGATGCCACCAAACTTTTTTAACTGTTTAAATTTTGAATATGCCTTGTGGAGGGTGTGTGCCAAAACATCATTTATATCAAATATGATCAGTTTCATGTTGCATGTGTTTGTATCTGCAATTGAAAAACAAAATCAAATGATTGAGGGTGGTGAATCACTTAAAAATAAAAAACAAGTCCCTTTTGATATTTTTATATCAAAAATCAAATGGTGTAGGTGGTGACAAAGGTAAAATATAAGGGTGTTCCTCATTTCTTATTGTTATACTAGGAATATTTTTTTGTGAAGAATTTATTTGAATAGAATGTAATGTTTCAAAGTGCGACGAGTCTTTACATACCGTATTATAGTTATTTCATTGCATTGGAAAGTGGTATACATTTTCTAATATCGAAGCAAAAATAGTATTTAAGCATGCTTGCAATTAATTTAGGAATACATATTTCATTAATAAAAACTACTCAAAGATTCGTTACATTAAATATTTTCTGTTAATTCACATTTGCAACTTATACACTCACACTCTGAACTTATAATTAGGGAAGATTTAAATTCTCCCAACTTATAATCATACAATCGTAATTTAAATAGTTACGCAGAACCATCACTAAAACATATGAATGTATTTTATTTACAATGTTAAGATGTATCATCACAATAACATTTTTAGATTCTAACTTTTTATTTAGCATTTACTCACTCCAAATATTTGATTCCCTTTACCACATTCAATCCCTTTGACACTATTAGTGATAATTCTTTGTGCAAATTGGTCATCAACCACATATCTTTTGAGAAATTTTATCCTCTTCTTTTCATCCCAACCATAAAATTTGTTGGAGGGTTTCCCTTTGCACCTAATGTAATACACATTGTGTCTTTAGAATTTTAGGGGCATCATTTCTACTCCAAAACTTTTCTAGATCTTTTATTGCAATTCCATCGACCATTTTTCAATGTTATTTTCCCCATCTGATTAATGGATTCAAGTCAGTCAATAATTTTTTATTGAAGGCCTTTGTCATATTTTCAACATCAGCTAAAGTGAGTTTGTTTGACCAGAATCCCATTTCAATTTTTTTTGATAATGACTTTATAAACTCTTTTAGGCCACCTCACATGCTCATTCTCTCCTACGTAACTTGAATGTGATGTCCCCAGAGGGTGATTGGTTTTTCTCATACAACAAGCCCTCCAAATCTAAAATAAGAAAATAATTCTTGTGGCTAACTACAAGGAAGTAAATATATATTTTTAATCGGTCTCATATCAATTCTAACCAATGGAAAAAATCAACATTTTAGCTTGTGGCTACCACTTACCGATGGGCCTTGCATGTAGGATTGCATCTTCTTTACCCACAGTTGGATCCTTTGATGAAATATTTGTTTCAAACAATATTAATATATCTATTTCTATGGAAAATGAAAGTGTATTTAAAAAAAACATACTTGAACTACATGGTAAAATGGTAAATTCAATATTAGCATTTTAGGTAGCTAGCACTTACTAACTAAGCTTTCGGCTTGGCTTCCATAGACCTTACTAGCTACTAGTTTTTTTAATGTAATATATGTTACAAAAACATTAATCAATTCAAAATCAATTTCATGCTATTGCAAATGAAAGCATAATTGAAAAGCATTCTAATTTTCATGGTAATATGGTAAGTGTTAGGTTATGGAGCATGTTTTCATGTGAGAAAGTGTTGGAGACCGTACACTAAGAGTACTTGTACACTTTCCACAGTATTGTCTCACCGGGATTGTGGTCGGGTCGAGGCCAGAGCGGGGTATGGGGCGGCAGCCCATGACTTAGTGACAAAGAGAGGTTCGGGGGGGTGCAGCCTCGAAATTTTTTTGGCCTTAAATGTGCCCAACATACTAGGAAATGTGCTTTCCTCATATGGGTAGAATTTTTGAACCATATTTTTATGGGATAGTTTTGGCCCATGGTTTTGATACCTACGCTTTGTAAAACTACTTAAGAAGTTATCTACTTATATGGTTTTATGCATATGGTCGGTATTTGTATCATTGTAGATGTGTTTTGAATTCAGATGTGAATTTTGTATACTTTTTTTAGCATAGCTCCAAACAGATCTGGGTATTGTATTGAGAGAGTGGTGGCTTGTAATAAAATATGAGCAAGTGATTCTTGGTGGACGTAGCCCAAATTGGGTGAACCATGTTAAATAATGTCCCTTCTTGTTGTGTTATTTTATTCTACAATTTTATTTGAGATCTATAATATTTTTTACATATTAGTTTTTTTATGTTATGATTCTATGAGGGTTTATTTCACATATTTTATCCCTTATTTCCCAATAGTAAGTATAGATCAAAATTTTATGTCTTGTGAATGAATTGTAGCTCCCACTAGGGTTCGTTTATATCCGTTGAACCACCCATTGGTGGACAATACTTTTGAGATATTAATGTGGATTAGCGACCACTAGGCTATGCCATCATTGGTTAGAATAAGCATAGATTATAATGTATGTATCATTATGTTGATACTAATGGTTTATGTCGACAAATAACAACCTAGAAACTACAAACTATGTAGCATTGGATGCCACCAAGAACTTTTGAAATAGGTTATTTGGTAATTCCTTCTTTGAAAATGATTTCGCTTCTAGAATTAGCTAAAATATTTTTCTATAACTATGTGAGCCTTAGAAATGGTTATGTTTAAAAATACACATGGCTAACATACCTGGTTCTATCTACATATTTGTGTTGGATACCATTGCACACCTCACTATTACTTTCTCCGGGTGTTGGTGGTCTACATAAGCCATTAATTTTTCTTATAAATTTGTGGGGCTTAGTAGTGGTTCTTATTTATAAATGCACATGAATAAAATACTAGGATTTGCTTGCATATTCATGGATGATGTGGCTAAGTTCTCCTCATCTGTGGTTAGAGCTAGTGAGCATAGAATATTGTAAAAAAATGAGAACAACGAAAATTGAAAATAGATCTCATTAAAAATATTTATAAAGCGATTGAAGTTGAATCACCATGATGAGTTGGTTTTGTAGCATCAAGTTGAGAGGTTTATACATCAATTCCTATTGTTCTTGGGTTGTCTGTGTAAATAAGAAATGTGTAAGTATATTTTTTTCGGTTTAAATAATTTTAACATAATCACATGTTCAAGTTGTATTCTGGTATGAACCTTTCTTCATATGAGAATAGTAATGTTTCAAAAACATTTCCTGACTATGTGTCTCAATAATAAAAATAGCAGATTGATTAGATTCAACTAATGCACGTAGTGACACTACTACTATATAACACTACTACGATAGAATCCTGGAAAACATATTAGACTAGAACTCATATGATTGCTCAAAAGGAAAAGGATGTTTGGTTCCTTTTAGGCCAATTTCACTTGCAGTTATCAATTGCTGGTAGTTTTTCCATCCAATCCCTAGTGACTTCTTCTCTTTCATCATTGATTTTTTCGTAGTTGTGCACTCTAATTATTGTGTACATAAGACACAAAATTTTAAATTTCTTGCTGCTATCATAGAGTCTGTAGCATCCATCCATAATTGATTATTCATTATCTTTAACAATTTCCATGTATTGTTTTACTATTTCTATCAAAAAAATTGAATATTAAATTGGTATGAGAACAATAATACTACATTCATGTGCACTGGTTCCAATAACTGTTAGTAGCTCCATTATTTCTTCAGAATAAATATCACTAGAAAAATTACAAAAATCAACGACAACACATTCTGCATTGAAAGGATTGGTAGCAGGAATAGATGATAAAGTTGACAAAAGTTGGAATGGGTATGCACATTGAAGAGTAAATTTTAATGTGTCATCCATCCTTTTGGTATATTTTATTCCATTAACATCATATAGTTGTCTAATATTGTTTGAGCCTCGACGGGAAGATCTTCTTCCACCACCTGGTCCTTTTACATTTAGATTTTTTTCCCCTATGTGGGAATCAAATTTTCTCTTTCCTTTCCTCTCTTCACCCAATAGTATAGACAACTGACGGTACTGTGATTCATGCAATTTAACTTTTTAATTACATTCGATTCACTACAAGATGTCAATAGATCAATATCTAGATGTTTGTCTTTAAAATATTGTAGAAATTTTGCTCTCATTTTTCTATCTCCTTTTACTCTCTAGTAGTAAGAATCAAATTTATTTGTTATTATGCATGCCTGAACAAGGCCAATTAACTAGACATCCCCTTATTGTACTTTATCTGCTAGTACTAATAGTTCTTCGTTGTTCATTCCTCTAACAACCTTGAATGAATTAGTTGTGAATCTTTCCAATGAATTAGGCTAAAATTTATCCTAATTATCTTTAATAGGTGAACAAGAAAGGCCACCAAATCTAAACAACTCAAATGTTGTAGTCCATTTAGTCCATATATCATTTGGTAATAATAGAAAAGTCCATTTATCATATAGATTGATGGTTGTGTCCATTTTGAAAATCAAAAGGAATTGACTCTCAAAGTTCTACATTGAAATGACAATTATATGTTTTTTATTTTTATGTAAGAAAATTTGTAATAACAAATGCAATAAAATTAAAATACATTACCTTCCATTCCTCTGTTTTGTGTTTTTCCAATCGAGACATTGAGGACATCCAAGTGATTTCCAAACTAATCTATCTTTGTATAAAAATAAATAAACTTGGTTTCTATCCAAGTTCTGTTCACTTCATTCTATTGTTTGCAAATATTAGTAATGGATTCATTAGTTGCATTTGTAGAAAGAATGTGAGCCCTTCAAAATTGTAGCCTCATATGTAAAGACTTGTAAGTATCTAAGCCCAAAATATTAATTTTGCATATATTGTATGTTTATCATCAAGTATATAAAAATTAATAGCATCTCTTTCAAATTATTTTGGATCTTAGAGAACCACAACCTTATTCATAGACTCCGAGAAGGGAACAAGAATTATGTCCCTTTGTGTAGGAATAAAATTTATCAACATGGAGTGCACAAGAAGGTCAACATTCTCATCATCAACAGGATGATACTGATACTATAGAGGTACTACATGGCACTTGGAAACATCAATTGAAAATACTTCACCATTGAACAAAAAAATATTCAAATTCCTACTTACTTGAAGGTTCTTTTTTCATAAATATAGTGGTTTCTTTCTTCAGCAATGCAGCTGACTTAGTATTATTTTTAATTCCATGGAACTTTTATCTGGACAGATCGAGCTTCATTTTAGTCAAATATGTTCTCCTCAGCATAGTAAACAATTTGGCATGCTTAGGTGGTGAAATCGGACCTTCAAAAATGACAAACATAAGACGTTATATCACCTCTATACAATTTTCTAAGTACTACAAACATGCCATTGTGAATTTCTTGTGCATTTGAACAACCAATTTTGTCTTCATCTACTAACAACCCCAAATCCCATCCATGTGTTGAACAATGACATTGTCTTTTGTATTTTGAGGCTTGCATTTCTTGTTTCTGAATAAAGAAATAGCCAACTCCATATCCACAATAAGACACTTATTATTTTCATTGTCAATGCGTTTGACCTGAACACACAATGTACTCAAATCAATGACTTCAGAGGATATAATCATTCCGATTTCCTCATGTCTCTGTCATCTACAAAAAAACAACCACAATTCCTTATAGTAGTTGTCAGGGCCATGGACTTCAAAAAACCATTTGTGATCTCTTTTCTTTCAGTTCTCAGTGCCTTAAATGAATGGAATTGCCAAGAATTGATTGCAACTAATAGAATACATTGTATTTGCAATGGAGTTAAATATGTTAAAAATCAATTCACATATGGATTAATTTTTGTTCTCACCATATGTTAATGAATGCAAGTATTAGCCTTTTCAATCACCAATCTCTATAATACTCCAGTTTTTATAATTAGTGAGCAATAAAAGTAAGCATTAGCTACTATTAGGCTTCAACCGAACATGACATCTAACCTTCAATTGGTTACTATAAATCATATTTTTGGATCACAACATTAATACCAGAAACCATGCAAAATTGTTCTTGAAAATTAACATGCAACATATTTTGGAAGGATTATCCATTGTCTGACAACCATCCACTTTGCATAGATTGCATGAAAGGAAACATTTGAAAACATAGATGTTAGTGAGAGAGAGGATTTAATTCGACATATAAATGGATAATTTTAATATTACTTGTTGGTAATTTACGCCAATTAAATGGACTAGCTTAAAGGCCATTAAGATTCAATCTCCATAACTAGTAGAAAATAATAATGTAGTGGCCACTAGGCTCAAGAATGTATTTATTTGAAAATAGCTATATGGTAACAAACAATGGTCAAGCTTAGCGACCACTAAGCTCCTCTGATTAGCAATTGTCATTGTAAGAACTATATGTTAAATTGTGGACCAATACTATTTTTAAGATGATAGTAATTATATTGTATTGGTTGGAATTTTCTTGTTGGACCCAATTGCAGCACTACATTTCAACAAGATGGATAAAGACTTATGTATTTCACCTAAAATATATCTCTGTAAATTATAAGCCATATTTGTTTGTATGAAATAAAAATCCTAGTGACCATTGCAAGTTTTTTATTTATAAATAACTATTGAATAACAAATCATGGTCTATTTTAATAGCCACTACTATACTTTCATTACCTCTAGTCATAAGAATCACTACAAGTGCAACTTTAGAATGATTGTTATTGTGAATTACTATAATTGTATAAAATTAGTCGTATGTCAGTAGGTGGAGAAAATTACTGCAATACTTTCCATTGAGAGGGATTAAGACTTTATCTTCGTCTCAAAGGAATAACATTGTGTCAATAGGTGTAAAATTTTCTAAATTTGAGAATTGTTAGACCCTAAAATATTGGCTAAGTACCAAGAGGCATGCATGCACAGGATCAGTAGATAGAAGGGTGCTCAGGGAAAAGCACATAGGAAAAAGGGTTTAAGAAGGGTTTAAGTGAAACCAGTGGAACTGTCGACACTAAAAATTTCCTCCGTAATTTCTATTTCATTAATTTATGTATTAGGAATATGATGTTGTTAAGTATAATTAGTAGTAGCGTTTGATAGAAGATAACGGCGCCGCACAAGATGCAGTGCCGCCAATAATGTGGAGTACGGTGATCAAAGTACAATAGGAATGTTGTAAAAAGTAAATATTTGTCGTAAGTGGTCCGGTAATGTTAAAATGTCAAAGTTTGGGTAATTAGAGAAGTAAGGTCTACGTGATTAGGAATTAGAAATATTATATTGCTAATAAGGACAAGGAGTGAGGTCATAAATATTTTGTGTATTTTATTTGTAAAAAGTGTAAAAATGTGGAACCCATGTAGAATGACAAGGTTTATCTTATCTTAGAAGATAAGCTTACATGTACTGAGATAAGAGTTAAGGTATGGAATATGATTCGTCAGAGTGGATTTCTTATCCTATCTTAGAGATAAGATGGATAAGCCTGGAATTTCTATAAATAGAGAGGCTACCCCCCTCATTTAGCATAGAAGGAAGTAGTGAGAAATATTGTAGGAAGTGTGCGAAGGAAGCCATCGGTTTAAAGGTGTGTTGAAGAAACCATTAAGAGGTGTAATTGTAAAGTTTCTCCCATAGTCTTGTTGTAAGGCAAGTGAAGTCAATAACACTTGAAGTACCTCATGGGTGAGATTGTAACAATTTCCTGTTAATATTATCATTTACTTTGATATTTCAGATTTTTCATCATTCTCGTCTTATCATAGTCGATGGTATTCTTGTGTTATGTTGTTGTTTTGTTTCCAGATTACATCCACCAAACTAAAGGTGTGCATTAGTAAATAATCATAGCACGAGGAGTTCGGTGAAGAATTATCATAGTGCCGGATTGGTGATGACATTTTGGTTCCGTTGCGGGACCATTACTCGTTGGTGGATTTTACGGAGAGATATTCCCACTTAGTCAAAAATCAATTAGAGGGTAACCTTGTTTTTCTTTGTGCATAGTAGTTACCATGGTAAAGTCATTTTTGCAATGAATAGTAGTTACCATGGTAAAGTCATTTTTTCTAGAATAGTATTTACCGCATGATAAAGTCACTTTTTACCGTGAATAGTATTTACCGCAATAACTTCACTTTTTCTTGTGAATAGCGTTTACCACACAGTAAAGTCGGTTTTTACTTGCAGATGTAAGTCAAGTTTTACCATAGTTTACCGTGGTCATTTCTATTTTCTTGTAGAAAGGTGTAAAGTCACTTTCTAGTATAGTGATTCCAATTATTTTTACACATAAGTCTTGTTGATTGTACTTGTGAGTTGGTATTTCACGGTGGTTACTTTTGAAAATGGGAAAGATTCTTGTTTTTTCAGCTCAATCTAATGAAGATGCTTCTTCTTTCATTCAAGAGTTTAAGCGATCTTGTATTTGTAATGGCCTTATAAGAAGGGAACAATGGACTGAATTTTTTCCTACCTTTTTGGATGGTTCAGCACTTAGGTGGTTTGAAACACTAGGTGATAATGTGAAAAATTCATGGGATTTATTAACTGAAAGTTTTCTTGAAGAATTTGGTGAACAATAGAAATATGCAGATCTCATGATCGAGATCACAAAGCTATCCCAAGGAGAGAAGGAGAAGATAAGGGATTATCATGCTCGTGTTCTAGAGCTAAGGAGGAAGCTTGATGCCTAGATCCGGAAGGAAGGATTAGCGGATGGGTTGATGAATGGCGTGGATAATCTCCTCTGTAAGCACTTCATTCTTGGGATGAAGCTAGAGATCAGACAACGAGTGAAGTATGATCACCCAGCTACCATTGAACAAGTAAAGGAGATTG
This sequence comes from Taxus wallichiana var. yunnanensis, assembly GCA_018340775.1. Taxonomy (NCBI): domain Eukaryota; kingdom Viridiplantae; phylum Streptophyta; class Pinopsida; order Cupressales; family Taxaceae; genus Taxus; species Taxus wallichiana. The sequence continues at coordinate 217,157,476 of CM031239.1, forward strand.
CAAGAAGGCAAGAAGAAAGCATGGAAGAGGAGCCCAAAGAAATTGTTGCTAAAGTAGAGCCTACACCAGCACCTTTGGTCAGAATCCACAACCACTCCCGGTGAGCACAAATATTTCTCCTAGTACATCTACTGAGTATGAAGATCTGCTCAAAAAGATGGGTCAATTAACTATTAATCTTCTTCAAGGAAAGGAATTTAGTTCTCAGGGAGGAGATAGAGGTCCAAAAAGAAATATTTCTGAAGTTGTTTGTTATGGTTGTTATAAAAAGGGTCATTATAAGTATAATTGTCAGATAGAGCTTCTACATCTGGTAAAGGAGATAATGATAAAGGAAAAGCACCTGTGAATTCTTTTGATGTAGTAGATAAGAGCAGAAATAATGAAGTAGATGTGTTTGTAACAAAAAGAAAGAAAGAAAAAGATAATCAAGATGGAAATGATCCTAAGAAGATGAAAGAAGAAACTAGTAAGAAACATAGGAGAAGAAAGTTGGGTGTGCAGGATTTTCTGATTTCATAGGGGCAAGGACCATACTCCATCTTGGAAGATCTGTCCAAAAGGCCTGCAAATATTACATATGGTCAACTCTTGGCTATGTCTTCTGAGAAGAGGCGGGAGTTGCGAGGTGGACTCAATGCTCGAAGAAGGAAGGAGGTTGAGGTCCCTATTTTGGAGGCAGAGGCAGATCCCTATGCTCCACAAGCTGAGGTATTATGTAATGGTATTTCAATTCATGATGTCTTAGTTGATGGAGGTGCTGCAGTTAATGTAATGACCGAGTCTGTAATGAATATGTTGGGTTTAAAAATTGATCGCCCTTCAACACTTATGTTAAGGTCATTAAATAAAGGAAAAACTAAACCAGAAGGTGTAGTTTCAAATGTGGCAATATCTATTATGGGTGTGGTATGTGTGGTAGACTTTCAGGTGATGAAAAATGGTACTGTTGCATACCCAATGCTGCTGGGAAGACCATGGATAAGGAGAGTTCATGGAAGAAACTACTGGAATGAAGGTTTCATGACACTTGGACATGGTAGAGAGAGGGTGAAGATAAATGTGATCCCTTGACATCATAAGGCAGAACCTGTGGATTCAAGTGATGGCGATGATTGGACATCCTCGATTACTCTAGTACTAGTGAAGTGGACACCGAAGATGAAGAAAGTGAGGTTGATGTTTGATCATGGATATCCTTCCAGTCACACCAACTCATGACCCCATAAAATTATCGAAGAAGAAGTTGATGATCGTCTCCAACAAATAAAGATTGGTGATCTTTGTGATGGAGAGTGAGAAGGAATCCTACCTCCGGCTCTTTGAAGGTACATACACCTATTCACTTTTGATTACAAGGAACTCCGCCAAGTAAGTTGGGTAGAACATTGTATTGAGCTGGTAGATGGTGCTAAGCCCATAAAGCAAATGCCATATAGAATGAATCCTAATTTTTCCAAGACTATAAAAGAAGAAATAGATAATTTGCTTGATGCAGGATTCATATTTGTTGTGGAGAATTCAGAATGGGTTTTTCCCATTGTGATCTCAATAAAAAAGAATGGGAAGCTACGCATTTGTGTTGATTACAGGAAGCTCAATAAGGCAACAAAGAAGGATCATTACCCTCTTCCATTTTCAGATCAGATCTTGGATGAAGTAGCTGGCCAAGAGTGCTATAGTTTTGCTAATGGATATAGTGGCTACAACCAAGTTCATATAGCAGAGAAAGATCAGCTAAAGACCACGTTCACCACTCCTTGGGAACGTTTGATTATAGAGTTATGCCTTTTGGGTTGTGTAATGCTCAGCAACATTCCAAAGCATTTGATGAATAGGGTGTTCGAACCTTACATTGGGACCTTCATCGAGTATTTACGGATGATTTTTGCATCTATGGGAGCAAGTTGGACCACACTGCGCCAAATGGAGACAACATTTCAAAGGTTAGATGAAGCACAAGCCTCACTAAACCCTACAAAGTGTGTCTTTGGATGTTCTAAAGGCGTTTTGTTAGGGCATGTTGTATGCAGAGAGATGGTATTGGTATTGATCGATAAAGTTTCAAAAATCAAAGATTTACCATTTCCTCTTAATAGAAGTAAGTTGAGATCATTTTTAGGCCATGTGGGTTACTATAGAAGGTTCATCAAGAATTTCTCAAAGATTACATGACCACTAACCTTGATTCTTGAAGAAGGATGTTACTTATGAACCGGGAAATAAGGTGCATGAAGGTTTTGGACAATTGAAGGAAGCCCTGGTGTCTTCACCTATTTTGAAGAATCCAGATTGGAGCAAGCCATTCATTGTGTACACGATGCCTCGAGATACAGCACTAGGAAGTACTTTGAGGCAAAAGGATGAAAATGGGAATGAACATCCAATTTACTTTGGGAGAAGAAAAATGAGCGAGTCTTGAGGTAAATTATCTGTAATCGAAAAGAGGCTCGACTATCCATTTTTTGTTGTAAAGAAGTTTAGAAATTACTTGCTAGGACAAAAATTTCTAGTTGTGAGATCATCGGGCTCTAAAATATATTGTAAATAATCCTAACCCATCGGGAGGATAGCAAGATGGATAATTTTGCTACAAGAATTTGAATTTGACATTATAGATAGGATAGAAAAGAAGCATGTCAATGCGGATGCACTCTCTCGAGCCTATGATAGTTTAGGATCATCTTGTGATGATGATGATTTCCCCGATGCAGCATTGTTCTCCCTTGACACAATCCCTAGTGAATACATAGATATTTGGAATTATCTGAATGAATTCAAGTTTCCTGATGGTGCCAATGCAAAGACTAAGAGAAAGATTACTCAAGCCAGTCGTCCATATTCTATTCTACATGGAGTATTATTTCGAATAGGACCTGATGGACAGTACAAGAGGGCAGTTGGATGTGATCAAGGGAAGGAACTGCTAGAAGAATTCCACAATGGTACATGTGGAGGGCACTTCTCTGGACAACTTACGGAAGAAGGATCTTGGATGCGAGAGTTATCAGCGGCCCACTCTTTTTAAAGATTGTTATAATTATTGTAAGACATGTGATATTTGTCAAACACATGGTAACCGTAAGACTTCATCAGCTCCATTATGTCCTATTCTTCCCCTTGGTCCCTTTGAAAAGTGGGGAATAGACATTGTAGGTCCACTTCCAACTACATCACGCCAAAATAAGTATATTGTAGTTGCCACAAATTATTTAACCAAGTGGGTTGAAGCTAGGCCATTGAAAATAACTTCCATGGATGAAGTGGAAAGGTTCATGTATGAACGCATTGTCACCAGATTTGGTTGCCCATTAGAAATTGTAACAGATCAAGGAAGCCACTTCATTAATGAGGTGGTAGAAGCCCTAGTCAATAAGTTTTCTATCAAGCACAGGAAGGCAACAACATACAAGCCAAGCACAAATGGACAGGTGGAACGAACAAATTTTGTGTTGTGTCAAATTCTAGCAAAAGATGTAGCCTTGCAGGTACATAAATGGGATAAAAGGATTCATGCAAAGCATTGTGGGCATATAGGGCAACATCAAAGTCAGCAACAGGATACTCCCCATTTCAGTTGGCCTATGGCATTGATCCAGTTCTTCCTATTGAGTTTGATATTCCCACTATGAGAGTTATGAAAAATGAAAGGATGGATGAAAGTGATTGATAAGAAAAGAAAGGTTGGTACATCTTCATTTCTGGAGGAAATGAGAGAAATAGCAAAGGATACAAGCCATAAGAAGAAAATGAAGTAGAAGGAATACTTTTATCAAAAGATCCGGTGGTCTCCATTTCATGTGAATGACTCGGTTCTAGTATATGATTCAGATACAAAAAAAAAGAAGAGCAGAGAAAATTTCTTCCAAAATGGATGGGGCCCTACAAAATAGTAGCTGTGCATGAAAATGGTACGTACCGACTGGAGGAATTGGATGGCACTCCCATTACGAAATGGGTCAACCACGACAATTTGAAGATTTTCCAAGCACCAGAATAGTCTACTACGAGGATGGAGTAGAAGCTAGGAAGGGGAAGATGTCGACACTAAAATTTTCCTCCGTAATTTCTATTTCATTAATGTATGTATTAGGAATATGATGTTGTTAAGTATAACTAGTCGTAGCGTCGATAGAAGATAACGGCGACATCGACGGTGCCGCCAATAATGTGGAGTATGGTAGCAGTCAAAGTACAATAGGAATGTTGTAAAAGTAAATATTTGTTGTAAGTGGTCGGTAATGTTAAAATGTCAAAGTTTGGATAATTAGAGAAGTAGGGTCTACGTGATTAGGAATTAGAAATATTATATTGCTAATAAGGACAAGGAGTGAGGTCATAAATATTTTGTGTATTTTATTTGTAAAAAGTCTAAAAATGTGGAACCCATGTAAAATGATAAGGTTTATCTTATCTTAGAAGATAAGCTTACATGTATGAGATAAGAGTTAAGGTATGGAATATGATTCATCGAGTGGATTTCTTATCCTATCTTAGAGATAAGATGGATAAGCTGGAAGTTCTATAAATAGAGAGGCTACCCCCTCATTTAGCATAGAAGGAAGTAGTGAGAAATATTGTAGGAATTGTGTGAAGGAAGCCATCAGTTTAAAGGTGTGTTGAAGAAGCCATTAAGAGGTGTAATTGTAAAGTTTCTCCCATAGTCTTGGTGTAAGGTAAGTGAAATCAATAACACTTGAAGTACCTCATGAGTGAGATTGTAACAATTTCATGTTAATATTATCATTTACTTTGATATTTCAGATTTGTCATCATTCGTCTTATCATAGTCGATGGTATTCTTGTGTTATGTTGTTGTTTTGTTTCCAGATTACATCCACCAAACTAAAGGCTGTGCATTAGTAAATAATCATAGCATGAGGAGTTCCCGGTGAATAATTATCATAGTGCCGGATTGGTGATGACAGAACACAGTAAAGTAGAACAAGGGCTTAAAGGACTTAGCCATATTTGGCATCATGGAGTCACTTGAGGAAAAATGTGAGGACTTGACTAGGTGTGATAAGTGGATAAGGTGTCATCCTAGAACCTTGGAGGCCAAGAAAAGGATATTCCATGTAGGGAATATTCCCAGAGGTATCATTGGTGGAAATTTTTGCAAAGAGGATAATCAATTACAAATGGAGAACCACATTGATACTTGGTATGCAATCTACTCAAGAGATATGTCATGCCGATGGACAATGATCCTATTTAAAGAAGTGTTTGGGATAGCAACTAGGGTGTTGATATATAAAAGGAGAGAAGGGGAGAAGGAAGAATGTAGTGCGAAGGTGCTAGAAGGTACAGGAGTGCTAAGAGAAGGAGGGTAACAAGGTGTTGTAGAAATGTTAGGAAATGCTAAGGGTTTGGAGCTCATGATGCTAGGGTTTAGAGTTCTTAGTGCTAGAGGGTTGTAAGGGATATAATTAAGCATATGTATGGGTACTGGGGTCTATAACAAGGGTTATAATGAGGAAAGCATAGTTATGATCTCTAATCAGATTATTTTGCAAGGGTTGGATCTTTTCATTTGATGTATATGGTCTGAGATGACCCTTTTGAATGTAGTATGGCTACCAAAGACTCTTTTTAAATCAATATACATGGATCTATTCTGTACATCTTATTTATGGGTGTAAACCCTCATGTTATTTGGCTTATCATGACTTAGATCTAGTTTCTTATGCTTCATACAATGTTTATTTAGATTTTGTGATGCATTGATGTGTAGATCTATTAGTTATATCTTCTACATTTTTTAGTAGATGCATGTACTTCTATTTTTGTAAATAATCCTCCATTAATGGAAGAAATATCTTTAAAATATCACATAAAGGAAGGGTTTGCACTGCACATGCCTCGAGTGAGGTCCTAACATATGCTAGGTGATAGGATGGTGCGCTTGGGGTTAGAAAGAAGTATTAAGGGTAAACTAATGACTACATCTTGGTTTCATTTCCGGGACCTATTTTGAATATATTGTGAGAGAAATGTGTGATGATGGATTTCTTGAACCTTGATAGTGTTGAATCATGGCTCAAAAACATGGAGGATGAGTTTGGTCATAGGTTCATGATCTTGGATCTGATTTTGATGCACAAAAATGGGTGGAGGAAAACCTGTATCATGAACTCTATGAGACATTATTTTGTTATTTCCTAGTAGAGTTGTATGAATGGCTATTAGCATAGGCATCAAAGAAAATTTGGTACCATAGACCTTGTGTTTGGACCTATGAGGAATATCAGCTTGATTACATGATGTCGATCCGACTCAAACATGTGTTGTTGATCACTGGTGGAGTAGAGTGTTGACTAGTTATACCCTGGAATACACTATTTCTACGTATTCTTTCTGTACATTGTTGAGCTTGAGTTCTTGGGGAGCTTAGAGGATCATTATTGCATTTTATTCCACTAGCTATCGATATTTTGGTCATTACTTTAGGTTTGGAAGCCTTTCCCATCATGGCTAAACTTCTACTAGGCGCAGGGGCATGAAAGTTGGTGTGGTAGAGAATAGTGGACCTTGCAGTAGAAATGAAGAGGAAAGGAGAATCAAGTATAATGAATCTCTGTGGAGAGGGATTTGGAAAGATAACATGAATCTACAAGAGTGATGGATTTATGGAGGTAGACATTGAGGAAGAATTTTAGGTTCACATGGAGGACGTGGAACCCGATCGGTTTGAGCTACCCCATCTTCACAAGTGCGGAAGAGAAACCCCCTCGTCTTATAGAGAGAGCTCATCATATGAATAAAGGAGAAGAGTCATAGGCACACATCTTAACCCACATGGAAACCAGACCCTTGCGCTTAGTTTTCTAGTTCCTGAGATAAGTGTTGATAATTTAGTTGGTATCGGCATTCATAATCAAGTGAAACCTAAGAGGTACCATTTTTCATTTGGTACATCTATGGTTTTACAATCATTTCCTTTGTTTGGGAGTATTTTGTATGGAAAAAAATTTGGGAAAGGTGTAGGATAAAAAGGTTTGAGTATCGTATCTAGGAGTGGCATGGGAAACACATATGGGAGTGGTTCAAGATCGAGACTATCGGCATACAATTTAGCGTGCGTGATGTGGGTTCACAAGGTGCAATTATGTTAGGCCCCTTAGTTATGATAGGAGAAGGATCTGGTAGATCTAGAGGAGTTAGCACTATTGGATCTAGTGGGTCTAGTGGTGGAGGTAACATCTAACGGAATCAAGGTTCTGGATTTAGCGGACAAGGTCCACAACACCATCAACATGTGTTTTATGAGATATCTCTCCACTTACCTAATTAAAAGGGAATTGAGGATGCCGTGGAACATGTACACAAGTGTGATTTATTATTTTTGTGAAGGTAATCACTACCTCGGAGTGGAAGGAAAGTCATTATGCAACCATGTTGCAAGGATGCACACATAACTGGTACATGAAGTATGACTGAAACTAGAGAGTGGTGGATTACATTGTATTGTGTAATGCCTTTTTGAAGGAGTTCCACATAATTTAGTTTAAATAGAAAAGCATCACCATGTTAAAGGAGATTTAACAAGGAATGGCAGAGAGTGTGCAAGAGTATGATGCTCATTTCAAGACTCTCCTTTCTAAGTTATCTTATGACATTCACCCATCACAGATGCTCGATTGTTTGTAAGAGGACTTATCACACCACTTAGGAGGGTACTTTCACATATCTGTGTGAGGCCTTCAAGTCTTCCTTATGCATGGAGGCAATAGGAATCATTGATACAAGAGTTCATCCGTTCCTAGAATCCCAAATTGTTGCAATGGAAAAATAGTTGGAGAAATTGTCTATGAACTCAGCTCGTGAGACTTGCAATGAGTTATAGTGTATAGATTGTGAGGTAGAAGGGCATACGAAGGAAATTTATACTCGAGATATCGGTACATGTAATGATAGTAGACCTGTGATAGTTTCCACAAATATCATGATACAAGTAGATGCACGCTTCTACAAAGACACAATCCATAAGAATGTGTCTTCCTATTGGAAAATTTATACCTCTACTAATCATGACACCAAAGATTATAGATTTATTGACCAAAGACATGATGTCATTGATAGTTGTGTGTGAAAAACTAGTATTTCAAACAACTCTAAGGATGATGGTCATCTTTATGAAGGGCACGTGGATGGAGGGGGTCGAGGTAGAGGCTTTCGCAGAGGATTTAGAGGTTGTGGCAACCACGGAGGTAGAAGAAGTGAGTTCTGTGTGGGACTTGTTACAACCTGTGGGTCTATAGAACACTAAAATCATGAATGCCTCGATCTGTTATAATGATCTTGGTGTGGAAAATAACACCAAGTATGAGGAATTTCCATAATTGTTTAAGATTATGAGCCAGAAGTAGTAGAAGGATAAGGGTGATAGGATGGTGAGCATAAAGCATGTTGATCAACAATGGATTCCTTGAATGGAATGAGATTTGAGTTATAACCTTTACTAGTGATGATGTAAGTTGAGGTTGCACTCATCAGGGAGTTACAAAGAAGATACCGATAATTATAAGAGAAGAAGTGGTACATGGGAAGTATTCGGACCCTACCCATCGAAAAAATTCTATCAAGAGACCATTGAAGTAATTAGAAGTATTCAAGGGGTGTTGAGTAGACAAAATGTTTCTCTAAGGAGAAGACACATAAAGGATGCATGCGTGGGAACAAGGCACATTTGAAGGTGCAGGAAGGATAGGGAAGGAAATGTGTGCCATAACGATTTGGCTGAGGGCTTAGCCATTTTTATGGATAAGGGATATTTTTAGAGATAGCATACATAGCACACATAGATATGAAGACTTGTGCAACACGTAATGGTATTTTGGGAAAGAAAGGCTGATAAACACCATGCATGGTTTGAGCTAATAATAGGATTGATTTTTCTAGCTAGCTATAGGACATCTATTATTGGAACACTTACATGTATACATGCCATTGTAAAGGCACATGGCTCTTATCATCATGTGACCTATTTTTAGAATGGCATGAGAGGTGAAGGGAAACTCCCCACTTCTATAAATATGTAGTGAACTATGTAGTTTAGGATATAGGTGTGTGAATTATTGTAGAGTTATAATGTCGGTTCTAATGCATGCATGAATCATCGAGATACATTATAATGTAATAAGCTTCTATGTTTTACGTGTTTAATGTAATGGAATATATTGGATGGATAATTGTGTTATACATAACTAAATCTAGTTCTTGTATGGTTAATCTTATTATGGTTATTGTTTAATTCATGATTCTCTAAGGTCTATATCTGGTTTATGCATTGTGAAATGTTTATGTTTGGTTATGGATCTGAATATGTATTATCATCATCACACTAACATCCTACACAAGCAACTCTAAAGAGGGGCTTGGTACCTTTGTGTGCTTCGAGTGAGTTCTCAACTCAAGCTGAGTGATGTGCCAGTGTGCATGGGTTATTCACAATAGATTCTAGGTTACATCATTGGTTCCTTTTCCGGGACCTCTTTTTCAGTTATTTTTAGGATTTTTCGTGATGAAGACGTAACACTTTACCCTAGAAAGTATTAAGGAGTGGATAATAGATCTAGAAGAAGATTACACTTGGAGTTTTAGCACTAGATCTGATTTTGACGCATGCATTTGGGTGGAGCGAGAACTTGTACGAATGTCTATACGAGATTTTCTTTGCTATCTTTACGATAGAGCTATACAAGTGATTGATTGCTTATGAGTCTAAAAGGAATTGGAGGTATCACACACTTATCTAGATGTAGGAAGAGTTTCAAGCCCTCTATGATATTGATCTGATTTAAATGCACATTGTGGATAGTTGGTTCGTGGTTTTGAATAGTTATATTTTAGAGTCGAGTTTCTAATTACTCTTTCCCAGATGTAGTGAGTTCAAGTTTTTACGTTATCCTAGGGGAACCTATCTGCAAGGCATTCCACTCGTGATCAAAATTTTGATGGTAACCTTGAACTTGGAATAAAATTTGATGGCTATCTAAACGCTACCACACGCGCAGGGTAGGAGCAAGTTTGGTGAAGGATGGTGGATCTAGTGAAAGAGAGAAAAAGAGAAGAACATAAGCTTAAGTACAATGAGACACGCGAGAGGAGATAGAGAACTAGTGTGATATTGAAAAATGGATGGCATTGAGGAGAGAGATGACTCGTGAAGGATTTGGAGCTCACTCGGAAGGCATGGATCCAGAGCATCTAAAATCCCCCATTTGGAAAACATGACAGGTAACCCTCCTTGGCATCATATGGGAGCACACCACCAGAGATGACATGGGCCATGGGTGCGCATCTAAATTTACCTGGCAACCTAGCCCTTGCGCTTTGTTTTCTAGTATCTAGTACAACCAGTAGTTAGCAAGCTAGTTTGGGGAGTAGAAAAAAGGATTAAATCAAGTAAAAAGTGCATCTATGGTCAAGAAAATTTCTTCTTTGTTATTTAGAGGTACCTTTTCGGGTGCATCATTGGTATAGAAATAAAGTGCATAGAATTTTGGGCTCACTTAGGGAGTAGTACCACGTCATAGGAAATCGTAGGAGTTTGGTTTAGTACCATTGTTGGGATAGAGAGAAGTGCATCCACCGATCCACTTCTCGCTACAAGAGGAGGATCAAGGAGAATACGTGTCTCTACTTACGGTGGATCTAATGGGTCCTGGAGGAAGTGGTAACATAGGAGGCTCTAGATCGGGTGGGGATGGTCCTCACCAACCCCAAAATATTTACATGGATATGTCACTTCATCTTCTAGAGTATAGGGATTAGTAGATGTTGCTAAGGATGTGCACATGTGTGAAATATTTTGGTGCACAAAAGGGATTACTGACTTCATAATGCAAGGCAAGTTAGTTTGGAACTATGTTACAAGGATGTGCACATGATTGGTACAAAAATTTATACCACGATCGGACTTGCATAGATTATGTAGCATTATAGCAATATTTCATTAAGGAGTTTCATATCCCGAGTTTAAGGAGAAGAGTATAAGCACACTCAAGGTTATGAAGTAAGGCACTACTCAAATTGTTTGGGAATATGATGTCCATTTCAAAACACTTTTATCTAAGATTTCGTATGATATCCATGCAATCCATCATGCACAGTGGTTCATTGGGGGATTGATCACACCTTTTAGGAGGGCACTATCACATAAGACATATAAAGACCCACACAAAGCACATGAAGCAAAGCATTGTGCACCGAGGAAGTCAAGTGCGATACACAAGGGTGAGCCCATTCTGGAAGCATGAGATTACGTTATGGAAAATAATTTGGAGAAAATATCGGCTAATTCAGCACACGAGATGCATACTATGATTTGGTGTACATATTATGAAGTGGAAGGGAACACTAAGGATAATTTTCCCCTGAGATCGGTATGTGCATTGTTGCTTTAGAATGAGAGATATGTCATTTAGAACATGATGCAATCCACTACCCATTATTACAACGTGCAATAAGAAAGAATGTATCTTGTTATTGTAATACTTTCTAGTCCACGACTCATAATACAGAATATTGTAGGTTGACTAGTTAGATCCATGATGCTATAGATATTGGTGTGAGATAGACAGGATTATCAGATAACTCTAAAATTAAAAGTGAACACCATGATCATGATCACAACCCAAGTGCACTATGATCAGAACAAGGGACACTTTGAAGGAAGTCGTGGTAGAGGTCTAGGATACCGTGGTGGAGTTGGGGGATAGGGCCAAGGTGGTGGGTGAGGTGATATTCCTTGTGGAACGTGTTATACATGCAGATCTCCTAACCACTACATGCATGAATTCCCTCAGAATATTACTTGTTATATTTTTGGGAAGAATCATAAATATTAGGAATTCCCATACTTATATGAGCATCTTAGCAATCAGCATAAACATGATAACAAGGGCACAAGTATGGTTAGAATAGAGCGTGCCATAAAAAATTAGTGGATGCCAAAGTTAGCACTAGAACTTTAGGTAGTACTGTGAAGATTACTACACGCGCCGAAGTTGCACGTGCTAGAGAGACATTACAACCAAAGCCTACCATTACAAAGGAGGAGGTTTTACATGAAATATATCCATATCCTACACATCGAAGGATGTTTATCAAGAGACCATGGAGGTCCTCATAAATCTTTAGGATGAAATAAAAATTTTAAAGGAACAAGCGATTTAAAGTTGGAACAAAACAAGGCAACAAAGACGGTTCGATCAGATGTTGATGATTTGAAAGAGGTATGCAAGATGTTGCACCAGGACAATATTATTCCATTACTATGGAATTGGCTAAAGGGAAACACTACTGTGCGCAGTATTGATAATGGACAACAGATCTTGTATGTTAATCTTCCCCTCATAGCTTGGATTATTAGAATGAGATCACTCTGAATGTTGTTGTGGATGGATGGATTTTGAGCAATATATTTATTGACACAGGCATGAAAGTGAATTTTCTTACTTTAGATGCATGGGTGCAAATGGGAAGACCTCCATTACATCCATCCTCTAATGTATTATTCATTGCTAATCATACTAAGGCCACTCCATTCAGGGTTTTAAAGGATGCATCCATTACTATACAAGGGGCCAAGTTCATTGGGGACTTTGAGGTTTTAACACTTGCAAAGGTAGATGACTTCCCATCTCTACTTGTGTTCCCTTGATGTTATGTAAATAATGTTGATCTACGGTTCAAAAAAGTGTATATAAGTATTGAGAACAAGAAAGAATGGGTTTTTATTCCTTTGAGAGATGGAAAATCTACACCTTATGTTGAACATTTGAATTAGGAAGACCTGAACATAATCTATGTGCACATCATTCTAGATTCAAAATTACTTGAGCCATCTAAGGAAGGAATCGTCATGTGGGAAGATGCATAGTCTATTAGTGATACTACAAGTATTGCATGTGAAAATTTGGCACATGAAACCTATGAGATGGTTGGGTACAAAGTAATAAATGCCTTTACACGAAGGATAAAACCTCATTATATTCGGCGAATAGGTAATAAATATATCCCCGCAGACACCGATGAAGAAGATCCTATAGTATTCATGTGTTCCATAGAGGAGTAGTGGATGAATCAAGTGGAAAGAAGAAATATGTTAGTGTATACCCTATGCGGGATGACATCAAAGCTAGTTTAGCTCCATATTTGTTGTCAGTAAATTTGATTAACAGATTGATTGCTTCAAGATTGGTGTAGTTGGTTCAGTTTGTGTGAACATGGTATAAGTGCACTATGGGAAAGATGTCTAAATAGAAAAAGCTTGAGGAAATTGAAGGTTATAATCACCGAGATACTGGGAATAGAAATTTCTCCTATGATCAATGTATTACTCCTTGGAAGAGGAGAATGCTCGTTTGAAATCATAACTGTAAACCAAGGATGAGCTCTTGACAAGGTTATAGTGTGGTGATTAGAGAAAGGAAATACCTTCAACTTCAGATGCAGTGACCATGACAGATGATTTCACTATAAGTTTTTCACCACTGGAATCCTCTTCTTCCTCCCATTTGGTTTTGGATTCAGGTAATGAAGTCTTTGGTTTGTTTGAAAATAATACTAGAGGCATTGGATCAAAATTACTAAATAAAATGGGATTTTATGGAAGAGACCTTGGTAAAAATGGCAAGGCATTGCTAACCCAATACGGGTTGAGGATCATCCTCATTTTACAAGTTTGGGTTTTCTAGTGCAGGGATGGGTATTGGAGAATGCTCTAATAATGCTAATAGGAGACAAACTTCCGAAAGCAAAGTGAATACCCCATTAGTCCTGCAAGAAAATTCTGAGTAGGAAACTTGTGCTTCGTCGTCATAGGTAGGATGTGGTAAGAGAAATCAATGAAGAGGTAATGAGATTCCACCTCCATTTTCTTACCATAATCATAAGCACAATAAAAATTCTAATCCACTTTTTCATCTTAAGAAGTATGGTTATGATTTTTAGAAGATGTGGAATTCCTTTCCATGTACTTTTTGTGGATTGCATAATCATTCAATGGCCAGATCTTTGGAAGAGAAGGACACTGATGAATAAGTTGATGTTGTTCATCAGAAACAAGGTAAATCAGAAAGACCAATCTCATCATGCAGATTCGAGAAATGGCAGAAAGATTTCCTCATCCCGAAGAAGGATATTAAGAGGAATTTTTGTGCTCATTGCCAGAGGAATGGGCACCGGGTGGAAAATTTTTGGAAATTGCATCCATCTCACCATCAGAGTAATGGAAAGCCAAAGATGGAATGGAGGCCTATTGCAAAGGCAAAGGAGTTCCTAATCCACCACTAGTTGACAATTCAACCCAGGACCAGGTAATACCTGAAATTGAAAGTCCTTTAAAATGGGTAAGTCAACAATTTTTCAATTATATATTGCATAATTCAAATTGATGAATAGTATGCAATATTTGTTTGGAGATCATATTCTATGAGAAAATGCTGAGAGAAAGGTTTACCATACTCAGTGGATTTTCTTACTTAGAAAATTTGATTAATGCTCCAAACCTATCTCCTATCAACATGTGAGTACCCACATTACGGTTTGGATACAGGAATTAACTCATATAAAGCTTGTAGATTGATCTGCCATTTGTGTGGATAGTAGAATTCATAGGAGTCATCTTGGAACTTCATTTTTTGTAGAGGCATTGTGGACCAGCAAGTGCAAAGTATAATGGTAGTTGAATCACCATTGGTATTAACATCAAGTCAAAATTTTATTCTGTGTAGAGGCATTATGACCATGTAGCAGAGTGGTACCTGATATTAGTGTGTCAACAAGAGGAGATCTCAAATGATCATCTCAAAATGTCATTCGATGTCAAGGAATTGCAACCACACATTCGAATGGTAGCTGATCAATAGACTTAACATCATGCATTAGAGGCTTGAGGTCTTGAAAGAGGCTTAGCATCATGTATTAGAGGCATTGAGGTCTGTAACAAACTTAGCATCGTGCATTGGAGGCTTGAGGTCTTGAAAGAGGCTTAGCATCATGTATTGGAGGCATTGAGGTCTTAAAAAGGACAATTTATTATCCATCATCGACATCGGATCAATAATAGCTCTACATAACATGGAGTTCCTTCAAACCAGTTTGGATTCTGTGGAATCAACTTGAAGCCAAGAGTTGTGTTATAGAGTAAAAGAAGATCCTTGTTGTCAGATATCAGGAAGCTTAGCACCACACTAGTAGGAGCATTGAGGTTTCATGCAGAAACTTAGCACCATGTAGCAGAGGAGTGGAGTTCTTTGGATATCGAGTGGTGCAACGGAAGCATTGTGGGTCCATAACCCACAGATCTTAGGATCGAAGCAAAATTTTGAAGTGAGAAGGTTGTAGAGGAGACGACCCAAGGTTCTACTACAATAACACTTCCGAGGTGGCAGCAGAGTTTCTAGATTTAGGATGGGATGGAAAAATGTTCCAATATAACCTTTTTGGGACAAAAACCTTTTCTCATTAGGGAGGTTTGATTAGGGGATAATTTTTTAAGTTCCCTAAACATCCCTAAATGGTGTCAGTGTAGAAGATCATATCAAGATATTTCCAATGACTATAAGAACGTGACAAACGGACATTAGGAGCTCTAGATATGTCTGGTCAAAATTCAATCAATAGGAAAGTAAACTATGGCCAATTGGGCAATATTGGACCAATGGCACTGTTACATGTGGTGAAAAGGAAAAGGAAGTTCTTTGTTGGTTTTCAATCTCTGCAGTCTTCAATGGTTGTAAAAGATTGTTTTTTTCCGAACAAGAGGCTCAAATTTTGTTACGGAGGGAGCCTAGCCACCTAGTGGACTATGGTATTATCACTGACATGGTGGGTCCACAAACCACCACGTGGCTTTCCACCATGAATTGAAATCACTCAATTTTCCTATTGAGATACGGTAAGTGGACTATATGCTATTGACCAAGTTAATTATTTTTTATACCACATAGTACGGATCAAATTTATACTATCTTGGAAAGTCCACATATAACTCATTTTATATGGGTTTGATTTGTAACAGCCATGTATTATTGATAAGTATTAAACCATGCAAATCCTCCAACCTCCACTTAGCCCACATAAGCCTCCAACTATCTATTTACCAAGTCCACGTGGTGAAGGAGGTGAAGCGGTGGTGAGGGCGACATGAAAATTCCATGTGAGGAGAAGGATGGGGGTAGTTAAGCCCAAGTGGTCCTTTGACCACTTTAAAACATGTGTGGAAAAGGCTTTAATAAAGCCTAAACATTATCTTCTCCCCCAAATGTGGGAAATCCCCACTTAACTATGTCCACTCCTAAGGGAATTAATCCCTTCCTAAGTGCAATCTGCCAAAAAGGGATTTTATCCCATTAAATAATGTAATCCACCCACTATGGGAAATTATCCCATTTATTTTGCTACGGGTTTAGGCTAATATTAGCCTAAGGATATTTTAAAATGCATTATTTAAGGGCCCTATTTTTGTATAAATAGGGAACCCATTTCATTGTAATGGACACAATGCAATGGAGAAGCTCATTCCTAGAGCTTGGAAAGGTGGAGAGCGAGCCAAGAGGAGAGTTAGTTGTCATGGGCATAGTTGTGTGAAGACCTAATTTATTTAGGCATTATTATTTTAATTATTATTGACCTATTATTTTTAGGCAATAGTAAATTAAAATTATTATGGCTAGGAGTTATTAATACTACCTAGTCAGCCCATAGTGCCACACCAAATTATTGTGAATCCTAGAATATCAACCGGAGTGCCATAGGGTGTTACGAAGCGTTTGGAAGGCTGATTGAGAACCAAAGGATTCCAAACAGTGGAGCTGGTGCCATTGAGCTTTCCAAATACGCCAGAAAGGGGAATTCGGGTGCTATTTTTCACCCTTGTCTTCTGAAGGTCTAGTTATTCTTCTAAGCAAGTTCTTAATAGTTTCCATTAGGTTTTCTTGTGAAAGTACTATTGTAACTTACAAGTTTTGACTAGTGGAATGGTTCGATAAGAACCCGAGACGTAGGTAATTGTTGAACTCGTAATCAATCATTGTGTAATTGTCTTTATTGTCTTGCATTAATTTTAAATTGATTACTAAAAAGGAGAAAATTATCGGCAAATAATTAAAGCCTATAAGCGTCGAGATCAGGTAGATGAAAACTTGATTATTTTCGGATCAATAATCTCATAGAATGGAACTAAGTAAAAATTGCTCTAAGAACCATGTTTCGAGAGGAGAAATGTGCCTACTCAAATCTACATATATCATGGTAATCAACCTATTCACCACCACATTCAGCATTTTGAGAGAATCGGATAGCGGGCAGAAGCTTTACTACCTTCACTTTAGGTGCACAAACTTTACTCCACGATGCAAGGCTACGCACAAGCTTTGTATGTTTATGCAAAGACTACATAGGAGACTAAAAATTGGTAGGAATTTACTATAGGAATGACCCATACTTTTGAATACTTCTCTACTAAACCTCCGGTGAGAGAGGAAATATGGGTTATTGAGCACTTGACTATGGGAGATAGTGCAAAGGCTTAAGAACTCATTTAAGATTTATTTGGTCAAGAGGAACAAGGAGCATGTTATGAGGAAGTAGATGATACAAATGTCAATCTTTTTAAGTTCTTTTTCTTTGATAATGAGAGATGAAAGATGCTCTATAATGTGGATGATGAAGAAGTAGAATATTTAGACATAGATCATTCAATGTGTATGCATGAGGTTTTAAACAATGCGGATAATAATGTGTGTTCCTATCATGAACCTATGAAGACCAAGTGAGAATTTCTCTAAGAACCATGTTTCTTAGGAGTAATGCACCTACTCAAATCTAAATATATCATGGTAATCAACCTATTCACCACCATATTCAGTAGTTTGGGAGACTCGGACAAGCGGGCAGAAGCTTTACCACCTTCACTTTGGGTGCACAAACTTTACTCCACGATGCAAGGCTATGTACGAGCTTTGTATGTTTATGCAAAGACCTTTGCATAGGGAGACTAGAAATTGGTAGGAATTTATTGTAGAAATGACCCATACTTTTGAATACTTCTCTACTAAACCTCCGGTGAGAGAGGAATTATGAGTTATCAAGCACTTGACTATGGGAGATAGTGCAAAGGCTTAAGAACTCATTCAAGATTTATTTGGTCAGGAGGAATAAGGAGTGTGTTTTGAGGAAGTAGATGATACAAATGTCGAACTATTTAAGTGCGCTTTCTTTGAGAATGAGAAAGAAAATATAGTCTACATAGTGGATGATGAAGAAGTAGAATATTTGGACGAGATCATTCAATGGTATGTATGAAGTTTTAAACAATGTGGATAATAATGTGCTTTCCTATCATGAACCTATGAAGACCAAGTAATAATTTCTCTAAGATCCATGTTTCTTAGGAGCAACGTGCCTACTCAAATCTACATATATCATGGTAATCAACCTATTCACCACCACATCAAAGCAGAGTTTGAGAGAATCGGGACAGCGGGGCGGGAAGCTTTACCACCTTCACTTTGGGTGCACAAACTTTACTCCACGATGCAAGGATACGCATGATATTTGTATGTTTATGTAGAACTCGCATAGGGAGACTAGAAATTGGTAGGACTTTATTGTAGGAATGACCCATAATTTTGAATACTTCTCTACTAAACCTCCAGTGAGAGATGAATTATGGGTTATCAAGCACTTGACTATGGGAGACAATGTAAAGGCTTAAGAACTCATTCAATATTTATTTGGTCGGGAGGAACAAGGAGCGTATTTTGAGGAAGTAGATGATACAAATGTCAAACTGTTTAAGTGTGATTTCTTTGAGAACAAGAAAGGAAATATGGTCTACATAGTGGATGATGAAGAAGTAAAATATTTGGACATAGATCATTCAACATGTATGCATGAGGTTTTAAAAATGTGGATAATAATGCACATGCCTATCATGAACCTCGAAGACCAAGAAAGTGAACATTGGCACAGATGATAAACCTAAGGAGGCCATAATTGGATATTATTGGTCTAATTTTGAAGTGGCAAAGATAATTGAGTTACTACGTGATTTCTAGGACTTATTCCCTAGGGGATACCATGAGTTAAAGGGGGTGCATGAGTCATTAGGCGAGATGAAGATTAACTTAAAAGAAGGACTGCACCTAGTTAGGAAGAGACCTTATAGGATGAACCCTAACCTGTATGTAAAATTTAAAGAAGAAATTGAAAAAATATGAAATATGGCATCATTAAGCCCCTAGAAAAATTGGAGTGGGTTAGCCCCATGGTAATCAGTATAAAGAAAGATGGTCGGATTAGGATTTGTGTGGATTACAGGGAGCTAAATCCTACATGTTTGATTGATCCTTTTCCTACGCCTTTCACCGAGGAAATATTGGAAGGCATTGTAGGGCATGAAGTTTACTCTTTCACAGATGGATTTTCGAGGTATCACTAAGTTAGAATTGCATAAGAGGATCAAGATAAAATGACTTCCACTAAATTGGGAATTTTTTCATATATTGTGATGCCCTTTGGGTTGAAGAATGCACCTACTATATTTTTACGTATAATTGTTCAACCATTCCAAGATTTTATTCACAAATTCTTGCAGGTTTACTTGGATGATTGGACCATATATGGGCTTGTTAAGGAACATTGTGACAACTTGCACTTTGTGTTTGAAAGATGCGAGTAGTTAAACTTTTCTTTAAACATCAAGAAGTGTGTATTTTCTATACCTTTTAAAACTTTACTACGACATATCATCTGCCAGAAGTAAGGTTTGTTAGTAGATCCAACTAACATTATTGTTATCATAGGCCTAGAGGGGCCTATTAGTTAAAGTGAGGTGTGTGGATTCTTGGGCCATATAAGGTATTAAAAAAACGTTATCAAAGGATATGCAAATATTTCCACACCTCTATTGGGGATAACTACAACAACGCACATTTGAGGCATTGAAGGAGAGACTTACTATGGCACCTATTTTTGTTTTGCCTCATGGAGCCAACCATTTCACATACATGTGGAAACCTTTGGCATGGTCATTGGCGCAGTGTTATCTCAACTTGGAGAAGGTATTTTAGATCATCCTATCTTTTTCGCTAGTAGAAATTTTACTCTTGCATAACATAATTATACAACTATAGAGTGTGAGGCCTTGCCAATGATCTACACGCTGCATAAGTTCAAAAATTACTTGCTAGAAACACCCTTTGTATTTTATATATATCACATGGCATTAAAATACTTGGAAAATAATCCCATTTTATAGGGGCGCATATGTCAATGGGTTCTATCATTCCAAGAATTTGACTTTTGAGTCATGGTAAAACCAAGTAAAAGTAATTTTGGCCCAAACCACTTATCGCGAATTCAATCAAGAGAGGACATGCATACAATTAAAGATACAATGCCGGATGTAAATCAGATAGGTTACATCATGTGCATTCAAAATTTGAGGTTATTGTTGTCTTTTAATGCATAGGTATGGCACCAGAAGGAATGAAAGCATTAGATAAGAAGCAACTAGCAATTCATGTTGCACTCTTCATGTTGATTAGTGGTGACTTATAAAAACTAAGAAGAGATGAAGTATTGCACCGATGTGTATTGGAACATGAGTGCATGGATATCATAGAAGAGTCTCATGACAGTATTATAGGTGGGCATTATGTAAGTGATGCCACCACGTGCAAGATTCTACTCTTATGATTATGGTGGGAGACCCTATATAAGGATTTTAAAGAGTATTGTAAGGCATGTGATCTTTATCAGTGCCTTAGAAAACCTAGAAAAAGAGATGAAATTTCATTGAGGCATATTACTAGTGCAGTAGTCGTTTGAAAAATGGGCAATAGACTTTGTCGATCTTATTTCCCTAGCCATGTGTAGAACCAAATCACACTACATCATCACATGTACAAAGTTATCTTAAAAGATGGTAAGAATAAGCACCTACAAAGGATTGTACAATATCTGCAACAACAAGGTTCTTATGGGAAAATATTCTTACTAGGTATGCATGTCCGTTGAGTTTGACAACTCACAAGGGCACACTTCTTGAATGATACAATCAAGAAATTGTTGGATGAATTTATGGTAGCACACCACAAGACTACACCTTATCACCCTCAAGAAAATGAGACTGTTAAAGCCTTTAACAATATATTGAGCTAGACATTAAAAAAATTGATGTTGGAAGGAAATATTGGGAGGAGAAAGTTTCTTTTGTGCTTTGAGAAATAGAACAACTTATAAAAGGTTAAATAAGGCCACACCCTTTCAGATGGTATGTGGCACGTGAGAAGTTCCTTCCATGGAATTCATGTTACATTTTTGCATATTACACATGTGGGGGTCTATATGATGAGAAATCATTAGAAGAAATAATTGACAAGTTAATATTATTGAATGAGAGGCGTATCATAGCACGTTTAAGTCAAAAATAGGAAAAGGCCAAGAAGAAGGCATTACATGATAGAAACATCTGGGAAAAGAAGCTTGTGGTTAGACAGATGGTACTTCTTTATGATTCCAAGTTTCTACGCCATCCAAGAAATCCTAAGGTGCATTGGTTGGGACCATACGTTATCACTCACATACTTGAATCAGGCGTTTGTTAGTTAGAGGTGCTTGATGAAATATGGTTGCCCAGTTACTTTAATGGGAGAAGGCTGAAGCCCTATTATAAATAAGTCTTCTTGGTTTTTTTAATAAGGAAATATTTCCATTTAGTATATATTTTCCTTTCTATATTTCTTTTAATGTATTTTCTTCTTCATCATTATGCTTTGTCAATTTAATTTGGTGTTTTGTGTAATAAGTGTGTTTGTGTGTTGGAAGCTAATTACAATCTAAAGTATTTTTATGCACTGAGAATACTACACATACCATTCATGTGGGGTTTTTGTTATTCAAAAATGGGTACACATAAGAACAAAATGTTACAAGTGTCATTCAAGTATGGAAAGGAGATGATAGAAAAAATATTGCTCTTAAGGAAGAGTATACCTAGAAATAAATCAATGAACAATATAATAAGAGGTAAGTCAGAGGCAGAGAAACTACTAGAGGAAGGTGCGGTGGTGAGTTAATTTGGCGTATTGATGTGTGTAGAAGGAGTTTTGTACCTAGAAGGTAGGAAGGTGTGCTATAAGGTTATAGTTGGGGCGCGTAGGTGTTCTTTGCGGAAGTTGGGAAAATGGTCAATGAATGAGAGGATCGGTATTAGGTAAAGGAGAAATAAATGCAATAATTTTCAAAAATCTATATAAGGACATGATGCGGGTTCATTTTCACCTTTGCAATCACAAGTATTCAAGCAAGCTAGTTGCGACCAAGAAAATAAAATTATGTTGATGTGCGGAGAGTTGTGGAACCATACATGGAGAGAAGATTTGTGCGTGGAAGTGGCTTGCGTCCCCATTAGAGAAGGGTTTGAGAAAAGTAGAAGCATTGAGAAGGAGCTATGGCATACGTTTCAAGTTGGGGCATACAATTTCGGGCTAGGGCACAAGAGCTTACTTTGAGAGGAAAAAGGTGATATTTTTACAATGGCACTAAGGAGGGAACCTATAGTAGGTACAAAGGGGAAGAAGAAGGTGGAAGTCAAGGTCAAAGTTTCTCCCGAGATAAATTGTTTAGAGATGAAGTATCCTGAAGGAGTGATCATCTGGTGAGATTGGGATCCCAATATCCATAGATGTAAATTAAGTGATTACAACCACCACACCACCGATAACAAGGTATAGTTAAATTCTTATCTCGAATAAGAAGACCAACAAGTGCATAGTGGAAGACATGTCAAGTATATGATGATGTTGGGGAGAATTTTATCAAGAAGGTAGGGGTGTATCAACTATATGAACTCCCATATTTTGGAAAACCATAAAGTTTATACCAATGACTTATGAGCAGAGTCCATGAGGACTTTTTCTATTTTGTTGGATGGTGGGTAAGGATCACCTGAGCCTTTGATTGCCACATTGACGTGGCTGAAGGGAACATGGACAAAGATTATTAGTGATATGACTAATAAGGAAGATGTTATAGCCACAAGAAAGGAGTTGGGATACTCCAAGGGTCCGCGTGGAATGGACATCTATAAATTAAGGAAATATCCTTTGGTGCGTGTAGCCGCACATCCGCTACTAAGTCGAATGATCAAGAGAGATCGTCTCTGTAAATACCATGTGGCTAATAATTGTAAAGAATATGTCACAAGGGGAAGTATATAATTTATGCGGATTCATATTAGAAACAATTATTGAGGAAGCACGCACTGGTGAAAAGATAAGTTTTTGCACTATCATATTATCGGTTGTGTTTATGGAAATTGGAGTGCCCGATGGGCTAAAGAACAAAATTTGGGAATATCCTGTGGAGAATAAGTCCCTCGCATAGAGGTCTCGAGAAGTATTTGTGTAAAGTAATAATGAGTGTCCCATTCAAACAAAGTGCGAGAACTATGGTATGATCGACATTGCGTGTGGACTTTGAGGAGGAGTGATACATTCCAAAGGAGTTACCCTCAGTAGTGGGTAAGGTGGTGCAGTTTGTGGTGTATCAACATTTTTTATCATGTAGTTTGTAATGAAGGATGGATCATGGAGTCCTTGGTGTAAAATTCCCTATGCCTTCACAATGTGCTATTTCCAAGCATCAATACATAGGTTTATTGATGTGCGTCGGTTGAGATTTAATGCAGACAAGGTAGATTGTGACAACCATACTCTAAGAAAAACTTATGTTTATCCAGGTCAATCTTCCTACATTGAGAGGCTCATTTCAGATGTTATAAGTATGAAGCTGGTAAGTTTGGCTTTTGGGGACAATGGAGCCATGCTTTTCTATCTTCATCTTAAGCCTAGGTTGGAAAATAAAAGTATGTGGAGAATGATTTCATACTTCCAGAGCCACCTAAGGGAAAAAAATGCATTGAAAATGTGGCACTCCAAAGCCTACCTTGACCATAGACATAAACGAACAAAAATAACATGAGGATAGTAAAGGCTTGGACCATAGAGGCCGAAAGCATCCCACAGATAGAGTGGAGAGTGAGCGCATAGATGCTTCCCCACATGTGTAAGGAGAGGAAGACTTAGACATAGATGTAGTCCATGAGGAGTGCTAATTTAAGGTGTTTAGAAAAACCAAGACCCAAGGTGCAGGAACATCACAACCTTTACGAATTTCACCTCGAATCTACCATTAGAAAGAAGCACTAGAGAAAAAAAGAAAAATAAATTTGAAGCTTAACGAGGGGGAGGAGTTTGAGGAGAGTGCATTAGGAACCCCGGTTTAGCCTCGAAAATGTGAAGGAACCTTAGGAGGAACAAATGAGAGATGGTGAAGAAGGGATAAAATAATCAAAATAAAATGTGCAAGAGTAATGTAGTATGCGATTCACAACTTAGGTAGGAGAAGGGCTAACTCCGGCACCTTGGCTCCCGTGTTCCTAAGTGGCCAAGGAAAAAGAGAAGTGAATAATATGTTGTTCTTAGTATGGGCTATACTAAGGACATAATAAAAATCATCCGCGCTTGGTTTCATAGTAATGTGGGCCTTAAGGAGTTATATGGGTGAGAGATGATGGACCTAGATATGGCCACTACACACACAAGGAAGCGGTTATCCTAGTCCATGTTGACTCATATGGATGAGCCAATTTTTGACATGTGTAAGGAGTCATGTGTCTCGTGAAGAGTGAAGAAGCCACCCCAAAGTAGACACATGACAATAAAACCTACTCTAATGTCTGATGAGTAAGTCAAAAATGTGTTGGTCAAGGTATCTGCTGAGGTGGCGTGGAGAAACATTGATAAGGCCATCACTATTAGAGATCTACTTAAAGATAACAAGGCTAAAACTACAAAGATAATGCATATAAAGGAAGATAATGAATGAGAACGGAGAAAGAATGAGGCCTTCATTTACATGGAAAAGGAAATTAGTGATCACATTCTGAAAATAAGGTTTCATCCAAAACCTAAGGTAGCAGAAAAATTTCCTTCTCGCTATGCATTATGTGCGCACTATGGTTGATTTGGTGTTATATAGCAAACCAATTCGAATGCCCACACCAAAATACATTGAACAAGAAGCAAAGAGATCACGATCATGTTGAGAAGATAGAGTATGACACTAAGGAGAGGGAACACAAAATATTCACATGTGGGAATAAGGTGCATTTGAAGGCACAGAAGGATAGGAAAGGAAACACATGCTAGGACAAGCTGACTTGGGACTTAGCCATTTTCATTATTACAGGCTATTTTTGGATATAGAGTGTAGAGTACACAATGGGATGGAGACTTTTTGCGACATGAAAATGTTATTTTGAGGATGAGAGTCTACTAAGTGCCATGCATGAGTTCGGGATAATAAGAGGATTATTATTTCCAGTTAACTATAGGAGATATATTATTAGCTCACTTGCATGTGTGCATAATATTGTAAAGGTGCATTGTTATTTTCAGTATGGGACCTATTTTGGGAAGTGCGTAAAAAGTGAAGGGAAAGTAACCACCCCTATAAGTATGTATTAGTCTTTGCAGAGACACGGAGACACTGTGTATGAGTTATTGTAGAGTTATGATGTTGGATCTGATGTGCACATAACATTATGGTAATGTTATATGATGTAAAAAGCTTCTATGTTTTTCAGTGTTTAATATAATGGAGTATATTGGGTGGATAAAGTATTAACATGACTATAATTGGTTCTTGTATGATTAATCTTGTCATAGTTATTGTTCAATTCATGATTCTTTAAGATCTAGATCTGGTTATGCACTATTGAATGATTATGCTGTGGAATGTTTCTACTTATTATGGTTCTGAATATGATCTATCTTCAACATTATAAAATCCTACACAAACAACTCTAAAGAGGGGCCCGGTACCTTTGCACGCTTTGGGTGAGTGCTCAACTTAAGTTGAGTGATGTGCAAGTGTGTCCGGGTTTTTATGGTGGGTTTTTCCGTTATCGAGACCTCTTTTTTAGTTATTTTCAAGATGGTTTGTGATGAAGACATAATTGTTGACCCTAGAAAGTGTTGAGGAGTGGATAAATTATCTGGAAGAAGAGAATGCATGGAGGTTCAACACTAGATCTGATTTTTACACATGCACATGGGTGGAACAGTAAACCGTATGAATTTTTTTATAATAGCTTATATGCTATCTTCCGATAGAACTATACGAGTGGTTGGTTACTTATGCATCTAACTAGAATTGGAGGTATTGCACACTTTTCTAGATGTAGGAATAATTTTAGGTCCTATATGATGTTGATCTGATTTGGACACACGTTGTGGATACTTGGTTCCATGGTGTTTTGAACAACTATATTCTAGAGTACTCAATTTCCACTTATTTTTGCCTAGAGGTAGTGACTTCAAATTTTTACGAAATCCTAGAGGAACTTACTTGCAAGGCATTCCAATGGTGATCAATATCTTGATGGTGACCCTAAACTTGGAATAAAAACTCGATGGCTAGCTAAACCCCACCACACATGGGGACAGGAGAAGGTTTAATGAAAGATTTCAGACATAGTGGAAGAAAGGAAGAGAGAAGAAAGGGGGCTTAAGTACAATGAGACATGGGAAAGGGAGATGGAGAAGCAACATGATATTGCAAAGTGGATGGCGTTGAGGAGAGAGATGGCTCATGAAGGATTTGGGGCTCACATAGAAGGCATGGAGCTAGAGCATCTAGAAATCCCCCATTTGGGCAAGCATCATAGGGAATCCCCCTCGGCCTCACAAGGGAGCACACTAGTAGAGATGACCTGGGCCATGGGTGCACATCTGAATCTACCTGGAAACCTATCCCTTGTGCTCATATTTCTAGTATCTGGTACATCCAATAGTTAGTAAGATAATTTGGGTAGTAGGGAAGTAGGAGTAAGTCACATAGAAAGTACATCCATGGTAGGGAAAACATCTTTGTTGTTGTTTGGAGGTACCCTTTTAGGCACATCATCAATACAAAATTTGAGTGCGTAGAATTTTTGACTCACTTCAAGGAGTAGTACCACCATGCAAACTGTAGGAGTTCATTTCAGTACTACTATTGGGACACAAGGAAGTACATCTTTTAGTTTGCCTTTGGCTACACAGTCGGAGGATCAGGGGGTATAGGTGGCTCTAGTTCTGGTGGATCTGGTGGTTCTAGAGGTAGAGGTAACACAGGAGGTTCTGGATCAGGTGGGAAGGGTTTGCACCAACCCCAAAATATTTACATGGAGATGTCTCTCCATCTTCTAGAGTATAGGGGCATAAAATATTTTGTTGAACACATGCACATGTGTGAGATACTATGGTGTGAAAAAGGGATCACATCTTCTAAGTGCAAGGAAATTCAATTTGCAACTACATTACAGGGAGGCACATAGTTAATACGGTGAAGTTTGACCCGATCAAACTTGTGTAGATTATCTGACTTTAAAATATGTCTTCCTTAAATAGTTCTCTATCCCTAAATTTGAGCGAGAAGAGTATAAGCATACTCAAGGATATTAAGTAGGGCACTACTGAGAGTGTTCGAGAGTATGATACCCATTTCAAAACACTTTTATATAAGATTTATTATGTTATGCATGCAAGCTAGCATGCACAAAGTGGCTCTTTGGAGGACTGATCACACCTTTTAAAATGGAGTTTTCACATAAGACATACAATTATCCACACAAAGAACTTGAAGAAGATTTGTGCGGCGACACATTTTTAAGTATAGACATTCGAGTTAGCCCATTCCTAGAAGCATAGTTTGTAGCTATGGAAAATTAGTTAGAGAAACTATCAGAAAATTCAACACATGAGATGCGCATTGGAATTTTGTGTACAGATTGTGAAGTGGAAGGGCACACCAAGGATAGTTGTGCCTACAAATCGTGTGTTCATTATTGCTAGATCGTGAGATATGTCATCTTAACCATGACGCGACACGCCCATTATTACAATGCACAATAAGGAAGAATGTATCTTGTTATTGTAAAATTTATCAATGCATTACTCACAATATAGAAGAATGTAGGTTGATCAGTCAAATCCATGATGTTATAGATATTAGTGTGTAATATACAGGAGTATCAAATAACTCTAAGGGTAAAAGTGAGCACCAGGATTGGGATCACAATCAAGTGCGCTATGATTGGAATGAGGGGCACTATGAAGGAGGATGTGGCAGAGGTTGAGGATACCATGGTGGATTTAGGGGTTGAGGCCATGGTAGTGGATGAGGTGAGTTTCCTCGTAGAACATGCTTTACATGTGGATCTCCTGACCACTATAGGTGCAAATGTACTCATAATATTACTTGTTCTTTTTGTGGGAAGAGTCATAGCTATGAGGAATGTCTAGATCTATATGATCATCTTAGCAAGTAACATAAATAGGAAAATAAGGGTGCATAAATGGTTAGAATACAACTCACTTGTGGAAAATAAATGGATGCGAGTTGGCACGTAACCCGAGGTATTTTCTCTAAATATTACTACACACGATGAAGTTACGCACACCAAAGAAGTGTTACTTCATAATCCTAACATCGCTAAGGAGGACATTTTACATGTAAGGTATCTAGATCTTGCGCATAAGAAGGAGGTTTATTAGGATACCATGGAGGTACTCAAAAATCATCAAGGTGAAATACAGTGTTTAAAGGAAAAATCACGGAAGATGGAACAAAATAAGGAAGAAGAGACGGTCCAATCGGATATTGATGACTTGAAGGAGGTATGCAAAATGTTGTGTCAGGAGAATATCATTCCATTACTAGGGATTTGGCTAATGGGAAACACTCCACACACAGGTATTGAGAATGGACGTCAAATCCTGCATACAAATATTCCCCCTCATAGCTTAGATTACGAAAATGAGATCACCCTTAAAGTTGTTGTCAATGGATGGCTCTTGAGTAATATATTGATTGACATAGGTGTAGAGGTAAATGTTCTTTCTTTAGATGCATGGGTACAGATGGGGAGACCTCCATTGCATCCATATTCAAATGTATTATTTATGGCTAATCAGATTAAGGCCACTCCCATTGGAGTTATAAAATATGCATCCATTACTATCTAAGGGGTCAAGTTCACTTTGAGGACTTTGAGGTTTTAGCCCTTGTAGAAGCGAGATAGTTTCCCATCTCTTCTTGGACACTCTTAGTATTATGAAAATAATGTTGATATACTGAGTTCAACAAGGGATATATAAGTGTTGAGAATGAGGAGGAAAGAGTTATTATCCCTTTAATGGATGGTAAATCTACACCTTATGTTGAGCCTTTGAGTGAAGAAGATTTGAATAGGATTTATGTACGCACCATTTGGGACCCGAAAGTACTTGAGCCATCTAAGGAAGGAATCCTCTAGTGGGAAGATGCATAGTCTATTAGTGATACCACAAGTATTGCTTGTGATAATTGGGCTCATGGAACTTATGAGATGGTTGGGTACAAAGTAAGGAGCACATTTACATGGAGAAGTAAACCTCGTTGTATTAGGAGGATAGGTAACAACTTTATACCTCAAGTACACTAGAGAAGGAGACCCTACAATATTCCTATGTGTCATAGAGGAATAGTGCATGACAATTTGAAAGAATAAATTTGTTATCATATACCATGCATTGGATAGTAACGTGCTTTAGTGGGTGGCTCACAAGGATAATCTTATAGAATGGAATGAAGTCAAGATTTCTCTAACAACTTGGTTTTCCAGGAGTAATACACCTACTCAAATATACACATATCATGGTAATCAACCTATTCAAAACCACATTTAGTAGTGTGAGAGGCTCTGGAAAGAGGGGCCAAAAGATTTACTTCCTTTGCTATGGGTGCACAAACTTTATTCCACTTTACAAGGTTGTGCACACACTTTATATGTATATGCGGAGCTACATAGAGAGACTTTAAATTGGCGGATTTGATTATAAGAATGGTCCAAACTTTTTACTACTTCACAATTAAACCTCTAGTGGAAGAGGCATTTTTGGAGTTAGTACACCGATTTTATAGATAATATATCATATCTAAGCATACATGTAAATAAAAGTGGATATTTTACGAATAATTATACAAAACAAGAGATATAAGTCAACACCAGATTTAATATGGTTCACCCAATGTGGGCTACGTCCACCAAGAAACAAGCCGATTTATTATCCAAAGCTTTAACAAGATATCCAAATGAAGATTTACAATCTTCCACACCTCTCAGATGTACACTACTTTTTCTCTCTCAAGCTTTTACTTCTTCTCTAAGAATTCTCTCTCAAAATTATTCTCACAATAATCATAAAATTTTACATGTTCTTCTTAATTCTTACTTCTAAACCCTATCTTTTATGCTTATATAAGTGTATACAAACTTAGGGCACTTAGCCATGCAATTAAAATCAATATATATTCTTTAATGATAAAATAGATATAATTCCCGAGAGTTAAATAAAACACTCCCGCATAGGTAACCGACGCCGGTTAGCCCTAACCGATGTCGGTTCCTCCTTACCTAATCGATGTCGGTCATAGGTGACCGATGTCGGTCCCTCCATAACTGATGTCGGTTACTGTGTTTTCTAGCAAGTTTCATATTGCATGCTAATCCGAAGTAATTGAGCTCCATAACTCAACAATCTCCCACTTGGAGATTAAGTACTACACCATACCTATAAAACATCATTCTTGGATATTTCCTTAGTTTTTTTTCTTCCTCTTCATGTCTCAAAATTGAATACCAATAGAAGTGGAGTGGATATCCAACTTATCCTTTTATAATGGATTTGTTAACATATCTGTAGGGTTCTCACTCATATGAATATTTTCCAAATACAATGCCCATCCTCAAATGCATGTCATATGAAGTGATATGTCAACTAAATCTATTTCATTCTTGAATGAAATATCGACTTATTTTCCAAATTAATTACACTCGACTATGACTGAATAATTTACAATCATCTTGCTCCTTTTCCAACTCTTTCATGAACCTACTCATCCATATCATCTCCTTTCTAGCCTCTCGTAGTAAAAAAAAGCCACAACCTTCTATAGTCCCAAAATCTAGCTAATCTGTCATTCCACCTACTATGAAAATATATCCAATAGTTCTCCTTCTACTATCTAGATCCCCACCATATCTCGAATCAACATAACCACACAATGAAATATCCAAACCTCCATAGCATAACTACATGCTAGATGTCCCTTTAAAATGCCTGAGTATCTATTGGACTGCTTTCCAATGCTCTTTACCTGGATTAGCCATATATCTACTCACAACTCCCACTTCTTGTGCAATGTATGGTCTAGTACAAACCATAACATACATGAGACTCCTAACTACTGAAGCATATGACACTTGTGTCATGTATTTGACCTCCTCATGTGATGAAGGACACTGATCTTTTCTCAATTTGAAGTGTCCAGCCATAGGTGTACTAATAGGTTTTGCATTCTACATCTTGAACCTTTCTAACACCCTGTAGATATAATCCTCCTGAGACAAATACAATTTCTTGTTTTTCCTGTCTTTATGTATTTGCATGCCAATTATTCTTTTTGTAGCTCCTAAATCCTTCATATAAAATGTGTGAGCTAGCTTTCTTTTAATCTCACCAATATCCTGCATACTAGATCTTACAATAAGCATATCATCCACATACAGTAATAAAATAATATAGCTCCCATTTTCAATATTCTTAAAATAAACACAATCGTCATATTTACATCTCGAGTAACCATGCTCATGCATAAAACTATCAAACCTCATGTACCATTTCCTTGGAGATTTCTTGATCCCATACTGAGCTCTTTTCAACCTACACACTAATTTAACCTTAGGCTTGACTTCATACGAGCGGTTGTTGCATATAAATCTCTTCATCCAAATCACCATGAAAGAAATTCGTCTTCACATCTAGTTTCTATAAATGTAAATCCTCTACTACAACTAAAGTCAATACAAGATTTAATATAAGTCATCTTTACAACAGAGAAAATATTTCACCAAAGTCAATACCTTCTTTCAATGCAAATCCATTTACTACAAGCCTTTCCTTGTACCTTTTACATCCACCCTCTTCTTCCTTGATCCTAAAAACCCACTTGTTCTCTGCAATGTCCTCTTACTGTTGGTAACTTAACCAAATCTCAATTATGGTTATATTCCAAGGAGTCCATCTCCTCATCTCGTGCCATGCTCCCACCTGGGATGTGGGTCTCATCCTGTATTGCTTCATCAATACTTTCGGTTCACCATTATCAATCAATAATAAATAAAATAGATAATATGTAAAAATTTCGGAGATTTACTTACCCTTTTTGACCTTCTCACAAGAGTTTGGGATACTAGAGGCTCATTCTGGACCTCCTAGACATTCGTATCCAAATCTGTCGCTGACCGACGTTGATCACCTATAATCGACATCGGTTACGCTAACCAATTTCAATTTGGATCTTCTATAACCGATACTAGTTCAGTTGAGCGATGTCGGTTAGGGATCAACTGACACCAGTTACTATGTAACCATATCAAGTATTACTTTTAAATCCATGTGTTCATTTTCATTCACAAACTTCTCAACCGGTTTTTATTTATGTACCAACATTTGATCAATATACATTCTATTTTCATTTCATTCAATATCATGAAGTTTAATGATTTTAGAATTCTCTAAATCCCAAATATGGATTCGAAATCACCAAATCCATAACCAATGAAAGTGCATCTCTTGGATTTTGAATCCTACTTTTTCCTATCTTCCTTATCAATATGCACAAAATCTTGAACCAAAAATTTAAGAAAATAAATATCTACCTCTTTTCCATTCCAAGCTTCCTCTGGTATTCCTCCATCTAGTGAACTTGAAGGCCCATAGTTAATCAAATAAACTATTATATCAATTGCTTCTATCCAAAACTACAAAGGAAATCGATAATGTATCCTCATACTTCTAGCACATTCTATGATTTTCTGTCCATTCTTCATGTAACACCATTTTCATGCGGTGTTATTATAACCATTCTTTCTCTACGTATCAAATTCAATGAATAATAATCATTGAAATCCTTGCTACAATATTCACCACTTTGTTGTCGAGATCTAAGGAACTTTAACTTTGAATTTTATTAATTCTCAACAAGGGCTTTCCATCTTTTAAAAGTCTCAAAAACATTATATTTACGTTTAATACAATAAACCCATAACTTTTTATAGCATCATTGATGAAAGTAACATAATACTAGGATCTCTCTGTAACATTCCCATTTTAAGACATTAGAATCAAGAGAATTTTTTTTTGAAAACATAATGTTCTTTGTTATAAGTAAAACATCATTTAGAACACACATTCCATGCCAATCAATCTCATAAAAGATAACCATATTCACCTGTAATGACTCAGTATACTACCAATCTCTCATTCCATGACTTGACTACCAACCGATCTCTCATGTTGACTTAAAGTATAGAATACTTTATGTATACTACGATACTTGGTTTCTTACCCTATTCGGGTATTGAGTGATATGTTTAAAGAACCTATCGAATATTTGTTACCAATATTCATCTGACATCACGTTTCTTTAAACTATGTGACATATGACAATGTAACTAGTAGCTTGTGATACTTTGGCCAAATATTTTCAACATAATGTTCATGTTACTATTCCTAGATGACATACTCATCATTTTGAAATACATCCTTCACTCCACTCTCTTGTTATCTAGAATGGTCTTTACTTGTAACACCCTGAACTGTTGTTACTTCCTCCTAAGCATACAAGTGTTGATATGTGATTTCTTTTGTAAAAAGGATGTGTTCCTTTGATTGAGAAGTCATGCTTGATATGTACTGAATCTTCTTTGCAGATTGCAGATCTTTGACTGAGTCAGAATTTGATTAGACTCTTTTATTTATTTCATTTTACATCTGAGTTTAATCTGATCTCGGAACGAATTATAAAGTTATTCATCTATAAGACCTAGCCTTGGATCAGTGGTATTGATCCAAGTGGTGCTTTAAGTTTTTCATGATGAATTAAAAATTATAAACCTTTCACAGGTTGCAAGGTCTGAATTCGTTGAATAAAGCCAATCCCAAGTCTAACTCAGGTTGATCGTGTGAAATGGAATGGTTCCCGATATCGAAGTATATCTGGAAGGTCTTGGTCGTGGACCAGGTAATAATTCTGTTGCATATAATTCCGTAGCCTAATGGCAGTACAGGAGTGAACCCTGTTCGAGAATGCATGTTGTAGGTCTTTTTCTGAGCGTAAGAAATGTTAGACCTAACTGGAATTATAAATGTTAGTAACCTAAAACTAAACTTAACCTAGGGGTTAGTGTTAATCTAACCTAGACCTAGGCTAAGAGCTAATGTTCTAAGTTAATATCTATGTTCTATGAAGTTAGACTAGGTATTATCCTAAATTCTAACCTAAGTTACTAACCTAACTATTGAGCAAGGATTATTGGGGACCTATGGAGGGATGCGAACCATGGGTGGCAGTTTCTATGTTATTTAATGTGTGGATAAGCATGAGGGATAGGTAATTGGTGGAGGTTTTAAAACGGCTAACTTGAGCCGACGTGGCAGTTCGCCAAAATTGGAAATGGTCTTGGAATTTCTCTTGTCTATCGCCAACTATGGCGGTCGGTGGCAGTGGAGTTTGAGCGGGAAATTGGGAGTAAATGTAATTAATGAGCTCGGTAGTCAAGCTCGGAATTCGTGAGAAGGAATGCAAAATGGAAAGTTAATGTTTTGTTTGGCTTATCATGAATTCTGGTTTTCCTCTGCCTGTTCACTAGTTCTTCGCACTTTTGATATTCTTGGTGTTGCATGGTGAGTATGAGCGTATCTAGCTCTTTCCTCTGGCAAGGAAAATATATAAGTCATGGAAATAGCAAAATTTTGTTGGTGGCTCTAACTTGGAAAAGGAAAAGAAAGTCCGAGCTCTTTCAGTGGTCTGCTTCGGAATTTTGAGCAAATATCCAGGCATGTTAGGCCCTAACCTTTAAAAATCTTGCTGTCTTTCAAGTGATTTCATTAGAACAACTCTGTTCAAATGATTTATGGAAATGGATGATTTTCTATGGTTGTCTTGTGTGATTTTGGTACTGTATCTTCATGCTGGTTCGATTTTTCATTTATCCCTTGATGGGTGTTTATTAAATTCAAACTGTTGCTATATTTCTTTGTGTTTTGCATTCCGGCTTTAATATGCGAAATTATTGCAAGTATATGTGATAGGCCTGCTCTGTGTGAGTCCATAAATTGTTCTCTCGATGGGTACAGACTATTGAGATGCTTGTTGATGGATACTTTTCATTGATTCTTGTTGTGGAAACTGTCGGAAGGGATACTGAAGGACATTTGTTTGATTGTTCAGTTAATTGACCTTTTCTTTCGTAAGCTCTGTCATGGTTGTTATTTAGTGGTGGTTATGGATTCTGGTTGGGTTTCGTTATGAAATTTTATAGTTATTTGTGAAAAGGTAACTCATATGTTACAGTATTCATTACGACCTTGCTGGAGTTGTTTTTCCCCTTGCGTGGAGGTTATGGGGATTCAACCCATTGATAGTATTGATATATATATGATTATTGTATTGAAACGACTCTGTGGAGTCCTTTGAATGAATCGTATATTATGGTCCACTGTTGAGGATATAGATACATCTTTGAGTATTGATAATTTGAATTTCGTTGGAATCTTGTAGAAGTAACAGGTCATACGACCTCTGTTATTTGTAATGAATTTTGGTACAGACTCCCTGGGTATACATTTACGTTTCCTTCTGTGTAAGCTTGTTCGAGAATTTTGAAGAGGTTCAGTTGAATTCCTTGTTATGAAATCAGTATTTTGATTTTCTTACACCTGATTTTTGAATGCTTACCATAGTTGGCATAGATAGAATCATTAACTATTTTTATCTTGTATACTGTTGTTGGGACTCAGTTGAATTCTTGATAGATAAACAGTGTAACTGCTTCAAATTAAGACTATTGGGTTTACTATTGTTTTCGACACCGTTGGGTTCCGTGAGTATGGGAAGATATCTTGTATATCGGCTTCTGGAAAAGCTAAAGCGTGAATACATTTACGGACTTAGTTTTAAATCCTCGAATGGTAATCTATGTCACTGTTTTCTGTATAAGCCTGAGTATGAACATGTAATGTTCTTGGCTTTGTTGGTTTTCTTTAATAGCTTGACATCATGAATTATGGCTTCTATAAAGTAGGTCGTGAATACCATACTTTCAACTCTGGATGCGTTCAGAAGTGACTACGTTATGTTATGTTATGTTTTCTTTCTGACTACATTCCAGTTGGATGTGGCTGTGCATGTTGCTTGGATTTCGTTTAAAAATCCCTCCGCATAGTCATAGGGAAATGTCATTGCTTAAATGATCATGAGTCTTTGGTTGACTGCGATAACAAAGGAGATCTTTTGATTTCAACCTTGTGTCTAAAATCCTTTCAGTGTTTATCTTCTTGTCTGTCGCTTCTTGCGCAAGGTCATACTGAGTCTGCTTAGTAGATAGACACTATTTTTGGCAAGAGGGTTACTGTACTGTAGTTGCTTTATTTTAAGTTTTAACAAAACAAAGGTGTTGTTGATGGACTCGATCGATTTATTTGCATGCGTATTAGGTGAATGCCTTTCTTTTGAAAAGACGATACTGAGTCATGAGCTAATTCAGAGGGAAACATGTACAATTTGTTTATTTCTCTTCTGTTGTAAATTATAAGTTGATATAATTGTTTAACTAACATCTGTAATTGTTTTTACATAATGACGGTATCAGGATTGATATGGTATTCCTCTTTTTAAGTTGAATATCATGATTGTCTGATGTTTGTTCATCTTGGTATTTACAATGAATAATTGCTTAGGATACTTTTGTTCTTCTTGATCCCTAATATTTTTATGAAATATTTGAGAATTATATAGTACTACTCAGTAACGAAAATTATTATTACACGTTATAGACATGACATATTCCTAACGCGTATAGTCTAAATCATGTTTACTTGTTTGGTGATTTTATATCATTTAAACGGGGTGTTTAATGAAAACAATTGACGGATTGCAATTGTTTTAAGAGTTAGTGCTTATCATGCTCGGTTCATTGAACCGACCCATGTTGATAACTTTACGAGATGGATGCCGTAAGTGGTAAAAGCAATGCAGATCTAACCAGATGTTCGATTGTTTAATTTGATTTATAATGAATTACATCTTTATTTTCTAAATGTACTATATGTGGAAATATGTTCCTTTTCACGTTGAGCATTGTATCAAGTATTTGAATGCATAAAATGTATCAGTATAGTTCTCGAAAGGAATAGAAATAAGTATATGCTACTTATGTGTTGTATTCTTATTTTGATAGTTGACCTTCTTCGGTTTATATACCGGAGGGACAATGTTATCTTTGTATAGTTTGGAGACTTTTGTGATTGTCAATGAAAGCTTACAAGAAAATGTGATTGAATTCTTATGAGTGTTTAGTAGTTCTAATTTGTTCTATCGAAAGAAAAATTGAAATTTAAATCATTGTCTTTCTAAAGATAGGATTAAAATAAACCTAAGCAGAATGCTAATCAAGCTGAATTAAATTACTAATCCCTAGTCTTGATTATGACAGGACAACATTTAATTGGATTCTTAATCATTTATATCTTGATACTAATAGGTATGATATAAATTTAGTTAGGAGAACTGATATAAACCTAATGGGGTTCAGATGGCAATCTCATGTGAAGTTTATGAGTTATTGTCAAATTTCGTTGTCTTAGAATCATGTATATTCTAAGAACTCCATGATGAGACCTTGGCCTTAATATCTCCACCGTGTAATGGGTTTTATTGAGGAAGGTCATTCTAAGATGAAGAATCCAGGGATCGGGAAAGGCTAACCCTAGGGGAACGTCTTTAATGTAATTTAAACTCAACGTGTGTAACGCATATTAATAAGTAGATCTTTCGAGGTAGATTTAAAGGTTGACGGCACAAGTCAAGCTGCAGAGGTTATACCTCCAGAAGATTAGGATCTTCTTGAAGTTACAACAATGCAGGTGACTTATGACGACACCCTTTGCATTAATCGCTAAGATTTACACTTTGATCTCGAACGAGTTACTCAGGGACCGATTAGGAATGTGGTCACGTTATAAGGCTGCCTAGGAGATTCGGGGTATCTTGACACACTGGTTTAACTAGGGTTGAACCAGTATGTCATCGTATCCCTAATCCTCGTGGGCATCCATATAACGTTATCACCTTGTTAATCCATTTCCGAGTGAATAAGTTGAGATAGGAGGGACTGACAGAAGTCGGTATAAGACATTCTACATAACATAAGAATGGGGTGAAGGGCGTATTCCAAATATGAGTATGCCGTTAAGGAATACGAGACATAAACAGTATGTTTCAAATCTTTGGCCAAAGTATCGCAAGCTGCTAATTGCGTTGTCCTAATTCACCTAGTCTAAGGGATGAGATGCCGATGAATAATGGTAACAATTATTCAGTTAGGTTCCTTGGACAGAGCATTCTGAATCCCAGAATAGGGAAGAGAACCGCAAGAGTGAAGTGTTAAATAAAACGCCAACTCTTATTACTCATGAATAGATCGGTAGATTACCGAGTCATGGAATGAATAGATCGGAGGTACTCCGAGTCATTACAGCTGCATATGGGTTATCTGTTATAAGAATGGTTATTTGATTGTGAGTTCTAAATTAGGTATTTAGAACCAGGATGCAATTATCAAAAAAATTGACTTGTTCTATTGTCTAAAATGAGGATGTTACATTATTGACTACCATCCACTTGCCCAAGGTTTGACCCTAGCCTAGGTTAGCAACATAATTTGTTATAGGAAGATGCTCACGATGACTTAGGGTATATGGGCATACTCGGTTGACCTAAGTCAACTAGATGTGCCAAGGTACCCTGAGTCATTGAAAGCTACTACCTATCCTAAACATATTACTAACTTGACCTAGCGAGAGACTAAGTTTAAGTCTAAATGTATGTAGATCTAGATGAACAAATATGGAAGGGTGTTGCCACATGTCAACTACAACATTGTATCCTCGAGAAGTCCCAGGACTTCTCGAGGGTATAGTCCTATAGTTGGCATGTGCCAACATCATGAGAACTAATTCATCAAGATGTACATACCCCCTTAGAGGTCATTAATTCATAATTGATACTAGATTAAGATTCAGATTACAACAACCATACCTAACCCTAATTCCAATCATTCATTAAGTTCTTTATCCATAATTATCCTGATTAGATATGGAGAACTTCATTAATTCATGTTTGCATTAATGTTCATTAATGTGGCATAACAAGCAGTTATCCCGAAAAACAAGACAATAAACATCAAACATTTAATTCTTAAAGCAACCTAGCTGTCCAAATCAAGTGTGTCATCCACCTAGATTCAGCTAGTGTTTACTTTATAAATAAGTATAACGATTAAAGATCATAACCACTATTCCTTTTATCATTCTTTACTCATATAGTTTAATTGTATGTCTAAAGCATATTGTATTATTAAACTATAGTTGTGTAGTTAGAGAATGACATCTTTTGCAAATTTAACAAGTTTCATTATAATAAGGGAGATTTATACTATCCCCTTTATCCAACTTATTAATTGATGACAATAATAGTATACAAACATATAAGGAATACCACCAAGATATCACTACTAATTCCGTCATACAAGTACAAAAGAATTCACACCACAAATTGGAGTCCAACTCAAAACCTTTCAATTCATGATGATAAATATACATTTTCAAGACTATGCATTTTAGACATTTTGCATGTCAATCAAAATTAAGATCTTAAAAGAACATCACTTTTCTTTTCCAATACAACTCAAGAATGATTCAAAATTATTTACATAAGATCCAGAATTAAGTAAGCCAATGCATCATAAAAGTTTTTTTCCTTCTTTTATCACTTACAATGTCCATCTGCAAAATTTTCAAGCACGGGTCATTTCACTGAATTGAGCATGATAAGCAATAAGCATTAAAGTGAAGTGCATTCCACTAATTGTTCCATTAAATCAACTCTGCTTTAATGAAACAATTAATATATCATAAAAATAATCATAAGTTACAACAACCAGAAAATAAGTACAATTAAGATTCTAAATTCACTTTTAAGAAAAGAGCATAATATAATCCGCAACATCTGCATTATATCATAAGGTTTAATTGATCCTATCAATTACTTTATTAAAACAATCAACTGGTCTTGTCATCCAATTGTTTCATATTTCTATAAGAATATAAATACACATTTATCTTTACTAAGTAGCAAAAGATTTATATACAACATAACTCTTATTAGGATGATTCATCCTACAACTTAAGAAAAGAAGAAGAATCAATACATACTATTCCTTACACACTTAATCATCTGAAAGACAAAAATAGGTTTAGAACACACCAAACTACCTCAGTTCAAAGATAACATTATAAGGATTCAACATTAAAGGAACAACATCTAACAAGAATCCCAAATCAATCCAAGTAGGGGTAGAGAGTCAAAATAGTCCTCCTGCAAGTCTAAACTAACTTCCACATGTTAGAAGATATAATTCATAGATCTGAAACTAGACGTTCCACAAATCCAAGCTAGACTCACACAGAATTAATCTCTTCCTGTGTCCATCCAAAAGAGGATTCATAAAAGATAGGGTGCAAAAGAGTAAACCTTCCAATACCAAATCCAAAAGAAGTATGACTCAGTCAGCATGACAGTCGGTCAAAACAAGTTTACATTCTCTATTCAATAGAACTTGTTATAATTTGAGGATTCTAATAAATACAAATTTAATCAACTTACATATTATATAATGTTACAATAAATATTTAAATAAACATTAAATCATAACATAAGTAAATAAAGAAATACTTACAGGAAATAAATAACACAGGTGATACAATATTTATAGCGAAAAACCCCAATAGGGTAAAAACCACTTTGAAAATAACATTTTACTTCAGATAGCTTATTTTACATCCAAAGAAGATCACATTCTCCTTAAAACCCTATTTACCAAGGGTAAAACCAAATCACTTGATTTGCACACCTTTGATATATTTCCCGAAATAATCAAATGAGGATCTAAAGTCCTTTTTATATAAGGTGATCGGGTATGTCTCACGACCCACCTTTTCAACCTAAATCATTGACACATATACCTTGGTGAGTGTATTTAATAAATATAAACATGAATGATTCACATTATTAAATACTTACCTAATGTATATTACCTAGGTATGAATATTTAATAGTACAAAATTATTTCATATTATTAAATATTTAACCTATATAATAGTGATGGACCCATATTAATTAATGGTTGGCTAGACCACTTAATCATTATATTTCGACACTCCCCTTAATGTTAAGTGGGATAACATATGTCAATAGATTACTGCTCATGGTACACTACGGTGATTCACAATCCTTAAACCATAAAATTTTTAGGCTAGCATATCAGGTGAAGGAATTATAACACCTTCATCATACTCAAGTTACCTTTTGGTAAAAAGGATTTGGAATCTCAAATATCATCCCATGATCAATGGCTAAGTATTATTTGTGAGTTTTACATATTCTCATAAGTTCTCATAAAAGGTTATTAAACCCAAGCATATAGAAGACTTTTATAACCAAGGACATCCTTAATAATATGTTTATACTGGATGTTTACTAGTAAACTCAATAGCACTAAAGAGTTTATTGAAGACTACCTTTAAGATCTTTCTACACTACTTTCTAAAAAAGAAGCCGAGGAGGTATACATGCCCGAAGGTCTTTTTACAAAAACCAAGTTCCATTAGGAGGTAACATTATCATGCACACTCCCCCTCAATGGAGACTCTGACAATCCAATCTTTTCATGAAAGTGACAAAACTTTACGGCATCTAGGGGCTTTGTGAAGATTTCAGAAACCTGCTCTTCAATCGGCATGATCTTGAGATCTATCTCACCACTTAGCACCTTCTCACGGATGAAGTGTATATGTATCTCAATGTGCTTCGTCCTCTGATGTTGTACTGGATTATGTACAAGATCTATGGTCTTTGGTTATTGTAGAAAAAAGGAACACTACGTGGATCCTTCATCTTTATCTCATCAAACAACCTCTTTAGCCATATAGCCTCTTTCATAGCTTCCATTGCACTTCTATACTCAACTTCTATTGAAGAGATAGAAACAGTTGGTTGCTTTTTGCTACACCAAGTAATGTCACATGTACCAAATTTAAACACATAACCAGAAGTATATTTTCTATCCAATACATGACCAAGCATGATCGAATCAAAAAATCCATATAAGTTAGCATTTTCATTCTTAGTAGAATGCAACTCATAATTGATTGTACCTTTAATATATCTAAGAATCATTTTTGCAAGATTCTAATGATCTCTATAAGGTTCCTGCATAAACCTAGAAGCAATTCCTACTGCATAGGAAATATCTGGTCTGGTGATAATTAGATATATCAAACTACCAACTAACTGCCTATATAAAGTAGGATCAAATTTTTCACATGCAAGTTTAGGATCAATTTTCAGTCCAACTTCCATAGGAGTAGAAATTGGTTTACAATAAATCATGTTAAAAATTTTCAAGTACATTGGTTGCATATTGTGCTTGAGAAACAACAATAGAATGTTTATCTTGAAATACATCCATGCCAAGAAAATTATGTAAGAGACCTAAATCAGTCATTTCAAAGTATTGTTTCAATTTTTCTTTAATTCTACAAATTAAAGCAGGATTATCACCAATCATAAGTAAATCATCAACATATATACAAAAATAATAATATGTGATCCTTCTTGGTTAATGAATAGATCATTGTCGGAAGAAAAATTAGAAATTTCTAGCTGTTTAAAGAAAAATTAATTTTTCGCATGCCAAGCTCTAGGAGCTTGCTTTAAACCATATAAGGATTTTTTAATTTACAAACATAGTTTTATTTACCAATTTCTTAAAATCCTTTAGGTTGAGACATATAAAAATTTCTTTTAAATCACCATTCAAAAAGGAATTTTTCACATCCATTTGGTGGATTTCCCACCCAAATTGAGTAGCAATTGCAAATAAGGTCCTAATAGTACTCATTTTAGCTACAAGGGAAAATGTCTCAACGTAATCAATACCAGTTTTCTTAGTGAAACCTCTAGCAACAAGTCTAGCTTTATGTTTATCAATACTACCATCTATATTATATTTTACTTTGTATAACCACCTAGACCCTATAATACTTATTTTCTTTGGAGGTGAAACCAGCTCCCATGTTTGATTTTGAATTAGGGCATTATATTCAGCTTGCATTGCATTAATCCACTTCTCATCCTGAGAAGCTTCTTCAAAACTTTGTAGCTCAGGTTCATACAAGGTCATTAATGCATGGT
This sequence comes from Taxus wallichiana var. yunnanensis, assembly GCA_018340775.1. NCBI lineage: Eukaryota > Viridiplantae > Streptophyta > Pinopsida > Cupressales > Taxaceae > Taxus > Taxus wallichiana. Next base: position 217,200,958 of record CM031239.1, read on the forward strand.
ATGTATGATGGCTTCTGGTCATTTTCCTAATATCAATAGAATTAGAACTCTCTAACACAGATTGAGCCCATTTTTGTTTCTTAACTAAGGAGTTAGGAGATTCAAAATCATATATAGTATCAACACAAGAAACATCATCATGACCATTTACTATATTCTCAATATCAGAATTATAACCATTATTAGAAATATTGTGAGTTAGAAACATCTTTACCATTGTCAAATGAACAAAAGTATTTTCCAAAACCACCACATTGCGGTTTTCATTTACTTCCCTTTTTACAGGGTCGTAAATCCTTAGACCTACAATGTTAATACCATATCCAATGAAAACACAAGAGAAAAGAAGTCATATCAAGTTTCTTTCTTTTCTTTTTAGGAATGTATAAAGAAGCAGGACTACCATAAACTTTTAGATGAGAAATATCAGGTTTTTGATTTGACCATTTTTCTAAAGGAGTTGAAAGATGAATAGCTTTGGTGAGAACCCTATTTAGAATGTAGATTGTTGTGTTCATTGCTTCTGCCCACAGAAATTTGGGAAGACTAGAAGAATGAAGCATAGTGTGAGCCATATCTAAAATATTCCTATTCTTACGTTTTGTAACACCATTAGATTGGGGAGAATGAGGAGAAGTTAATTCCCTTTTAATACCACAATCAATATAAAATTTCAAATTCTTTGCTAAGAATATTCACCCCATTATCTATTCTAAGTCTCCTAATTTTATAATTTGAAGAGTTTTCAACAGATGCTTTAAATTCCTTAAATTTCCCAAGTACATAAGATTTGTTTTAAAGAAAATATGACCAAATCATCCTAGTGAAATCATCAATGAAAGTCACAACATATAAAGAACCATTTAATGAAGCTACTTCAAGAGGTCCTCTAACATCACTATGAATAAGTTCTAGTGGGGAAGAGGAACTCTCTTCAAGATGTGAGTGAAAGGGTTTAGCACTTTGTTTTGAGCATAAACACCCTTCACATGCATCATGAGAAGAAGACAACACAGGAAAACCTTTCACAAAATTTATATCTAGTCATTTCATATAAACTTCTATAATTAACATGTCATAATATTTCATGCCATAGTTTTGAATTATTCAAACTTTGAAAAACAAAATAGGATGCAAAATGGAAATCATAAAAAATATACAGACCATTTCTTTAAATTCCTTCAACTATTATATTATCATTACTATCCTTGATATACCAATTATATTTCAAAATTTTAATAGCCAAACCATCATGAGTTAATTGAGAACATGATAAAAGGTTATTTTTGAGCTTAGGAATGAATACAACATTATTCAACACACCATTAGCAAATTTTACTTTCCTTTTCTATTGCTTCTAAAGATGAGTTATCACCAAGATACACGCGTTCATTGATTTTCACAACATCAAATAAATAATTTTAAACACACCGTCATATAATTTGATGCACTGAATCTAGAATCCATTCAAAATTAGAGGAATAATATAACGCAAACATATAATGAAACCGTTTTAGGAATATCATTAGAGCTATAATTTTTCCTTAAATTATATTTTGAAGAAACAATTTATTTTTTATTTTTATGGATAGGTTTCTTAGTTTTACAATCTTCCTTTTTATGTCCAAATTTACCACATTTGTGACATTTACAATTAAAGCTAACACGCAATTTATCAGAAGAAAAAAATTTCTTATCAACAAAAGAAGATTTAGATCTAAATTTTTTATCTGAGAAGGGCTTGCGAGGCTTGAAATTTGAATTCTGAGCAAGAAGTTCTTGAGAGACATTCTCCTTAGAGTCAAAGTTCATCATCACTTGCTCTTCTTGTATCAAAAGTGAACTCAAAGTATTTAAATCAAGTAAATCATTTTCGTTTTGATATTTAGAGTTCAAGATAGAAATAAAATTCCTAAATCTTTCATGTATATTTAACTGAACAATAAAGTAGATTATTTTTTCACCAATTATATCACAATTTTATCCATCTAATTTTACTTTAATATTTTTAATTTTGGCTAAGATATTAAATACTTTTTCATCTCCTTTCATAGGAGTTGTAAGCAATTATAAAACTAATTTAATAATTTTAGATAAACGCATACCTTCATGCATGGATTCTAGTTGTGTTCATAGCTCTTTAGGATGTTCAATATTACAAATGTCTAGAAGGTACTCATCGCTCACATTGCGCAAAATCATGGAAAGAGCCTCCTGTATTAATTACGAGTATGTATTCATGTTATCTACAATTGTTTGACGACCAATGGGAGCAACCTCAGATCCAAAAAAATTGTCCAGAGTTTCCTCGCCATAAGTTCTGATTTGACCCTGATCTTCCAAATGTTGTAGTTGGTTCCATTCAGGATCTAGGTTTTGTCAAGACAAAAATAGTTGGACGCCATTATTTTCTTGAACCTGTAAAACACACCCCATTATAATATACAATGTACCACAGAGTTAGATACATATTTATAAAAAAAAAACCTTTTTAATAGAAATAGATCTAAATTTTATAGATCTACATAAACTATTTAATCATAACTAATTTTGTCATTACAATGCATATTAATTAACCTCCATGATCAAAATAATAACCCACAATATAAAAGGCTTTGCATTATACCCCAGACTTATATAAACAAATTTCTCGACCATATAGAAGTGAAGAAGAAACCCCTAAGAATGCAAAACAACTTACAAATTCTGAAAAAAAAATGTAGACAAAGATCCATCTAGCTTAAATTTGACGTCTAAATGACCATCATATTGCCTTATGTTTGGTCTCATCATGACGGTCATTTGACTGTCAAATTTAATGGAGTCAAAAATTGTTGTGTATTTCCAGAATGTGAAATTCCATAATTTCTTCTTCTATATAATATTAGGGAGGTTATATTTTAATACATTATATTAACCTATTATAATTTATAATGTAAAAATATATTCACTTTTTTAAAAAGAGGTATATAGTTAATATAATGTAAATAAAAAACAACATATAGTCTATAAAAAATTATAAACTATAGTATATATACTCTTTTTTAAAAAATACATATAACCCTTATTACGGGGCCCCTCATAAAAAAAAAGATTTAAAACATTTACCAAGCCATGTAATTTTAAATTCTACATAACCTTAGAATTTACAAGGAGACAACATTTTTCACAAATCCAATAAAAAAATTCAAATCCTATTTTTATGGAGCTTTGTCTCCTCCTTCATTTACCAGTGACAAAATTCAACCTGCACATATTAAAACTATAGAAAAAAAATATTTCAAATATTTTACCCTCACCTCTACACACAAGTTTTCATAGAAGGTAAGAAGTTTCCAAATTTTCCACCTATGAATTCACCTTGATTCTTCACAAAGTAAAACTTTTAGGTTGCACTTATTTTAAATGCCCTTTCTGGTTGGTTGTAAAAACCCAGAAAAAACTCGTACAAATTAAATAAATAAAATATAAAACATTTTCTCTTAATTTATTTAATTTACCTTTCCGAGTTGGTTGAAAAAACCCATACAAATTAAATAAATAAAATACAAAACATTTGATCTTAATTTATTTAATTTACCTTTCTGGGTTCGTTAAAAAACCGGTAGAAATTAAATAAATAAAATACAAAACATTTGATCTTAATTTTTTAATTTACCTCGCTCTATTACCATGTTATAATTTGAGGATTCTAATAAATACAGATTTAATTAACTTACATATTATATAAGGTTACAATAAATATTTAAATAAACATTACATCATAACATAAGTAAATAAAAAAATACTTATCAGGAAATAAATAACATAGGTGACATAGTATTTATAGAGGAAAACCCCAATAGGGTAAAAACCACTGAAAATAACCTTTTACTTGAGAGAACTTATTTTACATCAATAATATCACCTCCTCCTTAAAACCCTATTTACTAAGGGTAAAACCAAATCACTTGATTTGCACACCTTTGATATATTTCCCGAAATAATCAAATGAGGACCTAAAGTCCTTTTTATATAAGGTGATTGGGTATGTCCCCCGACCAACCTTTTCAACCTAAATGGTTGACACATATACCTAGGTGAGTGTATTTAATAAATATAAACATGAATGATTCACATTATTAAATACTTACCTAATGTATATTACCTAGGTATGAATATTTAATAATAGAAAAGTATATCATATTATTAAATATTTAACCTATGTAATAGTGATGGACCCATATTAATTAAGGAGTTGGCTGACCACTTAATCATTATGTTCCAAAATAACCAACTAAGCTACTCTCTTTCTGCGCACCATTACAAAAAATGACTTGTACAAAGTAGACCAAACAATCCACAAAGAAATTTCCATCTCAGAAGAGAATCGAATACAGGGAAGTTCAATCAAATGAACTTATCCAAACAACAGTAAAAGGGATCTCAATTAAAAAGGTCCAATCAATAATTCATTTCATTTACACTATCAAATGAATTTCCATTTCTATTTCAAACTTAGAAGTTCTTAACTAGTTCCCAACAGAGAACACAAAACCAGACACATAGTTGGAAGAAAGCACACTCCTAGTTTCCCTTACAAATCTTTATCAACTGGTTTATCTATCCCATTCATTAAACACAAGTTCGAATTCAATTCTCAAATTGAAGTACACAGTACAGTCCCAAAACATAATACTATCCTTAAGAGAATTACATTCCTTTCTCTTTTTAAAGACCCCGAGATTCCTTTAATGAATCTAACAAGAATACAAAAGCCCAAAATAGTAAAAGCTAAACAAGTTCAGAAGTACTCACGAACTCAAAAGAACTGAAATCCCATTTACAAGGCTTTGAAAACTCAATACAAAAGAACAAGTAGTTTGTGATCTAATTAAGAACAAACTTAAAGAACCAACCTTGAACTAGAGGTAATATAACCTTCCATAAAAGATTTTGTGCTCAAGAGTGTTCAAATTCTTCTCTCTCATAAAACCCAAAAATCAATTAAAGGATCAAGAGAGAGTAAGAAGATCCAAAACACAAAAATTCAAGCAAGGTCCCAACGTTACCTCAAGCTTGATTGAAACAGAATTCACAACAAAATACTTACACAACTCCATCAAAAAGATTGCGAACAGAGAAGATGTTCATTTCAAACATTGATCACAAGAAGGAGTGTGCATACTATATTTCCATAAGCCTCAAAAACTGTTAATGACTGTTCCAACAAACTCTATATCAAACCAAACCCACAACAAGATACAGTTCCAGTCTATTAACACTTCAAACAAAACAGTCAAGCCTTCCACAAGACGTGGGTTTGCTCAAAGCAAAGGAGGGAAGAATATACTTTGTATTCATACGCCCTATCAAGTTCAAAGAAGGTGGTACAGTTTCCAAAAGCAGAAGTACCACAACCATTCCAACAAGAAGCTAAAAGGAGAAGATCTCAAAAGAGATTACCAAATCAACTTCAAACCAAAACTAATCTCTCAAGTCTCTTTTAAGTAGACAGTCCCCAAAATGAGTTCAAAGCATTTTCAAATCCTTGAATAAGAGTAAAACTCCAGCTCATAATATAAGTACAGATCAAACACATTGACTCAACTACAAGTTCAGAATATGTAAGTATAGAATACGAGTACAGTGTCGAATACGAAACTTTGAACAAAATTTTAGAACAACACAAAGCTCTAATACAAGCTCAGAACAAACACAAATTCTCCAATACAAGCTCAGACAAACATGAATGCTCCAATACAATCTCAAACAAAACACAAGGCTCTAATACAGGTTTAGAACCACACAAAGCAATGAATGCTAGTTCAGAACAACACCAGCCTCGAATACAAGTTTCAGAATGAAATACAGAGCTTCAAATACAAGTTTCGCATGCATGTCACCATTAAACTTGCACAGAGAAATTTTCCAAAAACTAACATTACTTTGTGATGGATTTACATCACAGAGATTCATAAAAACATGAAAGTAATTAACCAGAAAAATCATGCAAACATTTATCTCATGAGAGTAGAGTTGTTTTAATGAATCACTTAGAAGAAAGCAAGAAATCTTAATGGGTAGAGCCTATCATGCCTGATAGTTCTTCTGCCAATTTGAAGGAGACTTCAAGTCGAGATTCTAACTCATTTTCTTCTCCACAAAAATCAACCACCAAAAAAAAAAAAATTCCAATGCCTCATATACATTCCTTTGATCAAAAATAGACCAGAGAAACCAAAAATAGCCACGAAGTAGAATTTGAACTATTGGTTCAAAGAACCAGATAGCTCCATGCAGAGAAAAATTCGTGAGACATGCAAAACCAAACAACCTCCCACAAATATTCCTCCCTTATTTCTAAGACGGTTTGCGCACAAAAACTAAGGTCCATTAATGTCATTACTCCCAAATTTCCCACTTATCTCTCCTTACCACCGCCTCCCAAAACTGGTGAATGCCATTTTTAATTTAACATGTAATTCCATATTTAGTGAAGCCTCCACGTATGCCTCTACTAAAGTTAACTAGCCTTTGCCAAAATTGGTAGTACCTCCATACATTAAACCCAATCAAATCAATTAAATTCCTTGGAACCGTCACCTTATTTCCCTGTGACCCTTAGGTTCCCTTTTAATAGTTTAGGATAGATTTCCCAAAACTTAGGTTAGTCTAACAATAATTACCTTAGGTCTTAAACATTGCCATAGGTAATTTCCAACTTAGGTTAGATTAAATTCACATCCAAATAGTATTAGGCATTAGGTTAATATAGCCTAACATTACTTTAGTAATCTCTCCCTTATTCATTTAGCACAAGAGCTTAGGTTAGGATGTCATCCCAACAAAATAGAATAAGAAGCTTAGGTTAGATCGAAACCCAAATAAGTAGACGTAGCTAGGAAGTAGGTGCTCTTACCTAGTTTAGGATACCATTAGGATAATCCTTTAGTTTTAGGATTTTTATTCTCTTCTTAGTCATGAAGTATACTATATTTTATTTACGCCATTAATGTCCTGAAGAGATCAATCCTAAAGACCCAGAACAACATACAACCAAATGAAGACACGTTCATACAAGACCAAAGAATTTGTAAATTTCAAAAGTTCAGTCCGCTATGTCTCTCAAACTAATGAATGTCAATTTACCATTCAGTCCATTAAGAAGATTTAAAACATTCCTTGGATCACTAAAATTGATCCAAGGATGAGTCAGTAAAAGAGATAAGTTTTTAACTCTCAAAGTCAGATTGCATCTTATCAACAAGAAGTGAAAATGGATTCCTACAAGCCATATCATTTCAGTCTAATGAATCCAAGAGTAGAAATGATTTATCCATAACAAGCATGATTTTCAACAATCAAGGGAACACACCTTATTCAAGAAAATCACATGCCAACACTTGTAATGCAAAGAGAAATATAACAATTTGTCCAAGGTGTTACATCGTCCATGAGAAGCTACCTAAGCTGGTCCCCGCACATCCGAGTGTACAAGCTCCAATTTTTACTCCTTCTTAGTTGCCCCAAATTTGAGAAATATCACTCTCTTTCGCTTTCCAAAGACATAATGCTCACATAAATTGATATCTAAATCTTTCAAATCTGATAACTTACCCTTAACCTTTAAGATATGCATCCTTTTTTACTCATATGGCCTAACCAATTATGCCACATGCATGCATTTGAATCAAGTAGATAATATAGAAAAGGAATTAGTAACACGGGTAGATAAATATAATGTTCCTACCTTCTTACCTCTTGCCACAAATGCACCAATGGTGACTTTCCAAGAGTCTCCTCTAAAAGTAACCATGTAACTTAACCACCTAGTTTCCCTACAGAAATAAGATCTCTCTTGAGGCTTGGCACATGCCTCGATATTTCAATACCTAAGTATTTCCATTGTGTAATTTTAGATGAACTTCCTCTTTACTAGTAATACAGCAAGGTTCATAATCACCCAAATAAACATATCCAAAATTCTCCCGTAAATAATTTCTGAAATAACCCTTATTAGGGGTGCATGGAAAGAAGCTCCCGAATCTAAAACCCCGATTCAATTCTATTATCTAAAGAAAGAATAAGAGAATCTTGCATTACCTCTTCTGCAATAATATTTACTTCTTTACCTTTGTCTATTTTTAGGTTCTCTTTATCCTTAGATCAAAAATATTTCAATATTTTTGTATGTCCTTTCTTTCCACATTTCCAATGTGTAATTAACTTACCTCCTGGATTTATATCTAATATCCCCTTACTTTGATTTCCCATTACTCTTACTCTTGGATATCTCCTTCTTCATGCCCCTACTTTCTACATTCAAATAATTCCTAGATGATGATTCATATGTAATTTTCCGTGAATTTTTCCATTCAATATTATACTAACCACATCATCAAACTTCAAAATATTATTATCGATATTGTATTACTAATGTACCATTACCCAGTTATCCTAACTATTAGAAAAGAACATAAGAATAAAAGTTCTTTCACTTCATCATCAAATGGAATATCAAACGATGTTAACTAATTTACAATAGATCTGAAATCATTCAAATGACTAGATGCAGATCCACCTTCATGCATCTTATAACTAAATAGTTGCTTCATCAAATAATTTTTATTTGAAACACTATGTTTTTCATATAAATTAGCAAGAGATTTCATTAACCCTACCACGAAGTTACTTTTGTAATATTGGAAGCCACGGATGCTTCCAGGCTCAATATTATAGATCCCAAAGCCTTTCTGTCAAGAATCTTCCATTATTCATCAGTCATCTTCGTAGGTCTAGGCTTCTCATCCAACGGTAAATACAAATCTCTTTGATACAAATAATCCTCAATCTACATCTTCCATAATTGATAATTTTGACCGTTAAACTTCTCTACCTTATATTTTTTTCTTCTATCATTATTTAGCTCCCACTCAATCGAAAACCCTTTATGAGTAAATCTATCAAGACACAAAATCCTCAAACAAAGCTCGATACTAGTTGTTATAGTTAGCATGCCGGTTATACAGATAATATATCAAATCTAAGCATACATGCAAATAAAAGTAGATATTCTACTAGAATAATTATACAAAACAAGAGATATAAATCAACACTAGATGTAATGAGGTTCACCCAGTGTGGGCTATGTCCACCAAGAAACAAGCCAATCTATTATCCAAATATTTGACAAGATATACAATTGAAGATTTACAATCTTCCACACCTCTCAAATGTACAATACTTTCTTTCTCTCAAGATTTTTCTTCTTCTCCAAGAATTCTCTCTCTCACAATTATTCTCACAATAATCATCAACTTATACAAGTTTGTCTTAATTCTTACTTATAAACCCTATCTTACATGCTTATATAGGTGTCTACAAACTTAGAGCACTTAGCCATGCAATTACAATCAAGATATCTTCTTTAATGCTAAATATAGATCTAATTCCTAAGAGTTAAATAAAACACTCACACACAAGTAATCGACGTTGTTTTTCCCTAACCGATGCCATTTCCTCCTTGTTTGACCGATGCCGATCATAAGTGACCAATTCCGGTCATAGGTGACCGATGTCAGTCCCTCCATAACCGATGTCGATTACATTATGTTTTCCAACAAGTTTCATATTACATGTTAATCTAAAATAATTGAGCTCCACAACTCAAAAAAATTAAGGGTTATAAAGTTCTTAACTATGGGAGATAATGCAAAGGTAGAAGAAATCATTTAGGATTTATTTGCTGAGATAGAAATAGGAGCACACTTTGGTAAATAAGAAGAGATATATGTCGTGCTACTTAAGTGCGCTTGATTTGAGAAAGAAAAAGGAAAGATGGTCTATATAGTGAACGATGAAGAAGTAAAATCTCTCTGGATATAGATCATTCTCGCGAGTATGCGCAAGGTGTTAGATAGTGCAGATAAGAATGCGCACACCCATCATGAACCCATGAAGACAAAAAAGGGAATATTGGTACGGATGTTGAACCTAAGGAGGTAATAATTGGGGATTATTGGTGTGAATATGAAGTGGCAAAAATCATTAAGTTACTACATGATTTTCAGGACTTATCTCCTAGGGGCTACCATGAATTAAAAGGAGTGCATGAATCATTAGGAGAGATGAAGATTAATCTTAAAGAAGGTGTGTGCCTAGTCAAGAAAATACTCTACAAAATGAACCCTAACCTATGTGTAAAAGTTAAGGAAGGAATTGACAAGATGTTCAAAAATGGCATCATAAATCCCCTAGAAGAATCAAAGTGGGTTAGCCTCATGGTCATTAGTATAAATAAATATGGTTGGATTAATATTTGTGTGGATTATAGGGAACTGAATGTTATATTTTGATTGATCCCTTTCCTACACCTTTCACAGAGGAGATATTAGAAGGCATTACAGGGCGTGAAATCTATTCTTATATAGATGGATTCTTTGGGTATCATCAGATCCAGATTGCATAGGAGGATCGGGAGAAAACATCTTTCACAATTGAATGGAGAATTTTTTCATATCTTTGTGATACCCTTTAGTTTAAAAAATGTGCCTATTGTATTTTCACGCATAGTTGTTTAAGCATTCTATGATTGTATTCACAACTTATCATAGGTTTACTTGGATGATTGGATGGTGTATGGAATTTTTAAGGATCATTGTGAAAATTTACACTTAATTTTTGAAAGATGTAGATAATTAAACATATATTTAAACATCAAGAAGTGCATGTTTGTTACACATTTTGGCTCTTTTTAGGGCACATCATCCGCAAGGAAGGTTTGTTAGTGGATCCATTAAGGTTGTAGTTTTGTAGGCATGGAAGAGCCTACCAATTAGAGTGAGGTGCATGGATTATTGGGTCACACTGGGTATTATAGAAAATTTATCAAAGGATATGCTAAGATTGCCACACCCTTAAAAGAGTTACTAAAGGGAAAAGGGACATTCTCTTGGGGAGACCCCATAAAGCAAAGGCACATTTGAGGAATTAAAGGAGAGTCTTACTACAACACCTATTCTATGTGTTCTCTCATGGAAAAAACTGTTTCATGTACATGTGGACACCTCTCGCATGGTCATTGGCATGGTGTTACCGCTTGCTAAGCGTGAATCCTTGTCAATGATCTATGCATTGCATAAATTTAGACAATACCTACTAGCAACACCATTTGTATTTTATACTGATCACGTGGCATTGAAATACTTAGTAAACAATCCCATTTTGCTGGGTGCATATGTCGATGGGTGATCTTATTCCAAGAATTTGATTTCATAGTTGTGGTAAAATCAGGTAAAATTAATTCTAGCCCAGACCATTTATCAAGAATTTAGTCAGGGAGGACATGTAGACAATTGAAGATACAATGCCGATGCAAAGTTGTAAAGGTTACAATATGCACTTTCAAAATTGGAGGATATTGTTGTCTTTCTACATACAAGTATGGTGCCAAAAGGAATGAAATCTCCATAGTATTCCTAAAATAAAAAACAACTTGAAATTCATGCAAAACCTTTTATGTTGATCGGTTGTGACCTATACAAGTTAGGTTGAGATGAAGTATTGCTCCAGTGTGTACTAGAGCATGAACATATAGATATCATGGAAGAGGATCATGGTGGTATTGCAAGTGGGCATTATGCAGGTGACACCACTACGTGAAATATTCTACTCATTGGATTATGGTGGAAGACCCTCTACAAATATTGTAAAGCATATTGTAAGGCGTGTGATCAAATTCAATTCCTTGGTAAACCTAGGAAAAGAGATCAAATTCCTTTAGGACCCATTCCTAGTGTAGATTTGTTTGAGAAATGGGCTATAGAATTTGTGGGTCGTATTTCACCAGCCCACGTGTAGAACTAGATCGCACCGCATCATCACTTATACATATTATCTTACAATGTGGGAAGAAGAAACACCTACCAAGGATTATACAATAGCTATAATAGCCAAAGTTATTATGGGAAAATGTTCTTCTTACAAGATATGGATGCCCAAAGAAGCTCAAAAATTGATAGGGGTACATATTTTTGAATGAGATAATTAGGATACTATTGGATGAATTTATGATTGTGCACCATAAGACTACACCTTATCATCCTTAGGAAAATGGGACTATTGAGGCCTTCAACAAGATTTTGAGCCAGACATTGACAAAAATTTGTGATGTTGGAAGGAAATATTGGGATGATAAAGTTTTTGTCATCCTTTGGGTGTATAGAACAATATACAAGAGTTTGAACAAGGACACACCCTTTCAATTGGTGTTTGGCACTGAAGCAGTTCTTCATATGGAATTCATGTTGCCTTCTTTGCGTATTGTGCACGCTGGAGGTTTAGCCAATGAGCAAGAATTAGAAGAAAGAATTGATAAATTGATACAGTTGGATGAGAGGAGCGTCATAACACATTGGAGTCAGAAGTAGGAAAATTTTAGGCAAAAGGCATGGCAGGATAGGCACATCAAGGACAAAAATCTTTAGATGGGATAGATGGTGCTTCTTTATGACTCTAAGATTTTGTGCCATTCACACACGCTTAAAGTGCATTGGTTGGGACCGTATGTTATCACTCATATACAATCGTGAATTTTCTAGTTAGAGATGCTTGATGGTGTAGTGCTCACTTTCCTCGACACTGTTGATACTTATTCTAATACGGTTAATCTCATTATGGACATTATTATGTTTTTATATAGAATGTTGTTAGACATTTGATCATGGATTATTATTAATCTTGATTTGGTTATGATACATGATTATTGTTGGAGACACTTATATGTGGATGATGATATGCTATTTGACGTGGATGTTTTATGGATGTTGTTCGGACATGTAATTTTTAGATATTGTGAGTAGATCCGAGAATATGGATATTATATGATGATGATGTAGTTGTTGATATAAATTATATGTGATAATGTTGAATTGCCTTGATGTTAATGTGATTCACATATTTAGATGATTTTGTGATTTTATTTATATCATGTTGGATGTTCTGATATGGTCATGAGGCCGAAGGAGGTATTTGTATTTTGCAGGCTAAAAATATCACAACAAAACATCAGGGGATTGGAGACCAAACACAATGGAATTCTAGGTGAATTCGACAAGGTCACCATGGCAACCTATTTTATTGTGTTGTGTGTTGTTTTGTTAGGGATTCCCATGGGGGGATTCCTTTATATGTGACCATGGGTTTGTGTATTTTATTAATGTGGTTAAATTTTATTTATTGTTGTATGTATTTTATTAGTGATGTGTTCCTTTATTTAATCATGTTATGGAGAATTAATGTGAGAAATCATATGGTTAAAATTTAAATAAATCAAATTGGGATATGGGAATGTAATAATGGAAGTTGTTGATTGTTTGTATTAAATATGTAAGGGATTTGTAAGTTTGTGTAAGAGTGTTTAAGTCACTTTTGGAGTAAGAAACACTCCACCTCCTTGGAAATTCGAATTTGTCCTTGGGGGCTATTTTTGGAAGCTTGTGGGACAAGTAGAACTTGTCCCATACCTCTCAATTTAATTTACCAACCATACTTATGGTTGGAGAAGTGATTTGTGACTTTTATAATGAATTTTATCAAAATTGTTGCTTTGTTTTGATTGCACTCTCTTACATTTTATTTATTTTGTTGTCCCTTGAGGTGTGGTATTTTTCGAGTGTGCAAGTAACTTCTCATATTTTCACCCACCTCTTTATTGTGCTTGGGAGAATGAAATTTTGAATTTTGTGTTTGATTTTGAGGATGTGTGATGTGGCATCCTACATGGATCCACATCATCCTCTTCTCTTCCCTCTTCTATAAAATTCAAACTCCTTGATTGTTTTTGGTTGTTGAATCATTTTGCAACTTCTTTGGGGGCACATTTTCTTGTGTTAAAGCTCTTGTTTTTGGAGGAACTTTCGAGAAATATTTGCATGCTTGGGAGATTGTTTCTTTGGAATATGTTTTGAGACTTGAAGTTTTTGTTTGGAAACAAAAGCTACCATGGAAAGGTAGGAATTTAAATCTTCTTTTATGTTGTCACTTTCTTTTGTGTATGGATGAATGGTGAATGTTTTGTTTTATTTATTGGCTGGTTGGGTAGACTGCCATAGGAATGGTTTGAAAGAAGGCTATGGGGAATCCTTGTGGGGGGCATAAGGGAATGTCATTGGCATCAGAATTTTGTGGAGGGATTTTGGGTTTGGGATCCACCATGGAAAAGAAATAGCTTGCATTTTTTACTTTGTGGGGGGCATAAGGAAATTTGTGGGGGGCATAAGGAGGGATTGTGGGGGGCATAAGGAAATGTGTGGTGAATTTTATTGGTGGTTTGTAACAGGTGGATGCCCAATTCCCATTTGGAGGCATAAGTAGCTTCCCCCATAGACCTTGCTCCTTTGGCTTGCATGATCAAGCTTGAGTTTTGTTTTGATTGTTTTCAAATGTAGTTGTGAATTGTTGTTTTGTGTGGACTGTATTTTATATGAATTATGCATGTTGAAAGAATGTTGTGTGTTGTGGAAGCCAATTGTTGCCATGGGTTGAATTGCATCTCTTATTGTATTTTGGTTGGGGCTCAGGGGCCAATGATGAAGGAAGGCTTATCATTTCATTAGATGTCTTGGTTGGGTGGAGAGTGTTGCCTTTCCCCCACTTTTGTTGTGATCAACTTGGAGAAAGAGAAAACTTGCATGTTGTTGTTCTGGAGAAAAGGAAAATGTAGTTTTGATAGTCCTTTGAGAAACAAATTTATTTCATTGTAACCTTTCCCACTATGATGTGGATGAAATTGTAATATGTATTTTGTGAAGAAAATATGTATGTAATTTAATTATGAAGTTGTACATTCGAATGTGAAGGATAATTATATTCTATTATGTTATTGGAAAGAAAGAAATAAAATGTGTTATTTGCATTCAAAACATGGAAAGATGTAAGGATGTATTCCTTTTTAATTAATAAAGAATTACAAGACCTACTCTCATATGCATTGTTGGATTGAATTCAATGTTTCATTGTATGGCTAAAGAGATAGTTAGATCTCTGTTTGGAAAGAAGAAATGCACGTGGAAATAATGTTGTATTTTGTATTTTTGGAAATGTGTAAAAATAAAATTTAGTATTTTATTTTGATCCAGAATGGTTTGTTTAAAGTAACTGAATGTATTAGATTAGATTGGAAATGAAATTCCATACTTGCATATTGAAAAGTTAGATGGATCTCTTGAGATTTGATCTCTTGTAAATATTTTAAAACTGGAAAATTTGATCAAAATGTACATCTAGGTCTGCACATTGTAATCAACTAGAAAATGATATAATCTAGCATGTTAAGACATCAATGAACTCAAATTGACAAAGAACACTTAAGAAAACAATTTAAAACATTGCAAAACTGAGCCCAATCCCTTTTATAGTCGTTTTCTATCATTTGATGGAAAAATGTAAATTGGAAATCAAACAAGTGAAATTTACCTTCCTAAAACACTTTAAACCCTCCCTAGACCAATCCTCCATGTCTGTTTGGCATGTTGAGTAAAGGAGGAGATCCAATTTAATCAAATTTGAAAGTTGGAAATTACCAGTTGGCTTTTTAAAATCCTGAAGATCCTTTTTGTGAAATTGACCCTATAAACTTTATCAAAATTTAAAATTTATATTTTCTATACAAAAAGGGATCGAGATATTTCTAGAAAGTCCTTGTTTTCCCAAAACTGAGCTTTTTAGCAAAAGTTATGGCATTTTGAAGTTTTTTTGCCTTAGCAGGAAAATTTGGGAAAATTTTCCCCAAGAAGCCCACTACCGAAAATTTCCGTTAAAAATCCTTAGAAAATTTTGAAATTTGATTTGGGAAATTTTTTGAAATTTCCTCCATCGGCCCGCAGCCAATCAGAGGTTGCCACATGTCCTCAAGTTGCAACGATGGAGGCGCGGCATTATTTTGTCCTTGGGACCTTTTAAAACTTTTGGAAAATTTTCATCTTTCTCCCCACCAGCCCACACCAACAGAAGCCGCCACATGCCAAAGATGGGGTGAAAGTGGGGTAGGGAAAACCCTCACAACCTTATCCTATGAAATTCTTGTTTGGAAAAATTTTACTTTTTCCCCCACATCCCTGCACTCCCGCCCTCACACTGGTGAGACTCTTCCACGGGCACGTGGACCCACGTGCACCATTTACCCCCTTTTCCCCTTTGGCAAAGTTGCTCCAAAAACTATGCCACCCTACCCTTCCCTCATCCTTTTCCCGCATGGATTGTGGAGTGCTACATGCCCCCGGCGGCACAGCAGAGGCACGAGCACAAATGAGAATTCTCCCCGCGCAAAGGAAAAAGTTTCTAAACCTCCCCGCACTCCACCAACCCGCCCCTTTGGGAAAAAATTTTCTTCCCTGGGCCCGCGCATCCGCCCTTTGGGGGAAAATTTGATCCCTAAAGTCCGCCTACCCATATCTTGAGTTTCTGAAGGAGTTAGGAGGACTTCTTTATATCATCGAAAGGTGAGAAAATTTCCTATCCAATGGGAATGATTTAGGGAAATTTTGAATGTGTTAAGTGTGAAAAAAATCAAGTTGAACCTCTGAGCCTGTTAGAGAGTGGGTATGGTGATATATTACTCCCTGAACCTAACTAGAACTTCTAGCCCTAAGTTTAGGACATTGTGAGTCTGATAATTGTTTTAAAGAAAAGAATGTTCTAGTGAAATTGAATTTCTTTAGAGCCTATTAATGTCAACTATTTTCTTACCACCTGGTTGTGGATACTTCTAATCAAAAAGAAAATTATTCCATAGTTTTTAACTAACCCTAGGTTATTTCTTGGGTCTCAAGTGGGTTGTTTTAACCGTGCATCACACTTGGTATCAAAGCAAAGATGGTTCAAAATCTTGGACCATTGGGTACACTAGAAAAACTTGGGACATGGAACTTAAACCTATCACACTTTTAAACCTAGAAAACAACTTAGCTAGAATTTTTATATTTTAGTAAATATGGAAGTTGTGTAAAACTTAGCAAAATAAACTAACTCTCACTTTAGTCTATGTAGGAGGCTCAGACGAAGCGAGAGGAACCTTTATAGAGACTCAGAATTACCACCACCACCACCGGATCAGGGTGTAGCAACTATCCTACCTCAGATTCTATAGACCCTTTAGGATGTTAATGTCACTCTACATAGAGTACTAGGAGGAGGACATGTAGCTATTCATGATAGAGCCCCTTCCATTGAGGGCCAGGTATCTCCTCGACCCAGTGAGGAGCATAAAGGAGAGAACTCCCATGCAGAGTTAGCTAGAGTAGAGTCACCACCTAGGGGAAAGTATGACAAAGTTTCATAGCATAAAGAGAGGTCTTGGAGCCCTCGGGTTAGGGATGAGCATGCCAAGAGACCTAGAGGTTATCGATAAGAGCAGCAGATCACATCGGGAGATCCCAAGCTTTGGCCCTCACACTACTCAAGTGACAAGGTTGAATTTCAGGTAAAGGCCTAGCTAGTGAGCTTGAGTAGTTGCTTCAAGATTTGTCCTTGTTCCAAAGCAACACAAAATCTCATGTTGTGATCCATCTACTTAGGGATGGAGTAGGAGTGTGGTGGAGGATAGAGGAGTAGAAGCTCCATGTAGATTCGAGACAATGACACGGGAGCTTTCGAGGAGAGATTTAGGAGTAGGTACTTATCATGAGAGGTTCATATAGTAGAGGATCAATGAGTTCCATGACCTCGACGTGCATCCCTTTCAAGAGCAAAGTATGAGAGTAGATTTTTGTATCTACTCCAGTATGTAGAGTATATGCAGGATGAGTAGGTATGGATTCAAAGGTTCATCTAGGGCCTGAATTTAGATATTTGAGGTGTAGTGTGGATCCATTGCCCACAAACATTAGCTGAGGCTATCGAGAGGCCTATATTACAAATGAGACTCAGGAAAAGACCTAGCAGGCTAGAGACTGATTCAGGAGCCACATACAAAGTAGATGCAGGATGGTAAATCAAGGGGATCAGTACCTCTTCCTCGTGGTGGCCAGGGTATAGCATAATCATCCTTTAGGCCACAGCAAAATAGTAGTAGTAGCAGTCCCACCCACCTCATAGACCTCTATAGAGAGCTGATGCACATAGAGGTTGGAGTATGGGGCCTCCTCCTAGGGGTCCCATCAGGACACAGGGTGGACCTAGAGCTCAGTCAATAGGAGCTCGCCAGCAAAGACCTCAATAGACCACCACCGGATCATCAGGATTCATGCCACAAACTTCCAAGGCACCTACTGGAGGTGATACTCATTGGTGAGGATCGTGAGGATGTTTTGGTTATGGAGTTACTGGACACTTTTGGAGAGATTACCCACAGAACCCTAACAACAAGGGTAAGACATGATCTCTGAGCCAGCTATTGGTGACATGGGATGCAGCCACAAGATTTATGTAGTGGTTGAGAACCACTAGCAGAGCATTAGAGCACAGTCATTAAGACCACAGGTAGCATTGGTGGTATTCCTACCTCTGTATTGTTTGATTCTCGGTTATTTTGATTCTTTAATTACACAATCTCTAGTAGAGAGATGCAGGCTAGTGGTAGTTAGACAGGTCTTAGTTGGGATGTTGAGATGGCTTCTAGAGCCAAGATCTCTATAGAATCCTTAGTTAAGGAGTGTGTAGTGGATTTGGGACCTTTCACCACTACCTCAAATCTTTGTATCCTTCCTTTGGGCTCGTATGGAGTCATTTTGGATATGGATTGGTTATCTCGCACACAAGGCCAAGATGGATTGCTACCACAAGACCATATATTGTGTAGATGATTTGGGAGTTGATTTGGTGATTTATGGGGTCAGGAGACCCGTTTCCATTCGCACCATCTCCACTATGCAACTTAAGTGGTGTGTATGATGGGGTTGTCATATGTATCTTTGTTACTGATTAGTGACGAGATCACGGGATGGGTCTAGTGGACCATCGTTAGATGATCATCCCATTTTGAGAGATTTTGTATGTCTTTCTAGGGAGCTACCAAGGTTACCACCCCCATGTGAGATTTATTTTCATATAGATTTAGTTCTGGAGCAGAGCCTATCTCACGGGCACCTTATCATATGACCACCCCAAAGCTCTCGTGAGCTCAAGTTGTAACTTGAGGGCCTTATCTATCATAGTTTATCCCCTTGGGGTGCATCGATGATCTTTGTAAAGAAGAAGGATGGATCCTTGTGGTTATGTATTGATTACTACCAGTTGAACAAGGTAACGATCAAGAATCATTATCCTCTTCCTCGTATTGATGACTTGTTTGATCAGATGAAGGGAGCCACATTTTTCTCTAAGATTGATCTTAAGTCAAGCTACCATCAACTGAGGATTTTAGAGACAGACACTCATAAGACCACCTTTCGCATGAGATATGGGCACTATGAGTTCATAGTAGTGCCTTTTGGTTTGACTAACACCCCGCAGTGTTCATGAGTTTGATGAATGGATATTCGGACCTTTTAGATTTCTTCATGCTCATCTTCCTAGATGACATATTGGTATACTCACGTATGCATGTGAAGCACAAGGGGCACCTTCGCCAGATCTTCGGTGTCTTTGTGAACAGCAGCTTTATAGGAACTTGGAGAAGTATGTTTTTTTTCAAATAGAGGTACAGTATTTGGGTCATATCATTTCTGGGGAAGGTATTGCAGTTGATCCTTCCAATATTAGAGCCATTATGGATTGTCAAAGACACACCGTAGTGACCAAGTTGATCAGCTTCATGGGATTAGCAAGTTACTATAGGAGATTTGTTTAGGACTTCTCTCAGATTGTGCACCCTATCACTTCCCTTCAGAGGAAAGGGAAGAAGTTTGTTTGGTCAGACAGATGCAAGCAAGCCTTCAGGACATTGAAGGAGTGCCTCACTATAGTGCCTATTCTTACAGTTTCGGATCCACAGGGTGAGTTCTTTATTTTCATGGATGCTTCTTTAGTAGGGCTTGGAGGTGTGTTGATGTAGGAGGGTAGAGTAGTGGCTTTTGAGTCTCACAAACTCAAAGATCACGAGCTTAATTATCCGACCCATGATCTTGAGCTTGCGGAAGTTGTGCATGCCTTGGTTTAATGGAGAAACTTTCTTCTTGGTAGGATATTCACACTCAGGACAGATCATTTGAGTCTTCGCCACCTCTTCACGTAGCCCAATCTCAACGCTCATCAGCAGCGTTAGATGGAGTTGCTTTGTGAGTATGAAATGCGGATCGAGCATGTGAAGGGGAAGGAGTATGTGGTAGCAGATATTCTTAGCAGACAGAGACATGTGGCTATGGCCACTTCAGTGAGTACAGATTTGTAGAGTAGGATTCTTCATTAGCTTCCTCTTGACAGCTTCTACATTGCAGTATGAGCAAAGAACGATTCACAAAGACCCCTTGAGGGGAATTTTGATGGTTTTTCATTAGAGAGGAATGGTCTTCTCAGCACGTAAGCTGGATATATGTTCCCAGAGATGGAGGCTTGAGTCAAGACATCTTGGTAGAGGCACATTGTGTACCCTATTCATCCCATCCCAGGGTGAAGAAGATGCACGCCACCTTGAGACAGTTGTATCATTGGAGAGGACTTCATCAAGACGTGGCCCAGTTTGTGTCATGATGTTTAGATTTCTAGAGAGTTAAGGCTAAGCATTAGCATCCAGCAGACCTTCTTTATCCTCATGTTATACTAGAATGGAAGTGGGACACCATTTCCATGGATTTCATTGTTGGGCTACCGATGTCGAGATATCACCACGATGCCATTATGGTCACGGTTGATAAATTGACAAAAGTGGCTCACTTTTCTCCAGTGAAGACCACTTACATAGCTAGAGCAGTGGCACAAGTATATTTGGATGAGATTTTCAGGTTGCACGGGATTCGTGGAAGATCATTTATGACCGTGATCCTTTGTACACTTCACATTTCTAGACTACCATGCAGTATGTCCTTGGGACGAGAATCAACTTCAAAGACAAGACATATCACCCTAAGATAGATGGATAGACTGAGAGGGTGAATCAGATTTTAGAGAACATGCTCAGGATGTATGTGATGGATTAGCAATCTAAATGGGAGGAGCACCTGTACTTAGTGGAGTTTTCCTACAATAATAGTTTTCAAACTTCCATAGGCATGGCTCCTTTTCGGGCTTTGTATGGTAGAGAGTGCAGGATACCTCATAGCGGGATAGGTTAGAGGATAGAATATCTCTTAAACTAGATCTTTTACATGAAATGGAGCAGCAGGTGGTGTTTACCGGGTAGATATTGCGGGAGGCATGGGACAGCATAAGAATTATGTGGATCAACGTAGGATCGACCGTAGTTTCGATGTGGGCATGAAGGTGTTCATTGGTGTCGAGCCACACAAGAACCCTATCCGTTATGTAAAAGGTTCCAAGTTAGCTCCTAGATTCATTAGACCTTTTGAGATTTTAGAGCGCATTGCCCCTTTGGCCTACCATCTAGCATTTCCACCCAACTTGTCTTGCATACATGATGTTTTTCATGTTTGATTCTTAGGAGATACATTTTAGATTCTTCTCATGTGTTAGATTGGACATCATTGTAGGTGTAGGATCGGGGCAGCTGATGGTGGAGCCTATTTGCATCTTAGACCACATGACCCCGGGCCTTTAAGGTAGAGAGGTTGATCGAGTTCGGGTGCAAAGTGGGGACGAGATATGATGAGACTACAGCCTACATGGGAAAATTCTACTTCATTACGAGTTCGGTTTCCACATTTTTCTAGTGACCTCAAGGAGGAAGTTAAATCTAAGGGGAGGGGGATCTAGTGCCCATTTCCTTTGACACCTAGTGAAACTTGTTCGATACGGTTAATTTCATTATGGACATTATCATGTTTTGATATAGAATGTTGTTAGACATTTGATCATGGATTATTGTTGATCTCTATTTGGTTATTATGCATGATGATTGTTGGAGACACATATATGTGGATGATGATATGCTATTTGATGTGGATGTTTTATGGATGTTATTCGGACATGTGATTTTTGGATATTATGAGTAGATCTAGAAAATTGATATTATATGATGATGATGTAGTTGATATAAATTATATGTGATAATGTTAAATTACCTTGATGTTGTGTTAATTCACATATTTAGATGATTTTGTGATTTTATTTATATCATGTTGGATGTTCGATATGGCCATGAGCCGAAGGAGGTATTTGTATTTTGCAGATAAAAATATCACGACAAAACATCAGGATTGGAGACCAAACACAATGGAATTCTAGGTGAATTCGACAAGGTCACCATGGCAACCTATTTTATTGTGTTGTGTGTTGTTTTGTTAGGGATTCCCATGGGGGGGATTTCCTTTATATGTGACCATGGGTTTGTGTATTTAATTAATGTGGTTAAATTTTATTTATTGTTGTATGTATTTTATTAGTGATGTGTGCTTTTATTTAATCATGTTGTGGAGAATTAATGTGAGAAATCATATGGTTAAAATTTGAATAAATCAAATTGGGATATAGGAAAGTAATAATGGAAGTTGTTGGTTGTTTGTATTAAATATGTAAGGGATGTGTAAGTTTGTGTAAGAGTGTTTAAGTCACTTTTGGAGTAAGAAACACTCCAACTCCTTGGAAATTCGAATTTTCCTTAGGGGATGTTTTTGGAGGCTTGTGGGACAAATAAAACTTGTCCCATACCTCTGAATTTAATTTACCAACCATACTTATCGTTGGAGAAGTGATTTGTGACTTTTATAATAAATTCTATTAATCATGTTGCTTTGTTTTGATTGCACTCTCTTACATTTTATTTATTTTGTTTTCCCTTGAGGTGTGGGCTTTTTGGAGTGTGCAAGTAACTTGTCATATTTTCACCCACCTCTTTATTGTGCTTAGGAGAATGAATTTTTTTCTTTTGTGTTTGATTTTGAGGATGTGTGATGTGGCATCCTACATGGATCCACATCATCCTCTTCTCTTCCCTCTTCTATAAAATTCAAACTCCTTGCTTGTTTTGGGTTGTTGAATCATTTTGTAACTTCTTTGGGGCGCATTTTCTTGTGTTGGAGCTCTTATTTTTGGAGAAAATTTCAAGAAAGATTTGCATGCTTGGGAGATTGTTTTTTTGGACTATGTTTTGAGCCATGAAGTTGTTGTTTGGAAACAAAAGCTACCATGGAAAGGTAGGAATTTAACTCTTCTTTTATGTTTTCACTTTCTTTTGTGTATGGATGAATGGTGCATGTTTTGTTTTATTTATTGGCTGGTTGGGTAGACTGCCATAGGGATGGTGTAGGAGAAGGCTATGGGGAATCCATGTTGGGGGCATAAGGGAATGTCATTGGCATCAGAATTTTTTGGAGGGAGTTTGGGTTTGGGATCCACCATGGAAAAGAAATATCTTGCATATCTTACTTTGTGGGGGCATAGGGAAATTTGTGGGGGCATAAGGAGGGATTGTGGGGGCATAAGGAAATGTGTGGTGAATTTTGTTAGTGGTTTGTAACGGTGGATGCCCAATTCCCATTTGGAGGCATAACTAGCTTCCCCCATAGACCTTGCTCCTTTGGCTTGCATGATCAAGCCTGAGTTTTGTTTTGATTGTTTTCAAATGTAGTTGTGAACTGTTGTTTTGTGTGGATTGTATTTTATATGAATTATGCATGTTGAAAGAATGTTGTGTGTTGTGAAAGCCAATTGTTTCCATGGGTTGAATTACACCTCTTATTGTATTTTGGTTGGGGCTCGGGGGCCAATGATGAAGGAAGGCTTATCCTTTCATTGGATGTCTTGGTTGGGTGGAGAGCGTTGCCTTTCCCCCACTTTTGTTGTGATCAACTTGGAGAAAGAGAAAACTTGCATGTTGTTGTTCTGGAGCAAAGGAAAATGCAGTTTTGATAGTCCTTTGAGAAACAAATTTATTTCATTGTAACCTTTCCCACTATGATGTGGATGAAATTGTAATATGTATTTTGTGAAGAAAAGATGTATGTAATTTGATTATGAAGTTGTACATTCAAATGTGAAGGATAATTATATTCTATTCTGTTATTGGAAAGAAAGAAATAAAAATGTGTTATTTGCATTCAAAACATGGAAAGATGTAAGGATGTATTCCCTTTTGAATTAATAAAGAATTACAAGACCTACTCTCATATGCATTGTTGGATTGAATTCAATGTTTCATTGTATGGCTAAAGAGATAGTTAGATCTCTGTTTGGAAAGAAGAAATGCACGTGGAAACAATGTTGTATTTTGTATTTTTGGAAATGTGTAAAAATGAAATTTAGTATTTGCTTTTGATCCAGAATGGTTTGTTTAAAGTAACTGAATGTATTATATTAGATTAGAAATGAAATTCCATACTTGCATAGTGAAAACTTAGATGGATATCTTGGGATTTGATCTGTTGTAAATATTTTAAAACTTGAAAATTTGATCAAAATGTACAGTCCAGGTCTGCACATTGTAATCAACTAGAAAATTAGGGATAATTTTAGTGGCGAATATCGTAATATGAAAAAAATTTCATTTTAGGAAAATTTGAAAAGGTGATTTTTTCAGAGCGGGTCAGTGTCCTATTCGCCTAAAATATACAATATATTTTTTTTGGGGGCTGGTTTCACCTTCATTTGAAAAAATTTCCTATAAAAACCTAGGTGATTCATCAGGTAGTATACCACAAGTAGCTTGCCAAATTACCAATACTATGAAGTTTGAGCTCACATACTCTTAAGCACCAGAGATTGTTGTTAGCCTATTAGGGTTAGTTGTTGACGCGATAGGGATATATTTAATGCACGACAAAGAGGAATGTAAGACGTGTGACAAGGATATATTGCAGACACATGACAAAGAGAGTTGACATGTGACAGGGCATAAGTAGTTGGACGTGCGATAGGGACGAGTTGACATGCGACAAGACATAAGATTGACACACATGACAGTCATAAGCAATCGACGCACCACCGAGAAATAAATGGTTGATGCACAACAAGGCATAAGTAGTTGATGCACAATAGGGCATAAGCGTTGATGCCTTGGTGATGTGTGATAGTTTTATTTAATGCCTAGTTGACATGCGACAGGGA
Source organism: Taxus wallichiana var. yunnanensis (assembly GCA_018340775.1). NCBI lineage: Eukaryota > Viridiplantae > Streptophyta > Pinopsida > Cupressales > Taxaceae > Taxus > Taxus wallichiana. The sequence goes on from CM031239.1 coordinate 217,226,032, forward strand.
TTATTGATGTGTTTTTGATGTGCGACAAAGGGTTAGTTGTTGATACGCAACAAGAAGTCACTACTTGGTTCTTTTGCTGACGTAGGACTTTGTTTAGAATAATGGAAGGTGTTAGTCCTAAGAATGCGAAGACCCTAAAAGTAACTAATAAATATCATAAATCATTGTTCAAGTATTTTGGAAACTATGTGGATACAGATATTGAAAATACCAACAACCATAAAGATTCCACCAAAAAGAATCGAATATTGACTATGTGGAAGGTATTATTGAGGTGGACATGCATTCTGCATAGTATCAAACAAATGACACCTACGATAATATGCCAGATCTTAAAGATATTCTTCCTATTGGGGTGCAACTAGAAGTGCATCAAGATATCACACATACAAATACTCAGAAAAATGGAACATAGAAATCAAATTCAAAATCCATTTCACGAAAGAGGAAACCAGGTGATTTTTATATTGCTCAAAATTCTATTCAAAAAATTAAAACATTGAAAACGAACAAGAATATGTGGACCATTGGCAGGTCATACAAGTTTGATTGGGTAGCTAAATTTCCATTTATCGAACCTGTACAATATTCTAATTCTGAAGAGATACCATCTGAATGTACATGTACAATATGTACGTGGAAATTAGGAAAGTAACAAAAAATGCAAATGAAGCTAGACACTAGAGAAAAACATTTTGGAAAACAATATTTGACTATAACGGGGGCGGATGGCCAAAAAATCAAAACACACGAGGTGAAAAACTAAAAAATAATGCATGCATGTTAGATACGCAGATGGAATATGAGGCGAGTAGAAAAAACACATACATCTCTTAGAAAATGGAGGAACGATAACATCGCATATTGGTAAGATGAATCAAACAAATCTACATGCAAAACTCATGCAATTCTCTACTCTATTTCACATACTAAAAAAGGGAAGACCGATTTCAGATTTCTTTGATTTCAAATTTTTGTATCAATATAATGGAATGCTAAACGTACCTCAGTCTCATTGGTCATAAATTAGTAGATGGGAAATGGAAAAATGCCTTTCGATGATAGAGAAGGAATATTTGAAAGAAAATGTAAAAATTTAAAGTTTATCTCTTTCAATTGATGAAGTGACAAAGATTGACAACACCGCATGGGTATGTATCCACGTCTATACTTTATAAAATCATATAAGGACACCTAATCTATTGGGTGTTATGAAAATGGTTGAAAACTGCAATGCCGAAAACCTACATAAAATAGTTGTTTCTCATTTGAAAGATATTATTGGAATGATTGATTATGAAATTGCTACGAAGCTGGTATGTGTTGGAGCAGATGGTTCATTTGTCATGTAGGGTCACTAAACAGGGTTGTGTTAGATTACAAACAACGGTGGCCCCATATATGCTACCAATTTCACTGTATGGCTCACATAATGAATTTAGCGTATAAAATGGTAAGCAACCATGAAAATATTTCTAAATTAGAAGACCTTATAAGATAACTTCATGCCTATATGGCAAGTAGCCTAAAGTGATTTCTTGAGTTCCAAAAAATTTCAATTGGATTTACAGATGGCAAAAAACTTCTGAAAGATGTTGAGACTAGATGGATCTCTTTGTATGAACCTGCATGCAAAGTTCATGAGGAGTATCCTTCATTGGTTGGTTTCATGCACAAATACCATCATGAAGTTCATAGGGTGAGGTACTTATTGTTTCGTTTAACTGATTTAGAGACATTGCTTACATTGGTTAGTAGTCTTCCAATGTTGTAGGAGATCAATACACTGATGAAGCATGCACAAGGAAGATTAATCTATATTGTGGATTTTATACGGATGAGAAAAATGGTATGTCAAAGTCTTGATATCTTGTACTATTCCCAAGATAGTTTTGATACACTTGTTTTTTAGAATTGGAAAGCTTTATTAGATCTTAAAAATCCCAATAACTATTTGAGATTTAATATCCACGATCACCTCTGCATCACTATTAATGGGAGGGACATACCACTGCACATTTTGCAAAAACATCAAGATATTACAGGATCGGAATGAGAAGATGTTCCCATGACACGTAATCTCTTTGAGTTTGTTATAATTGAAACAAGAATAAAGCTTAAGAAAATTTTAGAATCCTTATCATCAGAAATTAAAGAATGTTTCTCCAAAGATAAAATTCTTGAAGCCATAGGTATGATGAATACTAATTTTTGGAATACTGAAGGTGGTCATGTTGACTTTGTAAGAAAGCATTTCTATAAATCCATGGGTACAATAATGGAACATTTCGCAAAGACTTGAGTTTAAGGGTGTTGAAATCAAAGGTATACTTGAATGTTGATTTATTAAAATTTCAATCAACAAATTTTGCAACAACAATGAGGAACCAATATAAAAATTTAGACAAACTGTTGAAAGTGGTGTTATTACAAGGCTATGGTGAGGAATCTAGCAAATTTCTATCTTACAAGAATATATCGGTGAATATTTCAAATTATATGAGTTATGTCAAATAATGATTTTGGGGTCTGTGGAGGACGAAAGGGTTTTGAGTGCACCATAATTTATAAAATCAAAACCGAGAAACATATTGGATAAAAATATGGATAGTTACATGAGGTGTTATTTTCTCGGTACTCCTTTCCCCAATGTTTTCATTACTTGTGGCTTTACTCCTTTCCCCAATGGCAGAAATAACCCCAGAACTTATGAGATCATCCGCAAAGACTGCACTGTCCAGATTTTTTCAAATTATTTCTTCTTGCTTTTTCACATCTCCATGGGATAGCAAATTTGGATCAGTTGTTGGCTTAGATTTGAATAATATTTTAGGGTCGAATCCATGCTCTTTAATTATCCGCTTCAGTGTATTGTTTTTTTGTTAACCAAAACAATATTTTCCTTCAAATTCTTTGCTGCGGATAAATTGTTCTTTGTTGTTTCCAAGTGAACTTGGAAAACCTTTGCTTGACTCTTCAAATTTTCATATTTCAACTGCACAAAAAAATTAATGTCAATTCAACATATTACTAAAATAAGAAACTTTTAAATTAACAAAAAATATTGTTTGAAAGTGATAATACTTACAACCGCTCTATCTCTCTTGGCATTTGCAACTGCTACCAAATCCTTGTCCTTAGACCATTTGTTAAAATATGTCTAGGCCTCAGCACTAATATTTTCCAATTTGTTTAATGCCTTATCCAAAATGTCATCTTTGTAGTTTTTGTTATACATGATAGTCCCACTTCTTACTTGGGTAAGTAAGGAATCCATCTTCGCAGGTTGATTCTGGACTGCAGCGTATAAACTATCCCTTTGCCAATAATTTTCAAAACAACTAATAATCTCATTGATAAGTACTTTATCCCTTCTCTCTCATTCTATAAGCTGTGATATGAGGTAGAATAAACTCACTGACATGGGATTGACAATCATAACCAATTAAGTTCTCCAAAGGAAAAGGTAATAAGCTGTTCAAAGATCTACATCTAATGAAGATGATCTTACTTTGGAGAGGTATGGGGATTTCGGGATGATCAACTGCTAATTTTTTCCGCCTTTGGGTGGCCCGATCATGTTTGTGATAAAATTGAAAAGATTCAAAGAAATAAATTAAAATTAAAATGTAATTCAATATGGTAAAGACTAAAGTATGTTGAAATTTAAGTATACCCATCACGGCCTTGAATCATCTCACGGGTATTGAAAAAAACCGGTTGGATCATTGCTATCAATGCCAAAATAATCTTCATCTAAATTTATATTATTCAAAACCAATATGCCCATTGCATTGCATGTAAGCCACCAAGTGAGAGATTTAGAATTCAAAAGGAGGAGGCAATGTTTAGTGTCCCACTAGGGGTGGAGCAATTGGCATGCATTTACCAATGTTATTTTTCCCGATCTTTGGTTGGCATTTTGAATATTATTGGTTTGGGGGGTCGATGCTTCGTTTGAACAGAAGTTAAAAATTTCAAGAAAAAACATGAAAAACTAGAAAACAATCCAAAAACTATGAAATTAAACGAAGTAGTATTCAAAAGTTGTACCTTGTTATCGAGGGGTAGTTTGTCATAGTGCTAAGGGTGGCCTTGTAGGAGTAGTAATTGGTGGTTGTTGAGAAGATACGAATGCATGCAATTGTATTGATTGAGTTGGGGAAGATGGTTGAGTTTCGAAACACGTGTATGGTCCAAAGTCCCCGTAATGTCATCAAAAATGAATGTATGTCAATTCAATTGGTTAAAATTTAAATTGGAAAATAAAAAATACAAATTTGGAATTTGTTAATAATATATGAGAAGGTATTACTTCTCTAGCATTTAACGAGTTCAAACTATTGAAGGTTCGGAGAGGAGTGATATTCCATTTCAGATTGGGAATCTCCCAAAGCCTCAGTGTGTTATTGGCCTCTTCCTCTTAATAACACCTTTTTTGGGGAAGGCCTTCAATAAATCTTCTCTGTAAATCATGAAGTGTTAATAATTGTGCAGTGTAATGTCAAAATACAAACTTAATAGTTTTTACCTGTTGTTCTTCAAATGGAATTGACAACTTCATCAACTCCTCGTCAGTGCAAGTAGGAATTGGCTTATCTTTTAAATTTAAAAGAGCCTCGTAATAAAGGCCAAGGAGATAGTTTGTGGAATAAATGATAGGTTTTTCTGAAAGCTTTGCATTTGTTATGTCGGTTATTAGTTTGTGGAATAAATGAGCTTTTTTTTCGAAAGCTTTGCATTTGTTATGTCGAATTTTTTTATAGATAGGTGCACTAATAAAAAAAAATTTACGATAGTGGCAACTATGTATGCAATGGCCCAGTTTGGTATATCTATTTTCCGACCCTACAAAACTATTCTGGATTGAAAAAAGGAAATCATTGCAGCAAGAAAGTGGTGTGTAATTGCTTGCATATCCACACCATGCCTGGATTTATTGACATGAGCTACAAATGCCAAAAAACAATGGGAATTAATATAACATTAAATTGTATCAAAATCAAAAACAGAATAAAAATGATGAATGAAAATGAATTATACTTACAATCAACATGGAAACCGAACGTTGATTCGAGATATTTCTTGTCATCTTCCACGAGTGTTGCCTTCATTGTAACAAAGGGTAAATTTATGAATGGAAGGCCCGTAAACCTATGGATGTTAGTTGCATCGATACCGAATTGAAACAATCGCCCATCATTTAGAGTAACATAAAAAGAATGTCCTCTGTATTGTAGGACAAGAGAAGGTAATTCAAAATATTTGCATCAGTTTCAAATTTGGTCATCTCAATGAGCCCACTAAAATCACACACATCGATCAAATCTTTATATTCGAGAAGACATTTTTAAAATAGTATGGATGTGGGGGCACAAAGGATTCTTGTAGATGATCTTGCCTATGGATATGACTGGATTTTATTCTTGATTTCTTTCCTAAGCTTATGGTTGGGAAGCACTTGAATTCAACATCATAGTTGTGCTTTAGTCTTTGATAATGATGGATTCTTTTAAACAAAAAAATCAAGAGCTGGAAAGTACAAACGAGAAAATGACCGACAGGAGGCTATTTATAAGCCAAATCAAGCGTCAATAGGGACCATTGACGTGTGTCAACACAACTTGTTGACACGCATCAATAGGGTATTGACGCATGTCAACAAGGGTCATTAACGTGCATCAATAGGGACCATTGACACGCATCAACAAGTTGTGTTGACACGCATTAATGGTCCCTATTGATGCGTGTCACCACCCTTGTTAATGCATGTCAATAGGGGTATTGACATGCGTCAACGAGGGCCATTGACATCGTGTTGATGCACGTCAATGAGGGTCATTTTCATCGTGTTGACACATGTTAATGGTTCTTGTTGACGCGCGTCAATGGTACTTCAGTAGCTATAATTCTGTAGTTTCTCTGGCTCAAAAAACCTGGTGAAAATTCGGTATTGAAATACTATCAAATTCACCTTTTGCTAAAACTGGTTCCAGGGATATTCGCGAGGTATTTTCTACCTACAATTTTCCAAAGATGTCTTAAAATGAACCCTATGGAAAATGATATAATCTAGCATGCTAAGACATCAAGGAACTCAAATTGACAAAGAACACTTAAGAAAATAATTTAAAACATTGCAAAACTGAGCCCAATCCCTTTTATAGTCATTTTTGTCATTTGATGGAAAAATGTAAATTGGAAATCAAACTAGTGAAATTTACCTTCTTAAAAGACTTTAAACCCTCCCTATACCAATCCTCCATGTTTGTTTGGCATGTTGAGTAAAGGAGGAGATCCAATTTAATCAAATTTGAAAGTTGGAAATTACCAGTTGGCTTTTTAAAAGCCTTCATATCATTTTTGCAAAATTTACCTCATAAACTTTATCAAAATGTAAAATTTATGTTTCTTATGCAAAGAGGGCATTGAGAGATTTCAGAAAGTCCTTGTTTTCCCAAAACTAAGATTTCTAGAAAAAGTTATGGCATTTTGAAGTTTTTCTACCTTGGCAGGAAAATTTGGGAAAAAAATTCACTGGCAGCCTTACCCAAAAATTTCCCATTAAAAATCCTTAGAAAATTTTGAAATTTGGTTTGGGAAAATTTTTGAAATTTCCTCCACCAGCCCGTAGCCAATCAGAGGCTGCCACGTGTCCTCAAGGGGCAACGGTAGAGGCACGGCATTATTTTGTCCTTGGGACCTTTTAAAACTTTTGGAAAATTTCCATCTTTCTCCCTATCGGCCCCATGACCAACCAGAGGCTACCACGTGGCAGCATGGGGTGAAAGCAGGGTGGGGAAAACCCTCGCAACTTTATCCTATGAAATTTTTATTTGGAAAAAAAAAAATTTCTCCTGTACTCGACTCACACCTTGGTGAGACTCTTCTGGGTGTGTAGACCCGTGTGCACCATTTACCCCTTTTTCCCCTTTGGTGAAGTTGCTCCAAAACTCCTCTATCCTACCCTTCCCTCATCCTTTTCCCACGTGGCTTGTGGAGCACCACATGTCCCCCGGCGGCACATGGCGGCGCGGGCACAAATGAGAATTTTCCTTACACAAAGGAAAAAGTTTCTAAACCTCCCACACTCGCTAACCCACCCCTTTGGGAAAATTTTCTTCCCTGGGCCCACACATCCACCCTTTGGGGGAAAATTTGATCCCTAAAGTCTGCCTGCCCATATCTTGAGTTTCTGAAGGAGTTAGGAGGACTTATTTATATCACCAAAAGGTGAGAAAATTTCCTATCCAATGGGAATGATTTATGGAAATTTTGAATGTGTTATGTGTGAAAAAAATCAAGTTGAAACTTCAAGGTCTGTTAGAGAGTGGGTATGGTGATATATTACTCCATGAACCTAACTGGAACTTCTAGCCCTAAGTTTAGGACCTTGTGAGTCTGATAATTTTTTAAAGGAAAAGTATGTTCTAGTGAAATTGAGTTTCTCTGGTGCCTATTAGTGTCAACTATTTTCTTACCACCTAGTTGTGGATACTTCTAATAAAAAATAAAATTATTCCATAATTTTCTAACTAACCCTAGGTTGTTTTTTGGGTCTCAAGTGGGTTGTTTTAACCAGGGCATCACAGATGGAATATGGTTACTCGGTTAATTCAACGATAGTAGGCTAAAGCCCTACTATAAATAAGTCTTCTTGGTGTTTATAATAAGGCATTATTTCCATTTAGAATATGTTTTCATTTATTTATTTCCTTAATGTATTTCCTTCTTCATCTCTATGCTTTATCAATTTAGTTTGGTTTTTTGTGCAATAAGCGCATTTGTGCATTGGAAGCTAATTACCATTTGAATTATTTTTATGCACAGAGGATTGCACATACCATTGGTGTGGGGTGGTTATTCACAACTGGGTACACATGAGAAAATATATATTACAATTTCTAGTTACGTGTGGAAAGGAGTTGTTAGAAATGATATTTCTCTCAAAAGATGACCATAGACGAAGATAAACAAGGGAATAGTATAACGTGAGGTAAGTAGCGACCATAGAGACTACCTGGGGAAGGTGCAATTGTGAGGTATTCAAAGCGCATGGAAGCACGTTGAAGAGAAGTATGTAGCCAGAAGGTAGGAAGGTTATAGTGGGTGCACGTAGATGTACCACATGGAGATTGTGAAAATGGTCAATTAATGAGAGGATTTTTGGTAGGTGAAGGAGAAATAAATGCACTAACTTTTGAAAATCTATATAAGGACATGATGCGGGTTCATTTTTACCTTTATGATCACAAGTATTTGAGCGAGCTAAGTGTGACTAAGCTGAGTGAATCATGTTGAGGTGTGGATTGTTCAAGCCATACATGGAGAGAAGACTATTGTGCGGAAGAGGCTTACATCCCCATTGGTGAAGGGTTTGAGAAAAGAAGAAGCATTGAGAAGGAGCTAGGGCATGTGGTTTCAAGCTAGGGCATGTAGATTCAAGATAGGTTTTGAGTTTACTCATTATAGACAAAAAAGGTGGTATTTTTATGATGGCACTGAAGAAAGCACCTACAACAAGAATGAAAGGAAAGAAGAAGGTAAAATTTGAAGTTGAAATTGCTCCGAGAGTAGTTTTTCAGAGATGATATACCTAGAAGGAGTAATAGTCAGACAAGAGTGGGATTCCCACATCCATAGATGCAAAATAAGTTACTATAACCACCGTACCACTGACAACAAGGGAGATTTGGACACTTTACTGAATAAGAAGACCAAAAAGCACACGGTGGAGGATATGCTAGTGTATGACAATGCTGGGGAAAAATTACCAAAGTAGGTAGGATTTTATCAGGTTTATGAGCTCCCATATTTTGGAAAATATGAACCCTTATATCAATTATTGATGAGTCAATTCCATGAGGAGTTATTTTATTTCATAGGATGAAGGGTTATGATCACAACAGCCCTGGTTTTGACACTAACAGATTGAAGGGCACAAGGGTAGACCTTGTTAGTGATCTGACTGATAAAGTAGTGGTCATAGAAACAAGAAAGGATTTGGGGTATACCAAGGGTCCACGTGGAATGGAAATTGATAAAATGAATAAGTTTCCTATGGTACAGGAAGTCGTACATCTACTAACCAAGTTGAATGACCAAGAGATATGGTCACAAGTAAACACCATGTGGCTTCATATTGTAAAGAAAATGTCTCAGGAGTAGTATACAACTTAGCAAGCTATATTGCAGACACCATTGTTGAGGAAGCATGCATAGGAGAAAAGATAATTTTTGGTGCTATCCTACTTTCTCTTGTGTTTTTAGAAATTGGAGTTCCTAATGGGCCAAAGAACAAGATCTGGGAGTACCCCTTAGAAAATAAGTCCCTCATGGAGAGGTTTGAAAAATATTTATGTGAAGGATCAATGAGTGGGTCATTTAAACAGAGGGAAGAAATGTGGTATGACTAACTTCGCATGACATTTAAGGAGGAGTGGCACATTCCCAAGGAGCTACCTTTGGTAGTAGGCAAGGCAATATAGTTCACGGTGTACCAACACTTCTACATCATGTAGTTTTCTATGAGGGATGGGACATGGAGCCCATGGTGCAAACTTCCCTATGCCTTCACAATGCGTTACTTCTAGGCCTTAGTTCACAAATTTATTGATGTGTGTCATTTGAAATTCAACACGGATAAGGTAGAATGTGACTACCACACCCTCAGGAAGACATATGTGTATCTAGGATGGACTTCCTACATTGAGAGGCTCATTTTAGACATCATAAGTATGAAGCTAGTAAGCTTGGCTATTAGGGATAGTGGAGATGCACTCATATACCTTTAGCTTAAGCCTAAGCTAGAGAATAACAAGTATGTGGAGAATGAGTTCATGCTCCTAGGGATGCCTAAGGGAAAACATACACTGGAGAATGTGCTAGCTTCAAAGCCTACAATGACTAAAGAGATAGAAGAGGAAGAAGAAGAACACGAAGATATTAGAGGCTTGGATCATAGAGGATAGAGGCAATCTTTAGACAGAGTGGAGATGGAGCGCTTAGATACTCCACCTCAAGTGAAAGAAGGAGATGAGGACTTGGATGTGGAAGTAGTCCATGAAGAGCTCCAATTTAAGAGGGTGTTCAAAAGAACAAAGACCCAAGATGCAGTAAATCCACATCCTGTTCAAATATCACCATGACTCTCCCCTCAGAAAGAGGTAACTGAGAAGATGAAAAGAAAGCTAAAGTTGAATGAGGAGGCAGAGGAGTATGCAAAGAGCGTGCCTGGGACCCCAAAGTGCAGCCGGAAGATATAGAGGATCCCAAGAGATGATGACATGAAGGATGAATAGGAAGGTGTGAAGGATTCAGAAGAATCGAGCATGAGCAACCTCGGCACATGACACTACTTAGGACATCAAAGGGCCTACTCCAAACCTTGGCTCTCAAGTTCCTAAGGGGCCAAAAGCAAAGAGAACAATTGGATAATATGTTGTGTCGAGTATGAACTATGCTCAAGACACAAGAAAAATAGTTTGTGCCCATTTTCAAATCACAAAGTGGACCTAAAGGAGTTATATGGGTGGGAGCTGATGGACCTAGACATGGCCACTATGTGTGTAAGGAAATACCTATCCTGGTCCATGCAAACTCACATGGACAAGCTAGATTTTGATATATGTGAGGATTCTCATGTGTCAATAAGAGTAAAGAAGACACCTCGGATAAGGCACATGACTATAAATCTCACTCGCATGTTTGATGAGAAGGTGAGAAATTCCTTGGTTAAGGTATCTACAGAGGTGGCACGGAGGAATGTCGATAAGGCTACCACTATTAGAGCGTTACTTGAAGATAAAAAGGCAAAAACTATAGAAATAGATCATCTGAAAGGAGAGAAGGATCAAGAGAATAAAAATAATGAGGCCTTCACCATCATAGCAAAAGAAATTGGTGACTATGTCTTGAAAGCAATCTTGTTGTTTCACCATTTTCTTTACATTTTGAAGTGATGAAATAGATAAGGGTAAGGGCCAAGGAGGAATACCTATTAAATGTTGGTCAGTTGATTGTTGTCACGTGTTCTTACTTCTTGATCCAAAGGCTGATTGTGAGAGCTTCCTTTTGGCTAGGAGGAACTACCTGTAATAGAAAACAAGACCACAAAAAGATAGTTAAATGATATATAATACAGTGGACTACCTAGCGTATGCTAGTTCTGGGAAGTGTGATACTTCCTAGATGGTTATCAATCCATTGTTTAAAAAAATTAATGCAAAAACAAGTAAAGTCTTATTGTAGTTGGTATGATTTAGGTATCTCATCCAAGTACAATAAGTAAATCTTAACATAAAAGGCTACGCTATGGTCATATCAGAAAGGTAGGTAGTTGTCGTGAGCCGGCATCGGTCGTCGGTCGATTCTCAATTGTTTAGGTCAACTAGTGAGATAATTGTTTGGTCTATTCTTGGTCAAGGTGTAAACCATAGAGACCAACGTTGGTCAAGTATGACCGATTCTAGTTTATGTAGAACCGACGACAGTTATGGATAATCGGAGCGGTATGGTCGAGGTAAAAGAAACTCGAATAGATCAAATGGAAGGGGTTGAGCTGAGGTCAAATGAGGTTGGGAGAGTGGATGAGAAGGTCTGTGGAGATCTCAGGTATACTCAAAAATGGATATTAGGTCAGAATGGTGATTTGGTGGTGTGGGTAAGGGAAATGGTGGGATTGTAAGCTATTAAGAAATGGAGGAATGAACATGCAAAGTATAAACTAATGACAAGAATGAAAAAAGTTAACTATGCTGAAATAGACAATGCTAGTAGAGATGTACTTACTGTGATGTAGATTTAGATGGCTGAATGGAGGTGGCTATTGATCAGAAGAATGGTGTTGGATATCATAGCAGTGGCTCCCAGAATGATTCGTGAGTGCAATGCTTCCAAAATCTATCTTGGTGATGGCTCTAGATGTCTGGATACGTGAAAGGATGTTGGTTTCACTTGCATGCAGCTCTGATCTCCTTTCCTTGCTCTCAAAATGTGCCAACCCAAAAACAAGGTTGTTTAGGTGAATAAATGGTAACCGACGATGGTTCCATCTTGACCGGTGTCGGTTTAGGGTGACCGGTGTCGGTTAAGGTGGGATTCCCTAGGTTTACTAAAATTGGCAGATCTTGCCTCTTTTAGCTCAAGTTTGTTCCTTGATCCATGGATTTGGAATGGACGTTTTGTTTTTATGAGTGGGAAGGTGGTTAGGGAGATTTTAGGGTTAGACCAAATCTTAGCTCATTAAGGCAAGTAAGACTTAGTTATTGTTGGTTATGGAAACATGCCAAGAATAGGTCTAGGGTGAGGTGGTTGGATGAGGTGTCTAGGTGAGGTGGCTAGGTGAGGTGGTGGGGTAGAAATTAAGGTAATTAGATATTAAATATTGTGAGGATACATATTAATTTAATTTAATTAATTAAATTAAAGGTGATGTGGGGTGGAAGGGGCCATGGTTAGATGAGTATGTTTGAGCTGGTTATTTGACAAAGGACCAAGGGGAGTGTGACCCAATTTTGGTGTCTATATTTTCCCCTTTTTTTTACATAGCTTGTATTGGTAAGTGACGCTGACAAAAATAAGATGTGGTTGCCCCATGTGTGGGTGAAGGTGATCCCCCTCAAACTAGGAACTAATGTGGTAGAAGAAAAAATCGGTGAGTGGTTTGATAAAAGGTGGATGTGATGAAGAGGAAGGTGGACACTGGGGTAATTGGGTAAAGATTCAATCAGGTAATCCAGGTAATGGAACAGGGTCAAAGGTAGCAACAGTCAAATGCACACACATGTATAAACTATGGCACGGTACCAGGTTTAAGAGCATGCAAACTCTACATCGTCTAAGGTCGATAGGTTTATCTAAACAAGGTTGAGGTGATTTCGGTATCCAAGGTATAGGATATGGTGTGGAAGCACTTCACATGTTAGGATGCAGAACGTTTAGGTATGTTTTGGTACACCAAACATTGGGTCAAGATAAACAGCATGGAAATAGGAAAGGAAAGGTCATTAGGTCAAACAACACGGGTAATAGTGTCACAAGGTATAACGAGCACATGAGGTCATAGGTCATTAACAATGTTTTGGGTCTAGGTAGCGAGGTCACGGAATAGGTAGGGCTGAGGTACGGGTAAAATAACAAGTCCCTAAATGTAATTAAAGATAGGTATAGGTAATGTAGGCTTGGAGGTAGGTTACGATAAGGGTGGGTAAGGCCAAACGGTGGCTGGGTTGGTTAAGTTGGGTTAGAAATGGGGAAAGGGTAGTTGACAGGAGCATGACAGTAATCGATGCTGGTCATATGGAACCATTGACAGTCTAGGTAAACCAACCATGGTTTTTAGGGCACATGACTGATGTTGGTCTGGGTATAACCAACTACAAAGTGTGCTAGGGAATAGGACCAATGTCGGTTTAGGTATAACCGATGTCGATCAAATTGATGTGGGTATATAAAAAGAAAAAATCCATATAATACAAGTTCATTTATATGTTTTGGATTTTGTGAAAATGATAGAGTGCTAAACGAGTTGTGCTTTGTTAGGAGGAAAGGATGAGGGATGATATCTTGTTGAGGTGGAGAGATCTGGTTGGTTAGAGGAGCCAGGTAGATGGGTCCATGAGCACGGGGGGATCAATTGTGATTGGGTGGAGGTCAAGAGGATTGGATTTGGTGATTGGACATAGCCAGAGATGGGAGAGGGATTGGGTGGACCACCGGTGTAGTGGCCGACATGCCACCATGGAGACAATAGTGTGATGATGTAAGATTTAATCCTTTACATTGTTTTGTGAGGTAGATTGGGTATATAGGTCAGGTAAGGAAAAAATGTTTGGGGGAAAAGGGGATTTTGAATTTGGGAAGGCAAATTGGGTAAAATAGGAATGGGGAGAGGTGTGGTTAGGTGAATGAGGGGTGGGGAGGAGTTGAGGGTAGATTTAGGTAGGAATGGGTGGGTAGAAAGGTAGAAGAAGGGAGTTGTTAGGAAGAAAGGGGTTTGGGTGTCATGGATTTTGGTGCGACAAAGTGACCGGCGATGGTCAATGGATGGCCTCCGTCGGTGGTGTCGAGCTGGTATCAATCATGGATAAGGTGACCGATGCTAGTTTAGGAGAGACTGTGGTCGGTTAGGGGTAACCGGTACCGGTCATCATGTGGAGAAAAAGGGTCCAAAAGATCCCTAGGGTGGGTGGGTGAGATAGATAGTGGGAAAAGAAGATGTTGTTGATGAAAAACATAGCATGGGTAAGAGGTTGAAATAGGTATGGTTTGAGTGATAGTGGGTGAGGGTTGGGGTGGGTAGATAGAATATGTGATAAGAAGGTAAGTTACAAGGGGAAAAAGAGGGAGGGTAATAGGTGTAGGTGAGGTGTCAAGAATGATTGTGGGTATGATTAAGGTGTATTAATGTGATGTTTTTTTGGATGTAGGTGAGAGATCAGCTATGGATGTAAGATAGGGTGTTACCCCGCTCGTGAAGGTTTGAGCAGTACAACAATGAGGATTGGTGGCATGTGTCAAAGGTTGGTCTAATTAGGGTAAGACACTACCGGCATTTAGTTTGGCATCTAAGTTTTATGGTCACACTCATCGACAAAAGGGATTCAGAGACCAACACATTATATCTACTAACGGGTGATATCACGGTCACCCTAGAGGATGTGTACAGGATGTTGTAGTTGTCGATAGTGGGGACGCAAGTATATTCCATCTCCTCAAAGGTGTCTAAGGAGGATTTGATGCTAATAGTATTTTTGAGGGGTTGGAAGAGATGAAGTTCCACAATGCCGGCTTGAGTTACGAGAGGTGTACCAAACCCGTCCGAGAGGAGAATAGGATTATTGTGTTGTTGATAGAGGCGTTTGTTGTTTATCACTACCAGATGCGAGAGGGTGGTAGATTCCCAAAGTCATTGATGGGGGTCCTGCATGATATGGTGATAGACCAGACCCATTTTACATGCATGCCAAAGCATTCCCTGTACAGCTATATAGGGATTTATGGGCGTATGGGTGGCTACGGAGGTTTATCCGTGTTATAATTTCCTACTTCATTGTTGGGCATATGATCACATTGTGTGTGCACCCCTGTTGGTATGCCCTGGCTGGTGCATTCAAACCAGGTTTAGTTTGGGTGGGTTACATGAGATGGGTGCTTGTTATTGGAGAGCATCAAGCGACCAGGGTGACTCATGATGTCACCTACTATAGGCGTTTATTAGAGGGGTTATCTAGCATGGACATCATTTGGAGACCATATGTGGGTTTTCCCTCATACAGACAGATGGCTGTTGAGTTAGATGGATTACAACTACTTAGATGGATAGAGGGGTGTCATGTAGGAGAACACAAGATGATACCCGTGGATAGGGTTAGATGGTAGTTCGGGCTACTTCAAGGATATACCGCCACCTTTCCCACAGTACAGAGGGATGACGTGGAGAGGCCTCTACCTCTACCACAACCAGCAGTCTGCCGATAGGGTAAGAGGAGCAGTGAGATACTGTGGGATTGATGATGTCGGGGTTACAAATAGATATAGATAGTGGTGGGCTGCACACTTACGAGTATTACTTTGTCGAGGTTGGGGCAGCTGGATTTAGCCACCATCACACGGTGCAAAGGACACCCTACAAGGGCGGTGGCGACTACGATTACACGGTTGGGTATAATTCAAGGTAAATTGATGGCTCGAGAGGCACAAAGTTGTGTTGTAGTCTAGAATTTACTAGATAACACCCTAGTCATGTTGGCACATCACTCAGCCTTGACTGAGCACTCACCGAAGTGTGCAAAGGTACCAGGTCCCTCTTTAGGGTTGTTGTAATAGGATGTTAGCATGATGAAGGAAGAAATATATAGATTCATAACTAATCTATCATTTTACAATGTATGCTACATTCATATCTATGATAGAATAAGATTTAAACAATAATCATGATTGAATCAATAACATGTACTTACACAATTCCACACAGGAATGACACTTAGGTTCATCCAATATATTCCATTTATTAATAAACAAATAATCTCCTTACAATAATGTTAATCTATACCAATGCGCGTATGGATCGATACGATAATCTAGTCATATGTGTATATCTCTATACCTCCATACATCCCTCACACTAACTGCTACCACTATGTACCTCACATCATATATATATATAGGGTGGGACTTTCCCTTCATAGCTTATCTATTCCGAAATAGGCTGCATGCTATTAATAACCACGCACCATTCACAGGCATAGCCACACATGCAAGTGTGTTACCGATAGACCTCTTACAGTTAACTGAAGTGTCAATTCTATTCTTAGTTCATCTCCGTGCAAAATCTTCAATTCGATACTCCAAAGATAGACAATGCATGGCGCACACGTCTCTACATCGTTGGTGTTTTCCACACGCCATCTTCTAAAAATAGGTCATGCTCAAAATCAACTAAGTCCTGAATTCTAAACTATCCTTTAACGTGCGGGTCCTTCCTATCCCTCCACACCCTTGATCCTAACCTTCTCTCCCATATAGAATCCTTGTGTGTTCTCTAACAAGTATTCTTTGATCAACATTACCCCACATTAATCTCATTGTCATCCCAACAATGGGTATTCCTCAAAAATTAAAGTAAAGAATAGAATAATGGAAAGAATAAGAATGAAATAATGTAGACAAATAAAGAATTTTTATGAGGTTATGAGACAGCCTCCTCTGTATCAGTTTGAAGTATCAATTTTGGATACTCCTCCTTTATTTCGGCCTCCAAAACCTGTCATTCAAGTGAGTGCTTGTCCTTCTTTTTCTGGGATGTCCATAGCAATGGATTCCAACTCATCCCTTGCAATCTCTCCCTTTTCATTCTGTAGAACCAACACAACATTGGACATTGATGTCATTCTTCCTTCTAAAATATCCATCTTCTATGCAATTAGCTTCCCAAGCTCTTCCAACCGAGTCTTGTGCGGCTCTTGTGCTGCTGTCAGGGCCTCACGCTTCTGCTTAACTATTGACAATATTTCGTGCAGCCCAATGTCTCATCCTTCATTGCTTTCTAGACCTCATTGTTTTCTTCTAGGGTCTTTATGTTGATAAGCGCCTCTGGAGCTATGTAGATATTTAAAGCTTGGTCTACTTTCTTCAATACTTCTTGTAACACTTGCAACAACCCTTCATAAGATGCAATCTTTCACATCACTAAGGATTTCTCTCATTCTGCATCTTGCTCTAACTTCCTTGGCGCTATCATACATAGAGGTTCATCTTCAAGTACCAAGTCCACCAACTTTCCTACATAGTGTATCACTAAAGGAAATGTCTATGGTACCTTGGCCTCCAAGTGTGGCCTTGCTCTGATGACATTTTCCCCAATCTCCTCTGCGATGCTGATAAATACTTTGTTCTTCTTCTATGTGAAGTCCCTCTCTTGTGTTATGTGCACTATCTCTGCATCCTTTGTCTTCAGCTCCTTGCGCAACACTCTAATTGTTGCAGCTTTGTCCATGTTTCTTCTAGCCACTTCAGTAGAAACCTTCACCAATGCATTGCTGACCTGCTCATTTGACATGATAGTAGGCTTTACTATCATGTGTCTAGCTTGGGGTGCCTTCTTCAGCCATCTCAAAATGCATGACTCTTTGCATACATCAAAGTTAGGCTCATCCATGTGGGTGTGCATTGACCATGATAGTTGCTTTTGATTACACATAGTTTCTATATCCTCATCCATTATCTCCCAGCCAAATAAAACCTTACGTGCTATCATGCTCGGAAGCGTGCACGCAGACACTTTAACCTACATCCTCTGCATACCCCATGGCTGGTGGAATGTTCTCTCCACTTTTTCTTCTAGACCGTTGCTGCTTAGGGACTTTAGCTTCCAAATTTGGGACTTGTGTCTCCATGTCCTAAACATTCTCGTAGTTATCTCCTCTAGTCCCGTAACACCTTGATTTTTGTAAGTTATCATGGTAATTACCTTTCATGATGTTCAGAATGCTGAGAAATGAAGATAAATATGTTAAGACACATCTTTTGATCTTAGAGGAATGTGTTGCTGATCTGGACCCTTGTTTGTTGTAACTTGATACTTGGGACAGAAGTTACTATTGCTTGTGTGATTGCTAATGAGACTTGATATGGAAACTAGTTAATTAAATATTAGGGGATTAAACCCTAACCTACCCCTAAGTTTTATCTAATATCCTAACTACTATCCTATATGGATTTTAGATTTTATAAGGGTGAAAATAGATGTAAATCCTACTAACCTATGAACTAGGCAAATGACCTAGATATGGACTATTAAAATCCTAAACTAATCCTAACCTAAGGAAGGGGATGCATAGACCCATGTGGATGGAAAGGATAAGGAGGGAAGGTTGGAAATTAATTAGGACAATGAATGGTGTCCTTACTGGTTGCAGCGCCAAGTTTGGCGGGAACATAGGGAAAGTTGGAGGTGTCCAGCTAGTCGTGAAACTAAACCATGATTGCATGCAAAAATTTGAAATTAGTAACTCGCCAACTTGAGTCGGTGGTTGCGTGAGGAAAAAGGAAAAAGGAATGCATTCAATGCATTAATTGTCTTGGTCTTAGTGACCAGCTCGCCTTGGAAAGAGGATTGTGAGGGAAGTTTGTTTGTTGCTGTGCGCATTTGGATTTTAGTTGCTCTGCATTTTGTTCTTCCATGGTTCTGTCGAACCTGCTGTTATTTTTGGTTATTATTTCTATTTTTGGAGAAGCTGGGCTATTTTTTTAAGCCTGTGGAAGTAGGTGAGTGTTTGGAAATCTTTACCACTGTCGTCGTGGAGAAGAATAGCTCCTGTGGGCGTGGTTTTCTTCAAGCTTCAAGAAAAATTACAGGCATGTTGAGCCCTTCTCCTTAAACCATTTCCTTTTACTTAATCGTCTCATAAAAACAACCCTGCTCTTATGAGGGGGTTTGGTTATTCGATTTTGTTGTTATGTTGAAGTGATTTTGGGTTGAGTCATTTTCTTTGTTGTATGCGACTTGAATATTTCTTTGCAAAATGGGTAAATGAAATGAATCTGTTCTTGTTGTATGAGTCTGCATTGATAGTATTGTGTAATCGTTTCTATTACCCATTATGGATTCGAGTTGGTGAATGTACCAACGATGTGAGTATTGTTTTCTGAGTTCTGTGCATTCTTGTAAAAATGGAAGGATAAAAGGATTCGATATGACCTCTGGTTTGAGCTGTCATTATAAAATGAACTCAACTTGGGTATTCTTGTGTATTTTGAAGAAAATGATTGTTTCTTTACTGAAATTATTAAGGAAACGAGTTTTCTCTTTCTGCTATTTTAAATTCTGAAAGTAATGGTAATTGGGTTTCATTGTGCATTATGGGTTCGAGTTTGATGGAAGTGATAGTGATATGTAGATTGTTTTCTGAGTTCTGTGCGTGAATGGTTTAAAAAAAAAACGTGAGAATGCTTGATGGAACTGTGCGTGAGTTATTTTCTCTGGTTGTATTACAGCACATAGAATACAAATTCTTTGGGACAGTGGGCTTGTTTCATCGTTTTACTCTTACGTAATTTAAAACGATTAAATGCCTCCATATTTGGTTTGAAATCAGTGAAAGAATTTGTTTTAGGAACTATTTACCTAATTCTAGAACTGAGTATCTGGGTATCTGCCGGATGGAATAGAGTTTACTATTTCAGTCTCTTTTAGACTCGATGATGAAATTATATGTATATATATATGTGTATATATTCAAACTGCATTCTAGACTTCTTGTTGTTTCATCAAGACCGAACTGAAGTGGGATTCTTACCTTGAATGTTTGAAAATGAATCTTTTTACCAATATGGTGAAACTCATGATTTCGTAGCTAGCTGTACATTCTTGTTGTTCAGGTCTAGCTGAAATGCTTGTTTTTGATGAAACGTTGCTGATAAAACTAGTTGTACATTCTTGCTTGTTTATACCTAGACGTGAATGTCTGTAGAGTGAAATATTTAAAAGGAAATGACTGTGCTTAGAGGTTTTTGGGATACTGAAGTATACTAATCAGAATGAATCATACTATTGGATTATGTCTGTTCTAAATAGTGGATATTTGGTTAGACAGTGAGAAGAAGTAATATGATTCTTCTTTCTATTATTCGATTATTGATTTTATTTACTTCTCTTTGGACTGTTATCATTGATTGATATCACGTTGGATTAAATTCTCAGTACAGTCATGAGGAAAGGAAAGGGAGTGTGGATGGATAATTTGAATTAATGTTCATTTCTTCTCTCATACAGTTGGAAATCTGTAATCGTTATGGAACAAATTTTGTATTGCTTTGGTTTAAGCATCTGCATTTTATTGTTGTTTACTTTTCTCATCAGTGTTTGATTGCTTGAAATCAAATGGGTCGCATGAATGGAAAGGAAAGTAATTCGGTTTATATTTTCAGTCAATTTTATCTTTTGAAATTATAACTAATGTAAGGGAATGGAATTGATAGCATTTATGTTAGAACAACAGTATGCATAATTGTGTTATTAGTTCTTACAGATGTTAATTCTGGAACTATTTGAAGGAAATTACTTCTTGTAGTAATTATTGGGAAAGAGGGCTAGTAATCCTATCTTTTCTGATTGGGAGGGTAATTAGATGATTGAGTTGTTATGTTGGTCATCCTTTTTGATACTTAATTCTTGAATGATGTTCATATTAACGTTTCATAAAAGCAGGGTTCTTTTATTGAGACAGTTAATTAAAAGCACTTCATTTTAATGACAAGTGCTTAATATGCTCAGTTCAATGAACTGACCCGTGCAAGTAATTTTACAGATGGAACTTGAGTATAAACGAAGACATGGTTGTTTTCTGATACTTCTTTTGATTGACTGAAGATGGATTGTAATTGATAACTATTACTCCTCTACGAGGAAATGAGAAAAGAAGAAATTACATTCTTCTAACTTATGAGTTGTAATGTTGTTTAATATAAACAAAGTCCAGTCATTTGGACTGGCAAATGTATAGATTGTAAAGTCGATGGATGAATACAAAATGAGTGTGATATTTTCAATGATGTATCAATTTGATATTGTTGAATAAGTTTGAGAATATAACATTATTCCTTGATTTGGAATTATTCAAATGTTAATGGATGGATTTAAAAGGGAATAACATCTATTCTTTACCTGAATGCAACTTTTACGTTGAAATGTGCAATTAGTTCATACTTGGGTTAAGATGAATTTTGAATTGACATTAAAAAGATTTAGATAAACACGAAATCCTAATTGTAAGGTATTCGGGATTAGTTTGAAAACTAAGGGATATCAAATAACTTAGAGGTAGTCGAACCTTGTATTCGGACTCGTTAATATCCTCGAATGTTTAAATTCAGAAAATAAAGATATGGGAAATCATATCTATTGTTAACAGACCTTAACTAAGTAAGGTTAAGGAGGATAAATGAATAAATTCATTTAGAATTAGACCTCATTTAAATGACGTCTAATAAGATGGAATTCTGAATTTGTTTACAGTTGTGGAAAACTTGGTTAAGTTTAATAGGTTAAACTTATTAAGTTATCGATAATGGACTGCTTAGTCCAAAGATTAAGAAAGGAACCAAGAAGTGAATAGGAAACCCTTCGGTATGAAGGAGGAAATGTGTATTAAGCTAGAAGATGGATTAAGTCTCTCTTAGCTACATACAACTGAAACAAGAACAAGGATAAAGGATCAGCATGGCTGCTGAAAGTTGATCTTAAATACTAAGATTATAACCAAATCACAATTGAGCTGGATGTGTACCCTCGATGAGAGGATTCCATAGGACATTGACATATGCCAGCTACAATATAGTGTCTTCATGAAGGCGGGGCCTTCATGACGACACAATGTTATAGCTGACATATTACAATGCCCTCCGAATTAAATCATCAAGTTTACATAAGCTGGATACTAAGTTCTTAGATGGGGATAGGAATGTGATCACGCATATGAAGTGACTCCGGAGGACTAAAGGTAACTAGACACACGGAGTCGTCTAGGGATGACATCGTATGTCTGTGTATCTTTAGTTACTATGAGTAACTTCCTATGCTTGTTCATATTGCTAATTGGGGGTTAGAGCTTGGCCTTAAATGGAAGGACTGGAAGAGACCAGGAAAGACCATTCTAGATAACAGATGAAGTGAGGTGAAGGACGTATTCCAATGATGTGTACCACATCTAGGAATATGATCATGCAAAGCATGTGAAAATATTTGGCCAAAGTATCGCAAGTGTTGGTTGTGTTGTCCTAATCACCTAGTTTAAGATGCAGGATGTCAGACGAATATCAGTAACAGATATTCAGATAGGCTTCTTAAATGGATCACTTTGATAACCGGAAATGGTAAGAGAACCTTGTATATTTATTATACTATGCATGAATTAACATGAAGGATCGGTAAGTCGCCGAGTCATGAAATGAGAGATCGCTGAAACTCCGAGCCATAAAATGGGAGATCGGTAGTTCTTCGAGTCATTTACAGTAGCATATGGTATCTGTTATATGATTGAATGGCACTGAATGTGTGTTCCATATTGCAAATATGTGAACAGAGAACATTAGTTTTAAAAGGAAATTGTGTGATCCAAACTGCATCAATTGGACAGAGAACAATTATTAAAACTTGAACGTGTGTTTGAATTATATAATTCATAATAGGGAACATTGTATAAAAAAATTTCCCTTGTTCTAGTATCTTAAAATGGGGATGTTACATCTTGGTATCAGAGCTGAAGGTTACAGCTCTTGGACCTAATGAGTCCACAATTTAATAAGGTTTACATTTTCTTATTGAACAGAAAATGGTCAGAACAAGAAGAAATGCTACGAACAACCCGTTACCGGGTGGAGAAGCAAGCTACTGCTCAAAAGCTGGATGAAATCCTTGCTACCCTACTAGACACGAGAGATCGTTTGACTGTTTTGGAATAGTAGTCAATGGGCAATGAAGAGGAGGAAGAAGAAGCTGATATAAATGATCAGCCACCTCCTGTGGACAACACCAATGGAGGGAATCTAGGTGTTGATAATAGTAATGTGAATGCTCCTAATCATCCTGGAACTAAAAGGGCAAGATTAGCAGCTGAACTTACAAATGACATAAAGAGAATAAGTCCTCCAAAGTTTGATGGAACAACCCTTGGGGACGGAGCTGAGAATTGGCTCAGTGAAATGGAGAAGTACTTTGTAATAAGAAACTTCTCCGAGGAGACCAAAGTGATATGGGGAGCATATCAACTTTCTCATGAAGCATCATCATGGTGGGACAACCGTAAGGTTGAATTAAATATTGTTGAATCAGACATAACTTGGGATCAATTTAAGGGTTAATTTAGGTAATGGTGGCTGCCTCAACTCTATTTTGATAGGAAAATGACTGAATTTCAGAACTGGTTGCAAGGAAGGCTGACGGTGACAGAATACTGGGAAGGGTTTACTAAACTCCTTAAGTATGTGCCGCAGTACCAAGCTGACGAGAAGTTCAGAATATGAAAGTTCATAATGGGACTGAATCCCATCATTGGTGGCAAAGTGGATGTCCACGGTCCAACCACCATGGAAGGAGTTGTCGAAAAGGCAATAAGACAGGAATAGAAATTGAGAGCAATTTCTGCTCATAGGGAAGAGATAAGGAAGAAGATTCCCAACTCTTCTTCATCTCTCGCACCCAAAAGGGGGCCTTGGAAAAGGTTTGGTGTGAAAAACAAAATTGTTGTAGATAACAACAAGAAATCTGTAATGAACAAACCTATAAATAGTGTGCGGAGCAGCTTCGCAAAAGTTAGTGGCAATGGACAAAAGTCCTATGGGAGCCAGAATGATAACTTCAAAGCTGGTAACAAATTTGAGCCTAGGAAAGGGCCAGTTGGAGGATGCTTCAACTGTGGAAAGGACCATTACGCGAGTCACTGTCCTCTGAAAAAGGATGATCGCGATCAGCAGCATAGGATACATGCTGCGGTGGCTAACAGACAAGCTGAAAAGTAAGTTACGCCTATAGAAGTTCCGGGTAAGTTATTCGGTACACCTGTAGTCATACTTTTTGATACTGGAGCCACTGAATGCTTTATTTCTACTAAACTTGCAATGAAATTAAAAAGAAAGGCTGAACGAATGGATAAGACATGGACAGTGCATTATGGGAATAATGCTGTCCATACAGTCAAAATGTGCCTTTTTGGGGCAATTCTTGACTTGCCCAGTTTCTCCACCGAAGTTGACCTGTATGTCACTCCTTTAGGATCATATGATATCATTATTGGAGTTAACTAGTTGGCAGAACATAAGGCAAAGGTCAACTGTTATGAAAAACAAATTTGTTGTTTTGACAACCTGTAGAAAGCAAGAGTCATTCAAGGTGTAAAGCGTGAAGTTGCAGTTAGGAAACTAACAACTATGCAACTAAAAAGGGCTAAAAATAGAGGTTGCACCTTGTATGCAGTAAAAATGACAGAAAATGTTGAGGAGGATAATGATTTCATGGAAAGATATCCATTATTAAGGGATTTTAGTGATGTATTTCTAGAGGAATTACCAGGTCTTCCACCCAAACGAGAGTTTGACTTTGCAATAGAAATCAAGCCAGGAACCGAACCCATATCTAAGGCACCTTATAGAATGACCACCCTCGAGTTGGTAGAGCTAAAGGCTCAATTACAGGAAATTTTGACTAAGGGGCTGATAAGACCAAGCGTCTCACCATGGGGAGCACCGGTAATTTTTGTAAAGAAAAAGGATGGCACATTGAGACTGTGCATTGATTATAGAATGTTGAACAAGGCAACTATTAAGAATCGATACCCACTTCCTAGGATTGATGATCTATTCGACCAAATGCGTGGAGCATCAGTCTATTCAAAAATAGATCTTTGATCTGGGTATCATCAGCTGAGAATAAAGGAAGAAGATATTCATAAAACAACTTTTAGGACAAGGTACGAGCATTATGAATTCACGGTGTTACCTTTTGGGTTGACAAATGCACCTGCCACCTTCATGAATTTGATGAACAATATTTTTCAAGAATACCTAGACAAGTTTGTGCTTGTATTCTTAGACGACATTCTTATATACTCTAAAAATGTCGAAGAGCACCAAGAACATTTAAGGGTAGTGCTGGAAGTTTTAAGAAAGAGGAAGTTGTATGGTAAACTATCTAAATGTTCCTTTTATGATGCAGAGGTGCATTATTTGGGACATGTTATAAGAAAGAACGGAATAGTTGTAGACCCTTCAAAGATCACAGCTATAACCGAGTGGCCTGCGCCTAAGAATGTGCATGAAGTAAGAAGCTTCATGGGCTTGGCAGGATATTATAGAAAGTTCGTTAAGGATTTTTCAAAAATTGCTGCCCCAATCACTTCACTGCAAAAGAAGGATAAGAAATTTGTCTGGACTGACAAATGTGAATCTGCCTTTAAAAATTTAAAGGAACAGTTAACTACAGCACCTATTTTAACTGTACCTGATCAAATGGAAATTTTATGGTTGTAACGGATGCATCAGGAGAAGGCCTTGGAGGTATTCTGTTACAGAATAACCATGTCATAGCTTATGAAAGCAGAAAGCTTAAGTTACATGAATAGAATTATGCTCCACACGACCTAGAGCTCGCTACCATTGTACATGCACTTCAAATGTGGAGGCATTACCTTTTAGGAAAACCTTTTGAGTTAAAAACTGACCATCTAGGGTTGAAGTATATTTTTACTCAGCCAAATTTGAATGCAAGACAGCGAAGATGGTTAGAATTTCTGTCTCAGTATGATTTTGATATAAGCTACATCAAAGGCAAGGAAAATAGAGTGGCAGATGCTCTAAGTTGAAGGAAGCATATCTCTGCTCTTATCATGTTAAGAACTCAGTTTAAGGATGAGGTGAAAGATGCCTGGAATCAGATCCTTATTTCACAGCAAGTCAAAACAACACTTGTTGCAGATCCAAAGGATGTAAGGTATAGAGGTTTTTGTTTCGATAATGAAGGAATTCTGAGGTTCAAAAACAGGGTATATATACCTTTGGTAAATGATTTAAGAAGGAAATTGTTAATTGAATTTCATAATTCACCTTTTTCTAGACACCCTGGCATTACGAAAATGCTTGCTGATCTTAAGCAGCAATACTTCTAGAAGGGAATGAAAAAGGATGTGGTGGAATTTGTAACACACTGCTTGGAATGTCAGCGTGTTAAGGTGGAACATATGCATCCCGCTGGATTATTGTATCCCCACAAAGCATTCCACAGTACAAATGGCAAGTGATAACGATGGATTTCATTCAAGGATTGCCTATGTCAAGGAACAAGCATGATATCATCCTGGTTGTTGTCGACAAATTAACCAAAGTGGCACACTTCATTGCTAGTAATTTGAAAGACGATGCACCAGTGTTAGCAAGAAGATTTGTACATGAAATTTTTTCAGATTGCATGGAATACCCGAATTGATCATATCGGACAGAGATCCGAGGATGACATCAAGGTTTTGGCAAATGCTTAATGCGGCCTTGGGAACTAAATTAAACTTCAGCTCTACATATCATCCAGGAGACGGATGGACAGACCGAGAGAGTCAATCAAGTTTTAGAGGACATGTTAAGAATGTATTGCATGGACCAGCAGTATAAATGGGAGGAATACCTTCCGCTAGTTGAATTTGCCTACAATAATACATATCATGCCTCTTTAAAAATGGCACCCTTTGAAGCATTGTATGGAAGAAAATGCAGAACCCCTGTTAGCTGGGACAGCATAGAGGACAGAGAGGTAATTGGGCCAAAAATCCTCAAGGAAATGGAACAACAAATCAAAATGATTCGGGAACATCTAAAGGAGGCTGCCAATAGGCAGAAGAGTTATGCAGACTTAAAGCGGGTTGATAGGAATTATAAACTTGGTGAGAAGGTCTTTCTTCAGGTTAAGCCGAAAAAGAGCTCAATAACTTTTGGCAAGGCTGCCAAGTTGTCGCCATGTTACATGGGACCTTTTGAAATTGTTGAAATAATCAACCATGTAGCTTATCATCTAGCATTACCTCCTGCTTTATCACAAATGCATGATGTTTTTCATATTTCTTTGCTTAAGAAATACGTAACAGATTTATCACATGTGCTGAATTGGAATTCCTTGCAGGTCCAAGACCCAGGAATAATCATGATTAAGCCCATTCGAGTGTTGGGAACTACTTGAGTTGTGCTTAAGAAATTGCGAAGTGAATCAATGTAAGGTCCAGTGGGACCAGTTTAGCGAAGAAAGTGCAACTTGGGAAAATCTTGAAGAAATGAGATCTACTTTTCCATACTTGTTTGATCGAAATTGAAATTCGAAAAACTGATAATTCTACCAAATTTAGACAATTATTGGTCTATTTTACAGTTATCTTAAAACACTATTTTAAAGAGTGAATCTATTTTTGGTATGAACTTATGAATGGAAGGACAATAACTGAATTTTGTCCTAGAAACTCCTTGAATTGGTTAATTTGATCATCGGGACGATGATTCTTTAAGAAGGGAGGAATGTAACACCTTGATTTTTGTAAGTTATCATGGTAATTACCTTTCATGATGTTGTAACTGCAGAAATGAAGATAAATATGTTAAGACACATCTTTTGATCTTAGAGGAATGTGTTGCTGATCTGGACCCTTGTTTGTTGTAACTTGATACTTGAGACAAAAGTTATTATTGCTTGTGTGATTGCTAATGCGACTTGATATGGAAACTAGTTAATTAAATAATAGGGGATTAAACCCTAACCTAACCCTAAGTTTTATCTAATATCCTAACTACTATCCTATATGGATTTTAGATTTTATAAGGGTGAAAATAGATGTAAATCCTACTAACCTATGAACTAGGCGAATGACCTAGATATGGACTATTAAAATCCTAAACTAATCCTAACCTAAGGAAGGGGACACATAGACCCATGTGGATGGAAAGGATAAGGAGGGAAGGTTAGAAATTAATTAGGACAATGAATGGCGTCCTTACTGGTTGCAAGCAGTGCAAGTTTGGCGGGAACATAGGGAAAGTTGGAGGCGTCCAACTAGTTGTGAAACTAAACCATGATTGCATGCAAAAATTTGAAATTAGTAACTCGCCAACTTGAGTCGGCGGTTGCGTGAGGAAAAAGGAAAAAGGAATGCATTCAATGCATTAATTGTCTTGGTCTTACCGACCAGCTCGCCTTGGAAAGAGGATTGTGAGGGAAGTTTTTTTGTTGTTATGCGCATTTAGATTTTAGTTGCTCTGCATTTTGTTCTTCCATGGTTCTGTCGAACCTGCTGTTATTTTTGGTTATTATCTCTGTTCTTGGAGAAGCTAGGCTATTTTTTAAGCCTGTGGAAGTAGGTGACTATTTGGAAAGCTTTACTACTGTCATTGTGGAGAAGAATAGCTCCTGTGGGTGCGGTTTTCTTCGAGCTTCAAGAAAAATTACAGGCATGTTGAGCCCTTCTCCTTAAACCGTTTGCTTTTGCTTAATCGTCTCATTAAAACAACCCTGCTCTTATGAAGGGGGTTTTGGTTATTCGATTTTGCTGTTATGTTGAAGTGATTTTGGGTTGAGTCGTTTTCTTTGTTGTATGCGACTTGAATATTTCTTTGCAAAATGGGTAAATGAAATGAATCTGTTCTTGTTGTATGAGTCTGCATTGATAGTATTGTGTAATCGTTTCTATTACCCATTATGGATTTGAGTTGGTGAATGTACCAATGATGTGAGTATTGTTTTCTGAGTTCTGTGCATTCTTGTAAAAATGGAAGGATAAAAGGATTCGATATGACCTCTGGTTTGAGCTGTCATTATAAAACGAACTCGACTTGGGTATTCTTGTGTATTTTGAAGAAAATGAGTGTTTCTTTACTGAAATTATTAAGGAAACAAGTTTTCTCTTTCTGTTGTTTTAAATTCTGAAAGTAATGGTAATTGGGTTTCATTGTGCATTATGGGTTTGGTTTGATGGAAGTGATAGTGATATGTAGATTGTTTTCTGAGTTCTGTGTGAATGGTTTTTTAAAAAAAAAACATGAGAATGCTTGATGGAACTGTGCGTGAGTTATTTTCTCTGGTTGTATTACAGCGCATAGAATACAAATTCTTTGGGACAGTGGGCTTGTTTCATCGTTTTACTCTTACGCAATTTAAAACGATTAAATGCCTCCGTATTTGGTTTGAAATCAGTGAAAGAATTTGTTTTAGGAACTATTTACCTAATTCTAGAACTGAGTATCTGGGTATCTGCCGGATGGAATAGAGTTTACTATTTCAGTCTCTTTTAGACTCGATGATGAAATTATATGTATATGTGTGTGTGTGTGTGTGTGTGTGTGTGTGTGTGTGTGTGTGTGTGTGTGTGTGTGTATTCAAACTGCATTCTAGACTTCTTGTTGTTTCATCAAGACCAAACTGAAGTGGGATTCTTACCTTGAATGTTTGAAAATGAATCTTTTTACCAATATGGTGAAACTCATGATTTCATAGCTAGCTGTACATTCTTGTTGTTCAGGTCTAGCTGAAATGCTTGTTTTGATGAAACGTTCTTTGATAAAACTAGTGTACATTCTTGTTTGTTTATACCTAGACGTGAATGTCTGTAGATAAAAATATTTAAAAGGAAATGACTGTGCTTAGAGGTTTTTGGGATACTAAATTATACTAATCA
Source organism: Taxus wallichiana var. yunnanensis (assembly GCA_018340775.1). NCBI lineage: Eukaryota > Viridiplantae > Streptophyta > Pinopsida > Cupressales > Taxaceae > Taxus > Taxus wallichiana. The sequence goes on from CM031239.1 coordinate 217,255,728, forward strand.
GAATGAATCATACTATTGGATTATGTGATCTTTTCTAAATAGTGGATATTTGGTTGAAGGCAATGAGAAGAAGTAATATGATTCTTCTTTCTATTATTCGATTATTGATTTTATTTACTTCTCTTTGGACTGTTATCATTGATTGATATCACGTTGGATTAAATTCTCGAGTCTGATCATGAGGAAAGGAAAGGGAGTGTGGATGGATAATTTGAATTAATGTTCATTTCCTCTCATACGATTGAAAATCAGAATCGTTATGGAATGAATTTTGTACTGCTTTGGTTTAAGCATCTACATTTAATTGTTGTTTACTTTTCTCTTCAGCGTTTGATTGCTTGAAATCAAATGAGTTGCATGAAAGGAAAGGAAAGTAATTCGGTTTATATTTTCAGTAAATTTTATCTTTTGAAATTATAACTATTGTAAGGGAATGGAAATTACAGCATTTATGTTGGAACAACAGTATGCATAATTGTGTTTTAGTTCTTACAGATGTTAATTCTGGAACTATTTGAAGGAAATTACTTCTTGTAGTAATTATTGGGAAAGAGGCGAGTAATCCTATCTTTTCGATTGGGAGGGTAAGGGAAATGTGTATTAAGCTAGAAGACAAATTAAGTCTCTCTTAGCTACATACAACTGAAACAAGAACAAGGATAAAGGATCAGCATGGCTGCTGAAAGTTGATCTTAAATACTAAGATTATAACCAAATCACAATTGAGCTGGATGTGTACCCTCGATGAGAGGATTCCGTAGGACATTGACATACGCCAGCTACAATATAGTGTCTTCATGAAGGCGGGGCCTTCATGACGACACAATGTTATAGCTGACATATTACAATGCCCTCCCGAATTAAATCATCAAGTTTACATAAGCTGGATACTAAGTTCTTAGATGGGGATAGGAATGTGATCACGCATACGAAGTGACTCCGGAGGACTAAAGGTAACTAGACACATGGAGTCATCTAGGGACGACATCGTATGTCTGCGTATCTTTAGTTACCATGAGTAACTTCCTATGCTCGTTCATATTGCTAATTGGGGTTAGAGCTTGACCTTAAACGGAAGGACTGGAAGAGACCAGGAAAGACCATTCTAGATAACAGACGAAGTGAGGTGAAGGATGTATTCCAATGATGTGTACCACATCTAGGAATATGATCATGCAAAGCATGTGAAAATCTTTGGCCAAAGTATCGCAAGTGCTGGTTGCGTTGTCCTAATCACCTAGTTTAAGATGTAGGATGTAGACCAATATCAAGTAACAGATATTCAGATAGGCTTCTTAAATGGATCACTTTGATAACCAGAAACGGTAAGAGAACCTTGTATATTTATTATACTATGCATGAATTAACATGAAGGATCGGTAAGTCGTCGAGTCATGAAATGAGAGATCGCTGAAACTCGAGCCATAAAATGGGAGATCGGTAGTTCTTCGAGTCATTTACAGCAGCATATGGTATCTGTTATATGATTGAATGGCACTGAATGTGTGTTCCATATTGCAAATATGTGAACAGAGAACATTAGTTTTAAAAGGAAATTGTGTGATCCAAACTGCATTAATTGGACAGAGAATAATTATTAAAACTTGAACGTGTGTTTGAATTATATAATTCATAACAAGGAACGTTGTATATAAAAAAATCCCTTGTTCTAGTATCTTAAAATGGGATGTTACAAGTCCCTTCTCGTCCTCTTCTCTTCCCTTTGATTCCTCACCTTGTTCTTCTATGTTCTCTAGAAGTGTGGGAGAATTAGGTGCACTTTCCTCTAACTCTTCCACCTCCTCATTTAACTTCAGTTTCCTCCTTCTTTTGAGGTTGCCTCCTTACGTGGAGAGATTGGGGTGATCTACACATTTTTGTTAGAGTAGCACCTTGGGTCCTTGTTCTCCTAAACACGCTCTTAAATTTTTACTCCCCTTAGACTATATTCAAGTCCTCATCATCCCCCTCTTGTGGCTGAGGTGGTGTAATGGCAGACTCAGCTACACCCTTATTTGTAGGATGTCTTCTACCTCTATGCTCCAAACCACCACTATCTTCATGCTCCTCCTCCTCATCCTCCACTTCAATTGGCTTTATGGGTTTAGGTGTTGGGATGTTCTCCATTGTATGCTTTCCCTTTGGTGGTCTGGAAGTGTGAACTCACCTTCCACATACTTTTTATTCTCCATCTTTGGCTTCAGCTAAAGATACACCAATGGTTCCCCTACATCTTTTACACCCAAACTTATTAGCTTAGTATTCAACAACTCGAAATGATCATCTCGGTGAAGGCACTTCTTCTAGGATACAAATACTTCCTTCTCAATGTGTGGTAGTCACATTCTACCTTATCTGCATTGAATACCAGTCGGTGCATGTCTGTAAATATATAAACAAATTCTTGGAAATACCTTGTAGTGAATGCGTAAGGAAATTTACACCAAGGGATCTAGACTCCATATTTCGTTGAGAAGCACATGATGCGAAATGTTGATATACAAAAACTATACTTATTTCCCTACTAATGACGGTAGGTCCTTTGGGATGCGCCACTCTTTGCCAAATGCCATGTGGAGCCCGTCATACCATTTCTTCGCCCTTTGCTTTACGTCATCTTTCATGGCCCCTTTACATAGATACTGTTATCCAAAATGTGCCCCTGCTCATTTTGGATGGCTAACTCCTTGTGTTCTTGCCTCTCTTGTGCCTCAGTCTCCATTTTTTTATTTTTAGGCACTCAAATCTTTTTGGAAATGGCACCATTGGATAGAGCTCTCTCTCAGCTTTCCAGAAAGGTAAATTTTTCCTCCTAACTCCTCATATTTTTCAAGTTATGGCTCGGCAGAGTTTTTGTGGGAAATTTTCCCCTTGGAAGCCCGCAGCCAATAGGAAGCTACCACGTGTCCCAGGAGGTGGCGGAGAAGAGAGAAAAACTTAGAAAAATTTCAAGTTTTGGTCAAAATTTGCAAAAGGAAAATTTTTGCCCGCGGGCCCGCCGAGCCAATCGGGACGTGACACGTGTCGGGAGAGGAGGCAAAGTGAAAAAATTGACTAAGTGTTTTGCGCAGGAAAAATTTTGAATTTTGGCCCGTAGCCAATAGGAACTCACCACGTGTCTAGAGGAGGGTCGCGGACGTCGGAGGAAAGGTTAGAAAATTTCCAAGTTTTTGCCAAAAAATTCAAAATTAAATTTTCTGCCCGCATGGCCCGCGGCGAATTGGATTGCGCCACGTGTCCTCATCAATCAGAGTGGTGGGGGAGAAATGGAAAAGTTGCTAAGTTTTTGCCAAGTTTTCAAAAGGAAAGTTTGGGGCAAAGAGCCTACACATGAATGAAAATAAGACACGTGTCCTATGGTCCCGAGAAGTTTGAGCTCGGGAAATATTTTCAAAATTTGGCTAAGTTTCGCCAAAAAATTCAAAGGGAAAGGTTTACCCCACGGCCCCTTCCAGCTAAGCGAGATGTCAACACGTGTCCTAAGATAGCAAAGTGTGGGGGGGAAATGAAAAATTTTCCCAAAAGTAAAAATGCAAAATTTTCAAAGGTAAAATTGTGCCCCGAGGCGCGAGCCAATCAAACCTCGCCACGTGTCCATGTTGCAAAAAAATTTAAGGAAGGGCCCGTAAGAAAAATTTCAAGGATGAGCCCATGGCCAATCACATCATGCCACATGGCATCCAAGTGGTGGAGCATGGGGATTTTGAAAAAAATTCCAAATGCAAAAAAGAGGTAAAATTGAAATTTTTTCCGTCAATCCGTTTTGGGCCTGTTTTTGCCCTAAATCTTCAAACGGCCATAACTTTCGATCCAGAGCTCAGATTTTCATGTTCTTTATATCAATGGAAAGATGGTAAAATTATCTACATGATTCCATGGTAAATTTTGAATTTTGGTTTAGTTTGGAGGGATAAAATCAAAAACACTTCTGGTACGCGCCCATGGATAGAACTGACGTTTCAACAACCAATTTTAATGCAAAATGGGTCGCATTCTTCTCCAGCATGGTCAAAAATGTCGGGGGATGGGTCTGTCAGGTCACCCATGCTGTTTTTAATGCATTTTGGTTAATGAGGAATGGCTCCCACATTTTTCACGTTTTCTCTCTCCTGGGTTCGACCCATGCACTGTAAAAGCCAGATTTGGCTCATTTTTCAAAGGTTGAACACTTTTTTGCATAGCAAGCTTCTGTTTTCACCTTTAGCAAGTGATTTTGGCAAGTATCAGACCTTCCAGGGATTGTAACAGGTTTTTCTACCTCTTTGGTGTTGGAATACAAGGATTTTGATGTTGAAAATCACAATGCAAGCTCTGTGAATGCTTTCAGTCCTTTGTATGGTTTGTTTGCTTCATTTCAAACCCTTGATTATAGCTCATCAACCTATGCATGATGTTTTATGTTACAATTTCTGATTTGTGTCAATTTGCATGAACAAGAAGTGCTCACCACTCCTTTGGTGTATCACCTTATTACATTTCTTATCCCCTGCTCTCCTTGCAAATTAGGATAAAATTAGGATCTCGAACCTCTGCGGTTGTGCAAATATAGATCTAATCGAGAGGAGTTTGAGGAACCAGCCTCTAATCTAGAGATTCCTCTCTCATTTTATAAGTCCCACACTTGGAGAGAGGTTTCAATGTTGTGCAATCACACTGGATGCCTGAAACATCAACTTAGAAACCTGATTTGCATCCAGGGGTGCTGCTGATTTGCAACAACAGTTTTGGCACGCCCGGTGGGACCTTAGAGGTCTCATTTTTATTGCAGCAAAGTTGATGTGCATCTGCTACAATTTTCTTGCTTCAAAAGAGCTATAAATTACACATCTGGCGACTCCAAGGGGAAGAATCAACTGGTTTCAGTAGTGCAGGCCTGAAAACTCATGAGAAGAGTCACCACAAGGTCAAGAGCTGGAGAAGAAGAGGTGTTGTTTGAATACCTGCAGTTATCTCCAAGAAGAAGGTAAAGAGGAAGAAGGATTCAAAGGTCTCCATCTCCACCAAACATAACTCTCTCAACTCCTCCACCTGGTAGGCCTTTCATTCAGTCAACAAGGGTTTTAAGACCAATTAGAATGGCACAAAACAACCCCTATGTCAATTTCACAGGTAGCAGCCCACTTTCCCTCAATGCACAACATCCAATTCCAATTACAGCCTTGAAGAACATTCCATACTTCACTGGAGAGAATCAGACTACTCCAGGTGATCATGTTAAAGACATTGCCAACCTTTGTGTAATTCATGAAATCAATGAGATGCAAGTGGCTGTCAAATTGCTGGCATCTTCATTCAAGGGGAAAGCATTGCAATGGTTTAGAAGTCTTGCCTCAGGTTCTATTCAGAATTGGAACCAGCTATGTATAGCACTTCATGAGCAATTTGGAGAGAAGGGAGACAACTTGTCTCTTTTGGAGCAGCTGACAACCATCAAGAGAGCTCCCAATGAGCAGCTGACTGATTTCAACTTCAGATTTCAAAAGACTTGGGAGAGAATTCCAGTGGCAGTCAGGCCAACAACGAGAAGGTGCTTTTCTCTACTACCTCAAAGCTCTAAATTCTGATATTTCTATGTTGATTCAGTCCATGGGAGGCATAACTATCCCTATGGCTTATAGCATTGTCATTAGGCCTGAAAATTGTTTGATCCAAGCTGGAAAACTAGCCCCTAGACCTCCCATGCCATTGTTTCCAAGTTTAGAGAGTCCAAACACTAATCAAGCACCTAATTTGGCTCCTTCTCCCACTCCTAGAAATCAGAGTTCAAATGAGGCTTCTACTTCATCTCCAAGTGCTCCAAATGAGCTTTAATAAGTCATGAAGCAATTGCAAAACCTAGGCAATGAGTTGGTTACTCTCAAGAGGCAACAAGCCCAAGGTTTTAGACCTTCTTATCAGCCCCAAGCTCATCCTAACAGGCAGCCATACCAACCACAAAGACCTCCTAATCTAGCTGCAAATATAAATCAAACAAGGCCTCCTGCCAATAGACCATTTCAGCCCTATAATCCTAATGCCATATCTACCTCTAAGGCATTGGTGCCAACACAAAACAACGTTGCTCAGGAGTATGATTGGTGTTTTCCATGCAATGAACCTCACAACCAATCCATGTGCTTCAATGGTGCTTTGAATCAAGCATTAATGGTGACAACTACTGGTGTGGAGGGTGAGGGCAGTCAAGGAAACAACCAACAACAAGAAACATTCCAACAGCAATCAGCCCCAAATGACACCACATTGGTAAACTGGCAAGCAGAAGATTTATGTGGCATGAATCAAGCAGTTTCTCAAGGTGTTGTAGCCAACACAAGGTCAAAAAGAAGGAATTTGGGTGAAGAGAAGCCATTAGCTCCAACCAATCTCCAACCTTCTATGGCTCCACAAATGGTTGGCAAATAAAATCCAATTTCAAATGCACAAGGGCAGCCAAGAACAGCTCCTAGACCAACTCAAATACCAGTTGTTGCTGCCCACATGCAAGGAGTGAATGTGCCAACCAAGGGACAGCAAAGAGATCCTTCATCACCATTCAGTATCATTGATCAGATGAAGAAGAAAAATGTAAATATATCAATGTGGAAATCCCTATCTATCCCAGGCCAAAGAGATTTGCTACAAGCTACCATGAAGGACTAGCCAACTCAGATGCAAGAGAAAGTGCTCACAAATGCTGCCCAAACTGAAGGGAATCATGGAGGACAGCAAGGTAAAATGTTGAAGCCCCCTCCTTTTTATGTCTCATTAATCATTGGAAACCAATTGGTTCACAATTGCATGATTGATTCTGGAGCAAGTAGCTCAGTGATGCCCAAGCAAATAGGATGATCGGCTAGGGCTCCAGTATAAGACCATATCCAAAGGGATAGTGCAGCTGGATGGGACAGCAAGAATAATAGTTGGAGTGATTAGAAACTTGAGTCTTATCTTGTATGCATGTCCAAATGTTGTTGTCTTACAAGATGTATTAGTTATAGAGCTTCTACCACTCTTTTCCCTATGCTTGTCAAGGGACTTCACAACCAATATTGGAGGATATTTGTCTGCTGATTAGTCACACATGCTATTCAGAACGAGGTATGGAACCAAAGCTACAATCAGGTCTGAACCTATTGCAAACTTCCACATTGAGCCCTACACTCCAAGTCAGATCAATGCTAATTGCTCAACATTTGATCAAGAAAATCACCCAAGCACTGATGAAGCTGACACCAAGGTTGGAAGCATCCCGGATCTAACTCTTGATGAATGGGAAAACAAGGTACATGCTTTTGATCCTTATCAAGAAGTAGAAGAATCTGAGCTAGGGGTCTATTGCATACATGAATAAGATCAGCCCATTCCTAGCATCACCAAGCCAAACCATAAGGATGACAATGAGGAATGGCAGTTGTTTTTTGATGGATCAAGGAGTAGACAAGGTGTAGGAGGTGGAGCCATGCTTTTTTCACCTCAAGGAGTAAAGTACTATTCAGCTTTTAGATTTTAGTTTGCATGCTCCAATAACACTGCTGAATATGAAGCCTTGGTGCAAGGGATGCATTGGGCAATAAAGAGAGGAATAAAGAACTTGCAAGTCTTTGGTGACAGTGAATTGATTGTAAATCAGGTCAAGGGATAGCATGCTGCCAAGAATGATCTACTCAAGTGCTACAAGAACAGGGTATGGGACCTCATGGAATATTTTGAGGGTTTTGGCATCAAATCCATTCCTAGGAAAGAGAACCAAGCTACTGACAGGCTTGCAGCAGTAGGGGCAGCCTTTGACATTGTGGAAAGCATTCAACAAGACAAGGTACAGCCAAACATCCACGTGATTGTGAGGCCTTCAGTGCCGGATAACAATGTCAGTTGGCAAGTGTTTGAGAATGACCAGAAAATCATCCATTTCTTGCAAGAAGAAGCTGAGTTCTCAGCTAAGAATCAAGAAAAATTGGAACAGCAGTATGGTGACCAAGTGGTACAACTGAGAACTAACAAGCTGCCCAAGGGACTTATCACTTTGGAGTCCATTTTTAATCCCAATGATCAGTTTAGGAAGGAGAAAGAAAACATTCAGGTCAAGAGAGAGGATTCAGTATCCATCTTGGTGGAAGAGAACAAACCATTGCAAATTGGAAAGATGACAATTGAACAAGAAAGGTATGAGTTCATGCAGCTATGTCAAGAGTTCCCTGATGTGTTTTCTTGGAGCTATGAAGACTTGAAAGGTTTCAATCCCAACTTAGCTCAGCATACCATTGAATTGGATCCAAATACTAAGCCTATCAGGTAGAAACAAAGACCAGTCAATCCACATATGGAGCCTCTCGTGAGGAAATAATTGAACAAGCTGATTGAGTCAAGGATCATATTCCCAATCAAGAATTCTACTTGGGTTGCCAACTTAGTTCCGATTAAAAAGAAGAGTGGAGAGATCAGATTGTGTGTTGACTTTAGAGACTTGAATAGAGCATCTCTCAAGGACCATTACCCACTCCCTTCCATGGAGAAAATCTTGCAAGTTATGGCTGGCTCGAGAGGTTTTCACTACTTGATGGCTACTCGAGGCTATAATCAGATTATGGTGAAGGAAGATGACCGAGTTCAAGACAGCTTTCACAACCAAATGGGGAACTTATGCATACAAGAAAATGCCATTTGGGTTGTCCAATGCTAGTGCTACCTTCCAAAGAGCAATGGACATGGCATTCAAAGGTTTGATTAACAACATGGTGCTGATATACCTTGATGATATCACTTTTTTCCAAAAATGTAGCAGACCACCTCTCTCATTTGAGACAAGTCTTCACGAGGTGCAGGAGATTTGGAGTGTCTTTGAATCCTAAGAAGTGTATCTTTCTTACACATGAAGGAAAGCTCCTTGGCCATATTGTCTCCAAAGAAGGATTAGCAATTGATCTAGAGAGGGTTGAAGCCATAAGAGCACTACCATTTCCAAGCCACAAGAAAGCCCTTCAGAGTTTCTTGGGGAGGATAAACTTTGTTCGGAGGTTTGTCCCAGATTTTGCAGCCCTTGTCAAACCTATCACCAAAATGTTAAAGAAAAGCATGGCTTTCAAGTGGACAGCAGAAGGCAAGGAGAGTTTTGAAGCAATCAAAGAAGCCATCTCCCAAGCACCAACTCTCATCAACCCAGATTTCTCCAAGGATTTCATCCTCTATGCATTTGGAGGTAATGATACTATTTCTGCCATTTTGGTACAGCAGAACAAGGACAATGATGAGCAGCCAATTTCTTTCTTCAGCCAAAGCCTAGATGACTATGAGGTGAGATATTCTTTTATTGAGAAGCATGTACTTGCAGTAATCAGAAGCTTGAAGAAATTCAAGCATCTAGTCTCAAACAACAAGGTTCAGTTGTTGGTCTCTCATGCGGGAGTAAAGGACTTCCTCCTCAACAAGGATTTGAATGAGAAAAGGGCAGGTTGGATCACTCGTGTCATGGAGTATGACATTGAGATCAAGGTCACCAAGATGGTAAGAGGAAAAGGATTGTGTGAGCAGTTGATTCTGGGCAAGCAAAAAGGAGTATGCAATAAAGAAGAGGTTGTTTTAATAGTTCAAGAGAGGCATGTGCAAGGTAGCACTCAAGAAGAGGATAATGATGTCCCCACTCCTTGCTAGACCAAAGGTATAATGCATTTCCTAAGCACAGGCCTATGCCCTCTAGAGATGAACAAAACCCAAAGAAGACACTTCAGATTGCAGGTTGTCCCATATGCCATAGTGGACTGTGTTTTGTTCAAGAAAGATGTGAATGGAGTGTTCTTTGAGATGCATTAGCACAAATCAGATTCATAGGGTGTTGGAAGAGTTCCATGGTGGACTAGCTGGTGGTCATTTTGCACCAAGAGTGATGTGACTCTAAAAATCATGAAGGCTGGTTATTATTGGCCCAAGATTTTTAGTGATTGTTGTGCATAGATCAAAAGGTGCAAGAATTGTGCATTCTTCACAGGTAAAGAGAGGCTTGCTTCCCTTCCATTGCATCCAATTTTAGTTGACCATCCATTCATGCAATGGGGTTTGGACTTCATTGGAGTCATTAATCCCAATTCAAGCCAAGGGCATAAGTGGATTTTGACAGCCACAGACTACTTCACCAAGTGGACTGAAGCAGTAGCACTCAAGGAAGCAAATGAGTCTAGCATCTTAGACTTCTATGAGGGGATAGTAACCAGATTTGGCATACCTGCTACAATAATCTCAGATAATGCATTAGCATTCATTGGATCCAAGGTGATTGAGTGGGCTGTCAAGAACAGGATCTACCTAAGTACTTCATCAAACTACTACCCTCAGGGCAATGGCCAGGCTGAATCTACAAACAAGAACTTGTTGAGGATCATTAGGAGGACTCTTGATGAGAATCAGAGGTCTTGGCATACCAAACTGAAATCAGCCTTATGGGCTGATAGGATAACTCCCAAGAGATCCATAGGTAACTCTCCATTCAGGCTTGTTTATGGAAGAGAGGAAATCTTGCCCATGTCACTTAAGTTGCCAACATTGGAACTCATGAAGCAGTTAGAGTTGTTAGAGTCCTGGGCCCATGGAGGTGAGATATGCAGAGTTGATGGAGCTCCAAGAGATCAGAGATCAGGCATCCCAAGCAATGGAGAAGGATCAAGCTTTGATCAAGAAGACCTTTGATAGGAAGGCCAAGAGTAGATCTTTCCAAGTTGGAGATCTAGTGTTAAAATGGGATGCAGATAGAGCAAAACCGGGAAGGCATTCAAAATTTGATGCCATTTGGAGTGGCCCATACATGGTCACAAAGTGTAAGGACAGCAATGCCTTCCAATTGTCTTCATTGGATGGCGAAGAACTACAGATTCCAATCAATGGAATCTATCTAAAGCATTGCTACTAGAGGGAAATTCTCCACCTTGTAAATATTAGCTTAGGTTTTCATTCCTCCAAGTGCTTGTGCACATTGTTTTGTTGTAGGTTGTTTTTCTTTCCCTAAGTGCTTTGGCACAGCTTGCTGTCCCTGGAGATGTTTTGCAGTCCTTGCTTCCATCAGGTGATATTCCATCTTCCTCCTTGCAACATTCTAAGTTAGTTGGGGTTCCAAACAGAAAATTTGATGACTCCATGCCCAATGGACTACTTCAGGCAACTGGTATTTTCATCTAGTAGGCAGATGACCCCTCTGAGTCGCCAAAATTGTTATCCAAAATGTGCCCCTGCTCATTTTGGATGGCTAACTCCTTGTGTTCTTGCCTCTCTTGTGCCTCAGTCTCCATTTTTTTATTTTCAGGCACTCAAATCTTTCTAGAAATGGCACCATTAGATAGAGCTCTCTCTCAGCTTTCCAGAAAGGTAAAGTTTTCCTCCTAACTCCTCATATTTTTCAAGTTATGGCTCGGTGGAGTTTTTGTGGGAAATTTTCCCCTTGGAAGCCCACAGCCAATAGGAAGCTACCATGTGTCCCAAGAGGTGGCGGAGAAGAGAGAAAAACTTAGAAAATTTTCAAGTTTTGCTCAAATTCACAAAGGGAAATTTTTTTCCCGCGGGCCCGCCGAGCCAATCAGGACGTGACACGTGTCGGGAGAGGAGGCAAAGTGAAAAAATTGACTAAGTGTTTTACGCAGAAAAATTTTGAATTTTGGCCCGCAGCCAACAGGAACTCACCACGTGTCCAAAGGAGGGTCGCGGATGTCAGAGGAAAGGTTAGAAAATTTCCAAGTTTTTGCCAAAAAATTCAAAATTAAATTTTCACCCGCATGGCCCGCGGCGAATTGGATTGCGCCACGTGTCCTCATCAATCAGAGCGGCGGGGGGAGAAATGGAAAAGTTGCTAAGTTTTTTCCAAGTTTTCAAAAGGAAATTTTGGTGCAGAGAGCCCACACGTGAATGAAAATAGGACACGTGTCCTATGGTCCCAGGGGAGTTCGAGCTCAGGAAAGATTTTCAAAATTTGGCTAAGTTTCGCCAAAAAATTCAAAGGGAAAGGTTTACCCCGCGGCCCCTTCCAGCTAATCAGATGCCAACACATGTCTTGGGAGGGTGGAGCATGGGGGGAAAATGAAAATTTTCCCAAAAGTAAAAATGCAAAATTTTCAAAGGTAAAATTGCGCCCCCGGGGCGCGAGCCAATCAAACCTCGCCACGTGTCCATGTTGCAAAAAATTTTAAGGAAGGGCCCATAAGAAAAATTTCAAGGATGAGCCTATGGCCAATCACATCATGCCACATGGCATCCAAGTGGCGGAGCATGGGGTTTTTGAAAAAAATTCCAAATGCAAAAAAGAGGTAAAAGGTAAAAAAATTTCCCGTCGATCCGTTTTGGGCCTGTTTTTGCCCTAAATCTTCAAACGGCCATAACTTTTGATCCAAAGCTCAGATTTTCACGTTCTTTATATCAATGGAAATTTGGTAAAATTATATACATGATTCCATGGTAAATTTTGAATTTTGGTTTAGTTTGGAGGGAGAAAATCAAAAACACTTCGTACGCGCTTTATGGACAGAACTGACATTTCAACAACCAATTTTAATGCAAAATGGGTCGCATTCTTCTCCAGCATGGTCAAAAATGTCAAGGGATGGGTTTGTCAGGTCACCCATGCTGTTTTTAATGCATTTTGGTCAATGAGGAATGGCTCCCACGTTTTTTCACGTTTTCTCTCTCCTGGGTTCGACCCATGCACTGTAAAAGCCAGATTTGGCTCATTTTTCAAAGGTGGAACACTTTTTGCACAGCAAGCTTCTGTTTTCACCTTCAGCAAGTGATTTTGGCAAGTATCAGACCCTCCAGGGATTGTAACAGGTTTTATACCTCTTTGGTGTTGGAATACAAGGATTACGATGTTGAAAATCACAATGCGAGGCTTTGTGAATGCTTTCAATCCTTTGTATGTGTTTTTGCTTCATTTCAAACCCTTGATTACAGATCATCAACTTTGTGCATGATGTTTTATGTTTAAATTTCTTATTTTTGTCAATTTTCGTGAACAAGAAGTGCTCATCACTCCTTTGGTGTATCGCCCTTATCGGTTTAGTTTCAATTTTTGCATTTCTTATCCCTGTCTCCTTGCAAATTAGGATAAAATTAGGATTTGAACCTCTGCGGTTGTGCAAAATATATCTAATCGGAGGAGTTTGAGGAACCAGCCTCTAATCTAGAGATTCCTCTCATTTTACAAGTCCCACACTTGGAGAGAGGTTTCAATGTTGTGCAATCACACTAGATGCCCGAAACATCAACTTAGAAACCTAATTTGCATCCGGGTGCTACTCTTGATTTGCAACAACATATACTTGTTTAACCATTTATCTCGGTGACTTATTCTCCATGGGGTATTCCCATACTTTTTCCTTTGGCCCATCTGGTACTCCAATTTCCATGAATACTAGTGATAGTAGAATAGCCCCAAAGCTGATCTTCCCTCTGTGCGCACTTCCTCAACTATTTTTTCTGCAATATAGCCTACAATATTGTAGATTTCTCCTTCTGACATCTTACGCACAATGTGTAACCACATAGTATTTACCTATGACCACCGCTCTTGATCATTCAACTTTGTAACAAGGTGTGTTGTTGCTTACACAACTAGACAGTTCTTCAATTTGTCTATATCCATACCGCGTAGACCCTTCAGTACCCTAACTCCTATCTGGTCTTTAAGATTACAGATTTATCTATGAGATCATTCTTTATGTCCTCTCTCATGGCCTTCAAACTTGTAACTGATGAGATAAGTGCAAATGATATTCTAACTCTGCGTCCTACAAAGTAGAAGAAGTCCTCGTGCACTCTACTCATGAGCCACTGATACAAGGGATCATACTTCCCGAAATATGGAAGCTCATATAATTGGTATACCCCAATTCTCTTCAAAAGCTTCTCACCTACATCATCATAAACGGCATGTCATCCACCATATGCTTGTTCTTCCTAGCAGTGAGCAAGGAATTGATCTCCTTGTTCTCTATGGTCTTATGATTGTATTCGCTCACTTTTCTCTTTTTGATGGGTGAATCCCACTCCTAGACAATGATGACTCCTTATGGATATTTCATTTCTGAAAAGTCACTTTCAGTGCCATCTCTTCTTCCTCAACGACCACCTTCTTCTTTCCTACTGTTGTTATTACTGAGATGCCTTCTTGGGTACCAATTTTTTCTTGTACAAACATCTCCTCTTTAACTTTGTAAATTTTTGAATCAAACCTAGCTCAATTCAATCATGCCCTAGGTGGAAACTTTGTGCCCTAACTCCTCTCTTCCTCCTTGCTTCGCTCAAACCCTTCACCACCGAGGATGCAAGCTTCTTTTCATATAGATCTATTTATCATGCTTGGTTTTACACCCTTCGCACCTTAACTTGATCACTTGGATCTTCACGATTGGCTCTTTCCTCAAATTTTCTTATTCACAATGGTAAAAATGAATCTGCTTCCCATCCTTATATATTTTTTTCAAATTTTGATGCATTTATTCCTCCTTCACCTACCAAATATCCTCTCATTTACTGACCAAATTTGATCATTCTACGCGGTACATCTTCACACCTAAGCTATAACCTTCTAGCGTGCCTTCCTACCCTCTTGTAACAGACTTCTCTTCACCACGCACCCTTGTGCCTGAATATCTCGTCGCTGTACCTTCTCCTAGTAGTTATCATGGCCTCCGCTTACCTCGCATTATACTATCCTTTCATTCATCTCCATCCTTGGTCACTTTTGAGAAGCGATCTTCTTTTGACTTAAAGCACACCTATAGTAGCTTATTCCTTTCATGTTTCAATTCCCATGGTCTTTTACTTGGATAACTATAACCACCCCACACTAAAGGTGAGTGCATTCCTTTGCACATAAACATTCTTCATATAGTAATTAGCTTCATGCATGCAAATGCATTTTACACAAGAAAAACAACTAAATTGACAAAGAATAACAACAATGAAGGAAATAAATTAAGGAAATACATAAGGGAAACCTAATCTAAATGGTAATACTACCTTATTACAAACACCAAGAAGTCTTATTTATAGTAGGGATTCAGCCTACTCCTGTTAAAGTAACCGGGTAGCCGTGTTCCATCAAGTGCTTCTAACTAGCAAGCACTTGATTCAAGTATGTAAGTGATGACATACAGCCCCAACCAATGTACTTTGATCTTGCCTAAATGGTGCAAGAACTTAGAGTCATAAATAAGTACCATTTTTCCAATCTAAAAATTCTTATCCCTTATGTTTTCATGTCATGCCATGCCTTCTACGGAATTTTCGCTTTTGACTCCATCGTTCTCTAGCTCGTCACTCATCCAATTGAATCATCTTCTCGATACGATCTTCTAAAGCTTGTTCATCAACTATACCTCCAGGGTGCACAATGCGCAAAGAAGGTAACATAAATTCTATAGGGAGAATAGCTTCTGCGCTAAACACTAACTAAAATGGTGTGGATTTGTTCAATCACTTGTAATTTGTTCTATATTCCTAAAGAATAGCTGACACTTTGTCATCCCAATCCCTTCTTCCAACCTCAAAAATTTTTGTCAAAGTATGGCTCAAAATCTTGTTAAGAGCCTCAGCAGTTCCATTTTCCTGAGGATGGTAAGGTGTAGTTTTATGGTGTGCAACCATAAACTCATCTAACATGATCTGATTATCTCATTTAAAAAGTGTGTACCCCTATCACTTGTCAAGCTTAAAGGACATCCATATCTTGTAAGAACATTCTCCCATAGAAACCTATCCACTTTAGCTTCTGTATAGTCCTTTGTAGGTGTTGTTTCTACCCACCGTGTGAGATAATCTATGCAAGTAATGATATAGTGTGATCCAGTCCTACGCGCGGCTAGCAAAATAGGTCCTAAAGAGACAATGTCCCATTGCTCAAACAATTCCACACTAGTAATAGGTCTCGAAGGCATCTCATCTCTTTGCCTTGATTTTCCTAGGCACTAACAATGATCACATGCCTTACAATATTATTTACAGTCTTTATATAATGTATCCCATCATAATCCAAAGTAAGGAGGATCTTTCGGGAAGTCATATCACCTGCATAATGGCCTCCTACAATACCACCATGAGCTTCTTCCATAATATCCTTACGCTCATGATCTAATACACAACAACGTAATACTTCATCTCTGCCTAACTTGTAGAGGCTACCACCGATTAACATAAACGGTGTCGCGTGTATAGCAAGTTATTTCTTTTCTAATGGCTTCATTCCTTACGGTGTGATACCAATCCACGTAAAGAAAACAATGTCTTCTAATTCGATGATGGCTCGTGTCGTAACTTATATAAATGTGCATCTTGCATGGTTTCTTCAATTTTCTCGTGCTTCTTCTCCTAAGTTGACTCTAGATAAATGGTCTAGTCTAGAATTGCTTTTCCCTAGCTTCACCACAACTGTGAAATCAAACTCTTGAAATAGGATTACCCATCTACATATGCACCTCTGTAAGATGATCTTGTTTACCAAGAACTTCAATGCCATGTGATATATATAAAACAAAAATGGTGTTGCTAACAAGTATTGTCGAAACTTGTGCAATGCATAGATCATGGAAAAAGTTTCACGCTCTATAGTTGTATAATTATGTTCAGCAGGAGTCAACTTCCTACTAGAAAAAAATTGGATGATCGACAATACCTTCTCTAGGTTGAGCTAACACAACACCAATGGTCAAGTCGAGGCGTCCACATGCACATGAAATGGTTTATCCCATAAGGGAAAGCATAGAATGGGTGCAGTAGTAAGTTTCTCTTTTAATATCTCAAACGTGCACTTGCTGTGGTTCTCCCCAATAAAATGTACCTTTCCCCTTCAGTAACTCTTCCAAGGGTGCAGAAATTTTGGCATACCCTTTGATGAATTTTCTATAATATCATGTATGACCTAAAAATTTGTGCACCTCACTTTGACTGGTAGGTGCTTCCTAGGCCTAAAATGACTGCAACCTTAGCTAGATCAATGAGCAAACCTTCCTGGCAGATTATACATCCTAATAGTATTCCAAATGTTATAGCAAATATGCACTTCTTGATGTTAAAAGAGATACTCAACTATCTGCACTTTGTTCAAACATTAAGTGCATATTGTCATAATGATATTTCACAAGCCCATATATTGTCCAATCATCTAGGTACACTAGTAAGAAGTAGTGAATAAAATATTTGAAGGCCTAAACAACTATGTGGGAGAATACAAGCATGCTCATTTTTCAATCCAAAAGGCATCACAATATAGGTGAAATTTCCCCATTCAGTATTAAATGTTGTCTTTTCTTAATCCTCCTAAGCAATCCTAACCTGATGATACCCATAAAACCCATCTTTAAAGGAGTATATTACGTACTACTCGCAACACCTTCTAGTATTTCCTCAAGTAAATGGCGTAGGGAATGGATCGGTGATGCATGCAGAATTCAAATCCCTATATTCCACACATATTCTAATTCATCTATCCTTCTTGATACTGATCACCATTGGGCTAACCCATTCTAACTCATCAAGGGGTTTGATAATTCTAGATTTCAACATTTTATCAATTTCTTCTTTTACCTTTTCGCACAAACTAGGATTCATTCTGTAAGGCCTCTTTCTAACTAGGCACACACCATCCTTAAGCTTTATCTTCATTTCCCCAAGTGATTTATGCATGCCTTTAAGTTCATGGAACCCTGGAGGGAATATCTCCTAATAATCCCTGAGTAACTCAATGATCTTTTCTACCTCGAGTCTGACTAGTAGTCTCTAATTATGGCCTCCTTAGGCTCAACCTCCGAACCTATATTCACCTTATTTGTCTTCATGGGTTTGTGATAGGTGCATGTATCCTTGTCTACACTGTCCAAGACCTCACACACCCCTTGTGAATGTTCAATATCCAGGTTCTCAACTTCCTCATCATCCATTATGTAAACCATATTTCCCTTCTCTTTCTCAAGGTAAGCGCATTCAAGTAGTATGAAGTCCATTTCTTCTTCCTTTTCAAAATGCACTCTAGACTCTGTCTCACCAAATAATTCTTGAATATGCTCTTCTTATTTTACACTATCTCCCATGGTTAAGCACTTGATAATTTTTAATGCCTCTTCTAGTGGAGGGTGAGAAGAAAAGTAGTAAAAGGTCTGGATCATCCCTGCAGTCAAATTTGTCTAGTTTCTAGTCTCTCAACGTAGTTCTACATATACATATCAGGCGCGTGCGTAACCTTGTAATGTAGAGTACAATCTATGCACCCAGAGTGAAGGTGGTAATGCTTCTTGTCCTATTATCTAGAGTCTCTCACACTGCTGAATGTGATGCTGAATAGGTTGATCACCATGATAAGTGCAGATCTACGTAGGTGCATTATTCCTTACAAACCTAATAGATAGGGCGATTCCAATCTCTTCCCATTCTATAATATTATCTCTGTGGACTACCCACCAGCACGCTA
The DNA here is from genome assembly GCA_018340775.1 of Taxus wallichiana var. yunnanensis. NCBI lineage: Eukaryota > Viridiplantae > Streptophyta > Pinopsida > Cupressales > Taxaceae > Taxus > Taxus wallichiana. Next base: position 217,274,140 of record CM031239.1, read on the forward strand.
CTATCCCACACAAGGTATATACTAACATATCTCTTCTCTTAATTTGATCTGTCCACTATGTTTCCATGGCTTTCAAAAATGTAGGAAGATCTTCTACCCCTGTATACCAAGGTACTGTGCTACCTATCCGTCGAACCAAACGAAGTCCATTCTTGTACGCAACCATGCTTTTTACTTCGTTCCCTACTAATTCATATGTACCATGAGCCCAATTGTCGTAAGCAATACTCGTAGTATCACTAATAGAATGAGAATCCTCCCATTGTATGATGCCTTCTTTTGATGGCTCATTGACCTATGGGTCCTGAATAAGCATATACATAAATTCGGTTTAAGTCCTCACTTAGAGGCTCAACATATGTTGTAGACTTCCCATCTGTCAACAGTAACACAACCCTTTCCTCCTTGTTCTCAAAGCTGATATACCCCTTATTGAATCTCAAGTCAACATTATTCACATAACACTAAGGGTGTCCAAGCAAGGCTGGAAAATTGTCAACTTATGCAAGTGCTAATACCTCAAAATCCCCGGTGAACTTGGCCCCTTTTATGGTTATAGATGAATCCTTCAAAACTCCTATGGGAGTGGACTTAGTCTATTTTTCCATAAACAACACATTAGATGATGGTTGCAATGGAGGCCTTCCCATTTGTACCCATGCATCTAATATAAGCACATTTACTTCACTTTGTATTAATCAATATGTTTCAACAATGACCACCCATCCATAATAGCATTCAAAGTAATCTCCTTGTTATATTCAATGCTATCGGGAGAATATTTGCATGCGGGATCTACCGTCTGGTCTCAAGACTTGCGGCAGTATTCCCCTTTAACAACTTCTTAAAAGTGGGATAATGTTCTCTTGGCACAACATTCTACACACTTATCGCAAATCATCGATATCAGTTTGGACTGTCTCTAATGCTTTCTTCTACTCCTTTAAGTATTGTATCTCACCCTGAAGATTCCTTATCACTTCCATGGTATCTGGTAAACCTCCTTCTGATGAGGAGGATCTGGGTACCTTGCATGCAAAACCTCCTCCTTGGTGATCGTAGGATTTTGGTGCAATGCTTCTCTTGTGCGTGTCGCTTCAGTGCATGTAGTAATCTTCACTGTCAATTCCTCAGTCCTTTTACTATCTTGGGCATCCACTAATCTTCTCTAACTTGTGTGCTAGATTCTAACCATCCCAGCACCTTTGTTTTCTTGCTTATGCTACTTACTCAAATGCTCATATAAGTTTGGGCACTCTTCATAGCTATGGTTCTTCCCACATAAAGAACATACAATATTTTGAGAAAATTCACACTTATAGTGCTCACGATATCCACATGTATAACATGTTCCACGAGGGAACTCACCTCTTCCTCCACCACACCTCGTCCTCCATATCCACCATGATATCCATGTCCCCTTCCACGACCTCCTTCAAAACACCCTCATTCTGTCATAGTGTGTTTGATTATGATCCCGATCCTGGTGCTCATTCTTACCCTTAGAATTATCTGTTACACTTATCTGTCGTACCCCAATGTCTATAGCATCCTGGATCTGACCAATCAACCGAAAATCCTTAGTATCATGGGTCGTGGACCTGTAAATTTTGCAAAAGCAAGATACATTCTTCCTTATCACACGTTGTAACAAAGGATAGTGACTAGCATCATGATTCAAATGACAAATCTCACAATCCAATAGTAATGAGTGTATAGATCTACAAGGGAAACTATCCTTGGTGTGACCTTCCACTTCACAATCTATACACCAAATTCTGAGCGTGTTTCATGGGCTGAATTTGCTTTGATAGATTCTCTAAGCTGCTTTTGTGATATCTTAAATTTGTGCCTCTAAGAATGGACTAACACCATTGTTAATGGTCCCAACTACCTCAGCAAAGCTTCTTCTAGTTCTTCGTGCAAATTAGTGTATGTCTTATGTGACGGTGCCCCTCTAAACGGTGTAATCAATCTTCCAACGAACCATTATGTATGCTAGCTAGCGTGAATATCATAAGACAACTTAGATAGAAGTGTCTTAAAATGGGCATCATACTCACATACACTCTCAGTAGTGCCTTGCTTGATATCCTTGAGTGTACTTATACTCTTCTACTCAAACTCAGGGATATGGAACTCTTTCAAGAAAGCATCTTTCAATGTTGCATAATCCACACAAGTTTGATCAGGGTAAAACTTCCTATACTAGCTATGTACATGTCCCTGTAATGTAGTAGCAAATTTATTTTCCTTGCGCTTAGCATCTGTGATCCCTTTAGCATGCCACAAGATTTCACACATATGCACATGTTTGGCAACATCCTCTATACCTCTATACTCTAGAAGATGAAGAGACATCTCCATATAAATATTTTGTGGTTGTTGTGGACCTTGACCACCTGATCTAGAACCTCTTGTGTTCCCTCTGCCTCCAGATCCACTGGAACTAGAACCACCTATACCTCCTAATCCTCCACCTATAGCGGGAATAGGACCTATAGATGTACTCCCATGTGTTCCGATAGTAGTACTATATTGGACCCCTATAGTCTGTGAGGTAGTTCCACTTCTAGTGGTGAATCCAACATTCTACGTGCTCACATTCTATGTGGATGATATGCCTAAGGATTCTCCTCCAAATATCATTGAATTTGTCTTTCCTACCATCGATGTACTTGCTCCCTAACATACTCCTACTCTACTACTTCCCAAGTTAGCTTGTTTGTTAATTATCGTACTAGATACTAGAAAACCAGTCATAATGGCTACATCACCGGGTGGTTTAAGATGCATGCCCGTGATCTAGGTAGTCTCTCTTTGGCACACTTCTATGTGAGGCCGAGGGGGATCTCTATCATGTTTTCCAAGATGGGCGAGTTCATGATGCTTTGGCTCCATGTCTTCTACATGAGTTGTAAATCCTTCATGATCCATCTCTCTTCTCAACACCATACTTTTTACAAAATAACCTTGCTTCTCTATCTCCCTCTCATGCACCTCACTATACTTAAGTTGCCTTTCCTCTCTCTCGCCTCTCTGTCAATAGGTCTGTCATCTTTCACCAAACCTGTTCTGTCGTCACGTGTGGTGAAGTTTAATTAGCCATCGGTTTACTCTCCAAATTCAAAGCGAGATCTTGATCACTAGTGGAATACCTCACAAATATGCTCCTCTTAGATACGTAAAAAATTAAATTCAGCTACCTTCAGCAATAGTACATCGAAATTGAATATTCCAGTATAACTATGTAGAACACCACAAAACCATGTACCCACAAAGTCGAGTCAGATCAGATCGATCGCATCATAAAGGGCCCGAAATTCTTCCCTGTCTAGAAAAGTGTGTGATACCTCTAATTCCACCGAGATGCATAAGCAGTAATCCACTCATATAGTTCTACTCAAAAGATGGTGAAATATAAGTTTTCATATTTTTTTTTCTACCCAAGTGCATGCATTAAACTCGAGATCCACCGCTAAACTACCATGCATATTCTTCCTCCAGATCATGTATTCATTCCTCAATTCTTGATCGAGTTAACCGGTAAGTCTTCATCATGAACCATCCCGAAAATAATTGAAAAAGAGGTCCCGAAAATGGAACAAATGTTGCAGCCTAGAATTTACCAGATAACACCCTAGTCGCAATGGCACATCACTTATCCTTGAATAAGCACTCACCTGAAGCACACAAAGGTACCAAGTCCCTCTTTAGGTTTGTTGTAGGATTTTATCATGATGAAGGAAGAAGCATATAGATTCATAACTAATCTATCATTCTACAATGTATGCTACATTCAGATCTATGACAGAACAATCTTTAAATAGTAATCATGATTGAATCAATAACATGTACTACTTAATTCCACATAGGAATGACACTTAGGTTCAGCCAATATCTTCCATCTATTAATAAACATAGAAGCTCCTTACAATAATGTTAATCTATACCAATGCGCGTATGGGTCTAATATAGTAATTCAGTCATATGCATATATCTCTATACCTCCATACATCCCTCACACTAATATATTACTACTATGTACCTCACATCATATATATAGGGTGGGGACTTGCCCTTCACCACTTATCTATTCCAGAAATAGGCTGCATGCTATTAATAGCCATGTTTCATTCATAGGCATAGCCACACATGTAAGTGTGTTATCTATAGACCTCTTATAGTTAACTAAAGTGTCAATCCTATTCTTAGCTTGTCTCCATGAAAAATGATTTGATACAATCCTCTAAAGATAGACAATGCATGGTGCACAAGTCTCTACATCGTTGGTGTGTTACACATGCCATCTTCTAAAAATAGGTCATCGTGCTCAAAATCGGATAAGTCCAGAATGTTGAACTTGCATTTTGTGCATGGGTCCTTCTTGTCCCTCTGCACCCTTGATCTTGGCCTTCTCTCCCACGTAGACTCCTTGTATGTTCTCTAATAAGTATTCTCTTATCAACATGTTTCTATTTTACAGGCATAGGTGACCACTCTATAGGCCCAGGTAGTGTAGGGACATGTACCCACATAGGGTGGATATGGAGATGAGGTACATGTATCGCCCTACAGTGTAGATTACAGTTTGTAGGGCAGGTTGGCCACTTTGCACAGTGCAGTTACAGCCCTTGAGCCCAAATACGGGAAGGGTGGGACAGGGTCCCTCAAGATAGTCACAGGCATAGGGACAGGGTCCCTCTTTATAGGTACCAACAAGACAGGGTCCCAAGAGATATGTACAAGGGCTACTGACCAATGGCACCACCATGACAGTACCAATAGGCCGGTTGAGAGATTCCTTAGGTGAGGTCCAGTATTATCAGGATACTTTGATGGTTATAGCGATAGATTTTATATCTGTGGGAGTATAGAGCACACAGAGGCCTTGAGTGAGAGGACAAGGTTATACACCCATATTTTGGAGAGCACAGGGGGACATCGAGCCCCGAGATAGGGTCAGGATGAGGCCACCAATTCACAGAGGCCAACCCCAGATGAGGTACCAGTAGAGATCTGCCAGGACCGATGATGGGTGGTGAGATGCTAGTTGGACATCATGTTAGGGTAGAGGAGGAGGAGGAGACAGGTGAGATAGATATGGAGGATATCTAGTAGGGTGATATCTGATAGCCGTATGTACCTCTTGTTTTGTATAGTTATTTATTTTTATATATATCAGCCTGCATGCCGAAGAGAGTGAGGATGTACATGAGAGTTTTGGAGATTCTTGATGATATATCGGCTTGTGTTCGAAAATGGTGAGGATTTATCTGAGAAATTTGAGATGATTGTGATTATTATTGGGATATATATTCATATGTATTTTTATATAGACTTTCGAATTATAGATGATGGTGTTTATAGTATGAATGGTGTACATGTTTTAATTTTCATTGTTATATATATGTGGAAATCATGTGGATTAGGCATGCTAGAGTCAAGGTTGTGTAGGCATGGTGGAGTCAGGTTAGTTCAGGAATGATGGAGTCAGGTCATAGGCATGGATTGAGTTAGGTTGACTTAGGCATGGATGGAGTCAGATCTAGGCATGGATTGAGTCACACTGACTTAGGCATGATTGAGTTTAGGTTTTAGGTATGGTTGAGTTTCTAATTCATTAATTTGTGTAATTAATGATGATGTGGATCATGTTAAGATGTTTTGTAGGAAAATGTATGATAATGGTAAAGAAATGGTAGACAAGATGAAATGAATGTATGAGTGATGATGGTAAAGATGTTAAGCAATTGTTGTTTGTGTGGTTTAATTTCCAATTATTGATATAAAAGGAAACTAACTAGGGTAGAATTTGAATAGGAAAGGGGTAGAGGGAATTGGTTAGGGTAGAGAGTGGTCGAGCTAACCTCCAAGGGCCCCATGCCCTCAGTGCTACCTACATAGTCCCAACGAAATGACATCACGCCGATGTATTTCTCTCATAAGTTGGGGAAGATTATGATGAAATAGCATAATGGGCTGATAGGTGCGAGGCATGGGTGATGTAGGTCATAGGCATGATTGATTTTAGGTTGTAGGAATGGTTGAGTGATTTTTAAACATAGGTGTCGAGGGTCTGGTCTTGTATAGGATAATCAATAAGTAATGAGGAAGGTGAATGGTAAGAGATGGTAAAAGAGTTGCTTAATTGATAAGAACCCTAATGAGTCTATCATACCCCAGATGGGATTATGAATGTAAGACCCTACAGGCCTTGCATAATGGACTATTTTAAGGGTGAAGAAAAGTCACATGATCACGAAATGTCACATTTACGGCAAGTCCCTTGAGTAACGAGGAATTTAGGCAAAAAGGAAAGGAGGTGAGAATGAGAGGCTTAGTGTAACTTAGTGTACGACAATGTGAATTTCAGAACAAGAAACCCAGAATCCAAAATAGGCAAGTCCATGATGAAAAATTCATCTTTTTTTTTTAATAATAGACATATCGATGTGGGAATTCTATATGGGATGGGTATTTTATCTCCTTGAGGTCTTCGTGAAGCTAATCGATGCGGGAAGCTTCTGAATAATTGTTATATTTTTGTAATGACTGTATATAGTTGTCCTTCAAGGGAACAATCTATTGATAGTGGTAGAATATAAAGAAGAGATGTCCCTTTTGAGGGAGTCATATTTTTCTGGAAGTTTGACTCAATGAGTTTTATCCTTTTTTGTTTTTAGAGGTTTAAGTCATGGACACGACTATAGAGGATGATCAGCTTATTTTTTTAGAAGACAAGATCGTAGTACACAAAGATTAACTTTGAAAGAGGTGGTTTGAGTGATGAGCGACCATGGGATTCAATCTTGAAGAAGATGAGCAGTATCCATGAGAATCATGCTATGACCGGATACATGGTACTCATATTGAAGACAAGGCTAAAAGGTGACGAGTAATCACATGATTCTTTTTAGTCACGGATCCTCAAAATGGGTAATTATCGAAGGTGAAAAATGCTCAAGGGACGAGCGATCAATTGACATAAATTGATATAGGACTTTATATCAACAATAAAATGGTTGAAGATGCAAGGCATTAAGGGGCTCAGGTTCGGGTTTACCTTCGAGTGAAGACAAATGATAAGCGCATAATCCATAGGAATGGGTAACGATATAAGGTCCAAGCCAATTAGGAGAAAATTTTCCCTGTTTACTTTTCTTCTCTTTGGTTACATGTTGATTTTCCTTCTAGATGAGGTCACTGACCTGAAATGTTCATTCTTGATCATGTTTGTCATAGGCACGTTTGATACTTTTTTGGTAGATTTAGAGATGGTCAAGAATGTTGAGACGACGTTCATCTAATAATTCAAGTTGCACCAAACGATCCTAGAAAAATTCATCGTCATTGAGCATGTCTTGCAATGAGATGTGGAGAGATGGGATTTGGACTTCGAGAGGTAATACAACCTTAGTACTGTAGACCGAGAGAAAGGGGGTGGCAGTAATCAAAGTGCAAATACTAGTACGATAATCCCATAAGGTGAAAGGAATGTGTGTATGCCAATCCTTCCCAGTATCGTTGACTACCTTCATAAGAATTTTGTTAAAGGTTTTATTGGTTGATTCGACTTGACCATTGGTTTGTGGGTAATAGGGTGATGAGAAACTGAGTTGGATGCCAAAAGCATCGTATAGTTTGCGTAGGGTTTTTTTAATTGTTTTCCATTATCCGTGATAATGCGGTGAGGGACACCAAAGTGACAAATGATGTGATGGTTGATTAATTCACATATTTTCTCGACTTTAGTGGAAATGAGGGGAATGGATTCTACCCATTTAGTGTAATATTCAAAAGTAGTGGTTATGATCCATTTTGGCATTATGAAGAATGGGGTTGATCTCACCGATAAGATCCAAACCCCATTGAGAAAAAGGCCAAAGGTTTCAAGTGACTTGTAAGGCATGACTAGGCATGTGATGGAGATTAGCATGTTGCTTATCATTTCACGCAATGTTTGACATAATCTGTGATCCACGGTTCGAGTTGGCAAATAATAGCCTAGGTGAAGAATGTGCCATGCAGCCAAACCGCTAAAGTGACCTCCACAAATGCCATTGTGGACTTCCTTAATGGTGTAAGGAATTTCAGAACTTGTAAGGCATCACAAGAGAATGTTGTCGAAACCACATTTGTAAAGAAGACCACCCATGATGACATAATGGGAGACACTTTTAAGAAAGGCACATTGTCCATTACGAGTGAGATCGGTGGGTAAAATGGAAAGGGAAAGATAGTTTGTATATTGCTTATACCAAAGGTCACTTGGGTCAGGAGCAGTGGTTCTAATAGAGTAGACTTCATGAGGAAAATAAGAGGGTGATTGTAGTCTTTGTATGGTGAAAAAGATTTTAGAGTCAGTGGGTGAAGCAGTATATGAGAATCCAAGCAGGCCATGGTATCTGAAAATTTATTGGTAGAATGTGGGGTGGTTTAAAGTGCGTAATGCAGTCAAAGGTGATCAAAAGTATGTCTACTTGATGTTTATACGTCTGAATTATCTCATTACGACACTAGTATATACCATTGACTTGGTTTATGACCAAGCGAGAATCATGAAGATGTTGATTGATTTAACATCTAAGGCATAAGTAGCTGGAGACCTAATACGAGTGCTTTGTATTCAAAAATATTTTTGTACAATCAAAATTGAGTTTAAAAGACAAAGGCATAGGTTCACCATCAAGTGAAGTGAGGATAACACCAGCCCCACCCCGTCGTGCCGACACTTGGAGCCATCGAAGAAGAGGGTTTTCAGGGGAAAGGGTAGCTATAGACTCGTCTAGGAAGTCAAAGTTAGAGGGTTGATTCCTAGAAATAGGTGCATCAGCCAATTGGTCGGTGATATCCTATGGCCCTTGATGGACTTTTGATGGATGAATTTGAGGTCAAGGTCAGCTAGAAGCATAAGCCAACGTGTGGCACATTGATTTTGATAAGGTTTGGCATACATATAGTGTAATGGGTCAGTATTAGTAATGAAAAAGGTTTTGTGGTTGAGTAGGTAATGGCGAGAGTTTGGTGGTGATGAAAACTAAGGCTAGGTAAAGTTTTTCGGCATGGGTATATCTAGTTTCATATTCAAGAAGGGTATGGCTTATGTAATAAACCGCTTTCTCTCGAGTGTTGGTTGTCATGATGAGCAAGCATGACACCTAGAGAATGGTTAGTGGCAGAAATATATAGGTAGAAGGGTTGGTCATCCTTAGGAGGAATGAGCACTAGTGGTTGAAGTAGGTATTGTTTCAAGGATTCGAAGGCTTTATGGAATTCATCATCCCATTTGAATGAAATGTCTTTCTTGAGAAGATGAGGAAATGGTTAATAGCGATTGGAAAGCTATGAGATAAAATGGTGAATTGATTATAGCTTTCCTTGTAGGATACAAAGTTGATGGATATTAGTGGGTTGTAGCATTTCAAGAATAGCTTTGACTTTAGCAGGATCAAATTTTATGCCATGCAAAGAAACGATGAAACCTAGGAGTTTTCCATAAAGTACCACAAAGATGCACTTCTTCGGTTGAATACGAACACAATATTTGATGAGGTAGTCAAAGATGACTTTAAGAATGAGTAGGTGTTTGGTTCAATGCTTGGATTTGGCAAGAAGATCATCTATGTAATCCTCCAATATGTGATGCATGATGTCATGGAAGATGTAATTCATGGCTCGCTGATATGTAGCACTAGCATTTTTAGGCCAAAAGGCATGACTCGATAGAAGAAAGTCCCCCAAGGGGTGATGAAGGCAGTCTTGTGTTAATCCTATAGGGCTAGTAATATTTGATTGTAGCCTAAGAAACCGTCCATGAGTGATAAAATTTCATGGCCAATGGTGAGATCAACTAGTTGGTCAATGCCTGGTAGTGGGAAATCATCTTTGGGACGAGGCAAGGTTGAGGTCGGGGAAATCTATGGAATTAGGGATTGTTTCAAGGCTTGAAGGCCTTATGGAATTCATCATCCCATTTGAATGAAATGTCTTTTTGAGAAGATGAGGAAATGGTTGATAGCGATTGGAAAGCTATGAGATAAAATGGTGAATTGATTATAGCTTTCCTTGTAGGATACAAAGTTGATGGATATTAGTGGGTTGTAGCATTTCAAGAATAGCTTTGACTTTAGCGGGATCAAATTTTATGCCATGCAAAGAAAGCGATGAAACCTAGGAGTTTTCCATAAAGTACCACAAAGATGCACTTCTTCGGTTGAATACGAACACAATATTTGATGAGGTAGTCAAAGATGACTTTAAGAATGAGTAGGTGTTTTGTTCAATGATTGGATTTGGCAAGAAGATCATCTATGTAATCCTCAATATGTGATGCATGATGTCATGGAAGATGTAATTCATGGCTCACTGATATGTAGCACTAGCATTTTTTAGGCCAAAAGGCATGACTCGATAGAAGAAAGTCCCCCAAGGGGTGATGAAGGCAATCTTGTGTTAATCCTCTAGGGCTTGTAATATTTGATTGTAGCCCAAGAAACCGTCCATGAGTGATAAAATTTCATGGCCAATGGTGAGATCAACTAGTTGGTCAATGCCTGATAGTGGGAAATCATCTTTGGGACAGGTAAGGTTGAGGTCATGGAAATCTATGCAAATGCAGAGTCCCCCTGTCACTTTTGTGATAGGAATGATGTTAGAAATCCATTGGGGATAATCAATGGGTAGAATGAAGGAAACTGAGAGAAGGCACTAAAGCTCTTGTTTGACTAGAAGAGCAATGTGAGGATGCATTTTCTGTAAAAAAATTTGATGGGTTTGGCATCGGGAATGGTTATAATAGTGTGAACCATGATCTTTGGGTCAATACCAGGAGCATATCGGCATAGGACCGAGAAAATGTGTTGTTATGGTCTCGAAGGAAAGAGGTGAAGGCTTCCTATTTGGTAGTGTCCAAGGATTGGCCGATCTTTAGAATGTGTAGGTCGTCACGAGTATTAATGTTTATTTCAATGGTCGATTCATTCGATGTGGTTTTCATCTCGAGAGGGTAAGGACCAATGAATATAAGATTCTTTTACACTAAGTTAGGTAAGGATAGACTCATCGTCTTGACATTGAACGATGTTAATTGAAGGCATATCGTCATTGATCATGTTAAGATACATGAATGGGAGAGAATAGGGAGCCTCGCCATCATGTTGATAGGTCAGTGGTCCCAGGGAAATGGTGTTTATGAAAATAAAATTTAGGAGGTATAGATTCAGGATCTTTTTACTTCATGGGTGAAGATGGTAATGTGGTTGAATGAGAGGGGGAGATTTCTCATCTGGATAAGGTCAACGTAAACCTTCTTGGATGGTGGAGCATCAAAACTAATGCCACTATGGTCATTGTGTTTACAAGAGGTACATGAGATGACAGTGTGGCAGCCTTATTCATAAAAACCGAAGCCAAATCCTTTCCATGGACATTGGTGGAGGAAGGTGTGAGCAAAGTAGCGAGTTAGTGAGGGAGTGTAGGTCGGATGAAAATGATTGGGCTTGGGATGGAGGTTCGAGTTTATAGGTGGCCATATCAAGTCCCCCATACGTTAGGTTGGTGTGAAGGTGGGGAGGGCCATAAGGGAAAATGTCACCAATGCGGATGTCATAACTGGGGTGTTGACACAAATTCCCATACTCTTGTGGGGTGAGGAAGGTATTGATATTGTATAGGCGGTATTCCCCAGTGAGGCATTGAAAAACACCTTCTAAGGGATTAGTAGTTGGTATGTGGGTAGCGGGTATGGATGGTTCGCTAGATGAAGGGGTGTCAGTGGTAGAGGCTACTAGCTACAGTGGGGATAGCAAGGTTAGATGCAGCAGAAGTAGTGGAAATTTTGGTGGATGGGCTCATGGGTGAAGGTGAAGTAGTTGTGGTGGCAGATGCCTTGACTGGTACAAGCACATCATTGGGTTGATATAGCATGTTACAGGTCTTGAAAGGTGAGGGGTCGATAGGGATGGTGTAATTATGTCCCTCATGTTCAAATTTGAGGCATCGATGTAAATTCAAAGGACACAACCCATAGCACAAATCCAAGGCCGGCCAAGCAACAAGTAATACTGGAACTCCTCTTCTAGGACATAGAAAATTTCTGGGATGGTGTGGGGACCTACACGGACATGGAGAACAATGGTACCTAGGGTAGAGGTCATGGCGTCATTGAAGGAATGTAGCATAACGGTTACCATGCATGTAATTGGTAGGTATTTGCATTTGGTCGTATGCATGGGAGGAGATGATGTTAATACTAGCACCACCATTGATCATAACACATCGTATGTGTATATTATCGATAAAGACAAAGATGAAAAGAGTAGGGTTAGGATCATCAAATTGGAAGGGAGCAATCTCTTCATCTGAAAATTTTAGGGTGGCCACTTGGCGAGTGGGTGGAAGTGTAGAGGAAGGCAAAGACCTAGTGAGAGAGGCCACATGGTGAGGGGTAATGATGGAGGCTATGGGTGTGGGGTCACTTGGTAAGACTTTTATAGATTGAAGGACCTCCATGAGGGCTTGACGATGTGACTCTAAGGTTTGGATGAGGTCGTATAAAGACATTTTGAGGGGGGATTGGTGTAGTTATTTTAGCATTGTGTGATGTGTGACCCCATCGGAAATGGGATATGCAGGACCTCGAATGATGACTTTGGGTGTGGGTGTGGATGGTATATTGGGTACAGGGTTGGTTGATGGGCCACTTGCTTTCTCCTTTCCCTTTTCTTTCTAAGCACGGGTGGAAATGTTGATCATGTTAATCTGAGGGGAGGTGGATGAAGAGGGTGTGTCAGGGAAGGTATAGTAGCAGAGGGACAAAACCCTAGTGGTGGATACGAGCCTTATGAGATGAGTAGGGTACATTGGCATTTGGGTGGTGGTTTGGCCAACTCTCTTATGTGAACCATGTTAATTTTGAATCTTAGGGATGGATCAAAGAGTTGTGGGGGTGGAGATCTTGGTCATTGAGTAGGTGATGGGAGAAGATATGTTCGGAGGTTGTTATTATATTACGGAGGTTGCGCCCTCCAAGTAGCCAAGCTATTATAGTTTCATATTGAGCGAATTTATCTATAATATTGTGTTATTTAGTGTTCTATTCTTTGGTGATAATCATAATTAATAAAGTAATTTCATTACAAGTGGTATCAGAGCTTGATCTCGGCCAGGATGGCATCAAACCCTAATTCTGAAGGTTCGGCTATATCTCAATATTGGTAGCGAATTTTTCTATATAATTTTTTTGTGGTGAGGCAAAATAAGTTAATTAAGCTTCTCTCCAAATTTCAATAAGTTTTGAATTTTTTTGCAAAAGTTATTATGGTTCTATATTTATTCATAATTTGGCTCCCTAGGGTGTAATTTTTGGAAATTTTTCAAATTTCTTATATTTTGAAACCCCTCCAAAAAATAGCTAGGGTTTTGTTTTATAAATTCCTATATTTAGCCAAAAAAATTACAAAACCCTAAACCCTAAAATTATGCCCTATTAAGTCTACCCCTAGGCCCACATCCTTTGTCATGGCTAGTAGATCTACCCGAGGCCAAGGAAAAGGACAAGAAACTCCAGGAATGACCCCAAATAAGGAAGATATGGCTTCAAATTCTACTGGTTTAGGAGTATCTAAGGTGGTCATCCAACTTCAAGAAAGGGTAAACAATATGGTGAGTAAGGATGACCTTAATGTTGAGCTTCATCAACTGAAAGGTAGCCTTAGGAGTGAGATTCAGAAGGATTTTCATGCAATGTAGTAGGATTTGTTGAATGCTATTTCTAATACAACTTCCAATGCTAGTCATATGGGTTCTACTAGAAATGGTCACACAGATCCAAATCACTCAAATCAGGGAGGATCCTTTAATCATTCAAGTGGATCTTCTCACCAATGGAGGGGCATGATTCCAAAAGTTAAAATGTGTAAATTTGATAGAAAGGATCTACTCGATTGGATTACCCAAATGGAAAATTTCTTTGATCTCCATTAGATCCCAGGAGGATAAAAGGTAACTGTGGCATCCTTATACCTAGAACCTGATCAATTTGTTTGGTATCGTTGGTTATGTGCTCAAAGGCTAGAAGAATGGCCTAAATGTCACCTGGATAGTGTTCATTGAAGAGCTTCAATTACACTATAGTTCTAGTGTTTCTGAGAATTACTTCAGCCAATTAGCAAAGTTACGCCAAACTGGTTCAGTTAAGGAGTATGTCCATCAATTCCAAACTTTTTCCTTGCGTGTGGAGGATATTACAGAAGAGTATTTGAATGACCTATTTCTTGGGGGTCTTAAGGACCACATTGAGCATGAGGTACACATGTTTAACCCACTCAAGGTTGTTGATTCTATTATCATGGCACGTCGAGTAGAGGAAAAATTTCTTTCTAGTAGAAGGCAAACCTTTTCTAGCATAAAAGATCGTAACACCTTGTCTCCTTCTTACCCTTGGCCAATTCGGTTGACACCTCAACAAATTGAAGAAAAAAGAGCCAAAGGGTTATGCTTTAATTGTGATAGAAAATATGGACCAAATCATAAATGTTCTAAGAAAAAAATGTTCTACATTGAAGGATCTGGTGATGAGGAAGAATATGAGGCAACATCAACAAAGGAAGTGGAAAAATTAGAGGAAGAATCTGGAGATCCTCAGCCCACTATTTCATGCCATGCTCTATCGGTATTAGCACTCCAAAACCACTCAAGTTGTGGGCTATATTAAGAAGCGAAGAGCAGTCTTGATTGATTCAGGAGCACACATAATTTCATCAATCATAAGTTGGCAACAAGACTAAATTGTTTCATCTACCCAACACTTGAATTTCAAGTAATGATTGTAGATGGTGGCACAATCCAATGTTCAGGTAAATGCCATAAATTCAAAATCATGATGGGTGATTACACATTGGAATCTACGATGTTTGTTATTCCCATGGGTGGAGCTGATATTGTCTTAGGTGTTCAGTGGCTCACTACCTTGGGCACCATAGAGATAAATTTCCAAGAATTGTTCATGCACTTTCATTACGAGGGTAAAAAATTTGAACTTCAAGGTCTATAAGCTAAATATCCTCTAGTGGTGAGTTCTCACCAAATGCATAAGATTCTTAAAAAGGGATCTGAAGGTTTTATAGCCCAATTATTCTCTATAGAAGTCCAACCGCAAATGAAGGTATTGCATCTTGATCTTCAAAAGGTTATTAATCAACATGTAGTTGTCTTCAAGGAACCAAGAGGATTGCCACCTGAAAGAGAGCATGATCATGCTATTCAGTTGATTCAAGAAGCCAACCCCCCAACATCAGGCCTTATAGATATCCATATGTGCAAAAGAGTGAGATCGAGAAGATGGTGGAGGAAATGTTGGAAATGGGTATTATTCGTCACAATCAAAGTGCCTATTCTGCTCCGTGGTGATGGTGCATCGCAAGGATGGAAGATGGCACATGTGTCTAGATTACAGAGAGC
The DNA here is from genome assembly GCA_018340775.1 of Taxus wallichiana var. yunnanensis. Taxonomy (NCBI): domain Eukaryota; kingdom Viridiplantae; phylum Streptophyta; class Pinopsida; order Cupressales; family Taxaceae; genus Taxus; species Taxus wallichiana. Next base: position 217,289,602 of record CM031239.1, read on the forward strand.
TTAACAAGTTCACTATCAAAGATAAGTTTCCTATTCCCGTCATTGATGATTTATTAGATGAGTTGCATGGTGCCATTTATTTTACAAAACTAGATCTGCGTTCTGGGTATCACCAAATTAGAGTCAAGCAAGAAGATATTCATAAGATAGCTTTCAGAACTCATCAAGGCCATTATGAATTCCTAGTGATGCCATTTGGCCTTACCAATGCTGCTCCCTCCACATTCCAAAGCTTGATGAATTTAGTATTTAGACCATTCCTAAGAAATTTTGTCTTAGTATTTTTCAATGATATACTCATCTACAACAAATTGTGGGAGAAACACTTACATCACGTCAATATTGTCTTAGAAGTCTTAAAGAACATATACTTTATGCCAAGCCTTCAAAGTGTTCTTTTGGGGTACAGGAAGTGGAATACTTCGGCCATATGTTTTCTCATGAAGGTGTTAAGGTGGACCCTCACAAGATCCAGGCCATGGTGGAAGGGGAAACCCCAAGAACCCTCAAACAATTACGAGGTTTCTTAGGTCTCACAGGGTATTATTGTAGATTTGTCAAAAACTATGGTAGTATAGCAGCACCACTCACAAAATTATTGAAGAAAGACTCCTTTCAGTGGAATGAGGAAGCATCTAGGGCATTTGAAAAATTAAAGGTAGCTATGTGCACCACTCCAGTATTGGTAACCCCAGATTTCTCTAAAAATTTCATAGTTGAGTGTGATGCTTCAGGAAATGGAATTAGAGTAGTACTAATGCAATAAGGACACCCCATTTCTTTGGAGAGTTGACAACTAAAAGTAAATAATTTGTTAAAACCCATAAATGAAAAGGAAATGATGGCAATACTACATGCAGTCAAACAATGGAGACCATACTTGATGGGTAGACATTTTAAGGTAAAAAATGATCATGATAGTTTGAAATATTTCTTAGAAAAAGTCTATCTTCAGAAGAACAAAAAAATGGGTCACTAAGATGTTGGGATATGACTTTGAGATTGTTTATAAGAAAGGAAAGGAAAATTTGGTCGTTGATGCTCTGTCTAGGAGGGATGAGTCCGCCGAAGCATTGTTATGTGCCATCTCTATACTACATGCAAATTGGGTAGATCAAGCATGAGAAGAATGGAAGAAAGATGCAACCACACATACTCTCATTCAAAATCTCCAGGCAGATCCGTCCATATCAGATCAATTTATATGGAAGGGGGATACATTGTGGTACAAAGATCGGTTATATCTATGTAAGAACTCTACACTTAAACACCATGTTCTTTTAGAGCTACATTCTTCTCCAATAGGTGGCCATGTTGGGGTCCTGAAAACATATCATAGAGTTAAGAAGGATTTCTTTTGGGAGGGGTTGAAAGGAGATGTTCAAAAATTTGTGGCTAGAATGTTTGGTTTTCCAAAAAAATAAGGGCGAGACCATTAAGACACTGGTCTTCTCTAACCTTTGTCTATTCCTAGTGAGAGATGGGAAGAGGTATCAATGGATTTCATCACGGGATTACCTAAATCAGAAGGGAAAAGTGTCATCATGGTCGTGGTAGACAAACTTACCAAATATGCTCATTTTTGTGTCATGGCTCATCCTTTCACAGCTAGTATCGTTGCCATCTCTTTTATGGATACAGTTCAAAAGCTCCATGGCACGCCAAAAATTATAGTAAGTGATCGTGATCCAATATTTACAAGTAACTTTTGGACTGATTTTTTCTCTTGTCTAGGTACCCAACTAGCCCAGAGTTCCTCTTATCATCCCCAATCAGATGGGAAAACTGAGGTGGTAAATAAATGTTTAGAGGGATATCTTCAATGTTTTACTTCAAATAAATAAGAACGTTGGGTGCAATGGTTTCCATTGGCAGAATGGTGGTATAATACTTCATTTCATACCTCCTCCAAAATGTCTCCATTTCTGGCACTTTATGGGTACCATCCTCCATCACTCATATCTAGCTTGAAGGTCAAACCAAAGGTGAGAGCAGTCGAAGATCACATTTAGCATCAACATGAGGTACTCTCTAGTCTTAGAGAAAATTTGGCACGAGCACAAAACCATATGAAGCAACAGGCTGATCAACATAGGAGTGAGTGACACTTTGAAGAGGGAGACTTTGTTTTTGTAAGGTTACTGACCATATAAGAAATTATCCTTGAAACAACAGCAAAAGGATAATAAGCTTGCTCCTAAATACTATGGTCCTTACCAAGTTTTGCAGAAAATTGGTAGTGTGGCATATAAGCTAGAGCTCCCTCCAGGAAGTAGAATACATCCAGTCTTCCATGTTTCTTGCTTAAAGAAAGTTATTGGGCAGCACATTTCCACCCAATCAGTGCTTCTGGAACTAGATGAGGAAGGAAGGATCATATTGGAACCTGAAGGCATTCTTCAGACATGCACCAAAAGACTAAGGACTAGAGTCATTACCGAGTACCTGATCAAGTGGAAGAATATGAATATTGAGGATGCATCATGGGAAGATGAAGCATTCATGCAGCAACATCTAGGGCTTCCCAACATTGGGGACAATTTTTCTTTGAAGGGGAGGGGCATGTTATGCCCTTAATTATATATCTTACATGGGATGGATATAGCCGACTTGTTGCTATCATAACTTAATATCATGATGTATCTCTTTTATATATGATCTATTATCATTGGTTGGTCGGCCTTGTTAATGGCCATAGCATAGGAATAGTATAAATAGGGGTTATAGGTAGTGGATGATCATTATGTTGAGTATTTGAGTCTTATTATATGTTCTGGAGGTTTCCCCCTCGAAGTGGCCAAGCTATTATACTTTCATATTGAGAGAATTTATCTGCAATATTGTGTTATTTGGTGTTCTATTGCTGGTGATAATCATAATTAATCAAGTAATTTCATTACATAATATCACAAGTGTGATAAGTTTCTCTAAGAACCTTGTGTTCCACTCAAAGAAAAACATATTCCAATTAGATATCGTTTCTTGAGGGAACATGTGAATGCAAATAAAATCAGTCTAGAATATGTGAGCACAAAAATAAGAACTTGCAGATATCATGACCAAACCACTGCCAAAGGCTACTTTTGAGCACTTAAGGAATGAATTGGGGGTCATTCCTAATCCCACCAATAACTAGAAGATGTAAAGACAAGGTGAGGGAGCATTATCTAATAATATCAGCTTCTAAACGAGTGTCAAACAATATTTGTGATAGGGGAGCTAGTTTGTTAGCTCAATTTTATCAAAGTATGCATCAGCTCAAGGGGAGCATTGTCACAAGAAAATCAGGACATATGGATCAGAAGCATGTGCCAAGGGGGAGCTTCTTGAGGTAGGAACCCGTAGTATGTTGATTTCCTAAATTTTCATCTTTAGGTGGCATAGATGGCCCTTTTTCATTGTTTTCAAAGGGAGAAAAGCTCAAGTTAGAAACCAACTAGTAATAACAGAAGGGGAGAGAAGCTAAAAATAGAAATCCGCTAAGGAGGATTCAAAGTGTTTTCAGAAACCATGTATGCAAGTATCATTTTTCCATCAAAAGGGTGTAGGTTTCTACGGTATTGAAGTGATGAGGTGTTGCCATCAATGACAAAGGGGAGATTGTTGGAAATTTTTCATTTGTCATATATTTTTTCATTGATGTTAAGTTGCATTGATGGAAAAAGTATTTGATGTCAAGTGGAATTGATGGAAAAAGGATTAATTGGTAAAGTGAGAAAGCGAAAAAGATGAAGGTTGATTGGTAGTGTCATCTCACAAAGGATTCAAGATGATCAAGGATAAGTTCTACAAGACTTAATCGAGTCTTTGTACAAGCCGTAGACATAAGAAAGTAGATGCGAAAGTCTCGCATGAGATCACAAAACTCTTGAAGAAGCCACGGAAGCTTAGTGAAGGCCATGGGTAAAGGAATGAAGTCAAAAAGCAAAAAGAAGCTAAAAGATGAGCCACGAATAAGAAAGATGAAGCCACAAATGTGAAGGAAGATCCACGCAAGCAAGGATGAACCGAAGGAAAAACCATGGAAGTAAGGGAAGTTCGAGAGGAAGCCACGAAGAACTAGAAAAGCCATGAAGAACTATAAAAGACGTGAAGGACTAGGTGTGGAAAACTATAGAAGATGCACATAAAATAAATAGACGTGGACATGGGACAAAGTCACGGGAAGGAAGCAGACAAGGTGGAAAGCCGCATAACATTGTAAAAGATGTGAGAAGCAAAGAAAATATGCATATAACTAAAAACCCACCAAGAGAGGAGAAAATCTACAAATCAAAGAAAAATGTTGTGATATAAAGGAAAATGTCAAATAAGCTTATAAAAGCCACGGATTGAGAAAATATGAACCGGACAAGGCTCGAGGACAATCAAATGGAGTTAAACATGGATAAGTGATATTTTTTCTCCAAAATTGATGGTGATTCAATTGTTTGGTAATTGCAGCTAAGCATACGACTTGAGCTCCATGAAGAATGAATAAATATACAGTTCCAGCTATCTACATATAATGCTCATTGACTTTGTTGAAATATAGTTGCGAGTTCTCTATTAATTAAAAATCAAAGAAGAAAAATAGATTGCTCATCTCGATCATGTTGGAAATCATAGAAAGATGAGAAATATATTTTTAGGTATCGGCTAATAAATATTTTTGGTGAGTGCATTGAAAAATGTGAAATCAAGTCGAATATAGCAAGAGCAAAATCTCAAGTTTGTTGTATTAATTTAATGGACCATATTTTCAAGTGAAAAAGTAGGAAAGGGTACATGACACTCTAATCAAAGAGATGGAATGGATTGATGGTCAATAAAGAGACAACTTGAAGCTAATTTTGGTTCTTCTTAGATATGAAATAATGCAATCGAGCTAAGAGAGAGTGATAAAAAAAAAGAGAGAATAAAGAGCATAGCGAGAAAGATGAAGTAAAGAAGATATATTTAATGAGAAGAGCATCATTGTAATAGATTGATTGAGCAAGAGGGGTCGATTCAAATGAGAAGAAGAGAGTGACAGAGAGAACATAAACAAATACAAAAGAGTGATCATAATCTATTGTGTAAGCAATTTTTGTAGCTAGATGATCAAAATTTGTATGTAAAATAAGTCTAAGTTGTAGCTTAGCATTTTCAGGGGGTTGTAGCCTCCTTATGGGTGGGTGCCTATAAAATATCAGTTGTAGTTGATTAAATTAGGGGTTGGTGCTCCTTTTAAGTTGGTGTTTGTTAAAATTAGATGAATGGTTTCTCAGAAAATCTTTGAGTGGGTGCTTGAAGTTGTGAAGTGGGTGCTTCATAGGTTGAGTGGGTGCTCAACTGAAACCATTATAATCTTTGGAATTGGTGTTCCTAATAAATCCTTAGTTTCAAGTGGGTTTTTCTCCCAAAAGGATTTCCCACTATAAATTTTGTGTTCAACATTTTTTTATCGATCTATGTTTGACAAAATGTACATGATATAATGCAACTCAAATTTAAGAAATTGTGGATTAAGTATAACTCCGGAAAATAATTTTAATCTGCATTGATTCACCCCCTCGGTGCTTATGATCTCTAACAACTTATTTACCATGCGTTGATTTTCCTTTGGCATTGTCCTTATTGTCACCATTCTCCCTATATTCCAAAGAACCAACCACAAAGCATCAACATTCGTGCCCATTTAAAACTTAGTCCTTCTCAACTCCCTTTTTCACACCTTTGCTTATAATCCACCCCACACTAATTGTATGTTTGGTCCTCTGTGCATGAAATCACTTATATAGTAATTAGCTACATGTGCACAAGTGTGCTTATTAGAACAAAACACTTAACCGAATTGACAAAGCATAGCAATGATGAAAGGGTACACATATAAAGAAAATGCATTAAGGGAAATCTAATCTAAATGGAAATATTGCATTATTACAAACATCAAGAATACTTATTTATAGTAGGGCTTCAGCCTACTCCTATTGAAATAATTGGACAATAAAGTGTCATCCGAAGTGCCTATAACTAGTAAGCATTTGATTCCAATATCTTCGTTGCAACAAATTTTCCCAACAATGAACTTTCATCTTTCCAAGATTGTGCACAAACTTAGAATCATATAGAAGAACCATTTTTCCAACCTCAAATGCCTTATTTCGGATATGTCTTTCATGCCATGATTTTTTCATGCTTTTACGTCTTTTGACTCCATCGAGAAATAGCATGTCATTCATCTAACTACATCGATTTGTTTATGTGCTCCTTAACAACTTGTTCATCATCTAATCCTCCTATGTGCATAATATGTAGGGATGGAATCATGAATTCTACATGTAATACTGACCTTGGCACTAAACACCAATTAAAGCGTTGTGAATTTGTTCAATCTCTTGTAGGTAGTCCTATATGCCCAAAGTACAACAAATACTTTATCATCCCAATATTTCCTTCCAACATCACAGATCTTTGTAAATGTATGTCCCAAAATCTTGTTGAAAGCCTCTTGAGATTTACCATTATTCGGTGGGTGATAGGGAATTTTACGGTGTTGCACCACCATAAACTCAACTAATAATATTTTGATAGTCTCATTCAAAAAGTGTGTGCCCCTATCACTTGTAAAGATCAATGGACATCCATACCTACTGATAATGTTCTCCCATAGAAATATCATTGATATAGTTGTCATCCAATCCTTTGTAGGCACTACTTCTTCCCACCTTGTAAGATAGTTTGTATAATTTATAATGTATCGTATGCCAATCCTTCACCCGGGTGGGGAAATCAAACCCATAAAGTCAATTGCCCATTTTTCAAAAGGTTCAGCACTTGCAATAGGTCTTAAAGGCATATCATCTATGGTTTTGGCTTTCCAAGGCACTAACAATGATCACACGCCTTGACATATTCCTTAACATCCTTATATAAAGTTTCCCACCATAATCCATCCATTAGAATCTTGCACGCGGTGGCATCTCCTACATAATGACCTCCTGCAATTCCACCATGAGCCTCTTCCATAATTTCCTCACGCTCATGCTCCAAAGACACACCAACGCAAAACTTCATCACATCTAATTTTGTACAAGTCTCCACTTATCAATTGGTAAGGTGTCACACGTATTGCAAGTTACTTTTTCTAACATCTTCATTCCCTCAAGCACTGTCTTATGTTTAAAAAAGGCTGCAATGTCTTCTAACTCACTAGGTGCATAATTCAATCTAAATATTTGTGCATCGACATTGTGTATTCTATGCTTTATGCATCCTCACCAGAATTGATTCTTGACAAATGATCAGGTATTGAGTTACTTTTTCCTTGTTTGAAAACAACTATATAATGAAATTATTGAAATAGTATTATCCACCTACAAATGCACCCTTGTAAAATAGGCTTGTTCACCAAATACTTAAGTGCCATATGATATGTAAAGAAGATAAACGATGTAGCCAATAAGTATTGTCTAAACTTTCGCAGACATGTAAATCATGGACAAATCTTCATGCTCAATAGTTGTATAATTATGTTCAGCAGTGTCAACTTCCTTCTTGCAAAACAAATAGGGTGGTCTACAATTCCTTTACCATGTTGTGCTAAAACGGCACTAATCACCATTCTAGAAGCATAAATGTGAACATGAAATAGTTTGTCCCAAGAAGGAAAGTGCAGAATGGGTGTCGAAGTAAGTATTTCCTTCAATGTCTCAAATGCTAGTTGTTGCACCTCACCCCAATAGAATTTTCCCTTAGAATTAAATAGTTCCTCCAGGGCACAGTAATCTTTTCATAGCCCTTAATGAATTTCCTATGATAACCTATATGACCAATAATTGTTTTGGGGTTTTTCATGTCTATCTTTCATCAATGATCATTGATGACATTCGGCACAGAGAAGCAAATTACACACGATATATAGTGAGGGCTTCATATCATCTTCTAACCCTGCAATTTTGGTTTTTGTACCTCATGCACATACTAGGGTGCTCAGAACTCAGACTAGGGCACCCACAGGTACCTTGATCCTCTCTCGAGCACCACAGTCTAGCCAAACAACTCAAATTTGTCCTTTTAGGGACCTTTTCATGTTTGTTCCTACTTCCATAATATTCAACTCATTTAATGACACGGTCCATATCAGCCTCCAAACCAGCTAATTCGTTTCCTTACTCTTCTTGCACATTAGGGTTTATATTTTCATTAGCCTAGTTGCTTGGGTCACTTTCTATATTTATTTATTGTTTTTATTTCATGTTATTTACTATTGTTCCTAGTTAGATTAACTACCATTTTTCACATTTTAGTTAATCAAAAGGTAGCTCCTTCATTATCTCTTAATTTATGTATGGCTCCTTCGGTAGCTCAATACTAATAATAGGTTTTCATGACTCAATAATGTAGTTTATCTTAAGTAGTTAAGCGGTGCAATACTCATGATATGTCTTTCCAGCTAGGAGACATATTTGATATATACACACCCTCATTCTATGGATAATTATTTGTTTCTCTAGCTAAAAAACAAATAAAATGAAATCAAAAACCTCTTTTATGTGACCAAAGTGTTGAGAACATAATGCATTCATATAGTTGAACAAATATGGTGCATTCCATTAAAAAGCAATGTTTATCATATCTTATCTATTTCTATGGGATTTCAAAAAGTTGTTATCTATGTTTTTATTATATATTTGTTTTATATCAAAAGAATGGTAATCTAGTGTGTTTGTTTATCTTTGTAGATTGGCATATTTGTCTAAGACCACATTGAAAAATATGTGATAAAAACTTTATAAGACAAGCACAAAATATCTTTTGTATATCCTTTCTATTTTTACTTTAAACCAACATTTTCAATTTTATTTTAAAGTGGAGGCAATTATAGATAACAAAAATGGGACAAGCCATTTTTATAATGACTTTTAAGATGATTTTGTGTGTATATCTAGCTAACTCAAATAATAAATATTAATTGGCATGTCAACACTTCTATCTAAGTCTATTTCTTAGTAAATATTCATAAACAAAAGGTTTATCCTCATTCGTCTATTTTTATGTTATTTTAAAACGCTTCCCTTTTGGATTTTATTTTGAGTCATTTAGTTATGTTCAATACAAGTTAGGATGCCCCTAAACAAAAGCAATCGATCAAATTTGTCCTAAGTAACCAATTTTTTCCTCCCTTTGTTTTTGTTTAAACTTGTCAAAAATAATTATCTTTATGTCAGTATTTTGGAATTTTTAATTTTTAATTCAGTCAATTACACATAAAAAGGTTCCAAATTTGATATATAAATGCTATATAAGAACTTTACTTAAAACATTGTAAAGAGGCACTCCTTACAAAGATCAATACACTTCTTGAATATCAAAATATCTCTTACACACTCAAGTACTCAAGTGATTACTCTTATTGAAAATTTGAAGCACACTTTTTACATGCATTACGTGTCATTGGGTTTTAGGGAATGACATGAAAAATTGATTTGATTGTCACATTTTCTCATACATTTATGAAGAATAACTATATCGATATGAGGTCTCTTTGAATTATAATTATTTAAATAACTCTTAATTCAATAGGGTGTTGAGGAAGCTCAAAAATTGCAAACTTATCCCTTTTTGAGTCCTTCAAACAAAGGAGGATGTTTAGGATTTGGTGAAGAAGTCATAAATCAAACATAAATGTGAGATCATAAATATCTAGATACGTAATACTAATCCTAATATAAACAAAGGTTGTGTAAAACCGAGAATTTAAATTAGAATTATACATGACAAAACTACCCATAAAGGACAAATTGGCTCAAGGCGATTGTCCCACATAAGAAAATTTGCCCTTCCTCTAATTTCAACCTCCCATATTTTTAGGAAAACTTGACACCCTACAAAATTTATTTGTACACTTTTATATCACTACAAGTTCATTTTGTTCGATTTTAATATTTAATACACGTAAATAATACATTCATAGTAAATGATACACAATTGTTGATTGTTACGAAAAGGCCATACCAAAAGCACTCTTGATAATAGTAATTACTCGATAGGTGTGATTTATTATGAGTCTTTTATTCGTATGACCTATATCAACAATCATGGTTAAGGAGGGCATGCGAAGACCATTAAATGTGTTTTAGCTATTGATGCTTGCACAACAAAATTTAATGTTTTAATATGACAACATAACCAATTTTAGCTATTGAATTTCAATTGGTATTTTTCTACCTCATGTATTCCTTCCACTCGGTTTATTACCTTGACCTCCCTCAACAATCAACACTTAAAATTCTCGTATCATGACTTGTCATGCATTCTCGCACTTCACATTTTGGTTACAACTTTTAACCATTATTCACTATTGTCACCACCCAATCATCAATCTCTTTTCAAGTTTTTTTGGACTCATTCACATTGTGTTGATCCTTTTTATCCTATTGAGGCCAATTATGTAGTTTTTAACTAACTCATCACCACTATTTCAACTTGACATGTCACCATCTCTTCATCACCTTCGATTCTTGGGTACGATTTTGCAATCTCCTTTGCATTCTATATTAAAAATGGAATATCTAACATCCATTCCTCGGTCACTTTCACCATGTTTCTCCCTAACAGTCCCCTCCATGATTTCAAATTCCATTTAACAAAAAATTGGATGATTCAGGACATCATTGTCTCTCATGACCATCCGGTCTCCCTAGCCAATGTGTTCATTTCCATTTAAATTTCACTTGGTTCAATTATTACTCTCACTACTTATCTCTCCTCTCGTCTCCACTGTTATCATTTGATTCCAATTATATGTATTCATCAACGATGGCTCCCGTGTGGCCCTATAAGCCGACAATGCACCACCTCCACTTTAACACAAAATGCATTTGGGTTATATGACATGTAAGTGTTAATTTTTGTGAGGTCCGAACACTTATTTAATTATTAAATAAATTACATGTTACCTAGTTTAATTTAAATAAACAACAATAAACTATAATGCGAGAATTATAAAAAACACGGACAATTATTCAACGTGGAAAAACAGAAAGGGTAAAAACAACAATGAATGGTAAGATTCCATTTACGAAAAATGAAGTTTATAGTCTAGTAAAAAATAAAATCATTCACCTCACTCCTCTCCACAATTTTAATTCACCCAAATAAATTATTTTTCACGACCTTGCGGGTCAATTTAAATGGTTTAAATGGGTGTTTCTTCTCGTGAAGCACCTTGACCATTAATTAATTGATTATAAAAATTAATTTAACCATAAACCTAAAGTTTATATTAAATAAATTAAAATATTATATATTCTAATTTATTTAATTATAAACTATAGTTTATATATATAACACTTAATATTAATGTTCTAACACTCCCCTTAATATTAAGTGGGGATCATATGCCAACATTACCTATTTATACAATAGGATTTACAATCCTTAAACCACAGTGAGGGTTTAGGCTAGCATATCACATTTGAAGGATTTATACACCTTCATCATGTTAAACTTATCTTTTGGTACAAAAGGATTTGGAATCTATAAATTAGAAGTGATGATTTAGGCTAAGCATGATTTGTGAGACTACATCTCACAGTTTCTCATGGAAAATCTATATCATCATCGATACGATCCTTTTATAAAGTAAAGACATCCTTTACAACATGATGCAACAAAATTGGACTACACGGTAAACTTAGAGTGATAAATTTAATAAGATCATAAAAAAGATATTTTATAATGCTTTAAATTTGGAGCAGAAGTATACAGTGAAGGAGAAAACACATGGCCGGCTGTTAGGTGGTGGTATTCTCATGAATGCTCCCCCTTAATGACAACCTTGAAAGGCCAAACATTGCATGAAAATTGTAAAACTTTACATCATGCAATGGCTTCGTAAACATATCTGCAACTTTATCTTCATTTAGGCGATCTTGGAGATCTATATCACCACAGAGCATATTCTCTCGGATGAAATGCATATGTATCTCTATATGCTTAATTCTATGATGTTGAAATGAATTATTAGCAAGATAAATTAAAAAATTTCTATAGTTGCTTTTTAGGCACATGCATTCTTTCATTGCTTCCATTAAACTTCTATATTTTGCCTCGAGTATAAGATGGAGACTGTCGGTTGATTTTTGTTTCTCAAGTAATGACAATTATACCAAACTTGAACACATATCCAATTGTAGATTTTCTATCTAACACAACACCAACATGGTTAGAATCACAATATCCATATAAACATGCATTATCATAATAAGAATAATATAAACCATTATTGATTTCACTTTTAGCCATATATGAATCCTACATTAATAGGTTTAAAATCAAGTTGTATACCAACTTTAATGACAATATGTTTATATTAACCATGTCATATTACCAATATATTGAATTTTTGAAAAAAAAACTTCAACATTTCAATATTGAAAAAATATTAGATGTAATCAGTATTGGACGTCTCCAATACAGACATAAAGGCATCCCCAAGTGTCATTTTGATATGCATATAATACTATTTTTAGTAATCACATACTAATTTAGAGTTTAGAAATGTTTTATCAACATATATATCTTCATTATCTACTTTAAGCCTTTTAATTTTGTGATAAGACTGATTTTTAACTAAGGCTTTAAATTTAGATAACACATTTGATTTGTTTTTAATAAAGAATGACCAAATCATGCAAGAATAATCATTAATGAAAGTAACAACATACATTGAACCGTTTAGGGAAGGAACTTCTAAAGGTCCTCTAACATTACTGTGGACAAGTTCCATAGGTTTTGAGGATTTTGCTTTATGATGATTGAGGAAGGGGTTTTCTAATTGTTTACCATGTAAGCACCCTTCACAATTTTTCTAGGCATGAGAGATAGGTGGTAGACCAATAACAAGATTAGGTCGAGACATGTCATACATGTTCCTAAAGTTAACATGACCTAATATTTCATGCCACAATTGAACATCATTCCTATTTTGAGTAGAAAAACATGAAGCAGATGCAAAAACCTTTTAAAACATATAAACCATTCTTTTGTATGCCTTCAACAATAGTAACATCTAACTCATTTTTAATAAACCATTTATCCTTTAGTAAGATTACACTATAATTTTTTTGAGTTAGTTGTGAACAAGAAATCAAATTCATTTTCAATTTAGGAACATACAAAACATCATTTATAAAACCATTGAAAACTTTAGCTTTTCCTTGACTTTGAACATCGAGAATGGAATGATCACCTAGATAGATTTGATCATTACATTCTCTGATATCAATTAGAATATCATATCTATAAGTCATGTGCCTAGATGCACCACTATCTAATATCCATTTGTTTTCTTTTGAAGTAACTAATGCAGTATATAAAGCAACAACATTAAAAATATTATTATTCTCTTGATTTTTGTTTTGATTTTGATTTGGTTTATTCCCTTTTTGATTTTTAAAATTTGGCTTATTTTTTTTACCCTATAGTCTTCCTTTTTGTGACCAAATTTCCCACAATTGTGATATTTCCCATCAAAACTAACTTTTAAATTCCTGATTTCTTTTCTTTACTAGAGGGTGTAAAGTTTGATTTGAACTTTTGATTCTGTTAAACCTATAAAAGTTATTCTTAGGATTTTGAGCGAGAAGTGCCTAAGTGGCATTCTCCTTCAAATCAAAGTTTGACATGAATTTATCTTTCTAAATTAGGAGAGCACTCAAAGTAGATAGGTCAATAATATCTTGTTCAGTTTGATATTTTCAATATGGAAATGAAGTTCCTAAACCTCTCATGGATGTTCATTTGAATAATAAAGTATAATAACTTGTCTTGAATCAAATTACAATTACATCCATCTAATTGAGATTTAATATCTTTAATTTTTGCTAGAAAATTAACTATTTTTTCATCTCCCTTCATGGGAGTTGTCATTAATTCAAGAATCAATTTTATAATTTTTGACAAATGCATACCTTCGTGTATTGATTCTAACAATGTCCAAGCTTCACTCGGACTTTCCTAGTTTCCAATGTGAAGTAGGAATTCGTCATGCACACTTCGCAGTATGATAGACATTACTTCCTACAATTTATGTTAAAATGAGTATATGTTGTCTAATGTCACATGTCAGTTCCTTCTCCATACCATTTACGATTAGAGTTTATGTGCCATGAATTATACCTTCAATCTAATTTTCCAGATGTTGTAGTTTGTCTCATTCAACATCTGTGTCTTGTCAATGCTAAAGTGATTAGACCCCATTTTTAAGCTTTCAAAAAATTCAAATCAAGAGCAAAAGACAAGATTATTACAACAATTGAATGTTCAAACCCTTATTCTTCACTTTTTGATAAAAAATTAGGTTTTTAAGAAAAACAAAGAAATCCCTATGTCGTTCTTAAGTGAAAATACACGTCAAATTTCAGAGTTTTTGTTCTCTTTCATGCCGAAATTATCATGTCACCAATTCTTTAAAAATATATCAATTTAATGATAAATTACATAATTTTCAAAAGAAAATTGTAAACGAAGTTTTTCTACTCTTGAATTTAGAGAGAAATAAACCCCTAATTATGAAAAAAATTGTATCTAACTTTCGTAATCACTAAAAAAATTCATGATAATTCCTTTTGAAAAACACAAGAAAAAATACAATTATATTTAGACTTTCCTTTAAAAAATTATATTTTTAAATATCCTAAAAAGTAACATTCTATGAACAATTTTTTAAAAAAATGTTAAGGAGACTAAGCTCCTTGTTAGGACCGAGCTCACAACCGAGTTGGTTATCGAGTTGTGGGAGAAGTTGGATTGTGCTAGTTCATACTTGTCAAATCACATTATACAACTCATCAAAGATCGAGCTAGCTCCGAGACCACGGGGTTCGTGCAAACCGAGCTAGTGGTGAGCCGAGAAGGGCTCACTGTCACCTAATCAAATTGCCAATGGATCAACATTCCAAACAACATGACCGAGATCTCGGCGGACAAGCCAACCAACCAATTCATAACTCAACATGGGTAACAAATCGCATGGCAAGTTGGCTCTGCTAACAAAATTGTTAAATAGACGTGATCGAAGCCACATAGACTATTATCATTGCATCTTGTTTAAAGCTATGCAAACCCTTCTCCGTCACCAATGTGGGACTAAGTCTTTTCAATAAGCGGTCAACGTTTCCATTAGGCCGAGAGGGAGGGCTCGCTATGCAACCCGATTCAAATGTCCAATCGGGAAAGATAATTAGCACATTCCCAAAGAGACTCGTGACCACCCATGCATGGCGAGTTGGTTGAGAAGCTCGAGTTGGGGTGCGACAGGTTCAAGGGTCACCTCCCCTATCCTTCACTCTATCGAGGCTCTGATACCACTCAAAGGAACAAAGGATCTTAAAACTCAAAATATATTAATAATTGTAAGAGCAAAGCTCCATTACACACTTCTTGAACAAATCAAATGCTTCAGAACCGATTACAGACTTTAAAGATACTAGACTAGACTAAGACTTAGAACTTAATAAACTCAAATCTAGGATGCCTTATAATGAACCCGACTCTTCCTTAAATAGGAAAGGAGGGGAGATAATAACTGGCAACCTAGAAACTTACAAACCAGGAACTGGTAACACAGGTTACCCAAAAGATTCCCACGACACAAAGAGTACATGCCACTCGGAATAGCACCTTTAGAAACGTGGGGAGGTCCACACAATACATAAAGTGAGTTTTCACATCACTATTTATTGTATTGATGACAACAAGCCTGTCATCTAGCTTTAAGGACTATACAAAG
The DNA here is from genome assembly GCA_018340775.1 of Taxus wallichiana var. yunnanensis. Classification (NCBI taxonomy): domain Eukaryota; kingdom Viridiplantae; phylum Streptophyta; class Pinopsida; order Cupressales; family Taxaceae; genus Taxus; species Taxus wallichiana. The sequence goes on from CM031239.1 coordinate 217,305,359, forward strand.
TACTGGGCCCTGCATCATCATCAGAGGATGAGGAAGAATCTTTGGTAGGATCAATTTCACGTTCTTCACGGGAAAAGAAAATGTGTGTTGCGTTCGTACCAAAGTCTTGAAACATTTCGGGTCCCGTCTGTATCTCTACGAAGATATGCTCGTGTTGGGTAGAGATATTGGTCAGGGATACGTAGAGGGTATCCAGGTGCAGGAGGAGGTACATTCATGGTATGATGTATGTAGAATTTCCTCCAGAGAGCTCCATTGGGATTGGCATGGTGACCCTGCATGTGGTTAGTAACAACATAGTATTTCATCTTGACAAACCAGGGAATTTTACAATTAATAATAACATTCCTAACAGTGTCTGAACTTGGATTGAGTAGAGGACTGTTAGACAACTTAGTCGGCAAAAACTTAATCAAGAAATATTTATGATAAGCTGAGATGTATTGTTGGTCTCCTGGTCGGCTTGGACGATTCCATGCATCATTTGTGAGTGGATCACCTTCTGGCCAGAGCTTTGAAAATTCAAAACGCCACAATGTATTTGGCTTTGGAATAAGCTGGCGAAGACGAATTCCTTCTACAGGTGGTGTATCATGAGTAGGCTCTGTTTCTCTTGAATGGCGCCATGGCCATTTCAGATTACAAAAGACCATTGGGTCTTGAATGGTATGAAAATCAGAGGTTGGAATATCTGGATCAACAAACCTGCTGGCAACCTCTGTCATGTTATAATGAGAGACTGAAATAATGTCTCTGGATATAAGCAGTTGTTCTGCTTCTTGGGACATTCTTTGATCACATACTTCTTTAGATCTTATCATAGGCAAACAGGTGGCTGTGTCCCAAACTAGATGAAGGTACTCATGAACAATTTGAGTAACATTGATGGCTTTAGACTGAACTAATTCTCTGGAGGCAAAATCTGCTAGAGCATTTTTCTTACCAGAGATATGTTCAACATCAAAGTCATAACCATCAAACCATTGAGCCCATCTTTGGAGATGACCATAAGTTGTCTTATTGGTTGGGTCACCTTTATACAACCTTCCCTTAAAATGTTGTAAATCAGTTCTTAAAAGAAATTTTTCATGCTGAATGAAAAACAGGAAAGATTGGATGGCTCTCTTAGCTGCAAGTATTTCCTTATGACTAGAATGATACTTTAATTCAGGACCTTTAAAAGATCCAGAAGCATACCTGCAAATGTGCTCTGTATCATTCTCTTTGCGTTCTTTGAGGATTGCTCCCCAAGAATCTTCTGAGGCATCTGTCTCAATGATTTTGAAACCTGAACCAGGCAGAGATAGAGAAGGTAAATTCTGGCAAGACTGCTTTATCCTTTGAACTGCTTTGGTCATTGTAGAATCCCATGCTGGGGCATTTTTGTGAAGCCTTTTATTCAGAAGTAATTGATCTACAGCCACATTTTGATAGAAGCCAGCAATATAGTTAACACAACCTAAAAATCTTTGTAGTTGTGTTTTATCAGTTAATTCATCAGGAAATAAACTGATCTTAGAAACAATATGCTCCTGCAAAAGTATGGCTCCATCTGAAATAGTAATACCCAGAAACTGAACTGTATATTTAAATGTCTCCATCTTTGTAGAAATTTGAGACATAGACCATTAGAATACACAGTCTGATAGAATTGCTCTAGATGCTCCAAGTGTTCTTTAGTATTCTGGGAGAATACAAGAATATCATCAATATACACAATAAGAAATTTGGAGATATGACCAAATATCTTATCCATTTTTTTGAAAATGGATGGAGGCGATTTTCAATCCAAATGGCAAAAGCAGTCCATTCATACGCTCCACCCGGAAGGCCAATTAGATGGTCTTTTGATTCAAATTGCAATGAGGAGCGGCCATGTGGAGGGATATGAGAAGAAGGGGAGTAAGTATTAGTTTAGGTTAAAATTTTAGTTTATTAAATGCGTCAAGTCATTTAAATGCGACCAAGATAAAATGTAAATGTATGGTCATTTAATATTTTATATAAAGCATATAATATAAGCATCAACCTAAGCACATAGGGTGGCGGCCAAACAAGGAATTAATATGACATGCATTAAGTTTTAAATAATTTTAATTAAGATTTAAAAAAAATAAGCTATGCCATGTTATTTAAATTTATGGTCCTAATGATCGGGTAAACTTGGTATCAAAGCACTTAATTACTTATTAATCAAATTACATGTTACATGGTTTAATTTTAATAAATAACAATAAACTATAATGCGATAATTATAAAAAAACACAACACAATTATTTAACGTGGAAAAAAACTCCAAAGGGTAAAAAACCATGGTGAATGGTAAGATTCCATTTACGAGAAACAAATTTTATAGTCTAGTAAAATAACCGCATTCACCTCACTCCTCTCCACAATTTTAGTTCACACGAAATGAATTATTTTTCACCTAACCTGTGAGTCAATTTTAAATGGTTTAAATTGGTGTGTCTTCTCGTGAAGCACCCCGACCATTAATTAATTGATTATAAAAATCAATTTAACCATAAACCTAAAATTTATATTAAATAAATTAAATATATATATATATATATATATATATATATATATATATATATATATATATCAATGTTCTAACAATGTCTTCCTCTAATGTATATTGTTTATTGTTGAGGGTACTATATAATGAAAAAAATGCTTGTTATTTTCACTCAATCATCCCCTCCATCCAAATACATTCCTTGAGTCCTTCACGCTTTTATCTTTTCCCTCCATGCCTTTGAGATCATTCTCGACGTCTAGTTTATTATATCTAATAAGAAACAACATAATGTCAAAAAAATTAGTTAGTGTAGTCATTAGAGCTATGGATTTCAAATTTCACATGTCAAAGCACAAAATTATCTCTACCCTCCATTGCATTGCACCACTCACCACCTAAGGTTTGTCACATGAAAGTATTACAAGGATATCCCAATGTGTGTCAAAAAGCCTCGGGTCCTCAAAGCAGTTCCATGAGAAGCTATAAATGGGCTCGACAACATCCATGTTGGACCTCTTTGCTCAAGCACTTTCAACCTCCAAAGATAAGTTTCAACTACAAGTCTTGCAGATTATGACGATGCGTCGATTTCTAAATCTCCTTGATGTGGGCACACTTCTAAATAATAATGGGTGTCCAAAAAAATTAGTGTTTAAAATATTGTTTTAACATAAACAACACTTTACATTTCCGGAAATGTTTGTCTCTCAAACAATTTTTAAGGGACGTAGATTTCTTAGTATTACCCTTCACTAGCTTGCAAGTATGCTAGCGAAGTTGATACGATAAGGTTGAATATTTGTTTGTTGCATTTGGTGAAACATGTCTAAATCCCCTAACACCATTTGTAACCAATCAATAAGAAACTAACATAAAAATATATGATATCATTAGTTATTTATAGTTAAAAACACGTGTAAATGGATATCAATTTTAGACATGAAGCTGGAATCGTGACCATGAAAGGTCCCTCACCTTTAACACTTTTATTTGCCTTTATCTTTGATTAAACCTCCTTTTGCCATACTTTTTCACTTTTTTGGGTTTTAGAAGACAGTATGGGATGCCCTAAAACTCAAAGAAGCGAGTTGAAAACACTCCGTTTCCAACATATTTATGTGTAGCCGTGCATTTCACCACACAAGCAAATGTTGGCTCTAAAGGAGGAAAATGCCATGTTCCATTTCTCCTATTTTGCACATTGTGAAATCATTGAAGTCTCGTAAACCATATTTCTTTCAAGCATTGTGTACACAAGGGGCATGAAATGTTTGCCAAAATGCCTCAAATAAATATGATCTCCCAACCTTTTCAAGCATACTCTTAAGGTTGTAGCAAAATAGGAGCTTTGGAATTTTGGTGGCACTTTTTGACATGGTCATGGGCATGGGTATCCGCAAATAATAAGGCAAGTCAATTGTTCAACTCGACACCTCAATGTGATGTGGCCTCATGGAACATACACTGACCATGTAAGCTTCATTTTTGTTTTATTAGCTTGAAGCCATGCATGTTAAGTGGACGAGGGTTGTAAATACTTCAATGACATGAGTGTCTCTGATAGAATTACGACTAGAATTGCTCAAGTATATCGCATATTTGAAATTATTGGGTATGTTAATTGCTCGAGAAAACTATAAACTTTATCATCAACATGCCAATCAAACCTAAGGTGGTTGTGTGGATGTGTTTGCTTGGTGCTTCTAAAGAACATAAGAATATGGGGTTACAATTATTTACATAAACTCTTCCTTTTGAGTAGGATCCTTGTGCACATGTGGAGTGAGGTTCAAATGGTATGGGAATTGATAAGCGATAGAGGAATTAATAAGATACTGGATGTAGGAATTAAAGGCCATAAAATGGTGCAAGTTTTTTTCTATATGAGACATCACAACCACATACATAAGGCAATAGGATATTTTTCTTATTCAAAACATATACGAGTAACGTGGACAAGGAGGGGAAAAAGTAATCCTCTGCCACCTTGGCGAGAAGTTGGAAATTGAGTTTGGATTGTTGAACTCATACAACTCTTGGCATTGTCAAGAAATTTCATGTCGATGTTGATTGCCACATTGCAACCAAGTTTTTTTCCAAAAAAATTTCAAAGCAAATTGTTGTGAGAGATGTAAAAATGTTCTTGGTTATGTTGGTTGTTTTGATGAAAGTATAAACTTTATCATCAACATGTCGATCAAACCTAAGGAGGTTGTGTGGATGCATTTGCTTGGTGCTTCTAGAGAACATAAGAATTTGGGGTTACAATTATTTACACCAACTCTTTGTTTTGAATAGAATCCTTTACATGTGGGGTGGGGTTCAAATGGTATGGAGATTGGTAAAGGACAAGAATTAATAAGGTACCTAGACATAGTTGGCTTAAAGGCCATAAAATGGTGCGAGCTTTTTCTATAGGAGACATATCACAACCACATACATAAGGCAAAAGAATATTTTTCATATTCAAAACATGTATTGAGTGACATGGACAAGGAGGTGGGAAAAGTATTCCTTTACCACCTTAGCAAGAAGTTGGAAATTACGTTTGGATTGGTAAACATACATTCTCATACAACTCTTGGTGTTGTCAAGAAACTTCATGTCAATGTTGATTGCAACATTTCAACCACGTGTTTCTCCAAGATTGTTTCAAAGCAAATTATTGTGAAAGATGTAAAAAATATGGTCATGCCACAATCAATCAACCATTATGTTAGTAGGAAATCTTATGCTCTAATATAGTATATAACATATTTATTGTATACTTTCATCATGCATTATAGTTTATAGTTGTTTTATGTATATTAATTGTCTAGTCACATTTTGTGATTAAATTTTATGTTCCATTGTATACATGTTTATGTGTGTTTATGTAGAGTAGAATGAGACATCAAGTTATAAAAAGTTGGCCTGCATTTTATTATCCACTATCAATGTATCCATTACACACTTTTGGTACAATAGCTAGTAATAATTACAATTAAAATAATGTAAGAATAGAATAAATCGAGAAGTTATGTATTACAAAATAGAAGAAGATATGAAAAAAAAACAAAAAAATCCTTATCCTTAGAAAATATTATTCATGCTCATCTAAATATAAATATTCTATTAATTCTTCACTCAAAGTCTTTTCAACATTTAAATATAAAAGCTTGAAAAAGCTTTGGTTCTCTTACTTAATAAAAGAGGATACTTATATTAAATCCCATGCATCGAGAGGGGCTATCCAAAACTATTAGCTTACAAGCTGAGTTCTTTGTTCTGTGCATATCTAATTCTTTTTCTTTTATCTCCTTTTACAATGCATAACCTATTTTATATTAGTGGCGGTGCTTTTTATAGCCCGAAGAAACAAAATTAGGCTTTTCTGCCAGAATCAAATGACGGATGATGAAAAAGTATTTTGGACGTAGAATAACGAAATTGTATTATATAACCACCATTGAAATTAATTTTTGCAGGTTTTGGTAAACGATCGTTCTCTCATATCTATACAGTCACCTCAAACATATACAGACGCATATCAGAGAAGTCCAGTAAAGCAACTCTAATTACCCCTTACAGATGCCTGGCACCACCAAGCAACATCAATATTGGAAGGCTGCTCCCATGATGTGAAAGGCTGCCAAGACGTCCAGTCAAGCAACCCTTTACACATGCCTGGCACCACCAAGCAACATCAATATTCGAAGGCTGGATGCCTTTTGCTAACTGAGTACCTGTGGCATTGGCTCTTCTGAAACTACACCTGAAACACAGCCAATTCAGCTCGGACGTCACAAAAACAGAATTGACTAATCACAAACAAAAATGAAGCATAGATTAAGAGAATAGTATAAATTCATGTCATAGATGAAAACACACATACTACAATGAAGTTTCGAAATATCTGAAAATTCAGCACACGTCTCTCCTACCAGTAGTCTATGTTGATCAGAAAATTGCTCATAAAATGAACGAAACTTGAATAGCTATGCAAGTCTGTACTCTACTTAAACATGCTTTAAAACACAAAATGTTTGAAAAAAGTTTTAAAAATAAAAACTTTCTGGTAAAACAACCCGTGCAACAATTTTTACAAAGGCTATTTTTTCAAATATTATGGACTGGAAACTTCAGATTTTTAACACTATGATGCTCTTTATCAAGTAGTCCTGGAAATATTTTCTTAGATTATATTTGCAAAATTGAATCATATCAACCATCACTGAAATTAATTTTTGCAGGCTTTGGTAGAAGATCGTCACCATCTCTCTCATATCCTCGTACTTGAGCTCACAAAATAAATACAGCTTAATTTTTGCAGGCTTTGGTAGAAGATCGCCACCGTCTCTCTCGTATCCTTGCACTTGAGCTCAAAATAAATTTAGATGGATAGCTGAGGGTAGTAAAGTCAAGCAAACCTATAGCCCTTAAGGATGCCTGGTACCACCAGGCAACACAAATATTCGAAGGCTGATCCCATTATGTGCAATACTGTTACGAAGATCAGATAATATGACATCTAAGGTGAGCCAGGCTCATGAACAGCCGTACTGGATGGCATTTGCAACAGCAATACCTGTGAGGTTGGCTGTTCTGAAACTATGCCTGAAAGACGGCCAATATTAGCTCAGACACCACCAAAATCAAAATTGACCAATCACAAACAAAAATCCAGCATAGATTGAGACATCAGTATAAATTCATGCCATGGTTAAATATACACGTACCACAACGAAGTTTCTAAATATCTGCATATTCAGCACATCTTTCTTACCTATCGTCTATATAAATCAGAAAATTACTCGTTAAAAATAAACAAAATTTGAACAGCCATACAAGTCTGTATTACTTAAACATGATTTTATGGCCACAGTGTCGGAACAGTGTCTGCCTAACACATGGTTACAACTTACAGATTTTCACTGCACACATATATCAGTATATGAATACAAACAATTTAGGGTTTGTCTGCATCATTGGATGCATATAGAAACATTATTCAATTTTGAATACTTCAACAAAGGCAATAATCTCAATATCAAAGCATTGACACATGTATACCTCACCAAAGGAAATGAGATAGGAAACAATGCCATACAGATTTTTGGCCACAGGACATATACCTGTACGCCGCGGTATACCAACAATTTAGGGTGTCTGCATCATTAGATACATATAAAAACATTACTCAATGTTGAATGCTTTAACACAGGTAACAATCTCAATATCAAAATGTATACCTCGCTGAAGGAAATGTGACAGAAAACAATGTCATATGCATTGCCTTAGTCAGCTCAAGCTACATACATACATACATACATAGAAAGAATTCCTCTGGATATAGAGAAAGAATTCCTTGGGCCGATTACAATTGCTTCCCTCCCGTATAACAAATATTTTGAATGAAATCATGCAGCTAATGTTCAAGGACACAAGTAATATGATGACAGCAATACATGATATTTAATTCTAGTAAAGGATATGAATAATTTCGAGCAACAATGTACAGTTACTTTAGATCACTTCATGTACAAGTTACAACTCAGCAGCTGGAGCATTCTATTGGCAGGATGTTGCTGCACCAGCTTCCACCATCAACGCTTGAGCTTGAAATCTTGATTCAGCTCTTCGACGTCTAGCTTCCCATGGATGAAAAGTTCTGCCATCTGCCATCTGCCTTACGAAACGTACAAAGCGATTCCAGTTATCCTTGCGGAATAGTTGCTCACTCATTCGTAAAAATGAAAAGGAACAAATTGGCTCATACTCCTCTTTATACAAACTATCATCCAGGCAAAGCCAAGAATTTTTGATAATTTGATTCTGCGACTTCTCATCAAACCTTGTTATGGAATTTTCTCCAGACAGTGGAACATGGGACTTCCTAGCCGCAAAGGTAACCTGTCTCAGCAAGCCTTCTGGGCTGCAATTTGCATTAAATGGCTTCTGCTCTGCATCTAGCATCTCAAAACATGTGCAGCTTAAAGTCACTCCATGTCTACCAAACATTTGGGCGATTGGAAGATATCCATCATTCATAGATGTATTAAAATATCCTGCAGTCAATTCTGCTGAGTGTGATTCGGTTCCATAATGCCAATGAATGCCTCCAACTTTGCCTGAAAGCTTGGATCCTGTGCCGCGGAATATGGTCTCTGCTGCTGCACTAATGCGCTCACCATGCATTAGAAGCATGCTAGAGTACCACTTGAGGAAAAATCGTCCATATGGAGTATTCCACGATCCATTTGTTTTGAAGAAACCTGTCTCCTCTGGCCACTGCTTGTAACCACCAGTGTCACGAGGACCACCAACTCCCCATTCGCCCTTCCCAATTTCCTCTGCACATGCCTTCAGACTTGCACTCATATACTGCACCAAAATCAATATAAGAATACAGGTAAATATAACTGTCATATATCGGAGGCAAAAACCAAGATTCCAAATCCTTTAAAAATCAAAATTGTTTGGCTCACAAACCGGTACCTTATCATAACACTGAAACTCGCCAATGCCTAGAGATTGCCATGTTAAAGCATTTGCTGCATATGAAGGGTACCTCAGTTCTCCTCCAGGACCCATTCCAAGTTGAACCTCCTGCAGTCATAGATGCTGTCATAAAATGCAAGAGCCAATTGGCACTTCAAACTTGCTGCAAAGATTGAGACTACTCACCGTTATGGTTTGCCCCAGAAAGCCCTTGAAGGCATCTCTGAAGCTCCTCATAAGATCTGAATAGACTTGAATAGGTGAGCGGCCCTTTAAGACAGGAAGGGTGTCACAACCCAAGGAAATACACTCACTATTACGCCTTCCCTCTCTATCTGTGTAAGCCAAATCAGGGTTCTTAGCAATTTCTTCAGAGACCCAAGCAGGGAGAGGAATCCTGAAAGGGAAATGATTGTTCTGTTAGCAAGACGAAATAAAAACACTTCCAGAGATTCCACAGTTCATCAATTTAATTCAACAAAGTTTTTGGCCAATTGGCAATAACTGCATAAGTTCTGTAATCTTTGTCGGCACTATAGTTTCATAATGACATAATATGCGCTGCTGTTCTGGTTTGTAACATATAAGCCATCATCAGAGGAACATAATCCAAAACAACAGACATTACAAAATTTAAACAGTTCTTATTCAAAAACTTCAATAAATTAAATATTCCCCAAAATTACTGCAATAAACCAATCCTACAAATACAAAAAGAAGGCAGCCAATCTAAACGAAATTCCTGCAATAAACAAATGCTGGAAATAGAGAAGTAAGCCAACCCATTTATTTGCTTACATACCAACAAGAATCACCGCTATGGCCTCCGCATTGATGAAACGACAAAACAGCCTGCACTTTGAGACTATGCCTTCTTGCCATCTCCACAATTTCCAAGTAACCAGTCCAGTTGTATCGACCGGGCACATCCTTCTCCACAACCCCCACCATACATTAACCATAACACCCTCCACACCTGCACTCTTCAAAGCCATGAGACTCACATTCATAGCTTTCCTCTTCATCAGCTGCCCATTCATGTTCACAATATTCAAGGGCAACATCACAAAAACAGGCACACCCCTAGCCTGCAGTCACGCAGCGGTGAAACTAGGGTTGGATACTGTTTCTCGTAATAAAGCATCTTTGGATCCGTCTCATGGAAAACAGACTCATTCCCTTCTGTAGACATACAGTAATCATTCCCTTCTGTAGACATACAGTAAGCCCTAGAACTACGATTATCCGGCCACAAATCACTAAAAAGGCCAAACTTGTGCACCTTTCTCCGGCACTGATCCAAACTAAAAACAGGACTAGAAGCCGAAAAATTTGAGCCACTACAACTGTATGAAGAAGGGTCGCAGAATTTTGAATTCAATTTACTTGAAACCTTACCATGGTGAAAATTAACCCTAACTAACCCGCCCTTGACCCTAGACCCAGACCCTTTCACTACCCTGGAACAATTTGAGGACACTGAAAAAGTCCCTCTAGTGGAATTTGCATACATTGAAACGGCCATACCAGAAGGCCTAAACTGCTATACAGGTATAACTCTACGGAGTTAAATTGTCGAACATAAGGATCACAAAACAAACGCCCTCAATTAAAACAAAAAAGAAACAAGAAATGCAAACAAATTGAAACAAAATGGTAGAGGGATCCGTTAACTTAGCTTTAAACAGGCGCCAAATTGAAGCATTTTTTCAAGCAATTTCATAGCCTGAACATCGAAATAATTAAATTTTGAGTATTATGAAACCCTAACTTCAATAGCACTTCACCCAACCTTTTTAAAAAATACACGTATGCATTCAGCTAGAGTTTTGCCTCCCCCTCCCCAAACCCAAAAAAAAAAAAAAAAAAACACGAATTCAGCTAAAAATATGTTCAGACCTGTGACGAGGGAACGATCTTTAAAGGCTTTTCATGGCGGATTAATTGTGCTGTAGAGACATTTTATTTTACTTGATCAGCTTTATCCTTTTTACTTTAAATCCCGAGGTCTCGGTTTCGAGTCCCGTGGAACCTCGTCAGTTTATGGGTTCCTGACACCATTCAGTATATGTGTGTATATATGCTGATGTAAAAATATCCCGAGCCGAGGTGGAATCTTCTTTCCCTTATTCTGCAGTATCTGGTCAGCAGAGTTGTGTCAAAAGCAATTTATGAGGTCATGCGGTGGTGTTTTCTAATAAAGAAAGTATAAAAAACACTAAAAGACAATATGAAATCCATGTTGGTTTAGGGAATACAAACCCCTTTTATAGCTACGAATAATCATCATTTGTTTCTCAAATTAGTGTGCATGTGTTGATTAGTGTTCCACAATTAGGTTGTATTTTGCCTAACATTTGTTTTCATCCCCTCTTTTCTCTCTCCTCATGGATGTATTTCGTTTTTTTCAAAATTCGAAGGCTATAATTTATGTATTTGGTATAAGTGTGTGTTATTAGAAATTTTTTTATTTTTGTTGGTTAAGGTTATATAGTTGATTAGGTTCTGGTTTTCTTTCTTTTTTTATTATCTCCGCCAGAAGGCGGTGTATATTGTCTTCACTTTTGCAATTAAACATTTGCATGTTTCCAATCAAATTGTGACATCTGTATTAAAATGAGGCTGGACTATAGTTTTTGCTTTTGATTTTTTTGTTGTGGCAACATTTGATTGGTCGTTGGCTTTATGTGCACTGTTCATTGAAAAAACATAGGAGTTATGAGACATTAATGCTTGACAGTTTTGAGTGGCTCGAGGAAAACGCCCTGTTTGCCGTCAGAGACAATTGAATCGGCTTCAGATACGGATGCAGATCCGGATCAATCAATTACTACACAGTTGCTTCTACGAAAAGTTTAGCTGGAAGGTTGTTTTCACATCCATGGTTTGTCATGGATGTTATAGGGCCATCCAAGGAGTATATTTGTCCGCCTCTGTAGATTCGTCAGAAACTATGAACATTTTCCTCTGCAGAATAAGGGTTTCATTTCAGGTCTGGCTTCTCTTCCTCATAATGTTGTGCGATTTTAGGATTATTTCCCCCTGATTTCATTTATTTTGCAGGGCAGGTGGCAGAAATACTACTTCCATGAGACGCGCTCAACATTGGTGTTGCAAAAACGGATTGCAGGTGGTTTTGGTAAATAGTCATATTTGTTCGAACTTTTGATGGTATGCAGTACATAGTTGGCTTGGTGCATTGTTTACTTGTGTTGCTCACTGTTTGGTGTTGGCTTGGGACGTTGCATGAGTTGGGTTTGCTCGTCGCTTTCATTCTCTCCTTTCTAAGCTTGGCTCTACGTTATTCCTTTCACTGTGTATTTTTCGGTGAGTTCGTTTGCATTCCTGTCTAGTTCGAGCTTTAGCTTTGGTATTGTTTATTGTGGGTCGCCGTAAATGATCTTGAACAACTCATATTCCCGCAGCTCGTGGAGGGGTCTCAGGTTTGTTGTGAGGGTTTTGTTTGTTGTTTAAATAATGCATGAGATAGTCGATTTCAAGAATCGGCTGCAAGCCGCAGGATGAAAAAGGTGACTTTGTATTCAGGAGTCAGGTTTGAAACACCAAACCCTCTTTCACCAGTTTTCTTGTGATTTTGTAGTCAGGGTTATAATCTGATAGGAATCAAACAACACTATATTTCCTAGCTTATTGCCATAGATTCTTGAGGTTTCGTGATTTTGCAGTGTTTTAATCCGATAGGAATCAACCAGCACTAGATTTATTAGCTTATTGATGGCGATTCCTCTTTATCACAGATTCTTGAGACAAAGGCTAAAAAAGTCTAAGGAAACTCCTTCCCATCTCAAAGAAAGAGAAACCAATTCTTTGATTGCCCCCTGTGATTCCCTACCCGCACACAGTGGAAATTTTGCACCAGAACCTTCTCCTCAGTCTCCTAAGAATGTAATCGTTTTTATCCTATCATTTACTATAATAAATTTGTTACAGGAGTACTTCTATTTATATATTTATATGATTTCCACTGCAGGTAGAGATATTTCAGAATTGGCAGAAAATCAAGTTTGATCAAAAATGGGTAGAAGAAAACCAAGGAACATCGACGATATCTTCGTGCCGAATGCAGCGGGAATTGCAAGGGGAATCCACCGTAATTTTTCGGCAACATTTATCATGCTTTCTAACAATTGCAATTTTGTTGGTGTCCCCTGTTTCTACTGCACTTATTTTCTACCCAAAGGTAACGGTAGATGGGGTGTTTAGATATAAAATTCAGTTTCCATAAGTTGGTATTGTCATTCACCTGCTCTCTCCTTTTCCAGACTTTGTACCAAAGAATGCGTTGTGTTTTTTGCCGGCTGCGTTGTGTAGAGTTTGATTTTTTGGATTCTTTCTTCACAAATTAAATGGACTGCATTGTTGAAGCAGTTTTTCAGACCAAGAGCAGTAAGTTGTTTATTGTAATTTTTTAGTTTGAGTGAGAAACTGACACACTATGTCATTTGTACTAAAATGGTACAACATAAATGAAATTTGTGTAGTTTTTTGTCCATTTTAAGTTATATAGCAAGAATATATTTTTGTAACTGATAATTAGTGTCTATGTTCATGTGATCGTAGATGAGTAAGTTTGAAGCACATTAAAAACAATTCTCTGATCATATGTAAACTCTCCCTCATAACACATATTGTACATTCACATTCATTATCTGTAAGTCCCCTCTTAAATGAAGACATTTAAACTCATTTCTATGCAATTCTGTTCACCGATAAAGCAATGCATGCTATCTGCCTGATTCCATGCCCTAGCTAATGCTTTTTACTTGGACATTTATACCTTTAATGATTGACACTATATTTTATTCAATGTTTGTATTTTGAACCTTGATTCAATGGTTGCTGCTAAGTCACTAGGATATGAATACAGATACAACTTCTTTACAGAGACTACAGTAGTTTTAAAGAGGACCGAGAATATAATGCATCCATGCAAAATACACACAAATCTATAAGATCAAATAAAAAGCACTCATTGTATGCTTGTTTCTTGTCACACTTTTTCATACTTAATTTCCAACACTTCATTATTTTTATTTGATGGACATTTACCTGTAACAAACATATTTATTACAGATACCTCGATTCAATGGTTGCTGCTAAGTCACTAGGATATGAATACAGATACAACTTCTTTACAGAGACTACAATAGTTATAAAGAGGCCCAAGAATATAATGCATCCATGCAAAATACACACAAATCTATAAGATCAAATAAAAAGCTCTCATTGTATACTTGTTTCTTGTCACACTTTTTCATACTTAATTTCCAACACTTCATTATTTTATTTCATGGACATGTGCCTGTAACAAACATATTTATTATTATTTGACAACGACACCATTTTGAACTTTGATACCCTTCTCATTTTCTATTTTTTCATTTATGTATCTTGATTAAAATGTACTTCTTTCATGAACTTTCCATTTCATTTTACTAGTGTGTATTCATATATTACATGATTTAGCATTGCATTCATCTTGAATGCGTTTTAATAGTCGATGGATTGAATAAATTTAAGAGTGTTAATCTCTTATGGACCCATGCTTTATTCCTGTTGGAAATGAGAGATTATTTTGAAGGTATTAATTTGTCGGCAAAAACTTAACACTGACCGACTTTTCACCTGTTGTGATTAGACATAAAATGATTATTGCATATGATAAAATAATTGCTATTTTTTCCATAAAATATGAGACTATAGTTTGATATTTCACTTAGCTAGAGGTCTGGCTTAGATAAAATGATTATTGCATATGATAAAATAATTGCTATTTTTCCCATAAAATATGAGACTATAGATTGATATTTCACATAGCTAAAGGTCTGGCTTATTAGACGTAAATTGTAATTTTTTCATGTGATCTAGAGAGTGGCATATCTAAACTGAATAGGTTTTAACTTTACAAGGTTCTTGTCTCCGATATGATGATGATTCACTGTTGCATTTTGATGATGGATCATGAAGTGTGGTATGAAACTCTCATATACATGCTAATAAAACAATATTTCTTTCTTATCAAATTAAACTCTTTGTTGATCTTTGTCAGTGTAGTTCAATATACATCATCCACGTTGACATTGCAAATATAGGTTAAGACACTGTTGCGGGATAATAGGTTGAAATAAATTGTTGACCTAAGGTCTCTTTGCAGTTCTAAAGAGAGCATAGAATTAGTTCTGCAAGTTGTGGTAAGGTGTATAACTTCCACTCCTGAAGAGCATCTGATAATGGCTCAAGTTGTTCAGATGCTAGAAGCAGAGATCATGTTTCCATGTCTTACTGACTTTTATGAATCTAATTCTGAGTCTTAACCTCAATGCTTTGTCAATGGTTTTGTACAAATTGTTCAGATTCTAGAAGAAGAGAACGTGTCTCCATCACTTAGTGACTTTTATGAATCTAATTATGAGTCATAACCTTAACGCTTTGTCGATGATTTTGTACAAATTATTGAGTGAAAAGTATTTGAATTCAGTGGTGGATTGCAGGCTGCAGGTATTGCTCTTTTTAAATAGCTCGTGACACACTACTTACCTACACTCGTTTATTTTACTCTTTTTTAGATTTAGTTAAGTGGCTTACAAGTTACATAAATTGCAGTCTGTGTGGTTATATAAATTACAATTTTTTTGTGGGAGAGTGAATAGGATGTACTGTTGTGTTCTTAATACAAATCGGCCAGGTCCTCCACCTCCAAAATCTGCACCTGCGTAGAAATCAGAGGAAGATCACCCTCCCTTGGTTCTAATGATGATTGTAATGTGAATTGTGGAAGCTGCCACCACATCTTTTTTGTAGGATCTAGAAATATAATCTCGAAATGCTTCTCTCTCAAGAAGCATAAAATTCTCTTATAATATCGATTGCTTTTTTTTCTCCCAATATTAAGTTGCTCCATGCTATTCCAAGTTAGCTACCAAGAATATTCTAAAAAAACTCTAAACTTCCTAAAATGTTTAATTATTTTAGATAAATGAACCCTTGAGCAGCCAAAACAATTAGGACGGAGCCAACAAAAAAACCCTTCGTATATTTTTCTCTCAAATTCTGACCTTTATTTGTTTTTAGAAAAAAATACCATATGACAAACCAGGCTTTCTAATTATATTTCTAGCCATTCCATTCTTTCACAAAGAACAATGGTCCAAGATACATGTCTTCAACGAAACCAATGTCTTCAACTTTTCCACTAACAAGCAAAAGCTTCTAGCTTAGAACCATTTTTATGGTTCTAGATGGGTCTACTAGATATATATCCCATGCGGTTTTAGTTCATTTAAATTTATTAATGTTTTTATCTTCTTTGTTTTTACATTAAGTGGGACCTAAGAGATGGTAAATTACAAATGATTTATTTTTCATTAGTTCCTACCTCATCGTGTATTTGTGTACTTACACAAGAGATTCACAATATTTCGTGAAGTTGTCTTGTAGAAATACTTGGGAGCAACATATTATTCGTACATGTAAGATTGAGGTGTAGCACATGTTCATGGATTCCTCCAGCTTTTAGAGGTACCAAATGTAGAGACAATTAACTAGAGTGACATATTTGTTGTCAACCAATCTAGAAATTGCTTCGATAAATTTGTTTCTGCATGGAACTCCCATGCCATTTCTTGCAGATCAAAATATATTCATTGTCCAATCCAAGATGATCCATGCTTATTAAACACATCACAAATATTGGTTGTCGACCCTTTTTTAGACCTAAAAGAAATTTTGAATCGCGTACAAAGACACACCAAATGATCTGAACAAACATTCATGTGAAAGAAAATGATGCTAAATGGCCAGATCCCCATAGTGTAATGTTGGTAAATAACCTTATGGATCCTTCGGAAGCACATAGGTGGAGATACCATGTCATTATTTCCTACCCTCATCGTGTATTTGCGTACTTACACAAGAGATGCACAATATTTCGTGTATTTGTCTTGCAGATATACCTGGGAGCAACATACTATTCGGACAGGTAAGATCGAGGTATAGCACATGTTCATGGATTCTTCTGGTTTTCAGAAGCACCAAATGTAGAGACAATTAACTGGAGTGACATGTTTCTTGTCAACCAACCTAGAGATTGCTTTGATAAAAAAAATTCTGCATGGAACTCTCATGCCATTTCGTGCAGATTAAAATATATTCATCGTCCAATCTAAGATGATCCATGCTTATTAAACACATTACAAATATTGGTTGTCGACCCTCTTTCAGACCTAAAAGAAATTTTGAATCGTGTGCAAAGACATACCAAATGCTCTGAACAAACATGCCTATGAAAGAAACTGACTGGATTGCAATGTTGATACAAAACACCTTGAGAGTTGCGTGGACATTCATCCCTTGTCCTTAATGTTGCACAAAAGGTCCAGTACATGTCAGCCAAAAAAATATGGTAGATTAAACATCCACAACCCTTCAATGTTGTCAATTTAGAGAGAAAATTTTGACTCCCAACCTGTGCTCTCTAACCATGCAGTTCTTAAATATATTGCTAAATATGCTTCCAAGGTAGAGCAACGTTCTAAATCATACCATCAATTCAATTTTTCAACTCGTACTCTATTCTCATTGCTTTCCATTTTTTTCCCTCATGGATCATGTTCTTGATTTTCGATCGCCAATCCTCCCCCCTTTTCTGTCTTTCACACATTTCTTCCCTCTCGATCCCTTTCGGCGTCCATAGAGCCTTCTCAAGCTCTATGATCGGACGCATCGCAAAGAAACTGGAACAGCTCGCTCTTGGCAAAGAAACTGGAACGGTTCACTTCTTCGGAAAAAACTTTGAAATGTCTCTCACAGTTTCCGTGGCCTATTTCTGTATCTGGCCTTCGCTGCAGTTGAAATTGTTGGTTTGATTATTTTATTTTATTTTTATTGTGGGCTTGTGACATTGAACGCTTGTTAGAGTTGAGGTAATTTTTGCTTCTTGTAAATTCTACATAACAACGAGTAAACTCATCCTTAGAACTGCGAAAAACAGTTGGTCATGGCTTATGTGACTGTTTAGAAACCCCAACGCCCTCTTATCTCCTTCCATTGCCATCAACATAGGTATTGGGGCACACATCAACCAAACTTCTATGTTCTTCATTGCGTTTGGGTATTGCGATAACGGTTTGGGCAGACATGCTCTAGATAGATTGTGTGTACATATTATTTTAATGTTTAGTTCTTGAAATCTATTTGAAATCATGTTACAAATACGTTTCGATAATCATTTGAACAATACAATGATCATTGCAATGTCGAATACCACACAACAAATATATAGAGAAACCAACTTGTCTTCACCTGCCATGCGTAGGTTCATAACAAAGACCTCCTCCACACCACAAACCTTCAACTTCGGCAGGATTTGCCATATCATGGCCTTGTTGATATGTGTGTCACCTATTTATTAATAGAGTTTGAATTTGAAATTTAATTATTTATAAATATATAAGTATCCAAGTTCATTCATAAATCTAGAATTCTTGGAGCACTCTATTATTTATCAATTCCAAGGCATTTAATTATTATTGTAAGAGTTTTAACAAATATTCTAGAGAGGTTCAAAGTATTCATTGGGCGATTAGTTGAAGCACTAAAATTAATAATAGGGAAACATTGTGTTGCATTAATTTGTCTCATTAAAGAATCGGTGTATTGTACTTGGTGTGTTGTTTTTGATATTGTGTGCAATGAATGGATGTGATAAAGATTCAAGCTATTTGGAACACAAATTTCTGAATTAAACCTCTCTTTTTTAAGTTACGTAAATTTTCCGCATAATTAAGGTTATGAGGAAGAAAATTGATTTCTTAGTGATCAAAAAGAAGATTTAGAAAATTGAGCAAGGGTTTCATATATTCCTTTTATGATATGATTTTGGATTGAAGTGTGACTTCTCCTGTTTTTACGCATTTGTAAATATAAAAATTTGTCATCACTAGCCCTATCTTTCTTAAGATACAAACCATTTATAGCCACTTGAAGTTTCATAGCTAGGAGTAATCGCCATTTATTTCTCAAGTGAGTGTGCATGTGTTGATTACGGGTTATATTGACCTAACATTTCTTTTCTTCCCCTCTTTCTCTCTCCTTATGGGTGAATTTGGTTTTTCTCAAAATTTGTAGGTCCATGCAGTTTATGTATTTGGCATAAGTGTAACCTCGAGAAAAAATTGTATTTTTGTTGGTTAAGGTTATATAGTTGATTGTAGGTCCATCTTTTTCATTTTTAGTTGTTATTTATGTCACATTGCTTACTTAATAGAGTATGAATTTGAAATTTAATTGTCTATAAATATATAAGCACCCAAGTTCATTCACATATCTAGAATTCTTATAACACTCTATTATTTAACAATTCAAATTCATCTAATTATTATTGCATGAATTTTAACAAATATTCTAGAGAAGCATTCATTTAATCATTCATTGAAAGCAATAAAATTTATAATAGGGACACATTGTGTTGCATCAATTTGTCTCATTGAAGAATCGATGTATTATACTTGATGTGTTGTTTTTGATATTGTGTGCAACGAAGGGATGTGATGAATATTCAAGTTATTTTGAACGCAAATACCTAAATTAAACCTCATATTTTATAAGTTATGAATTTTTTCAAGTAATTAAGGCTACGAGGAAGAAGATTGATTTCTAGTGATCGAAGAGAATGTTATGTTGTGGAGCATGTTTTCATCTACGAAAGTATTGAAGATTGCACACTAAAAGTGTTGTACACTCTTCACAGTTTTCTCATCGGGGTTGGGGCCGGGCTGGGGCCCAAGCCGGGATCCGAGGGCGCAACTGTGAGATTTTTGGCCTCAAAAACATGTGAGAGGTCTTTGGGAATGGGAATGAAATCTTCAAAACAGATCTCTCTTAAGGGCTCTCCTTCTTGTTGATCTCTAGCAAAATTAGAAAATACGGGGAGCAGATTTAGGAGCAAGCCTTTCAAATGCACAAGAAGGTCCCTCACCTGATGGGGAATTCAAATCAGCAATAGGATTGTGCGAATCATATCCACTTGAAGAAGAATTACGGTCCTTAATAACCAAGTTGCTCACTTTCAAAATCAACAATAGGGATCTCCTTTCTTGCAGTCAAGTCTCCAACAACCTTCCACACCTTTCCCCCTCGAGCTCTGAGTTTCTTGAATCTGTAAACAACTTCTTAGCAGAGTCTCTAAGGAAGAGAGATCTTCTTCCTTCCAGTTTTGCAGGGATTAGCAACACAAAAATAAATGACAGAAAGGTAAGACACTAGTATTTATCAATATTAGAACAACATGGAGTCGCCACTAAGGATTTTCACCCTAGTTGTGCAAATGCACTAAAATACTCTGTCAAATACTTATCAGCACTGAAAATCTTGCTAGACTTTATAGATCAGACCTTCCTTTCTTAAATCAATCAACCACAAATGTAAATTAAGGTGCAACCACTGCTAGAAATTGATAAAATTGCAGGTAGAACTTGTAACCTTCATTTAATCCTTACAAATCTGATTATAAAATGATGCTTCAACAACATATTTGCATGTAGAATTTGTAAAGGACTTTACTAGGGTTTGATATGCATTCAAATATCTCAAATATGCATGCACATGGATCAAATTGAACTAAGAGAATATCAAACTCAGAGCTCTACTTTTTATTCCAATCTTATAAATATGATTAGAAGATGATACTCAGATTTGTAATTGCACATAAATCACACAAGAAGTATTACAGGGATCGAAATCTGCAATACTGAGAATAATGTCCCGACAACGCGCGCGAAAGTGTTGGTACCCAATTTTTTTCTCCTTTTCAGTTTGAGTAGCATCAGAGATATGGCATGAAGCTTGAAGTCAGATAGATCATGATGTGTGTCGTTTTTGTAGCCGGGAGGTGATCTAACTGGAACTCAAATTTGTGGAGAGATGGATAACACTTTGAAAGGATTTGATCTGACCCTCACTATTTTAGGTTGTGCCTTTCAACCAAGGTAAGAGAACCTATATTGTAACCCCCAAATGGTGAAGGAGATGAAGATATCCCTCAATTTATGCAAATAGTATGAAAAGGCCTTGGGAAAATATGATCAACACTCCAAATCTGACATTCACAAGTTGTCACTCCCAGATCATGGAGATATTTTCAATGCAAGGCAAGGGTTACTGAAGACATTGTATAATCCTAATTTTCCTTGTGCATTTTTGTAGATGGGTTAGATCCTTTTGTTGACACACAATGCAATGCAGGGGTAGTATGGGTAGGATTAGTTTGTTTAAATGAATTTTTGGTGGGGTATGGCAAGACAAACTGGGATATATCGGATCTTTGAAAACCTCTACAATATTTGAACAACTATCAGATAAAATGCTTCAAATAATCAAGATATTCTTTCAACCAGAAGAGGCATAAATGGAAGCCTAGGTTGCACTCTTCACACAATCTTTGAGAATTCACCACAAAATCTTGAAGTAAAGAACTTAATTAAACACAAAAATCCTTTATCAAACCACACCTAAGGTACCCCCAAAGGCTTACAAGCAATCTCTGCAGTCAAGGAAGGTAAAGTGATTTTAAATTTGTTTATCTCTTTATCAGATGAAGGCTCTTCGAACATGAGATTGCAAATGCCACTAAATTATCAACAAGAAATGGAGATTGTGTGATTTCTAAAGACTTTCAATGCAAGATTGCAACAAGAACAATTAAAACTATTTGCGAGGCATTTAAAAAAATGATAAGAGACATCATATTGCCAGAAAAACACATGATTAACTCAAGAGCTTGTTAGATTCATCGGCGGGGAGAGTTTCATGAACAATCTCGTGAGAGATGTGTGATGGCTATACACTTGTAACCAACTCACATACATGAAGATCCAATACGAAGAAATTATTTTGGTTCTTTGGTGGGTTTTTCAGGAAAAATGAGCTCTCTCAAAATTTGCTCATGATTTTCAACTTCCCAACCCCGACCCCTTTGCATCTCTCCCTGAATGCATTATATATCTCTTGCCACATTTGATCCTTCTTTGCCAAGAAAAGAATATGCCAAGGGATTAATGCATTACAACAATTCTTCATGATTCAATGAAAATGACATCAAACAAAAAAACATTCACAGGTTGTCAGGTGTGCCCAAAAAGATTAAATCATTACAAATATCTGGATCATTATCCATCCTGGAAGCACGTTTTTCATCATTGAGGCATGCAAACACCTTTGACTCATCATTTTCACCTTTTTACCTTTTCAAATTACCTCTACAACTTTTGATTTTGTCATTTCACGTTTTTGGCGAATTAGGGAAAAATTTATTTGAAAATCACCTCAGATCAAAGAATTAAGCCATAAAAGTGATGCTAATGATCTTAGAAGGCCAAGATGACACAAAATCATTATAAATTTGATGAATTTTGATGCAAAAATCATGATTCCAAGCTTCTTGGAGCTCCCATGGTAGTCAAAACAAATGGATGCACAACAATTATCGATCTTATCCATCTTTTAATCCTGGCCCTCCATGTGGAAGATGCGGACTTAGAAATAAGCTTGAGTTACCTTTTTAATTTTTTGGATAAGGCCGGACACATGGCAAAAAATGATTGGAAACAAATTCGGGCTCATTTTTTGACTTTTCAACCTTTTGGAAAAAATGGAAAAATTTGACTTTTTCCCCCTCCCTCTGCCTTTGAATTTTGGAGCTAACACGTGGCACATGGTGGGTCCCATTGGGATCATGCTTCAATTCTGCGCATTTTGACCTTTTTGGAAAATTGGAAATTTTTCACTTTTTGCCCCATGGGCCCGCACTCTCGATTTCTCCCTCGCCGCGTGTCGCTTCGATGATTCACTAGTGGGCCAATGCTTAAAATTTTGGTTTTAAGCCTTCTTTGTAAAAGGAAAAAAATTCTCTCTTGCCGCCAACCCACCTTGTCCACTCGCCCGCCACGTGTCGCTCATTGCTTTGCTTGCGGGCCTGCGGTTTAAATTTTTGCCTTAACTCCTTTTGCCAAAAAGGGAAAAATTCAAAATTTCCCTCATGCCCGCACTTCCTCTGACCCTTCATGGATATGTGTCCACACTCGTGATTTGTTCGCGAGGGCATGTTAAAAATTTTCATTCTGAACTCTTTTGTGAAAAAGGAAAAAATCCCCTTTACTTTTGTCCGCCGACCCACTCAAACTAAAAACTTCTTCCTTGTCATGGTTGTGCTCCAAAATTTCACTTTAAACCACTTTTCCAAAAAGGCAAAAAACCTTAATGACCTCCGAAGGCCCGCGTTCCCACACAAACCAAAAACTTCTTCCTTTTTTGCCCTCTTGGACATGTGTCTCCCTTGGATTGGAGTGGAGCCATTTTTCATTTTTCACCTTTTAGACAACAAAGGCAAAAAGTCATAAAATTTTCCTTCGGCCCCTTCTTCCATTTTGAAACTTTTAGGACACGTGTCCTCTTTTGGTTGGCTGCATGGGGATTCGGGCAAAATTTTGACTTAGGAAAATTTTGTAAAATAAAGCCAAAATTTTCAAAGGAGATCCAACCCCCCGCCTCTCCTCGGCTAATAAGAACATGCCACATAGGAAACTTTGAAAAAGGTGGAGCCATGGAGTCAAATTTTCCACTTTGCCGAAAAAAAAAAAATGATAAGTCGAAACATTTCCGCCGATCCTCGAACAATGAAAACCTGCCATGTATCGTCAATACCTTCCGAGGATGAATTTGATGGGAAAATGACCTTTGATCGATGTCAAAATGTAAAAATTCCAAGGATGCCCTAGAATTCAATTTTTCACCAAGGATGGCAGATTTTTCGATTATGAATCAACTGAAGCATGATTTCTAAACATTTTCGACCTTGGGATTGGATTTTCAATTGCACATAAGTATGATTTGATCAATTTTGATTTTTCCATGATCTGGAAAAGGAAAAAATGACATAGCTTTGCAAAATTGGAAAAACTAGGTCACATAAAAGGGTAAGCTTGGATTATTCTTTCAAATTAGGGCAAAACAACAAGTTTGTGAGAATTTTAAAGCATTTCAATTTGGCGAGGAAGAATTAGGACCATCAAATCAAAGGATAAAACATTTTTTGAGTAGATACTGATTTGAAAATTTAGGGAAACATGGTGCAAGCTCAAAGTTGGCACTAACACCTACATTAAGATGAAACTTGGTATTGATAGGGTAGTTGGGAAATGATGATTGTACTATGATATTTACAACGGACTCTTAGAAGGTTACCAAGGGTGCTCTTGTGGTGGTAAGGGGTAATAAGGTTGGAACCTTGTATTTAACCAATGATAGCACTAATGCTTGCAATATTTTGGCTTGAGACGAGAGATACAACATTGTGGCACTATAGGCTTGGTCATATGAGCCATAAGGCCATGTAGATCATAAAGAAGAATTTTCCCAGATTTCTGCTTAAACTGGTTTGGATTTTTGTGATAACTTTGTATACGGGAAACAAAAGCGAGTAAATTTTCTCAAGGTTTTTGGTCGTCAAAAGGAACTTCAAGAAGAGCAACAATCGGGGATAAGAAGTCCCTCCTCTTTAATGGGAGAGGTTCCCTTATTCGAGAAAAGAACCTATTTACACATATACAAAACATGGTTTTACTATGGAACTTGGATATTATGAAAGTGTTTCCTAAAAGGTCATCAATCACAAAAGGGCTGAGGAATGAAAATGCGAGAACGAGCAGAAAGGCACCATTCAGAATTATAGATGACAGAGTAATTCCTTATGCATGTGAGGGTACAATGAATTGGAATAAGATCATTTGTATCACATTAATAAGATGAAATTTGAAAAGACACAAAGTTCTATAAATAACATCTGCAAGAATACAAAGCTTCTCAGCATAATACAGACAAATGATCTAACAAGATTAAATGAATAGCTTGAGAATAAAGGAAACCAAATAGACAAAGAATGAAAAATCCTTCTGTATTGATTTCTTTATGATTTATTTACACTTTCAAAAATAAGCCAAGTTCCTCTCCCAAAAATGGCGAGGAGAGGCCATTATATAGTTTACAAATTAGTTACTCTTGGTAACTACTTCTTTTAACTAATGTTTAGTTAAAGGGCTACTAATCGCAATACCCCAACTAATTACAATAAATTCATGATGAAGAAGGGAAGAGAAGAAAAGAAACAAGAGAAGAAGACAAGCGTTCATGAATGGGAGGGACCCACTAACTTTAGGATCCGTTGTCTAAATCTTTTCAATGCTTCGGTATGTCTACGCCACGTGGAACTAACATGTTGGCGGTGCACTCGAGTCCAAAATCCGAGATATTTCTCCATCTCTTTTTCAAATTCGACATGAGTATGATAATCTTTATTTGCTTCCTCTATAGTAGATTGAAGAGAGCAGATCTCCTTCATCTTTTCCTTGGAAATGGAACTTTCCTTGAATAGATCACCTTTGACAAAAGCTCTGAATTGAGCTTTGATTTCTTGTAAAGAGAGAGGCACACCAGAAGTCTCATCATGAAGATGGCAATGTATATCCTTGAAGGCAGATATAACTAGTGTTTTGAAGGCCTCACCCTTCTGCCAGCTATTTCTTAACTCTCCCAAAGCCTCTTCCAGCACCTTGATTTTCCATTCCATGCTATAGACCCAGGACTTTGACAAATTATCCTTTGCATCTTCGAAGACCTTGCTTGCCATCAAAATATTTTCATCTATTTGTCCCATGAGACGAAGGTCTACTATGCAACTGCTCCAAAGTTTAAGTTCTTTATCAATGCTCCCAATAGTGGAGGAGAGCTTCTGTTGCAAATTACTCACCTTCTCGTGGAGTTTAAAGGCTTCATCAATGAAATTCAATCCTGCAACAAGCATATCATCCACCATGGCCTCCATAGCTCTTCCATAGATGGAATACTTGTGCATATCCTTGATACTCTGCACTTCATCTTGGCTCAGAATTACAGGTGGTGGAAGAGTAGTCAATGGGGTAGGGTCTAGAACTTTATCTTTAGATAGCGGTGACTTAATAAAACCCGTGAGAATCGGGCTGCTCCTCCAATTGCTCTATGGTTTGTTGCCCTTTCTCTACCCTCCTAATGACTCTAGTATTTGTTTCTGAAGATTGTGGATCTCACCTTCAGGGGTAGACTCTCCCATGGGAATTCTTGAGAGTTCAAGGTCGATGCCTACAAATCTGCTCGAGTTTCTCTACCTTAGGCTTGGCTATCTCTAGGAATTGTTGGCCCGAGGATCAAACGCTATCCTGGAGGTAGTTCTGGATTTTTGGCGTGAGTAGGAGGAGAAGTGCTAACAAGGCCGCCAAACATCAAAATTTGGTCCCGAGATCCGGGAGGAAGACTTTCTCTTCCTCTTTGTCAACAAGAGGTCGCACACAGGCAAAAGAGGAAGAGGAAGAAGAAGGTGGGGCAAGAGGACCAAGAGACAGAGAACTCATGACACCTAAGGTTTGCACTCTTGTTGCCTCTAATTGAGATATAAGTGGGCGCTTGTGGCTTCCGATACAGAGGAGGGTCACTTGGCACCGGAAGCTCAGTGCTTTGGACCTCTTTTTCTTTATCCATGGGGGCTTCTAGAGCGCTTGTAGATACAGGCACTTCACTCTCTTCACTTTCACTGAGAACAATGATGTTCTCTGGGCCTGAGGACAACTCAGTATGCTTCCTTAGGGGATCTTCCTCCAAAGGCTCCTTCTTGACTTCTCTGACTTTCTTTTGATATACCTGGGTGGACGAGGAAGGAGTGGAGGCGTAGGTCCTTGAGTTGATGAGGCGGGAGGGGCCTGCCGCAGTGCTTCCAACTGGGTGCCAATGCTTCCTTCCTTGGTGTTGAAGCATCCTTGGAGGAGGATTCCCTTGAATACCTTCTAAATTCACGGACTTTCTTATCAAACCAGATCTTGGTCCTGACTAAGACCGGAGCTAGGATTTCAGCCAAATCATCCTTCTCCTTTTTGAACCAATCCAAATCCTCCAAGGGAGTGTGTTTGACCACATTGTCATACTCATATGAGTACAGGTCATAATTATCATCCTGGAGCCCTTCAGGAACTTGGTACAGGTTAAGCTCTTAGATTAATTGAAGGGAAAACCTACCATAATGTCTTCTCCTTGCTTCAAAATCATCAGCACAGTTAGCCCAATAGTCCTTTGTGTCTGCCCTATGATGATAAGTGATCTTGATGTTTTGCTCAATAAACTTCTTCAAGTCAAAACAAGTTCTTGGCTTGAAGAAATGGACAGTGATGGGAGCTAGGGCTCTTTCTATGTTTTGAGCATCTAGTGTTGTCTTGTAGGTGTAGTTTCCCAAGATGATGGGGAAGTGTAGGCTAGTGATTTTCTTATCCCTGCAAGTTTTGTGCAACTTATCCAGCTGCCTGCATACTTCTATTAAGGCCATTTTATCATTGCAGAACATAGGAAGCTTGAGAGGAGTGCTCTCATAGCCTGCAAGCCTTATATAGGAAAATTTCCTAAATTGGATGAAGTAGGCACCGTAATGCGATATCAGATTCATAGCTTCATTAGAAAATCTCCTCGCCGTGTCGCTCTCTAGGAGCCTGACAATGTACATGGTGAAAGCATCATTCACCCTCCTGAAATTGTGATTGCTAGTTTCAAGGTGAATTAAGGCGAGGCATACACGGGGTCATCCTTATGAGCATCAATGTATGAGAACCCAAACCATTGCCTTGATCTTTGCTTAGGGTATACATTAAGTATGAAGTCATATGGAATTTCTTGGTTTCTTTGTACATTAGAAAACTTCTCTGCTAGGTTCATACTAATGATCTCTGCTAATTAATATTCCGAGTTCCTTCGCACACCATATTGATAAGTGGGCACATCCGAGAAATGGAACTCATTTGTAGAGGGTAAACCCATGACCCGAGCGAGGGGATTATATAATCTGACAATTCCTCATTGAAATCGGCATGGAAGAGAACCTTGGATAGACGAGACGCCCCCTTCTTAGGGTTTTTCAGCCAGGACTTCGCCACCCACGCCTTATATTTCTCATTGTCTTGATGGAAAAGGGCCTATGCCTGATTCTGAGAAATAACTATAGCATTGTCCGTTTCTGGAATCCTTAGTGTAGTGCCAATGGCGGCAGCGTCAAGTTTGGCGATGAGCTCCCCATGCACGTTTGTCAACTCACTCGAGTCAGGGTTGAAATGAGCACCGCAGGAGAGCACTGTATCTGTGCATTGCACTGAGATAGGGAAACCACCGGTGAAAGCCAAACCACTGTCATGAATCATCTATGCCATAGGTGAAGGGTTCGTGTCTGTCATTCTTGCCCAAAAATCTCCAAAGTCGAGGTGGCGAACCTCATTGTCCCCGATATCGGGAACGGCAGACTCGAGTGGTGAAATTTGTTCTGCCCCTAGAATTTAATCTTCATGTTGATAGAAACTTGGAGAGTAAGGTGCACAGTGGACTTGGGATGGAATTACGAGGAGGAATGGATGAGTGCACAAAAATTTTGGTCGAGAAGGGTATGAGCAATAGATAGCATGGCAGGCAGTGCAAAAACGCATAGGGGGCAGCTCATTATATAGCCGTTTAGGAGAGAGAAAAATAATAAATGTGCATTAAATACACATCTACCAAATTGAAAAGCAAGATATTCGGGTAGAGCGGGAAAAATTAGCACGAATGGCACTTGGTTCATTTGGGACACAAGGGACGCTTGAAAGCGAGAAAGCACGTGGTTCGGCCGATTCGGTGATGCAGGAAAGGACGACAAATGTTTTGGGACATGCGGGACAAAAGTACGTGGATTACGCGATTCGTCCAAATCGGACGAAAAGGGAACAATGAGCCCGGGTGAATCGGGACACTTGGGACAAAAAGTTCCGACGGGCCCGAAATAAAAATGGACTTCGGGCGAATCGGCCGATCGGCGAACACGGGGCCCGAATGAACTTGGGACACTTGGGACAAAAATGTCCGGCGGGCCCGAAAATCACACAAACAGACCCCAAAAACGCAGATTTTTCTCAATTTTTTGACTTTTCATACTACCAGGACAACAGGGAAGGCGTTTAACTTGAAAATTTTCAATTTTCAACTTCTCAAAAGCAGGGGAATTTTGAATGGACAACAAGGTTATACCTACAAAGAAAGAGAGTAAGTTAGATTTGGTACATTCGAAGTGTAGGGGGTCGACTTAGGTATCATCTCTTGGGGGTTCAAATTATTATGTTACTTTTATTGATGATGCAACAAGGAAAGTTTGGGTATATTGTATTAGAAATAAATATGATGTATTTGACACTTTTGTTAAATGGAAAGACTTGGTAGAGAATGAAATAGGTCTTAAGATAAAATTTCTTAGGTCAGATAATGGAGGGGAGTATTGCAGCAATGAGTTTGATTATTATTGTTCTAAGAATGAAATTTGTAGGTAAAATATGGTTCTAGGAACTCCTTAGCAAGAATGGGGTGTTAGAAAGGATGAACAAGACAATAATGGAACGTGTTAGGAGCATGAGGTTACATGCGGGACTACCTCTTTCTTTTTGGGAAGAAGCAATGAGCAGAGTTGTGTACTTGATAAACAGAGGACCCTCAAGTGCCTTAGATGGAGGCATACATGAGGAGGCTTGGTTTGGTAAGAAAGTTGATTACTCATTTGTTATATTCTTTGGATGTGAGGTGTTTGTTTATATAAACAAGGATGATATGACCAAGCTAGAGGATAAATCAGAAAAAATATACTTTCATTGGTTATGGTGGTGATGGCTTTGGATATAAATTTTGGATTATTAAGGACAAGAAAATCATTCGATTTAGGGATGTGGTCTTTAATGAGAAAGTTATGTATAATCAATAGTTGCGAAAAAAATAGGAAAGAATTCAAGAAATAATATGCAATGGTAGAGGATCTTCCGGATGGGAAAGTGAAACATGAGTCAGTTTAAGAACCTACTCAACAGGAACCCAAACTCCTATATTGAGGAGGTCTTCTAGGGAAAGAAGAGCATTTAAACGTTTTTCTCCTTCTCTTTATTATTTATTACTCACCTTGATAGTGGAGATCCAAAGAGATTTTATGAAGTAATACAAGTAGATGCCTAGAAGAAGTGGGAGGAAGCCATGAATGAAGAGCATTAGTATCCCATGGAGAACCATACTTGGGATTTGGTGAAGCTACCCAAAGGCAAAAGAGCATTGCAGAACAAGTGGGTGTTCAAAGTTAAAGAGGAAGAAGGAGGCAAGAAATGATATAAAGTCCAGTTGGTGGTCAAGGGGTTTACAGAAAAAAGATATAGATTTTGATGAGATTTGTTCTCTGTACTAAAAATGACTTCTATTAGAACTGTTCTTGGAATAGTGACACTAGAAGACTTGCACTTATAGCAACTAGATGTAAAGACTACATTCCTCCATGGTGATTTATAGGAGGATCTATATATGCAAAGAAATGAGGGCTATGATTTTAAAGGTAAATAGGAGATAGTGTGCAAACGAGAAGAAGATCTTGTATTTCTTAAAACAAGTTCCATGTCAATGGTATAAGAAATTTGATAGCTTCATGATGGAACAAGGTTATATATTAGATGTCATTTTGAACATCATGTGTATATAAATAAATTTCAGGATGGCAAGCTATATTATCATGTGCTTGTATGTGGATGACATGTTGGTTGTAGGCAAAAACATGTAGGAAATAAAAGTACTCAAGAAGCAACTAAGTGACTCCTTTGCTATGAAGGATTTGGGGGTAGCCAAACAAACCCTTGGTATGGGGATATCTCGGGATAGGAAGGAACACAAGATGAATTTATCTTAGGAAGAGTACATTAAGAAGGTCTTGGAGAGGTTTAATATGCAAGATGCTAAATCGGTTGGGACTCATTTGGCAAGCCATTTCAAGTTATCAAAGGAGTTGTGTCTCAAGATAGATTAGGAGAGAAACTAGATGTCCAGGGTACCTTACTCATCAGGGATTGAAAACTTGATGTATGTCATGGTGTGCACTAGGCCTGATATTTCCCATGCAGTGGGAAAAGTGAGTAGATTTATAAGTGATCCAAGTAAATATTACTGACAAGTAGTAAAGTGGATCCTTCGGTACTTGAGAGGGACCATGGGGAAAATTTTACACTACAGTGGATCAGACACTACTTTGCATGGTTATGTAGATTCAAATATGGCTGAAGATGTAGAAAATAGAAGGAGCACATCGGAGTTATATTTTCACCTTTGCGGTGGGAAAATAGTGAGCTATATTTCACAAGTACTGAAGCTTGTGGCTTTGTTAACCATGGAGGTTGAGTATGTTGCTACCATAGAGGAATGAAAAGAGATGATTTGGTTGCAACAATTACTCGAGGAGTTGGGGCATAAGTAGGATGAAGGGAAGTTGTATAGTCATATTCATGCTGCTATACACCTAGCTAAGAACTCGATTTTCCACTCTAGGACAAAGCATATACAATTAAGGTACCATTTCATTAGGACAAAGTTGGGGAAGAGAAGTTGAAGCTAGAGAAGATTCATACGAGTTAGAATCCTACGTGAGATATGATGAACAAGGTGGTCACAAGGAGAAACTAAATTTATGTTCAACTTTGGTTGGTATTCATGAATGATATCTTGAGATTTGAGAAGCTTTCTCAGAGGAAAACTAGTCTCTAAATGGGAGATTGTTATATTATGGAGCTTGTTTTCATGTGTGGAAGTGTTGAAGGCGTACACTAAAGTTATTATACAATCTCCATAGTTTTCTCACTAGGGTTCGGGGTTCCGAGCCTCAAGTGGAGGTCGAGAGTGGCACCTCCAAAGTATTAGGGGTTTGGGGCGTAGTCCTCAAGAAAAATAAAATTGACCTAAAAAAATATGCCCAATATCTCGGAAATTTTCTCTTCTCACATGGGTAGGACTTTTTACCCATAGGTTTATGGGGTGGTTTTGGCCCATGGTTTTGGTACCCACAGTATTGTAAAACTGCACCATAAGCGATTTACTATTGATGTGTTTTTAGGCTTTTGGTAGGGTAGACATATCATCATAGATGTGTGTGAGTTTAGGAGAGTTTTTTAACATAGCTCCAAACAGATCTGGGTATTGTATTGAGAGAAAGAGGTGGCTTGTAATAAAATATGAGAAAGTGATTCTTGGTGGACGTAGCCCAAATTGGGTGAACCACATTAAATATTGTCTCTGTGTTGTGTTCTTTTATTTTCTACACTTTTATTTCAGATCTATAATATCTTTCTGCATATTAGTTTCTACTATTGTGATTTTGTGTGGGATTGTTCTACATATTTTATCCCTTATTTCCTAATAAAGAAGATTTAGAAAATTGAGCGAGGTTTTTATATATTCTCCTTTTATGATATGATTTTGGATTGAACTATGACTTCTCTTCTTTTCTATGCATTTGTAAATATTAAATTTTCACATCGTTAGCCCTAGCTTTCCTAGTGTTTTTGTTTTCATCTTATGTTAATTAAAATGTTAGATCAATTTTACCTATTAGATGAAGTGCTTAGAATGAGGAGTTTCAAGTTGATTTGATATAAATTCCTTTGGTGCAATCCCATGTTTTTATACAAAATAATACGGTGGTTGTCAATAATATGCACTTGTTTTCCTCTTTTGATGATTATATGAGAATACTAATATAAATAATGTAAAATTTGTTCATACAATTGAGATGTCAATAATGAAAATATGAATATAAATTTTAGTAATGTCAATGTTTTTACAATAAATATTGCAAATGAATTTTTTCACCCTAACTGAATTTTATTGTGGTGATAAAACCTAAACTAGGATTGGAATCTAGAACCAATGTATATTCATATTATTAAAGTAGCATTCAATTTACAAATTTGAACATGCGATAAATGACCGAGAGATTTGATAAATTAGTGCACATGCTAAATATAGTAAATGTTGGGGTTAGCACATTGGTTGTCAGAGATAATATATTAGATCTAAGCATACATGAAAATAAAAGCGGATATTCTACCAAAATAATTATATAAAACAAGAGACATAAATCAACACCAGATTTAACATGGTTCACCTAGTGTGGGCTACGTCCACCAAGAAACAAGCCAATCTATTATCCAAAGCTTTGACAAGATATACAATGAAGATTTACAATCTTCCACACCTCTCAGATGTTCAATACTTTCTTTCCTCAAGATTTTGCTTCATCACCAAGAATTCTCTCTCACCAAATTTTACAAGTTCTTTCTAATTCTTGTTAATCATTCTTACTTCTAAACCCTAGCTTTTATGCTTATATAGTCGTTTATAGACTTAGGGCACTTAGCCATGCAATTACAATCAATAGATATACTTTAATGCTAAAAATAGATCTAATTCCCGAGAGTTAATTAAAACATCCTCGCATAGGTAACCGATGCGTTAGACCTAACCATTTCGGTTCCTCCCTTGCCTGACCGATGTTGGTTACAGGTGACTGATCTAGTTCCCCCTTAACCGATGATGGTTACTGTATTTTCTAACAAGTTTCCATTGCATGCTAAACTAAATTAATTGAGCTCCACAACTCAAAAATCTCCCACTTGGAGATTAATTACTACACCATACCTATACAACATCATTCTTGGATCCTTCCTTAGCTTTGTTTATTCCTCTTCAAGTCTCAAACTTGAAGACCAATAGAAGTGGAGTGTAGCTCTAACTTCTCTTTTTCTAATGGCTTCGTTAGCATATCCGCAGGGTTCTTGTTCATATGAATCTTTTCCAGATTCAATTGTTCATCCTTCAATACTTGCCATATGAAGTGATACCTCAACTGAATGTGTTTTGTTCTTGAATGAAACACTGAGTTCTTTGCCAAATGAATTGCACTCTGACTGTCACTGAATAGTTTACAATTACTTTACTCCTTTCTCAACTCTTCCATGATCCTACTCATCCATATCATCTCCTTGCTACACTTTGTAGCTATAACATACTCTGCCTTTATAGTAGACAAAGCCTGACCTTTGACAATCTTAAAATCCAGCTAATTGTCATTCCACCTTGTGAAAATATATCCAATAGTGCTCCTTCTACCATCCAGATCTCTAGCCATATCCGAATCAACATAGCCACATAATGAAATATTTGAACCTCCATAGCATAACTACATGCTAGATGTCCCTTTCAAATACATGAGTATCCATTGGACTACTTTCCAATGCTCTTTACCTGGATTAGCCATATATCTACTCACAAATCTTCCCACTGTGTAATGTTTGGTCTAGTACAAACCATAGCATACATGAGACTCCCAACTGCTGAAGCATATGGTACTCATGTCATGTATTTGACCTCCTCATGTGATGATGGACACTGATCTTTGCTCAATTTGAAGTGTCCAGCCATAGGTGTACTAACAAGTTTAGCATTTTGCATGTTGAACCTTTCTAACACCTTGTAGATATAATCCTCTTGAGACAAATACAATTTCTTATTTTTCTGTCTCTGTGTATTTACATGCAAAGGATTATTTTTACAACTCCTAAATCCTTCATATAAAATGTGTGATCTAGCTTTCCCTTAAGCTCACCAATGTCCTGCATACTAGATCATGCAATAAACATATCATCCACATACTGATAAAAAATAACATAGCTCCCATTTTCAAGCTTCTTGAAATAAACACAATGGTCGATTCACATCTCAAGTAATCATGGTCTTGCATAAAACTATCAAACCTCATGTATCATTGTCTTAGAGCTTGTTTGATCGCATATAAACTCTTTTTCAACTGCCCACTAATTTCTCCTTACCTTTGACTTCATACCCAAGCGGTTCTTTGCATATAAATTTCTTCATCCAAATCACTATGAAGAAAAGCCGTCTTCACATCTAGTTTCTCTAAATACAAATATTCTACTGAAACTAAGCTCAATATAGTATGAATAGAAGTCATCTTAATAGCAGGAGAAAATATTTCACCAAATTCAATATCTACTTTTGTGTAAATCCCTCTACTACAAGTCTTTCCTTGTATCTTTTCTCGTCCACCCTCTTCTTCCTTGATCATGTAAACCCACGTGTTCTATAATGTTCTCTTACCTATTGGCAACTTAACCAAATCCCTAGTATGGTTCTATTCTAAGGAGTCCATCTCCTCATCCATGCCATGCTCCCACTAGATGTGGGTCGATCTGCATTGCTTCTTTAAAGCTCTCTGGTTCACCATTATTAGTAAATAATAAATAAAATAGAGAATGTGTAAATCTTTCTGGAGGTTTACTTACCCTTTGTGACCTTCTCACAAGATTTTGGGGTACCGAAGGCTCAATCTAGACCTCTTGGACATTTGTATCCAAATCTATCGGTGACCGATGCTTTAGTCACTTGTAGCCGACATCGATTCTACTAACCGATGCGGTTTGGATCTTTCGTAACCAATACGGTTCTCTCTTGGTGGTGTGCGGTCGGGATTAAGCGACACCGATTACTTATGTAACCCCTGTAGGTAATTCTTTTAAATCCAAGAGTTCATTTTCATTCACAAACTTCTCAACTTGAGTTCATACTTAGGTACCGAAATTTGATCCCTGTACATTCTCTTTTCATTCCATTCAACATCATGACTCCTAACAATTTTAGAATTCTCTAAATCCCAAAAACAAAAATCGAAATCACCAGATCCATAACCAATGAAAGTACATCTCTTGGATTTTGCATCTAACTTTTTCCTATTTTCTCTATCAACATGCACAAAAGCTTCTGAACCAAAAAATTTAAGAAAAGAAAGATCTACCTCTTTTTGGTCCAAGCTTCATATGGTATTCCTCATCTAATGAACTAGAAGGCCCCGAGGTTAATCAAATAAACTGTTGTATCAGCGCTTTCATCTAAAAGCTGCAAGGGTAGTCAGAATGTATTCTCATACTTCTAACACGCTCCATGATTTTCATCTTCATTCTTTATGGAACACCATTATCCTATGGTTTTCTTGGAACCATTCTTTCTCTACATATCCCATTCACTAAACAATAATAATTGAAATCCTTGCTATAGTATTCACCACCATTGTTAGATCTAAGGCACTTTAACTTAGAATTTGATTCATTTTTAACAAGGGCTTTCCATCTTTTAAAAGTCTCAAAAACATCAGATTTACATTTAATACAATAAACCCATACCTTTCTTGTAACATCATTAATGAAAGTAACATAATATTGGGATCCTCCATGAGAAGCTACCTGAGCTAGTCCCCACACATCTGAGTGTACAAGCTCCAATTTTTGCTCCTTAGTTGCCCCAAATTTGAGAAATCTCACTTTCTTTTGATTTCCAAAGATACTGATGCTCACAGAAATCAAGATCTAAATCTTTCAAATTTGATAACTTACCCTTAGCCTTTAATATCTGCATTCCTTTTTGACTCATATGACCCAACTGATTATGCCACATGCATGCATCTGAATCTAAAGTAGACAATGCCGAAAAGGAATTAGTAATACAGGTAGATAAATATAATGTTCCTACCTTCTTACCTCTTGCCACAACAAAAGCACCCTTGGTGACTTTCCAAGAGTCTCCTGTAAAAGTAACCATGCAACCAGATTCACCTAGTTTCCTTGCAGAAATAAGATTCCTCCTGAGGCTTGGCACATGCCTCACATCTTTCAATACCCATGTATTTCCATTCTACAATTTTAGATGAACTTCCCCTTTACTAGTAATATTGCAAGGTTCATCATCACCCAAATAAACATGCCCAAAATTGCCTTGGACATAATTTCTGAAATAACCCTTATTAGGGGTTGCATGGAAAGAAGCTCCTAAATCTAAAACCCATGATTCAATTCTATTATCTAAAGAAAGAATAAGATCATCTTGCATTACCTTTGATGTAGAAATATTTGCTTCTTTACCTTTTTCTAGTTGTTGGTTCTCTTTATCCTTTGACCAACAATATTTCTTTGCATGTCCTTTCTTTCCAAATTTCCAACAAGTAATTCCCTTACTTCTAGATTTAGATCTGCTATCCCTTGAATTTGATTTCCCATTACTCTTACTCTTGGATCTCTCCTTCACTGTCCCTACTTTCTACATTCAAAGCTTTTCCAGATGATGATTCCTTTGTACTCTTCTTGTGAATTTCTACATTCAAGATTATACTAACCACATCATCAAACTTCAAAATATTATTAGCATATGTTATATTACTAACAACCATTACCAAGTTATCCCAACTATCAAGCAAAGAACATAAGAATAAAAGCGCTCTTACTTCATCATCAAATGATATTGCAACCAATTTTTACTAATTTACAATATATTAGAAATCATGCAAATGACTAGATGTAGATCCACCTTCATGCATATTAGAAATAAATAGTTTCTTCATCAAATAAAATTTATTTGAAGCACTAGGTTTTTCATATAAATTAACAAGAGATTTCATTAACTCTACTGTAGAAGTCACTTATGTAATATTGGAAGCCATGGATGCTACCAAGATCAATCTTATAGATCCCAAAGTTTTTTTGTCAAGAATCTTCCATTCTTTATCAGTCATCTTCATAGGTCTATACTTCTCATCCAACGGTAAATATAAATCTCTTTGATACAAATAATCCTCAATCTGCATCTTCCATAATTGATAAT
This sequence comes from Taxus wallichiana var. yunnanensis, assembly GCA_018340775.1. Classification (NCBI taxonomy): domain Eukaryota; kingdom Viridiplantae; phylum Streptophyta; class Pinopsida; order Cupressales; family Taxaceae; genus Taxus; species Taxus wallichiana. The sequence continues at coordinate 217,342,983 of CM031239.1, forward strand.
TTCAGCCATCAAATTTTTCTACCTTGTATTTGTTTTCTTCTGCCATTGTTGTAGCTCCCACTCAATTAGAAAATCCTCTGCGAGTAAATCTGTCAAACCTCAAACAAAGCTCTAATACCAGTTGTTGGGGTTAGCATACCGGTTGTACAGATAATATATCAGATCTAAGCATAAATGTAAATAAAATCGGATATTCTACCAAAAGAATTATACAAAACAAGAGACATAAATTAACACCAAATTTAACGTGGTTCACCTAGTGTGGGCTACGTCCACCAAGAAACAAGAAAATATATTATCTAAAGTTTTGACAAGATATAAAATGAAGATTTACAATCTTCCACACCTCTCAGATGTTTAGTACTTTCTTTCCTCAAGATTTTGCTTCATCACCAAGAATTCTCTCTCTCACCAACTTTTACAAGTTCTTTCTAATTCTTGTTAATCATTCTTACTTCTAAACCTTAGCTTTTATGCTTATATAGTCATTTATAGACTTAGGGAACTTAGCCATGCAATTACAATCAATAGATATACTTTAATGCTAAAAATAGATCTAATTCCCAAGAGTTAATTAAAACATCCTCACATAGGTAACTAATGCTAGTTATACCTAACCACCTTTGTTGGTTCCTCCCTTGCGCTCGATGCCGATGCCAGTCCTGGGTGACCGATGTCGGTTCCCCCTTAACCGATGATGGTTATTGTATTTTCCAACAAGTTTCCATTGCATGCTAAATTGAATTAATTGAGCTCCACAACTCAACAATAAATATACAAGAGGATAATGCACTTATCATTTATGTGTTTTGATGACTAATGTAAACGCGAAATTAGAGGGAACATGCTATAAATCTATATATTTTTTTCGTCTTTAAATTTAGGTCTATGTACTTCTAAACAAAATTATGCGGTAAGATAGAATTGATCGGCTATAACCTATGTATTTTTACAAGGACTTGTCCTACTTTGTAAAATCGATATGTGACATAGGACCATTTACAACTCTTAAATGCACTTCTCTATATGTGATATACAATTTGAAATATGTGCACATATTTTTTATCTTTTCTTCTTGAAACCATGGCTTCTTTAAAAGTCTTGTAAAAAGGGGTCAATAGTTTAGATTGAGGTACCCCTACCCCACTTGTAACACTACTCCAAAGAGGCTTTAAATCCACATAGTTCTCCACCTATTAGATGTGCAATTGTATTCTTTTCATCTACATGTATGTAACTAGAATTTAGTTCTTGAATGTTTGATAATGCTTGCTTTGAATTTGCTTTGAATAGTTTTTCCTTAGTGTTAGGGTAATCATATGTCCACTAGCCTACCCTTCCCATTTATCTAGAGGTACTTGTGACCCCAAGTGCACAAACACTACCTACCCACAATGCACATGGATTTTCACATGGGAGATTCCTCACACACTCACTTGATGTGCACTTAGTATGCCAAAATCCATGCTAGTTTGGGGAGTGGAGTGTGTGCACCTAGACTTATAGGCATATCTCAACTAATACATCATTAAATAAATAACAACCACATATAAAAATAAGAAAATGGTTACACATTGCACACGAGAGATGAGTAACATTTATTCATTCATTATTATAATGATATGCATTATGGTGTAAACCAACAATGGAGGACACATACATATTTTATCTCACATCCAAGTAGTAACTCTTACAGCCAACTGAACAACATCCTAGTTAATGGCTAACTAGCCAACTTGCCGAAAAAAAATACTTTGGGTAACGGATAACCTTTCATTAGAGGCCTTACTCATATATTTATACATTAAAAAATTAGATTCAAAATCAACCTTTCTCAAAAAATGTAATTATCAACCATTAATGTTGGTGGGTGGTCCTACACCATAAAGACCTCGACCACCAAAGTTAAGAGAAACATTGTTTCATCTTAGTGGTTTGCACTAACAAATAAAAATATTTATCACCTCATTCTACCGTAATTCTATCTATTGTGTACCATCTATTGTTTCCTCCTGGTATGTGTTGGAGCTCAAAATTGTACCTTGAATAAGATCATGAAAGACCAATAATTATGAGACAACATGGGTACTATCTTCAAGTTATGAGACTTTCTACTTGAGATAGACCTCTAGAGAAGGTTGGTTCCTCTACCTAATCTAATGTTGAACTACTCCTACTCCTAGAAAGGAAAATGAAACTACCTAATCCTAAAATAACTGTGCTAAGGGACTAAGGAGAGATAGAGGGTTATAAATATGCATAAAGGGAAATCCTAAGATAAAAGGTGGTGATAGCACTAGAAAAGGGGTGAGATACAATCGAGTGAGGGAGAAAGAGAAGGAAATGGAGAAGGGAAAGGCTAGACACAAGTGACATAGACCAAAGCTTCATTTACCATATGTTCTCACATGAAACACAACATAATGAACTTGTAAGGAGAAATACATGCACAACACAATGCAATAAGTAAAAGAGAGGCAAGGTTGCAACTAAAATGAGCAAGGACAAAAAAATGTGTCACAAAATAAGCTTTATTGCAATAAAAGTATGCACAGACCATTAAAATTGTAGAGGAAGGCACAAAGCACATTGCCAAGCCAAAAAATAGAGGTTTGACAGCTCACAACTACTTTGGAACAAATTTTATAGAGTTCCATTGTAGTTTTTGAATGTCCTTCCCCCAAAATGAAAGATTTTACAATATATAGCTCGAATGAAAGAGAAGGAAGAAGAAGAAGAGGAGAGAGAAGAAAGGGTACAAAGTTTAGTCTTCAACCACAAAAAACTTGTCTTAAATACCTCTACAAAGTACATGGGCACTTCACAGAGCCATTACTATGTCAATTCCATCATGTAGAAGCAAATAGAGCCATGCTTCATCAAGTATGGTGGTTGGGCTATCTGATTTGACCATTTACGTGAAAAAATAGTATTCTCAGCCTGAAAGTCATGTTTGCCATTTTGACCCACAAAAATCAGATTATGATGATTTTAAATTAAAGAGCTCAATGAGAGTTTTCCAGTTGTATAATTTTTGTTTGATTTAGAGCTCAAAATCAAAAGATATGGCCATTTGAATATTTACCAATTGGGGGCATAGAAATTTGACACGTGAAAACCTTTGATTAGTTCGGGGATCATCCTTTGTCATGTGTGCTTTCTTGGCATTTTTCCAAGTGTCAGTCTCCCACTAGTTTGCAATATCAAGATTTACTTCTCAACTCACCATCCTGTCCACTTTTTTTTACCTTTTCGATGTTGCCTTAGTGAAAATACAAGCCAATAAAGCTCGCCACATTCCTTTGTGTATTTGACTATCCTTTTTATTTTTCAGTCCCTGTGACATGTGGACCAATGAAAAGGCTCCATGCTCCTTCACATTTCAGACCCTGTTAGACCCTTAGACATGCGAGCCAATAAGAAACAACCATGTTTCTTCACAATTTATTCCTTGACTGACCAATGTGAAATGTGAGCCAATAGGAAGGCTCCACACACTTTGTATGGAAGTCCATTTGATTCCCGACCTCTGACATCTACAAAAGATTAGCTAATGAGAAATCTCCATACCTTAATGCATTGTTAGACTTTTAATTGTCTCCTCTAACAAACACGAAGCACAAGCCAATAGGAAATCTCCATGCTTTGACGTTGTTAGTATTTTCAGTCTTCTACTTCATGCTTGGATCTGATTGGATAGTCCTTCATAATTTTTAGATTTTACAAAAGGTGAGCTAATGAAATGGCATCATGTAGATCTTTTCTACTTCCTTTTCATCATGACTTTCTAATGTCCCATGGGTTTAAGAAAAACCCACCTAAGTCTTCAATCGAGCTCCTTTGTTTTGCAGCTTTTAAAACATAAAACCCACCAATGTTTTAAACTTGAGTATCCCATGAGTTTTCAAATGCCAACGAATGATACATTTGGGAAGTGTAATTTGACGGTCATTTGACCATCACAGACCTATAAAAATGGCTAAGTCCATTTTTAAAGCTTGTTAAAGTCAAAATAACTCGAGGGGTAATTTTGGATAACAGTTTGGTGACCTCTTGAGGTAATATGCCTGCTAGATTAGATCAATAGCCTTATGCATCCATTGGCATGGAGTCAAGCCAAAAACTTAAAAATTGATTTGCAACATTGAAATTTCTTACCACCTGAGGGTTGTATTAAAGCATGAAATGAACTTAGGAAGGTCTGGAAGCTTGAAGTTGATCTATGGAGCTCTAAATGAAGCTTTGAAACTACTCCAACTATTTGATTTCACCATTAAATTACTCAAGCTCAAGGTGAAGCCAAAATTGAGTTAGGGCTACCTTAGTCTGCTCTTTAAAGCGATTGCTTGGGGTTTTGATTTACAACATTACAAACTTTCGAGAACATTGCATTTTGAACAAGGAAGGGACACAAGAACTTTGACTAAAACTGATCTCTTGGAGTCTAAATGAACTTTAAAGCCGCCCCAAAATCTGATTTGGCCAAGAAAGTTTCCCTGAATTGAATTGGACTATGCAACAACAACAAAGCATGCAAAAACTATGTACAAACATGAAAAAACATACATGCTCTACGTGGATACATGTAGAGTGTGCACAATGCACTTCATCTACTGAAACAAACCTATCTACTCTACACTAACCAAAAAAAGGAAAAGGTAAACAAAGCCTACAACAAGAAGGGAGAAATAAATTCCCTCCTTTACAAATTGTGACCATATAATTTATTTAACAATGGACATGACCTGCGATAAGAGTGAAATACTAACTTGTAGCTCATTTCCCACCCTTATAGCCAAAGTATCAACAAACAAGATAAATACCTCTTTTAGTTGCTCTAAATTTGGACTTGAGAGGCATTGTTGCTGACCTTTGGTACATTGAAGATCATCCTCATGCTTTGAAGTGAGCATGACTGGTTGTAACTCTCCTTTTGGCTCTAAACTAGCCAGATATTTGATTGGGCAAGGCCTGATTCTCTTGGTTTTCCCATCTTCCTTGTAATTAGCTCCAAGAATGGAGCTGGTAGAGACACTTTCCTCTTCATGGTGGATGTTTGCAAGCTTGTCTAGACTGATATTTCCTCTTTTATAAACAACTTTGTTTCCACTTCCATGGCTGTTAATTTTGCACTTGTTTTTCCATGGCTTTCCCCATTATTTATTCCATCTAGATCCTCCATAAAAAGTACAAAAATCTCTAGACATGCAGAGTAATGAGGATCATTGCATTCCTTGAAGACCTCTTACTCACTTTCAATAAATTCTTCCTCGAGGTCTTAGGTGCTAATAGTGTTGGAAAACACTTTCTCCTCTTCTCTAACCCTACCAATTTGATTGTCCTCCAAATATGTCTACTCTTATTTGGTGTTCAGCCCCCTTTCTTGCACAACTTGAACCATCTCTACCTCCTAATCTAAATCAAACCAATCTTCAACATATAAAAAATTATTCAAATTGGTTGGATAAGAGGTATAAATAAGGGATTCATGGATTTGTTTCATGTCTAGCAGAGATGTTTGATGTACCACGATTCTTGATTTGATCAATTGGAGAAGCCAAATGACCCTCCAAAACATGCTCCCTGCCCTATTGGTTTTCTTTCTATTCCTTCTCTCCAAAAGCATAACATGCCTCCATTTCTATCAACCTTGTAGGGTAACTTGGTTTAGTGAGTGTTGGATAGAAGGTAGGGACAACATGTGAAATACCACAACCTCTAAAAACATTAGTGCATGGTTTAGAGAAGTTGGGTAGTGCCCTAGGTGGAGATTGGAGAGAATTTTGCAAAGTTTGGGGAATTTTTGGGCATGAAAAACTTGTGAAACATCTAATGAAGGATAAGGAAGCAAAGGAGCTTCCTGATTTTGGCAAGGAATGATGGATTTTTCATTTTTACACATGGAGAAGGAAGAATTTGAGGTGGTGAAGGAAGAATTGCAACAATGAGGATGGGTTTTCTTTTCCCAACCTGAATGAGAATCTTCTTAGCTTGGGATGCAATGGAAAAATATTGAGGAAGACTACTTCCTCCTAAGGATTGGATCAATACAACTAAATCAACATAAAAGGACCTCAAATAATACAAGAATGCCATACCTTGTGGGGGTCTGAATTCTTGAGGAATTATGTGCTAGGTCCTTATAAATTTGATGTTGAAATTAGGAATAAAATCCATTAGAGCCCGTTGTATCTTGCTGAGATGTTCCATGAGACAAATTACATCTACATTCTCCTTAAACCGGTTGTGAAGTTGTTCTCCCAATTGATTCCATGTGGAAATGGATTGTGGAGCCAAACTGTTGTACTAATCTTTTGCTTTTCCTTTGAAAGATGAAACCAGAATTCTAAGGAAAACATTCTCTCTATGACATCATGAATGACACAATGGTTGGCAATATCTTGAATATGATCAATAGGGGATTGATCTCCATTTCCATAGAAAAGGGAAAATTTTTCAAGGTTGTTTTGGGATAACATCCAACTGCTGCAAATGAAGTGGACTGGAACTGAAATGAGGGAATGGAAAATCTCTTTAGAGAGCCATGACTAAAATGGAAACATTAAAATGAATGGAAGAACAAATGGAAAGGTCTATAATTGAGATAATGGGCTGCTTGAATCAGTGGAGTCACCAGATATGCTTGAAACTTGCCTCCAAAGGCTGAAATATCACCAAGAGCACATCAAACTTGCTAAGATGAAGATGTAGACCAAAGTACACACCTATGAAATGTATAGCTTTCACCTGCTTGTCCCACCAGGCGTACCAAAATTTTTAGAGCTCAAAATTTCACCTTGAATATGATCATGAAAGACCAAGAATTCTGAGACAACATGGGTACTATCTCCAAGTTGTGGGACTTGCTACTTGAGATAGACCTCTAGAGAAGGTTGGTTCCTCTTCCTAATCTAATGCTAAACTACTCCTACTCCTAGAAAGGAAAGCACAGCTACCTAATCCTAAACTAACCATGCCAAGGGACTAGGGAGAGAGGGAGGGTTAAAAAGATGCATGAAGGGAAATCCCAAGCTAAAAGGTGGTAATAACACCAAAAAAGGGGTGAGAGACAATCTAGTGAGGGAGAAAGAGAAGGAAATGGAGAAGGGAAAGTGTTATGTTGTGGAGCCTATTTTCATGTGTGAAAATGTTGAAGACCATACACTTTCCACAATTGTCTTGCCTAAAAATGTGCCCGATATATCGGAAACATGCTTTTCTCATATGGGCTGGATTTTTGACCCATAGGTTTATGGGATGATTTTGGCCCATGGTTTTGATACCCATAGTTTTGTAAAACTACTAAAGTAGTTGTCTACTTATGTGGTTTTGTGCATATGGTAGGGTTGATGTAACATTGCAGATGTGTCTGAATTTGAGTGTGAATTATGTAGAGTTTGTTGAGCATAGCTCTAAATAGATTTGGGTATTGTATTGATAGAGAGATGGATTATAATAAAATATGAGCAAGTTATTCTTGGTGGACGTAGCCCAAATTGAGTGAAACACGTTAAATATTATCTCTTTGTGTTCTTTTATTATTCTACACTTTTATTTCAGATCTGTAATATTTTATGCATGTTAGTTTCTATTGTTGCGATTATGTGAGGGATTATTCCATGATTTTATCACGTATCCTTTTACGAGAAAGACCAAACACAAGTGACATAGACAAAATATTCATTCACCATATGTTCTCACATGAAACACAACATAATGAACTTTCAAGGAGAAATACATGCACAACACAATACAATAAGTAAAAGAGAGGCAAGGTTGCAACTAAAACGAGCAAGGACAGACAAATGTGTCACAAAACAAGATTTATTGCAATAAAAGTATGCATAGACCATTACAATTATAGAGGAAGGCACAAAGCACATTGCCAAGATAAAAATGGAGGTTTGATGGCTCACAACTACTTTGGAACAAATTTTACAGAGTTCCATTACAATTTTTGAATGTCCCTCCTCCCAAAAATGAAATTTTTTACAATATATAGCTTGAATGAAAGAGAAGGAAGAAGAAGAAGAGGAGAGAGAAGAAAGGGGATGGATTTTTAGTCTTCAACCACCAAAAATTCTATCTTAAAGACCTCTGCAAAGCACATGGGCACTTCACAGATCCATTACTATGTCAATTCCGTCCTGTAGAAGAAAATAGAGCCATGCTTCATCAAGTCTGGTGGTTGGGCTGTCTGATTTGACCGTTTGCATGCAAAATAGTCTTCTCCTACCCATAAAATATGTGTTTTTCCATTTTGACCCACCAAAAGCCACCAAAATCATATTTTGATGATGTCAAATTGAAGAGCTCGATGAGAGCTTTCCAATGGTATAAATTTTGTCTGATTTGGAGCTTGGGATCAAAAGATATGGCCATTTGAAGATTTACCAGTCGGGGGGCACAAGAATTTGACACGTGGCAACCTTTGATTGGTTCGGGATTGACCTCTATCATGTGTGCTTGCTTCACCTTTTTCCAAGTTTCATTCTCCCATTGGTTCACAATATCGAGATTTACTTCTCAGCTCGCCATCTGTCCTTGATTTTTACCTTTTCGGGATGCCTTAATAAAAATACGGGCCAATAAAATTCTGCCACGTTCCTTCGGGTGTTAGACTATCCTTTTCCTTTGTCACTCCATGTGACATGTGGACCAATGAAAAGGCTCCATGCTCCTTCACATTTCTGACCCTGTCAAACCCTTAGACATGTGAGCCAATAAGAAACAACCAAGTTTCTTCACAATTTGTTCCTCAAATGACCAATGGGAAGGCTCCATGCACTTTGCATGTTAGTCCCTTTGGTTCCTATCCTCTAACATCTGGGAAAGATTAGCCAATGAGGAATCTCTACACCTTAATGCATTGTCAGACTTTGAATAGTCTCCTCGACAAATGTGAAGTGCGAGACAATAGGAAAGCTACACGCTTTGACGTTGTTAGTCTTGCCAGTCTTCTACTTCATGCTTGGATCTGATTGGATGGGCCTTCATAATTTTCAGATATGATAAGGTGAGCTAATGAAATGGCGCTATGTAGATCTTTTATGCTTCTTTTGCATTGCGGATTTCCAATGTCTCGCATTTTTAAGCAAAACTGCCTAAGTCTTTGACCGGCTCCTCCTTCCATGGATTTTAAAACATTAAACTCGCCAATGTTTTAAACTTGAGTATCCTGCGGGTTTTCAAATGACAATGACTGATACATTTGGGAATTGCAATTTGAAAATAGTTTGACCATCACAGACCTGTAAAAATGGCTAAGTCCATTTTTAAAGATTGAAAAATCCAAAATAACCCGGGGGGATAATTTTGTATAACAATATGTCAGGTCACACACTACCTAAACCTCTTTTTTTTTTTGAGTCACTCATTGTGCATGTGCGAGCTAAGTGTTCTCTAAAAATTTGGGGACTAACATCTCCCCATAATAATTTACTTTTGGTCCTTTGGTAAGTCCTTACCTTCATACTGTTTAAAAATATGGTGTGACTACCTACATTTTTACCTCAAACACACTTCATTTGAGGAGCCTTCCCTTTACGCCTTTAATAATGTATGACAATTCTACAAATAGGGCCACCCTTTCACCCTCTTTTTAATGGCCTCATGTGTTACTTTAATTTTAACTCGAGATACTACTCTCAACGTACTTCATACCATCTACCTCTTCTAAGTCTTGTAGTAAGATGTTTATGAAAATTTCTTCTAAGGGGGTATGTTTCACCTTAACCTAATCTCTAAGGGCTTTAGCTTCGTTTATGTTATCTTGTCTCAAATGGTGAATATTTGTACCTCAAGAGACTTCTTTTTCTATACACCCCCTTGAGTCATTTCATCACCACCTCCTTTATACATTGATAATTTGTAACCATCTAATTCATTGTTGCCTTCTACTTGAGCTTGGCCAAGGTCTCATCGTAGGCACCTAGTTGTAACTCACTTGTTTCCTTAGTGCCGTAGTTGGATCCTCCTTAGGGATCTTAAAATTTTGTGTTTACCAAAACATATTCAACCAACTTTAAATGAGTAATGGGGTCTTTCCCCACAAGAATCATGTTCAACACAAACCTTGTCTTTATTATTATTTCACAAAGATTATTTGTGCACATCTATTATTGTTGGATCTTCTTAAATAGCTCCCGCTTTACGTGCTCAAATTTATGTAATTCATTAGCCATTTTTAGGTATAATATTGGATGTAAAGGATTTTCCAACTAACCTCAACCATAATCTTCATGAGCATGTTGGATGCTCGCTTTTTAGTTATCCATTAAGGTTTTCTAAAAGAGACATTTTCCTTGCCCACCTACCAATGAGACTGAAAGTGTCTCATCTTTCTAAAGTTTAATTATTCATTTTGAGTAAGGTTTTGAATGAACTTAATCATTTTGAAAGGATTTGTAACTATTTTAAAGTTTATATATAAATAATATATGATTGTCTCCTAATGAATGAAAATTCTTGTGAAGTAGATTGTTTGTTATGTAAAAATGGCAATGATTGAGATTAAAAAGTCGTAATGAATAGAAATATGATCAAGGGCCCACAATTTTGGTTAAGTAAAGAGATTTGTACTATATCACTACTATTTAATAATGCACAACATCTCCCGAATTCCACCTAAGAGCTTCAAACACAAATGTGGAATCTCAAGACTAAATCACCGGATCTACGAACTACTTGGAAGAAGCTCGAACTACCAAGAGCGCATCAAGATGAGATTGAAAAATATTTGATAGTCTGGAAAGATCCTAGAATATTTTTTTGGTTAATAGTTGGACACATGGCAATAACATGTCAATTATTTAACAATTAATAAGAAAGAAGAAATGAGACAGATCTCCCATCTTTTGTGCGAGAGAGTCTTAGTTGTTAATTCTAAATTGCTAAGTTCTTATTGATTTAAGAGAAGTATATTAGTTGTAATCTCCACGTAACATTTGATAGGTTAGATTCATATTCTAGTACTATTAGGACTTTTGCTATAATAAGTCACCATGAAAGTAGGAAATAATTCTACATTCATGAGAGGATAAAAGATTCTATTTCGAGTATCTCCTACAAATATCTCATTGTAAATTTGAAGGAAGAATCCTCTCTTATAATATTTTATCTTTTGTAAGAAACGTATAACCAATTAATACAATTATAGTTGTTGCATATCAATGGTGGTGATAATTGATAAAGTTTAAAGCCAAATCTAAAGGAAGAGAAATGACCGCTCTTACACAAGGAGGAGGATGTTTCACGTATTCTTATAGCATTTTTTTATGTTAAAGTAATTTCATATTTTTATTAGTAAGGTTATATAAGTAATAGATTATGTAACTTAGTGAATATTTACTTATTACTATCACACATTCAATTTAATAGTTTAGTTCTATTTTCATATTTATTATATATTTTGAATTTTTTTCATTAAAATTAAATTATAGGCTTGTTAAAAATATGTTTCCCTTTTTCCTATAACATATAGCCTCTGCATGTCACTCTAGTTTGATAAATAATTAATTAAAGTGAAGGAACAATGACACTCGTCACTTTTTCGCACTCTTTGCTGGGGATTTTAGGTGTAAATAGGAATTCATTTAACAAGAGCATTGTGAAAAAATTCTTGTAAGTTTCCATTTAATAATTTTAAAATCCTTATTTCCTCTAACGATTCAATTACCTATAGGTGACAATAGGGAGACCTTGTGAGCTTCTCAAAGTAAGTGAAACCATAAATAGTTCACAATCTCTTAGTTTGGAGAAAAATATTGATTTACTAATGCCCTTAAATTAGTATAATCTAGGATTTCAAAACCATTTTGTTAGTTCATGTATAAATGTAGGGATTCAAAAGGAATATTTCTTAAATAAAATCCCCCGAATCATAATCAGATTGCAATTTTATCAATTGAGTTTCAACTATAAGAAAACATGGAAGGAGTAGAAAATGTAGTTCCTACACAAGAAATAACTTTCACCTATCCTATAGTAATAAACAATTAGGATAAGGAGGTTGTGAAGAATATATCCCCATCATTATTTCCTACCTTTAGGGGATAGATCAAGAAGACCATGATCATTTTTTATTTAAATTTAAGGTCCTTTTCCAAACTTATGATTACATTGTTGATAACTATATGTTAATTTTTTTCCCTCCACACTTAAAGATTTATTGATGCATTGGTTAATGGGGTTACCCCTCATCTCCATTCATAATTAGGATGAAATGAAAACAATATTATTGGATAAGTATCAAGTTTATTATAGGGTTTGTGACAAAAAGAAGAGGTATTTAGATGACCCAAAAGGAATATGAAAGCCTTGAGTATTATCTTAATATACTCCTCTTCGTCCATAAACGTTGTGGTAATGGACTAGACCAAGAATTAAGTAAAACTATATTTTTAAGAGTATTGAATGATGAATCCAAAGATGCTTTAAATCTCATGGGAAAAGGTGATGTAAGGAAAATATGACTCACAAACATTACTCAACTTTTTAGGAATTATTCAAGAGCTAGGTCATGAATTCAAAGGAACAAACATAAGAAAGGGAGTAGTGAAGTAAGCCAACTAATGGAGGAGTTTTCAATCTTGAAAATTATATCATAGTACACTTAAATACTTATTTGGATGGTATGCAAGAAAATACGAGGCTTCCAAGCCTTTATTTATTTAGTGTCTCGAGATGTAAGGATAAACACACACTTAAGGATTTACCTCTTGGAAAGGTAGATATATGTAGTATCCGTGACCTGAATCACTCCATTGGTCATTGTAACTTACTCTTAGAAATCAAACATCATGTAAATAAAAGTACCCACTAAGAGGCAAAACTTAATTATATGGTTCAAAGGCAAGAGTGGTAACTTTCTTTAAAACCAACACTCTAATCCATTTATTCTGATAAATTCATGGCCTATAAGCCAGCAACAAGCCTTAATGTCTAGAAATTCTAGTTAAAATAAAAAAACATTAACTAGAGAAGGTTAATCAATAACAATTTCTTTCCTAACTTGTGGAAATTCCTAAAAATTTTAAACAGGGAACCCCATATATACCTTGAAATCAAAAAACTCTTCTAACTTAAATGTCATTATTTATGCTAATGTTTAGTTCCATTCAAGGAGGAAGCTTCCCCAACCTTCTTCAATAGTCATTGAATAAATCCTTGAGAAGAAAGTGGAGTTGGAAGAATCATCTCATGAACCTCTGCTTTGCATTTTAAAAACCTAATACAACTCTGGATTCCCCGGTTGTACCATTTCCATAAAGACTTAAAGAAAACATGGTTTATCACCAACCTAGTAGGATCGCCAAATCTAAACTCATTCAAGAACTAAAACATCTCGAATTACAATTCCACTAATACAAGCCATTAGGGGTGCTTCTAAGATTTAGAAACTAATTGAGTTATGCATCAAAACTCTTGGAAGAAGGAAAAATACCCTAAGACCATTCGTGTAGATGGGAAATTGGCTAAACTATTGTTATAAAAAAATTCTCCCAAGTATGGAAAGCCGGGAAAGCCCTGTTGTGAATGTTTTTATTGGAAACATTAGTATACCAAATTTTCTTGTAGAATTATGAGTTATTATTAATGTTGTGACCGATGATATGTTTTCAAATATGTCTCTAAACAACATGTAACCAACTATTGTAGTCCTACAAATAATTGATCAAACTATTGCAAAACCTAATAAGATCATTTAATACATTACAATAACTATATAATTTTGGGAATATCCTATAGATTTCATGATTTTAAAACCCTAAACTCAAAATAAAGGATATCAATTAATCATAGTGTTGATCAAATTTTCCCACTCCTATTTCAAGTTAATGGAATGGTGACAAGAAAATAGGAAACTCCAAATTATGAGAGGGTTTAAGGCTACCTCTTGATATATGATGATGATGAAGATGAAGATGAAGGCATAGGCACAAATATCCTCTTTGCGGTGAGCTCAATAACCTGAACAATAAAGATAAGATAAACATGAAAAGGATTAGTAGATAAGATAGTGGGTTGCTTGAAAAATTCGTTCCTAAGAAGTGGTAACTTCCTAGGGAGGATGTCAACCCATTTTGATAAAAATATCGATAAAATATGATGGATAAATAGGATGCAAAAGATAACCAAATAAAATAGAGATCAGAGATATGATAGGGATACTAATATGAATATCGATAATCTAAATGATTATAAAGATGAGATAAGAAAAATCAAACCTAGTTGAGTTGCAACGACCTAATATTGACAGGATAATTGAGGGTGACTACGGGAGAGTAGACCAAGAGATATGTAGAAAACATATATGAAACATGATCTAAAAAAGTTGGGCATACACTGGATTTGATGTTGGGATGCCGAGGAGATAAAAAGGATGTAAGAAAATGTGACAGATCGATGGAAATGTGAGGGTTCCAGATCGGGTTGATGACAACTAGGATAAATTTACGATGAATGGGGATAGTAAAGATGAGATCTTAAATGTCAAGTGGGAAGAACAATAAGTTTGGAATATTTGAGATGTTGCAAGGACTAAAAAATAGGTGGAAAAGAAGGAAGAAGCTCAAAGATAAGATAGATGTGAATTAGGTCGACAATGACTGGGCTAGATTGACGATGACTGGGGTAGGTTTATGGTTTTGATGGGCTTGATGGATGGAAAAAGAGATGTGAAGAAGGATCAATGATGGCAGAGATGAACGTAGAACTCCAAAGTAATGATAATACTTGTAAGACTGATAAAAGGGGATGATAACATAATGGTGATGCTCCAAGAAAGTAATAGAATTCAAATCTCCCAAGATGGCATGAAAAATATCCAAGATCAATCCAAGTTGATGGCTGCAGCTCTTAAGAATAAAGGGAAATAAGAGAATCTCACAAGAAGGTCGAATATGCAAAATTTCATCCTCTTGAGGAGGAGGGGTAGAGGTATATTTATAGGGTGTATGTCGACTTCAGATGACCAATGATTTGGGTGGTGGAGATGATGCTCAACTCAATAGAAGGGTCCTTAAAGGTGTAAAATTAGGTTTTTGAGTTGTTTAGGTGGGTTAGAGTTGCATATGGATGATAAAAGGTGGTTGGACTTTGAAGAGTGGAATGGAATTGAATGAGGGTATATTGGAATCTAGGGATGATAAATGGAGGGTTTAGGGATATGATTAGGATAATGGATGGGCTTGGGGGTAATTAAATACTATTAGGGATGGATTATGAGAGATAAAATAATGATAGCACTAAGGTTGATTTAAGATGGGAAAAAATGAAATAAATGGGATGTAGGAGGGAAATATGAATTTAAATAGGAAGAGGGATGCATATGTGTAAGATGACAACGAAGGGGAAAAAATGTGGGATGGGGGAAAAACATATCAAAATTTTGTGTCTTCATTTCCCCCTCTTTTCGAGTGGTTTGCATTAAGCAAGTTGTAAGACAAAAACTAGAAGTGATAGAAGATGATGGTTGAGGTGTTCCCCCTTAAACTAGGGATCGATGACTCAAGAAGAATCAATTACTAGGTTGAAAGAGATAGATGAAGGAAAGAGATAAAAGGGAAGAATGGATGATAAAATATGAGAAAAGATGCCCCAAGTGGAGAATGATGACCATTATAAGAAGGAAAGGATAAAAATAAAATAAAAACAAAAACAAAATATGGTGGTGATCCTAGAATCACATCAATAGGGAACACAATATGACTTCAATGTAGATGATTTTAGTGTCCTGCTGCACTGTGAGTCATACAATATCACTGCAATATGGAGAGAATCCAATGGGAATCCACTCGAATGGATCAGATAAAGATGGCATGAACCATGGAAACACATTAGTAGGGAACATATCGCAACCTCAACAAAGGTGACATTAATGTCCTATAAACCCTTGAGTCGGAAAAGATGATCTGCAAGATGAAGGAAATCCAATGAGAATCTAATCATATGGATGTGCAAGCCACATGACACTGTGAGTCAAATATAGCCATAAAAATATATCTTGAAACAAATGCAAGGATGGTCAGGACAATGGTATGACAAAGTGCAGGGGGTAAGAGAGTATGTAATATCCTTCAAACATGAGGAAACAAAAATATGTGTCATGGTGGGATGAAGATGGAACATATGGCCACAATCTGGGCTTGAAGATGAGATATGATGCCCTAAAAAGGAACACAAAGATGGCTTTAATAAGATTAAGGATGCATGATGAGATAAACATAGGGGCCAAAAGATAGAAAAATGGGCTATGTAAGACAAGCTAAGATGTGTTATGGGTGACACACAAGCCTGAAGTGGAAGAAAATATAATTTGACAAAGATATTGGACGAGATGTGACACAATATGAAAAATAGGGTTGGGTCGATGACGAGTGGGTGGGTCAATGGTGATTTAGCTTAGGTCGGTGATGATGGGCAAGTTGATGCCGACGGGTCAGCACTCTGCTTATATAAGTGATAGAGATAATCGATAAGGTTCATTTACATGCCATGTATTTGATGATCAAGAGATCTGAGAGATATTAAAATTTTAGATTTTAGGGAAAATGGAGGTTAGCAGAGGAGGAAGGAAGCACCGAGAGGTCTCGGAGATTGGTAAGTCCCTAAAACCTAGCTTTATTTTATTTTATATTTGATTTTTTTGAATTTTTGATGGGTGCTAAGGGCTAGTCAACTGACGGTGGTCGAGTATAGATGTGGGCTTCATATTACACTACTAAGAATATGAACACATAGTTGTGGTGAGGCCGTCAAGGCTTCCATGGATCACATGAGACCATGTTGAGCCGAGAGTAGGATTTATGTGATGGAGAGCCAACCAAGCCCATAGAGATAGGGGTGAGAGGGATGAGGATTGGTATGATGAGAGATTGGGGAGTTTTAGAGGTGGATGATGTTAAATGGAGGCCATATAGAGGATTGCTTGTATGGTTGGGCACAAATATATAGTTGACGGGTATGAGGAGAGTTATATGGGTGTAGGGATGGAGGTCATAGATGGTGGAGGCCATACAATTTACATGGGTTACAAGGCATTCGTTTTAGTGTAGGTGGTGCATGAGGCACCAATTAGATATAAATGAGATGAGATAGAGAGGTACATGCCTAGCCTAGTGATAGTAGACCCATTTTGGAGGAGGGGAGTGTTGATCAAAGAATACTTGTCTAAAATCACACAAGGAGTCCACACGGGATAAAAGGCCAAGATCAAAGGCGCAGAAGGCAAGTTCAGATTTCAGGACTTAGCTGATTTTGGGCATAGAGACCTATTTTTAGAAGATGGCGTATGGAACACATCAACTATGCAGAGATGTGCACACCATGCATTATCTATATTTGGAGAAGCGGTTCAAAGTGTCTATGCATGGAGGCAAGCTAAGAATAGAATTAACACTTCGGATAACTGCAAGAGAACTATAGATAGTGCACTTGCATGTGTGGCTATAATTGTAAATGGTGTGTGGCTATCAATAGCATGTGACCTATTTCTAGAGTAGTTAAGCGGTGAAGGGAAAGTCCCCACCCTATATATATATATATATGATGTTAGGTGCATAATAGAGAGAGATCACAGAGAGTAGTGTATGTATGATTTTGGACGTATGAATGTGTGTATCAGATCCATATGCGCCTTGATATAAATTGACAGTACTGTAAGGAGCTTCTATATTTATTAATAGATGGAAGATATTGGCTAAATCTAAGTGTCATTCTATGTAATTGAGTGGTGCATGTTAGCAATTTAATAATGATTACTATTTAAGCTTGTTCTTTCATAAATCTATGGGTTAGCCTTTGTAGAATGATGGATTAGTTATAAATCTATATGTTTCTATCTTCATCATGTTAAACATTTTGTTACAAAAACCCTAAAGAGGGACCTAGTACCTTTGTGTGCTTTGGGTGAGCACTCAGTCTAGGCTGAGTGATGTGCCATTGTGACTAGGGTTTTATCTTGTAAATTCTAGGTTGCATCATTGGTTCCATTACCAAGACCTCTTTTCAGATTGTTTTCAGGATGGTTCGCGATGAAGATGTACCAGCTTAACTCTAGAAAGTATTAAGGAATGGATACATGATCCGGAGGAAGAATATGAAGGATGGTTCAACGGTGGATCTCGAGTTTAACGCATGCACTTGGGTAGAAAAAAACATGTATGACAACTTATATGAGAGTTTTTCACTATCTTTCCAAGAGAACTATACGAGTGGCTTACACTTGCTTATGCATCTCATTAGAATTGGAGGTATCACACACTTTTACTCGGGACGTAGGAAGAATTTCAGGCCCTTTATGATGCTGATCTGATATGGACTCGTGTGGTAGACATGCGGTTTCATGGTGTTCTAAACAGTTATATTCTAGAATATTCAATTTCAACGTACTCTTGCCTAGAGGTAGCTAAATTCCAGTTTTTGCAGTATCCAAGAGGAACATATTTACAAGGTATTCCACTGGCGATCAAGATCTTAATGGTAACTTTGAACCTAGAAAGTAAGCCAATGGCTAACTAACCTTCACCATGCATGAAGGGAGGACCATGTTTGGTATTAAGATGGAAGACCTTGTGGTAGAAAAGAAGAGAGATGAAAGGTGGCTTGAGTATAACGAGGTGTGAGAGTGAAATAGAGAAGTAATGTTCCATTCTGCAGAAGGTATGGCGTTAAGGAGAGAGCTGGACCGTGAAGGATTTATGGCTCATGTAGAAGACGTGGAGCCAGAGAATCAAGAACTCCCCCATCTTGGAAAGCATGATAGATATCCCTTCTCGGCCTCACATAGAAGTGCACCAACAGAGACTACTTGGGCCACATGTGTGCATCTTAATCCACTTGGTGACCTAGCCTTTGTGCTTGGTTTTTTAGTATCTAGTATGAAAAGTAACCAAAAACTAACTTGGGAAGTAGGAAAGCAGGAGTAAGTTAGGGATCAAGTACATCAATGGCAAGACAGACAGATTCAATGTCATTTGGAGGAGCATTCTTGGGCACATCATCCACATAGAATGTAAGCACGCAGAATACTGGACTCACCTCTAGAAGTGGAACTACTTCACAGACTGTAGGGGTTCTATATAGTACTACTTGTCAAAGCACATGGAAGTACATCTACAGGCCCTATTCCAACTATAGGTGGCAGATCAGGAGGTATAGGTGGTTCTAGTTCTAGTGGATCTAGTGGTTCTGGAGGTAGAGGGAACCTAAGGGGTTCTGGATTAGGTGGTCAAGGTCCGCAACAACCATAGAATATCTATATGGATATGTCTCTTCATCTCCGAGGAATAGAGAGGTGTAGAGGATGTTGTCGAGCATGTGCATATGTGTGAAATGTTGTGGCACGCCAAAGGGATTACAATTGCTGAGTGAAAGGCAAGTCAATTTGCTACTACATTACAGGGGTGCATGCACAACTGGTATAGGAAGTTTGACCTTGATCAAACTTGCGTGGATTATGCAACACTGAGGGATGCTTTCTTGAAAGAGTTCCATATCCTTGAGTTCGAGTAGAAGAGTATAAGTGTGCTTAAAGATATCAAAGGAACTACTGAGAGTGTACGTGAGTATGATGCTCATTTTAAGACACTTCTATCTAAGTTGTCATATGATATCCATGCAAGCCAACATGCACAATGGTTCATTGGAGGATTGATTACACCTTTTAGGAGGGTATTGTCACATAAGACATACATAGATCCACACAAAGCACTAGAAGTAGATTTGCGTGTTGAGGTAGTTGGGAGCATTGACATTGGCATTAGCCCATTTCTAGAGGCATGATTGTAGCTATGGCTAAGCTTGATTAGAGAAGCAATCAAAAATTCAGCCCATGAAACACGCTAAGGAATTTGGTGTACAGATTGTGAAGTGGAAGGTCACACCAAGGATAGTTTCCCTT
This sequence comes from Taxus wallichiana var. yunnanensis, assembly GCA_018340775.1. Lineage (NCBI taxonomy): Eukaryota > Viridiplantae > Streptophyta > Pinopsida > Cupressales > Taxaceae > Taxus > Taxus wallichiana. The sequence continues at coordinate 217,362,886 of CM031239.1, forward strand.
GCAGATCTGTACGTTCATTATTATTGGACTGTGAGATTTGTCATTTGAACCATGATGCGAGTCACTGTCCTTTGTTACAACGTGCAATAAGGAAGAATGTATCTTGCTTTTGTAAGATTTGTAGGTCCACGAGCCATGATAATCGTGGATTTGTCAATTGATTGGTCGGATCCGGATGTTATAAACATTGGAATATGACAGAAAATGAACATTGGGATTGGGATCATAATCAAATATAATAGATAATGCTAAGGGAAGGAATGAACACGGGATTGGGATCATAATCAAATGCGTTATGACAGGAATGAGGGGTGCCTTAAAGGAGGTTGTGGAAGGGGACATGGATATTGTGGTGGATATGGAGGATGAGGTTGAGGTGGATGAAGAGGAGAATTACCTCATGAAACGTGTTATACGTGTGGATCTCCTGACCACTATAGGAACAAATGTCCTCAGAATAATGCATGTTCTTTTGTGGGAAGAACCATAGCTATGAAGAGTTCCTGGACTTATATAAGCATCTTGAGTAAGCAACATAAGCAAGAAAACAAAGGCATTGGGATGGTTAGAATACAATGCATGGTAGAAGACCAATGGATGCCCAAAATAATAGGACTCGAGGCATTGATAAAAGAAAATTACTACGTACGTGGAAGCTTCGCGTGCCTGAGAGGCATTGCACTAGAAACCTACGATTACCAAGGAGGAGGTTTTGCATGTAAGGTACCCAGATCCTGCTCATCAGAAGGAAGTCTACTAGGATACCATGGAAGTGCTAAGGAATCTTCAGGGTGAGATATGGTACTTAAAGGAGCAGAAGAAAGCCTAGAGACAGTTCAAACTGATATCAATGATTTGCGGGAGGTTTACAAGATGTTGCGCCAAGAGAACATTATTACATTGTTAGGAAGTTGGTTGAAAGGGAACACTTTGTGTGCAAGTATTGAGACTAGACGATAGATTCTGCATGTAAATATTTCCCCTGATAGCATTGACTATGACAAATAAATTACTCTGAATGCTATTGTGGATGGGTGGCTTTTGAGAAACATATTGATAGATATAGGTGCGGAAGTCAATGTGCTTGACATTAGATGCATGGGTACAAATGGGGAGACCTCCATTGCAGCCATCATCTAATGTGTTATTCATGGCAAACCGGACTAAGGCCACTCCCATAGGAGTATTGAAAGATGCATCTATCACTATACAAGGGGCCAAGTTCACTGGGGATTTTGAGGTATTAGCACTTGTAGAAGTAGACAATTTTCCAGCCTTGCTTGGACGCCCTTGGTGTTATGCAAATAATGTTGACTTGAGATTCAATAAGGGATATATCAGTTTGAAAACAAGGAGGAAAGGGTTGTGATACCCTTAACAGATGGGAAGTCTACGCCATATGTTGAGCCTCTAAGTGAGGAGGACTTAAACAGAGTCTATATACGCACTATTACGGACCCGGAGGTCAATGAGGCATCAAACGAAGGCATCCTACAATGGGAGGATTCCCATTCTATTAGTGATACTACGAGTATTGTTTGTGACAATTGGGCTCATGATACATATGAATTGTTAGGTGTGAGGTAAAAAGCGTGGGCATGCGCGCAAGAGTAGATTTCACTCAATTCGACAGATAGGGAGAAAAATACCTTGGTATACAGGGACAGAAGATCTTCCTACCTTTCTGAAGGCCATGGAAACTTAATGGGAAGATCCAATTACAAGGAGGGATATGTTAGTATACACACTACATGGGAAAGCAACATGTTGGTGGATAGTCCACAGAGATAATCTTATAAACTGGGAAGAGATTGGAATAGCTTTGTCCACCAGGTTTATAAGAAATAATGCACCTACGTAAATCTACACTTATCATGGTGATCAACCTATTCAACATCACATTCAATAGTGTGAGAGACTCTAGACAACAGGACATGAAGCATTACCACCTTCACTCTAGGTGCATAGATTGTATTCCATGCTCTAAGGATGCACACATGCATGGTATGTATATGTAGAACTACATAGGAAATTGGGAACTGGTAGGAGTTGGCTACAGGTATGACCTAGACATTTGACTACTTCTCAACTCAACCTCCTATAACAGAGGCATTAAAATTTTTCAAGTGCTTAACTATGGGAGATAGTGCAAAGGTAGAAGAGCATATTTAGGAATTATTCAGTGAGACAGAGTTCAGAGCATGTTTTGAAAGGGACGAGGAAATAGACTCCAAACTACTTGAGTGTGCTTTCCTTGAGAAAGAGAAAGGAAAGATGGTCTACATCGTGGACGATGAGGAAGTTGAGAACCTGGATATTGAACATTCACACAAGGTGTGCGAGGTCTTGGACAGTGCAGAAAAAGATGCACATGCCTACCATGAACCCATGAAGACAACAAAGGTGAATATAGGTTTGGAGGCTAAGCCTAAGGAGGCCATAATTGGAGACTACTGGTCAAACTTAGAGGTAGCAAAGATCATCAAGTTACTCAGGGATTATCAAGACTTATTCCCTTGAGGATATCATGAACTTAAAGGCATGCATGAATCACTTGGGGAAATGAAGATCAAACTTAAGGATGGTGCACGACCAGTTAGAAAGAGACCTTACAAAATGAATCCTAATTTGTGTGAAAAGGTAAAAGAATAAATTGATAAAATGTTGAAATATAGAATTATCAAGCCCCTTGATGAGTCATAATGGGTTAGCCCAATGGTGATTAGTATCAAGAGAAGGACAGACAGATTAGGATATGTGTGGAATATAGGGAGATGAATGCTGCATGCATCATAGATCCATTCCCTATGCCTTTCATTGAGGAAATACTAGAAGGAGTTGTAGGGCGTGAAATATATTCTTTCACAGATGGATTTTCTGGTTATCATTAGGTTAGGATCACTCAGGAGGATCAAGAAAAGACAACATTTACTACTGAATGGGGTAGTTTTTCCTATACTGTGATGCCCTTTGGATTGAAAAACACACCTACTATATTCTCACACATAGTTGTTCAGGCGTTCAAATATTTTATTCACAACTTCTTACAGGTCTATCTAGATGATTGGACAAGTATATGGGCTTGTGAAAGATCATTGTGACAACCTACGCTTAATGTTTAAACGATGCAGACAATCAAGTATCTCTTTGAACATGAATAAATGCATATTTGCTATGCCATTTGGGATACTATTAGGACATATAATCTACAAGGAAGGTTTGCTAGTTGATCCAGCCAAGGTTGCAGTCATTTTAGGCTTAGAAAATCCTACCAATTAAAGTGAAGTGCGCGGATTTTTAGGTCATATAGGATATTACAGAAAGTTCATAAAAGGGTATGCTAAAATTCTGCACCCTTGGAATAATTTCTAAAGGGGAAAGGTACATTTTATCGCAAAGAACCGTAGCAGGCGCGTTGGAGGTATCAAAGAGAAACTTACTACGGCACCCATTCTCGCGCTTTCCTCATGGGATAAACCATTTCATGTGCATGTGGATTCTTCTAGTATGGCCATTGGCACCGTGTTAATCGAACTTGGTGAAAGTATTATTGATCATCGGATGTGTTTTTCTAGTAGGAAGCTGACTCATGCTGAAAGGAATTATATAACTACAAAGGGTGAAGCTTTGTTAATGATCTATGTGTTGTACGAGTTTTGTGATAAGACTTGTTAGCAACACCATTTGTGTTTTATACAGATCATATGGCATTGAAGTACTTGGTAAACAAGCTCGTATTATAGGGACACATATGCATATGGGTGCTCCTATTTCAAGAGTTTGACTTCACAGTTATAGTGAAGCCAAGGAAAAGTAATTCTGGACCAGACCATTTATCTAGAATCAATTCAGGAGAGGATGCACAGACAATTGAAGAAACAATGCTTGATGCATAGTTATATAGGTTACAATGCACACCCACAGAATTAGAAGACATTGCTATCTTTCTACGAACAGGTATGACACCAAAAGGAATGAAATCATTAGAAAAGAAGTAGATTGCTATACGCGTAACACCATTTATGTTAATCAGTAGTGACCTCTACGAGCTAGGAAGAGATGAAGTATTACACCGTTGTGTGTTAGAGCATGAGCGCAAGGATATCATGGAAGAAGCTCATGGTGGTATTGCAGAAGAGGCCATTATGTAGGTGATGTGACTGCCCAAAAGATCTTAATTGTTGGATTATGGTGGGAGACACTATATAAAGATTGTAAAGACTATTGTAAGGCATGTGATCATTGTCAGTTCCTAGAAAAACTAGGGCAAAGAGATGATATGCCTTTGAGACCGATTACTAGTGCTGAACCATTTGAGAAATGGGCCATTGAATTTGTAGGACCTATTTTTCCAGCCATGCGCAAGACCGAATCGCGCTATATCATTATTCACATAGATTATCTAACATGGTGGGAAGAAGAAACACCTACGAAAGATCTGCATGATAAATAGCTACAATAGCTAGGTTTTGTGGGAGAATGTTCTTACACAATACGAATGTCCTTTAATTTTGAAAAGTGATAGAGGCACACAATTTTTGAATGAGACAATTAGGATCTTATTAGATGAGTTTATGGTTGCACACCATAAAACTACACCTTACTATCCTTAGGTAAATGGAATTACTGAGGCTTTCAACAAAAATTTGGGCCAGATTTTGACAAAAATATGTGATGCTGGAAGAAAAGATTGGGATGACAAAGTTTCAGTTGTGATTTGGGCATATAGAAAAACTTACAAGAGATTGAACAAGGCCACACCATTTCAGTTGGTGTTTAGTGTGGAAGCTGTTCTTCCTATAGAATTTATGTTACCTTCTTTGCGCATTGGGCATGATAAAGGTCTAGTTGATGAACATGCTTTAGAAGAACGTATTGCGAAGATGATTCAAATGGATGAGTGCCGAGAAATAACATGATGGAGTCAGAAGCAAGAAAAGGCTAGGTAGAAGGCATGACATGAAAAAAACATAAGGGATAAGAAGTTTGAGATTGGACAAATAGTACTTCTTTATGACTTAAAGTTCTTGTTCCATCCAGGTAAGCTCAAAGTACATTGGTTAGGGCCGTATATTATCACTTCTATACTTGAATCAAGTGCTTGCCAATTAGAAGCACTTGATGGAACATGGCTACTCGGTTACTTTAATGGGAGTAGGTTGAAGCTCTACTATAAATAAGTCTTCTTGGTGTTTGTTATAAGGCAATATTTCCATTTAGTTTATGTTTTCAATTATGTATTTCCTTAATGTATTTCCTTCATTGTCACCATGCTTTGTCAATTTAGTTGCTGTTAGTGTAATAAGCGTGCTTACACATATGAAGCTAATTACTGTATGAAGAATGTTTATGCGTAGAGGAATGCACATACTTTAGTGTGGGGTGAATGTAGTGACCCAAGAAAAAGACAGAAAAAGACTGAGGTAATTGAAAGATGAAAGGAATAAGTTGTTACTGGGTGTGCTTTAAGTCAAAAGAAAATTGCTTCTCAAAAGGTGACCAAGGATGGAGAGGGATGAAGGAATAATATAGCGTGAGGTAAGCGGAGGCCATGTTAGCTACCAGGAGAAGGTGCAGAGATGAGGTACTCAGTGCAAGAGCATGCATTGAAGAGAAGTCTGTAACCAGAGGGTAGGAAGGTGCGCTAGAAGGTTATAGCTAGGCGTGAAGTTGTACCACGCGGAACGAATGGATTTGGTCAATAAATGAAGGGATATTTGGTAGGTGAGGAGTAATAAATGCATCAAAATTTGAAAAAATTATATAAGGAAGGAATGCAGATTCATTTTTACATTCAACTAAGAGTATTCACGAGAAGAGCCAAGTGATCGCATTAAGGTGCGAAGGGTGTGAAACCAATAGTGACAACCAGATCTATGCTATAAGAAGCTTACATCCTTAGTAGTGAATGGTTTGAGTGAAGAAGGAGATAGATAAGAGTTAGGTTACATAGTTTCCACCTAGGGCATAATTGAATCGAGCTAGGGTTTGATTCACAGAGTTGCAGAGTTGAAGAAGAGACAATTGCAAGGTAGAAATGGCACCAAAGAAGGCATCTAAACAAGCGATAGCAAAAGGAAAGAAGAAGGTGGTCATTGAGGAAGAAGAGATGGCACCAAAGCCATTTTTCAAAGATGTAATACCCAAAAGGAGTCATTGTTGGCCAAGAATGGGATTCACCCATTAGAAAAAGCAAAGTGAGTGAATATAATCACAGGACGTCGAGAAAACAAAAAAGGAGCTCGATTCCTTGCTTATGGCTAGAACAAACAAATGCATGGTAGATGACATGCCAGTATATGACGATGTGGGTGAAAAACTTTTGAAAAGAATTGGGGTATATCAATTGTATGAGCTGCCATATTTTGGGAAGTATGAGCCCTTGTACCAGTGGCTCATGAGCAGGGTACACGAAGACTTCTTCTACTTTACAGGACGTAGAGTTAGAATTTCATCTACACTTGTCTCATCAGTGATAGGTCTGAAGGCCACAGGGGAAGACATAAGAGGTGATCTTGTAGATAAAGCCGTAATCTTACAGACCAAACAAGAGTTGGGATACCTGAAGGGTCCATGTGGAATGGACATAGATAAGTTGAAGAACTATCCAATTGTACAAGTTGCAACACACCTTGTCACCAAGTTAAATGATCAGGAGTGGTGGTCATGTAAACACTATGTGGCTACATGTGGCATGAAAGATGTCAGAAGGGACGATCTACAACATTGCAGGCTATATTGCAGAGAGCAGATAGTCGAAGAGGCATGCACAAGGGGAAAGATCAGCTTTGGGGTTGTTCTACTATCATTGGTCTTCATGGAGATTGGAGTACCAGATGGACCAAAGGAGAAAATATGGGAATACCCCATGGAGAACAAGTCCCCAGTTAAAATATTTAGCAAATACCTATACAAGGGGACCATGACCTGAAAAATTAAAGCAAAGGGTAGAGAAGTGGTATGACAGGTTCCGCGCAACATTTGGGGAAGAATGGCGCATTCCAAAAGACCTACCAGTAGTGGTGGGAAAACAAGTTCATTTTCCTGTATACCATCATTTCTACATTGCATGTTTTCCAACGAAGGATAGAATTTGGAGCCCTTGGTGCAAGTTACTTTATGCATTCACTACGAGATATTTTCAAAAATCTATTCATAGATTTACTGACACGCATGATTGATCTTCAATGCGAAAAGGTAGACTATGACTACCATACATTGAGGAATAAGTATGTATATCCTGAAAGAATCACCTATACGGAGAGAATCATTTCAGAGGTTTTGAACATCAAACCGATAAGCTTGGCTGTAGCAGATGTGGGGGCAGCATTGGTATATCTCCAGTTGAAGCCAAAAATGGAGAATAACAAATATGTGGAAGGTGAGTTCACACTTCTAGCACCACCAAAAGGGAAACATACAATGGAGAATATCCTAGCACCTAAGCCTATAAAGAAAATCAAAGTGCAGGATGAGGAGGAAGAGCACAAAGATAGTGGTGGTTTGGAGCATAGGGGTAGGAGACATCCTACAAGTCAGAGTGAAGATGAGCATGCTATTACACCACCTCAGCCACAAGAAGGGGATGAAGAAGACTTGAATGTGGTCCAAGGGGAGCACATGTTTAAAAGAGTATTCAAGAGATCAAGGACCTAAGGTGCTACCCCCAACCACTGTACGCAAATCACCCCGACTCTCCCAACAAAAGGAAGCAAACGCGCAGAGAAGGAGGAAGTTGAAGTTGAACAAGGAGGTGGAAGAGTCATAGGAGAGAGTGTGCCTACATCTCCTACACTTCCAGAGAACACAAAAGGAAAGGATGAGGTGTCAAAGGAGAAGGAAGAAGAAGAGAAAGGACCAGAGGAAACAGCTGCAGAAGATATTCAGGACATGGAGATGCAAGTCCCAAATTTTGGGGCTAGAGTTCCTAAACAACAAAGGTCTAGGAGGACAAGTGGGGAGCACATTCCACCAGCCATGGGGTATGTGGAGGACACAGGAAAGATTATTTGTGCCTACTTCCAGAGCACAATAGCGTAGAAGGATCTATTTGGCTGGGAGTTGATGGACGAGGATATGGTAACCGTGTGAACTAGAAAGAAACTATCATGGTTGATGCACACCCACATGGATGAGCCTAACTTTGATGTGTGTGAAGAGTCATGCATTTTGAGGTGATTGAAGAAGGCACTCCTAGGATAGAAACATGATAGTAAAGCCTACTATCATGTCAGATGAGCAGTCAACAATGCATTGGTAAAAGTTTCTGTGGAGGTGGCTAGAAGAAACATGGACAAATTTTCCACAATCAAAGCACTATGCGAAGAGCTGAAGACAAAGGATGTAGAGATAGCACACATAACATAGGAAAGGGACTTCATGTAGAAGAAGAATGAAGTATTCATAAGCATTATAGAGGAGATTGGGGACACTGTAATCAAAGCAAGGCCACACTTAGAACCCAAGGTACCACAGACATTTCCTTCAGTGATACACTATGTGGGAAAGTTGGTGGACTTGGTGCTCGAAGATGAAACTCTGCGTATGTAAGCACTAGAATGATTAGAGAAGGATGTTGAATGGGAGAAAGCATCAGTGATGAGAAAAATCACATCCTATGAAGGGTTTGTAGGCATTACAAGAAGTGTTGAAAAAAGCAGACCAAGCTTTGAATATATGCACATAGCTCTAGAGGCACTCATCAAAATTAAGACATTGGAAGAGAGTAATGAGGTCCAAAAAGTCATGAAAGATGAGACATTGGGCCATGCAGAAAGGTTTTCAATGGTAAAACAAAAGTGTGAGGCCTTGGACAACAGCACAAGAGCCACACAAGACTTGGCTAGAAGAGCTTGGAAAGCTGATTGCGTAGAAGATGGACCTTTTGGAAGGGAGGATGACATCAATGTCCAGTGTTGTGTTGGTTCTGCAAAATGAGAAAGGATAAATTGTGTAGGATGAGTTGGAATCCATTGCTATGGAAATCCAAGAAATAACGGGGTAGACACACTTTGAATGACAGGATTTGGAGGTAGCAATAAAAGAGGAATATCCAGAGCTGATGCTACAAACTGATACCGAGGGGTTGCTTAAATAACCTCATATACATTATTTATTTTTCCACATTCTTCATTCTTATTCTTTCCTTCAAATTTTGGAGATAACCATTGTCGGGACGACAATGAGATTAGTGTGGGGTAATGTTGATCAAAGAATACTTGTCTAAAATCACACAAGGATTCCGCATGGGATAGAAGGCCAAGATCAAAGGTGCGGAAGGCAAGTTCAGATTTCAGGACTTAGCTGATTTTGGGCATAAAGACCTATTTTTAGAAGATGGCATGTGGAACACATCAACTATGTAGAGATGTGCGTGCCATGCATTGTCTATATTTGGAGAAGTGGTTCAAAGCATCTATGCATGGAGGAAAGCTAAGAATAGAATTAACACTTTGGATAATTGTAAGAGAACTATAGATAACACACTTGCATGTGTGGCTATAATTGTAAATGGCGTGTGGCTATCAATAGCATGTGACCTATTTCTGGAGTAGTTAAGCGGTGAAGGGAAAGTCCCCACCCTATATATATGATGTTAGGTGCATAATAGAGAGAGAACACAAAGAACGTTGTATGTATGATTTTGGATGTATGAATATGTGTATCAGATCCATATGTGCCTTAATATAAATTGATAGTACTGTAAGGAGCTTCTATATTTATTAATAGATGGAAGATATTGGCTGAATCTAAGTGTCATTCTGTGTAACTGAGTGGTGCATGTTATTAATTCAATAATGATTACTATTTAAGCTTGTTCTTTCATAAATCTATGGGTAGCTTGCACTGTAGAATGATGGATTAGTTATAAATCTATATGTTTCTGTCTTCATCATGTTAAACATCCTATTATAGCAACCCTAAAGAGGGACTGGTACCTTTGTGCGCTTTGGGTGAGTGCTCAGTCTAGGCTGAGTGATGTGCCAATGTGACTAGGGTGTTATCTTACAAATTCTAGGCTGCATTAGGGAGCCATGGGATATTGATGAGGATGATGTGGGATTTGGGGAGGGATTTGTAGAGTGGATGATGTAGCGGTGGGAGTCTTAGGTAGTGGAGGAGGCGGTGTAGGTAGGAGGAGAGGCGGTGGTGCTAGTAGGAGGAAAGGTGGTAGTGCCTATAGGAAGACAAGTTACTGAGATCGAGGTGTATATGAAAAGATAGCCTACTTATAGAAAAAGTTGGATGTTGTTACTCGCCAGAGTGAGATACCATGCACTAGGGGTTGGATATGATACATGAGGAGAGAGACCTATCTATACGTGAGGAGGACCAAAGTGATAGAGACAAAGAGAGGCCCTATGGGCCAAATATGGAGATTTGGGTAGTGTTGGTTTTCAAATAGGACTTTTAGAAGAACAAAGCAGTGGGACAAGAAGTCCCTCCTCTTTAATGGGAGAGGTTCCCTTATTCTGAAACAAACTTATTTACAAAAGTATAGAACATTATTTTATGGTCGAACTTGGATATTATGAAAGTGTTCTTTTACAAGGATTATCAGTTACACAAGGGCTGAAGAAAGGGAATTAGAAGACGGGCAGAATAGCAACATTCGGAATTATAGATGGCAGAATAATTCTTCGTGTATGCGAAGCTTCAAAGGATTTAAGACAAGATCATTTGCGTTGGTTGAATGAGATTAAATTTAAGGACACAAAGTTCCATAAATAACCTTCTTCAGATTTGTTAATCAAGGACACAAAGTTCCTTCTTGGTTGTACAAGATCACTGTATTTGCAAAACTGAACAGTATGCAATCAGAGAGACTAAACGAGTTAGGAACAAAATGATCTTCACAATATTAAAGGAGAACACAGAGACAACAAGAATCAGATAGACAAAGAACGGAAAGCCCTTTTGTATTGATTTCTTTAAGATCTATTTACACTTTCAGCAAATATCCAAGTTCTTCCTCCTTGTAAAATGGCGTGGAAAGGCCATTATATAGATTACAAATCAGTTACTCCTCGTAACCGTTTCTTTTAACTAAAGAATAGTTAGGGAATGCTAATCGCAATACCTTAACTGATTACAAAGAATACGAAAAGAAAGGGAAGAAGAGAAAAGAAAGGAGAAGGAGACAGGTGTCCAGTTCTGAGAAGGACCCACTGTCTTCAGAAACCGCTTGAATCTTTCTAACGTCTCAGCTCTGTCTCTACCACGTGGAACTGACGTTTCATCTTGAGGATGACAATGAGTGTCTTTGAAAACCTGATGAAACAAAGATGTCTTTGAGAGCTTCATCCATCGCCAACCTGCCCTGAAATTTGATCTTCGGATTGATAGATCGAGCCGCAACTTAACAAGATATTCGGGTCGAGCGGGAAAACTAAGTGTGAATGACACTTGGTACGCTTGGGACAGTGAGACGCGAATGCGTGAAACACGTGGCTCACCTGGTTCGGTAAACAGGAGAAGATGCACAAATGTATTTGGGACAAATGGGGCGAAAATGTGCAAAGTACACGATCGGGTGTTTCGGCCGAAATTGGAACAATGGGCCCGTTTGGACTTGGGACATTCAGACAAAAAGTTCCAAGCACGCGACTGACTCCAAGCTCGGCCGAAATAGGGAAAGCTCGCACTTTTTAAATGGGGCAAATTGGGACAAAATTACGCGAAGGACGCTGATGCAGGCGAAACTATCGGAAAATGGAACAGAGAGCAATTTGGAACTCGGGACAGTTGGGACAAAATCGGGTGAATCGGCCGAAAGTGGAACAACAGGTCCGTTCGAACTTGGGACATTTGGGACGAAAAGTTCCGGAGTACGCGGTTTGGCCGGTTCGGGTGAAAATGGAACGACTCGCACTTTTTACTTGGGACATTCGGGACAGGAAAGTGTGAAGTACGCGGGAAGGATGATTCGGCCGAAATGGAACAGATTGCATTTTTGGCTTTGGGGCACTTGGGACGAAAACTTCCGACAGGCCCGAAAATAGGACAAATTCAGAGGTTTCGGCCGATCGGAGAACAGAAGACACTTTCGTACTTGGGACAGATGGGACAAAAAGTTCCGACAGGCCCGAAAATCACACAAAACGACCCAGAACACAGATTTTTTCGATTTCACGACTTAGGCACCTCAGAGAAAAACACTTAAGACTCAAAATTTTGAAAATTTTACTCTTATCAGAGTGGGAAATTTTGAGTGGACAACAGCTGGCTCCTTCTGGGGATGACTTGGTGTAAATTCATAGAATGAGACAAGGCAAGAACTTAGAGAACTCGGTGAAGCAGACCAGTGCCTTATCCATTGGGCAAAGGAGTCAAAAACAAACCAATACAGAGGGCAACACACACAACAGAAGGGAAACACACCAAAAGCAGAAAAAGCAAAAACACTGTACATAATATACAAAGGGACTCCCTAGTCACCTAGGACTTGAACAACTTCAAATACTGCCCACTATAAGGAAGTGGGAGGGGAGAACCATCCATGTAATCAAGATAGAAAGAGTCCTTACCAGCAAAGTGTCTTATCTTGAAAGGTCCAAGCCACAGAGAATCAAATTTTCCATGGCTGCCACGAGGTTCATGTCTTTTGTCCCATAACAAAGACCACGGTATCACCAACTTGGAACTCTCTCGGACACTGGCTTTCTTATCGAATGCAACCTTCACCTTCGCTTGGTGAGCAGATATTCTCGTCAAAGAACCTCCAATCTATCCTCGTTCGGTTGTGTAGGTACATGATTCTTTTGTCCGAGCATCACCGAAACTAGTGTCTTCAATGGCCTTCATCAGTGCAAGGTCGGGCAGTCCAACGCCACGGCAATTGGGCCTCTACTCCATACACTACTTGAAAGGGGGACATTCCAATGGCTCTTTTAGGTGTGATCCTGTCTGCCCAAAGGGCATCATAAAGCTTCTTATGCTAGTTTCGCTGAGACTCGTTGACCAACTTCCTTATGATAGTCACCAGATTTTTGTTGGTGGATTCTGCTTGTCCGTTCCCCTGGGGATAATAATCTGAAGAATGAGCCAGAGAGATGCCATACCCATAGCAGAAATCCATGATCTCAGTTGAGGAGAAGTTCGAAGCATTGTCTGTTACAATCTTGTTAGGTACACCATACCTTACCAAGATGTTCTCTTTGAGGAAGTTGCATACAACTTCAGAAGTAGTGCTCTTGACCGGAATAGCTTCCACCCATTTGGTGAAGTAGTCAGTGGCAGTTAGCACATGCGTGTGGCCAGCACTAGAGGCAGGATTCAGTGTACCAATGAAGTCTAGACCCCACTGTTGGAATGATTCCTTGATCACAACTGGCTTGAGAGGCAAGGCGGCCAGTTTGGGTCTTCCCACAAAAGTCTGACAGCCTCGCATTTATCCACCCACTTGGATGCATCTCCGAACAAGGAAGGCCAAGTAATACCCTCCCGGAGTATCTTGTGAGCTGTGACTATTGACGAATAGTGCCCTCCACATGCCTGATCATGGAAAGCTGAGAGCAACTTTCTCTGTTGTTCCTTATCAACACATTTCAGAAATCTCCCATCTAAGCCACGCTTGAACAAAGCATTTTCCCACAGTACATATTGCGCTGATCTCAATTTAACAGTCCTCTTTTCCTTGGCAGTTAAATGAGATGGGCATTCCCCATAGGTGAGAAAATGGGCGATGTCAGCATACCATTCATCAACTGAACTAAGGAATAGAAACAAGAGGAACGTCGCCTTTCTCCTCCAAAGAACTCATGTTTGGCCCCTTCAGCAATGAGCTCACAAAGACCCTTTCCACGAACCAGCTTGGTCGGTTTGATATCAATGTCATACTCCTGGACCTTAGCCACCCAGTTGCCCCTCTTGGATCCAAATTCTTGTTGTGTAAGGATTGACTTAACAGTCGTATCTGGAACCAGCACCATGGAGTGAGAATTGAGGATATAAAAGCGAAACTGCTTAACAGCCTTGACTACTGCAAAAGCATGCTTCTCCATCATGGTGTACTTTAGCTCATGATCCTTCAGGATATAGCTCATGAAGGAAATTGGTAGCTCATGTCCATCAGAATCTTCTTGGGTTAAGACAGCAGCTAGGGTATTGTCTGTAGCGTAGCAATAGATGATGAAATCTTTCTTGAAGTCGTATGAGAGCCAAAGCGGAGTTTTAGCAATGGCTTTCTTGATACCCTCAAAGGATTCCTTTCCTTCAGAAGACCATCCAAATGTTTGCTTCCCTTTCATCATCTGAGAAATATTCAACGTTAATTCAGCAAAATCAGGGATAAATCTTCTTAAGAAATTGATCTTACCGAAGAAGGAATGCACGCCTTTTTTACTGGTAGGGAGAGGAATTTGCTGGATGGCCTGAACTCGTTCAGGATCAATCTTGATGCCGTCCTTTGAGACAATGTGCCCTAATAGCTTTCCTTCTGTAACACAGAAGACAAATTTTTTAGGATTCAAGGAAATCCCATGCTCTCGGCATCTTTGCAGAACTGTTTCCAAGTGGTCGAAGTGATCCGCTCTTGTCTTTGAAAACACCGTCAGGTCATCAAGGTATATGACAATACATTTTCCTTTCAAGCTTCCAAAAGCCAAATCCATAGCTCTCTGGAAAGTGGCACCAGCATTAATCAGCCCAAAAGGCATTCTCTTGTAGGCAAAGGTACCCCAAGGAGTGGTGAAGGCTGTCTTGTGTTGATCTGCAGTGTCAACCTCTACCTGATTGTATCCGAGAATCCATCAAGCATAGATAACATCTCGGATCCTGTTACTGCTTGCAAAATCTGATCCATCATAGGCAGAGGGTAGTTATCTTTCAGAGAGGCCTGATTTAGGTTTCTGAAATCAACACAAATGCGGATCTCTCCATTCTTTTTTCTAACAGGCACAATGTTTGCAATCCATGTTGAATGGTGAATGGGAAAAATGATTTTAGCCTTCAACAATTTCTGGATCTCCTGAAAGATGGTGTCGGCTATTTTTGGATTATACTGCCTTTGTTTCTGCTTGAAAGGCTTGATTCCTGGTTTGAGAGGGATAGAGTGTTGCATTTCTTTTGGCTTGAAGGCTTTTAGATCTTCATAAGAATATGCAAGAACATCCTTATACTTCCTTAGAAGATCAATTGCTCTCCTCCTCTCATCTGATGTGCAACATTTCCCAATATTCACCAGCTTCGGGTCATCAGAACTCCCAATATCAATCTTATCATACTCAGCTGATTGCTGAGGTCCAGTAGAAGCTTTAGATCTCACGTATCTGTCATGTTTATCAAACAACTCCTCCAAACTCACCAAACCTTTGGGAATCTTGTTTCCTTTGAGCTTAATGCACCCTTCCTGATCAGTTTCTTCTCCTTGGGTGACAGCTTGGTCAGAAGACACACTCTCACGAGGCAGGTTGTCACTTCCCTCAAAATAAAGTTGCTCGAAATTCCCCTTGAGTTCCAGGAAGGAAAGCAAATGCTGGTCATCATTGAAAACTTGCCAGTTATTGGTATTGTCAGGTACACTAGGCCGGTGGACCATTTCAATAGTGAACTTATCCTGAGAGAATTCAGGATGGGGAATCAGTAATGACCCTGAGACAGCCAGTGAATCAGCCCTGCTGTTCTTTTCTCTAGGTATTGCTTCAATAGAGAAAGCATCAAGGAATTCAATTGAATCCCAAACCTGATTCCGATAATGCTTCAGCCTTCCATTCTTTACCTGAAAAAGGCTTCTGACTTGCTTCACAATCAGCTTTGCATCACCACGAGCCAGAAGATTTTTTACACCTCGTTCTTTGGCTACTTGCAGTCCAAGAAGGAGAGCCTCATACTCTGCTGTGTTGTTGGTGTTCTCGAACTGCAACTTAAATGAAAAAGGGTGCAGGCAGCCTTCAGGTGATACTAGCAAGATGCCAGCTCCAGAACCAGCCGAGGAACAACTTCCATCAAATTCTAAAGTCCAGACGCCGTTAGGATCTTTTGGTGATACTTTGGAGGGTTGGATTTCATCAGGGGATAAAATCATGTAATTACCATGGCCCCTGTCCTCATAGAGTATTTGTGCCTTAGGATCATCAGTCTTCTACACAATATACTCGGACTGCTTCTCAGGTAGTAACTTCTTCATTTGTCCATGGACAGGTATGAGTGCGTGTGACCAATCCATTTGAATCTCTCTACCCACATCTTGCTGAAGTTCCTACTTAGCAACATTCCATAGGAAGGAGGAATGTCTCAGCTCTTAGGATGGTAGCCAAGACCTTCTTCTCGTAAAAAAGAAAAGCCACTTGTGCATCTTTAATCCTTCCAACTAAAGGTACTTCCTTACTTTCCATGGAGTAGCAAGATCCATAAGTGCGAGTAAGGGTCAAGCCTAAAGCATGAGCTACCTTAGCAGGCATCACATTATCTGAGGCTCCGGAATCTATGACACAGTTATTGAGCCTATGGCCAGCTATAAGGAGTGTTACATAAAAAGGCTTGATTTTGTCTCCAGGTGAGGTGACAGCAGCTACCAGGCTAGGTTGTGGTGCAGAAGGAGGTGTGGGCAAAAGGCCTTTAGAGGTGGTCTTGGAATGGGAATTTACAAATTGGATCATCTTGGCAAAAGCTTTAGGGTGGGTTTGGTAGTATTCAGCTTCTGAAATTTGAACTTTAGTCCTTTTAAGATGATCAACAATATCAAAGGATCCAGAGGTGGATGGGCCATCATCATTTGAAATTCTAGGATTATCAATTCTGGGAGAAAAAGAAGAAGAAGAAGCAACTTTGGGAGCAGGATTGACAGTACTTACCTTTGGTGCAGATGAGGTAGGGATAGGAGATCCTCTTCTGGCAATTACAGGGATAGTTGCCGGCTGCTCCTTAGATTTCTTTAGGGGCTGTGTCACCTTCTCCTTCTGCCTTGTCTGTTCTCGAGTCATGACAGCAAATGATTCACTGTTCATGTCTGCTACCACTTCATCATAGTCATCTCCATCATCAATGCCTTCGGTGGTAAAGAAATTGACTCGAGATCCTTCGAGTTCTTCTGCCTCATCATCGAATTCCTCCAGGAACTCCTCACAAGCTTCATTATCATCTTCTGGCTCTTCAACCTCACAAGTTGCATTCACCGGAACTTTGACAGGAGGTCCTTCAAGTGCCGCCTTGTGTGGGGAGTGGAAAACGGTTTCTGGGTTGAAAATTTCTTCTCGGAACGTCTGCATATGGTGCATGCTGGGCTAATTGTTTCTTTATAGCCACTAGATCATTTGCAAGTTTCTGGACTAATGGATCTATTGGGTCCAGAGGTGGAAGAGGAAGAAGCAGTAGATTTAGATTTAGGAGGATCTCTTCTCAACTTCCCTGACATGATCAGGTCATCCTCGACACTAACAGCCAGTTCTTGATCTAGAATTAACGTTCCGAGATTAGCCCTTCTTAGAGCATAACTGACTTTAGGCGTTTGGGCATTCAAAAAGAAACATTTCTGAATTTGATCAACCGGTCGAGTATTTACAGGAATTTTGTTGATCAATCTGTTGAACCGAGCCACAAATTCTCTCATAGGTTCTGATGGATCTTTCTTTATCTGAGAAATCTGGGCAAGCAGGGCATGCACATCTTCTGCCGGCTTGAAACGGCTTTCAAATTGAGTTCTCATTGTATTCCAGTCGGTGATGGCACCAGCCGGAAGGTGATAGAACCAGTCAGCAGCATTATCCTGTAACGTCTCAACGAACAGTCTTACTGAGACGTCTTCATGTTCAACCCCCAAGACTCCACAGGCAACTATGAATGCTGCAATATGTTCATCAGGGTGAATTTTGCCATCTCCTTTAAATTTTGGGAAGTTCTTTCGGTTACCTCTAGGTAACTCATGCAAAGGCTGCGCAAGAGCCAGGGGCCCGACACGTTGACCCCATGGTAATTGTGCCATTCTTGGAAATACGGCTTGGAGGGGAACTGTAACACCGGCAAGGATCAAAGCTCGTAGATTAGGACTAGCAGGCTCTGAAGGAATACCACCCGCAGGACTTCTATCTTGGACAGGTGGAGTGCTCGTCGAACGAGTTCTTCTATTGGAAGGGAAAGGAAAACCCTGTTGCTCCAAAAGCTGAAACTGAGAATCTTCGATACCAAGGGCCCTTCTCCCTCTAGTGAAACGTGGAGTCGCCAGATCAAAGGATGATCGAAAAATTGCAGTACTGGAATGCGATTTTCCCCAGCGGAGCTGGAATGCAAATTTCCTCCCCAGCGGAGTCGCCAAAAACTGTTGGTTTTCAAATAGGACTTTTTAGAAGAACAACAGTCAGGGGACAAGAAGTCCCTCCTCTTTAATGGGAGAGGTTCCCTTATTCTGAAACAAACTTATTTACAAAAGTACAGAACATTATTTTATGGTCAAACTTGGATATTACGAAAGTGTTCTTTTACAAGGATTATCAGTTACACAAGGGCTGAAGAAAGGGAATTAGAAGACGGGCAGAATAGCAACATTCGGAATTATAGATGGCAGAATAATTCTTCGTGTATGCGAAGCTTCAAAGGATTTAAGACAAGATCATTTGCGTTGGTTGAATGAGATTAAATTTAAGGACACAAAGTTCCATAAATAACCTTCTTCAGATTTGTTAATCAAGGACACAAAGTTCCTTCTTGGTTGTACAAGATCACTGTATTTGCAAAACTGAACAGTATGCAATCAGAGAGACTAAACGAGTTAGGAACAAAATGATCTTCACAATATTAAAGGAGAACACAGAGACAACAAGAATCAGATAGACAAAGAATGGAAAGCCCTTTTGTATTGATTTCTTTAAGATCTATTTACACTTTCAGCAAATATCCAAGTTCTTCCTCCTTGTAAAATGGCGTGGAAAGGCCATTATATAGATTACAAATCAGTTACTCCTCGTAACCGTTTCTTTTAACTAAAGAATAGTTAGGGAATGCTAATCGCAATACCTTAACTGATTACAAAGAATACGAAAAGAAAGGGAAGAAGAGAAAAGAAAGGAGAAAGAGACAGGTGTCCAGTTCTGAGAAGGACCCACTGTCTTCAGAAACCGCTGCTTGAATCTTTCTAACGTCTCAGCTCTGTCTCTACCACGTGGAACTGACGTTTCATCTTGAGGATGACAATGAGTGTCTTTGAAAACTGATGCAACCAAAGTGTCTTTGAGAGCTTCATCCTTACTCGCCAATGTCCCCTGAAATTTGATCTTCGGATTGATAGCATCGAGCCGCAACTTAACAAAGCATATTCGGGTCGAGTGGGAAAAACTAAGTGTGAACGACACTTGCACGCTTGGGATAGGTGAGACGCGAATGCGGAAACACTGTGGCTCGGCTGGTTTGAGGCGAAACAGGAGAAGATGCACAAATGTATTTGGGACAAATGGGGCGAAAATGTGCGAAGTACACGATTCGGGTGTTTCGGCCGAAAGTGGAACAATGGGCCCGTTTGGACTTGGGACATTCGAGGACAAAAAGTTTAGAATGCGACTGACTCGGCTCTAGCCGAAATAGGAAAGCTTCACTTTTTAAATGGGGCGGTTGGGACAAAATTGCGCAAAAAGGACGCGGTCCGCGAATCGGCGAAAATGGAACAGAGAGAAATTTGGAACTCGGGACAGTTGGGACAAAATCGGGTGAATCGGCCGAAAATGGAACAACAGGTCCATTCGAACTTGGGACATTTGGGACGAAAAGTTCCGGAGTACGCGGTTTGGCCGGTTCGGGCGAAAATGGAACGACTCGCACTTTTTACTTGGGACATTCGGGACAGGAAAGTGCGAAGTACGCGGGAAGGATTATTAAGTACGAAATGGAACAGATTACATTTTGGCTTTGGGGCACTTGGGACGAAAACTTCCGACGAGTCCGAAAATAGGACAAATTCGGAGGTTTGGCCGATCGGAGAACAGAAGACACTTTCGTACTTGGGACAGATGGGACAAAAAGTTCCGACAGGCCCGAAAATCACACAAAACGACCCAGAACACAGATTTTTTCGATTTCACGACTTAGGCACCTCAGAGAAAAACACTTAAGACTCAAAATTTTGAAAATTTTACTCTTATCGAGCGGGAAATTTTGAGTGTACAACAGTACCTCATCGGAGGCGACAGGGGGCAAGGCTTAGGGAGCCACACGAGAGGTAGATAGATGGCTCCACCTAGTTTTGTGACAATAGAGCAATACCAAGCTTTGGGAGATGAGGCGTGTTACCATGAGCACATAGTAGTGACCGGGTGGTTACGATGTACCACACTATGCAACATACTTGGGGCTGCAGGGAGGATATCAACACGAAGGTGGAATTAGGGAGCACAACCATGGCACAATAGTGGGTAAGGAGAAGGATAGGCCTTGTTCCAAGAGGATAGGGTGCTGCCTTGGGACTCAAGCATATGATATTGTGCTCACTGAGTAGTGGGTGAACATTGTATATGGATTTTGATATCAATTTTAATGTGTATATTTTGAGATAGATCCTAGTCAAGGCCTATCATGGATTTATAGACACTTTGATGATATATATATATAATTAATTTAAGTTGTGATTCATATGTGTTGTGATGGATAAAGTAGATAGATGTGATGGTTTATATGTTTTGATATATGTTGATGTTTGATTAGATGTTGATTTAGATGATGCATGTATGAATATGGATTATGATTTGATAAATGTGATAGATATCATATGATATGATTGAGATTAGAATATATGTGATGGATTTTAGATTAGATATGATTATGATAGATGTGATAGATATGACAAATGAGATTAGATATGGTTTAGATATGATTAGATATGATTTAGATATGATGGATGGGATGTAGATATTTGATTAGATATAGATGATGTGATAGATGTAGATTAGATGTGATTGGAATTAGATTAGATGTGTTGATTAGATGTAGATGATATATATGATTAGATATAGATGATGGGATAAATGTAGATGAAAAAATGTTATGATGAATGCGATAGATACGCGATGGTTTGATTTATATTAGAATGGATGTGATGTAGTATAAATGATGATGAGAGGGTTTAGATTAGATATGAAAGTGATAGTTATAGATGTTAATTGGATTGAATTATAATATAAGATGGTGTAATTGTATGGGATTTGATAGGTAAAAATGATTAATCTAAAATGTAAATTATAAGCCTAATCTAATGTAAGTTTGCAATAAATAAATGAATACTAAAATACTAAAATAATACCCAAGAAAACTAAGCTAGAAAATATGAAACCCTAATGTGCAAAGAGGGTTAGAAGAGCCTTAACTAATTCAAAGAGGTTGCTAGACTATGTCACAGTGGAGACTGACTGAATAGAAATGGAGGACCATCACACAGAAGCCTTGAAACTTGTAGATCTAGAAATTTTGACTTGACTAGGTGCCCGGAGAAGGATAGGGCGTCTATGGGTTATCCGGTCCGAGTTCGGGAGCCGTGGTTTGCAGAAATGGTTGGAACCTGGTTTTGATATGGTCATTAGGTATATGTATTTCTTTGTTTCTTTTTGTGTGTATGTCGTTGAAATTTTATAGATGTATCTATAATTATGCAAAGATAAATCACCTGTAAAACCCTAAACAAAGCATCAAAACCCAAAAAAATAAAGATACATATGAAGGGGTCAGACTGTCTCGCCTACCAAAATAATGGAATTATCATGAGCACCGCACTACATCTCAAACCTAATGTAGTTGTGTGTGTGTGTGTGTGTGTGTGTGTGTGTGTGTGTGTGTGTGTGTGTGTGTGCATAAGCTGCGCCCTAGGTTTCTCTTGTGCTAGTTGCACTTTGTGAGTAGCGAGAAAATAAATATATGTAGAATGTAAATAATGTGTGCATGGAAACAATAGACTCCTTCTTAGTGTGATGTAGATGAACCAACATTGTGTCCTTGTGATGGATCTAGATGGATGTAAATGGAGATATAGATAACTTTGATGGTCATTAACTAACAAATGGTTTTAGTTATTTTATGAGCTAATCTAAATTATAACTAAGTGTTATATTGAAGTGATATAACTAGATATTTTGCTTATGTACTTGAATTAATTAAAATAATATAAATGAAAGGGATATGTTACTAACTCAGTAAATAACTTAACTCACTATGCGCTAGACGGTGGCAGTGCGAGAATGGTATGTGGACTAGGCAAAGCTATGACCGAATGACTTCAAAAAGGCTAGGAGTTGACTATGTCTGTCTATATACCGAGGTGCCTTGATTGTATTGGGGTGCCCTAGGCACCCTGGTCTAGATTTTTAGCACTAGCAACTATGAAAATACTCGGGATCTATTTTTGGCGGTGTTGAAAGGAGGTCCAAAACCCTATCTCATGTCATGTCATGCTAGATTTTGGATGAACTGAATAGTGACTTGTAAAACAAAAAGTTAGTGGGTTTGGAATTTCCTTAATCACCAAACTATTGGACTTTTTGTTGAGCACTGCACTACATTATGGACCCTAATGTAGTTCTGGTGAGTGTGTGTGTAATTTTGTGCCTAGGGTGCCCTAACATTAATGACGCAGTAATAAGGGGCAATAAATACATGAAAAATGCAAAATAATGGATAGAATGGAAAGAATACAACCCTTTCCCTTTGTGCTTGTGTGATGTAGATGTGATGCAAATGTAGAAGAAGCCCAAATGTAGTCCCTTGCCTTAGTAGATAGTTTCCCTTGATGTGTGTGATGTTTGCCGATAATGTGGTGAGTATGTTTTGTTTATATAGGGTTATCTTGCTCAAATTTCAACACCAAAGTGACCCAAAACTACCGAATATGACTTAGGAGAATACACGAGGTGACCGTTAGGACCAACCTCAAATAAAAAAATTAAGAGCACAAATCACGATGACATGGGTGCCTAAAATCACGGACTTAAGCACCTCGGTGTGCCCAAGTGCAACCCTAAGCACCCTGATATATACTAAAAGATGAAAATATGTTGACTATGACATCTAAGACACTCGTAAGAGATGACCAAAACTACAAAGACAACTAATGACTGAACTAGAAAAACAACTAGGATGGTGACTCACTTTGAGCACAAAAACTATAGAAATAGGTCATGTGAATACTTTTATTAGGCAAGATCCATATATAAATTAACATACACTGGTATAAATGTAATAGTAAATATGTGAATTTGGGACTACATTTCCCCCTCTTTATGTTGGTTAGCAAAAAGTTTGGTAACATAAAGTAGATAGAGATGTGTACTTGAGAAAAAGAGAGAGAAGACCAAGCTGTAAAAGAGCATGTAGATGTGTAGTAGAAGTGTTCGAATCATGGACAGTGAGTCAATCCATGCAACGTAAAAGTGTAAATGTCGCGATGAAGTGTGGAAGATGAAAATGATGATTAGATGATTTTAGACATAGTTAAATATCAAATAGGTGGGTAGGGAGTGATCAGTTCCCAACTTGAACACTTGTAAATGAAATGGAATGATGGGAGGATTTGGGCATCCTGATGCCAGAGGAAGAATGTAGGGAGAAAAGTGTGTTATTCTCCAAGCTTTAACTACATCCCCAAGATCTAGTCACTGCAGATGGAATCAGATAAAAAGGTGGTGATTTTGGATCTAGATGAATTTGGTTTAAATAGTTGACCCATATAGGAGTGATAAGGGGAAAGGAAATCTTGCCCCCACTTCACGGTGTCACCATAATGTAAAGGCTTCCAAGTTAGGTCATGAGGAAGTGGCCATGATAGAGAATGAGATGGCTTCCAAGTTAGGTCATCTGGAAGCAAGCGTGATAGAAAATGAGATGGCTTCCAAGTTAGGTCATGAGGAAGTGGACACGATAGAGAATGAGATGGCTTCCAAGTTAGGTCATCTGGAAGTGAACACAGAGTATAGAATAAAATCCCAAGTTATGTCATTTAGGAATGGAATGGTGAATGTAACTCCCAAGTTAGGTCATCTAGGAGACTGCTCGTGGATTTGAATGGTTTGATTTGAATGTGTTGGCTTTTGATTGGTTTATTTTGGTTGGTTACTCATGGCAAGGTTTTATGCTAATTGCCCCTAGGTTAGGTCATTAGGGGATGGGTTTTAGGAGTTGATAAGATGTTGTGTAAGATGTTTTTTAGTCACTTGTTGCCCCCAAGTTAGGTCATTAGGGGGAATTGATAAGTTACGATGTGTGAAGGTGTTTTAGAAAACGTTACACGATTGTTGCCCCTAGATTAGGTCATTAGGGGAGATTGATGGTGAAGTGTCATGGTATAAGTTGTGAGGTGTTGGATTCACTATTTTGGGATGCATGGTGACATAAGGGGGATTATAGGGGGACCCCAATGATATGCCCCCTTTCGGTGAAAGAGGGAGTGGTGAGCGAAAGAACTCTAAGTTAAAAGTAAGGGCAAGAGGTTAAAATGTAATGGTAATGAATAGAAAATATTGGGATGGTATATACCATGTACAAAATATGTATAGTATAGTGGTAGGTGAAATTCTTAAAATAATTCCACAAACGGGGTGCAAATTGGAGTAAAAACACTCAGGATATGACCAAAATGGTGTTGTGTGTATTAGTTGTGATAATAAGTGTGAAATGTAGGCCATAGTAAAGGTGGCATTTGTAATGGGATTATAAATAGGAAATTTAAAAGGTAACTTATCACGTGCAAGTGTAAGAGTGTATGTGAAGTGAGTGAGGATGCCTCAAGCGAGACCACTTCACCCAACCTGGTTTGAGACAGTAGCAACCATGCTAGCATCCCGTACTAATGTTGAATCAAGTAAGTGTGCTATTTTACAAAAATGTAGGGTGGAATACTGCTGTTGGAGTTGAATTTTTGCATTTTTGAGATTTTTAGTTTTCTCAAAGTGTGTGGGACCTATACATAAACAATGAGGGTGCTAGTGACCCTTAGGACTGGAGTTCCCAGATCCATGGCGCTATTGTCCTACTCTAGGGTGCCCCAATCTAGATGCTCGGTTCCTCCCGGTCTAGAAATGTTGGTTTTGTGGGTACTACTATGGAATGTGTTTCTAATATGTTGAGTAGTTTTTATCATGGAAAGTGTTCTAATCGTTGCGTTTGTTGTTTTTTTGTGTTGTGTAGAGGGATATCCACTTGAGGGAGTTCCACGGTGGTCGGCATTTGAGTACACTATTGGGATTGGGTTTGTCGGATGATGAGTGGGATGTGTTGGAACATTCTGGCCTATGACATATAACACGAGATGGGGGATGTGCCCCATAATATGCCTATGTTGACAACATTGTGTGAGAGATGGTGTGCAAATACATGCACATTTTGGTTGCCTACAAGAGAGATGATAGTGACACCAGAGGATGTATATCGCATACTACGATTGCCAATGGTTGGGGAGAGAGTACAGAGTGATGGCGGTAGTGGATATGGAGTGGCAGATGTGCTTGGCTAGGTGATATTTTGTTGGGGCCTAGGTTCCCATGGAGGCCCATATCAGTCTGGATGTGATATTATAGTTGAGGGTTCCACGTTTGTGGAAGTTCATCGCAATGGTGATAGCATCTTGTATAACAATGGAGGGAGGGGGTGTCAACATCTTGTATAAGATGCATGACATATGTCAGTGGATAGAGGAGGATGGGACGAGATATGCATGGGTGTGGTGTGTGTTGGCCCACATGTACATGGACTTGTATCAATTTACATGCAGCGAGTATGGTGGGGGTATAGGGGCCACCACATTGCTACATATATGGGCATATGAGCACATAGCCATTGTGAGGCCAGTTGGAGGGCCATGAGGAGAGTGGATGCGGCCTGAGATATTTGTGCGGCGTTGGGTGGATATTCGTTATAGGAAGATGGACATGGATAGCTTCAAAGAATTAATAAATAAGATGGGGCCCAAGTCAGTGACATGGAGGCCGTATTGTGAGTATGGGGGATGACCGAGGATGTGATAGAGATGCGATGTATTTGGAGAACCATGTGGTTAGAGTAATTTTCAGGTGTTACATATTTGTTTCAGTGGAAAGAGTGTTGTGGCAGTTTAGGATGGCACAAGATGTGACCCTAGAGCAATATATATGGGTACAAGCTATGAGAGATCCTAGGAGGGCTAGTGCTAGGCTAGGGCCCACAATGGAGTAGTTGGTACCACTAGGGGTTAGATGTGGTAGACCCAACAATAATAGCTATGGATGGAAATGATGTGGGGAGTACGGAGGATTATCGAGTGTGGTGGGCAACACATCAATGGGTGTTGTTATACCCAATATTTGCGGGTGCTATGGAGTTACCAGTAGGAGGAGCAGGTGAGGGAGGCATCCCTGACCTTGTAGTGGTAGTGATGGTAGATCATAAGTATTTGTGTATGTTAATGTGGTGAATGAATTGTTTATGTTATGGTGTTTACATGGTTGACTAACATGAGGTTGTATGTTATGTATGCTAGGGGATGCCTATTGGTCGTTGATAGTAGACACATCGATCCGCATGTTGACATGGAATTTTCTTAGTGATGTGCTATGTAGGGGGATACTAGAGTATGTGGGTGACATCGCAGTGAGCATGCCCATTTTTTGAGCCAGTAGCCATAACAATGGTGACATGTACAATGCTTCTTAGCGAGAGGGATGAGGCATGGGAGGAGACTTGTTACACCCGAGAGGTGGTAGGTGGTGGTCCCTTGGCTCAGGACATGTTCGCATGATATGTAGATTTATAGCATTAGTTCTCGAGAGAAAAACATGGAGATTGTGATGTTGTATAGATAGGTGGAGAAGTTTTGGGCCATGAAATACGACGTTGTGTCGGTGGTAGGCGTCGATTTATAGGGATCTCATGATACAAAAGAGTGATAGTGATGATCGGATATGATGTAGGGACCTTGCCTCCCAGTGATGAAACATGTTTTTGTGATGATGATTGTATGAATGCTATATGTATGGACACCTATTTTGGATATGTATGTGATCGATAATTGAGATGTTTTGTTATTTGTGATGTAATGGAAATCACATGGTTGTATGGTTATTGTTCTAGTATGTGTATTGTGGTGTATGTGATGAATATAAATTTGTATGATGATGTGAGTAATGGTAGATAGAATATGATGATGTAGATAATGAATGTAATGTGATTGATGAGATGAATAAAGTATGTAGCGCATAGGCAATGTAATGGTGATAATAGAATAAATGTGAAAATAGATAAATGTATCATAATGAAGATGTGAAAATGTAATATAATGGTAATATGATAAAGTGATGAAAATAGGAGGGGAGGAGTAACAATGCCCCCTAGTGTATAGATGAATAGGCTCATGTAGTAAGATCACTCAACGATCAAGGATGAGATGTAGTAGCAAGAGTGCATCATCAGGAAATGATTGAGTTGTGGTAGATGAATGACAGAGTGTGTGGTGAAAGGTTCTTAAAATTAATCCCTCAATAGTAATGTAAGAACCGTAAGAACACAAGTGTGTCATCGATTTGGTAAGGTGATAATGATCACCTACC
The DNA here is from genome assembly GCA_018340775.1 of Taxus wallichiana var. yunnanensis. Taxonomy (NCBI): domain Eukaryota; kingdom Viridiplantae; phylum Streptophyta; class Pinopsida; order Cupressales; family Taxaceae; genus Taxus; species Taxus wallichiana. Next base: position 217,390,368 of record CM031239.1, read on the forward strand.
AATGACTAGGATGATGGGTGGAGGTGGATGCATATGGAATAGATGGAGCATGAGTGTATGGACCGAAGTGCATGTCATATGGAGTGACCATGGGATATGTAGAGACTGGTGGAAACCCATGGGATGGATGTGATGGATAGTGTGAGTTAGGTAGATGTAATGAATATGGAAGTGGTGGATAATGAGCATGTGATGGTGGTGATTGATGAACAAACTAAGCATGAGGGTTTCAGATGCAGTTAAAGCAAGTAAATTTGGGCATGGTGAAATCCTTAGGAAAGGCTGAGTTATGAATTTTCTTGGGAACGAGATTACCATGCAAGGAATTGTTGTCTATAGATGCATAGTAAGCCCTAATTTATAAGGTGAGAGAGTGAACTTGAGATTGAAGTTGTCCTATGACATGCATGAGGAGATAGGATGTCCTATGATGGAATAAAAGAAGATGGAAACAAGGTATTAAGAGGTTGGAGTTTTCCATTGTGTGTGATCATAGGTATATCAAGAGGGGAGATAGTAGGATCCAAAGCTAAAGATATGTGAGGAGTGTGAGTCAAAGGAGCCACATGAGATGATGGATGAGAAATTTTACTAGAAGGAACATGTGGTGTGGGTGAAGTAGAAGAAGGAAGCATAGATAAGGTAGGAGTAGAATGAGAAGAAACAACAGAAGGTGGAGACTCATGCACTATGGTAGAAGAAATAGGAGAAGAAGAAGATGGAAGAGGTGAAGCACTCTCAACAGTGTAGAAAGAAGGAGACTCCTTAGGAACAAGAGATGAAGTGGTATGGTTAATGCTAGCCAAAACACTACTATCAATGGGATCATCAAGGTAATAATAATGTGTTGATGAACTAGAATGGGATGTTGGGGAAACACAATGAGAAGTGGTAAGAGACATGGGAGTAGTGATGGGAGTGGTCGAAGGAGAGGTAGGAGGTAGATTAGGTTGGAATCAATGCCTAACAAATAATCAATGATAGAAGGATCTAAAACATCTAGTGGCATATCAGAAGAAGAATAAGAAGGATCACAGCCACCAAATGACAAACTTACAATGTGTAAAAGCAACATGGTCAACAATAATGATTATTTTGATAGGAGAAGTAATATGATTGGTGGGCACATGTTTTTGACCTTCTAGGAGGAGTTGTTGAGTGGCATCGAGGTAAGGTCATAGGAGTACTATATAAAGTTGTAAGTTCAGTGATGGTAGCCTCATTGTAAATGGGGTTGAAACTAAAATGCGACATGATAATAATAAAAGAAGATCTATGCTAATGATAGATAATAAAAAAGTAACAATGTTCGAAATAACGGGTTCACCAAAATGATTAACTAAAAATAGGGTTTTTAACTATTTTATGAGCTAATCTAAATAGAAACTAAGTGTTATATCAAAGTGCTAGAACTAGATATTTTTCTTTTGTACTTGAATTAATTAAAATAATAGAAATGAAAGGGATATGTTACTAACCTATAAATAACTTACCTCACTTTGTGCATTGGACTGTGGCAGAATGGTATGCGGACTAGGTAGGCTATGACCGAATGAATTCAATAAGGGCATGAGTTAACTATTTGTTTATCTTGAGGCACTGTGAGTGTCTTGGGTGCCATGGTCTAGATTATGGGCATTGGGAACTATGAAAATACTTAGGATCTGTGTTTGGCAGTGTTGCAAGGAGGTTTGAAACCCCGTTTTGTCCTGTCGTGCTAGATTTCTTTGGATGAACTAAATAGTGACCTACAAAACAAAAGGTTAGTGGGGTCAGACTGTCCTCAACTGCCAAAATAGTGGACTTATTGTTGAGGGATTCAATACATTATGGACCTTGATGTAGTTCTAGTGCATGTGTGTAATTTTGTATCTAGGATTCCCTAGCACCAATGACATGATAATAAGGGGCAATAACTAGATGTAAAATGTAAAATAATGGATAGAATGGAAAGAATAAAACCCTTTCCCTTTGTGCTTATGTGATGTAGATGTGATGCATATGTAGAAGAATCCAAAATGTAGTATCTTACCTTAGTAGATAACTACACTTAATGTGTGTGATGTCCACCCATAATGTGGTGAGTATGCTTTGTTTATATAGGGATCTCTTGCTCAAATTTTGACACTAGTGACTTGAAACTACCACCTATGACCTAGGGGAGTACATGGGGTGACCGTTAGGATTGAAATTGAATAAAGAAATTAAGACCACAAATCACGATGACATGGGTGCCTAAAATCATGGATTCGGGTGCCCTGGGGTGCCCCAGTGCAACCTTAGGCGCCCGATGTAGACTAAAAGATGACAACTGTGTTGACTATGACATCTAAGACACTGTAAGAGATGGCCAAAACTACAAAGACAAGCGATGACAAAACCGAGACAAACAACTAGGATTAATGACTCATTGACCAAAACCCTAGAAATAGGTCACTAGTGAATACTTTTATTATGAAAGATCCATATATAAATTAACATACTCGGTGGTATAAATGTAATATTAAATGTGTGATTTTGTGACTACATATGGATGCAACCTTAGACGGATATAATAGATGCTTAGTGTTTGGTTCCTTATTATGATCACATAACTTTATATTTATATGATTCCCTTTCTTGAATTTCATAATTAATCCCGAAAAGGATGACTACCAAAAAGATAAGATGTTCAAACGGATAGAAAGGACCCAGAAAGTGTGACCAAAGTACAAAGAGGACAAGGGCACTCATAGGGGATGGGGACGCCTTTGACGCTATCATCTTGATGGGTGCTAGTGTCTAGAATGACAAATGTCAAAATGTGTAAAGACATACTGCAGGCAAGTACAAGTGCAAGAATAAAATAAAAATCAAAAATAAAATAAACATGGCCAAAGACATGGGTTAATCAATACTTTTCTTACTTAGGAGTAATGCAAATAATAATATGTGATCGAGACTAGATAATGACTCAAAGTGTGTTATTTTGTGTCTACAAAAAATGAGACCTCAATTGAGTGACCCAAATGTAGAAAAATACACTTCATCATAGTAAGGGGCACACATAGGATAGATGTGTTTTGGAGTGGATTAAAGGTAAAACATGAAAATAAACATGCACAAAGAAATGCACTCATGGCCTAAGGCAAGTGTTGACATATAACCAATGATAGTTAATCACATTTAAGATCATGAGGGGAAAGATGGAAGGTGTGCTTACATGCCTACTATATTCATGATAAGGGGTTGATATGCATCTTGTACGGGGAAAAGGTTTCTTCTTAGGTGGTTATCCTAGGTCTCTGCCCTATTTATAAGCAATATATCGCAATGTGATAAATGTAGAAAGTTTTCTTGCGATGGGAGCGTTGATCAATGCGGAAGCTTTCCTAGGATGCTTGCTTTTGAATTTTGATTTTCTTTTGATATTTAGAAGGTTAATCAATGCGGGAATCATTCGATGCCATGATATAAGAAAGTAGCCATCCTTTAAGGGAGTGGTTTATAATGGGAATTTTTATTTTGAATTTTTAGATGGCGAGGATAAGATGTATGATAGTTGTCTTTTGAGGGATCAGTCTATACTTTTGACATTATTTTATTTATATGAACAATTTTCCTTTAAGGGAGCAGTCTATTTTGAATAAACATGACTTTTGATACGAGTATACAAAATTTTGAGCTTAAAATAGAGTGAGGATAACCAAGTAGACCACTTGGGGAGGGAAAAAGATGTACAAGCTATACCTATGGACCCTTAACATGGTTCAAGTAGGTAGAAAAGAGGGAGATAGATGTAATTATTTTGGGGTTCCCAACTAAAAGCAAGAGATTATCCAATAAGGATTATGTTATGAGCAGATCCATGGTGCCCATATTCAAGGTCATAGATAGGAAAGTGATGGAAGACCACATGATTCCAAATCATTACGTTGAAAGCTAGAAAGGATAATGATGGAAATGACATCATTAAATGTGACTAGGATAATGTTGGTAGATGTGTTAATAGTAGAAAGGCTGTAAGTGAAAGACGTTAAGAGGTTGTGTTTTTGGTTTACCATCAAGGAAGCTAAACATTGGCTCCTTTCTAGAGTAGTGAAGTTCTCATTTTCTTGTAAGACAAGGTCACCGATATTAAAGTTACGTTATTTGAGGTGTTTATTATAAGAAAATTTGATGTGCTATTGATAGAAGTGATGATATTAGAGAGTGATTATGTGATGCTAATCTAACAGTTCAAGTTGTGCTAGACACTCGATGATGGTCCTCGCCGGAGATGAAGTCACTAAGAGAAACACACAAGGATGGGATATGAAATTTGAGAGGAAGATCAACCTCAAAGCCATATATGATAGAGAAGGAGTAACGCCCATAGAGGTTTGGATGTTAGTTCGATAAGCCCAAAGAGCGAAGGGGATATAGAGATGCCAATTTTTACCTACTTTATTAATATTTTTGGAAAGGATATTGTAGAAATTTTTGTTAGTGAATTCGGCTTGACCGTTATCTTGGGGATAATAAGGACAAGAGAAGCTAAGCTTGATGTTGAAAGAGTCGTAAATCTTCTTAAGATATTTATTTTTAAAGGAATTTCCATTGTCCATGATGATTTTATGAGGGATGTCGAAGTGACAGATGATGTGCTAATAGACGAAATTGACGATTTTGTTAGCTTTAGTGGATGCAAGTGGAATGGCTTCCACCCATTTGGTGAAGTATTCGAAGAATAATGTTGACAACCGAGAAGAGTATGGATTGATAAGGCCAATGAGGTCAAGTCCCCATTATGAGAAAGGCCATAGATCTTGAGTCGGTTATAAGGCCTGGCTAGGGATAAAAATGAGATTGGAATGCTACCGGCACTTGACAAAATTTTTAACATACTCATAACAGTCTTGGTTGAGGGTGGTCCAATAATAATCCATTCGAAGAACGAGTTTAGAAACAAAAAAACTACTAAAGTGTCCATCACAGATACCATCATGGACTTCTTAGATAACATAGATAGATTCATGGGATTTAAGGAAACATAGTCGAATACTATAAAATCCACATTTGTAGAGGATGCCATAAAGCATGACATAACAATTAACACATTGGAGTAATGAACTCTTACCATTTGTGGATCTAGGCTAGAGGGAATTTTGGATTGGGAAAGATAATAAAAGAGTTGAGTATACCGAGAGGTCGATTAATTAGTGTTGACAAAATTTATACAAGGAAGCTCATGGGTATGAGATGGTTGATCAATGCGATGGACAACAACAAAGAGTTTGGATTCTTCCATTTTCCATGGGATGAGAGATGTGAGAGATGCCATAGTGTCTGTGAAGTGATTAGATGAGTGAGGGATGGTTTGGATGGTATATTGATTGAATGATTCGAGGAGAAATTCAATGATGTCCTTATATTTTTAAGGATGTCATTTTTGCACTGATATATTCCCTTAATTTGATTGATAATGAGTTGAGAATTACCATAAAAATCAAGGATTTGAACCCCTTGTTAATCAAATTCTCTTCGTCCTGTCTAGATTAGTGAGCTACATAACAAATAAATCAAACAACCTCAAATATGCAAGGGTTTAAGGTACCTTGAGAGAAGATGGTGACAAATGGATGAGCGCAAATTGATTTTCCTCGCTATGAGTTGGATAGACATGCGAAATTGAGAGGAAAATGGATTAGATGGTATATGTGGGTGATGCCTAATGAATTTGATTCAGGAAGTGTTACCTTCCTTTTATGGATGTCAACCCTTGTTAGATAAGAGAAAACAATATAAATGAATGATATATAGATAACATGCGGCGATAAATAACAAAACCGAAAATACCGATGTATAAAGGTGCGATCTGATCAAAATAAATCTAAAGAAAACCAAACTAAGAGAACCACAAGGGCATGAGGATTATATTATGGTGATATAAATAGCATCACAAGGGCATTGTGATGATATGAAGATAAGTGAGGAGCTATAATGTCAGAGGTTTTCTATCACTTTTAAATTTTCTAAAAGACGGGGATGGCTTGTATTTATAGTTTGAAGATGGGGTTAATTTAGGGGTTATCAGGTAATCCTGGTTTGAAAAAGTAACCCTGATTAGGTGAGTGGGGAGGAACATGATTTGAATGATTATGTGCAATAATGGATTTCATGTGGATTATTTTGCATTATTTAATTCGTGAGTGGGGTGTATGATTTGAATTATTTTGAAGTAAATTATTAGGTGGGGTGATATGAATTAGTTTGGAATATTTAATTATCAAGTAGATATTAACATATAACAAGATTTAGGGATTTAAAGAGGATCAATTAACCAATTAAGATTGATTAATTGAATATGTATTTTGATAGGAAATGAGATTTGAATGGGTAAGCCTAATAAAGAAGAGCAAATGTGGGGTGAAGGGAAGGAACGATACTAAAAACTGGTGTCTACATTTCCCCTTTTTGATGAGTGGTTTGTGTTGGGCAAGCTGTGAGACAAAAATGATGAAGAATTGAAAATATGATTGATTGAGTGTTCCCCCTCAAACTTGAGATCGACAACATAAAGGAAGTCAATCATGAGTTTGAAAGAGATAGATGTTAAATGTCGGGTGGGTAAATAAATTTTTTTAAAATGATAATGCAAGGAAAGATTCCCTAAGCAAAAAGGATCACAATAGTAATAAAAACTATGGTGGTGACTCGATATTACGTGGGTAGGGGATAAAGGGTAGTCTTAATGGAGACATCAACAATGTTCTACAGGTCGGTGAATGGGTGAAAATCAACGTGATATGGAGGGAATCCAACAAGAAACCCCTTAAATTTATGCTAGCCATGATGACTAATGGGTCATAGGAAAACATCAAAATATGCACAACCAAATGTGAAATCCATTGTATGCAAGGAATCAAGCAAAAATTATGCATCCAAAAAGGGATGAGGATGAAAATAATGATTCCCCAACACAGGGCATGAAAATGACCAAGAAGAAAAAGTGGAAGATGGGTGTTGAGATAATATGCCCTAAGGGGGAACGAGTACGGTCAAAAAGGTGGGAATTAAAAGAAAATTGGATAGAATTGTGAGATAGAATTCCCCAAGTGGGGGTAAATATGATTTTGAATACATGTTTCATAAGAAAGGTTCTCCATTGATGGCATATGATTAGATGAAGAAAAGAGAAAGCATTCCTTCTTCTTTGGCAAATAGGGGAAGAATTCAATCTACCTTTACTAAGCAAAAAATAGAGCAGACATTGGTGAGGGAGAACAAAATGTGATAGGTGATGATCATTATGGTATCCTCCAAGATAAAAATGTCATGGGAAGATGTGATGAGGGATATATGTGATGATGCCCCCTCGAGAGGGATGATGAGAATGGAAGAGATGACACCGCTCCCAAAAGGAGGAGAGGGAAACTTTATAGAGAGGAGGATGAGGATGGGGTGTAGTAGGACGTAAAATATACTGTCGCAAATGGGGAGGAATTTGAATCAGCATTGAATGTGAAGGAAAGAGAGAAAAAAAAAAAAAGTGATGGTCAGGAGTAGTGGTTGATTATGGGTAGGTGAAAAATGAGGAAAGAAAAGTCAGAGGTGAAGAAGACAAGGATATGGAATAGAGTGGACATGGTGGAGGAGGATAAAAAGGAATGAAAGAGGAGGAAGAGAATAATAGAGAAGGATGATAGGAGAAGAAGGGAATGAGGAAGAACAAACAAGAAGAAGATGAGATGAGAAGAGAGAAGATATCAGAGTAGAGGGTGAAAGCATAGAAGAGGGAGAAAGATGTGCAATATGAAGGTAGCGGAAAAGATAAAGGGAGGGAGATGATGAAGATGAAGGGAGAGAAATGATGGAAACATGGAGGAGATGAGGAAAATGAAGAATTTAAAGAAGAGGAAAGAGACGATAGAACAAAGAAAAGAAAGAAAGTATAAAAGTAGGAGGCGAAGAATACAAGGGTAGGGAATAGAGCAGATGTGATGGGTCTGGAGAAAAATAAAATAGAGAAGGATGATAGGAGAAGAAGGTAATGAGGAAGGAAGAACAAGAAGGAGAAGACAAGATGCAAAGAGATGAGGGGGATGATGGAGGAGAAGGAAAAAGTGCGCAGGATGAAGGAAGTGAAATTATGGATAGGGGTGAAGAAAATATGGAGAGGTGGGGAAGAAATAGTGTGGAAGGGTGTTGGATGAGGGAATGGAGGTGAAGAAAGAGAGAATGGAGGATGGATGAAGCGACGCCACGTAAATAATGTTAGGGGAGACCAAAAATTATTGTTGGGGGAAGGATGATAGGAAAAATGATGAAAGTGATAAGGGAAATGGGGGATGGTAAAGGCTATGCATAGCCTTTACCATCCCCCATTACCCTTGTCATTTTTTTCATTTTCCTATAATCCTTCCCCAACAATAATTGAAAGATGATGATGATGTCGGTGAAGAGGAAACCAATCATACGGGGATGGAAGAATAGAAACAAGGAATGAAAGAGGAAAAAAGGATAAGATGATAGAAGAAGGGAATGAAGAAGATGGAAAAAGAAGAAGAGATAAGGATGATGGGAGGAAAAGTGAAGGGATGAATGACACACAAAAAAGGAAAAGTAAAAGGGAAAGAGAAGAGAGAAGATGACAGAGTAGAGGGTGAAAATGGGAGAGAGATGTGTAAAATGAAAGTAGTGGAAACCAAAAAAAGACAACATGGAGAATGAAGTAGAAGATGATGGAGAGAAATGATGAAAAAAGGAGGGAGATGAGTTAGAGGAGGAATGTAAGGAAGACAAAAGAGATGATAGAGCCAAGAAAATAAAGAAACTATGGTGGAGGAGGGAGAGGTGGAGAAGAGTAGATAAAGGAAGGGAAACTGGGACAAAATGAATGAAAGGGGTGAAGATGTGGTGAAGGACATAACGATTGAGAGTGGAAAGATAGGAAAAAGGAATGGACAAGAGTAGTGGTTGATTATGAGAAGGGAAAGAAAATTCAAAAGTGAAGGAGACAAGGGTACAAAATTTGATGTAGATGGAGGAGAAAAAGGGGATGAAAGAGGGAGAAGAGAATAAGAGAGAGGGATGATAGGGGAAGAAGGGAATGATGAAGGAAAAATAAGAAGAAGACAAGAAAATGATAGAGAAGAGGGTGAAATTATGAAAAAGGGAGAGAGAGATCCAAAATGAAGGGAGTGAAGAAGGGTGAAGGGGATGAAGGGAGAGAAATGATGGAAACATCAGGAAAAAGGGAGAGAAGGGTGGAAGAATGAAGGAGATGAGGATGATGAAGAATTTAAAGAAGACGAAAGAGGAGGTAGAATGGAGAAAAGAAAGAAATGATGAGGGACCAAGAAGATGTGGAGAAGATCAGAGAAAAGAAGAGAAACTAGTACAAAATGATTGAAAAGGTGGGGGTGAGAGAGAAAGGAAGGGGATGGTAGTGGGAAGGTGAAAATGATAGGGAAGAAGAGATGAAAGAGTGGATACAGGGAGAATATTGAAGGAACCCGGTCCTCGTGAGGAAGACCAAGGAACAGAATATGGAATACATCGCATGTAAATGCATGTGGAGGGTGAGATGATAAAAAATATGGGACAACGCTGAAGAGACATGTTATCAATGGGGAAGTAAGAAGGAAGTGCAAGGGAAAAAGGGGAAGAAGATGATACAGGGGAAGTGAAATAAGACAAAGAGTAGAAAGTAGGGGAGGAAAACAAATAAAATGATGTATAAGGAAGGAAATTGAGAATGGAGATATGTAGTGAAGAGTGAGCAGATCGGGGAATGTAAAGAGAAGAAATACGGGAGGGATGCCTCAAATTAGAAAAGAGGTGGAGATGCATGAGATGAGAATAAGATAATGATGAGAAAATAGAAAGAGGGTGTATGATGAAGACAATAAAGATATTAAAGAGGGTGAAGGGAATATGGAGAGGTGGGGAAGAAGTGACAAGAAAGGGCAGAGGTGGGGACAAGGAAGGGGAGGGAAGAGAGAATGGGGATAGAAGAGGCAATGCTAGTTAAGGGACATTAGGAGAAGTCCACCAATAATTATTGGTAGGGAAGGATGAAGATGAAGAGGTGGCAAGGAAAAAGGAGAATGGATGATGTAGAAAGCAATGCCAATGAAGGGACGTTAGGATAAGTCCATCGATAATGATCGGTGTGCACAAGGGAAGGAAGGAATGAAGAGAGAATGGAGGAGGTCAAAAAGAGTGAACAGGGCCACGTAGAATGGGGATGAATGAATTTTAGGAGAATTCCACCAATAATTATTAGTGTTTCACCTTTTTCTTAGATTGTTTCTTTGGAGTGTTGATGAAACAAATAGGGTAATGGGCGTAGGAGGAATACCTATTCAAATGCTGGTTGATGGGTTGTTGTGCATGTATGAATTCCGAATCCATAGCTGATCATGAGAGCTTCCTTTTAGCAAGGAGGAAATACCTATAATGCAAAGCAAGACCACAAGAAGGAATTAAAAATATGGGCAGTGAACTACCTAGTGTATGCTAGATCCGAGAAGTGTGATACTTCCTAAATGGGTCATCCACTATTTTAAACAATTTAAAGTTGTAAAAAGGTAAATCATATTGTAATTTCAAATAATTTAGGTATCTCACTTAAAACACAATAAGAAAATAGATCTAATCTAACAAAGCTAAGCTAGAATAGAATCCAAAGGTCAAATGATTGGTTCTAGGTTCTGCAGAAGTTTGACAGAGGTCTTGGGTAGATCACAGGTGGATGAGGGTGAGATGAAATTAAGTGGGTAGGTCTCTGTTCTGGGCTGTGTGGGAAAATATAGAGACTGATGTCGGTTAGGGGTAACCGACGGTGGTCAAGTGTGACCGGTGCTGAGTTACTGTGAAATTTGGGAATGTCACAGAACAAGCTTTAGGTCTCCTTTGTGATTGTACAAAGGGCTTTGGTTGGTTGGGATGAGGTATTGGGTGACTGGGGTAGGCTTTGGCGAGGCTTTAATGGGTATATGGAGGTGGAAATGTTGGAGAAGGTCAATAGGTGGCTAGGTAAGCAATAGATGATAAAATAATGATGAAATGAAATAAACCAGAGAAGTATGATGTTATACTTACTTGGATTATGGTCCAGATGCATGTGTGTGAAGGATGGAGTTGTGATGAGAGGCTTGAAGGATGCAAGTGATCACCAACTGAAGGAAAGCTTCTGCATGGGCTACATGTGCATTGCTCTTTGCTTGGTTAGATCAGATCATGGTTGGGATGGTGTATAGGAAAAGATGCTTGATCTCCTTCCTTGCATGCGTGGTCTCACTGGAATTCACTCTCTAAAGATGTATTATCTCTATAAGATGTGATAATGCTCACCAAACTCTTTGCTTATAACTTCCAACCTTGAGAATAAGGTTGTTTTGGGGTTAAAAGGGTAATCAACGGTGGTTTTGGTTTAACCGGCGATGGTTAGGGTAACCAAGCATCGGCCAAGGCGAGATTTCCTAGGTTTACTAAACTAGGGAGATCCTCTTGATTTCCTCAGATATCGTGTCATTAACTTATGGATTAGATTGGGAGCTTCTTATGAGCATGTGGGAATGTGGTTATAGGGAATGTAGGCATTGATTTTTAGGGTTTGGGTAAGACTCAATTAGTTATGGCAACTTACTAAGAACATGTCTTAGGTTGAGTTGGATTGGTGAGGTGTCTAAGTGAATTGTATGTGTGGATATTATTTAAAATAAGATATTTAAATAATAAATATAGTGAGGATAAGGAATTAATTTAAATAAATAAATAAAATTAATATTTGTGGGGTGAAAGGGGTCATGGCTAGGTGAATGTGATGAAGGGTGCTTATTTGTCGAGTGACCAAAGGGGAGTGTGACCTAATATTAGTGTCTAAATTTTCCCCTCTTTGTTCCGTAGCTTATATTGGTAAGTGACGCTAACAAAAATAAGATGTGGTTGCCCCATGTGTGGGTGAAGGTGACCCCCCTCAAACCAGAACCGATGAGGTCAAGGCGAGAATCGGTGAGTGGTTTGATAAAAGGTAAATGTGAGGAAAAGGCAGTCAGGCTTAGGGAAAAATGGTAAAAGGTATACTGTGCCATTCGAGGTAATGGGTTAGTGTCAATGGGGAGCAATAGTCAAACACACACACACACGTATAAATTGCAGCACACTACCGGGTTGAAGAGTAGGCAAACCCTACATTGTCTAAGGTTGATAGGTTTATCCAAACAAGGTATAAGTGACTCGGTATCCAAGGTATAGGATATGGTTAGGAAACATAACATAGGTTAGGTGCAGGAATGTTTAGGTATGTTCGGTACACTAAAGGTAGGGTCAAGATAAATGGTCATGGCAATAGGCTAGGTAGGGTCATTAGGTCAATCAACATAGGTAAATGAGTCTTGTAAGGTATAGTGAACACATGAGGTCAAAGATCATTAGCGATGGTCCATGTCCAAATATTGAGGTCACGACGTGGGTAAGGCTAAGGTAGGGGTAAAATAATGACTCCCAAAGGAGGAGAAATGGAGGTAGTAAGTGAGGAGGTCAGGAAAGGGAAGGTAAATGGGTTGGGTAAAGGTGTGGTTGGGGAAAGGATCGGGGTGAAGGGTGGGGTAAAGGATCAAGGTTGAGGGAAATGTGCAGTGAGGATGACCAATGGCAGTCATGGAAAACTCGATGTTGGTATAGGAAAACGCGACAATGAGGTAGGGCACGTGACTGATGCCGGTCAAGGGTAACCTACATCGGTTAGGTGGGGTTGGTTATAAACAAAATCTATGTTTTTATTATTCATTTGTTATTTGGTAAAGTGAGAAAATGACAAAAAGGAGAGAAAAGAGAGAAAAGTGTCTGAAGGAAATGAGGTACTGAGTTGGTAATGTGATTGGATGAGGGTTGGGTTGGTGAGCGAGTGGGTCCACGGGATCGGGCGAGAGATTTGATTAGGTGAAGGTTACAGTAGTTATTCGGGTATGACAGAGGTCGGAGAGGGATCTAGCGGGCCACCAAAGACAATGACTAGACATGTTACCAAGATGGCGGCGGCTGAAAGACAACGAGGTAATCACCCAACACTACATTATTGATTAGATAGATTAGGAGCTTGGTTATAGGCATGGTTGAGTCAGGTTATAGGCATGGTTGAGTTAGGTTGGTTAGACATGGCTCAATTGAAAGTAGGTGAAGTTGTGATTCATTATTTTTGTAATGAATGATACTATGGGTCATATGTGAGATGTGGTATAAGCTATGCATAGTGATGATAGAGAAATGGTAGGTGTAATAAATGTATAAAATATGTAGCAAATTGTTATGTATGTGACTTAATTTCCAATTTTGTATATAAAAGGGGAACTAAGTGAAATGTGATGTAAATGGTGAGTTAGGCATGGTTGATGAATTGTTTAGGGTAGAGAATGGCTGAGCTAACCTCCAAGGGCCCCATGCCCTTGGAGTGCTGCCTACATAGTCCCAATGAAAAGGGACCTCAGGCCGATGTAGTTCTCCCATAAGCTAGGGAAGAAAATGAGAAGGTGTGAAAATGAGTCGATAGGTGTTTGGGCATGTTGTGGGTTTAGGTTTGTTAGGTGTGGGTAGATTGTAGGTAAAATGAAGGAGATTACCCCAAAAGTAAGCGTCGAGGACCAAGTCCTGTATAAGGTAATCAAAATGTAAACAAAGATGGTTAAAAGATAAAAGGGGGAAATAAAGCCACTTGATTGGGTAGGATCATACCGAGTAGATCATACCTTGGAGGAGGTGATGAACATAAGACCCTAAAGACATTGCATGATTGACATGTTCTACGATGAAAAGTAGTCACATGATCACCAAATGTCTAAGTTCCAAGAAGTCCCTTGAGGTAGTAGGAAATGAGAGTGGGCATGGTTCACAGGGTGAAGAGTAGGTAATTTTTAATTTTTATATGGTATGAGGTAGCAGGCCCTTCGGGCAAGAGGTCCTAGGTCACAATGGGCAAGTCCATGACTAAAAAGTTTTTGTTTTGACTTATAGTTGAGATAGACTGATCGATGTGGGAAGTCTATATGGGAAAAATTAAACTCCTTGAGGTCTTCGTGAAGTTGATTGATGCAGAAGCTTTAGTTGCTCGTTGTTTTTTTTTTTGGAAGAGATTTTACACAATTGTCCTTTGTGGGAACAGTCTATTTATAGCAACAATTTGTCGAGAAGAAGATGTCCTTTTGAGGGAGTCATCTTTTATTAGAAGTTGGACTCAAGGAGTTTGGTCCCATTGTGGGGTCTTTGCGGTCATGGAAAGATAGGACTATTGTTCAAAGGTCAAGGTGAAACAACCATGGGATCTCATCTAAACGTAGATGAAAAGTATCCATGAGAATCATGCTATGTGTAGTGCCATGGTACACATATTCAAGGGAAGATAACAAGTGATGGGTACACACATGATTCTGGTTTAATCCTTAGGGAGGTGTATGGAGTAGGTAGTGCTCAAGGGATGAGCTGGAGAGAGATAAATGGTGAGGTAAGACAATGAGTCAACAATAGAATGGTCAAAGATGTAAGGCATTGAGCGGCTCAGGCTCGGGTTTACCATCAAGAGAAGATAAATGATAAGCACCTAATCCATAGGTATGAGTCACGATGTATGGTCCAAGCCAATTAGGAGAAAATTTTCCCTGTTTACTTTTTTTTGCTTTGGTTACATGTTGATTTTATTTCAAGACAAGGTCACCGACTTAGAAGTTTCATTTAAATGCATTTGTCATAGGCACGTTTGATACATTGTTGGTAAACTTGAAGGTGATCCAGAGCATTAAGATGACATTCATCTAATAACTCTAGCTATGCTAAACGGTCCTGACGAAAGTCATCATCAGTGAGCATGTCATGGAGAGAAATACAGAGTGAGGGGATCTGGACTTCGAGAGGCAGAACAACCTCTATACCATAGACCAGAGAAAAGGGTGTGGCTATAGTGGAAGTGTGAATACTAGTGCGGTATGCCCACAGGGAAAAAGGAATGTGTGTATGCCAATCCTTTCTAGTATCATCAAACATTTTCATGAGAATTTTCTTGATGGTTTTGTTAGTGGATTTGGCTTGGCCATTAGTTTGTGGGTAGTAGGGTGATGAGAAACTAAGTTGAATGTTGAAGGCATTGCAAATTTTTTGCAATGTTTTGTTTTTGAATTGTTTTCCATTGTCAGTGATGAGGCAATGGGGAACACAAAAGTGATATATGATGTGGTGGTTAATGAACTCACATATTTTCTCAGCTTTTGTGGAAATGAGTGGGATGGCTTATACCCATTTTGTGTATTATTCAGTAGTTGTGATGATCC
The DNA here is from genome assembly GCA_018340775.1 of Taxus wallichiana var. yunnanensis. NCBI lineage: Eukaryota > Viridiplantae > Streptophyta > Pinopsida > Cupressales > Taxaceae > Taxus > Taxus wallichiana. The sequence goes on from CM031239.1 coordinate 217,405,652, forward strand.
ATTGATGACATTGGGAAGAATGAGGATTGATTTCTCCAACAAGATCCAAACCCCATTGAGAGAAGGGACAAAGGTCACGAGTGACTGTAAGGCGTAACTAGTTATATTATGAAGATTGGAATGTTGTTGTCATTTTACACAATGTTTGACGTAGTCGCAACAATCATGGTTAAGGGTCGCCAGTAATAGCCTAGGTGAAGAATACGCTTAGCAACAACAAGGCCACTAAAGTGACCTCCACATATGCCATCATGAACCTCCTTAATGGTATAAGTAATTTTATAACTTGTGAGGCATCGTAAGAGAATACCATCAAATCTGTGCTTATAGAGGAGTCCTCCCAGGATAACGTAACGAGAGACCTTTTTAAGGAAGGCGTGCTATCTGTTACAGGTGAGATCAGGAGGTAAGATGGAGAGAGAAAGGTAGTTAGAGTATTATTTATACCAAAGGTCACTCAAGTTAGGGGTATTGGTTTCAATCGAGTAAACATCATGAGGTAAATAAGAAGGTGAATGGAGGTGTTGTACGGTGACAAAGATTTTGGAATCGGTGGGTGAAGCGGGTATTTGGGAAGCTAAGCAGGCCATGGTATCTACAAATTTTTTGGTGGAATGTGGGATGGTTTGAAGGGTGTAATGATCAAAGGTGGTCAAAAGTATGTCTACATGATGTTTATACTTTTGAAGTATCTCGTTACGACATTGGTACATACCATTGACTTGGTTTATGACCAATTGAGAATCACCAAAGATGTTGATTGATTTGACATCTAGGGCATAGGCAGCTTAGAGACCTAGTACGAGTGCTTCGTATTCAGAAATATTGTTGGTGCATTCAAAATCTAGTTTGAAAGACAAAGGCATGGGTTATCCATCAAGAGGAATGAGGATAATACAGCCCCACCCCCACGCTGACACTTGGAACCGTAAAAAAAGAGTGTCATTTGATAAGGAGGTTTGTCTAGGGAAAGGGTAGTAATCGACTCATCTGGAAAGTCAAAATTAGAGGGTTGATCCCGGAAATAGGTGCATCATCCAATTGGTCGGTGATAGCTTGGCCCTTGATGGACTTTTGATGAATGAATTTGAGGTCAATATTAGTTAAAAGCATAAGCCATCGTGCAACACGCTGATTTTGATAAGGTTTGGTGTACATGAAGTGTAAGGGGTCGGTGTTAGTCACAACATAGGTTTTGTGGTTGAGTAGGTAATGACGGAGTTTGGTGGTAACAAAAATAAGGCTAATCAAAGTTTTTCAGGATGGTTATATCAGGTTTCATAGTCCAAAAGAGTACAACTAATATAATAAACCGCTTGCTCCCTATGTTGTTCATCGCGATGAGTGAGTATGGCTCCCAAGGATTGATCGGTAGTGGATATGTATAGATAAAAAGGTTGATCATCTTTCGGTGGGATAAGTATGGGTGGTTGGAGAAGGTATTGTTTTAAGGCTGCAAAAGCTTTGTGATAGTCATCATCCCATATAAAGGAGACATCCTTCTTGAGCAGATGATGAAACGGTTGGCATCGATCCTATAATTATGAAATGAAACAATGAATAGATCGAACTTACCTTGCGAGGCTACTGAGTTGTTTAAGGTTAGTTGGCGGAGGCATTTCCAAAATGGCCTTGACTTTAGCAGGTTCAAATTTTATACCATGGAGGGAAACAATAAATCCCAGGAGATTTCTTGAGAGAATTGCGAAGACACACTTCTTGGTCAAGGCGGATGTAATATTTAATGAGCGATCAAAGATGGTTTTGAGGATGAGAAGGTGCTTAGAGTGACATTTAGATTTGGCCAAGAGGTCATCCATGTAATCTTCTAATATGTGATGCATGATGTCATGGAAGATGTAAGTCATATCCCGCCGATATGTGGCACCAGCGTTTTTAATGCCAAAAGGCATGACTCACTAGACAGAAGAAGCCCCCACAGGGTGATGAATGAGGTTTTGTGTTGATCTTCTGGGGCAAGCAAAATTTGATTATAACTTGAGAAGCCATCCATGAGTGATAGCATCTCATGACCAGTGGTGAGGTCAACCAACTGATCAATACTAGGTAAGGGAAAGCCATCTTTCGGGCAGGCTAGGTTTAGGTCACAGAAGTTTGTGTAAATGTGGAGCCCCCCTGTTGCTTTAGTAACATGGACAATGTTAGAAATCCAATGAGGATAATCAATGGGTAAGATGAAAGAAATGAAAAGAAGGCGTTGAAGTTCTTCTTTGACGAGAAGAGCAATACAAGGGTGTATTTTTCTTAGCTTTTTTTTGATGGGTTTGGCATCGGGAATGGTTACGATATTGTGGACCACTATGGTGGGGTCAATACTGGGCATGTTTGTGTAAGACCAAGAAAAAGCATGGTTATGATCTTTGAGAAAAGAAGTGATGGCTTCCTGTTCAACAACATCTAAAGATTTTCCAATCTTTAGGATGTGCGGGTTGTCTTGAGTATGAATGTTTATCTCGATAGTCGATTCATTCAACATGGTTTGTGTCTCAGAGGGTAATGACCGATGAATATATGAGTCTTTTGCACCAAGGTAGGTGAGTATGGATTCATCATCCTGACATTGAACAACGTTAATTGTAGGTGTGTCGTCATTGATCATCTTAGGATACAAGAAGGGAAGAGTGGAAGGAGCCTCACCCTCATGTTGATAAGTCAGAGGCCCCAAGGAAATGGTGTTTATGAAAAATAATAAAAGTTAGGAGGGATAGATTCAGGATCCATCGACTCCGTCGGTGAAGGTGGTGATGAAAGTGGAGTGGGTGAAGAAGGGCTAGTGTCCTTAATGAGTTCAATGCGGGCCTATTTGGTAGGTGGTCCGGGGAAGCCAATACCACTATGGTCATTATGTTTATGGGTGGTACATGGAATAATGGTATGGTGGCCTTGCTTGTAAAAGAAAAAACCAAAACCCTTCCAGCACACAAGTGCGGGAAGGTGTGGGTGAAACGATGATTGGTAAGTGATTGGAAGTCAATAGAAAATGGGTGGGTTTGTGATGGTAGTTCGGTGTGTAAGTGGTAGTATCAAGTCCCCATATGTGAGACTAGTATGAAGGCGGGAGGACCTTAAAGGAGACATTCTCCTATACGGTGATCATAGTGAGGGTGTTGGTGAAGGCTTCCATACTCCTACGGAGTAAGGAATGTGTTGACACTATATAGGCGGTACTCCCCTAGAGTGAGGCGTTGAAAAACACCTTCCAAGGGATCAGTGGTTGGTATGTAGGTAGTTGGTATGGATAATCTATCGAAGGTCGATGCAGAGGTGGAGTTAACAGATTGGGAAGCTAATGGGTCAGCCATGGAGGTTATGGCAGTGGTAGGAATGGAGGAGGTATGTGTGGTAGAAGTAGTGGCTGTACTAGTAGGTGGAGGTGTAGGTGAAGTGGTAGTGGTCACGGAGGTAGATGGCTTGATAGGTATGAGCACATCATTAGGTCGGTAAATCATGTTGCATGTTTTAAAAGGTGATGGGTCAAGCTGGAATGGTATAGGTGTGTCCTTCATGTTCAAACTTTACACAACGATGCAAAGTGGAAGGAACACAACCCATGACATGGATCTAGGGTCTACCAAGCAATAGGTTATATTGGAATTCCCCCTCCAAAATGTAAAACAATTCGGAAACAGTGTGGGGAACCATGCAAATGTGAAGGATGACAATGCCTAGTGTAGAGGTGATAGCATCATTGAATGAATGCAACATGACCGGGTGTTTATGCATACAATTTTTAGGTATGCACATTTGAGATAATGCATGGAATGAAATGATGTTAATGTTAGTGCCCCCATCAATCATCACATGGCATACATGTATGTCATTGATGTGGACAAAGATGAAGAGGCCTGGGTGCAGGTCATCATTTTGGTGTGGCACGATCTCTTCCTCTAAGAAGCTAAGGAGGCCACTTGGTGAATAAGGTGGGGGTGAAGATGAAGGTGGTAATTTGGTGAGAGAGGCTACATGATGGGTGTAATAATGGAGGCTATGGGTGTAGGGTCATTAGGTAAAACCTCAATTGATTGAAGAACCTCCATGAGAGCTTGACGATGGGATTCGAGGTTTAGATGAGGTCATATAAGGAAATTTTAAGGGGTGATTGGTGTAATTATTTGAGCATGGTGTGATGTGTGACACCATTAGAAATGGGGTACATGGGGCCACATATAATTATTTTAGGTATGGGTGTAGATGGTATGTTGGGTATAGGATTGGTTGGTGGGTTAGTTTCATTTTCTTTTCCCTTGTCCTTTTGAGCACGTGTAGTGATGTATATCATGTTGATATGAGGGGAGTTGGCAAATGGAGAAGGTGTAAGGTGAGTGGTATAACGACACAACGGGAAAAAACCTACCGGAGGAGAAAAACCTTGTGAGGTTAGCTGGGCGTAATGACATTTGGATGGTGGCATGGAAATTTATTTGATGCAAACCATGTTAATTTCAAATCTTGGGGATGGCTCTAGGAGAGGTGAGGGGGGAGGTTGTGGTGGTTGAGTGGGTAGTGTGGGAATGGGTGTTGGTGAAGCAGGATCCTCATTGAGAAGGTCGTCGTCAAAGTTGGTTTTTGGTGGACACAATTGGATAAGGAAAGTTTTTAAGGCCTCACAATTCTCCACATTGTGTCTTGACACACGATGGTATGCACAAATTTTAGTATTGTGAAACCCTTTTGGTTTGGTTTTGAGGGGGTCATAAGGTTTGAGTGGCGATAATGTGATGACAGAGGTCTCTAGGAGGTTGGTTAAAATTTTGGCATAAGACCCTGCTAATGGATCACAATGTGAAGTAAACGTGGGTTTGGGTGTAGGTGTAGGTGATTATTGAGGAATGGTCTTTAGAAGAGGAGGGGTTGAGCCATGGGTTTGGGTGCTGGTGTGGTTTTAGGTGTTGGTCATGTTTGTTTAGGTATGGGTATAGTAGATGGATGGGTAGGAGGGTGTGTGGTCATTTTGACTACCTTATTGTGGGGTAGTGGAGTTTTGTTTTTGGGTTGCACCTTCTTGGGTAAAGGTGATGTGGGTGTACAAGGTCTAGAAGGAAAAGCCAATGGAGGAAGAGGGTGAGTTACCCATGGGGATAACGGGGTTGTGAAGGTAAATTACATTGGCGTGCTTGAGGTGCGCGAGACAGCGACTGAAGTGTAGTGGGTAGTGAAGCAATAGCTAAGGGTATCGGAGGTATGGGTGGTAAAGAGGCTACAGGTGTAGGTGTAAGTTGGGTTGGGCATCTGGGTAGGTCAGAGGTTTGTGAGGAAGGAATGGGCTGTTGTGTTTTTGGTTTATTGATGGGTGGAGGTTTCTTGACCATGTGGGGAAGCTGAGATCCTAAGATGGACGGGACAGGTGTAGGTGTGATTGGCGCAGCTGGGGTATGAGTTCTATGGGTTTGGTGCTTCTGTTTGGGTGTCAAAGTAGGTATGGTGTTGACTTTGGAGGATGTAGCTAAATCTAGTTTGATAGGCGGATGAGTAAGGCTGGTGGTTAGGGTGACCCCTAAAGTGGTAATGGGTTTAGTCGAAGCAAATGTTGTAGGTATGGGTTTGGGTTTAGGTGTAGGTTGAGTTATGGGTAAGGGTGTGGTTTGAGCTATAATAGGTGTCATGGAAGGGGTTGTGATAGAGGTGGTTGGGTTTGGTTTGATTGGTCAAAATGTTTTTGGGTAGATTCTGGAGGTATCAGCAAGGGATCTCTACATCTGTGTTGAGATGGGGAGTAAAAGGTGCCCCCATAGTAGAGCCCTATCCACATAATCTAAGTGATCAACCAAACATGAGAATGGAACATCTGTAGGTGGAGTTGGTGAGGACATAATGGTAATTCTCGTAAAATGTCTCTTAGATATGGGGAATTGGCTAGCTTCATGGTGTTGATTTTAGAGGATGTAGCTAAATCTAGTTTGATAGGCGGATGAGTAAGGCTGGTGGTTGGGGTGACCCCTAAAGTGGTAATGGGTTTAGTCGAAGAAAATGTTGTAGGTATGGGTTTGGGTTTAGGTGTAGGTTGAGTTATGGGTAAGGGTGTGGTTTGAGCTATAACAGGTGTCATGGAAGGGGTTGTGATAGAGGTGGTTGGGTTTGGTTTGATTGGTCGAAATGTTTTTGGGTAGATTTGGAGGTATCAGCAAGGGATCTCTACATCTGTGTTGAGATGGGGAGTAAAAGGTGCCCCCATAGTAGAGCCCTATCCACATAATCTAAGTGATCAACCAAACATGAGAATGGAACATCTGTAGGTGGAGTTGGTGAGGACCTAATGGAAATTCTTGTAAAATGTGTCTTAGAGATGGGGAATTGGCTAGCTTCAGCTTCTGTGGGTAAGAGAGTTGAAAGTAGGTCTATAGGATCTTGGGTGGCTGATGGAGAATGCTCGCCAAGAGGAAAAGGTATCTCAACTGGGTCTATGATAGGCGGTGGAGATGATGGGTGCTCCTCTATGGGTGGAGGAGGTACTTGTAGCTAAAGGCTCTCTAAGTGGTGAAGCCAGGGGTGAGATGGTCTCAATGTTAGTGAAAGATTCCTCCATAGGTGATGAAGGAGATGAAAGGTGTTCCTCTGTTGGTGAAGGAATAGGGGAGGTTGGTTCTGACGCAAAAGGAGGATTTCGGGCTAGGATATCCTCTATGGAAGGAATATGGGGTAATTGGGAGGTGACAGGTGCATCATTAATAATGGCGTGAACCTCACGAGTATGAGTATCGTGAGTTGAGGTCTCACCAGTTTGATCAAATGAAGGGGCATGTTTGGGAAATAGTTTCTTAAAGATATGTAGGTTTTGGTTGGAAGATGCATAAGGATTATCCATGGTTAACTCACCTTTCTCGAGCATTTATTGGACAATATTTTTGAAAGTGATGTAGTTTCGTCACTATGACCCTTTACTTGATGATAGTTACAGAAATCATGTTCTTTATACCATGCGGGCATGGGGCAAGCAGGGTCAAAACTAGTGTGTGCTTTTATAGGTGGAAGGGTGATGGCTTTGGCTTTGATAAGATTTTCTAAGATAGAAGAGTAAGGCTCCCTAATTGGGGTATATTTCCACTGCTCTCGAGTTGAAAAATGTGGACAGGTGAGAGATTAGATGAGGGTAGCTTCATTTGATGGATGTCTTTGGGCTTTGTTTTCTCTTCTCCCCTCCTTTTCTTTGGTTTTGGTCTTCCAAGTGATGAAATCCCGCGCCACCTAGCTCCCAGGCTTTGGCGGTCTTTAGTGATGAAACCACCGCCTGCAGGGTGGCGGTCTCATGACCACTTCCCGCAGTAGGCGGTGGCCTGTAACCGCCGCCCGCTCGGGGCGGTCCTTCACGCGTTTTTAGAATGTTTTTTTAACGTGACTCACATAAATTTCAACGTTTACCAGCTTTTTTCACCGCCTTTGCTTGTATTTATGATTTTGGTTCCCTGGAATAGTGTTTTTGCATTGTTTATGGTTAAAGAGATCAATTTGGTTTTCACCTTTGGGTAAATGGGAATTCTATAAATAGTTGGCTTGTGCTCAAGCAAATGGCCCCTCAAATTTGCCTCTGAATTTCTCATTGCAATAGATTAGTCTTTCATTTTGCTTAGAATTCTTAGTTTCATTCATTACATGCCTAGTTAGTGTTGTTTTGTTGTTAGGAAGCCACATATCCACCTTGTGCAAAGTGTTGTTATCACTTCATCCAAATCAATTGGAATAGGATAGTTTGATTTCAATAGGAAGCCATTAAAGTTGCAGGTTTTGTTCTTCAAACAGGATAGTTTCAGGTTCTGGACGTTTTATGTTGCATGACTCGCAATAAATCCCGCTAGGAATTACATAAGCCAAGCTCTGTACTCTTGCGCTATCTCTCTCCTACTCGCATTGTATTCATCTATGTATCCTAAGCTGCCTTTGTCCCAATATCTACTGCTGATGCTAGCATTACACGCTTTTCTGGATCCACGTGAGCACGAAGGAACGAGGAGATCACACTGAGGGGACAAAACCACACACACCATCGGATTCGCCACTGTTCTGCAAAATCCAGGTTCTAGCTTTCAAAGTTCTAGTTAGAAGCATATCAAATAGAGTAGCCAATCACTTTATTTCAGTCAATTTTACTTTCGATATTGCCAGGGAAGCTGTGGGGATTGATAGTTTCTGAGAAACTATGATTCATTCCTCACTTCTGAGGTAGGATCGAGAGTCTTTCAAATAGATTAGATCAGTTATTTCATTATTTAGAATAGATTTACAACTGCACAAGAAAGTAGCTATACTCGGTTGCTTTGTTTGTTTTAAATTCATTATTAGATTAGTTGTCAAATTCTAGATATATTAAAATAGTTGCTCCTTCAATTTCATTCATATAAATTCATCAGAAAAATACAAAAATAGAGAAGTTATATATGCTATAAATACACTTCACATAGTTAATTTTACTTTGCTGCAATTGGATTTACATTGTTGTTTTTGTATGACAATCATGGGACCTAGAGAGCCCAGAGAATACGTATTCGAGCCAATCGTGCCCCAACCCGATCTCATCATAGCAATAACTGATATAGATCAGAATCTTAGGATCCAAGTCTTCCAAACAATGACAAATTTACAACAGATCAACCTCCAGTTAAGCGGGTTAAACATAGAAGATGACAAAGCACACATTTTGGTCAAATCAACCAAACTACAGATTACCCTAGATATATATCCACATGACTGTAGAAGGGCTTGAAAGAGAGCAAACGTTCGGTTGTGATCCTTTGGTCCCACATCCAGACGTAGGAGACACTCTCACAGATATAGATACTAGCTTAAGAATTCAGGTTACACGAACACTGTGAGATACTCTGAAAAGATCACACAACTGTTAATTCTGAATATAGAGGCTGAGAAAGCATATGACTATTGGATATTAGGGATTAGGGACTGAGTCCACACATGACCATAGTAGGACCACAACAAACACGAATCTATGGTTGTGACCCACAAATCCCACAGCCCAACGAATCCATAGGTGAATTAGACATAGATGCTGGCCTACGCACATTAGTATTCAGATCTACTCCACTTCCACCTATCATCATCGAACAGTTATCCTTGTTAGACGTAGCAGCTAATAAAGCTAAGGAATTCTGGACTAGGCTAGATAATCACCCATAGAGTCCACTATATCCATCATCCACCCTATGACCCTGTCTGGAAATATACACGAGACTATCCCAGGTCATTTTCCACGTATTCCACAACCCATAGACCGAATCACGCCAGAGCTCGATATTGATTGGAGCCTTGAGCAAGTCATCCTCGCCGATCGATCTATCACACCAGTTTAGGTTAGGAGGGCCTTCTTTGCCTTAGATTCGTAATTTCCACTAGTGCGTGTCGAAGACATCAGATTACCTAACTAGTTTGTCTGCATCCCACGCGTATTCCATCCCCACCGGCTATCTCAGCACGACCTCGAGAGGTCGGGTGCGAGGAAGAGTTACTTGTAGATTCCCATGCTCACTTGTCACTTTTCCATCATACAAAATTGGTGAACCCGACGTGAACAAGCAAGAATTTTCATCTTTTCCACCTCATCAGTCTTTTGCATCAACTTCACCAACAAAATTGGTGAACTTGGAACAATTGCGTCACTCTCGACCTTCCTCTTTTAGTGTTTCACCTTCTTTCATCCACCTTCGCTCTTTCCCATTATTCTGTGGGTATTCATATACCCCCGAATATGTCGGGATTCGATGCATATGGCAGGCCTCTCTTAGGTCTTGAGGCATACTACGCTCAACTGAATAGACAATCATCACCCTCACTCTCAGTATGGGGTGACAACTACTCAACTAACCAGTTGTCAACACAAACTCCATCTCCAAGGGTCAGATATAGCTCATCTTTCCAAACAGAGGAGTTGGATCAGCTCGCTCAAACACAACACATAGCCTTCAGGCTCGAACAATATGACGTTCACAGGAGAATCTGGTTCATCTCCTCAGGTACTACTTAGACCACAAATTAGTAGACAAACTGACCCATACCTGATTTTAGATGATGAACATTTGGTACGTTATGCCAAGAATGAACAACATTCTCGAAGTATGTACCCACCTATAGGAGGTTTACACACACAACCCGAGGTCTCTTTTCAAGAAAATACCTCCATGCCACATCATATAAGAAATGCCCTCGGGAAACTTGGCAGGACAATGATCAGTTCATAGTGGGATATCACATGCCTATACAACACCAGGATATACAACAAATGCCACTAAGGCAAAATACCGTGACTTCACCAAATGAAGTCATTTCAACGTTAGTAGAAAAAGTGAGGGGGTTAGAACTTGCTCAAGCAAATCACCATTCTCAATTCATGCAAGTAGAAAATTCTAATCCTCCACACCATCCTAGCCAAGTAGACCTCCTCACAGGAATAGGCACGTTAGGCATGACTCCTCAGTATTCACAACAAATGCCAACAAGAACCGCCATTTCTAACACCGCTCCGATACCTCCCAGTCTAGTACAGAATAATCCATTCCTAGACAGTACCCCTTCATACTTAAACATATACTCCAAATCACCACAAGGGGACATGTTCTCCTCTCCGGCATGTTTTCTCAAACACAGGGGCTACCTTATGCCCCTGCCAACGCATACGCTGTGCCATATCAACAACATATTCCACCGCCGCCCCCTCAGTAGGCACCATCGATGGTCGAAACCTACGCAATAGGGACATATTCAGAATACTTGAAGGAGCCCTTAGATTTCACCATACGAAGCATCATGCTTCCAAGACCTCTTCCCGATTTACCCAAATACAAAGGTGAGGGAGATCCGAATGCACATATCAAGGCTTACGCCATAGCCATTCGAGAACTACTCCCTTGGGATGGGGTTGTTGCTAAAATATTTCCCAAAACCTTGGAAGGTATCGCTCTCGATTGGTATTATAGAATACCTGAGGCTTCCATCCATTCATTTAAACAACTCATTTCAGAGTTCATCAAGGCATTTGACATGAACAAACTATTAAGAACAGGAATCAGGGAATTCTTGCACATTAAGCAGGAACACAATGAATCTGTTGCTCATTTCATCCAGAGGTGGCGTACAGTTCTTTATTCTTCAGCCAGTGCTCCAAATATGGACCAAATGGAACTATGTGATTTATTCCTTCATTCTCTCAAGCAGAGAAGTGAAGGAAGAAGTCAGAAGTTCCCACTAAGGACTTACGATGAAGTACTTGAGAGCACTCTCCGAATAGATCAAGCGGCAATAGATAGCGGTCGTAAGACATATGGAACAAACGGGAGGTTAATCACCTCCAACCAGAATGCTACGGCTTATCCTACTACCACAAGCGTCAATCAAGGACCTAAAATCCTTAATAGAAATCATGGAGTGACAACAGATGGAGTAACTGATCAGGCCAAAAGGGTAAATGTTATGAATACTCCACCGCTAACAAACAACCAACGAAACAACAACTTTACCCCAACAATCAATACAGTGGATTTTAATCATCCACAACAACAACAACAACAATGGCAAAACCCTACACAGGGTCCAAGCCAAAACTCAACTGGATATCAAAACCAAAGCCAAAACCAAAAACAACAAATGCAAAACTTTAATCCTAATAGGCAACGGTTTGATCAGAGTTTTGGGCCACAATATACACCAAGTCAACAAACTAGGAATTACAATCCTAACTCGTATTGTGGTTTTCACAAAATCCGAGGCCATGACACTAGAACGTGCCGTGACTACAATAAGTTCATGCAACGTTTTCCAGAGGAACAAAGACAACTTTTCATAGATATGTTCTTGGTAGATCCTACGTCACCGGCACCAAATACTTTTACAGGGGTAGTTTCCCCACAAAATGTGCCCTCAAGATCTTCAATGATCCGCTCCCAAATCACAATAACAACAAGTTAAATTCAAATGGGACAAACAAGGGTGTAATGACAGGAAACCACGATCATGAAGCCTCGACTTCATTAAATCCATTAGTTGCGCCACAATTAGGAAGTCACCATGACCTAAGATAGTCGGCTTAGTTGAGTTAGACACCGAACTACCCGTGGAAGCTATAACAAGGACACGAGAGTATTCCTCTCAGCCAAATCCAAGTTACCTACCGGAGACAGATAACATCCAACAAATGTTAGTAAGACCCGTAGGTACCTACGATTTAATTAGTGATCTAACAAAAACCTTCTCACACATTTCTTTTTTGGACTTACTAAAGAATTCTCCTACCCACAGGGCTGCTCTTTTAGAGGCATTAGGTTTAGGCCATCTAATTAACATCACTCCACCTCCCGAAACATAGGTAAACCATATAGACTTTGATATCCACCCTCCGGGGCAGCCGGATAGGGATATCGAATTCATATTTGAAATAAACAAAATGCCAACAGACGCTGAGATTACATGCCGAGGTGATCCAACCTTACATTTGCAAGTATGGGTTTATAACAATTATGTAAAATGTGCGATGGTTGATGATGGGGCAAGCAGTTAACATAGTCCCCTTTTCTTTCCTTCAAAAGTTAGGGTATGGAGAAACGAATTGTTCCACGACTCGAAATACATTAAGAGGCTATGATAGCCTTAAAGCCACCTCGATCGGAACTATAATACTACCGGTCACCTTAGGACCCAAAACAATCCTGACTGAGTTTTATATTATAGATCGGGAAACCAACTATAATATGATCCTTGGCCGACCATGGATACACCGTATGAAGGCAATTCCTTCTACATTATTTCAAGAAGTAAGATTCTTGCATTTAGGAAAGGTGTTCATAGCCAAAGGTGATCCAAAACCATTCGATGTACACCTGGCTGACCTAAAGAAAAGACCAGGCATGCACTCACTCGGAGTTTGAACTCCCAACAAACCAACTTAATAAACCGGAAGAAAAGTTGGTACCTACGACAGATCTTGAAACTATGAGCCTAGCCAAGACAATCCCAAGCCCTCAAAGATGAGGTTAAGATTATAGAAACAGTATCATTAGGAACTACTGCAAAAATTGTTGACTTGCTAGAACAAGATCTACCAATGTTCCTACCATTTGATTCTAGTAGGCATGGGATACACCCTAGGTGTCGGTTCTCTCCCAGCAGTAGATCTCTGCATGGTAGAGGTAGAAGATGTTAACACAACAAATATCCCAATGCCCATATTCCCAGCTAAGTATTGGACTCTCCATTTCGATGGAGCTAAATGTCGTTACGGAGCTGGGGCCGGTATAATTGTTACTTCTCCCAAGGGAAGAATCCTACCATTCACCTTTAAACTAAATTTTGAATGTACGAACAACGGTGCTGAGTATGAAGCCCTCCTCCTTGGCCTCATCTTAGCCAAGAGGATCGGTGTTGATAACATCAGGGTGTTAGGAGACTCGCAATTAGTAGCAAACCAAGTCTCTGAGGTGTATGAAACTAGAGCCGAGCACTTACAACTCTACAAAACAGCTGTACTGAATTTAAGCAAGGAGTTTGACTTCATATCAATCGAAGCAATCCCATGAGAACAAAATCTTCTCGCCGATTCAATAGCAACCTCAGCATCACGTTTTACTCCAAACAGTAAGTTAGAGGATACCCATTTCATGGTATCCCTTCATACTGAACCACTGATAAAAACAATGTCAAATCCTCTTTTAAATAGAAATGAGGACAAATCTACTATCCTAGACTACATTGATGATGATACAACCACTCTTGATTTCTTAAACGCCTATGCAGTGTTACATCTCACCCATCACGTGATAGATTTGTCTTTAATCCCACATTCATCTTCCTACTTCGGGAATCCCATGATAGATCTTCCCCCACAAAAGGAACTCAACATATACACAGTAGAAAATGGAGACGATCTGGAATTACCTCCAGCCCCACCTGAGTTTGAAGAAGGTAACGCTTCTCTAATCGAAGAAACAATCGATATTAACATCGAAAAGAGGATGAACCAAGGATATTGAAGTTAGGATCCTCGTTAACTCCATCGAAAGTAGAAATACACACTCAAATCCTCAAGGAACATCAGAAGGATTTTGCATTTAATTATAAGGAAATGATAGGGGTTGCGCCACACATTGCGGTACATAACCTCGTCACTAAATCAGATGCAAAGCCGATTAAACAAAAATCGAGACCAATGAAACCAAAGGTAGCTCTCATGGTAAAAGAGGAGGTAATGAAACTCCTCCAAGTAGGATTCATCAAGCCAATTGATTACTCTCAGTGGGTATCTAATATCGTTCCCATTCTCAAAAAGAATGGGAAGATACGCATCTGCATAGACTTCGAGACATTAACAAGGCATGTCCTAAAGATGACTTCCGTTACCATCCATAGACGTCATTGTTGATGCAACAACTGGATTTGAGCTTTTGTCTCTCATGGATGGATTCTCGGGATACAATCAAATCAGAATATCTCGAACAAGATCAAGCTAAAACCACGTTTATAACTCCTTGGGGAACCTATTGCTATGTTGTTATGCCATTCGGTCTCAAGAACGCTGGCGCTACATACCAGTCGGGCTATGACGTATATATTTCATGATCTTATTCATAAAATTGTGGAATCCTACGTAGATGACTTGTTGGCCAAAGCCAAGAAGCGTTGTGACCATCCGGAAGTACTTCACGTCATTCTTTCACGTCTAATAGAATACGGAGTCACGCTAAATCTAGAAAAATGTGTCTTTGGTGTAACAGGAGGAAAGCTCCTAGGTTACATTATATCGTCATGAGGGATCGATGTTGACCCAACCAAAATTAAGGTTGTTCTCGAAATGGTCCCACCTTCGGATGAATCTGGAATCAGGTCATTTCTCGGAAAGCTTGGTGCAATCCGAGATTCATCCAGACTTAAGTTTCGCCATTCATCCAATCAATAATTTACTAAAAAAAGATTATAGTATTGATTGGACCAAAGATTGCAATGAAGCTTTCGATGCGTAGTTAAGCATTTCTTGTTATCACCACCTACGCTAATGCCACCTAAGCTAGACCACCCGTTAATTTTATATTCATGAGCTACCAATGTCTCGCTAGCCTGTATGTTGGCTCAAGAAGATGATGACAAGAGAGAACGTGTGATCTATTTCATTAGCCGAACGTTGCTCGACTATGAAACATGTTATACATAGGTAGAATGAGAATGCCTTGCCATAGTCTTTGCAACCAAATGCTTAAGACATTACATGCTAAATCAAGAAACAAAGGTCATTGTAAAGACAAAGCATTTACGAACTTTCCTCACGCAAGGGTCCTTGTCTAAAAAGGTTGGATGCTTTATAACCTTAATGGGGGAGTTCGAACTAACATTTGTAAATCAAAAGTCCGTTAAAGGACAAATCATCATGGATTGGTTAGCTGATAACCCACTAGACGGAGGCAATCTAGTAGATCTGGACTTTCCTGATGAATGTGTATACTACATCGAAACTAGACCTCCCATCTCTGAGTGTCCTTGGTATGCTGATATTATTAATTATATCATGGATCATACGTATCCGGAAGGTGCTACACCGCAACAAAGAAGGTGGTTACGCATTATCGTAGCTAAATACGTCATTATAGAGCAAGTGCTCTATCGAAAAGCATTCGATGGAATGCTTCTAAGATGTGTCGACACAGAAGAATCCAAGAAGATTCTCCACGAATCTCACAGTGGAATGTGTGGAGGACACTTTGGTGGCCATGCCACCACTCGTAAAATACATCGAATGGGCTATTTCTGGCCTACTCTAGAACACGACGCAGTAGAGTTTGTACGAAGGTGTCATAAGTGCCAAGAATTCTCTCATGAGATCCACATGCCGGCACAAGCTCTACAACCAATCGCTACTCCATGGCCCTTTTCTACATGGGGCCTCGATTTGATAGGGAAATTCTCTCCTCATCTATGATGGCCATAACTTCATAATCATGGCCACCGAATATTTTACCAAGTGGGTAGAGGCTATGCCTCTTACTACTGTACCGGGTTCTGTAATCGCCAAGTTCATTTTGAACCAAATCATTTGCAGGTACGGTGTCCCGCAAATCATTATCTCAGATAATGGGACTTCTTTTAAGAATGATGAAGTTTTGAATTGTGTAATAAATTCAAAATAAGCCATTATACGGCCTCCTTGTATTACCCCAAGCCAATGGACAAGCTGAAGCGACAAACAAAACATTAAAAGCCATTCTTCTTAAAACGGTGAAAGAAAACAAATGAGATTGGCATTTGAAGTTATATCCGGCCTTATGGGCCCACCGAACCTCAATAAGAACACCAACAGGGGTGACTCCTTTCTCGCTAGTATTTGGGGTAGAAGTAGTTCTCCCACTTGAGGTTGAAATACCCAGTCTCGTATCTCATTACAAGGGATTCTGGACGAAGACGCTTACAGAGAAGCACGTCTCTCCCAACTAGAAAGCCTAGATGAAGCTAGGTTAGATGTTGAACAAGTGGCACAGAAGTCTATGCTGACCGGATGTGCCGGAAGTATAACAAGAAGGTCTATGAACACGACATATATGAAGGTGATCTAGTTCTAAGGCTAGACAACCGGATCGATAAAAAGACCGGTGAAGGAAGGAAGTTCCGCCCAAATGGTTGGGCCCATACCGAGTCATGAAGGACTATGGAAATGGTGCATATCTCTTATGCACACTAGAAGGTGAGGAATTTGGTGAAACAGTCAATTCCCTGCACCTTAAACGATTCTATGCATAAGCAACCGAGCACTATTTGCATAATTATAGCTACATTGCATCTTCATATAGTTAGGATCATTTTGTCCACTTGTTTTGTACAAATTTGTGATCGAGGAATTTATTCTTAAGAGCAATTCATTACAAACTTCTGATGGTATTGGCATAAATGCTCTAATCATACTTCTCCATTTCCATGATATCGTCAATTATTTGGAATCATTTCATCAAATAAAGCTAGATATGACAAAGTCTTAACGGTAACCATACCAAGGTCTGCATGCTTGTTCTCACTTTTGGTTTCTTCTTAGGATAGGTGTCTTGCCTATGGTCTGTTCTAGAAGCTTCATCATGTCACATCTATCCCGTATGTATATCTCTTTGGAAGTAAGAGCATGCTGACATTTTTCTCAAGTAAACGAATCGAATGTTGATCAAACAAAAAATTTTAATTTTACACATTTCCTTGCCCCACCAACCTTTGGTGATGAGCTTGCATCTCTTACTAGTGACGTAGGGTTGGGAAAGGATGGAAATGCCCTTACTCGCCTATGCCTTGCCCATGGTGATAAACCCACGCTTCTTACTAGTAGCATGGGGCAAGGTATAGGGGGTCCTCTTGACAAACAAACGTAAAAGGTCATAAACAAACAATTCAAATCTTGAAGTCTTGAGTCAAAAACAAATGAATCGGATGTCCAAAATTCCAAGAGAATTAAAAATCCTAAAACCCAGATTTTGTCTACCATGTGGCCATCTACGGATCTAAGTCTAGATAAACCGCAAAGCAAGTTGCATCCCAAACTATGGAGTCACTCGAGTAGAGTAGGCTTGTAGCATCCTAATTTGGTTCCACCAAAGCTTTTTCTATCTCTCATCACTATCATTTCAACACATTTCATAACTTGTGCCCTTTCCAACTCTCGGTGATGAGCCCTCGCATCTTACTAGTTGCGTGGAGTTAGGAGTGGGGCAGGTTTATCTGCTCATCATACCGGCTTATCTTCACCACTTTGCCAAAACAAATATGAAGTATAAAAAAAAATTGCTTAAAGAAACTGAAAATTCAAAATCACATTGTATCTACATTATCATATATCGGCATCATGAAATACAAAAAGAAAGTAGACACTTGTATCATTTGTTCTCCATTGCATACATTCTAAAAAGCATATAAGCATAACATCATAGTTTACATGTGAAAATGGAAATGGAAGCAAAGTCATAGATGCCAAGAGTCTGATCCAAAAGAATATATAATATATATATATATATATATATAAATGGTCAAAATTCCTGTACAATGCCATCATGCGCTAAGCATGGTCAAAATGCTCAAAGAGCCCGGGAAGTACAAAAATGTCATGCAAAAATCTAAGAGAGCCAAGTGGCTTCTCAACCCCTATGAGATCCCTCTGAAGGTGCACGCCCATGCCTAGGACTCGGCTACGCCGGCACTCTGAATGCATGGAGGGCTCACGATCCCGAGGGGCAGCTGTCGGTCTCGCCATGAGAATGACTCCTCATCAGGCACTCTGTTGTCCTATACCCTGCCAGCTCAGTAGCAGAGGGTAGATACCATCCTAGCCACATGCCAGATGGGGGCAAAGATGTCAGTATGTCTGCCAGCTGCTGAGGGCTCCCTGCATCCATAGACATAGCTCTGCACGGGTCCTCTCCATGGGGATCATCAGGGTATCGGTGCATACCCTGCGAATCAGGTCTCGCCACTCATCGGTGGTCTCTATAAACAAAGGAGAAAATGAATTAGAAATAAAACAAGAGATGAACACAAGTGTAAACAAAAGGAGAGATGGAAATTAAAGCAATCCTAACTCAAAGCAAAGGGAAGATAACTTACTTGGGTCACCAGGCCTCCAGGATGGATCTCTAGGGTCAGCACCTGCCACAGATGCCGCCACTGACTGAGGTGCTCCTCCCATGGCTGGAGTGACGTAGCATCCCACAATGGACTCATCCTCCCCACCATGGCCCTGGGAGAGTGGCTCCTCTGAAACCAGAGTCACCCTCTCTGCACTCTGCTCTGCCCTCTCTGCCTGCATGATATCCTGAGTATCATGCCACTCAGGATCACTGTCCTCCTCTCCCCCTGACTCGCTGGCCTCGGCCTCGGTCTCCTCCTCTGTCTCTCCCCCTGTGAACTCCTCGGACTCAGAGTCTATGTCGATGGGGTCATCGCTGCTATGGGCAGGACCCGCGGCAATCTAAAGTAAGGGTGCCTGAGGAGCACCGGCTCTCCCTCGGGCACGTACTACCCGCCTAGCTGCAATAGGAATGCCAGGGGTAACAACTATCCAACCCCGGCCCCTAGGACCCCCTCTGGCCTCTCGAACTGACTCCTATATACTGGCACTACCGGGGGAAGCATACCCATGTAAGGTAGGCCAAACTGCTGAGGAACTCGGCCAAAGGGGTGTATCTCCACTCATCCTACTCTGTCAATAAGCTGCCCTGTGGTGGAGCAGGAGATCAAAGTAAGAGCCTCCTCGCCCCATAAACCTGCCATGGCTTGATACGGTGTGGCCTCCATGTCATCGGGTCAGGGAAGCAACTGGCTGGTGAGGTGCTCTGAGCACCGACATGTCTGTCCATCTGGCTGCCCTCATAGCTCCGGGATCTGCCACCTCTACACCTCTGCCATAGGGGATGAAGCGCTCATAAACCCAGCTCATAACTAGGGTCGGGTGGCTCAAAGACTACCCCTGTAAATGGACTACCCTATACAAGTCGTGATAGGTAGTCCCAAGTATATCTGCTCCCTAGGCGTAAATCCGGCCATGTCCCTCGATCTGTGCAATGATGGGGGACCAACAATATAGTAGTGTGTCTCCTCCCTTGTCCCCGATCAATCTCGAGGCAAGGATCCCCATAATGGCCTGGTGAATCAAGGGGATGGGCAGGCTAGGGATAGATCGGACCCTCACCCCCTTCTTCGAGCCAGTGGAGATAACTGCATCTCCCATGTAAGAAGCCCACTGTGCTATCTGGGCCCGTGAACCTGTTGTCTCAAGGGTGAGTCGTCTCCCGATGATCGGGACCCCTAGGATATGGTAAACATCCTCCAAAGTGATGGTCCACTCACCTCGGACCCCTGGTAATCGGAAGGTGTTCCGATCAAGCATCCCAATAGGAAAATAAGTCACAGAGTATGTGACTGGATGGTGCAACATGTGGAACCCATGATATACGTAGTATACCGGCCTCTGAAGAGTGTCCTGCTCATCCTGAGAAAGGGCATCTAACACTGCTGGGAGCCAGTCACACTCTCTCTCTCGACTCCACCGAATATACTCCTCCCTCACCTGCATACACCCAAAAACACACAAAACAGAGCAAGTTAGCATCCAAATGACATTAGAAAAATCACGAAAACACATAAAGATGCTAAAAATGCAAAAACAATTTCAAACAAGTGTTCTTTTGGCATTCTGTGAAGAACCGCCACCCTGAGTAGGAGGCGGTTTCGACAATCGCCACCTTAAAGGTGGTGGTCTTGTAACCATCGCCCTAAAAGGGTGGTGGTCACGGTCACACATGACCGCCGCCTTGTTCAGGGTGGCGTGGTCGTGTCCCAAAACCCACATGGGTTTTATACCTTAAAAAGCCAAAAAACATGAAAAATGACACTTTTAGACTAAAACAAAGCCTACCCAGTAGGCCCCCTAGATGGACCTTTTGAACCTAACATTTTCAAAAATAACCCCCCCATGACAAAGATTTTAACAATTCAAAATTTTGGGGGTAAAAATGATAAATTGAGAAAAACTAACTGTGATCTCGCGGGTCGATGTTCCACTCGGAGGCATGATCGCTATCCCGTCATGAACATTTTGACTCTACTCTCATAAGAAACCGTCACCGTGGGTCCCAGAGCTCAAAACCAACCAAATCAACATGCAAATGAATAGGAAAATGGGCCCACTTTCATATATATAGCAACCTGACTCATTTTGAATCCCCTTTTCACAGGTTTGGAGCGCCAACGGAGGTAAGTTCTTACCCCCGCACAAATGGTACGTCCTCATTTCATGTTATTTTAGCATTTATTTTCCGATCTATTTTGTCTATCTACACTTGATTCCTCTTTTCATTTTGCAGGTGGTGGGAATTTTGGATGGCATCATTGCGACACACACGGACGTATCAGGTATAACTTCCAACTTCCCATTTCGGGACCGCCATACTGGACCCACCATTTTACGCCTCTTCATGGCTAAAACACTTCTCCGAGGGGGCAATATGTACGTACCCAAAATTGTAGGGTACTGCACCACCGGGACAACGTAACACGTGCCCCAATGATGATACAGGTCTCCTCACAAGGTGTTCGGGATCTAGAAAAGCTCTCCAAGTATGCGTTAACATCCCGCATGCCCCGCTTAGCCCCTTAGCCCCTACGTGCTTTGTTTTCTCTTCTCCCCTCCTTTTCTTTGCATTTTGGTCTTCAATGATGAAAAACCTCGCCGGGCGGCGGTCTCCTGACCGCCACCCGGGCGGTGGTAACCGCCCCCGCTCAGGGTGGCGGTCCTTCACGCATTTTCCAGAATGTTCTTTTAACATGACTCACGTAAATTTCAATGTTTACCAGCTTTTTTCACCGCCTTTGCTTGTATTTATGATTCTGGTTCCCTGGAATAGTGTTTTTGCATTGTTTATGGTTAAAGAGATCAATTTGGTTTTCACCTTTGGGTAAATGGGAATTCTATAAATAGTTGGCTTGTGCTCAAGCAAATGGCCCCTCAAATTTGCCTCTGAATTTCTCATTGCAATAGATTAGTCTTTCATTTTGCTTAGAATTCTTAGTTTCATTCATTGCATGCCTAGTTAGTGTTGTTTTGTTGTTAGGAAGCCACATATCCACCTTGTGCAAAGTGTTGTTATCACTTCATCCAAATCAATTGGAATAGGATAGTTTGATTTCAATAGGAAGCCATTAAAGTTGCAGGTTTTGTTCTTCAAACAGGATAGTTTCAGGTTCTGGACATTTTATGTTGCATGACTCGCAATAAATCCCACTAGGAATTACATAAGCCAAGCTCTGTACTCTTGCGCTATCTCTCTCCTACTCGCATTGTATTCAGTCTGTATCCTAAGTTGCCTTTGTCCCAATATCTACTTCTGTTGATGCTAGCATTACATGCTTTTCTGGATCCACGTGAGCATGAAGGAACGAGGAGATCACACTGAGGGGACAAAACCACACACACCATCGGATTCGCCACTATTCTGCAAAATCCAGGTTCTAGCTTTCAAAGTTCTAGTTAGAAGCATATCAAATAGAGTAGCCAATCACTTTATTTTAGTCAATTTTACTTTTGATATTGCTAGGGAAGCTGTGGGGATTGATAGTTTCTGAGAAACTATGATTCATTCCTCACTTCTGAGGTAGGATCGAGAGTCTTTCAAATAGATTAGATTAGTTATTTCATTATTTAGAATAGATTTACAACTGCATGCAAGTAGCTATACTCGGTTGCTTTGTTTGTTTTAAATTCATTATTAGATTAGTTGTCAAATTCTAGATATATTAAAATAGTTTCTCCTTCAATTTCATTCATATAAATTCATTAGAAAAATACAAAAATAGAGAAGTTATATATGCTATAAATACACTTCACATAGTTAATTTTACTTTACTGCATTGGATTTACATTGTTGCTTTTGTATGACAATCACGGGACCTAGAGAGCCCAGAGAATACATATTCGAGCCAATCGTGCCCCAACCCGATCTCGTCATAGCAATAACTGATATAGATCAGAATCTTAGGATCCAAGTCTTCCAAACAATGACAAATTTACAACAGATCAGCCTCCAGTTAAGCGGGTTAAACATAGAAGATGACAAAGCGCACACATTTTGGTCAAATCAACCAAACTACAGATTACCCTAGATATATATCCGCATGACTGTAGAAGGGCTTGAAAGAGAGAAAATGTTTGGTTGTGATCCTTTGGTCCCATAGCCAGACGGAGACACTCTCACAGATATAGATACTAGCTTAAGAATTCAAGTTGCACGAACACCTGTGAGATACTAAAAAGATCACACAACTATTAATTCTGAATATAGAGGCTGAGAAAGCATATGACTATTGGATATTAGGGATTAGGGACTGAGTCCACACATGACCATAAGCAGACCACAACAAACACAAATCTATGGTTGTGACCCACAAATCCCACAGCCCAATGAATCCATAGGTGAATCAGACATAGATGTTGGCCTACGCACATTAGTATTCAGATCTACTCCACTTCCACCTATCATCATCGAACAATTATCCTTGTTAGACGTAGTAGCTAATAAAGCTAAGGAATTCTAGACTAGGCTAGATAATCACCCATAGAGTCCACTATATCCATCATCCACCCTATGACCCTATCTGGAAATATACACGAGACTATCCCAGGTCATTTTCCACGTATTCCACAACCCATAGACCGAATCACGCCAGAGCTCGATATTGATTGGAGCCTTTGAGCAGTCATCCTCGCCGATCGATCTATCACACTAGTTTAGGTTAGGAGGGCCTTCTTTGCCTTAGATTTTAATTTCCACTAGTGCGTGTCGAAGACATCAGATTACCTAACTAGTTTTTCTGCATCCCACATGTATTCCATCCCCACCAATTTGTCTCGGCATGACCTCGAGAGGTCGGGTGTGAGGAAGAGTTGGTCCAAGTGAGGGACATGGGAAAGGTTCTCAAGAGCAAGGCATCATCATGAGCGATCGATAACACCCGTGTTAGAACGACCGCAAATGTTTCTCGGGTCTTCTTTACTATTAAAATAATTGAATTTAGGAATTTCCCAATGTACGGGTTATGAACGGATAGGAATGGATGGGTGAATGGGCTCATTGCAAATCTCGTCGTAGGTGAGAGTGTTGTGGGAGCCGAAAACCGATGCCTCTAATGTCTACATCTTGTCCAACATCAATTTAATTAGGTCGTTGGTGGGTTACGATGATTAGGTGCCTCCTATAGAATGAGAGGGTTTGTTTTGGGCATATAATGGGGGTGGCACTCTAGTGTATGGGGCTTCCATGTAGGTTGATTGAGAAGAAGGTAGTGAAATAGGGGGTACGTACCCAAAGTGAATAATGGATGAAACGGGAGGTTGTTGATAGTATGTATATGGGGGTTGAAGGGTTGTGGTAACCCTAGTGGTAATAGGGGCTAATGATTGTGGAATGGAAAGGACCACATTCTGAAATGGGGTAGGGGTCACCGAAACTAGAGGTGGTAATGTAGCTACATGTATGTATGAGACATTAGGGGTGGATGAGGTTGTGTTTGGGGTAGTTGTCAATGGTACGGTGGATGTAAAGGTTGCCATGGAGGTATGACACAGCACATCATCACTGGGTATAGGACCTAACTACGAAATGACTGGGGTAAGGTAGATGTAGCAAACACAGAGCGAGATAAGGCTGATGTGGGAGTGGGTGTGAGATTCAAGTAGATAGATACGGGCATGTCGTATATCAACTGACCCGAGGCATCTCAAGTGGATGAGTGGGAAAGGTAAAACTACAAGGCGGTAGGGTTTTGGTCAAGGAGTCATACGAACTCCTCATCTTTGGTAGCAATAGTAATAGGCTAGATGGGATCCATGGCTGGTGATAAAATGGAAGGTGGTGAAGGACTAGGTGGGAGTGGTTGTCGACAACTGGTGTGAAATACAAGTGCACTTGCTTGTCTTCGGGTTAGCACCATGTGAACCAGTATTGATCAGGTAGGGCTACTTCTCTGTAAATGACACAGAGAACAACAGGAATAGGTGAATCTGGTGAAAAAAGTAGATTAAGTACCAAATGGTGGCTGGAATGTGAAATAGGCTAACCGATGCCAGTTAGGGAAAACGATTTGGTTAGGGGTAACCCTACGAGTTCTACATCGTAGAAAATGGACAATGAGTGAACAACAAGGTAGAAGGTAAAATATGACAGGTATGCCAAATCTGATGATGTTTACAACATCAATGGGAATGATGACAGTGACAGGAACTATGAAAAGTGGAAAAAATGAATGAAAATGTCCTTTTGAGTAGGTTAGCAAAAAGACCTGGAATCGATGTCGGTTGGGTATAACCGATGACAGTCAGAGGTAAGACATAATGGTTACTGTGAAATTGAAACAATGATGAAAGAAAAGTGGTTGTGAATTAAAATCTGATGTAGAATCAAACCCATAATTCTCGAGAATGATGATGATATGGCCGGGCATACTCGGGTGAAGCTGAAATACACCAACTATGATGAGGAGCATGCAAGGATGAACAAAAAAGTGAAGAATGTGATCTCTCACCTCAAAACACAAGCCAAGCAGAAACACTAAGAAAATGTGATCCTAGGTGTGCCTTTCCTATTATGTTTGTTTAGCTTATGATATTTAAGGACCGACACATGAATTGTGAAATAGAGTTTTTGGTGAGGATGGCTTCCTACAAAGAAGGGGATCTAAAAGGTGAGGTTTTAGGTATGTTATGGTGGAGGCGGGCTTTGCTCAAGTATGAATCGACAGAGAGAGAGCTAGGTCCCCCTTTGTTCCTTGATCGTGTGATCACCTATAGCTTCTTCTAGGTAGGATGTTGTTTAAGAATGTATGTATTTTGAATTTTTGTGAGGTTTGGTAAGACTCAAAGAAAGAGAAAAGGAAAGAAGTGCTTTTCTATGATTTGTTTGTCAACCATCAGCTGGGCATGACTTTCAACATATAGGTTGCCCTCAATCAATGTGAGCTAATGCAATAAATCAGAATGGAATGCACTTATTTTTAAGCCCAAATCAAAATGTGAAATTAGATGACACAATAAAATGAAGAGGAAGAGGGATGTTCTTTCACTACAATGCAGAAAACATGAAGAAATGGTTCTTTTTAATTACACCAAAAGAAAATTTTCCTTTAGAGAAAATAGAAAGAAGAGGTGGGTTACTAAGGAATAAAATTAGTGTGTACACTTTTTAGAAGGGAAACAAACACAAAAATTTTCCTAGGAATGAATGAAATGCAAGGAACCCCAGATGGGTCCCACTGGGTGTGCCAAAATTATTCACCTTTTTCTTAGATTGTTTCTTTGGAGTGTTGATGAAACAAATAGGGTAACAAGCATAGGAGGAATACCTTTTCAAATGATGGTTAATGGGTTGTTATGCACATATGACTTCGAATCCATAATCGATCGTGAGAGATTCCTTTTGGCTAGGAGGAACTACCTGCAATGAAAAGTAAGACCACAAGAAGGAATTAAACAATATGGGCAAAGTGAAGCGCTTTAGCGTATGCTAGATGCTGGGAAGTGTGATAATTCCTAGATTGATATCAGTCCATTGTTTTAAACAATTTATTTTTGTAAACAAGGTAAATACTATTATAATTTGAAATGATTTAGGTATCTCACTTAAAAAAAAAAGAAAATAGATCTAATCGAATAGGCTAAGCTAGAATAGAATGCAAAGGTCAAATGATTGGTTCTAGGTTCTACAGGTTTGACAGAGGTCTCAAGTAGATCACAGGTGGATGAGGGTGAGATGAAATTAAGTGGGTAGGTCTCTGTTCTAGGTTGTGTGGGCAAATACAGAGATCGATGTTAGTCGTGGTAACTAACGATGGTCAAGTGTGACCGGTGATTCATCGTGAAATTTGGGAATGTCACAGAATAAGCTTTAGGTCTCCTTTGTGATTGCAAAAAGGGCTTTGGTTGGTCGGGACAAGGTATTGGGTGACTAGGGTAGGCTTTGGTGAGGCTTTAATGGGTATATGGAGGTGGAAATGTTGGAGAAGGTCAATAGGTGGCTAGGTAAGCAATAGATGATAAAATAATGATGAAATGAAATAAACTAGAGAAGTATGACGTTATACTTACTTGGATTATGGTCCTGGATGCCTATGTGTGAAGGATGGAGGTGCTGATGAGAGGCTTGAAGGCTGCAAGTGATCACCAACTGAAGGAAAGCTTCTACATGGGCTACATGTGCATTGCTCTTTGCTTGGTTAGATCAGATCATGGTTGGGATGGCTATACAGAAAAGATGCTTGATCTCCTTCCTTGCATGCGTGGTCTCGTTGGAATTCACTCTCTGAAGATGTGTTATCTCTCTGAGATGTGATAATGCTCACCAACCTCTTTGCTTCCAACTTCCAACCTTGAGAATAAGGTTGTTTTGGGGTTAAAAGGGTAACTAACGGTGGTTCCAGCTTAACCGATGACGGTTAGGGGTAACCGACATCGGTAAGGTGGGATTTCCTAGGTTTACTAAAATAGGGATATCCTCTTGATTTCCTTGCATATCATGTCGTTAACCCATGGATTAGACTAGGAGATTCTTGTGAGCATGCGGGAATGTGGTTAGAGGGAATGTAGGCATTGATTTTTAGGGTTTGGGTAAGACTCAGTTAGTTATGGTAACTTACTAAGAATAGGTCTTAGGTTGAGTTGGCTTGGTGAGGTGTCTAAGTGAACTTTATGTGTGGATATTATTTAAAATAAGATATTTAAATAATAAATATAGTGAGGATAAGGAATTAATTTAATTTAATTAATTAAATTAATATTTGTAAGGTGAAAGGGTTCATGGCTAGGTGAATGTGATGAAGGGTGCTTATTTGTCGAGGATCAAAGGGGAGTGTGACCTAATTTTAGTGTCTATAATTAGCATGGAAGTAAAAGAAATAATATTAGGGGAAGACCATCAATAAAGGCAGTTGGACATGAGGGTGGATATGTGGGAGAACTCAAGAAGATGGAATGGAAAGAGTAAAGAAAGGAGGGATAATGATTTGTGCTAAGATGAAGGCGAGGAGAGGATGCAGTGGATGAGGATGAATGAGGTAAAGATGAAGAAACAAGACATGAAAAAATGGTAGGAAGCGGTATGAATGATGATGGATCAAGGAGGGGAAAATGGGGGAAAGGAACGTGGTGATAAGTGGAAGATAGGAGATGCATTCTATGATATGATAGGTTGAGAAAGGATAATGGTAGGATGAAAATGTGGTTGGTAAGGAAGACCAGGAGGAAGAAATGATCAATGGAGGGAATGAAGAATGAGGTGAGGGAGAAGTCTAGAATGACGAGTTCAACTTAAGGAGGACCCTTAAGTAAGACTGTCATGTGACAGAAGTGGTTAAGTAAGATTTCCAAGCAAGGGATGATGGAGATGAAAAGTGGGAAAGCAGGAGGTAGTGTTTGTGAGAATGAAAGAGGAGGTGAGAGGATGTGATGATGGGGACTAATGAGAAAATGTGGACGGTGAGAATGTGGAGTGATGGGGGAGTGTAAGATGATAGATCATCCTTAAGAGGGACTCTTAAGTAAGATCGCCATGCCGCAGGAGTGGTTAAGTAAGATTGCCAAACTGAAAATGATGATATGGAAGGTGAAAGACAAGAGTGTATTGGGTACAGGGGTGGAATGGTTGGTTGGAGCGGATGATTACAATAAGGGGTGGGAGAAATAAGATGGAGGAAATATGATGGGATGGGGAGGGTCAGATGGTAGATCATCCTTAAGAGGGAATCTTAAGTAAGATTTCCATGTGACGGGGATGGTTAAGTAGGATCACCAAGCCAAAGAAGAAGAATGATGGGAAGAAGTAAGTGATTGATGGAGTTGGTGGGAAGAGGGTATGACAAGATGGACTGAAGGGGAACCCTCAAGTGAATTTTCCATACTATAAGCATGTGTAAGTAATATTACCAAGAAGAAGACGGATACTAGGAAGGATGAGAAAAGAGTGAGTGGTGTATGCCAGAATGGAACAAGAGGTGAGAGGAGGTGATAACAAGGAAAGAAGGAAATAGAGGAGTGTGACATGAATGGATGGAGGAATATATGTAGTGTAGAGTGGAGAGTGTGAGGGGAATCCTTAATTAGGATGCCCATGTTGTGGGAGTGATGATGCAAGAGTGTCAAATGGAAGAGGTGGAGTGGAAAGACATTTGTGGTGGTGATTGTCATCTGATGGAATAGGAAATGGTGGAGAATTTTCTACAATGGGAAGATCTTCTAAGGGGGTAGACTAAAACTAAGAGTCCCGAACTATATGGATGGTTAAGTAAGATTGTCAAGATAAAAGTGGAAGAATGAAAAGGGAAAATTAGGAAGAAAGGGAAGGAAGATAGGTAGGGTGATGAAAGGTGATAGGAATGGTGAGACATGTGATGTGGGGATACGTGGTGATGAGTGGAAATGAGGAGTGAGGATCAATAGATCAAATACATTGTTGATCATGGTGAGGGGTGAGAAGTTACTGGATAATGACTGCTACTTAAGAGAGATCCTCAAGTAGGATTCACAAACTGCAATGGTGATCAAGTAGAATTCCCAAACCGAAGGGTGCATTAGAGATAGTGTTAACATAATTCATGGAATTGTGGATGATTGTAAGATATGTCATCTTTAAAAGTAAGAATATAGATATAGATTTCATGGTTTGAAATTTGATCTGTAATAATGTGATCATGATGAAAGGTGATCGTACGTACCAAAAATTGTAGCATATTATACCGTCGGAATGATGTTACACATGCCCCAATGATGATACAGGTCACCTCGCAAGGTGTTCAAAATCCAGGAAATCTCGCCAAGTGTATGTTAGCATCCCAAGCATCTTGTTTAAGCTTTGTGTACTTCGCTTTATCCTTTGCCTTTCTTTTCTAAGCTTTTTGACCTTCAGTGATGAAACCGCCACCCTGCCAGGGTGGGGGTCTCGTGATCGCCACCTTGCTCAGTGGTGGTGGTCCTTCACGCATTTTCCAAAGATGCTCCTTTGATCGTGACTTGCGTAATTTTTCAACTTTCACTAGCTTTTCTCAACCGCCTTGGCTCGTATTAATGTTTTATGTTCCCTGGAATAATGTTTCTTCATTGTTTAATGGTAAAAGAGTTCTAATAGGAGCTACCTTTGGGTGAATGTGAAATCTATAAATAGCCATTAAACTTGTTTTCAAGGAAATGGCCCATCCACTTCTCATTTCCATTGTTTAGTCTTTCAATTTCTTGTTTACAACTCATTTTGTTTTCATGTTTGCATCCATGCTAGTTTTCCTTTACTGTTCATACAAATTAGTTTAGAGTAGAGTAGTTTCATTTCTAGATTGAATCCATTAGAGTTGCAGGTTGTGTTCTTCATAGAAGGTAGATTCTAGAATCTCTCGGTACACTTGTGTTGTATTTTGGCAATAAATCCCGCTAGGAATTGCATACCCCAAGCTTTTTCACTTGCGCTTTATCCCTCTCCTACTTGCATTATATTCAGTCTATATCCAAAGCTGCCATTGTTCAAAATACCTTTTCTGTTGATGCTAGCATATACACACTCTTCTGGATTCACGTGAACATGAAGGAATGAGGAGATCATTCTGAGGGGACAAAATCATACACTACTGGATTCGCCACTGTTCTGCAAATGCCAGGTTTGAGTTGTCAAAAGTTCTAGTTAAAACATATCAAATAGAGTAGTGAATTATTTCATTTCAGTTAAATTCACTTTTGATATTACCAGGGAAGTTGGGGATTGATAGTTTATGAGAAACTATGATTCATTCCTCACTTCTAAGGTAGGATTGAGAGTCTTTCAATTTAAGTTAATCAGTTATCTAGCTATTTAGGTTAAAATCACAACTGCAAAGGCAAGTAGCTATACCAGGCTACCTTGCTTGTTTTAATTTTTTATTAGGCTAGTTGTCATTTTTGAATGTATTAAATAGTTGTTCTTTCAATTCGTTAAAAATTCTATCAAAAATACAAAAATAGAATATATATATATATATATATATATATATATATATATGTTGTAGATATATCTTGCATAATTGAGATCCTTCAAGGGATAGAGGTCTTACCTAACGAAACCTTTCCCGTCGCTTCCATTTTAACACCCAACCACGTCGCTTCTCTCACCAAACAACCTACCTCCACAACCACTTCGGTCCCTGTATAGCAAGTCGTCTTTTGTCGAGCTTTTTCTAAAGAAGAAAT
Organism: Taxus wallichiana var. yunnanensis; assembly: GCA_018340775.1. Lineage (NCBI taxonomy): Eukaryota > Viridiplantae > Streptophyta > Pinopsida > Cupressales > Taxaceae > Taxus > Taxus wallichiana. The sequence continues at coordinate 217,436,370 of CM031239.1, forward strand.
TGTCATCTTCGGATTCACGTGAACACGAATAAATGAGGAGATCATTCTAAGGGGACAAAATCATACACTACTAGATTCGCCACTTTCGTTCTACAAATGCTAGGTTTGAGTTGTCAAAAGTTCTAGTTAAAACATATCAAATAGAGTAGTGAATTATTTCATTTCAATTAAATTCACTTTTGATATTTCCGGGGAAGTTTTGGGGATTGATAGTTTATGAGAAAATATGATTCATTCCTCACTTCTAAGGTAGGATCGAGAGTCTTTCAATTTAAGTTAATCGGTTATCTAGCTATTTAGGTTAAAATCACAACTGCAAAGGCAAGTAGCTATACCAGGCTACCTTGCTTGTTTTAATTTTTTTTATTAGGCTAGTTTTCATTTTTGAATGTATTAAATAGTTGTTCTTTCAATTCTATTAAAAATTCTATCAAAAATACAAAAATAGAGGAATATATATATATGTTGTAGATATATCTTGCATAATTAGTTTATTTCGTTTCAGTTAGGTTTATATTGATCTTGTATGACAATCACGGGACCTAGGGAGCCCAGGGAATATGTTTTTGAGCCAATCATGCCTCAACCCAATCTTGTTGTAGCATTAACTGACATAGACCAAAATCTCATAATTCAGGTCTTCCGAACAACAATGACCTACAAGAAATCAACACACAACTAAGAGGATTAAATATAGAAGACAACAAAGCACACACATTCTAGTCAAATCAGCCAAATTATAGACTGCCTTGATAGATATCTATATGACTGTAGAAGGACCTGAAAGAGAGAAAACATTCGGTTGTGATCCACTAGTCCCCCACCGGACACATGAGAACTCATCATTGATATAGACACTAGATTACGTATCCAAGTTTCTAGAACACATGTTAGGTACTACGAGAAAATCATGTAACTTCTAGTTCGTAGAGGCCTAAAAGGCATACGACTACTGGATACTCGTAATTAGGGGTTGACTCTTGAGATGACCATAGGAGGTCCACAACAACCGTGAGCTTCATGTTGTGATCCACAGTCCCACAACCCAACGGGCCTACAAATCAATCTCGACGTTGATGCTGGTTTGTGAACATTAGTGTTTAGGTCCTCTCCACTTCCACTAGACATCATCACACAACTATCATTATTAAACATAACAGCTAATCAAGCTAAAGATTTCGGACTAGGCCGAGAATTGTCCATAAAGCACCAAAAGATCCACTACACACTTAGTCATTCCATTTTCTTGACCTTTTCGGGAGATATATACGAAGCACCCGTAGGTCATCTTCCATGTATCCCACAACCCATAGATAAGATCATAGTAGAGCTCGATATTGATTGGAGCCTTCGAATAGGTATCCTCGCTAAATAATATATCACACTGTTTAGGTTAGGAGGGCCTTCTTTGCCTTAGATTCGCAGATCCTTCTATTGTGTGTTGAGGACATAAGATTACCTAACTAGTTTATCTCGCACCCCACGTGTATTCCATCCCCACCGGATGTCTAAGCATGACCTTAGGAGGTCAAAGTGCGAGGAAGAGTCACTATCACTTTTCCATTGTACAAAATTGGAGAACCCAATGTGAAACTTTCTACTTTCTGATCCAGAGTCTTATTTCTACTTGTTCTTCTAATTGGTTTACTTTTCATCTTTTCCACCTCTTTAGCCTTCACATCAGCTTCACCAACAAAATTGGTGAACCTGACGTGACTCAAACTAATATTCCTCTTTCGTTTTCTTTTCTTTCATCCACCTTCACTCTTTCCCATTATTCTGTGGGTATTCATATACCCCCAAATATGTTGGGATATGATGCATATGATAGACCTCTCCTAGGTCTTGAAGCATACTATGATCAACTAAATAGACAACCATCACCCTCGCTCTCAGCATGGGGTGATAACTATTCAACTAACCAATTTTCAACATAGACTCCACCTCCAAGGACTAGATATATTTCTTCTTTCCAAATAGAGGAGTTGGATCAACTCACTCAAACACAACAACCAGAGCCTTCACGCTCAAACAACATGACGCTCACTGGAGAATCTGGTTCATCTCCTCACGTGTTACTTAGACCATAAATTAGTAAAAATGATCGACCCATATCTATTGTTAGATGATGAATACTTCGTACATTATGCTAGGAGTGAACAACACCCTCAAAATATGTACCTACCTATAGGAGGTTTGTAAACACAACCCGAGGTCTCATTCTAAGAAAACACCCCCATTCCTCCACCTATAGGAAATGTCCTTGGTGAAACTTGGCAGGGCACGATCAATTCATAGCAGGGTACCATATGCCTATACAACCTCAAGATATACAACAAACGCCACTAAAGAAAAATACCGTGTCTTCACCAAACAAGGTCATCTCAGCCTTAGTTGAGAAGGTTAGAGGGTTGGAACTTGCTCAAGCAAATCAAAATCCATAGTTCATGCAAGGTGAACTTCCAATCCTCCACATCATCCTAGCCAAGTAGACCTCCTCACAGGAATAGGTACGTTGGGTATGCCCCCTCAGTACTTACAACAAACACCAACTAGAACCGTGTTTTCTAATGCCACTCCAGTTGAGAATATAATACCTCCCGATTTAGTACAAAACAACCCATTCCTGAGAAATGCTCCTCCATACTTAAACATGTATTCCAAATCACCATTGGGAGATATGTTCTCTTCTCCAAGTATGTTCACTCAACCACATGGATTTCCTTATGCCCCTGAAAATACATATCCTATGCCATATCAAAACCCATTCCACCTCCAACCCCTCAACAAACACCATCAATGGTCGAAACCTATGTAATAGGGAATTATTTAGAATATTTGAAAAAACCTTTAGACTTCACTATATGAATCATCATGCTTCCAAGACCTCTCCCCAATCTACCCAAGTACGAAGGAGAGGGAGACCCGAATGCACATATTAAGGCCTATGCCACGAGACATTCGAGAACCGCTCCTTGGGATAGAGTTGTTGCTAAAATATTCCCAAAACTTTAGAGGGTATCAACCTCAATTGGTATTATAGAATACCTGAAGCCTCAATACATTCATTTAAACAACTCTTTTTAGAGTTCATCAAGGCGTTCGACATGAACAAATTGTTGAGAACAGGAATCAAGGAATTCTTGCATATTAAATAAGAACACAATGAATTTGTTTCTCATTTCATCCAAAGATGGCGTACAGTCCTCTATTCTTGAAAGAACATAATGAAACGTTGTAAATGTTCCACCACCAGATTAATAATCAATGAAACAAAAATTTTACCCCAAAAATCAATGTGGTAGATTTTAATCGTCCCCAACGACAACAAAAACAACATCAACAACAATGGCAGATCCAGACATAGGGTCCAAGTCAAAACTCAACTAGATATCAAAACCAAAACCAAAGGCAACAAACGTAAAACTTTAATCCTAATAGTCAATAGTTCAATCAAAGTTTTGGACCACAACACGTGCCAAACCAACAACCTAGGAGTTATAATCCCAACTCATATTGTGGTTTCCACAAAATTCGAGGCCATGACACTAGGAATTTCCACGATTACAATAATTTCATGCAACGTTTGCTAGAAGAACAAAGATAACTCTTCATAGATATGTTCTTAACAGATTTTGTGACACCTATGTCAAATACTTTCACAGGGGTAGTTTCCCCTCAAAACACACCTCTTAAGATCTTCAATGATCCACTTCCAAATCACAATAACAATAATAAATTAAATCCAAATGGGATGAACAAAGGTGTAATGACAAGAAATAACGATCATGAAGCCTCAACTTCACTAAATCCACCTGTCGCACCACAATTAGGAAATCAACCACGAACCAAGATAGTTGGTCTAGTGGAGTTAGATACTGAGCTGCACGTAGAAGCCATAACAAGAGCACGAGAATATTCTTCTCAACCAAATCCAATCTATCCACTAGAGCCAAATAACATTCAACAAACATTGGTAAAACCCATAGGTGCTTATGATTTAATTAATGACTTAACAAAGACCTTCTCTCACATCTCCTTTTTGGACTTATTGAAAAATTCTCCTACCCATAGGGCTGCTCTTTTAGAAGCACTAGGTCTAGGTCATTTAATTAACATCACTCCACCTCTCGAAACACAAGTAAACCATATAGACTTCGATATCCACCCTCCAGGCAACCAGATAGGGATACCAAGTTTATATTCAACATAAAAAAATGCCAACAGATGCTGAAATTACATGTAGAGGCGATCCGGCCTTGCATTTACAGGTGTGGGTTTACAATAATTACGTTAAATGTGTAATGGTTGATAATGGGGCAGCAGTTAACATTGTCCCCTTCTCTTTCCTTCAAAAGCTAGGATATGGAGAAACAAACTGTTCCACAACAAGAAATACGCTAAGAGGTTATGATAGCCTTAAAGCTACTTCAATTGGGACTATAATACTACTAGTCACCTTAGGACCCAAGACAATCCTCACCAAGTTTTATATCATAGATCAGGAAACCAACTATAATATGATCCTCGGTCGACCATGGATACATCACATGAAAGCAATCCCTTCTACGTTATTCCAGGAAATAAGATTCTTACACCTAGGAAAGATATTCGTAGTAAAAGGTGACCCAAAACCATTTGACATACACCTAGTAGACCTAAAGAAAAGACCAAGCATTCACTCTGAGTTTGAACTCCCAAAACCAACTTAACAAACCAATCGACTCAAAACCGGAAGAAAAATTAATACCTATAACAGAAATAGAACTTATGAACCTATTCAAGGGCATCCCAACCCTCAAGGATGAAGCTAACATTGTAGAAACAATGTCATTAGGGACTACTGCAACATTGTCAATTCCATGGAACAAGATCTACCAATTTTCCTACCATTTGAATCCACCGGTATAGGATGTGCCTCTAGAGTTGGTTCTCTTCCAACAAAGGAACTTTGCATGGTAGAAGTAACCAAAATAGAAGAAGCAGATGCAACGAATGTCCCAAAGATCCATTTTCCTAGTAAATATTGGACTCTCCACTTCAATGGAGCTAGATGTTTCTATGGAGTGGGAAGGCATGATCTTTACTTCTCCCGAGGGAAAGATCCTACCTTTTTCTTTTAAATTAAACTTTAAATGTACAAACAATGGTGCTTTGAGTACAAAGCCATCCTCCTTGGTCTCCTCATAGCCAAAAGGATCGGTGTTAATGACATTAGGGTATTAGGAGACTTGCAATTAGTCGCAAACCAAGTCTCTAAAGTATATGAAACTAGAGATAAGCACTTACAACTCTATAAAACAACGGTATTAGATCTAAGCAAAGGATTTGACTTCATATCCATTGAGGCAATCCCACGAGAACAAAACCTTCTCGCAGACTCAATAACAACCTCGAAACTTTGCGTTTTACCCCAAGTAATGAGTTTGAAGATACAAGTTTCAAAGTATCACTTTGTACTTGAACCATTGGTGAAGAAAATGTCAACAAACCTCTTCTAACACATACAGTAAGAATGAATCTTCTATCTTACATCATGTTGATGTGATAAAGTCACTCTTGAATATCTAAATGCCTATGCAAAGCTATACCTTGCTCACCCTATAATTGATATTTCCTAATACAACACTCCTCTTCTTACTTTGGAAATCCACAAAGAGAGTCTCGTCCATAGAAGGATCTCAATATCTACGAGATAGAAAACGAAGAAAGATTGGAACTACCTCCAGCCCCACCTAAATTTGAAGAAGGTAACAATTCTTTGATAGAAGAAACCATTGACATAAAAATTGGAACAGAGGAAGAACCAAGAATTTTGAAGTTAGGATCCTCGTTAACTCGAAGGAATAGAAATACACACCCAAATCATCAAAGAACATCAAATGAATTTTGCATTTAATTATAAAGAAATGACAGTATCACACCACAAGTGCGGTACATAATCTTGTCACTAAACTAGATGCGAAGCCAATTAAATAGAAGTCAAGAACAATGAAGCCAAAAGTGGCTCTCATGGTAAAAGAGGAAGTAGTGAAACTTCTCCAGTAGGATTCATCAAGCCTATTGACTATTCACAATGGGTGTCTAATATCGTTCCGCCTTAAAAAATAATGGGAAGATATGCATTTGTATAGAATTTCGAGATATTAACAAAGCTTGTCCCAAGGATGATTTCCCATTACCATCCATTGACGTTATCGTTGATGGAACAAATAGATTTGAACTGCTTTGTCCCTCATAAATGTGTTCTCGTGGTACAATCGATTAAAATATCTCGAACAAGATCAAGCCAAAACCACATTTATAACTCCCTAGGAACTTATTGTTATGTTGTCATGCCATTTGGTCTTAAGAACGCCGGCGCTACGTATCAACGAGAAATGACTTATATATTCCACGATCTTATCCATAAAATTATGGATTCATATGTGGATGACTTGTTGGCTAAGGCCAAGAAACGCTATGATCATCTAGAAGTACTCCATATCATCCTCTCATGACTAATTGAGTATGGTGTCACATTAAACCCAGAGAAGTGAGTTTTGAGTGTAGCAAGAGGCAAAATTCTAGGATATATTATATCTTCATGAGGGATTGATGTTGATCAGGCCAAAATACGGGGCTGTTCTCGAAATGATCCCACCTTCAGACGAGTCTAGAATCAGGTCATTTCTTGGGAAACTCGGTGTAATCTAAAGGTTCATCCCAGATTTAAGCTTTTCCATTCATCCAATCAGCAATCTACTCAAGAAAGATTATAGTATCGATTGGGTGAATATTGCAATGAGGTCTTCAAGCGCTTAAGCACTTCTTGTTGTCACCACCCATACTAATGCCTCCCAAGCTAGACTACCCTTTGATCCTATACTCACGAGCCACTCATGTCTCGCTGGCCTACATGCTGGCTCAAGAAGACAACGATAAACGAGAATGCGTGATCTATTTCATTAGCTGAACGTTGCTTGATTATGAAACACATTACACATAGGCAGAGAGAGAATGCCTTGCCATAGTTTTTTGCAACAAAATGTTTGAGACATTACATGTTAAACCAGAAACAAGGGTCATTGTAAAGACAAACCATTTACGAACATTTCTGACACAAGGATCTTTATCTAAAAAGGTGGCCGTTTCATAACCGTAATGGGAGAATTTGAGTTAACATTCGTAAACAAAAATCTGTTAAAGGACAAATCATTGAGACTCAAGTTAGCTAACAATCCACTAGATGGAGGCGCGAGTGGTAGATCTAGACTTTCCCGATGAATGTGTATACTTTGCCAAAACCAGACCCCCCATTTCTACATGTCCCTGGTATACTGATATCATCAATTTTATCATGGACCATACATACCCGGAAAGTGCCACATCACAACAAAGAAGGTGGTTACACATTATTACCACTAAATATGTTGTTTTAGACCAAGTTCTCTATCGTAGAGCCTTTAACAACATGCTTCTAAGATGCATGGACATAGAAGAATCCAAGAGGATTCTTCATGAATCCCATAGTGGGATATGTGGGGGCCACTTCGATGGTCATGTGACCGCTCACAAAATACATCGGATGGGATATTTTTGGCCCACTCTCGAACATGATGCAGTGGAATTTATACGTAAGTGCCACAAATGTCAAGAATTCTCCCACAAGATTCACATGCTAGCACAATCCTTGTAACTTAATAGAAACTCCATGGCCCTTCTCCACAATCACAGCCATGGAATATTTTACCAAATGGGTGGAGGCCATGCCTATCACCACTGTACTAGGTTCGGTGATTGCCAAATTCATTTTGAACCAAATTATCTGAAGGTATGGTGTCCCACAAGTCATTATTTCAGATAATGGCATGTCCTTTAAGAATGAAGAGGTTCATGAGTTATGTAGCAAGTTCGAGATAAACCATCACAAAGCCTCTTGTTACTACCCTCAAGCCAATGGGCAGGATGAAGCGACAAACAAAACGTTGAAAGCTATTCTCCTCAAAACAGTAAAGGAAAACAAATGAGATTGGCATTTAAAATTATATCCGGCCTTGTGGGCCCACCGAACCTCAATAAGAACACCAACAGGAGCAACTCCTTTCTCGCTGATATTTGGAGCAGAAGTAGTTCTCCCACTTGAGGTTGAAATACCCAGTATCTGCATCTCATTACAAGGGATTCTAGATGAGGAAGCTTACAAAGAGGCACTCATCTCTTAACTAGAAAGCCTTGATGAGGCCGGGTTAAATGTCAAGAACGACACATAGCCTATGCCGATCGTATGTGCCGACAAAAGTATAACAAATTTTTTTATGAGAGAGAAATATATGAAGGAGATCTAGTTCTAAGACTAGACAACCAGATCGATAAGAAAACGGCGAAGGAAGAAAGTTCCGGCCCAAATGGTTGGGTGCATACTAAGTCATGAAGGACTACGAAAATGGTGCATATCTCTTGTGTACACTAGAAGGTGAGGAATTTGCTGAAACTGTCAATTCCTTGCACCTTAAGTGGTTTTACGCATAAAATGTCAAAGTCATTGCTAGTACATTATAAGCTACCTACATTGCATTAGTCTTTTAGTTGCTTCATTCTGTCCATTTCGTAAAAATGATAGTTCAGGAGCTTACTCTTAAAAAAATTGTTACAAATTTTTGAAGATATTGGAAAAAATATTCATATCACATCTCTTCAAACATCATCAAATATTTTCAAATCTTCTCATCAATTTTGATGAAAAACATTGACGGAAACCATACTAAGACATGCATACTTGGATTTTTTTTTCTTTCTTTCTACTAGGTAAAGTTGTCCTTGCCTACGGTTTGTTCTAGAAGCTTCTTGGTGTCACATCTATCCCTCTTAAAATCTCTTGGAATGAAAGGATATCCTAAAGTCTTAGATCAGAAATGTCAAATGAAATCAAAAGCACCAAGCAAACAAAATATTTTATTTTACACACTTCTTTGCCCCATCAACCTTTGGTGATAAGCCCACATCTCTTACTAGTGATGTGAGGTTGGGAAAGGAAAGAAGTGCCCTTACTCGCCTATATCTTGCCTTTGGTGACAAACCCATGCTTCTTACTAGTAGCGTGAGGCAGGGTGTGGGGGTTCCAGTCACACAAACTAAAAAATATTGGTATGCTAAAAACACAAGTCAAATTATGTTAAGAGAAAGAAAATATCCAAACATCCAAATTCCAAAGAGATCAAATCCTCAAAACCAGATTTTGTCAACTAGGTTGCCATTTATGAATCTAAGTCTAGATAAACTAAAAAGTAAGTGGCCTTCTAAGCTTAGTAGTAGTTCTGAGTAGGGTGGGTGCGTAGGTCCAAATTTGGTTCTTGTTCTTGGTTTGTCTGTCTCTCATCATTCCATTCGAAAAAACTCATACAACTTGTGCCCTTCCTAATTCTTGGTGTTGAGCCCTTGTGTCTTACTAGTTGTGTGGATTTGGGATTGGGGCAAGTTCATCTCTTTATCACTATGCATTCATAATGTTTTGCCAATATGAGAAGGAATTACAAAAATTTCCCAAAGAATTCAAAAGTTCAGTACTACCATATGTTAGTATCATCTCATATCAGCACTGCAAAAACATATAGAGTAAAACATTCTATTTACTATCATTTGTTTTCCATTGCATACATTATGGAAACATGAAAAGAAAATATTCTAAAAAACATCTAAAACCATCTAAAAACACAATTAGAAAATGAGTCACAAAATTCAAGATACTAAGAGTCTAGATCCAAAGATATATATATATATATATATATATTATATCTATATCTTATATATCTTAGATCTAACTCTTGTGAGTATTTTATATATATATATATATATATATATATATATATATACAAATCAGGTCTCATATATAATGCCATCATGCACTAGGCATGGTTAAAATGCTCAATGAGCCTAGAAAGTAAAAAAATACTTGTATAAACAACCTAACAAAGGTCACTACAAAAAGAGCCAAGTGGCCTCTCAATCCTTGTGGGATCCCTCAGAAGGTGCACGATCACGTCTAGGACTCTGGCTACACTAGTGCTTTGAGTGCACTTAGGGCTCGTGGTCTCAAATAGTAGCTGTAGCCTTGCTATGAGAGTGGCTCCTCCTCATCAAGCATTATGAAACCCTATACCTAGCTACCTCATCACAGAGGGAAGTCACCATCTTGGCAACATGCCAGATAGGGGAAAAAAATTAGTATGCCTATCACCGCCGAGGGCTCCCTACATCCACAGATAGCTTGGCATGAGTCTTCTCTCGTGGGAAGCATAAGAGTGTCAAGACATACCCATCGAATCAAGTCTCGCCACTCATCAATAGTCTCTACAAGCAAAGGAGAAAAAAAATTAGAAAATAATACAAGGGTGAAACCAAAGATGAACAAAAAGAGAGGTAGCAACTATGGCAATTCTAGCTAAAATAAACATCAAAAGAAGAGTGAAAACTCACTCACATCTCCAGGACTCCAAGAAGGATCTCTGGGATCCACTCCTGCCATGGATGCCACCACTGATTGGTGTCCCCCTCCTACATCTGGGGCAACATGGCATCCTGCCATAGACTCATCCTCTCCACCTAGGTCCTAAGAAAGTAATTCCTCTGAGACTAGAGTCACCCTCTCCGTGCTCTACTCTGCCCTCTCAGCCTATAGGATCTCCTGAGTGTCATGCCACTCGGGATCCCTATCCTCTTCCGTACCCAACTTAGTTATCTCCATGTCCTTGGTCTCCTCCTCCGTCTCTCTCCCTGTGAACTCCTCAGACTCGAAGTCTATATCAATGGGGTCATCACTGCTATGGTCAGGAACGATGGTAATCCAAAGTAAAGGTGCTTGAGGAGCACCGGCTCTCTCTCAAGTGTGTACCACCCTCTTGGCTGCAATAAGGATGCCATGAGTAACAACAGTCCAACCTCGACCTCTAGGACCTCCCCTAGCCTCCCGTTGATGCGTAATCACATCACCCCTGACGCCGATCAGATTTCTAGGTTGATCACTCTTACATCCAAGCAGTGTGATTGCACAACATTGAAACCTCCCTCCAAGTGTGGGACTTGTAAAATGAGAGAGGAATCTCCAGAGAAGGCTGGTTCCTACTCCTAAACTACCTGCCACAAGCTATTCTAGTGCAGGCAAGCTTATCTAATCCTAATCTAACCATGCCAAGGAGACAGAGAGAGAGAGAAAAGGGAAAAACAGAGCCTACACTAAAATGGTGATACACCAGAGAAGGAGAATGTTGAACATCTATCAAAACTGCTATGGAATAAGGAGAGGTGAGTAATGGGAAGGATGGACAGACGCATCACAGGCCCAAGGATAGATTTCACACAGAAAATGTCCCAAAACTCCATGAACATAGCTCCAGACTTGTAATGAACATTAGAACATGCACAAATACCTACAATGAAGAGAGGCAAGAAGAGAACAAGCAAAAGAACGAGCAAGGATGGACAGATGCATCACAAAACATGTTTTTTGTTGCTCCAGAAGTTTTCACAGAACATCATTTTAATGGTAAAAGGCAAAAATTCCATTACAGAGCAGGGGAGGAGGTTCGAACTCCATTTTTAACCCTGGAGCAGTAAAAGAAGGGAGGGTAGAGAATAAAAGATGAACCACCACTTAGAAAGAAGCCCTCCTTACAATTTATAGGAAGAAAAAGAGAGGGAGAAGAGAGGAATTCGAAATCTTCTCCAACCACCTCCGGACTATACTTAACTCATCTCATAATGATGGTAGGTGAGAACCCCAAATGAACCTAAAAGTGGCGAACTGTATTTTACATTTTTAAGAATTTTTTCTCACTCAATTAAAGATATCTAGTCTTAGTTGGATAGAGGACCTTGTAAGCTTTCCAAAAAGTGCAACCTTGCATTAATCTGAGCTCCTAGTCAAAAGTTATGGCCATCTAAATATCTCGCGCTGTGCCGCTCCTCGGCCGCTCAAAATGTTGCGCCTCTTGGCGGTGCGCCATAGGCACATTTGTGTGTGTGTCGACATCCTCTTCCATGCGCCAAGGGTGAAACTTTTTCCCCTGCCGACACTCGTGTCGTGCACCTTCTTCGTGCGCCAAGGGCGCACTGCGTTTTTTCTATCGACACTCCGTGTCATGTGCCTCTTCTCGTGCGCCAAGGGCGCACGCATTTGCCCTGTTGACATCCATTGTCGTGCACCACTTCTATGCACCACTTCTATGTGCCTTGGGCACACATTTTCTTTCGTCGACACTCCATGTCATGTGCCTCTTCTGTGCGCCAAGGGCACACCATTTGCCCTGTCGACATCCATTGTTGTGCGCCACTTCTATGTGCCAAGGGCACACCATTTGCCTTGTCGACATCCATTGTCGTGCACGTCTTTTGTGTGCCAAGGGTGCACCATTTTCCCTATCGACATCCATTGTCATGCACCACTTCAGGCACCTGGCCTCGCACTTCGCGCATACATTTTAGTGTCAACACTCATTGTCATGCGCCATTTCCATGCGCCAAGGGCACATCCTTTACCCCTGTGCCGACATCCATTTCAGCGCCACTTTCCCGCACTCGCGCATACATTTTAGTGTCAACACTCATTGTCATGCACCATTTTCGTGTGCCAAGGGAACATCCTTTACCCCTGCCGACATCCATTTCTATGCGCCACTTTACTGCACCTTGGTGCATACATTTTAGTGTCAACACTCATTGTCATGCGCCATTTCCGTGCACCAAGGGCGCATCCTTTACCCTGTCGACATCCATTTCTGTGTGCCACTTTCCTGCACCTCGCGCATACATTTTAGTGTCAACACTCATTGTCATGTGCCATTTCCATGCACCAAGGGCGCATCCTTTACCCTATTGACATCCATTTCTCGTGTGCCACTTTCTCGCACTCGCGCATACATTTTAGTGTCAACACTCATTATCATGCGCCATTTCCGTGCGCCAAGGGCGCATCCTTTACCCTGTCGACATCCATTTCTATGCGCCACTTTCCTGCACCTTTTGAATGTTAGGGATTTGAGCTTCTTTGATTTTTATATTCTCCTGCTGTCTATATCGACCGGGGAGATATTTACAACACCTCCCAAACTGATTTGAACACTGGAACCACTTGGGAAGCATGAAAATATAAGCAAGGCTGAACTGTTAAGGCACTCGATCAAAGGGGTGTGTCTCTACCTTCCCTATCATGTCCACAAGATGCCCTGTAGTAGAGAAGGAAATCAAAGTAAAGGTCTCCTCACCCCATAACCCTGCCATGGCCTAATAAGGTGTGGCCTCCATATCCTCAATAGTCAGGGAAGCAACTAGTTGGTGGGGTGCTCTAAGAACCATCATCTCTATCCATCTAGCTGCCCTTAAGGGCCCGGGATCCTCCACCTCTACGCATCTCCCATAAGAGATAATGCACTCATAGACCTAGCTCATAACTAAGGTCGGATGGCTCAGTGACTATCCCTGTAAACGAACCACCCTGTATAAGTTGTGATAGGTGGTCCCAAGTATATCGGCTCCCCAAGCATAAATATGACCATGTGCCTCAATCTGTGCAATGATGGGGGCCCAATAGTAGAGAAAAGTATCCCCTCCCTTGTCCCCAATAAATCTCGAAGCAAGGATTCCCATAATGGCCTAATGGATCAGAGGGATGGGTAAGCCAGGAATAGAATGTACCTTCACCCCTTCTTCAAACCAGTGGAGACAACTATGTCTCCCATATAGGTGGCCCACTGAGTCACCTAAGCTATGGATACTGCTGTATCAAATGAAAGTCTCCTCCTTATAATTGGGACTCTTAAAATGTGGTAGACATCCTCTAGGGTGATAGTCCACTCACCCTAACACCTGGAAATCGGAAGGTGTTCTAATCGCATCCCAAGAAGAAAATAAGTCACATAATATGTTACCGACAGGTGTAACATGGGGGACCCGTGCAATCCTCAATATACCTGTCCTCTGGAGAGTATCCTGCTCAACCTAAGAGAGTGCATCTAACACTGCTGGAAGCCAATCACACTCCCTCTCTTGGATCAATCTAATGTAATATTCTTCTTCTACAAACACCCAAAAACACGTAAAAAGAAGCAAGTTAGTGCTAAGATTGCATTGGAAAAATAATTAAAGCAAGTAACAATACTAAAAATGCAAAAAAAAACTCAAACTAGTGTTGTTTTAACACTCTGTAGAGGACCACCGCCTTGAGTAGGGTGATGGATCCGTAATCGCCACCTTAAAATGTAGTGGTCCCATAACCACTGTAGACACCAAATTTGGGTCTTACAAAACCCTTTACCCCGTATCTCGTCCCACAAGCTAACCCTACCTCACCACCTAAAACCTTACACACCTAATGATTTATTAATTACCTTATAATTAATAAATCCACATCTCCAAACCCGGCACCTCACCATGACCTAGCTCGAACCCTAAACCAACCTAATTAAGACCTATGACTTGGTCCAGACCCACATCCATGACTCATCACCCCTCACCCGCACCAAAACAAGCCAAATAATGACTTGACCAAGCCCACAACTGATCCCTCGGGAGAGAAGGAGGGAAAGATGGCTGTTTTACTAAAAATAGCCACATTGACCTAATCGACATCGGTTCTACTCGACCGATCCGCCGTTACACGTAACCGCCATCGGTTCCCTGTTAATGACCTCCCCCAACTAAAAAGAGAGGATCTGGGAATTCATTTTGGGTAGGAGAAAGAGAAGTGAAACAAGCAGAAGAGGTTGCAGAGAAGAGCATCAAGTCAAGAAGAACTGAGAAACTGGATCACTGTCACCCTCATTCAAGCATTGGAAAAGACTAAGGATAGCTTCATCAGCTTGCTTTCCAATACCGGATCATCCCAACTAAGCCTTACTGTCGCCACCACATTCCTTGGACCTGTATCTTCATCAGGAACCAATAAGTATTATCTTGTAGTTCTTTGTTATCATTTTTCTTTAATTCATATCAAATGGGGAAATGACCACCTTCGAAAGGAAGTCTAATATTTCCTGGGCCTAAGGCAGTTCCCTCACCTATTGTCTAACTAAGATCTCGGTGGTCTTATATTCTCACTTACAGTAGTCCTTCCTGCAGACAAAAAGGAGTTCTTCACAATCGATCTCGATCTCTCTACGGTATGTGCACACCTTCCCAACATTCAACAGTATTCCTCCTAGCCCTAACCCTTATCTGTTTCTCAAGAGAATGAAAGGATAGAAACAACTCTATTCCAGAAAGAAATTTTGTGTGAAACATTTTGGCACGCTGGTGGGACTTGAACCGGGTATTCTACCCATTCTCGATCTCGCTCTGCACGGTGCACGCCAAAGTGGGACCCATTTCAGGTTTCTTTCTTTCTTGCTTGCTTTCATATAGGGAGCATACTTGTTTCTTTCTTCTAAATATTCACAAAATATTTTGTCATTTTGGTAAAAGAATTTGTCTTTCTTTAGAATCTTTGCATTAGTGAAAGTCATCTTCTTTGCTTCATCGAATATCATTTTCGATTTGGGTTTAAAACACGTACATCACATTCTTGCTTGCTGTTTTTAATTCTAGTGAACGTAGATTAAGTAATAGGTCGTACACGTGGGGGTGATATCCATGGTATTGACGAGAAATTAATCTTACTCTCACTGCACAACACATACCAAATCACATCATAATCAACACAACAACTCAAACATCCCCCTTCCCATGGTATTCCTCTCGCCGATTGAGGTAGCCTTATGAGCCAAAACAAACGTGACATCTCCCTTAGGTCTCTTGTTTAGGATTGACATCATCGGCATCTAAGGCATAAGCCCAAAGTGATTAAAACTAATCCTATGGTTAGTCTATTGATTTGCTTATGCATCTTTCTTGTTTTTAGTTCGATTCTCTGTCATACATCTGCTTCAAAGTTGATCACTTCAAGATAGTTTGGTAGGTATATTAAGCATTGTTGTCCCAAAACCAGCAACTTCTTACATCCTCTCTTTGCTTTCACAGTGACCGACACCGGTCCCATACTACCGACATCGGTTAATTGACGATCGATGCCGGTTACATTTTGACCGACATCAGTTATCCGATCGATATCGCCATCGTGTTTAACAGTTCTTGACACACAAGCAACCTATCAATTCCAACATTTTGTTGTTGTTTTCGTTCCAGATTGATTAAATCCCTGCTGTGTCCTCTTTTCCATGGTTGTTATCACCCGGAAACAAGTAGCAGCCATGGTTTCACATGCCTGTTCTGTGCCTTTGCCTGAGTCATCCCCTTCACATCCTATGGGGAATCCTACGGATACCAACAATTTTCCCAAGATCCCTGTAGGAGATAAGGAATTTGCCAAATTTTTGGATGCTAATCCTAGCACCGTATAATATTATTTATCTCATACCCCTGACTGTGCACCTGACGGTCAGCTCCTCATTGGTATGCCTATTAGTATCACCGCTCACTTAGCCCCTTCCCCACCTAATAACTCCACCTTACCATCTTCATCCTTAGCCCCATCTCCTAGCTTAGTAGCTTCGGTGGTTCATACTGCACCGATTGGTTTTCCTCTAGTTAATCTAAGACCCCACATATGATTACCATCCACCGCCCCTACCTCATCTCTCTCGCAGTTGCCTTTTTCATCACTTGCTCTCTCGCCACCTATACACACGAGCTTTCCTCAAAATTTCCGCCCACCTTTTCATTTCCACAAATTCATCCAGTGGCCTCAACCTCTTATATAGGACACCCTTATTTGGCTGCCCCAACACATTCATCACCATTATCTTATCAACATTCAATCCCACCATTGTCTAAGAACTCTTGGACCAATCCTCCTCTGTTTACAATGACAACACCATCATCTAACCCAACCAATGATTTAATCAAACAAATGATAGACAAGATGTAAAATCTTGAGGCTTCTGTTTCAGGAAGTCGTAACACCCTGACATACGAGCAAGTTTGTCGGGAGCCTATTCATCCTTCTGTCCCCCTTCATACATATCCTCCTCAATGGGAATTACTGAAATTTACTCACTTTAATAGTAAGGAGGACCCTCAACAACACTTGTGATCGTTCAGGCATGCCTGCTATCTGATTGCTCATGACGATGCCTTACTACTCCGTACCTTTCCCATGTCCTTATCAGGACCTACCTTGGAGTGGTACAGTGCTTTAACCCAGCATTCAATCTTCTCCTTTAACTAGTTAGCCCAATATTTCTTGGATCACTTCTCCATCAATATTTCCAAGAAAGTATCCATTACCGACCTCTACGCCATCCGACAATTTGAAGACGAGTCTATTGTACATTTCATTGGATGATGGTGGGCCTCATCAACCAACTTACTTATGCCTTACCTCGGGATGAGCTCATCGAAATATTTAGTGGGCCTGTGCTAAACACATTTCTCCCACCCTCCAAATTCAAACTTTCCGCACCTTTGATGAGGCATTTACTATGGCTCGTAAACTAGAGATTCGAGCCTTAGAGGAAGAGAAATTGAGGTTACACAACAAAAGCTCAAATTTCTGGACCCAAGACTCTACCACCAAACCCAACACCACTAATTATCACACATCACCGCTTTGAAATTAAAGGGTTCCATACATGTTGTGATGATAAAATCTCAAGCACTGTCTAATACCTAGATCAAAGCCACCTATAAGTATAAAGCCGAGCCCATCAATTATACTCCCTTGGGAGAAACTTATGGTGTGATCTTAGAAAAATTTCTTAAAGCAGGAGCTATCACCTTGCCTCCTATTAAACCTCACTCCGGGTTTGATTCCACCCATGCTATTCCTTCTTGGTATAAAGAAAATGACTTCTGTAACTTCCATCGTGTGAAGGGACACAGTCACGAAAAATGCAAGATGTTGAAAAACATAGTGCAGGAAATGGTTGATGCAGGGGATATAACTCTCGATAATCCTAATGCCCCGCTAATCAAAATTTAAAAATCTTCAACAAACCATTTCCAAACCATGCATCTAATAGTAACACAAATCAAGAAACCTCAGCTGAGGAGAAGAGTGTGCATGAGATCCATGTGATTTTCAACTCCCAACCTAGGGCTTCCATTGAGGAAATTCTGAATCAAGCTTCTTCACCAACACAGGGATTTTCACCCCCTTTTCCTTCATCAGGACAAGAGGATAGTCCCGCTATTCCTTTACCTATAAAGGAATTAACCACCCAGAGTTCTCTTCTCACAAATGAACCTTCTTACACCACATCCCTGCAAGATTGTGAGCAGATGTTATCTAACTTATCTATTTCCCAAACATCTCCTTCCACCACTCTTGCTACAACAGAAGAAGGCTTGCCACTTTTTCTGTCACCCTTAGAGGAGAAACCCCTTGAGCCTACATCACCAAACTCCTCAATCATAATGGATCCCCTCGAACATGCCCTCCTACCTATTAGTTCTTCATCACCTAAATCTTTCCAGTGACCAGTTGACCTCTTAGTACCCATTGATACGGCGCCTCATTTACCCCCTGTATCACACCCACAGTGGACCGGAATCACAACCCATCTCTCTTCCATACCAAAGTTCCTGTTTACACGTGAAGAGTGTCATCCCTCAGAAGATAGATGAGCCTTATGGGAGCACTTGAGTACACCCTGCTCTACTCAAATGTAGATGACTAATCCAGACACCTCTACCATATACCCGAGGTGTTTACAAAAGCTCAAAATGCCTATGTCCTCACCTTCACCCCCCTCATCTCTATCAAATCCCTCAGCCATCTCTATCAACCTAACCAAGCCTTCCCTTATGCTTGGGACTTCACCAATTCCTAGCCTGACACACCCACCTAAACGTTTAGATTTATCCAAAAATACTGCCATCAATCCTCCTAGGAGACAGACCCAATCTCCTCGAGTCCAATCTATACCTCTTCCACAACTAAAACCCTCACCCCGATCACACCGATACAACAGGCTCGGCTTCAGCCTTCACCATTGCACCTAACTTCTATATTAGGGCCTCACCCCTCCACTTTTCCACAATACACCTTGCCTCCCACATCTTCTTTAACATGACCTATACCTTTTGCACCCCTACAGACACTCACGGGCGTATCAACACTGTCGCCCCAAGTATCTCACCTACCTGCCAACCCTAAGAAAACTCGATCATCAAAGGACTTGTTTGTTGTTGCTCCTCTTTCCCCATGGTTGTTTCCTACCACCATGTCGGTTGGGGCCTCATCATCTAACCAACTAAGCATAACTTCGTGTAGAAGAAACCACACCTAGTTAAAACCACTCATCAAAATCCCTTGCCTAAATCAACACCTATACAAACCACTCGCACCCAACCCTTACCAAAACAATCAAAAATCTTTCCCACTCAATCAACAGCCTCATCCTCATCTGAATTTGACCCACTCAAAGGATCTTACTCCAAGATCCTTGATATGTTGGTAGGGGATGCGACCATTTCCCTACCCCCGCTCAGACTCTATGATCCATCTAAACCTCGACCTATAGGTTATGATGAATCTAAAATCTATGCTTACCATCACACACCAGGACACGATGTAGAAGGATGTAAAGCTTTGAAAGCCATCCTTCACCAGTCACCTATCTCGAGATAGACAGCCTAAGAAAGACAATTTACGGAGAGAGAAGCCCTTAGCTTCGATTCCTTCTCCTATACCACCTGTCCCCACCTCGCCAAAATCTATCATCATTGCAACCCCACCTCTTGAGAACAATGACTTATCCCCGCCATCCTCCTCCTCTCGTATTCATGAGATCAACATGATTAACATTGCTACTCGAGGTCAGAAAAACAATGGAAAAGCTAAAGAAAGCACACCTGCGGCCTCTCTTTCTCCTTCTGCCATCCCGATCGCACCACCACCAAAAGTGGTCATTCGTGGCCCTGCCTATCCCGTCTCTAATGGAGTTGCCCACCGCACCATGATCAAACAACTTCACCAATCTCCTATCAAAATGACACTCTATGATCTCATTCAAACATCTTAATCACATTGACAAGCTTTAATTGAGATCCTTCAAGGGATAGAGGTCCTACCTAACGAAACCTTGCCCGTCACTTCCATTTTAACACCCAACCATGTCGCTTCTCTCACCAAACAACCTACCTCCACAACCACTTCTGTCCCTGTACAACAAGCCGCTGCTGTCAGTTTTTCTCGAAGAAGAAATTGTCATCTTTGGTGCAGAAGATCCTGATCCCGCTCTTTTCATCTTGACTTACGTCGGGACATCCGGTACATCGTGTTATGATCGACGGGGGCACTAGCCTAAACATCGTCTCTTCCAAAGCCTTCCAATAGATGAATATCCCTCCTAGTTGCATGTGTGCCAACCCCACCATGTTGCGTTCATTCAATGATGCTATTACTTCTACCTTAGGCATTGTGATCCTTAACATTCATGTAGGGCCACGTACCTTACCCGAACTCTTCTATGTCCTTGAGGGAGAATTCCAATACAACATATTGTTAGGCTGCCCTTGGATCCGGCTATGGGATGCGTTCCCTCCACCTTACATAGATGCATAAAATTCGAGTATGAGGGGAAGTCATACACCATCAAAGCTGACACTTCCCCCTTCAAAACTTGTAATATGTTATATCACCCTAATGATGTGCTTGTACCAGTCAAGGCACCCATTGATCCAGCCCAACCATCTACTTCAACCACGTCTCCACCATCCACCTTAACCACACTCACACCTTCAACCAATGAACCCACTGCCGCGAATACCACTTCCTTCCCCGCGGACAACATCCCAACTTCAGACCCCTTGGTAGATGTTTTTCAACACCTTATGCTAGGGGAATACCACCTATACAACGTTAGCACCTTTCATACCCCACAGGAGTATGGACAGTTACATGCACATCCTACCTACGACCATCGTGTGGGGGAGGTGATCTCCTACGGACCACCTAATTGCTGCACCAACCTAACATATGGGGGTGTTGACACATCCTCTGTCACCCCTGAACCTCCCCTTGGTGTGGTTCCCTTCCACTCGATTATCTAACCAACCGTCATTTTTCCCTCACCTTCCCGATGCGCCGTGCTTGGAAGGGTTTTGGTTTTGGTCTTTATGAACAAGGCCGACACACGATCATTTCTGTAACTAACTGTAAACACAAAGATCGCCGTGGTCTTGGATTTTTGAACCACCTACACCAAAGAAACCTCATGTTAATTATATCTAGGAAAACAATGACGTCACCCCTTCTGAACCATCATCGCCCATTTTTCCATCTTCACCCACAGAGTCGATAGACCCGGAAGCTATCCCTCCTAACTTTTTTTTTCGTGAATGCTATCTTCCTAGGTCCTCTCACTTATCAACGCGATAGTGAA
Organism: Taxus wallichiana var. yunnanensis; assembly: GCA_018340775.1. Taxonomy (NCBI): domain Eukaryota; kingdom Viridiplantae; phylum Streptophyta; class Pinopsida; order Cupressales; family Taxaceae; genus Taxus; species Taxus wallichiana. The sequence continues at coordinate 217,457,723 of CM031239.1, forward strand.
GACCCATCTTCTCTCCCCCTTTTGTATCCAGATATGATTGAAGAAGATTCACCTTCAATTAATGTTGTGGAGTGCCAGGATGATGACTCCATCCTCACCTACCTTGGTGCGGACGACTCTTATATTCAACGTGCCTTACCATCTGACACCCAAACTATGTTAAATGAATCGACTATAGAAATCAACATCCACATGGAGGATGATCCTCACATTGTAAAGATCAGACACCGACATGCCAGAATCGATGCTAATATTGCTGTCCATAACATCACTCTCGAAACCGGACTCTAAACTAGTTAAACAGAAAATGAGAAAAATGCATCTACGCATTGCCCTCTTGGTGAAAGAAGAGCTTCAACACCTTCTTTCTATTTCTTTCATCTTACCTATTGACTATCCGCAATGGATTTCTAATGTCATACTGTCACTAAAGTGACGGGGGGACTTCGGATATGCATGGATTTTCGGGACCTTAACCTCGCTTGCCCAAAGGATGACTTCCCCTTACCTAGCATTGATCAACTTGTTGATCTCACTACAGGCCATGAGATGCTTTCTCTCATGGATGGCTTCTCGGGATACAATCAAATTTTGGTAGCCCCGGCCGATCAACATAAAACCACCTTCATTACCCCCTGGGGGACCTTCTGCTATCATGTCATGCCATTCGGCCTTAAGAATGCTGGTGCGACCCATCAGCGAGCTATGACTTATATTTTCCATGACATTATGCAAACTATCCTCAAGGATTATGTTGATGATCTTCTTGGAAACTCCAAACATCGTAGAGAACATCTCAATGTTTTAACCATTATTTTCGATTGCCTATTACAATACCGTGTTCATCTTCAACCAAAGAAATGTTTCTTTAGCGTCCTTTTGGGAAAAATCCTTGGTTTTATCATCTCTTTGCATGGCATTGAGGTTGAAAAAGATAAATTCAAAGCAATCCTAGAAATGCCCCCACCCACTAACCTCAAACAATTGCGTAGTTTGCAAGGCAAACTCCAATCTATCCGTTGTTTCATTTCACAACTCTTGGACCGATGTCAACCTTTCCATCATCTTCTTAAAAAAGACATTGTCTTTCAATGGAGCGAGGAATGCCACCAAGCCTTTGAGGCTCTTAAAGCTTGTCTCTTGCAGCCACCTATGCTTATCCCACCTTAGGACGATCACCCTTTCTACCTTTACCTTTTTCCACCGACCATGTTGTAGGAGCCATGCTCGCACATCGTGACTTTGAGCATTGAGAACAAGCAGTTTATTACATAAGCCGTACTCTTGTGGATTATGAGACTAGATATACACACGTAGAAAATTTGTGCCTAGCCCTATCATTTGTGGCCACCAAACTCTGACATTACCTCCTGAATCACAAAAATTTTGTCATCACCAATGCTGACCCCATACATTATATGTACGCCAAACCTCATCTAAACCAACGCATCGCCCGATGGCTTATGCTACTCACCGACCTCGACCTTGAGTTTGTACACCAAAAATCAGTCAAAGGACAAACTATCGCAGACCAACTCACGGAAGCCCCTTTACCTGGGGAACAATTTACCAATTTTACTTTCCCTGATGAGCTCATCGCAACTCTTTCACTCAGTGATGTGTCGTATCCAATGACCCTCTTCTTCGATGGATCTAAATGCCAACGCGGTGGAGGGGCAGGTGTTGTTCTCATTCCTCTTGAAGGTGAACCTATGCCTCTTTCATTCAGGCTCGATTTCCCCTGCACTAACAACACAGCGGAATACGAGGCCCTTGTTTTGGGTCTCCATGTTGTGTTACACTTAGGTGTGAAGTCTATTAATATTTTTGGTGACTCTCAATTGGTAGTAAATCAAGTTACTAGCATCTACCAATGTAAAAATGAGGAACTTCAAAAGTACAAACATTATGTGGATTCACTTTTGACCTTATTTTCTCATTATTCTATTCAAACCATTCCCTACTCAACTAATAAATTTGCAGATACTATGGCTTGCTTGGCCTCACAAATTCTGGCCTCACCAACTGACTCAGACATATTTGTCAACTCTTTGCCCCATCTTACTTAGTTCCGGATGTTTGTATGGTAAATAATGTATCTACTGATTCGTAGGATACCTGGTATAACCAATTTCACGACTACCTTACAACCTCTGTTCTACCACCTGACCTTACTAGTAATGGTAAACGTGCTTTTCTTAAAATTGTTTCTCGGTATGTCATCATGTGGGGACTCCTCTATAAACATGGCTTTGATGGTATCCTCCTTCATTGCCTAACCTACCAAGTCACTCATACCATCCAACAAATTCATGACGGACTTTGTGGCAGGAACTTTAGTGGTCTCGCCATGGCCAAGTGGATCCTTCGCCTAAGATATTATTGGCCTACTCTAAATAAAGACTGTTGCGAATATGTTAAGCGTTGTGTTATGTGTCAACAACATACCAACCTTCAACATACTCCTAGCCACCCGTTACAGGTCGCACGAGATCTTTGGCCTTTCTCACAATGGGGTTTAGACCTTATTGGCGAGATTCACCCACCTTCTTCACAGCATCACCGTTGGATCATCACAAGCAACCAAATATTACACTAAATGGGTGGAGGCCGTTCCACTCATTTCAACCAAAAAAGAAAAAATCGTTGAGTTCATCAATCATCACATCATCTGTCGTTTTGGTGTTCCTCATCGCCTGATAACAGATAATGGAAAATCTTTCAAAAATAAGTTGTTACAAGACCTTTGTGACAAATTTGGTATCAAAATTAGCTTCTCATCACCAAACTATCCACAAGCAAATGGACAAGCTGAATCTTCTAACAAAACCTTAATTCAAATTCTCGATGAAAGTCGTTAACAATTCTGGAAAAAACTGGCATGATCACATCCCCTTTTCCCTTTGGGCTTATCATACCAGCATTCGTACTTCTACTAATGCCACACCATTCTCTCTAGTGTATGGTACCGAGGCTGTCTTGCCTCTCGAAATACAAATCCCTTCTCTCAGAATATCTCTTCAAGATATTCTCACCAATGATGACTTCCACCAAGAGTGGTTAGCCCAATTAGAGCTTGACGAGCGGCGTCGTCTTGACCACTGTAAATTTATCAAAAGTGCATTAAGCGTGCTTATGATAAGCGAATTCATGAGCATACCTTTAAGATTGGTGATCTTGTCCTCAAAGAGAATCAACATGTAACCAAACTAGAAAAGAGAAAACATGGAAATTTTTCTCCTAATTGGATTGGGCCTTACATTATCACTCACACCTATGGATCAGGTACTTATCGTTTAGCTTCGCTTAATGGTAAACTCGAGCCTGAACCCCTTAATGCCTTGCATCTCTGACCATTCTACTATTGAATTTAGTGTTACATCACTTCTTATCTAACTTGCACTCGTCCCTTGAGCTCATTTACCACCTCATACACCTTGTTTCGTGCATCTCAAAATGGAATCAAGCTCACATGGTCTGATCATTACCTCTTCTTAAAGATGCCTTCCCCTTTTAGTTTGGTCCATGACTTAAAAGTATCAAAATAACAAGTTCTCAATTATATGATTCGGGGATATTCTTGAGTCAAACTTCCTGTAAAACTCGATGCTTCATATGGACATCTACACCGCTACGCTCTAAACTAGACTGCTCCCTCGAAGGACAGCTATGTGCAAAGCCGCATCTATTATTATACACTAGACTGCTCCCTCGAAGGACAACTATGTGCAAAGCCACATCATGCTACTATAAGTAGACTGCTCCCTTGAAGGACAGCTATACAAAGTCAGCCTCTATCAGAAGCTTCTCACATTGATCAGCTTCGTGAAGACCTCAAGAAACAACAAAATGCATATCCCATATAGACTTCCCGCATTAATCAGTCTATATCCAGAAAAATAAAAGTAGTATTCAAAAGCACTTTTGAGTCATGGACTCATCTATTTAGGTTTGGATCTATTTCGTCAGAATAATCACCTTATAACAAGTCCTCTACGCCCCAGTTATACCATCCACCTCACCTCACCATTCTTCACAATAACAAAACTCAAGGGACGTGACGTATATCTGATATATTGTGATTATACAACTCTTTTCACCTATCGACTTCTCGCCTATGCAAGGTACCTAGAGATTCAAGCTCATCCTATGATAATACGTGATTTGTTTAGCTCTTTCCAACTATGGGACATTTTTGCCTCTTTTACCCGAATCTGGGATTATATGTTGACCTTAATCAGGACACGGTTCCCTAATGCTTGGGTAAGCTAACCCTCACTTCACCTATACCTTACCAACTCCAACAACATTACCCTACCAACATCAAACTTTTACCAACCAACAAATTGCCTAAACACAACCAAATTGCCTAAATTCATCTCTCCCTGGTCCTAAGGGAGAACTACATCGGTCTGAGGCCCCTCCTTGCTTTATGCAATGGGCTATGTAGGCAGCACTTCGGAGACATGGGGTCTCCCAAGGTTAGCTCGACCATCCCCTACCATAACCTATCATGTGTTGTGTTTTGCTTAAAAATATAAATGTTTTCACATATTTATATTGATAACACTCACTTTTGTCCTTTATTAATCCAAACATTCAAAACACAACCATTTCTTATTATTATCATCAACTCAAAATCAACATACATATTCAGTTTTATTTAGATGTTAAACAAATACACCTTCTCTATCATCGACACGCAGGTCGGTTTCCTCATTTATTCTTCTACCCCTATAAAATTCACGTCGGCCCCGCGCCTCATCCCGAACTAGGTAGTGATGGTGATCGTCGATGCCGCTCACCTGGCCTCTCCACCCTCAAAGGGGCCACTACTATTGGATCCTCCCACTGATCCACCAATCTCTCCTGTAACATACGAATACGCCCTCTCGCGTGGAGGAATCTTGCCTCTAGCCTCTCCACTCGTGACTGCGAAACCTCTAACAATCCCGTTGTCTCATTCACCTGTGTTTGAAGCTGGTGAACTAAACCCTACAGGCGGTCTCTCTCCGCTGTAATCACAACTATGTCAGGATGATCGGCCCTCTCACGTGTACCTCGCAGCTCTGCTACCCACCATAATCTATAAGACTTTGTCACTCCTGCATCCATTACCCTGCGATCGGCTGTTGTCTCCTCTGGTCCTTCTGGAAGTGTCAGTCGTGGTGGTGAGAGGGGTGCCTCGGTGTTGATCCTCCTGTATGGTCTATGAGCCATGGGTATATCCTGAACAAATCTAAATTGTCGCCGCACGTGATCTAGAGGAATCCTCTCGTACTCACCTGGCCTGTGTCCTGCAATCCACCTTAATCACTCTACACCCCTCAAATCCTCGGCTATGTTCACCATCACCATGTAGTTCCCGTACGGTCTCCAACAAATATCCGCAATCATCACCATCTCCCACATCTACCTATAATACTCGGCATCATCTATCACGGTTTCGGCTCTTGCCTCTTACTCTGTCTAGACCCATTGTCTGAATCCTAACCTCTGCATTCCTGTCTCTTCTCCCTGGATTGGTTGGCCTATTGGTCGCACACACACAATGTGCTCATAGGCCCAACAATTTAATAAGTATGCACAATCCAGTGTAGTCCTATGATTTCACCTGCATGCCCATAAACCCCTGTATAGCTCCGCAAGATATGCAGGTGCCCATGCAAAAGTAACGCTACCTTCTATCATCTCACGAATAATACACATCAATGATTTCAGAAATCTTCCCCCGTCCACTCTAGGTAAAGCATAATACCCCACCACTATCATTAATACCATCGCCAACCTTTGACCTTATTGCCTCGGGGTGTGCCGCAAACATTATACCATAAGTGAATGTCAAACCTCGTGTCAAATGTCATGTGGCTGGACCAAATCGCCGTTATTGCTGCCCGCGCCACGTTAGGCCCTCCCCGATACACTTGGTCTTCCTGTTTGGGAGTCTCAGAATTTAGAACACATATTCTAAACATCACTGTCATCTCCCTGTTGGAAGAATAAAGGTATTCTTTTCGTGATTCCATCTCTCAATCAAGTGCCTTCAACATAGCAGATTGCGTGTGATCCGTGAATAATAAGCAGATTCCGCTTAACCCCACACGGTTTATTAATGCCCACTCTCGGTGGTGTTACATCCGCTGACTCCGTGATAACAAAGCTGGCACCCTATCATTCATCCTCAACCCTGCCTGTTCCTGCACACATTAAACCAACAAACAACAAATCAACAAATAACTTCCCATGTGTTTTTATCGCAATCCACAACTTTACACGAAGAATCGATATCGATTATAGACAACCGATACCGGTTATTCCTAAACGATATCGGTCACTGTCAATTCCAACCACCCCGCTCAAAAACACCACCTATGATAACTTCATGCACTCGTTTTCCCCTCTCTGTCCCTACGCACATATCTCCAACACCTGATTACCTACCCTACAACACTCACCCCATCCCAAGCTCTTGCCTATCACCTTTCTACCCATTTACCTTACCACATTCTATTTATAACCATGCAAAATATCATTCCAACCAAAACAATATATACCTCCTGGGATGCAGCAGTTTGAGGTGGAACCTGTCTTCCCTCTCCTCTCTGCCCGCTGGATGCTTCTCCTTATTCAGCCATGTTCACCACCCTCTTCACTATTACTTGCCTTTACGTCTTCTTACTCCAAGCTCATGATCACTTTACCTGTCTCTTTCCTCCTTATCACTTAATTCTCCCATGTAACTACCCTATATGGATGACAACAGCCTCGCATCCTCGTATTTAACATGTTGCATGGCTCTAAAAATAAGAATCTAAAATTGCCTCCCCAGCTTTTCTATTTTTAGAAAATCTTGTTTTAACATAACCGATGTCGGTTATATAACCGGTATCGGTCAAACGTAACCGACATCGGTTATCTAACCGATATCGGTCAGCCTATACCTATTTTGATTATATCCAGGCCTTCTATTTGTTTTTTTACAAAACTTTGGCGGCGCCTGCCTCTTTTCCCTGCATAATGACATCACTATCAACATCCATCATCATACTAAACATCAATATTTCAAAACATATGCATATCATTAAAACATCATCCACATCATTTATATATACATCAAAAACATTATAATACCATCAACACAAAAATATAAAGCATTATAATATATGCACCAAATCCACAATTACACACACCATATGGATCAACCTCATCATCTATATATATCATCAAAAAAATGTTACAATATACAAATTTCCCTGCATGGGGCCTCTATCATACAAACCAAAAATACAAAGTCGGCACACAGGCCGCTGTCTCTGTCAAAATCTTAACTCGGCTCGTCAGGCCACCTCTCATGTCAAAAATATACTCGGCTCACAGGCCGGTATCAACTATACAACATGTACTCGGCTCGCAGGCCGGTATATATAACAAACATGAATACATCAAATGAGGGCACGCAGGCCTCTATATACACACTCGGTTCGCAGACCGGTGTCTCTATCAAATCAGAAAAACCTAGCTCTACTCCTGGGGTGACTCAGCTCTCTCCCCCTCCCTCGGCTCATCTCTCAGCTGGCCCCTGTGCCGGATCTCACCTCCTACCCGTCACTGACCCACCGGCTGTGGCTGTGGCCCCCTGTGACCTGTGACTCCGGGATGTCTCAGCTCTGTGAGCTGCATATGGCTGATAGTCGGCCCCGGTACCATCTAGTACATCCTGATAATATCGGGCCTCGATCTCGCCTCCATGTAGCGGGCCCGTGCCACCATGGCTGGTGGGGCTGCTCCCCGACTCCTAATATCACTGGGCCCTATCCTGCCTATACACCCTGACCCTACACTTGTACCTGTGGTGGTGGTGGAGTTGCCATCAGAGCTCGAACAGGGACTCGTGCCTATGCTCGAACAAGGATCGGCCTCGCGGCTATTCCTATGCATGTACTTGTGCTTATCTCGTGCTACGGGCCAAATGCCCCTATAACACTCCGATCTGTGCCTGTGCAGCAGCAAGCTGCCCCTGTAATAACTGCACCTGGCCCAAGAGATGGTCCCTCTCTGCTATAACTTGTTTGCCCGCCAAATCTAGGTATGCGGGATGTCTTTGTCATGGCTACCTCTCGCCCCGCCCACCAAACCAAAAATGCACCTGTAACACCGGCGTCGTCCACCGTATCATCCGCCGGTCTCTCCGTGACCCAGACTAGATCCCATGGCTGCGGAAGAGGTAGTGGTGCCTCTACATCCTCCCTTCGATACTATGGGAAGGGAGGTGGCTCGTCTTGTCGTAGACCCAACTGTCGGCGTACCCTCTCTAGGGGAATCCGCTCATGCTCCCCAGGTCTCCGTCCAACTATCCAGAAGATATACTGGATCCATCGTAGCTGTGCTCGGGCTCCTCCTCGGGGCTGATGGCCTCTGTATGGCCTCCATATAATATCTAGTGTGGTCAGGCCCTCTAACATATGCCGGTAGTACGTGACATCTCACCCTGCAATAACTGCTCGTGGCTGGCCCACAACCCCAACCACCTCTAGAACCCATACCTATACACTACCTACGGCCCTGGCTACTGGGGTAGCCCTACCGGTCGTAAACACACAATGTGCTCGTAGGCCCAGCAATGTAGCAAGAATGTCGAGCATATCCCAAATCACCTCATACGGCGATAGCCCCAGAGCTCTCTATATAGCTACACCAAATACACCGGTGCCCATGCATAGCAGGTGTGCTCCTCCACCATCTCATGTAATACTCCCATCAGTGCCCATGGGAAGTGACCTCCCTCTGAGTCCGAGAGGGCGAAGCAGGTGATACCAATCATCATCAGCACGACAAGCCATGTCTCCTGTCGGTGTGCACGATACATATCGCCATAGCAGATGCTCACGCTATGATATGTAATCAATGGGGTTGCATCCCCGAATACCTATAGGATGCTATCCATCACTGTCTCGGCATCCACCTAGAACACCACCTCACCTATGATCGGCAGTCTCAGGATGTGATACACATCCTCTAGTGTGACCATCATCTCTCCAGTAGGGAGATGGAAGACATTGGTTTTTGGATCCCATCTCTCGATGAGGGCAACCATCAGGCTGTGGTCCCTATCCACAGCCCTATATCTCTAGACTCCGCCAAGTCCAACCTCCCGCATGACTGACCACTACGCTGCAGTCACATGTGGCCGCATCCGCCCCAGTAGAGGTGGCATCCGATCCGCATCGTCACCGCCAAGCGAGCCTCGTAAAACAACCCACTACATCAAGCCTACTCTTTCCAAAACAACTACCCAATAACCCCAATATCACTAACCCCACCCAAAAAAACACCTACAATATCCCCTTTACCTATCCCATAACCTACCACCTACCCCACTCATACACCACCCGATTACCCCCACCCCAATAACCTTTCCTACCAACTCTACCTTTTCCCCTTTCACCCCACAATTCTATCCTACCCGCCTACAACAAACCAACACAACAACTTTCACACCCTTTCCCCCTACCCATGATAACCGGTACCGGTCACCCTCGACCGCCATCGGTCCCCCACCCCTTATCTATACCCCTGTTTTTATGCACCGACGTCAGTCGGCACATGACCGACGCCGGTCTCTGAACCCACAACATCTTAACAGCTTGCATGGTGACCGATGCCGGTCGCTTAGTGACCGACATCGGTCACTGTGGGATTTCGGGGCCGGATCGAAAACGGCCCCCAAATCCCCTTTTTTCTATTTTTAACCTATCTACCCAGCCCAATTACCTAAAAACTTACCCACCCTGCTGTGTTGACTTACCTAACATATCTACCCACTCCATTTTATGATTTACCTTCATTTATTCATTATTTTATCACATTTTAGATTCCTACCCCAAAACCCACATCCTAGCTAAATTCATCAACTTCACACAGATAGGGATTTAGAACCTACTGGTATGACTACATGTCATCGTGGTGGGATAGGTGGTGGTGGTCTAGCTCCTCCAGCACCTCCTGCTCCTCCAGGCTGTGCCATAGCTCCAAATCTCCTCAGCAGGGTCCTCAACCAATCAAACTCTACCTCCTGATCAGCTGGGGCCTACCAATAACTCCCTCCTCCACTCAACTAGTGCCAACTCAGCCCACAAACTCAACAAAATCAATTCAACACTCAGACAAGCAAACGGTTGGCACTCAAATTGACAATGTGAAAATGACACGCCATATTTTTTCTTTTTATAGGTTTTGACCTCTAACCGATATCGGTTATGGCGCGCCCTAGAAAACCGATATCGGTCATCTAACCGATAGCGGTCATAACTAACCGATATCGGTTACCTGCCTAGTTTACCCTAACTCCTCCTACCCCGGCCTTTACCAAATAGCCTTATTTTGAATTCATGGGCCCAACCCAAGGCCGTAACCACTCAATTGGCCGACCCAAGGCCACAACCAATCACTTGGCCCAACCCAAGGCCGCAACAAACCAATCGGCCCGACCCAAGGCCGCAACAAACCAACTGGCCCAACCCAAGCCGCAACAAACCAACTGCCCGAACCAAGGTGCATCAATCACCGGCTCGACCTAAGGCCGCAACCAATCACTTGGCCTCGACCCGAGGCCGCAACAAAGCAACCGGCCCGACCAAGGCCACAATAAACTAACTGCCCGACCTAAGGTCGCATCCAATCACTTGGCCCGACCCAAGGCCACAACAATTTAATCGGCCCGACCCAAGGCCACAACAAACCAATTGGCCCGACCCAAGGCCACAACCAATCACTTGGCCCGACCCGAAGCCACAACAAACCAACCGCCTAACCTAAGGCCGCAACAAACCAATGGCTCGACCCAAGGCCACATCCAATCACTTGGCCCGACCTAAGGCCGCAACAAACCAATTGGCCCGACCCAAGGCCACAACAAACCAACCGGCCCGACCCAAGGCCGCACCCCATCACTTGGCGACCACATGACCATACCAATTAAGTACCTCGACCGAAGCCCACAAATTATGATTCTATCCACCCATAATGTAGCTATTTGTTCAATCAAGCTCACCTGTTCGTGTTTTAGCATGACTAGGATACTTGAATTGATCAGCCAACCAGCTTTGCTTAGACCGAGACCGTGATGTTTATCTCAACCAAACCAACCATTTGGTACTGCTGAACATGCCTAAACATTCCGGTACCTTACCCATTATATCCCCTGGAGCTACTTCCTATGCCTTGGATACCAGGATTATATCAACCTTGTTTGGATAAACTATCGACCTTTGCCTATGAATTACTTTTTTGCTCTTCAATTCGTGTACCCTGGTTGCACTACTGCATTTCAATGTGCGTCTACCTCCTTGAACTTACCCCACCATCTTACCATCATCTCATCATAATTCACCCTTTATCAACCCTATCCCTGATTTCACGTCGCCTCAATCTATGATAGATTTGAGGGGGATTACCTATACCCTTAACTGGGGCAACCACTTTTTATTTTTGTCAGTGCAGCTTTAAAATACAAGCTACACGACAACAAGGGGAAAATGTAGACACCAAATTTGGGTCTTACGACGCCCTTTACCCCGTATCTCGTCCCACAACCTAACCCTACCTCACCACCTAAAACCTTACACACCTAATGATTTATTAATTACCTTATAATTAATAAATCCACATCTCCAAACCCGCCACCTCATCTCGCCACCTCACCATGACCTAGCCCTAACCCTAAACCAACCTAATTAAGACCTATGACTTGGTCCAGACCCACATCCATGACTCATCACCCCTCACCCGCACCAAAACGAGCCAAATAATGACTTGACCAAGCCCACAACTGATCCCTCGGGAGAAAAGGAGGGAAAGATGGCTGTTTTACTAAAAATAGCCACTTTGACCTAACCGACATTGGTTCCTACTTGACCGCCATCGGTTACATAACCACCATCGGTTCCCTGTTAATGACCTCCCCCAACCAAAAAGAGAAGATCTGGGAATTCATTTTGTGTAGGAGAAAGAGAAGTGAAACAAGCAGAAGAGGTTGCAGAGAAGAGCATCGAGCCGAAGACTGCAACTGAGCAACTGGATCACTGTCACCCTCGTTCAAGCATTGGAAAAGACTGAGGATAGCTTCATCAGCTCACTTTCCAATACCGGATCATCCCAACTAAGCCTTACTATTGCCACCACATTCCTTGGACCTGTATCTTCATCAGGAACCAGTAAGTATTATCTTGTAGTTCTTTGTTATCATTTTTCTTTAATTCATATCAAATGGGGAACTGACCACCTTCGAAAGGAAGTCTAACTAAGATCCGGTGGTCTTGTATTCTTACTTATAGGTAGTCCTTCCTAGATAAAAAGGAGTTCTTCACAATCGATCCCGATCTCTCTACGATACACGCACACCTTCCCAACATTCAATAGGTATTCCTCCTAGCCCTAATTCTTATCTGTTTCTCAAGAGAATGAAAGGATAGAAGCAACTCTATTAGGAAAGAAATTGCGTGTGAAACACCACCACCCCGCTCAGTGGTGACACCTGTTCTCGCGACTACAAATGGGTCGCATGCCCTAAAAATGCATAAAAACATAAAAAATTGACCATTTTAGCTAAAACAAAAGCATACCCATTAGGTGTCCCCCTAAGAGACACATTTAAACCGACATTTCTAAAAATTAACTCCCCACAACAAAGATTTCATCATTTTAACATTTTGGGTGCAAAAACATTAAATCAAGAAGAACTAACCTGGGATCTCGTGGGTTGAGGTTTTGCTCACAGAGGCATGATTGCTATCTCGATATGAACGTTTCGACTATACTCTCATTGAAAACCATCACCGTGGGTCCTAGAGCTCAAAAACTATCAAATTGACATGCGTAAATGAATAGGAAAATAACCCTGTTATATATATATATATATATATATATATATATATATATATATATATATATATATATATATATATATATATATATATGGTGTTTTGACTCATTTTGAATGCCCCTTTCGTAGGTTTAGAGCGCCGATGGAGGTAAGTTCTCATCCCCGTGTAAATGGTAAGTCCTCATTTCATACTAATTTAGTATTTATTTTTTGATTTATTTTATCTATCTGTACTTGAGTCCTCTTTCCATTTTGTAGGTAGTGGGAACTCGGATGGCGACATTTTGACACATGGGCATGTCAGGTATAATTTCTAGCTTCCCATTTTGGGACCACCATACTCAGACCCACTGTTTTATGCCTCTTCATGGTTAAAACACTTCTCCAAGGGGGCAATATGTACATACCCAAAATTGTAGGGTATTGTACCACCTGGAACGATGTTACACATGCCCCAATGATGATACAGGTCACCTCACAAGGTGTTCGAGAATCCAGGAAAGCTCACCAAGTGTATGTTAGCATCCCAAGCATCTTGTTTAAGCTTTGTGTAATTTGCTTTATCCTATGCATTTATTTTCTAAGCTTTTGACCTTGAGTGATGAAAGCGCTTCCCTACTCGGGGGTGGCGGTCCTTCACGCATTTTCCAAAGACGCGCTCCTTTGATCACGAATTGCAAAATTTTTCAACTTTCACTAGCTTTTCTCAACTGCCTTAGCTCGTATTAATGTTTTATGTTCCCTGGAATATTATTTCTTCATTTTTAATGGTAAAAGAGTTCTAATAGGAATTACCTTTGGGTGAATGTGAAATCTATAAATAGCCAACTTGTTTTCAAGAAAATGGCCCATCAAATTCTCATTTCCATTGTTTAGTCTTTCAATTTCTTGTTTAGAACTAATTTTGTTTTCATGTTTACATCCATGCTAGTTTTCCTTTTCTATTGGAAGCCATTCGATCTTCTTGCTTGGTATTGTTCATTGTTGTTCATACAAATTAGTTTAGAGTAGAGTAGTGTTATTTGTAGATTGAATCCATTAGAGTTGTAGGTTGTGTTCTTCACATGAAGGTATATTCTAGAATCTATCGGTACACTTGTGTTGTATTCTGCAATACATCCCACTCGGAATTTCATATGCTAAGCTCTGACACTTGTGCTATCCCTATCCTACTCACATTATATTCGGTCGTATCCAAAGATGCCATTGTTCAAAATACCTTTTCTCGTTGATGCTAGCATATACACACTCTTTTGGATTCACATGAACATGAAGGAATGAGGATATAATTATGAGGGGAAAAAATCATACACTACTAGATTTGCCACTATTATGCAAATGCTAGTTTTGAGTTATCAAAAGTTCTAGTTAAAACATATCATATAGAGTAGTGAATTATTTCATTTCAGTTAAATTCACTTTCGATATTGCTGGGGAAGCTGTGGGGATTGATAGTTTCTAAGAAACTATGATTCATTCCTCACTTCTGAGGTAGGATCGAGAGTCTTTCAATTTAAGTTAATCAGTTATCTAGCTATTTAGGTTAAAATCACAACTGCACAGGCAAGTAGCTATACCAGGCTACCTTGCTTGTTTTAATTTTGTTATTAGACTAGTTGTCATTTTCTGAATATATTAAATAGTTGTTCTTTCAATTCTATTAAAAATAAAAAAATAGAGGAATATATATATGTTGTAGATATATCTTGCATAATTAGTTTATTTCATTTCAGTTAGGTTTATATTGATCTTGTATGACAATCATGGGACCTAGGGAGCCTAGGGAATACATTTTTGAGCCAATCGTGCCTTAACCCAATCTTGTTGTAGCTTTAACTGACATAGACCAAAATCTCAGAATTTAGGTCTTCCGAACAACAATCAGACCTACAAGAAATCAACACATAGATAAGAGGATTAAATATAGAAGACAACAAAGCACACATGTTGTAGTCAAATCAGCCAAATTATAGACTACCTTGATAGATATCCACATGACTGTAGAATGACCTGAAAGAGAGAAAACATTCGGTTGTGATCCATTAGTCCCATAGCCGCATGACACAAGAGACCTCCTCATTGATATAGACACTAGCTTACGTATCCAAGTTGCTTAACACCTGTTAGGTACTGAGAAAATCATGCAACTTCTAGTTCTAAACGTAGAGGCCTTAAAAGGAATACGACTATTGGATACTCGAAATTAGGGGTTGACTCTTCATATGACCATAGGAGGTCCAAAACAACCATGAAATTATGGTTGCGATCTACAAGTCCCACAACCCAATAGGCCTCGCAAATTAATCGGACGTTGATGCTTTGGTTTGTGAACATTAGTGTTTAGGTCCTTTCCACTTCCACCGAGACATCATCACACAACTAACATTATTAAACATAACATCTAATCAAGCTAAATATTTCTTGACTAAACTAGAGAATCATCCATAAAGCACCAAAAGATCCACTACACATTTAGTCATTCCATTTTCATGACCTTTTCGGGAGATATATACGAAGCACCCGTAGGTCATCTTCCATGTATCCCATAACCCATAGATTGGATCATGACAGAGATCGATATTGATTGGAGCCTTCGAGCAGCTATCCTCACCGAACGATCTATCACACTAGTTCAGGTTAGGAGGGCCTTCTTTGCCTTAGATTCACGTAGATCCTACTATTGCGTGTTGAGGACATAAGATTACCTAACTAGTTTATCCATATCCCACGTGTATTCCATCCCCACCGGCTGTCTCGGCACGACCTCGGGAGGTCGGGTGCGAGGAAGAGTTTCTTGTAGATTCCCATGCTCACATGTCACTTTTCTATCGTACAGTGACCTTAATGAGATAAATGACACATAATTGTAGGAAGGGGCATATAAGGAAACCATGATTCAAATTTGTATTGGAGGTAAACAAGAAAGATAAGCACTGAAGGCATTGACCTGGGTAGCCAATAAAAGATATTAACACATAACCAATGATAGTTAATTATATCAAAATACCATGAGGGAAACATGTATGCAATAATATCATAAACCTAATTTTGACATGAAAAAGGGGTTTGAGATGTAACTTGTACATGGGAAGAGGGTTATTCAAAGTGGCGTTCCCTAAGTCTATGCCTCGACTCTGGGAAAGGGAAAGAGCAATACTTGAAGAAAGCTGATCAATGTAGGAAGCCTTCAAATGCCATAGTAAAAGAGTAGCCATCCTTTAAGGGTATGATTTAATTTATACATAATATATATGAAAAGAATAATATATATGATAGCCATCCCTCAAGGGATCAGTCTATTTTTTTAATTTTGATTTGCATGATTTTGTTTGATTTTTATTTTATTTTATGGGGAAGAGCTAGGTATAGCTAGGTGACCACTTAGGAGGGGAAAATGAATGTACAAGAGTCACCCTCATACCCTTTGCATGGTTCCAATAAGTGAATAAGAGGGTGATGGGTGTAATGAGCAAGGAGTTATCACGAAAGGGGAGAACCTAGCCATAATGAATATGCTACAAGTAGAGCCATAGTGCCCATATTTAAGGTCATATATAGGAAGTGACAGTAGACCACATAGTTTCATATCATTACCATGATAGATGGAAGGGGCTAATGATGGAGGAATGATCTAAAGATATGACTATCTGCTCATGGGTATATATGCTAACAATAGAATGGTCGTAAGTGCAATGCATTAAGAGGTTTAGTCTCTGGTTTACCATCAAGGGAAGCCAAACAATAGGCCCTAGACCCATACTTATGTGTGATAATGTAAGGTCCAATCCAGTTGGGAGAAAACTTTCCCCATTGGATCCTTTCTAGAGTAGTGACATTCGATTTTATTTTAAGACAAGGTCACCTATTTTAAAGTCACATTCTTTGAGATGCTTGTTATAAGCACACTGGACATGCTCTTGATAAACATGATGATGCTCAAGAGAAAGGAGGCGGTGCTCATCTAACAACTCAAGTTATGCTAGACACTCTTGGTGATAATCTTCATCAGAAATGAAGTCATGAAGAGACACACGTAAGGATGGAATTTGAACTTTGAGGGGAAGAACGACTTTAGAACCATATATGAGAAAAAGGGGGTAGTGCCTATGGAGGTACAAATGCTGGTCTAGTAAGCCTAAAGAGTGAAGGGAAGCTGAAGATGTCAATCACAACCTGATTTATTGATGGTTTTAGCAAGGATGTTACACAAGGTCTTGTTAGTCACTTTGGCTTAGCCGTTAGCTTGAGGATAATAAGGAGATGAGAAGCTGTTATCCAAAATGAGCCCCTGCTTATTTTGGCTAACTTGCCTTCATTATTTCCTTCCTTGTGCTTCAAATTAAATTTTTACACATTTCAAGCACTCAAAGGATTCTGGAAATGGCTTCATTAGATAGGATTTTTCTTCCCCTTTCCAGAAAGGTAAAATTTTCCTCCTAACTCCAAATATTTTGAAAGTTATGGCTCGACAGAGTTTTTTGGGGAAATTTTCCCTTGACAGGCCCACATCCAATGAGAAGATGCCATGTGGCGGTGGAGGTCGGGCTGGCGGAGTGAAGTTAAAAAATTCACCAAAGTGGGCAAAGGGTGCAAAGGAAAAAACCGGCCCGCAAGCCCACGGAGGAGGATGGAGAAAAGTTTAGAAGCTCGCATGACCAATTGGAGGATGCCATGTGTCCTGTCAGCAGCGGGAATTGGGGGCACAGAGGAATTTTTGGTTTTTGGCCAAAATTGCAAAAGGTGCAAAGGAAAATGTTGAAGTGCAAACCCACAGTGAACCAGGAAGTGACACATGGCGGCAGAGTGGGGAAATTTTGGGAAATTTTCCCAATGAAAAATCAAAGTGAAAAAGGCGAGGTTTGATCGCATGTTTCCATCAGCTAATGGGAAAGTGACATGTGGCAGCGGAGTGGTGGGGTGTGGGAATGTTTTGGAAATTTTCCCAAATTCAAAAAATGGAAAATTTTCAAGTTCGGCCCGCCAACCCAATTTTTGCCCCAGTTTTTCCCTAAATCTTCAGAGGGGCATATCTTTCACACCAGAGCTCAAATTTTCATGTTTTTGGTATCATTAGAAAGCTAATGAAGTCCTCTACATGATGGAATATTCAATTTTGTTTTTGGTGCTAGAAAAATGGAAAAACATATTTGGCATGCAAAAAACATAGAAAATGACTCCAACCACCAAAATTAATGAAGTATGGGCCTTTGTTTTGCTCTGTAAAGCAATGTACTTCAAAGTATGGGATTTTTTATGGAAACCCATCATTTTTTAGGCCCATTAGATGAATCTTGTTGGTGGTTGAAGTCCCAAATCAATTTTCCCACGTTTTCTCCTTTCTTCCATTCTGCTCGATGGTTAAAAGCCAATTTTGGCTCATTTGTAACATTTTGTTCATCATTCTTCTCTGCCTCTCCCTTATTTTCTTCCCTAGGGTTGAAAATGGAGTTTGAACCTCCTCCCTTGCTCTGTAATGGTGTTTTTTCCTCTTACCAGTGAAATGATGTTTTGTGCAAACTTCTGGAGCAATAAAAAACGTGTTTTGTGATGCATTTGTCCATCCTTTCTCGTTTTTGCTTGTTTTCTTCTTGCCTCTCTTCATTACAGGTATTTGTGCATGTTTGAATGTCTATTGCAGGTTTTGGAGTTGTGTTCATGGAGTTTTGGAACTTTTTTTGTATGAAATACATCCTTGGTTTTGTGATGCACTTGTACATCCTTTCCATTGCTCACCTCTTCTTGTTCCATGGTAGTTTTGATAGATGTTCAACATTTTCCTTCTCTGGTGTATCACCATTTTAGTGTAGGCTCTATTTTTCCCTCTTTTCTTCTCTCTCTCTCTCTCTCTCTCTCTGTCTCCTTGGCATAGTTAGATTAGGATTAGATTAGCTTGCCTGCACTAGAATAGCTTATGTCAGGTAGTTTAGGAAGAGGAACTAACCTTCTTTGGAGAGCTTTCCCCATTTGCAAAGGTCCCACACTTTGGGAAAGCACAATGTTGTGTATTCATACCAAATGACATTGCCTTAGAAAAGTAGATCCATAGGTCATTTTGGGGGTGCTGTGAATTTGCACTAATAGTTTTGGCATGCTCGGTGTGACCTTAGAGGTCTTCCACTCCATCTTTGCAGGTTGGTGTGTTCTGTGAAGATTTCATCCGGTAAACAACCCATATTTGAAGTTACTGAGACCTTCCTTTTCATTCATTTTTCATCCATTCTTCCTTCTATCTCTTTCATATTATTTCATCGCATGAAGTTGTGTAATCATGACTTCATTTCCATCATGGAATTCACATTTACAACAGCAAAGTGCCATCCAAATCCACCTCCAACATGCTTTACAACTCCTTCAAATCAGCATTTTGAGCAGATTCAAGATCAGCATGCATACCCATATGAGTCGCAGTGCCAAAATCATTTTGGCTATGGTTCTTTCCAAGAGTAGGGGTATGCATACAATGAAGATAATCAAATGCAAGATGCTGGTTTATTGGAGAAAATCTAAAAAATGGAGATTGGCATGGTGCAATCCAAGGCTCAAGCACAAATGAAAGCATTTGGAATCGGTTGTGGAGCACCTTGTCCATGGGTGGGACATTTTCCAAGGCATTACAACCCTCAAGAGAAACTTGACTTCATGATTGCAACACTACCATTACTTGCAAAGTGGACTGAGGGAATAGAGGTGTATGAGAGGAGTATTCAATAACCTTGTCAATGGGTAAGCACACCATCTCATACTCTTTATTTTCCTCTTTCTCAATCTGTATCATTTCAGCAAAGTGTCAAGCTTCAAGTTTCCCATATGCTGCCCCAAATTTTGATCCCATTTCTCCATCTCCTAGTCTTCCACCTCATCTCAATTCTTCTATCCTTTTCCCTTCCAAATCCAAATCCCCTCCACAAGAGAAAAAATAAATACCTTCCACTCCAAGGAAACAAGAAGTTTCATCTCTTCCACCACCACAAACAAATGAAAAAATGGTTGAGTCATAACCCACCCCTCCTCTTGCATTCCCAAATCCATGTTGGGAAGAAGAAATTACAAAAATCAGTCATGAAGGACAACAAGAGGAAGAACCAAAAAAAGAAGGAATGATTAAGAGCTTAGTAAGTTTGGCTCTTAGATATGGGATTGAGAAAATTCCTTTGTTGGTGAAGCCTACAAAGGAGGTAAAGGTTGAAGAACAAGTGGTGGTTAGGACTGATTTTGTTGCAGTAGAAGAAGAGCAAAAAGAAGAGGTAGATCAGCAATCAATTTTCTCAAAATGTAGTGTCCATGTTGGCACTCTACTTGAAGAATATTTTGATCCAATTCAAGTTGCACAATCAGCCATGGAAGAGGAAAGCTCTAAAAGAGATCTTGCAGCCCCAACTTGTCCTCTAGAGCAGCAAATTGAAGAGTTTGACTTGAAAAACTTCATGCTAGAGGAAGAGTTCAATCAAGAGCAATATTTTCTTCAAGTAGCAGAGGAAGGAGAAGTTACTCCAAATCCAAAATAAGAGGAGCACATTCCAATTGTGGGGAGAAAAGTGCAGATCCAAAAGCTTTGAGCACAAAGTAGGCTATAGAAGAACCTTCAGTTCTTCTTTCTACTTCATCTCTCTCGAGTTCTAGTGCTGAAGAAGAGTTTGATCTCTCAAAATCAATGTTGGAGGATGAAAGAAACCATGGTGATCAAGTTACAGATCAAGAGAACACCATGGGAGAGGTTGAACATTTGCAGCAGGACAACAATGAGGTAGTTTATCTGTCAGATTTGGAGGACTGTTTTGATGAAGAGGAACCGGTTGAAATCACACCATTTTCTCCTTCATCATCCACATTCCAAACACTTGAGCCTATTGTCATGGAGGAGAACTTTCATTTGCAGCAGCCTGCATCTTATAGTAGCTCTTTGGAATCAAGATTGGAAGATTTAAATCTTCCATGTTCTTCATTAGAGGAAGGAAAACAACAGAAGAGTTCCATCATTTCTTCCACACCATCCATTCAAGAAGGTCTACAAGAAGACTCCATTTTTGGAGTTGAAAATCAGAGCTATGGGCATATCAAATGGATCAGACCTTTCCCAATAAGGTATTTGGCTTCATTGGAGCCAAAGGAGAAGTCACAACTAGTCATGCTTGCTTCTAAGCATGAGGATGAGCTACAAAGTACCAAGGATCAGCTACCATACCTCTTCAATCCAAATGTAGAGCAACTAAAAGAGGTATTCAATTTTCTTTCAGCTGACACCTTGCTAATTTGGGTAGAAGACCAGCTTCTTGTTGATTTTCCACTCATCCAAGTAGCCATACTCAGCTCCAAATCATTTGCATGGCTGCCAATTTTGAAGAAAGGAAGCTATTTTGCACAACCAATTGCAAGGTTTGTTTAGCCCACCTTTGCTTCCAGTTAGAGTAGAGTAGGTAGGTTTTCTTTTAGCAAAAGAAGTTCTTTTGCACACTCTACATGTTCCATTTGGAGCATGTATGATTTTCAGTTTTGTACATAGTGTTTTGGTGTTGGTTTTGCTCTTGCACAGTCCATCAGTAGTGGAATTTTGGTGAAAATAACTCCAGTTCAGTGGGCTTCCAAGTGGCTTAGAGGTCATATTTTCATAGTTAATATCAGAATTGGTTATCAGGCTTGACTCCTTGCCCAATGGGTGCTTCAAAGCCCCTTGATCATTCATCTAGTAGGCAGATGACCCCTGAGAGTTGCCAAATTGTTATCCAAAATGAGCCCCCTACTTATTTTGGATAAATTTCCTTCATTATTTCCTTCCTTGTGCTTCAAATTCAATTTTTACACATTTCAAGCACTTAAAGGATTTTGGAAATGGCTTCATCAGATAGGATTTTTCTTCCCCTTTCTAGAAAGGTAAAATTTTCCTCCTAACTCCAAATATTTTGAAAGTTATGGCTCGGCAGAGTTTTTGGGAAAATTTTCCCTTGATAGGCCCACATCCAATGAGAAGATGCCATGTGGTGGAGGAGGTCGGGTTGGTAGAGTGAAGTTATAAAATTTTCCAAAGTGGGCAAAGGGTACAAAGGAAAAAAGCGCCCGCAGGTCTGCGGAGGAGGATGGAGAAAAGTTTAGAAGGCCCATGGACCAACTAGAGGATGCCACGTGTCTTGTCAGTGGCGGGAATTGGGGTGCAGAGGAAATTTTGGTTTTTTTCCAAAATTGCAAAAGGCGCAAAGGAAAATGTTGAAGCACAAACCCGTGGGTGAACCAGGAAGTGACACGTGGCAGTGGAGCAGTGGAGCGCAGGAAATTTTGGGAAATTTTCCCAATGAAAAATCAAAGTGAAAAAGGTGAGGTTTGAGCCCGCGTTTCCATCAGCTAATGGGAAAGTGACATGTGGTAGCAGAGCAGCGGGGCATGGGGAATGTTTGGGAAATTTTCCCAAATTCAAAAAATGGAAAATTTTCAAGTTCGGCCCGCCAACCTAATTTTGCCCTAGTTTTGCCCTAAATCTTCAGAGGGGCATATCTTTTGCACCAGAGCTCAGATTTTCATGATTTTTGTATCATTGGAAAGCTATTGAAGTCCTCTACATGATGGAATATTCATATTTGTTTTTGGTGGATTTTGGTGGGAGAAAAATGAAAAATTCCTTTGGCATGGAAAAAGAGTAGAACCAACATTCAACCACCAATTTTTAATGCAGTATGGCTTCCATTCTTCTCCAGCATGGTTGAAAATCTTGGGGAATGAAATTTTAAGGGTACCCATGCCATTTTGATGAATCTTGTCGGTGGTTGAACCTTCATTTCAACTTTCCCACATTTCTCCTTCCTAGACTCTGTTTTTCATCGTTAAAAGCCAGTTTTGGCTCATTTGTAAAGGGTTGGATGTTTTGTTCTTGCAGACTCCCCTCTTCCTCTTGGCATGTGAATTTAAGGATTTTTAGACCTTCCATGGAACCTGTGACACGTTTTTTGCCTTTCTCGGCAGTGTAATGCATTGTATCAAATTTGGGAATAGTAATGCATGTTTTGTGAATGATTTTTTCAATCCTCTCATGCGTATATTATTGTTTTCTGGTCTTTCATTACATTCTGGCAATCTGTGCATGCTTGGTGTTACATCTCTATGATTTTTTTATTTGTAAGATAGAATTTCATCACTCCTTTAGTGTATCACCATTTTTACTTAGTTTTGTTTCTTTTTACATCCTTTATCTCTGTCTCCTTTGAATTTAGAGTAGGATCTAGTATTAAACCTCTACGAAAAATTCATGCATACACCTAGATAGAGGAGTAAGAACCAACTTTCTCTGGATAATTTTCTCATCCTGTAAGGTCCCACACCTTGGAGAAAATTCAATGTTGTGCAATCACACTAAATGACCCAATTCTGAACTGTAGATTTGGAGGTCATTTAGGGGGTGCTGTGAATTTGCACTAACAGAAAATAAGTTTGATATTTAATGAGTCACAAAGTTTCTTAAAATATTTGTTTTTTAAGGACTTCTTGTTGTCAACAATGATCTTGTGAGGGATGCCAAAGAGAAAAATTATGGGTTAGTAGATGAAGTTAATGATTTGATTGGATTTAGTTGAGGTGAGTGGAATTGCTTCCACCCACTTGGAGAAATATTCAGTTATAGTGATAATGTAATGATGATGTTGAGAAGAATGAAGATTGATGGTACTAATGAGATCGAGGCCCCATTGGGAAAAGGTCCTAAGTGGTTGTAAGACGGCTAGGAATGTAGACAAGATTGGACTACTACTGGCACTTGACACGTTTCTTAACATGTTCACATCAATCTTGATTGAGAGAAGGCCAATAATAGCCAAGGTAAAGGACGCACTTAACTATAGCCAAACCACAAAAATTTCCACCACAAATTCCTTCATGGACTTCTTGGATAGCGCAATTAGGTTCACGGGATTTAAAGCATCAAAATATAATCTTTATCAAACCCACGTTTGTAGAGGATGTTGCCAAGAATGACATAACAGTTAGCACATTGGAGAAATTACCTTCTACCATTCTTAGATAGGTATGAGGGAATGATGGATTTGGATAGATAATCAAATATTTGGGAGTACCAAAGAATTGATGATTCAGGTTCAATAACATTAAGACGAGGTAACCTGTGGATGTAAGATGGTTGATCATGATGATAAACAACAACCAAAAGTTTGGATTCATTAGTTGTCCATGGGATGAGAGATGCAAGGGAATCCATCGTGTCAGCAAAATGATTGGATGAGTGAGGCATGACTTGAATAGTATAAGAATCAAAGGATTCAAGGAGAAATAAGATGATATCTTGATATTTTTGGAGAACATCATTTTTACATTGATAATTTCCTGTAATTTTTTTGATAATGAGCTTTGAATCCCCATAGATGTCAAGGACTTGAACTCCCAAAAGGACAACAATTTCAAGACCTAAGATAAGGGATTCATACTCTACCATATTGTTCATGCATTCAAAGTCAAGTTTTTGGGCAATGGGCATGGGAGTGTCCTAAGGAGGAATGAGAATGATGCCAACGCCTCCCCCTTGCTAACATTTAGATCCATCAAAGAAGAGAGTCATATGAAGAGGGAAAGACTCATAATGAATATTGTTAATGGATTCATTGGGAAATTTCTCATGAGGAAGGTGAGTGGTAGGAAGAGGGGCTTCAACTAATTGGTTTGTGATCACTTGGCCTTTAATAGACTTTTGAGAGATGAACTCTAGGTCAAACTATGTCATGAGCATGAGCCATTGAGTGATGCGATCATTGTGGTAAGGTTTAGAATGCATAGTTTTGAGAAGATGAAATCTAGTGACTACATACATTTTTTGATTGGGAACATTATGGTGAACCTTGGAAGTGGAAAATAAAAGGGAATGACACAAATTTTCAGGTTCAATGTAGTGATTTTCATACTCATGAAGGGTATAACTAATGTAATAGATGGTATGTTATTTTCCTTGGCCATCATGATGTGCCAACATGGCACCTAATGCATGATCGGTGGTAGAGACATATAGATAAAAATGATCCCCCTCATGTGGAGGTGCAATAATATGAGAAGATATGAGATACTTCTTAAGATCATCAAATGATTTTTTACAGTTATCGTCCCAGTGAAAGTTGATGTTTTTACAAAGAAGATGATGAAAGGGTTGGAAACAATTTGAAAGTTGCGAGATGAGGTAGTGGATGAACTGAAGTCAGCCTTGAAGGCGTGGAATTTGTTGAAGATTGGAAGGAGGAGGCATCTTAAGGATATCCTTGATTTTGGTGGGGTCAACCTCAATACCCTTGATAGAAATGATGAAGCCAAGTATTTTTCTAGGAAGAACTCCAAAAACACACTTGGCTAGATTGAGGTGGAGGAAGAAAGAGATGATAAAATTGAAAAGGATTTCAAGGACAAAGAGGTGATCACATCAATGTTTGGAATTTCCCAAGAGGTCATCAACATAGTCTTCTATGGTCTTATGTATGAGATCGTGAAAGATATATGTCATGGCTTGTTGATAGGTGGCCCCAACATTTTTCAAACTGAAGGGCATAACACGATAGCAAAAGGTCCCCATGGGGTGATGAAGGAGGTCTTATGTTGGTCGTTTGGTACAATGAGAATTTTATCATAGTCGAAAACCTATCCATAATGCAGAAATAATCTCATGACCATGGTAAGATCCACAAGTTGATCGATGTTGGGAAGAGGAAATTCATCTTTAGGGAAAGTGAGATTAAGATCTCAAAATTCGGTGCATACAAAGCTTTCCTAACGCTTTAGCAATGTGTATAATGTTAGAAACCCATTGGGGATAGTCAATGGGGATGATGAAATTGGCAAAAGAAAACATTGCAACTCCTCTTTGACAAGGAGGGAAAATCGAGTATGCATATGGTGAAGCTTTTTACTAACCAATTTAACATTGGGAATGGTGAAAATGTTATGGAAAATTATAAAAGGGTCAAGACCCGGCATGTTGGAGTATGACCATGCAAAGGCCTGGCTGTGTTTGGATAAGAAAGAAGTGAAGGCTTCAAGTTCTTGAGGCTCTTGAGGATTTCTGATGTGAATATAAATAGTTTACTTGTTGAGGAGAGTGGAAGTGTTAGGGAGAAGGTAATTTCAGATGTGAGAATCCTCGGCCCCATGTAAGAAAGAATGGAGGTGTCATTGCTACACTAAAGAACTTCAATGGTAGGGGAATATTCCCTTACCATCACTTTGTATGCTTGAGAGGAAAGGACCGGGTTTTGTTTCCAACCTAATAAATGATCGGTCTGAGGGAAATGGTGGAAATTAAAAAAATCTAGGGGTAATTGATACGGTATCATCTGGATTGGTGAGATAGTTGGATGGAGAATAGGGAGGTGAATCAATGTTGATGGGAGAGGATGCAAAAGTTCTTGAAGGGGGGATGGAGGGGTCCTTGTATCCGAAGCAAAAATTTTCACGTGGGTCACAGGTTTATGTGAAGACATGGTCGTGGTGACCTTGTTCATAATGCCTCATACCAAACCCCTTCCATGCACAATTATGGAGGTATGTGTAGAAAAAGGATGGTTTGCTGAGGAATCTGAAACCACCGATATATGGTTTTGTGTGAGGGTGATCTTCAACATGAGAAGAAGGTCGATCAAGGCCACCATAAACTAGATTGGTTTTGAGAGAAGAGGGGACAAATGAGATGATTTCCCCAATGTTTGATTAATACAAAGGGGCCTTATCAGGGAAGACGAGGTGGTTGGGAGAATGAAGAGAATTAAGATTAAGGATTTTATATTCTCCTAAGGAAAGACACTACATCACCTCATCAGCAGATCCATTGTGGGGTGACATAGATGTAGGCACAAAAGAACTAGTGGATGCATCAGAAGAAGGGTTGGACTTAGGGAAAAGCACATCATGTGGTCAATAGGTCATGCAACATGTCTTGCAAGAAGGGGAATCAACGGGGAGAGTATGAATTTCCCCCTCATATTTGTATTTAATGCAATGGTGGAGGGTAGATGGGATGCAGTGCATGGAATGGATCCAAGGATGTCTAAGTAGAAGATTATACTGAAATTATCCTTCTATAATGTAGAAGATCTCATGAAGGAACTTATGGCCAAAGTGAATGGGAAGGATAACTGTACCCAATGGGGGTTACAACATCATTAAAGGCATGAAGGATGGTAGGAGAGTCGAGACAATGGTGTCAGGTAGTTTGAGTTGGTTGAAGGTGTGAGAAGAAATTATATTAATACTAGCACCATTATCAATCATAGTCCATCGAGATGAACATGTCATTGATGTGGACCATGATGAAGAGAGGAATATTGTGTTCTTTGGGTGGTATGTTGGGGATTTCTGAATCCTTGAAGGACATGGTGGTGGATGTTGCAAGAGCATCAACTAGAGCTACAAGAGGTCTAGGTCTTATTTGTGAAGAGGCACCCTTGGAAGGAATGAAAACAATCTCTCTTGGAGGGTCCGAAGATGGTATTGTTGTTGATACTGAGCAGAGGGAGTAGTCTTTTCATGATGATGTGAAAAGGAAGTGAAGATTGGTTTGATGTGAAGGCATCTAATTGTGCGAAGAGATGAGAGGATCACTTGAAGTTATTGCAAGTTGAAGTGCTTTCCAAAATTCTTCAAGTGATGAAAGTGATGTAGAAGAAGAAGGTAATGTAGATGTGGTCACAATAGTTGATGTCGTGGGTGTGGGTAAGAGTGTGGAAAGAGGAACTTGAATTGATGCTAAGGATGGTACAAGGGGTAAAGGTGGAATGGATGTGGATAAGGTAGTCAAACCTAATAAAGTGGATGTGATAAGTGATGTAGTAGGTGTAATAGGTAAAGGAGTCGATATAGGTGTTGGATCAATGACATATGTATAATTAGATGGGGATGTTTATTTCATGAATAATTCAAGGGGAATCATTGATACACTTATGAATGGGGAATATGTGACATGTGTGGAAGTAGATATGGATGTGGGAATAGATGATAAGATAAATATAGGTATGATTGGTGTGGGTATGGGAATAAGTTTTGATGAACTTTTGGATGTAGGAAAAATTTCTAAAGAGGTGGATGTGATGGTTAATGAAGGGGTAAATCTATGGATGAGATAAAATCTTGATCAATAGTGTGTAGATTTTTTATGGTATGAGAATTAGGTTCTTAGGATGTAGAAGAAGTGGTGTTTTGAATTTTTGGTTAATGATTGGGGAATGGTTATTTAAAGATGTCAAGTGGTTGGTTAGGTGATGCATTAGGATTGTCCACTTGAAGATCTCCTTGATCAATGAGTCTCTGGACTATATATTTGAAGGTTTGACACCTCTCTATGTCATGTCCTTGGACTTGGTGATATTTACAGTAATGATCTTCATGATACCATTCGGGTTTTGGTCTTGATTCATCAAATGGTCAGATATGAGGAAGAGTGATACGGTTAACTGCCATCATTTTGTCAAATATTGAAATATATGATTCTCCAAGGGGAGTATATTTGGGTGTTGGTATAGGGGCTATTTGTTTTGGCCATGCATAAGAAGTAGGTGCAGAAAATGATTTAACAATGACAACATTGGCCGTTACCTTTGATTTTTTCATTTTGCATGTAGGACTTGGTAAATTCATGTTTAGGTTTATTTGATTTTAATTTTAAATGACCCTGCTCAAGGGTGTGCATTTCAAGTTTGTGAGCCATGGTGAAGGCTTTGTCAAAGGTTTGGAATGATTAGATTTGTAAAGTAGAAGATATATGCTTTGCACATGAATGTGAGAAGAGCTCAATGAGATCAGTTTGTAGAAGAGGGAAGGATAACTAGTTTATAATGCCACACCATCATGTGAAAAATTATACGATGGATTCGTCCTCAAACTATTGAATGACATATAGATCATTGATAGTTATTTTGCATGTGATGTTAATCAAAAAGTGTTCTAAAAATAGTTGCGTGAGTTGGGAAAAGGAGAATATAGAATATTGAGGGATATTGTTGTACCGAGTCTAATGTGGGACCGGACAAAGACATGGGGAAAGTGCAAAAATTAAGTCCCGATCATGTGAAATGAGGTAGCACACATGTCTGAATGCATGAAGATGTTGTGGATCCTCTTTGTTGTTAAACTTGGAAAATTTTGGCAATTCCCAGTGTAGAGGATATGATTTAATTAGTACAGATGGGTGAATAGGCTCATTACAGATTTGTTCGTATGATAATGAAGTAAAAACTTTGAGGTTATCTATCCTATTCACAAGAGCATGCATGGGATCATTTGAAAGAGTCTATTAGGGGATGAGAGGTGGTGGTTACATGTAAGAAGTGGTTAGATGAGTTTGTTGGTGGATTTGTGGATGTGTGGGTGTTTGAGGAATTTGATGGGGGTGAGTGTAAATCATAGGCTATGAGGGGTAGTTATTGAGAAATGGGAACATGGTATGAGTCTTGGGACTAGGTTAGTTGTTGTAAAAATTGTTGAGTGGGGATGTGGGCATAAAAAGGTTGATGGAATGGGTAAGACACTTGAATAATATAAAGGATCTGTAAGAGGGGGTTGGGAAGAAATGACATGCACATGTGATGTGAAAGGAGCATGTTATTTGGATAGGGGATGTGATGTTTGGGCATGATGGATAGGAAACTAGTGATAATCATGGCTGAAGAGGTGATAGGAATGGTAGTTACGATAGTTGTATTGATTGGAGGAAGATTGGGAGGAATGGGTGTGACTAGATGAGTAGTTTTCCTTGATGGGGTATTGGTAGAAGACAAAGCGAGGTCATGTTGAGCTGTAGAAATTTTGTTTACTGCAAATTGGGTGGTTTTGGGATTGGTCTGATAAGAATAAATTTGCTAAAGTGGTGGACCATTTGGGGGAAGTTGAATGGATTTCCTAAGGAGATAGTCTTGGAGAGCCACCAGATTGGCATCAAGAAGTTTTGGAATTCTACATGACCGCAAGGAATGATAGGAAGGCCAAAAGGTTCGAATATAACAAATGATAGGGTGGCCGGCCTAGATGGGATAGATCGATGGTATAATAAATAATTGGTCTCATCTAAGGTTGAAGTGTGAACAAGGGGTCCTTGGTGAGAAACATTGATGAGGGTTGAGTGCCCATGAAAGAGGTAATTAAGGGCACAAATAAGGAAATTATTGCGGTGGATGTTTTTGAGATGAAGAATTGTGTTCCATTTTATTAGTGGTTGAATGAGTAATTACGGGCATGAAACAAAAGAAAATTTTACGCTAACTAAACTAGGAAAGTCAGGAAAATAGTTCTTTTTTAATTAAGAACAAGTGTGAAAAGAAAAAGAGGATGGTTGTAAGAGGACCTAGAAGAAGGAAAACTATGTTTGGTTTTAGGTAGGTTGTGGTTGGGAAATGTCTGAAATGGTTTCTGTTGGGTGATCAAATCCCAATCAGTGAACTAGGTGAGAGGAATGTTTTGATGTGTTAATTGATTTGTGAAGTTTTAGGTAGTGTGTGATAAGATGTGTGATGCAGAAGATTTAACCTCCTATTTAAGCTATATGAGCAAGCATGATGAGAAAGGAAGGTTATTTTTAGATCCAAAACGAAGTGTGAGGTTCGATGAGTACAGAAAAAGAAAGGAAAGTATGCCAAAAAAGAGAAAATAAGGAAAAGAAGAATACCTGGATAATGCTTTTTCTTTTTATCTGCTATAACTTAACGTAGGTGAAGAGTAGGCTCCAAGCAATCTCGATGCAAGAAAACAAGCAACGTGGACTAGCTGCAAAGTTAGTACAATAGAAATATAGAAGAAAATATGGAATGATACAAAGTGAGGATGTTGATTAAGTTTACCCTGTAGACATAAGATTAGCTAAATGGATAGTAAATGATCGTGGCTATTTTTGATTCTCAAGATTTCCTAAAATTGCAAGAGAAGAACATACGCGAGAAACAATTAGAAAAGTTGTTTATTTTTTTTAAAGTAAAAAATACAGATATATCTAGAAATTAATCAGATTACTAGAAATGGAGTAAAATCTAATAAAAAATAATGATTAATAATTGTAAAAAATGATTAGCTAGTATAAGATATCAACACCGGTGAAACGTATTCTAACACACGTTTAGTAATGGTGATTTGGGATTCGGGTTGGAATGAAGGTTGAAAAGGTGTGATTACTAGTCTCTGGAAGGCTCTCTATAGGACTAGGGTGAAGAGGAATAACAATTTCGGGATCTAAATGGTGAAAAGGTTGGCAATAGTGTGAAAGCCACGAGATGAAATGAAAAATTGATTGGAGTCAGCCTTGAAGACTACAAAGTTACTTAATATTAGAAGGAGAAGGAATCTCAAGGATGGATTTGATCTTGGTGGGGTCAACTTCAATACCCATGATAGAAACAATGAAGCCAAGGAGTTTTCTAATTAAAAATCCAAACACACACTTGGCGGGATTAAGACAAAGGAAAAAATGGATGAGACATGTGAAGAGGATTTCAAGGATAGAAATATGGTCTTTTGACGTTTGGATTTACCTAAGAGGTCATCGACATAATCCTCTATGGTTTTATGGATAAGATCATGAAAGATATAGATCGACGCATTGATAGGTATCCTCTGCATTTTTCAAACCAAAGGGCATGTTGTAATAGTAGAAGGTCTCCTAAGGGGTGATAAAATATGTCTTATGTTGGTGCAGTGTGATAAGGATTTGATTGTATCCATAAAAACCATCCATAAGAAAAATCATCTTGTGGTCGAGTGACGAGGTCAATGAGATGATCAATGTTGGGAAGGGAAAGTTGTCCTTAGGGAAAGAAATATTTAAGTCATGAAATTTAGTATAGATGTGAAGATTCCTAGAGGATTTTGCAATGGGGAAACATGCTAGAAACCCACTACAAATAGTCGATAGGTAGGATGAACTTGGTGGAAATAAGGAGTTATAGTTCTTCTTTGATAAGAAGGGAAATGTGGGGATATATGTGGCGTATCTTTTTCTTAACTAGATTAGTGTTGGGGATAGTGATGGTGTTGTGGAAAAAATATTGGGATCAAGGCTTGACATGTTGGCACATGACCATGTGAAGGCCCGATTGTGTTTAGAAAGGAAATCAATGAAGGACTCTAGCTCTTGTGGATAAATATATTGGCCATGTTTGAGCATAAGGGGCTCTTATGAATTTCCTATGTTGATGTCGTGGTAAATTCATTGAGGAGGGTGGATCTTTTGGTAGGTAAGAAATTAGTAAGATTAGAATATTCTACCCCCATATAGGAAAGAATGGAGTCATCGTCACTACATTGAAGAATATTAATGGTAGGGGAGTCCTCTATCATGTTGGGAAATATGAGAGGAAGGGACCTAGTTCCACCTTCATCCTAATAAGTGACCGGTCCTAGGGTGATGGTGGAGATTTAAAAAAATAAGTTAGAAGAAAGGGAAATAGTGTTATTTGTTTCCATGGGGTTTCTAGATGGAGAAGAATTGAGTGATGGGTCAATGTGCATGGGGGATGTAGAAGAAGTAGGCGTGAGAGGGTCGGTGGATTGTTCTTTGAAACCCAATCTGAATTTATCATGAGGCTTGTGGGATTGGTCAATGATAAGATCATGCATGCCTTTTTCATAACGTATAAGACCAAATCCCTTCCACGCATAGTGCTGGAGGTAGGTATAAGTGAAGGATTTGTTACTGAGAGGAAGTCAAAACCATTAGTATATGGTTTAGTGTGGGATCAAGTTTTGATGTGAGAGGAAGGGTGATCGATGCCACCATATATAAGATTGGTTTTAGATGAGGTGGACTAAAGGAAATGATATCCCTGATGTTAGGTTGATACATAGGATCTTTGTCTAGTTTATTGAGTCAATTGGGTGTAGAAAGAGCATTGAGGGAAAGGAGTTGATATTCCCCAAATGAAATACATTGCATCATGGTGTCAAGGTAATTTTCATTGGTGATGTAGCCTAGAATTCACTATAAATGACCCAGATGTGCTTTGGCACATCACTCATCCTAAGCTAAGCACTCACTTGAAACACATAAAGGCACTAGGTCCCTCTTTAGAGCTGCTTGTACATAAAGTTAACATGATAATGCATATATATATTTAGATTCATAACTAATAGTAAACAGTTCAAATTTCATAAACTAGATCTAGATCTTAGAATATATAAAGGCTGAACTAAAAATGACTATAATAAGATTTACCACACAAGAACTGGTTTTAGATCATGTCTAACATCATTATCCAACCAATATGATCCATTGTATTAAATACTGTAAAACATAGAAGCTTCATACATTATAAAGCTATCTTCATGAGTTATGCGCATTACAAGACTAGTAACATAACTCTACAATAATTGACTCTCGTTTAACCGTACAAATCAATACGTATATATAGGGGTGGGGACTTTCCTTCACCGCCCATGCACTAGCTCAAAATAGGCCACATGCCGTAATAGCCACGCACATTTAAAAATGATGTAAAACATTCAATTTCCCTAACAATAGACTTCCTATAGTTAACTTTGAGTATAAATACTATTATTAGCCTAATCTATACATGGGACTCGGTGATGCTTGTTCCCAAAATACCAGTACATGGGCAAGTCTTCATGTCTTTGTGTTCTCAAAGACACACTAACTCCAAAAATGGCCTTAAACAATAGAAATAGATAATTCTTGATCTGGGAACTTAAGCCATATTATAGTGCCACACACTATTCTAGCGCCCTACATTCACACACCCAATACTTAGCCCCTTTTTGTCCTTCCAACATTACCCCACACTAAAATGGATTTCCATCCTGAAAAATTGGTAATTACCTTGTACTTCCAAAGAATATAGAATAATAAATGAAAGAATAAAGAATAAAAAATACGTTGAGGCATCTTATTATGTACCCTTTTCTTCTTATGGTAGAATGAATTTTGGATATTCACTTTGAATTTTCCCTTCAAATTCATACCATTCCTTAAGCACCACTTTTTCCTTATTAGGGATGTCTAAAATGATGCCATCTAACTCATATATAGAGTCATGTTTCTGTCCTCACTCTTAAAAATAATATGCCTTCCATGGCCACCCCTCAATAACCTCTTCCGGGTATAGCATTTCGACCAACCATTTTTCTATTGGGTCATCAACCTCCTTCTCCATAGCTGGAGCCCTCTATGGTGCCATTGCTCCTTTTGATCTTGTAAGTGCGAATGAAACCCGGCTGCCATTCAAACAAAACCCAAGTCACCCCCTCATCACACACATGCACCACTACTTGAATCCTACTTTCGTGCCTATATGCTCAACAATGTGCTTTGAATCTCAATAGGTTTACTCAATCTATAGAGTGCTCGTCATCTCCAGCTCTTCTTCACACTTCTAAATTTTCTTCAAACTTGCAAGGTAACAGATGATGTTGTAAACACCAAATTTATCACAAGTTTCAAAAATACCCTTCGTTAATTACTCCACCTACCACCGTACACGAAATTAATTTCCGTTAATGGCATTTTGTGCTTCTTTGTGCCTTGCCCCAATCTCTCGCACCTCAAAAATTTTCACCTCAGTCATAACTTTCGATTTGTCACAAATCTCCTCTAACCATGCTTCTTTATGCTGAAGTAGTTTATCTAATTTGACCTAACATACTTAGTCTCTAATGCTGCATCCCCCTTGCTTTATACTGAGTGCTCATCTCCTTATGTGTGGTGTTAACTTTGAGTAATTTCTCTTGAATTTTTAATTAATTTTGAAATATTGTTCCCTTTATGGTCACTCGTGAGTTTATTTATTTTCTTTACTAGATTATCCTTCTTTATCCACCCCACACTAAGGGTATGTGTAGTCCTTTGCTTGTGAAAACACTTTATATTGCAACCAACTTTTGGTGTGAAAGCACGCTTATTACACATAACATTGAACTAAATTGACAAAACATAGCAATGATGAAGGAAACACATCGAAAGGAAATATATTAAGAGAAATATAATCTAAATGGCAATACTACCTTATTACAAACACCAAGAAGACTTATTTATAGTAGGGCTTCAACCTACTCCCGTTAAAGTAACCGGGAAATCGTGTTCCATCAAGCACCTCTAGCTGACAAGTGCTTGAGTCCAATATATGAGTGATAACATACGGTCCCAACCAATGCACCTTAAGCTTGTCTGGGTGGCATAGAAACTTTGAATCATAAAGAAGTACCATCTACCCAACCTCAAGCTTCTTTTCCCTAATGTGCCTGTTGTGCCATGCCTTTTACCTAGATTTTTCTTGATTTTGTCTCCATCATGTTATTGCATGTCTCTCATCTAGTTATATCAACTTGTTGATTCTTTCTTCCAATGCTTGCTCATCAACCAAACCTCTTACCCGCATAATACTCAAAGAGGGTAACATGAATTTCACGGGTAGAAATATCTCTACGCCAAACACCAACTAAAAGGGTGTTTTCTTATTCAACCATTTGTAGGTTTTTCTATATGTCCAAAACACAACAAAAACTTTATCATCCCAGTCTTTCCTTCTAACATCACAATTTTTTTGTCAAATTCTAGCTCAATACCTTATTGAAAGCCTCAATAGTCCCATTTACTTAAGAGTGATAGGGTGTTGTCTTATGGTGTGCAACCATAAACTCATCCAATAATACCCATAAGAACCTTACTGCTATAGCCACTATACAATCCTTTATAGGTTCTACTTATACCAACCTTGTAAGATAATCCATATAGGTGATGGTGTAGCATGATCCGCTTTTACGTGCGGCTTGGGAAATAGGACCCACAAAGTTAATTTACCACTTCTCAAAAGGTTACGTAATGGCTAGTAATAGGCCTCAAAGGCATTTCATCCCTCTTTCCGGTTTTTCAAGGCTTTGAAAGTGATCACACACCTTACAATATTATTTCTAATCCATGTACAAGGTCTCTCACCATAAACTAGCTAGTAGAATCTTATGCATGATGATGTCACCTAGAATACGCCATTGGCCTCCTCTATGATTTCCATTCACTCATGCTCCAAAAGATACACCAATGTAATACTTCATCTTGGGATAATTTGTATAAGTCACCACTGATCAACATGAAAGGTGTGACGTAAATTACAAGTTGTTTCTTTTCCAAGGCCTTCATTCCTTCGGGCACCATGCACCGTGCGTAAAAAGACAACAATATCATCGAATTCTAAGGGAACTCAATTTAACCTATATAATTATGTATTAAACATTGTATCTTCAATACTCTATGTGTCCTCTCTTGATTAAATCCTTGACAAATGATCTGACCCTAAATTTCTTTTACCTAGCTTTTCCACACCTCTGTAAAGTCAAAATCCTAGAATAATAGAACCCATCAACATATGCACTCCTATTAGATGATATTTTTCATGAAGTATCTCAATGCCATGTGATCTATATAGAAAACAAAATGTGTTGCTAGCAAGTACTTTTGGAACTTATGCAATGCATAGATCATTGAAGAATCCTCGCTCTGTAGTTATATAATTTTGTTCTACAGGAGTCAACTTTATACTAGCAAAATAAATAGGATGATCTACAATACCCTATCCAGGATGAGTTAGAACTATGCCAATGACAATGCCAGAGGTTTCCACATGTACGTGAAATGGTATATTCCATGAAGGAAAACATAGAATAGGCACCGTAGTAAGCCTTTCCTTTAGCGCTTTGAATGCACACTCTTGCGGTTCTCCCCAATAGAACTTTCCTTTACCCTTTAATAAATCCTCCAAGGGCATGGAAATCTTAGCATATACTTTGATAAATTTTCTGTAATACCCTATGTGGCCCAAGAATCCACGCACCTCACTCTGACTAGTAGGCTCCTCCAAGCCTAAGATGACTGTAATCTTAGCTAGATCTACTAACAAACCCTCCTTGCAGATGATATGCCTGGAAAAGTTCCAAAGGGTGTAGAAAATACACACTTCTTGATATCTAAAGAGATTCTTAACTATTTGCACCTCTTAAACATTAAATTCAAATTGTCAAAATTATCCTTGAAAAGTCCATACACGGTCCAATCATCTACAAGAATTTGTGAATAAAATCTTGGAATGCTTGAACAACAATGTGCGAAATACTACATATGTGATATTCAATCCAAAGGGAATCACTTTGCATATGCAAAAATTTCCCATTCAATGGTGAAATTTGTCCTCTCTTGATATTCTTTAGTAATTATTACTTGATGATACCGGAAAATCCATACATTAGAGAGTAAATTTTGCACATTGTAATGCCTTCCAATATTTCTTTAGTGAATGGTGTAGGGAAAGGATCAATCACACATGTGACATTAAGTTCCCTGTAGTCCACAAAGATCCTAATTTTTCCATCTTTATTTATGTTTACTACCATAGGGATAACCAAATCTGATTCCTATATGGGCTTAATGATGTCGATTCTAACATATTGTCAGCTTTCTTCTTTAATTTTTATACACATGTTAGGGTTCATCCTATAAGATCTCTTCCTAATTAGGTGCACACCTTCATTTAACTTAATTTTCATTTCCCCAAATATTCATACACTCCTTTTAACTCATGGTAACCTCTAGGAAACATGTCATGGAAATCACATAATAACTCAATTATCTTAGCCGAGTTCGTGAGTCGACTAGTAATCTCCAATTACGGTCTCCTTAGGTTCAACATTCATTCCAATGTACACTTTCTTCATCTTCATAGGTTCATGATAGGTGCACACCTTCTCATCCACACTATCTAAGACCTCTTTTGTACCCTTTAAATGATCTATGTCCAAATTTTCAACTCCATCATCCACCATGTAGACCATCTTTTCTTTCTCCTTCTCTATAAAAATGCACTCAAGTAGTTATGCATCTGTCTCATCTACTTCTTCAAAACATGCTTCTAGGTATGACTCACCAAGTAACTCCTGAATGAGTTCTTTAGCTTTTGCACTATCTCCCATAGTCAAGTGCTTCATAACCTATAATGCCTCATTCATCGGAGGTTTAGTGGAGAAGTAGTCAAAATTATGGATCATACCTATAGTCAAGTCTTACCAATTTCTAGTCTCTCTATTCAACTCCGCATAAACATACCATGCATGTGTGCAGCCTCGCAAGGTGAAATAAAGTTTGTGCACCCAAAAAACATGGTAAAGATTCCTACCCCTTTGTCTAGAGTCTCTCATACTAATTAATATGGTGTTGAACATGATTATTATCATGATATTCACATATTTGAGTAGGTGCATTACTTCGAGAAACCTTGCTGATAGAGAAATTATCACCTCTCTCCATTCTATGAGATTATCCCTATGAACCATCCACTAGCACACTACTATTCTGAATATGGTATAAAATAACATGTTCCTTTTGTCCACTTGATCCTTCCATTGTAATTCCATGGCTTGCAGGAATACCTCAGAGTTTCCTTTTCTAGTGTAATGGGGTACAAATTTTTTCCTAACCACCTAACACAACGTGGCCTGCTTATGCACGTAGATGTGCTTCTTACTTTACACCCAACCATCTCATAGGTGTTATGTGCCAATTTTTAATAGGAAATACTTGTAATATAATTGATGGAATTTGCATCATCCCACTAGAGAAATCCTTCCTTAGATGGCTCAAGTACTTTTGGGTCTCGAATGGTGCACACATAAATTCTATTTAGATCTTCTTTACTTAAGGGCTCAAAATAAGGTGCAGATTTCCCATCTATAAAAGGGATAATAACTCATTATTCCTTGATCTCAAAACTGATATACTCCTTATTGAACCGTAGATCAATATTATTTTCATAAAGCACCAAAGGAGCACAAGTAGAGCTGGGACAATGTCCACTTCTCGCAAGTGCTAAGACCTCAAATTCCCAAAGTGAACTTGGCCCCATATATAGTAATGAATGTTTCCTTCAAGACTTCAATTGGAGTGGCCTTACTTTGATTTTCCATATACAGGACATTGGAAGATGGTTGTAATGGAGGTCTACCCATCTAAACCCATGCATCTAAAGTAAGCACATTCACTTCGCACCTATGTCAATCAAAATATTTCTCAAAATACATCCATCCACAATAACATTTAGAGTGATATCATTATCATAATCCAAGCTATGAGGAGGGATATTAACATACAAAATCTTCCATCCGGTCTTAAGAACAATGCATGGAGTGTTTCCTTTTAACCAACTCCTTAGTAATGAAATAATGTTCTCCTGATGTAGCAGTTTGCATACTTCTTTCAGATCATCAACATCTGACTGGATAATGTCAGCTACCTTCTTCTATTCCATATTCAGCGTGAATGTTCTTTTAGAAATTGTATCTTACCCTACGAGATCTATGAGTACCTCCATAGTTTTTTGATGATCCTCCTTATGATGTGTAGGGTCTGGATATTTTACATGTAAAACCTCCTCCTTAGTAATGGTAGGCTTTCGTTATAACATTTCTTTGGATCAAACAACCTCGACTTGTGTAGTAATCTTCATAGGTACCATCTCAGGATCTGGTGCTAACTTCGGGCATCCATTGGTGTATTCTAACCATCCCTACACCCTTGTTCTCTTATTTGTTCTTCTTTCTTAGATGTTCATACAAGTACGGGTAATCTTCATAGTTATGATTCTTTCCAAAAAAAGAACAAGCAATGTTTTGAGGGCATTCGTGTGCTGTAATTGTCAAGGTATCCACACATTTAACATGTTCCATGAGGGAACTCACTTTTTCCACCACCATGACCTCAGCATCTGAATCCACCACAGTATCCTCAACCTCTACCAAATCCTCCCTAAAATTTCCCTTCATTA
The DNA here is from genome assembly GCA_018340775.1 of Taxus wallichiana var. yunnanensis. Taxonomy (NCBI): domain Eukaryota; kingdom Viridiplantae; phylum Streptophyta; class Pinopsida; order Cupressales; family Taxaceae; genus Taxus; species Taxus wallichiana. The sequence goes on from CM031239.1 coordinate 217,497,362, forward strand.
TGATCATAGCACCCTTGAGTGTGATCATGATCATGTTGCTCACTTTTATCCTTAGAGATATTTGCAACTCCAAATCTGTCATACACCAATATCAATAACATCATGGATCTGATCAATCAACCTGCAATCCTTTGTATTATGATTTGTGGACCTGGAAAATATTACAAGATATCAAGAGGCATTTTTCCTTATCGTGCATTACAACAATGGGTAGCAGCTCACATCATGGTCTAAATGACATATCTCACAATCCAATAACAAGGAGCGCATTGATGTGTGAGGAAAAATATCCCTAGTATGCCCCTCGAATTCACAATTTGTGCACCAAATTCCAATGCGTGTCTCATATGTTGTATTGGCTGATAGTTTCTCTAACTATTTTACCATTGTTATAATCTGAGCTTCCATGAATGGACTTACTTCAGTGTCTATGCTCCTAAGAGCCTCAACACTCAAATAATTTTCAAGCACTTCACGTGGATCTATATATGCCTTATGGGAGAGAAAATTCCTAAAAGGTATGATCATGCCTCTGACAAACCACTATGCATGATAACTTTCATTGATATCATAAGATAGTTTAGACAAAAGTGTTTTTAAATGAACATCATATTCCTAGACACTCTCAATAGTGCCCTGCTTGATATCCTTGAATGCACTTATAATTTTTGATCAAACTTAGGGATATAAAATTCTTTAAGGAAAGCATCTCGTAACACCGTATAATCCACACAAGTTTGATTAGGGTTAAAATTCCTATACCAATTTTGTTCGCGTCCCTAAAATGTACTTACAAATTGATTGGCCTTGCACTCTAAAGCTGTAATTCCTTTTACACACCATAATATCTTACACATATGGAAATGCTCAACAACATCTTCTATTCCCATTTATTCTGGGAGATGAAATGACATCTCCATGTAAATATTCTAGGGCTAGTGAGGAACATGCCCACCATATCAGTAACCTCATATGTTACCTCTCGCCTTTAGATCCACCGGATCTACCAAATCCTGAGCCACATGTGCCTCCTGATCCTCCCCATGTAACAAGAATTGAACTAGAGGATACATTGCCTTGTGTCCCAATACTGGTGCTAAACTAAACTCCCATAGTTTTCAAAGTTGTATTACTCCCGAGATGTGAGTCCAAAGTTTTACACGCGCTTTGTTGTTCAGCCCCTAAAATATTGGCTAAGTACAAGAAGGTGCGTGGGTGCACAAGGCCTATTTGAATAAGAGCATACAAGGAAAAAGCACACATGAAAGGGTTTTAGGAGGATTAGAAGAACCAGTGGCACGCATGCACAAGGTAGAGCTAGGGATTTGGGACTTACCCATATTTGGCATATCAAGTAGAACATGAGGAAAACATGACTTGACTATGCATGCGGAGTGGATAATGTGCCAACCTAAAAAATTGGTGCCCACGAAAGGAATATACCTTGCAATAGAAGTTTCGAGGAAGGTTATCATGGAAAAGGATGGAAATCTTGCATATGAAGGAGCATGCTTCCATAGTGGACCAATTGGACACATGGAAAGTCATCTTAAACTTCAGAAAGGGATGATGGTGCTTGATAAGGATATATACATGAGTTCCCGAAAAGAAGGAAGAGATATATAGAGATACTAGGAATTGAAGAGAGGCAACACCATGTAGGAATACTTTGTGAGAGCTCCATGGGATGGGTTTAGAGGATCTGTAAGAGTATGTTGTATCAAGGGGATGGGTCTGAATATTTTTCTTTGTATTTATGAAGGGCTTAAGTCCATTTCGATGCATGACATTGGTCTGCACTATTATATGAATCTGTGATTGCCTCAGTTAATGTAATGTGGTTATCAACATACTTAATATGAATATATGTGTGGTTCCATTTTTTCTTACATCTATATGGATCAATTTTATATATGTTTCACATGAGTGGGTGTAAACCCCTATGTATTTCCCTTATGTTATGATTTAGATCTATATTCTATAATGATTTTCTTATCTGAATGAATACATTGGTCTAGAAGCCATTATGAGCTCTAAGATGAATGTATGGTTCATTTCAGTCTCTTCACTTAAGTTTTTGTCATAACTAATGCATTCTCACATAACTCACATAAAGGAGGGGCTCGGTGACCATGCATGCCTTAGGTTAGTGCTCAGCACCCAGTGGGTGATAGGCCGATGCACATGGGATTTCCTTGTTCTTTGAGAGGGCATAAAAATGACTACATATGTGTTTTGCGTCGATGACGTGCACGAAAAGGTACTCGAACTGGACCTCTTGGTACTCTACTTCCCAAACTAACTTGCTGACTATTGGTTATACTAGAAACTAGAAAAGCAAGTGCAAGGGCTAGGTTTCTAAGTAGGTTCAAATGCGCACCCACAACCCATGTTGTCTCGCTGGCATGCTCTCATAAGAGGCTGATGAGGGTTCCCTATCATGCTTTCTAAAATGGGGAAGTTCTAGATGCTCGGCTCCATGTCCTCTCGCATGATATGAAAATCCCTCATGAGCCATCTCTCTCCACAATGCCATCCATTCTGCAACCTTGTGCTACTTCTCTAAATCCCTCTCATGTGCCTCATTGAACTTAAGCTACATTTCTTCTCTATTTCTTTTCGTCGCTAGGTCCGCCATATTTCACCACACCCACTCACCCCGCCCCAACACATGGTGGGGTTTAGCTAGCCATTGAATTCTCTTCCAAATTAAAGGTTACCATCAAGATCTTGATTGCAGTGGAATTTCGTGTAGATATGATCCCTGGGATAACATAAAAATTGAAACTCAGCTACCTCTAGACAAGAGTAAGTGGAAATTGAGTACTCCAAAATATAGCTATTCAAAACACCATGGAACCAAGTATCCACAATGTGCGTCCAAATCAGATCAACATCATAGAGGGCCTGAAATTATTCTTGCATCCAAACAAGTGTACAAAACCTCTAATTCCTTTTAGATGCATAAGAAACTAACCACTTGTATAACTCTATGGGAAAAATAGAAAAGAATCTCTCATATAAGTAGTCATATAGATTATGCTCAACCCACACGCATACGTCAAACTCAGATCCAATGTTGAATCTCTGAGCGTATTCTTCTTCTAGATCTATTATCCACTCCTCAACACTTTCTAAGGTCAACTGGTACATCTTCATCATGTAACATCTTGATTTTTTTAAAAAATAAGTCCCTACGATGGAACCAATGATGCATCCTAGAATTCACTATAAATGACCCAAACACACTCGCACATCACTCAGATGAGCTGAGTGCTCACCCAAAGCACACAAAGGCACCAGGTCCCTCTTTAGAGTTGCTTGTACATAATGTTAGCATGATAGTGCATATGTATATTCAAATTCATAACCAATAGTAAACAATTCATAATGCATAAACTAGATCTAGATCTTAGGATATATAAAGGATGAACTAAACAATGACTATAACATGATTTACCACACAAGAAACAATTTTAGTCATGTTCAACATCATTATCTAGCCAATATGATCAATTGTATTAAATACTATAAAACAAAAAAATTCATACATTATAAAGGTATATTCATGAGTCATGCGTGCGACAAGACCGGTAACATAACTCTACAATAATTGAATCTCCTTAACCATGAAAATCAATACATATATATATTAGGGTGGGGACTTTCCTTCACAACCCATGAACTAGCTCAAAATAGGCCACATGTTAGTAATAGCCATGTGCCTTTACAAAAGGATGAAAAACCTGCAAGTTGCCTAATAATAGACTTCCTATAGTTAAATCTGAGTAGAAATCCTATTATTAGCCTAAACTATGCATGGTTCTTAGATGATGCTAGTTCCCAAAACACCCTTGCATGGACTGCAAGTATTCATGTCTTTGTGTGTTCAACACGCTAACTCCAAAAATTTCCTTAAAAAAATAATAGCTAAGTCCCGATCCTAGGTGCTTAAGCCATATTGTAACATCACGCACTATTCCAAAGACCCTACATTTGCATGCCTAAAACTTAGACCCTTATTGTCCATCCAAAAATTAGGTAGCTTGGATGCAAGTAGTGATGAACTAGTGGATGATTCAAAAGATGAATTTGGTTTAGGGATGAGCACATCATTTGGTCGATAGGTCATGTGGAATGCTTTGAATGGAGGTAGATCTGCGGGGAGTGTATGGATTTCCCCTCATGTTTGTAATTAAGTAAGAGATGGAGAGTGAATGGGACAAAAAAATGGTGCATATCCATGGGAATATGGGAAAGATATTATATTGTAAATCCCCCTCAACAATGTAAAATAGCTTGTGGAGGATTGTTTCATTGATGTGGATGGGGAAGATAACTGCTCACAAGGCAGAGAAGCAACATCATTAAAGGCTCAAAGAACTATGAGTGACTCGAGCAAGAATGGATTTTGGAAGTTTGAGTTGGTCAAAGGTATGGGATGATATTATATTGATATTGGCACTATTTTCAATCATAGATTATCAGATAAAGGTGTCATTGATGTAGGCGATGATGAAGAGGGGAAGATCATGATCCTCAGGTAGGATGTCAGGAATTTTAGAATCATCAAAAGAGATGGTTGCATAAGTTGTGAGAGATCCAATGATGTCCATAAATGTTGATTCCCATAAGTGGTGATTGGGATGCGTTACAAGGCTTTGATGAGGGCTTGTTGATGATTGGGAGATATTTGGATGAGTTCATAGAGAGACATTTTAGATGGGACCTAATGTAAATTTTCACGGTACTTTATTCAATGACAACAATATTTTGGGTATGTGAAGCATCTAGGATGGATATAATAGCCTTAGACTATGAGGGAGATAGATTTGGATTTTTAGAGATACTAGTGATGAATTTTTTTGATTTTGATTGGGTAGATGTTTTATAATTATGGGCAAGAGTGAGTAGCGATATGAATGACATCGATGAAAAGAGGGGGACCTTATTTGGAAGAGGTAGTGTTTGGAGGAGGGATTGTGATGAAGGATTTGGATGAAGAAGGAGATTTAGAGGCCTTAGGAGGTGTAGATTTGATTATAGGATTGTGTTTGGATGTGGAAGAAGTAGTAGATTGAAGAGGGTAATATTCTTCAATGAGAAGGTCATCCTCTTTTATGAGATTGTCAATGAGGGTTTGGAGGAACCTACAATGTTCAATTTCATGTCTAGGGGTACGATGATAAGAAAAATGGTGTTATAATCAAACCACATAGGTTTTTGCCCACGTGAATCGAAGGATTTTATAGGGGAAGGGTGATTATAGATGCTTGGATGAGACATTGAAGGATTTCAGTATAATATCCAATGGGGGTTTTAGAAGAGGGAGTGTTATGGGTTGTGGATGGATTTGGTTTAGGAGTGATGGATGAAGGAAAAAGTGATGCCTTACTCTTATGAGGTTTTGTGGGAGCCTTGGATTCTGATTTAGATTTGGAAGGAGGGATGGATGGTTTTGATTCATATTTAGAGGTAGTGGGGATTTTGATGAAGGGCCTAGTCCCAAAATGGATGGGTGAGGTCCTAAGATAGATGATTGGATGTTGGATTTCTTGGATTGATGGGGCTTTAAAGGAGGAATCTCCAACTTCTTGTGTGGATGAGTGAGATATTTTTGGATAGGGCACCAAGGTTCTTATATTTTTGTTGTGAAGTCTTACCATTGGTAGGAATTAAAATGATTTCAATGGTGGGATTTTCTTTAGAGGTAGGTTTAGATGATTTTGATATTGGTGGTGTTGTAGATTTAAGGATGGAGGATGAAGATGGTTTTGGATAACATGATTAGAAGGATGGGAAGAGGTTGCAGATTGTGTGGATTTTGTAGGTGTCAATATAGGAGTTGTGGTAATCGATGGGGATGGGATTGAGACATCACTTGTGGTTACATTAAGGGGGTATGTATGCTTAGTAGAAGTTATAAGGGATGATATAGATGTGGACACAAATTCAGATGTTGATGTGGGTATGGATACATTTGTAGATATGGATAAAGAAGTAGATGTAGATGTATGCATGGATGGAGAGATAAATGTTGGAGTAGATGTGGGAAGAGATGAAGTTGCAGATGTGGTTGTAGATAAGGGTAGGGAAGTAGATGTAGATATAGGGATGGGTGTAGAGATAGGTGTTGAGATAGATGTGGATGTGGTAGATGTAAATGTAATAAATGTGGGTATAGTGGATATGGGTATAATAGATGTAGATAGGGGTATGGATGCATATATGATTGTAGGGATAAGAGTATATGTCAAAGTAGGCCTAAGCGTAATAGATGTAGGTAAAGTAAAGGGATAATAGATGTGGGTGGTGATGTTGAATCCTCATCTATAGCATTAATCGTATGTGTTTTGGGTGCTTGAGATGTCAAGGGATTAGCTTTATTTTTGGTGGATGGTTAGGGAAGGGTTCTTGAATACATCTAATGGTTGGTTAGGAGGAGCATTAGGATTTTCCAATTGAAGGTCCTCATGGTCTATGATCCATTACACTAGATATTTGAAGGTGATTTTTTTAATATCATGACCATGGAGTTGATGATTTTTACAGAATGGTCTTCATAGTACCGTATGGGTTTGGGACGTGAATTGTCAATGGGTCGAGATAGGGGAAGTTGGATGAGGCATAAAAACATAAGTTTGTCAAAGATAGAACTATAGGATTCTCTGAGGGGAGTATAGTTAGGAGTTGGTCTAGGATCCCTTTGTAGAGGCTTGACATGGGATGTGGATGCAAAAGAGGATTTAACTACGATGGCATTGGTTGCATTCTTATATTTTTCATTATGGGTAGATGACTTGGTGAATTCAATTTTGGATTGTTGGAGCAAAGCTTGACATGTCCTTTCTCAAGGGCACAAAGTTATTGTTTGCGAGACATGGTGAAGGCTTCCTCAAAGATTTGAAAATATTGGATTTGGAGAGTGGATGAGATATGTTTCACACATGATCTAGAGAAGAGTTTGATTATTTTGGTTTAGGGAAGAGAAAAGGATAATTGATTAATGATGCCACACCACCTAGAGATGAAATATGTGATTTATTCATCATAAAATTGTTTGATGGCATAGAGGTTAGTAATGGTAATATTGTGTAAAGTATATATAATTTTTCTAAGAACAACTACACGAGTTGAGTGAATGAGAATAGAGAGTGTTTTGGAATGCCATTGTACTAGTCCAAAGCGGATATGATCAATGACATGGGGAAAGTGCGAAGCATGATGTATTAATCATGGGTGATAAGATAACATGCATTCCTAAAGGAATGAGGGTTTTGTTGAGCATCCTCTTTACTATTGTACTTGGAAAATTTAAGGAGCTCCTAGTGTGGAGGATAAGGTTTGAAAGGTACAGATGGGTTGATAGGCTCATTGCAGATTTGTTTATAAGTAAAAGTTCTCTTACAACACAAAGTAGCAGCTTTTAGATTGGCTATTATACTTAGAAAATATTACATGGGGTCATTGGATGTGTGAGGATGAGAGGTGATGGATGAGGTTGCAGAGAATAAGAAGTGGATGGGTTAGGTTATGGATGAGATTGATATTTTTGAGGATAAATAAGAGTTTTGGAGGTGGTTGATAAGAAGGAAAATAGTTGAATGCTTACATGATTAGATAAGTTGAGAGATGGGATGTTGTGGGGGATATAGTTAGAAGGATAAGATTGTGATAGTTTTTGAGAGAATGGGAGATTAGATTGGGTTTTCATATGATGATTTGGGATGGTTGAGATGTTTAGATAGGTTGATTAGGGAATATGTGTTGAAATATGCTTCGGGGTAGAGGTTGATGAATTTGAGTAGAATGAAGGAAGGGGTTGTGAAATGATGACATTTTGAATAGAATTGGGATGTGAAAGGGGTGTTTCACCAATATTGTAGTAGAGATGAAACATATAAGAAGGTAACGGGTGTAGGAGGAATACCTATGTTATGTAGATGGTAGAATGCATTGCGTAATTGTAGAATTTTGATCCGAGATGATTGTGTGAGATTCCCTTTGGCTAGGAGGAATGACTTGTATAAGAATCACAACAAGACCACAAAATAGTATTAAATAGCAAGATTCATAGGACTACTTAGTGATAGCTAGATCTAGGAAGTATGATACTTCCTAAAGGGTTGTCAATCCTCTGTTTAATACAAATCAATGTGAGATGAAATAATAAACAAGTACATCCTATTGTAGTTATAAGATTTAGGCTTCTCTAACAACATACAATAAAATATTTATTAAAAAGGTAAGGCTAGGCTTAGATCTGAGTGGCTGGGTAGGTTATCAGGTGAGGCAGAGGCTATGGGTGAAGTCTAGGTGGAGTTAGGAAGGGTTTTGGGTTGTTTTAAAGAGGTTGCGAGCTTTCTGTCTTAGGGAATTTTAACAAACATAGATACCAACATTGGCTAGGCAATTGACACTCGGTATAGGAGGGTGATCGACACCGGTTTGGTGATTAGTGTCGGTAGGCACAATTGGTAGGAGACTATTTAAACTAGGTTTTGAGCCCTCTCGTGATTACACAGAGAGTAAGGGTGGTAGTGATAAGGTCGTGATATTGTTAAGAAGACTCGGGTATGGTGAAAAGGAGGTTGGAAAGAGTGTAAAAGGATTGGGATGGTAGAATAGCGAGGTTGGTGGAAAAAGGTGATATATGGGTAGTGGAAGGAATGCAAACACAAAAAAACAAGAGATCTATACTAGAATAAGCATAAATGATAAAATCGAAATAATTACTTGGTATTTTGTAGATCCTATGAGTGGGGATGGTTAGTGGTTGACCATAGGGGAGATGTCTAGGTCCATTTCCAAAGTAGTGAATCCTATGTGCTCTTATGATTATTCTAATGCTTTGGAAGGAGGACTCGACTACTTGTCTTGCACCGTGATTGTGTGTTCATCGCAGGATACAAGAGAGATTGAAGATTTGAGCTTGAATATAAGAGGGCTGTAATAACTAAATGACCAACCTTTGTGTGAAGATTTGTGAACGTGTATATAAAGTGACTAATGAAGCTTAGGTAACCGGTGCTAGCGAGAAAAAACCAGCGTCGATTAGGGCGAATAGGTCAAGGTTGCCAAAAATAGCCTGATATTTGCTATTTTTAGCGTGATTGATATTTTAAATATGGGTCTTAAGTGATAGACTATGCCCAGATAAGTAGAGTCTTTGTTGGAGGAGTTATGGGAGTTAATTTCTAGGGCTAGACTAAGTCTTAGTTAGTTAGGATAAGTATAGACCTAGTCCTAGTTAATTAATAGGATGGGGAATGGGTCTTGGGTGAGTTAGATAGGTGAGGTGGCATTAGGTGAGGTGGAGGGGTGAGGTAGATAAATTAATTTAATTAAAGTAATTAAACTAATAATGATGTGAAGATGAGAATTAATTTAATTAGGGATAATTAAATTAATGTTAATGTATGAAAGGGGTCGTGGTTAGATATATGTGTTAAAACTTTTAAATTGAAAGGGTTAAGGGGATGTGACCCAATTTTGGGTGTCTACATTTTCCCATTTTATCACGTAGCTTGTTTTGATAAGTGACACGCAGACAAAAACAAAAGTGGTTGTCCCAAGTATGAGTGAAGGTGATTTCCCTCAAACTTGGGACTCAAAGTGAAGGAAGAGGTGAATCGGTGATGATTTTGATAAAATGGTAGGTGGAGTGAAACTAAACTAGGTAAAATGTGGGCACAAGAAATGGTGATATGGGTATAGGTAATGGGATAGGGCATTCAAACATACACATACATATAGAATGTTACAAGGTACTAGGTACTAGGTCAAAGGTCGATAGTTTATCCCAATAAGGAAAATGTGATCCAGGTATCCAAGGTACACGATACGGTCTTGGAAACACAACTAGGCTAGGTTCTAGAATGGGAAATAGGTGTGTTCTAAAGCACCAATAGGTTTGGTCTAGTTAAGGTAAATAACACAACATAAGGAAAGGAAAGGTTGGTACGTAAAACAACATGAATATCAATATCGCAAGTAGTAGAGATAATAGGTGAATTTGAGTGTCAAATAGGTGTAAGAAGGTTGGTAATAGGTCGGGATATAGGCAAGGCTTGGGTAGAGGCAAAAATTTTCCCAAATGAAAAGGTAATTGTGATAGGTAATTAGGTAATTAGGTTGAGTGATAAGGCTAGGTGTAGACTTGGGTAGGATGAAAAAGGGTTTTGGGAAATAAAATGTGGTGATAAGTGGTGTATTAGGATCAAGCATGGTAAGAGATCTTGGTCAAGGGTAACCAATATTGATCAAGATAAACTGACCAAGGTACACTAGGGAACATGATTGATATCGCCAAGAGAAACCGATGTTGGTTAAGTCGTATTTGGGGTAAAAGAAAAGGTAAAATCCATCTTTTATGGATTCATTTGTTCATCTCTACTTTGGGAAAATGATAAAGAGGATTTTTGGCTTGTTGGACTTGGTGAAAAATATAGAGGTACTATCTAGGCTAAGTTGGAGAGAGGTGAGTGGTGATTAGATTGTGATTTTCAGGTCCACAGGATAAATTGGAGTGATTTTATTGGGTGAAGGTTGTGGATATTGGTGGAGGTATGATAGAGGCAGGAGAGGGAGCTCAAGGACCACCAAATCGAGACCAGAGATGTAATTGTGGAGACATCATTAGATAGAGGTAGGATCTTCTTTCCATCCATGTTTTGAGTGAAAAATGAAGGTTAAAAAATGAAGGGTTTGGGTTTAGAAATTGAATTTGTAATTTGGGTGAAATATGATGAAATTAGGTATGGGGAGGGCCAATTTTAGGTTAAATAGGTTGGTAAAGGAATGTGGGTGAAATGTAGGGGTTAGTGGGTAGATTTTTTAGGGTGTTTTGTCAAGGTTTGACTAACATCGGTGGGCTAGCTGGTGTTAGACAAAGGACAAGACTATCCGAGGGTTTAGGTGATAGCGGAGGTGAGGGTCCTATACTGGAGTGAGGTAGGATGATATGTGTGAATGCATTTTGATTTTTGATATATATACTGACCTATATGACAAAGATGCAATATTTTACATGAGATTTTTTGAGATAATTTTATTTTTAATAAGCTTGTGTGTATCTTTGTCATGCAAATGTACAACAGGAAATTAACAATATCCGGGCATGCCAACTATACCCCAAAGTTGTTAATGTTTTCAAGTCCTATAATTCCAAGAAACCTCGGGTGTGTCCATTCAAAGTGTAAGTGACCTCTCAATTAATGTTATCTCATCCCCCTAGGTGATTTTAGGAGTTCATTTGCAAGCTACAAGTAATTGTGGAAAGGGCTATCTTTTGGCTTTCCTAGGGTTGGGGTGACCCCATGGAATGAAGAAGAAGAGCCTAAGAGGATGTGGAAGTGATTCAAATATCTTGGGACATCATGGAAATGATTCAGGAAGATTTTGGAAGGTCTCGAAGGAGTTGGGGTAGTTCGCTGCAAAATTAGAGTTCACAGCCTAGTCAACACACATGGCAAAACAACCGTTGAGCTTCGAAGGTGATTCAGGAGCTCCGGATGGAGTTGGGAGAAAAAGAATCAATCGAAAGAGAATTCCAGCACCTACATTATGGTGAAATCATATTTTTCAAAACACTTTGGCGTATCAGTGTCAGTAGGTAGTTTTTATCAGTGCATGTGGAGTACTAAATAAAAAATATGATTTTTCAGGGATAAGATGAAAGAATCAAGACATGAGTCCCCACCATTGGATTACAAATTCCATTTCCAGTTAGGATCATATAATTTTTTTCCAAAAATGTCCATCAATAGCTCAAGTTATCATCGTCACAAGTTGTCATCTTGGAGCAAGTTCAAAACTTAACCAAATTTTGGGAGGAAACATGTCAGCTCCAAGAGCCTAGAAATATTTTATGTCCTTGAAGTCCCATAAAGTCGGGGACATTAACCTTGGAAAAATGTTCCCAGTCCTCATGTGACCATCGAATGGCCAGTTCAGCCCCTGGGTGTAATTTAAAGTTCAGATCCCTTTCCGTTGGATCTCTGCCATGTGTCACTCTAGGACGACCATGGAATTTGATTTTCCTCATGTCCCTCACAATTTAGGGACATAAAACCTTGAATTTTTTTCCCATCCCCTTAGGAAAGACTTTTGGTCACACACATGACCCACTTCTAGCCCCTTAGTGTTTTAAAACTGATTTTAGGAGTACTCACTCCCTACCATCGGATCAACACCATGTGTCGTGTCCTTCATCACTATGGAAATTTATGTTCCTTGTATCCCTTATAAGGTGAGGGATGTTAGGGACATGAAAATGTAAGCATCCCTCTCTCATTTTTTTTTAAAATCTTTAAATATCTAACTGCTTCCCACTTCTAACTTCTTACACTCCTGTGCACAACCATCCCTCCATACTTCCTCTGCAATATTCTACCATCACTCCGCCATTGAAAATAATCAGACCAGCTCAACCCAAGCACTGAAACACCTTTCCCATGGTGATGTGTAGGTCTCAGAAGGATTTTTCATCAAGATAAGAAGGAGAAATGAAGAATGAAGGGAAGAAGACAGTGGAAATCTCTGAGCCGTGAAATGAAGATTAAAAAAATCTTGCAAACCAGTGCACAAATAAATGAACCATTTTTTTCTATTCATTCCTCTTTCCAAGACCATAAAAACCTACCTTCAAACTCTCCTCTCGTGCAACAGAGCATTCACAATGAAGAAATCTCATTTCTGGCTAAACAAAGAAAAAATTGGATTTCTCGTCAAACCGGTTGTCTGATTGAAGTAAAATTTTGTGTGAAGCACCAGAAGGAAAAAACCATATCAGATATGTATTTTTTTACAAATAAAGGAGAAAACCAGACCTATAATTTTTAGGTCCATTAATGGCTTCCACGTCCAAAATATAAAAGTTTAAAATCTCCTAGACGATTGAGTGGGTAGAACTAAAATTTCAGAGGGGCGATATTGGGAAAAAAACCATATTAGAAAACTTTGTTACACATCAATCCAACCTCTAGAAGCCCAATTTCTAAAAACAAATGTCTTCTCGCATAAGAAACTACTATTTTGGGAAAGGCATCAACAGAAGAACCTGTGAAGGAGACAAAGACATTGAAGATGCATAACAATTGAGAAATAATCAAAATGGGAATTTGGTCCAATTATGAGACTTATTAAAATTTGTAAGTGGTCTCATGAGCACCTACTAAAAATAGAAAGTTTATCTAGAAGAAGTGAGGAACACAGGGAGAAAGGGGAATCAAGATCACAAGACTCAGTAGAGGATCGAGGGAGTTGCTTTTTCATACTTACTAAAAATAGTAAGTTGCTTTTTCTAAGGGAAAACATGAAGAAGAAGTGGACGGGATAGAAGCAAGACAACCATTTACATGCGAATATGAGATAGAAGAAAATAATGTATTATACATGGACTGAATAAAATCAGAACTTGCACAATGAATAAGGACTAAAAGAAGATTGAAGATGAAATATTCACAATAGCTTGTTCACTACCATGAGACACCCGGATCTACGTGCAAAGTACCGAGTTGGTCCGAGCTTGCTCTTAGCATTATGATCCTAAAATAAAAACCATCCCCCAAAAATGGTACAACAATGATAGTCATCATCCCTAGAACCATTTCACTTTTGTCTGCAGATACCAACATCACCCAACATGGTTGTCATCTCAAAGGATAGGGCCTTGCACGATTGGGAAATGATGGATGCATACATGCAAGGGGTTGTGCTTGGTTCATGGTTAAAAATGGGGAGGAAACCCTTAAGAATGCCCAAGAACCTTCCAAGGTGTGAATTTTGAGAAGGATACTCAAATGCCATCACTCTCCTCAGTAGGGTTATGGGTGAAGTGAACACAAGGGACTTTCAAGACTAGATGGGCCTTTTCATCTTGATGGTGACAAAAGGAAAGCAAAGGATTGACTGGGGGCAGATCATCAGTGATAATCTCCATTTACAACTACTCCAAGTACCCATGACAAAGAAGTTCCACATGACTTCTTACTTGGTCTATCTCCTTGCTAGCTCAAGATCATTCAAAGGATTGGCTCTCACACAAAACATTACTGCCAAGGTGCCTATGTTCAAGAAACTTCCACAACTGGTGATGGAGGAAATCCATAGGCATTTTGCTCGTGTGAACGATGCATTCACCATGTACGTAGTTTGGAGATTAGAAGGAGATTTGGAAGCTAGGATGTCATCACAAACGATGTCCTTGATAAGGAAGTATGACTCATTTTTCATACAATTCCTGACATTCTCCTATTTACAAGTTGTTGGCTTTAACCAAGCACCACTAAGGCTGCCTAAGTACCTTAGTGACCAAATTATATTGTTCGAGCTCTGTAGACAAAGGTCATCCAAGTGAATCACAAGCTTAGGAGTAGGAGGAAGAAGTTGATTTCATTCCCTATATCTCTTGGGGTATTCACGTGTAAGAGCTCAAATGACGCATCTCATCTGGAGGTCACTTTCACTCATTTGACTTTGCATTCATACATTGCCAGACCTAATTTTGACATCTGAGAATATCTTGGCTCTTTCTTCTAAATTGCAACATGAGCCACAAGTCGAGGACTACTAGGCCAACATTGGTAATGATTTTTAAGTACATGAAAAGGACCATATGAGGATGACAATCAATGAGATGAAGAAATTAAATTTCTCATGGTATGAATACATCTTACACGATGATGGGATAGAAAGGTATGATCTTGATTATGTGGCGGTCAAGATGTCCCCTTTACCTCCAATCAACTGGTATGTTTGTGAATCATGGGATATATTGGATTAAACTGAGAATGTGGTAAGGATAATGAGAAATTGGTTTCAAAAGAAGAGAGGCATGGCCATCGAGTCATGAGGAATGCCTCCAAGTTAGAAGCAAGCCTCACATTAGTCTTCTTCAAAATTTATAGAGGTAGATTCTAGTTCTAAACACTCTAAAGCAAGTTTGAAAAGGAAGACCAAAACTAGAAGCTTCTCCTCGTGAGAGGAAACCAAAGAAATATAGAGTGGAAGAAGACTCCTTTGCATCAATGCAAGAGGAGTATATTATCACAAAAATGCAAGAAGAAAATCCAGTAGCAAAGGCACAAGTGGGTGAAGAACACATGGTTCAAGATTCAATCTTCAAGCCACCACAGGAGGTTTCCCCTCTTGATGACACTCATGCCTCTCCCATTCAAGATTTGCCTCCTCCTTCAGAACAAGGTACCATCGTGCACCTATCATTGAACCTGAGTCCGATGAGATGTTTCCTTGGATGCAGGAAATAATTGTCCCTGACACCCGCACTATGCAAAAAGTGGCGGCACCGATCTATCAACGATTGTCTCATTGGCAAAAGAAAAAAGATCAAGGAAGCTCACACATACAACCTCACGATTCTATAGTGGGGAAATGAGTAATCAATACATCAAAGTAGCTCAGCCCAAAGTAATCAAGCTAGTGGATGAAATGACACCGCTGACTATGAAATGAGCACAATTCAACTAGGACCAGAAACTCATGAAGGGGATTTGCACATGTATCAATAATATTTTTCTCACATGGTGGTGAGGAATAAAGAGTATAAGAATAAGATTGATGAACTGAAAGAGAAGGTGTGAACTCTGTCATTCTATGTGCAACATCTATTTGATCCTAATGCCACAAAAATTCCCACTAAGGAAGTTACACCCATTAGTAGCTTCAATCCAGAATCCATCAAGAAGACACACAAGTTCACTATACAGGGGTGAACGAATAATGAATGGATCAAATAAATTTTTGAAAAAGAGAAGTTAGTGCTTGAATAAGTGGTCAAACTCTTTACTAACATGTGTGCAACATCAAATAAGAAACAAGTACTCAAGGAGGAATCAGAGAAAGAAAGAGACTATTTGGAACCTTTGGGCCCAGAATAGCTGAAATGAGTATCACTTATCACTAGGAGTTAATTGATAGGAATATTTTTGAAAATCCCTTAGAAGACTTGTCACATGTATGGGTGAGGGCCTTGGAAATCAGGTTTGAGGAAATCAATTAGGCCATCACAGAGCTAGAGGAGAAAGAGGAACAAACATACAAATTGTAGGATAGTATAAATTAGAAAACTCAGAAGCTTGGAGTACCTACAATGGGTGAAGATACAACTGCCGATGAATTGATTGGTCCATTTGATGAGTACATCAAGAAAGAGGTAGGAAACCCATCATCCTTCACCAAGGATACCCTCAACTTCCTCTCAGATATTTGGGCCTCTATTACACTTATTGCAAAGAAACATGCATCATGGTTCAGAAGTGCAGAGACATCAATAGTGTAGCTGATGGATGGATAGATACCTTGAGTTGTGTTTGTATTCCTCATGCCGACAAGGTGGAACCTGTAGCCACTCATTTTAGCAAATATCTTGGAAGAACAGAGGCCTTCTCAGGAGTGTGAAGTGGAGACTAATCAAGAAGTGAGATCAAATCCACTACAGTAGCTCATTCTTCTACATGATTCTTCTTCTTTCTTCTTCTTCCTCTTCTTTCTCTCTCTTCTCTTCTCACCCAACACTCTCTCTCATTAATGTTATATTTTTGCGTTGAGGTTTGTACTTTTTAATATAACTTTAAGTGAATTTAGAAACATAATGTAAAATTTAATTTTCCTTGATTTTATAAAAGGGACTTAAATATTTAAGTGGAATATGAACAGTCTAAAGTCAATTTAAAGTATTTGAAAAGTCACTGGGAAGATGAAGAGTTGCACTCTCTTCTATAAATTGTAACTAGCTCCTCATTTGAGCTTCTTCTTAGACAACTTCTGAAACTTCTTAGATATTGGAGCTGTTTTTTGTGAATTCATGAGAGAGATATCCTTGTGAAGAGAGAAAAGAGATAGAAAATTTCTTCTATTTTCCCTACTCAAAATGTCTTCCATTTCTATGATATGTACAATTTATGCTTGAGCTTCAATAAAGGAAGAAGGAATTTTAGTCTTTTTGACTGAGAATTTTAGTGGTACTTTGTGTTCATTAAAATCTATTTGGTCTTGTTACTATTACGCAGATTTGTCTTCTTCCAAATTCAAGTGCATGTAATGAATTTTTGCTGATAAATGCAAGTCTCTGATTTTCTACTTGCAACATTAGTTTCTATTTTCTTACTTTATCACTCCTTTTCCTTCTCTCCTAGTAAATTCCTCTCTTGTAGGTATATGCAATATTTTACCATAGGGTTAGTGGAGTGCCCCTATTGGATCCCCGAACGAAAGGCCACTAGGAGAAAACTCATTTTTACTCGCGTATGGACATACAAAACCCGTATCGGTTAAGAAGAAGGAATTAAAATCCAAAAGCATTGGAAATATAACCACCAATTTGTACCCAAAATTTTTTATTTCCAATAGTTTTTGGCACCCATGATGGGGTAGATTTAGCAACATCTGCACCCGAATATGACTAGAAGGTCAGAAAAATACAAAAAAATTCAAAAAATTAAAAATTAATTTTTTTTTTCTAGAATTCGAATATCTATACAAGCCTCATGTCTACAAACCATGGCTATTCTGGGAAATCCTCCTATTGAATGACCCAAATTTCTCTTCCACATCCAAGAGGATATTGCTTTGATTTGAGAGAAGCATCTCGGCACAATAGGAAAAGTGTCAATCACTACTTCATTGACACAATAATTCTTTACCTTTTAGAAGAACACATTGCTTTCAATTGGAAAGGCAAAGACAAATTCTAGCACCATAAGGAAGAGCATATATTTCCAAGATTGTAGATAGAAGATGCATTTGACAATAGAGACAAGGATAACAAACCGACCCCACGTTTGAAGAGCTTCAAAGAAGACAAGAGCTGCTCAGAATTCAAAGGTCTCCTTTTTGTCAAGAAACTGGTCATGTTGGGAACCTGAGTGTTGTCAATCCTTTGGATGGTGAATTTCCATACATCAACAAGAACCTTGAAGATTTCACTGAAGTAGAGACCGAAGAAGAAGCTAGAGAAAGAGAAGCAAGAGCAAAAGAGGAAATAAGAGCTCAACTCAAAGAAATTGAAAGACTTCAATCCAAGGTGGACAGAAGAGTAGTAATAGAAGCCACAACCTTAGAGAGAGGTTGGAAGCTAGAAACAGAGAAAAAAATGGGGATCACGATCATGAGATCCGTAGGCCTAATGTACCATGTGGGGAAACACTGGCCCACTTTCCCTTGCTCAACTACTCCATGAGATACTAAGAGGCTCAAGAAAAAACTTTCCAAAATTTAGAGGGGATGGTTCTCAACTCCCCAAAGAACATGTAGCAGCATTTATCACCACTTATAGTGTATTGGGAATTGAGGATGAAGATGTGTGAGAGCCCGGCTCTTTGTAGAGTCACTTTAAGAAAAATCTTCCGAATGGTTCTACATGCTACCCCGAGGTTTGTCACTTGTTGGGAATATATAATAAGTGCATTCGAACACAAGTTCAAGACCATGGAAGACTGTCAAGATCTATTGGTCCAATTGGTAAAAATGAAGAAAGAAACCTCTGAATCAATGAGAGACTTCATAGAAATATATAATAGAGTGATAAGAAGAATCCCTGAAGATGTGGTGCCTCATGAAAATAATTTGAAGAGATTCTTCATTAGTGCCTTGTCATCAGAAGTAGGTTTCTTCTTTAGAATAACCCAACTAAGAACATTGAGAGAAGCTCAAGACCATGCGATAGAAATTGATGACGATATAATCCTATATGGTAAAGTGAAAGGCCTAAATGGAAAGAAAAAAGGCCAGAATTCAAGCTTCATCACCATAGACCCAACGTTCCAAAAAATGGAAAATGACTTGGTTTTCTTAAAGAAACAACTCTCTCTAGATCACAATGCGAAATACTCCAAGGAAACTAAATCCTCCCAATAGACCAAGGATTGTTCCACCTCCTTGGTGGATCACTCTTAAAGCACCACCAATCAATGCCATTTGTGACACTGAAGAACCAGAGGAGGAAGTGGAAATTGAACAACTTGAAGAAGAAAATGTGGGGGATGATGACAACTATTTTGAGGTCAAGGAAGTTTATGGTGATAGGCATAATGACCTAATTAAGTATGTTGATGATGAAGATGATGATTATGAAGAAGATTAAAGTTTCTCATGCACAGTTTTCACTTACACACAATCCAAGAAAGGTACTCCATACTCAATGAATGCGGTAAAGGAAAAGAAGAAGAAAGAAAATTCTCTTGTGGAGGTTCCACAAAATAAAATCATCAACAAAGGATCACCACTACCACCTTTGATGGATTTGGCTAAAGAAAAAGAAGACCCACTGGTTAGCAAGGATCATGCTGCCACACCAAGTAAGTCTTCTAGTCCTTCTCCCAGCTCAAAAATTACTAAAAATAATTCTCCTTCAAATGTTGTTTCCACAAAAACATCTAAGGTTCCATCAAAACCCGCATCCCCATCTCCTTCCAAGCCAGTTACTGCACCCGTGAAGGAAAATTCAACCCCCAAAACAAAAAAACCTTTGCCATGTAAATATTATATCATTCTTGAAACCTCTACCTTGCCTACCATAACCCCATTTGACTTTGTGGAACACGCAAGAAAAACTAAAGTCCAACTCTCAGAAATAGAATACCTACAAACACATCCTGCCCAATTTGATAGGTTCATTGATGTAGTTCATGGTGGTAACCCTATAACCTTAGGTCCAAGTTCCAAAGGGTTACTCCCCACACCATCTATACCACCTTCTCAAAACATGATAACCCTTAGTTCCTCCAAAACCAACAAGTTTGAACCTTTCTACGTGTCACTCCTCATTAAAGGCTTCCAAATAAATAATTGTATCATAGATTCGGAGCCTCGAGATAATGTGATGCCCGTCAAAATTGTGAATGCTCTAGGCATCACCTTAACTCAGGTGAATGACACATGCTATTCCATGGAATCCAAACAAGTTCCATTGGTAGGAAGAATCAAAGATGCACATGTAGCATTAGCTAATTTTCTAGATAAGAAGGTGCTTCTAACCATCTGGTGGTGGACTTCCCAACATTATTTGACATTCTATTGAACCAAAGCTTTCGGAGAGAATTGGGTGGAGAAATAAAAATGGATTGGTCATCGTCAGAACTATTCCGGTGAAAGGAAAGATGAAGAATTTTCTGCCAATAATAAATATGAAGTTCACATTACAAAAGTTTGATGATCCAAAGGCAAACATTCTTTTCAAGATAATGAGACTAGGAAACTACTTCCTCACATCGAAAAATATGAGGACTTTCCACTTCTTATAGAAGAGGAAGAACATCAATTTTGGATGATGGAATTTGATGGTAGTCATTCCAGTGCAGTTTTGGGAGCAGGCATGGTGTTGTACTCTCCTTCGATGAATTGTACCCATTTTCCTACAAGCTGTAATTTGATAATACAAATAACACAATGGAATATGAAGCTCTCCTCTTAGGCATGGGCATGGTAGAAGACATGGGAATCAAAAAGTTGAGATGCCGGGGTGATGTGGAGGTGATAGTAAAGCAATTTTGACAACAATATCAGGTGAAAAATCCAAGACTCTCGGCATTATAGAAATAGAGTGTGAGATTGCATTAAATATTTCGATGCATTTTCCATTGAAGGTATCCCAAGAGAAAATAATGAAAATGATGATTCTCTTGCAGTGTTGGCTTCCCTAGTGACACCTCATCCTTTTGGTAAAGATAAGGTGACCATTGAAATGGTATTTAGGCCAAGTGTACGGATAATACGAATCATTGGAAATTATTTAATGATGATAGCCGATTCTAGAATTTTGGAACAAAGGGATAATTTCAATAATTTCTTCTTTAAAGGAAGCAAAAATGCACACCGAGAAATGGTAGCTGAAGAAGAGAAAGAAGGAATTCAAGGGATTGATGAAGAAGGAGTGATCAAATTGAAAGGGAACAAGATTTCCAAAGGCATATTTTCTTTGGAAGACTACTTGACAAACACAAAATAATCATTCAAGAGAAAGAAAAACAATATTCTAGGTGCCCAATTAATTTTGATAAGGAAAACATCAACACCCTAGAGGAGCCAAGGATGGTAAATATTGGAAAATGTTGTTTTCCTAAGGAGAAGAGAAGGTTGGTTGCGTTACTCAATAAATATTCAGATGTTTTTGCCTACTCTTATGATGAAATAAAATCCTTCCAACCAAAGGAAATGCATCACTCAATCCCCTTGAAGCAGGATGTCAAGCCATTCAGGAAAAAACAAAGGCCATATAACCAAAAGATTGTTGATACCATCAAAGAGGAGGTAATGAATATGCTTAATGCAAGGATTATCTTTCCCATCCATCATTCAACATGGGTCACCAACATTTTTCCAAAGTGTGGAAGAAGAATGGTGAAATAATAATGTGTAGATTTTCGTAACTTGAACAAGGCATCACTAAAACATAATTATCCTCTCCCTATCATGGACCACATTTTTCAAGCACTCACTAGATCTAAAATGATTTCATTTCTTGATGGATTCTCAGTGGTATAATCAAATGAAAGTGGTAGAAGAGGATCATACCATGTGACAACGTTCACAATGCCTTAGGTACTTTCTCCTACAGCAGAAAGCCTTTCAACCTTATCAATTCGGGAGATACATTCAAAGATTTAAAACATTTCATTTTCATATATCTTTAAGATCATATCCATCTTTTAGAAAAAATACTTGCAAGGTGTAAAAACATGGTATATCACTAAATCCCAAAAAGTCTTGTTTTGGAGTCACAGAAGGCAAGTTATTTGTGGCACATTTTAAACAAACTTGGAGCACACATTGATCCTGAGAGAGTAAAATCCATTCAAGAATTATCTCTTCCCACAATAAAGAAAGGAGTTCATTAATTCTTTATAAAGGTGAATTTTCTTCGTCACTTTGTTCCTGAGTTTGTTGAATTGACAAAGCACATCACCACCATGATGAAACAATAGGAAAAATTCAAATTGAACAATGAAGGGAAGGCAATGTTTGAAGACATAAAAAAATACATTGCTAAGGCTCTGATTCTTGTGTCTCCAGATTTTAACAAAGAGTTCATCATGCATTGTTATGCATCAGAACATACCCTCTTTATTGTTCAGAAGAATGATGAAGGTGTGGAAGCACCTATTGCTTTCATGAGTTGTCTATTGAAAAACATGAAATAAACTACAACCAATTGGAAAATCATGCCTATGCATTGGTCAAGGCTATAAAAAATTTCAGATTTTACATCCTCAACTCTCATATGGTGGTGATGGTACCGAAAGTGCAATCAAGTCCATCTTGACACAAACAGGATCCCGGAGCTAAAAGAGGAAATTGTATTGCAAAGACTCAAGAATATGACTTGGAGATTTGAACCTCCAATCTGGTAAGGGGAAATGGCTTGTGTAAGGTGATTTCTAAAGATGAAACACTCAAAGCTCAACATGGTGAAGAAAAATGTGTTTGTTCAACTTGCTTCAAAAATAATCCACAGGTTCTCTTTGTAGCCACTACTGATGAGTGGTATGCTGATATCACCTTTTACTTAACTTTTGGAGAATTCCCTCCTCATATTGATTAAAAGAAAATGAAAACACTTAATATGAAGGGAAAAAAATTATAACTGGAATCACACACTTTACAAGAGAGGTTTAGATGGATGCTTCCTCAAGTGCGTAGATAAAGAGCAATAATAAAATTTTCTTAAAGCATACCACAACCAAGCATGTAGTGGAAATTTTTCAGCGATGGTCACTGCACAAAACATCCTCCGAGGAAGGTATTATTGGCCCACCCTCTTTGAAGAAACTCAGGAATGGGTTTCTAAATGTGAAGCATGCCAAAAATTTGTTAGGAAACTAAAAATTCCTGCACTACCACTCGGACCAGTCGTTATTGAAGAACTATTTCAACAATTGGGGCTAGATTTCATCAGTGTTCTAAATCCTCACTCAAGCATGGGAACACTTATGTGCTCACCGTAACATACTACTTCATAAAATGGGTGGAGGCCATTCCAAATAAAAAAAACCAACATCGAAACAATATGCAACTTCATCAAGGAGAATACCATAGTACATTTTGAAGTACCACAAAAGATTCAGCGAAGAGATAACACTACCTATTTCTCTTCAAGGAGTTGATCTGAGTTTTGGTATGACTAGAAAATGTCTCAATCTCATTCATTTGAATACTATCCATAGGGGAATGGACAGGTTGAATCAAGCAACAAGAACATTATGACCATCATCGCAAACTCATAGATGAAAACCAAAGGAATTGGCACAAAAAGTTGTATGATGCATTATGGGTGGACAAGATCACTCCTAAAAAGGCAATAGGTATGTCACCATTCCAACTGTTGTATGGGGTTGAAGCAGAAATTCCCCTCACGATCAAGATTCCATCTCTCAATTTGCTACAGGGAATAGAAGATGCTCAGTACAAGGATTCCATTAATAAGAGGATCCTCCTTCTTGAGAAGCTAGAAGAAAATAAACTCTGAGTAGTGGACTGTATTAAAGAACGCCAGTTGAAAGTAAAGAATATTTTTGATAAGAAGGCCAAAGTGGGAGAATTAAAAGTTGGAGACTTCTTCCTGCTATGGGACAAGAGAAGGGAACCGAAAGGAATCCATGGAAATTTTGATTCATTACGGCTCGACCCATTGTAGATTCATGAAGCTTGCGAGAAAGAATGTTTTTATACTCTCATATTTGGGTGTAACACCATTGGAATTTCCTTGCAGTGGGCAATACCTAAAGTTGTATCATCACCTTTGAAAGTGTGTTGTTCCCGACTTGTACCATAGGTGATTGCTAGGTGTGTTTCTTCCGTTGTTGTTGTTGTTGTTGTGTGTGTGTGTGTGTTTCCTTCGCCATTCCTTGTCTCTCGTAAATTGTACATGAATATGCAAGGCCCAATGGATAAGGCACTGGTCAATGGATCATATGGTCTAAAATTGAGATTTTGGATTCCTCATGACATGTATTTTTTGCACTCACTCCATGCACATCCCCAATCTAGAGCCATATGTTGTCATACAAATGTGCAACATGGAAATTAAAAATTTCCAATTATGACAACTATACCCCAGTGTTATTTTTTTCACTTCCTATCATTCAAAGACACCTTGGGTCTATCCAATTTGTCAAAGTGACTTCCTGATTAACATTATCTCATTCCCTAGGTGATTTAGAAAATTCCATTCATTCCCCCTAGGTGATTTTAGGAGTTCATTTGCAAGCTATAGGAAATTGTGGGAAGGGCTATCATTGGCCTTCCTAGGGCTGGGGCAACCCCATGGAATGGAGAAGAAGAGCCTAATTAGATTTCAAAGTGATTAAAAGATATTGGGACATCATGGAAATGATTTAAGAATATTTTGGAAGGGATTGGAGGAGTTGGAGCCATTTCGCGATAATTAGGGTTAAAAGGCCTAGTCAATACACATGCCAAAACAATAAATTGAACTTCGAAAGGTGATTCCACGAGCTCCAGATGGAGTTAGGAGAAAAGAAAGCATATTTGGAAATATAATTCCAATCCCTACATGATGGTGAAATCAGATTTTTCACAAAACTTTGGTGCATCAGGTTTGTAGGTAGTTTTTATTAGGTACAAGTGGAGTACCAAATAAAAAATATAAATTTTTAGGAATCATATGGAATAATAAATACATGATACCCCCACCATTGGATTCAAAATTCCATTTCCAATTAGGATCATATAAATTTTTTCCAAAAAAGTCCATCAGGAGCTCAAGTTATCATCATCACAAGTTGTCCTCTTGGAGCAAGTTCAGGACTTAGCCAAATTTTGGGAGGACATGTGTTAGCTCCAAGAGCCTAGCGGGATTTTATGTCCCCAACATCCTTGAGGGTTAGGGACATCAACCTTGAAAAAAATTCACCCAGCCCCCATGTGACCTTTGGAACCCCATGTGACCATCAGAATGGCCAGTTCAGCCCCGAGTGTAATTTGGAGCTCAAATCCCCTGCCGTCGAGATCTCTGCCACGTGTGAGCTATAGGGCCACCATGGAATTTTATATCCCTCATGTAACTCATAGGAAAGGGACATAAAACTTGGAAAAATGCACCTAGCCCCTTAGGAGAGACTTCTGGTCACCCACGTGACCCGCTTCTAGCCCCTTAGTGCTTTAAAGCTGATTTTTGGAGCACTCACTCCCATTCTCAAATCAATGCCACATGTCATCTCCTTGACCACCATGGAAATTGATGTCCCTCACATCCCTTATGAGGTGAGGGATGTTAGGGACATGAAAATGTGCCCAACCCTCTCTCATCTTTTTTTAAATCTTTAAATATCTAACTACTTCCCGCTTCTAACTTCTTACACTCCCATGCACAACCATCCCTCCATACTTCCTCTACAATCTTCTACCATCACTCCGCCATCGCAAATACTCATACCAGATCAACCAAAGTACTAAAAACCTTTCCCATGGTGATGTACAGGTCTCTAAAGGATTTTTCATCAAGATAAGAAGGAGAAACAAATAACAAAGGGAAGAAGACAGTGGAAATCTCTCATTGCCGTGAAACAAAGATTCAAAAAAATATTGTAAACCAAAGTTGAAAAAATCAATGAACCATTTTTTTCTGTTCACTTATCTATCTAATACCATAAAAATATACCTTCAAACTCTCCTCTTGTGTAATAGAGCATTCATAGTGAAGAAATCTCATTTCGGCTAAACAAAGAAAAATTGGATTTCCCGTCAAACCGGTTGTCCGATTGAAGTAAAATTTTGTGTGAAGCACCGGAAGGAAAAACCATATCAGATATTTAATTTTTTTGAAAATGGAGGAGAAAAATATACCTGAATTTTTGAGGTTCGTTAATGGTTTCCATGCCCAAAAGCACTACCAGGTCCAAAATTTAAAAGTTTAAAATCTCCTGGACGATTGAGCGGGTAGAACTAAAATTTCAGAGGGATGATATTGGGAAAAAACACATATAAGAAAAATTATTTAAACATCAATCCGACATCTAGAAGACCACTTTCTAAAAATAACAAGTCTTCCGCATAGGAAACTGCTATTTTGGGAAATCCATCAACAAAATAACTCCGCACAAGAGACAAAGACATTGAAGATGCATAGTAGATGAGAAATCATCAGAATAGGAATTTGATCCAATTTTGGAACTTAATAAAAATAGTAAGTGGTCTCATGAGAACTTGTTAAAAATAGAAAGTTGATCCAAAAGGAGTGAGGAATGCAGGGAGAAAGGGGAATCAAGATCACAACACTCAACAGAGGATCGAGGGAGTTGCTTTTTCATACTTACTAAAAATAGTAAGTTGATTTTTTTAAGGGAAAACATGAAGCAAAAGTAGATGGGATAGAATCTGGTACAACCCTTCGTGTGTGAATATGAGATAGAAGACAGTGATGTCTTGTACATGGACTTGAATGACCTCAAAACTTGCATGACGACCAAGGATTGAAAGAAGATTGAAGATCAAATATTATAAAGTGGATTGTTCACTTCCATGAGACACCCAATCTCTGTGCAAAGTCCCAAGTTGGTCCTAGCCCACTCTCAACATTATTATCCTAAAACACAAACCATTTGAGTGACAATGGTATAGTAATGGTGGTCATCAGCCGTAGAACATTTTCACTTTCGCTACAGATACCAACACCACCCAACATGGTTGTCATCTCAAAGGATAGGGCCTTGCATGACTGGTAAATGATGGATGCATACATGTAAAGGGTTGCGCTTGGTTCATGGTTGAAAATGGGGAGGAAACCCTCAAGAATTCCCAAGAACCTTCCAAGGTGTGAATTTCGAGAAGGATAATCAGATGCCATCACTCTCCTCAGCAGGGTTATGGGTGAAGCAAACACAAGGGACTTTCAAGACTGGATGGGAATTTTCATCTTGATGGTGACTAGAAGGAAAGTAGAGGATTGACTGGGGGAAAATCATTAATGATAATCTCCATTTACAACTGCTCCAAGTACCCATGACAAAGAAGTTCCACATGACTTCTTACTTGGTCTATCTCCTTGCTAGCTCAAGATCATTCAAGGGATTGGCTCTCATGCAAAACATTGCTGCCAAGGTTCCTATGTTCGAGAAACTTCCATAGCTGGTGATGGAGGAAATCCATAGGCATTTTTCTAGCATGAATGATGCATTCACCATGTACGTATTCCAAATCTTAGAAGGAGATCTAGAAGCTAGGATGTCATCACAAGTGACGTCCTTGATCAGGAAGTATGGCTCCTTTTTCATATAATTCCTAACATTCTCCTATTTGTGAGTTGTTGGCTTCAACCAAGCACCACTAAGGCTACCTAAGTACCTTAGTGACCAAATTGTATTGTTCAAGCTCTACTAGATAGGTCATCTAAGTGAATCACAAGCTTAGGAGCAAGAGGAAGAAGTTGATTTCATTCCCTATATCTCTCGAGGTATTCATGTGCAAGAGCTCAAATGACACATCTCATCTGGAGGTCACTTTCACTCATTTGAATTTGCATTCATACATTGCCAAACCTAATTTTGACATCCAAGAAGATCCTGGCTCTTTCTTCATCCCTGAATTACAACATGAGCCAAAAGTTGAGGACTATTGGGCCAACTGTGCTAATGAGTTTGAAGTACGTGAAAAGGACCATATGAGGATGAAAATCAAAGTGAGATGAAGAAATTCAAGTTCTCATGGTATGAAGACATCTTGCATGATGATGGGATAGAAAGGTATGATCCTGAGTATGCGGCGGTCAAGATGTCCCCTTTACCTCCAATCAACTGGTATGTTCGTGAATCAGGGGATATATTTGAGTAGAATGAGAAGGTGGTAAGGAGAATGAGAAATTGGTTTCAAAAGAAGAGAGCCATGACCATCCAGTCATGAGGAATGCCTTCAAGTCAGAAGCAAGCCTCACATTAGTCTTCTTCAAAAGTTATAGAGGTAGATTCTAGTTCTAAACACTCGGAGAAAGTTTGAAAAGGAAGGCCATAGAACTAGAAGCTTCTCCTCGCGAGAGGAAACCAAAGAAAGCTAGAGTGGAAGAATACTCCTTCGCATCACTACAAGAGGAAGAATTGATTGCAAAAATGCAAGAAGAAAATCCAGTAGCAAAGGCACAAGTGGGCGAAGAACACATGGTTCAGGATTTAGCCTTCAAGCCACCACAAGAGGTTTTCCCTCTTGATGTCACTCATGCCTCTCCCATTCAAGATTTTCCTCCTCCCTCAAAATAGGGTACCATTGGTGCACCTATCATTAAACCTGAGTCCGATGAGATGTTTCCTTGGATGCAAGAAACAATTATCATTGATACCCGCACTATGCAGAAAGTGGAGGCCTCTGATGTATCATTGATTGTCTCATTGGCAAAAGAAAAAGATCAAGGAAGCTCGCACATACAGCCTCACGGTTCTACATTAGGGAAACAAGTAATCAATACATTAAAGTAGCTCAAAGAAAAATAATGAAGCCAGTGTATGAAATGACACCAGCTAACTATGAAATGAGCATAATAAAACTATGATTGACAACTCATGAAGGGGATTTGCACATGTATTAGCAATCTTTGGCTTGCATGGTGGCGAGGATAAAGAGTATAAGAAGAAGATTGATGAACTGAAAGAGTAGGTGCAAACTCTATCATTCTATGTGTAACATCTAGTTGATCCTAATGTCATGACAATTCCCACTAAGGAAGTTACACCCATCAAGTAGCTTCAATCCAAAATCCATCAGAAGACACACAAGTTCACAATGTAGGGGTGAGAAAATAATGAATGGATCAACTCAATTTATGAAAAAGGGAAGTTAGTGCTCCAAGAAGTGGTCAAAATCTTCTCTTACATGTGTGCAACAACAAATAGGACATGGGCACTCAAGGAGGACTTGGAGAAAGAAAGAGACTATTGGGAACCTTTGGGCCCAGTAATAGATGAAATGAGTAGCACTCATCGCCAGGAGTTGATCGATAAGAATATTTTTGAAACTTCCTCAGAAGACTTGTCACATGTATGGGTGAGGGCCTTGGCAATTAGGTTTGAGGCAATCAATCAAGACATCATAGAGATGGAGGAGAAAGTGGAAATAACATACAAATTATAGTATAGTATAAATTTAAAAACTTAGAATCTTGGAGTACCTGCAATGGGTGAAGATACAACTACCGATGAATTGATTGGTCCATTTGATGAGTACATCAAGAAAGAGGTAGGTAGCTATTTCACCATTTTCTTTACCTTTTCGAAATGCCAAAACAGATATAAGGGTAAGGGACAAGGAGGAATACCTATTAAATGTTGATTGATTGATGGTTTTTGCACACGTTCGACTTCTTGAATGTGATAGCTTATTTTTGGCTAGGAGGAACTACCTGTAATAGAAAACAAGACCACAAGAAGATAGTTAAATGATATATGACAGTGGATTGCCTAGTGTATGTTAGTTCCGAGAAGTGTGATACTTCCTAAATGGTTGTCAATCCATTGTTTTAAAAAAGTTAATGTGAGAAATAAAAAAGGTCCTACTATAGTTGATATGATTTAGGTATCTCATTCAAATAAAATAAACAAATCCAATCACAACAGGCTAGACTATAGTTGGATCTGAGAGATGAGGTGTCTGTCACGGTACTGGGGCTAGTCAGGGTCAGATTCTAGGTTATTTAGGTCAACTGGTATGGTGATTATTGGGTCTATTCTTGGTCAAGGTGTAAAACATAGAGACAGACGTCGTCACTAAATGTGACTGATGCCGTTTAGGTAAAAATGATGATGGTTATGGATAACCGAAATCGATATGGTCGGGGGTAAAAGAAACTCAAAATAAGTTAAATGACAGGATGATCTCGAGGTCAAATAAAGTTTGGGTGAGTGAATGGGAGGAGGGTCTCAGTAGAGATCTTAGGTATGATTAGAAGTATACAACAGTGAGAATAGGTGATTTGGTGATGTGGGTGAAGGGATATTTTGGTTTATAAGCAAGTGGGTGATGAAGCAATAAACATGCAAAGAATAAATTAATAATAGGGGTAATATAGATTACTAACTGAAATAAACCATACTAGTTAGGGCTATACTTACTATGTTAAGGATATGATGGCTGACTGGTGGAGGTGGTTGATCAAAGAATACATGTATGGTCATGTAGTGGTGCTTTCTGAGTGCCCCCATGGATACAATGGATATCTGATTGATGCTGGTGATGGATATGAATGTATGGATGCATAAAAGGATGCTTGTTTTGCTTGCATGCAACTCTAGTCTCCTTTTTTTGCTCTCTTTAAATGTGCTAACCTCAAAATAAAGTTAACAAAAGGGAATAAAAGGTAATCGATTTACGGTTCTAGGTTGATCGCCTCAATTCGGGGATGACCACCATTGGTTAGGGTGGGATTCCCTAGGTTTACTAAAAATGGGAGATCATGGCAATGATTTTTGCCGATCTCTCTATTCATCCGAGAAAGAGTGGGAGTTACCTTTTCTTATGTGGGAATTTGGTTAGAGGGGATGTAGGCTTTGATTTTTAGGGTTTAGTTAGGTCTTAGTTAGTTATGGAAACATACTAAGAATATACTTAGGGTGAGGTGGCTAGGTGAGGTGTATAGGTGAGGTGGTGGGGTAGGAATTATCTTAATTAGGATAATTAAATAATAAATATTGTGAGGACATGGATTAATTTAATTAAATTAATTAAATTAATATTAGTGTGGGGTATAAGGGGCCATGGTTAGGTGAGTGTGTTTAAGTTGATTATTTAACGAAGGGTCAAGGAGTGTGTGACCCAATTTTGGTGTCTACATTTTGCCCCTTTTTGTTGCGTAGCTTGTATTGTGTAAGCGACACTAACAAAAATAAGATGTGGTTGTCCCATGTGTGGGTGAAGGTGATCCCCTCAAACCAGGAACTGATGAGGTAGAATCAATGAGTGGTTTGATAAAAGGTGAATGTGATGAAGAGGAAGGTGGACAATATGGGGTAAGTGGGAAAAGGTACAATTGGGTAATCTAGGTAATGGGTTAGGCTCAAAGGTAGTAATAGTCAAAAATGACACACATATAAATTGCAGCATGGTACCAGGTTGAAGAGCATGCAATCTATACATTTCCTAAGGTAGATAGGTTTATCCAAACAAGGTTGAGGTGATTCTAGTATCCAAGGTATAGGATATGGTGCGGAAGCACATTACACAGGTTAGGTACAAGAACATTTAGGTATGTTCCGCTACACCAAATGTTGGGTCGAATAAATGGTCATAGCAAGAGGCAAGGTAAGGTCATTAGGTCAAACAACATGGGTAACAGTGTCACAAGGTATAGTGAGTAGATGAGTTCACATGTCACTAGCAATGTTCCAGGTCTAAGTAGCGAGGTCACGACATGGGTAGGGATGAGGTATGGGTAAAATAACAAGTCCCAAAATGTAATTAAGGACAAGTATAGGTAAGGTAGGCATGGAGGTTGGTTGTAATAAGGGTGGATAAGGTCAAACAATAGTTGGGTTGAGTAAGTGGGGACAATAATGGGGAATGGGCACAAATATGATAGGTAACCGATGTCGGTCATACATAACCGGGAACGGTTGAGGTAAACCGATCACGGCCAGGGGGCAAATGACCAATGTTAGACTTGGTATAACCGACCATGGTGAGCTAGGGCATAGGACCAATGTCTGGTTTAAGTATAACCAATGTCGGTCAAGTCGACATGGGTATATAAAAAGAAAAATCCATATAATACAGATTCATTTATACATTTTGGATTTTGTGAAAATGACAGAGCACTGAACGAGTTGTGCTTTGTTAGGAGAAAAAGATGAGGGATGATATCCTATTGAGGTGGATGGCTTCGATTGGGTAGAGGAGCTAGGTAGACAGTTCACGAGCACATGTGGATCAATTTTGATTGGGTCGAGAGGAGGATTGGATTTGGTGAGTGGACATGGTAGAGGTGGGAGAGGGATCGGGTGGACTACTAGTACAATGGATTGATGTGCCACCATGAAGACAACAAAGGTGTGATAAGGTAAGATTCAATCTCTTGCATTGGTTTGGGAGGTGAATTGGGTATATAGGTTAGGGAAAGAATACATGCTTTGGGGGAAAAGGGGATTTGAATTTGGGAACACAAATTGGGTAGAATAGGAATGGGTAGAGGTGTGGTTAGGTGTACGAGGGGTGGGGAGGAGATGAGGGTAGAGGTAGGTAGGAATGGGTTAGAATAAGGGAGTGTTTTAGGAAAAGAGGGTTTGGGGTTGTGGATTTTTACACGATAATGACCGGTGTTGGTCAAGGGTGGCAGACGTCGATGGTGTCTAATTTGGTATTGGTCATAGATAATGTGATCAATGCTAGTGTGGGATAGACCATGGTTAGTTAGAAGTAACTTTTATTGGTCATCATGTGGGAAAAAAGGGGCCAACAAAGCTTAAGATGGTTGGGTGAGATAGATAGTGGTCAATGAAGATGTTGATGAAAACAATGAGCATGGGTAAGTGGTCGAAAGAGGTATGGTATTGTCGATAGTGGTTTAGGGTTGGGGTGGGTGGATAGAATATGTGCTAAGAATTTAAGTTGTGAGGGGGAAAAGAGGGAGGGTAATAAGTTTAGGTGAAGTGTCAAGAGTGATTGTGGGTATGATCAAGCTCTATTAATGTGATGTTTTATTGGATGCAAAGTAGAGACCACCGTGGATGTGAGATAAGGTTCCGCCCCTACTTTTGATAGTTCAAGGAGGTGTGACAACCAAGGATTGGTGGCATGTTGTAGTGGCTCACCTAATTGGGGTCAAACACTACCACCATGTAGTCCGACATCCTAGTTTGATGGCCGCTGTCATCGACAAATGGGATTCAACGACTAACACATTCCATCTACTAATGAGTGAGATCACACTCACCCTAGAGGATGTGTATAAGATCCTGTGGTTACTAATAGTGGGGGTGCGGGTATATTAGATCTCTTTAGAGGTTTCTTAGAAGTTGATGCTTGTGAGTCTTTGGTGAGGGGTTGGAAGAGATGTGATTTCACTATGCTAGCATGAGCTATGGAGAGATGTACCAGGCCCGTCTGGAGGAGACTAGACTTGTTTTATTTTTGATGGAGGCAATTTGCTACTTTGCACTACCAGATTCAGAGGGTGGGAGATTCCCACGATCACTGATGGGGTCTTGCATGATATGGTGATAGACCAGACCCATTTTGCATGGGTGCCAACATTCCTAGTACAAATTGTATAGGAGTTATGGGCATATGGGTGGCTTCAGAGGTTCAGCTTGTGTTGCACTTTCCTATTACATTGTTGGGCCTATGAGCACATTGTTTGTGTGTGCCTAGCTAGTATGCCCTGGGCTAATGCATTCAAGCCAAGTTTTGTTCGGGTGGGCTATAGGATATGAGTGTCGGTTATTAGAGAGCATTGAATGGGTAGGGCAATGCATGATGTTGCCTACTAGAAGCGATTCATGGAGGGGTTGTCTAGCATAGACATCATTTGGAGGCCCTATGTGGGTTATCCATCATATGGGTAGATGGCTATGGAGCTAGATGGATTGCAGCTTCTTAGATGGATAGAGGGTGACATGCCAGAGAGCACGAGATGATACCCATAGACAGGGTTAGGTGACAGTTTAGGATATCGAAGGATATACCTCCACCCTTCCCATAGTACAAGAGGGATGACATGGAGAGGATGTTTCCTTTGCCCCAGCCGATAGTGCCTATAGGGTAGGAGGAGCAGGTGAGAGGTGACGGATCAATGATCTTTGGGGTGATGGTGAAAAATATAGATAGTGGTGGGCTGCACACCTAAGAGTAGTACTTGTCAAGGGCAGCTAGATTTAGCCACCATCACTATTCAGAGGGATGCCCTATAGGGGTAGGTAGCCACATTGATTACATAGTGGGGATGGTGTAGGGGAAATTGATAGGTGCAGAGGCACAAGTGGCCACTTTACAGGCACAAGTGACTAGTTTATAGGCCCAAATAACATAGGGACAGGTACCTACACAAGGTGGTGATGGTGATGGGATATAGGTGGCTACCCTATAGGCACAAGTTACAGTTTACTGTGGCTAGTTGGCCACTACAGTGTAGGTTGTGATTCTTTAGACCCAAATACAGATGGGATTGGGACGGGGTCCCTCGGGATAGGAAAAACACATGGACAGGTCGAGAGGCTAATGGGGCCACCACGAGCAGTGCACTGTAGCTAGATTACAGGATGCCCTAGGTGAGGTGAGGTATTATCAAGATATTTTTATGGCATCGGGTGAGCTATTATATGTGTTAGAAGGGGAGTTTCAATATAATTTGTTGCTCAACAGGACTTGGATTCATGCCATGGGTTGTGTTCCTTCCACTTTACACCAATGTGTAAAGTTTGAACATGAAGGACGTTCCTATACCATTTCGGCTGACCCATCACCTTTCAAAACCTGAAACATGATTTATGTCCCAATGATGTCCTTGTACCTATTAAGGTGTCTACCTCCCCACCTACATCTTCTTCACACATGACCCCATCCACTAGCACCGTTCCCACCTCACCTTCACCCAAATCTTATATTCTCACAACTACTGTCACTTCTACCGGTCACACATATACTTTCCAACTAATCAACACCTCTACCAATCTAACTTCTAACGCTTCCTCCATTCCAACCACCAATATATCAACCAATGATCCCTTGGAAGGTGTTTTTCAATGCCTCACTATGGGGGAGTATTGCTGTACAATGTCAATACATTCCTTACTCCACAAGAGTATGGAAACATTCACCAGCATCCTCACTATGATCACCACATAGGTGAGCATCTCCTTTATGGTCCTCCCCACCTCTCGCACCCATCTTACCTATGGGGGACTTTACATTTCCACTTACACACCCGAACCACCATAAAAACCCAACCTTTTCATTTAACCTTCAAATCACTTACCAACCACCGATTCGCTCACACTTTCCTACACCGTTGTGCCTGGAAGGGTTTTGGCTTTGGTCTTTACAAAAAGGTCTTCACACCATTATTTCATGTACCACATGTAAACACAATGATCGTAGTGGAATCAGTTTCACCGAACTACCTGCCAAAAGGCCCCATATTGAACTCATTAAAGACACTGACCCCTCTCCACCTTCTTCACCTACCTCACCTTCACCACCTTCATCAAAGGGGTCGGTGGATCTTGAATCTATCCCTCCTACCTTTTTTCCATAAATACCATTTCCTTGGGGCCTCTGACCTATCACTGCGATGGAAAGGCTCCTTCCTCTCTTCCTTTCTTGAATCCTAACATGATAGGGGATGATACTCCCTCTATTAATGTCATTCAATCTCAGGATGATGAATCCATACTCACTTACCTTGGTGCCGAAGAATCTTACAGTCACTAGTCATTACCTTTTGAGATGTAAAAAATGTTGAATGAATTGACTATCAAAGTCAACATCCACACTCAGAACGACCCTCACATTCTCAATATTGGCCAATCTCTAGATGCTATTGAACAGGAATCCCTCACTTCTTTTCTTAAAAATCATAGCCATGCTTTTGCTTGGTCTTATGCTGACATGCCTGGTATTGATCCCACTATCATGGTCCACAATATTGTAACCATTCCCGATGCCAAACCCGTAAAACAAAAGTTGAGGAAAATGCACCCTCACATTGCTTTTCTTATCAAAGAAGAACTTCAATGCCTTCTCTCAGTTTCCTTCATCTTACCCATCGATTACCCCTAATAGATTTATAACATTGTCCTTGTCACTAATGTGATAGGGGGACTTCACATTTGCACCGATTTCCACGATCTCAACCTTGCTTGCCCAAAAGATGATTTTCCTCCGCACTGGTATTGACCGGTTGGTGTACCTTACTCGCTGGTAATGAGATGATATCACTTATGGATGGTTTCTCGGGTTATAATCAAATCTTGCTAGCACCAGAGGATCAAAACAAAGTCACATTCATTACCCCTTGGGGGACCTTCGCTATCGAGTCATGCCTTAAGGCCTTAAAAATGCTATTTCCATCTATCGGTGGGCTATAACCTACATCTTCCATGATATCATGCATTACATATTGGAAGATTACATGGATGATCTCTTAGCTAAATATAAATGTTGGGCTAAGCATCTCACTGTCCTCGAAACCATCTTTGACCACCTCATTAAATATTGTGTCCGCCTTCACCTAAAAAGTGCGTCTTCACCAAGATGGTGACGTATGATCCCACCAGTGGATCACAATGTGAAGTGAAAGTAGGTTTGGTTGGAAGATTGGGTAGTTGTGGTGGTAGTCGAGGTGATGCAGTCTTGGATTTGGGTTGTACTTTCTTTGGTGTAGGTGCAGCAATAGAAAGAGGGGTAGGTTTAACCACCTCTTTGGAAATTAATGATTTTTTCAATTTTTGGTGCTTTTTCTTAGGTAGAGGTGTAGGGGAGCACGTGATGTAGATGGCAAGGTAGATGGTGGGAGAGGATGAGTGACCCAAGGGGAAAACTGAGGTGCAGTGGTAGGTGTTGGTCAAGGTTGAGAGGGAGGCATGGGTGAGGTGGAAGAAAATGTCATAGGTAGTGAAGGAGGTATAGAAGGTAATGGTGGTATAGGAGGTAAAGAAGTTATAGATGGTGATGAAGGATGCAAGGTTCACCGAGGTAGAGCTATAGGTTATGGTAAAGGGGTCAAGGGAATTTTAGGTTTACCCCTGGAGAGGGTAGATTTTGTTAAGGTAGAGGGGTGAGGTCCCAAGATGGATGGTAAGGGTGAAGGTGATAAAGGTGTAGTTGGTGAGGTCGGTGCATGTGGATTAGAAGGTTGAGTTTTTATTTTAGGTTGAGGGATTGGTTCCATAGGTATATGGGGAGATTTGGTCAAGTGTATCCTGACAGGAGGATGTGCAAGGTTCTATGTGGGTGCGACCCCTAGGACACTAATGGGTTTAGATACAAGAGATGGTGTTGGAATACGTCGGCTAGTAGGTAAAGAGGTAGGTATAGATGAGGATGATGTAATAGAAGATGTATCGAGAGTTATGTTCATGTGTAGTTTGGGTTATTGAAACTTCTTTAGATAAATGGTAGAGGTGTCAGTGGAAGATGATTGCATTTGGGTCAAGACTAGGAGTAAGAGATGCCCCCAAAGTAAAGACCTATCAACATAGTCCAGGCGGTCGGCCAAACATGAGAATGACGTGTTGTGTTAGGGGAGGTAGGTGTGGGGTGAGTGGTGATTCATGTAAAATGTGTTTGAGAAATAGGGAATTCACTAGCTTCATCCTCTATAGGTAAGAGAGCTGAAAGTAGGTCCGTAGGATCTTGGGTAGCTAATGGAGAATGGTCACCGAGCGGTAACGGCAAATCTATTGGATCCTGAATAGGTGGAGAAGATGATGGGTACTCCTCTGTGGGTGGAGGAGGTATAATTGGTAGTGGCTCACTGGGTAGGGAAGCTGAAGGGGAAATGATATCAGTGCTAACAAGAGACTCCTCCGTAGGTGTACAAAGAGGTGAAGGGCTTTCCTCTATGGGTAGAGGAATAGATAAAGTAGGTTCCTATGGAGGTAGAGGATTTCAGACTAGAATTACCTCAACGGAGGGAATAGGAGATATTTGGGAAATAGGTGGTAATTCGGTAAAGATAACATGTACCTCTCGTGTATTACTTTCATTGTGTGAGGCATCACCAGTTTGATCATTAGATGGGGAATGGTTAGGGAATGGTTTCTTGAATATATGAAGGTCTTGATTGGTAGGTGCATTAGGGTTATCTAGGACTAACTCGCCACTCTCAAGCATTCCCTGAACAATGTTTTTAAAGGTGATACAATTGTCACTGTGACCATTTACCCAGTGATAGTTACAATAGTCATTTTCCTTGTACCAACCTGGTATGGGGTGAGAGGGGTCAAAACTAGTATGTGGTTTGATAGGAGGAAGGGTGATGACATTAGCTTTAATAAGATTTTCCAAAATAGATGAATATGGTTTTCCAATTGAGGTGTATTTATTTTTTTCTCATTTGAATTGGAAGGCTTGGACCAGTGACAGATTGGATGAAGGTTTAGCATGATTGGATGGATGAGTAGGGCCAGCCTTAAGTACCACTGTGTTGGTAGTTCCCTTGGCTTTGGAATAACTCATCTAAGGTTTCGAGGAAGAGGAAGTCTTGTGTGATTTAAACGAGGAGTTATTATTTCATAATTGTATCTTCTTCTCTTGTCAATGGGGTGGGAGTGGTGCGGTCATCACATTGTTGTGTTGTTGCCAACCCAGTTCAAATCCCCCCAAGGTACGATCCTCCTCGGAGGTGGTTTCACCATTGGAGGTGAATTCTCTACTCGTGGCCGACACCGGTGGCTCTCCTCTCACTACCGACACTAGTGGTCACTCCTCTTGCTATTAACACCTGTCTTCTCCTCTCGCTACTGATGCTAGTGGCTACTCTGCTCACTGTTGATGCTCTCACTGCTGTCACTGGTGGCTGTTCCACTTGCTGCTGATTCTGGTGGCTGCTCCTCTCACTGCTGATGCTGGTGGCTATTCCTCTCACTCCATTCACTAATAGTTGTCCCACTTGCTGCGGCCGTTGTCATTGGTCGCTGCATCTTCACTATGGTTTCATGGTTTCTCCAATTGGGTTCCTAAATAGTGGTCCCCTTCATTGTAACTAGGTTGTGGTTCCTCTCAAGAAAAATCCTCAATTGTACAAGGATGTGGGTCCTTTCAAACACCCTCAATTTACCCTCAATCCAAAAAAATTATATCTTCTTCTCTTTGATGGCATGAATTTCAAGTTTACGTGCCATGGTGAAAGCCTCATTTAATGTGCGGAAGGCTTACACCTATAAGGTAGGTGAGATATGTCTAGCACAGCTCGTGTGAAGAGCTCTATGAGTTCAGTTTTTGGTAATTGAAAAGTGAGTTGGTTGATTAGGCTACACCAAAGTGAGTGACAAAATATTTGATAAATTCATCATCGTATTGGCATGTAGAATAAAGATCGGTCATGGTAACCGTACGTACCCAAAATTGTAAGGTACTGTACTGCGGAACGGTGTAATAAGTGCCCCAATGATGATACAAATCTCTTCACAAGGTGTTCGGGATCCAGAAAAGCTTTACGGACATGCGTTAACATCCCGCATGCCCCGCTTAGCCACCGCGTGCTTTGTTTTCCCTATTTTCCCCTCTTTTCTTGGCTTTTTGGTCTTGACGAAACCACCGCCCTGAAGGGCGGCGGTCTCGTGACCGCCGCCCTGAACAGGGTGGCGGTCCTGTAACCGCCTCCCTGAGTAGGGCAGCGGTCCTGTGCACGTTTTTCCAGAATGCTCTTTTGACGCGACCCGCATGAAATATCACGACTCACCAGCTTTTCTTGCCGACTTGGGCATGCATTAATGTTTTTGGTCCCCTGGAATAGTGTTTTTCTTTTGTTTAATGTTTAGGAGTTCAGTTTGGATTTGATTTTTGGATGTTTGGATTCCTATAAATGCATGGTTTGTGCACATGCAAATGCCTCTGAATTTTGCTCCAAAGTTTGCTTTTGAATTTCTTGTTACAGCAGTTTTAGTTTTCCTTTGCTTAAGATTCTTAGTTTTCTCATTGAGTGCTTTGGTTAGTATTGTGTTGCAGCTGGTAAGCCACATATCCAACTTGTGCAAGTGCAAACATTATTTGGGCCACCATTTTCACTCCAACTTTCTTATTTTTCAAAGGTCTTTGTGGTCTTTCTAGTTTGCTTAGGATTGGTAGCATAGTTTGTTGCAGGTTTGTTTTAGCTTTGTGTTGCTATTGGTAAGCCACAAATCCATCTTGTGCAAACAGTGCAGTTTTGTGTTACAGCTGGTAAGCCACATATCCAACTTGTGCAAGTGCAAACATTATTTTTGGCCTCTCAATTTTGCTCTGGAGTTTGATCCTTGGTTTTCTCTTTGCATTAGACTTAGTTTTCCTTTTGCTTAGAAGGTTTAGTTTTCTTCATTGCATGTTTGTTTAGTATTGTGTTGCAGCTGGTAAGCCACATATCCAACTTGTGCAAGTGCAAACATTACTTATGGGCCCCTCATTCTTGTTTAAAAACTCATCACTTTCAGTAGTTCAGTCTTCTAGTTTGCTTAAGTTTGATAGTTTAAATCTTTTGCATGCTTAGTTGCATTTACTCAGCTGTTGGTAAGCCACAGATCCAACTTGTGCAAACATTATTATTGCTTTTGGAGTAGAATAGCTTAGGAAGCCATTAAAGTTGTAGGTTTTTCTCTTCATACAGACAATTTTCAGTTACGGACGCATTTTGTTGCATGATTCGCAGAGACCCCGCTAGGAATTGCATAGGCCAAGCTCGTACTCTCAAGGCGCTATCCCTCTCCTATCCGCATTCTATTCTCTCGTATCTCAAGGCTGTCCATTGATCCAAATATCTATTCCTGTTGATGCAAGCATTACACTTTTCTCGGATTCACGTGAGCACAAAGAACGAGGAGATCATGCCGAGGGGACAAGAACACACACATTGTCGGATTCGCCTTTGTTATGCAAAATCGAGGTTTCATCTTTTAAAGTTTTAGTTAGAACTTATCAAATAAAGTAGTTAATCCCTTTATTACAGCTTATTTCCATTCTCGATATTGCGGGGAAGTTGTGGGGATTGATAGTTTCGAGAAACTATGATTCATTCCTCACTTCTAAGGTAGGATCAAGAATCTCGCAAATAGATTAGTTATTTCATTGTTTAGAATAGATATACGAAATCACACGACAAATAGCTACACTCGGCTATTTTGTTTGTTTTACGTTGTTAGTTTAGTTATCAATTCTAAATATTTTTAAATAATGCTTTCTTATAAATTGTCAAAAAATACAAAAAGAAATTATATATGCTAGAAGTGCACTTAGATTTTACTTTATTATAGTTTGTTTCATTACTGCTTTTGCATGACAATTACGGGACCTAGGGAGCCCAGGGAATACATTTTCGAGCCAATTGTGCCCCAGCCCAATACCGTAGTGGCAATAACTGATATTGACCAAAACCTTAGGATACAAGTCTTCCAAACAACAACAGACTTCCAACAGATCAGGGCACAGTTAAGAGGGTTAAACATCGAAGACGACCAAGCACATCTGTTTTGGTCAAATCAGCCAAACTACAGATTACCCTAGAAAATACCCACATGACTGTAGAAGGGCTCGAAAGAGAACAAACATTCGGGTGTGATCCTTTAGTTCCATGACCAGTACATTGGAGACACCCTAGTAGATATAGATACCTCAACTTAAGAATCCAAGTTGCGATAACACCTGTAAGGTATTCTGAGAAGATCGCACAACTGTTGGTTCTAAACATAGAAGCTGAAAAAGCTTACGACTACTGGATACTAGGGATCAGAACTTGATCTCCCGTATGACCATAACGGGACCGCAACAACCAAGAGTCTATGGTTGTGATCCACAGATCCCACAGCCTAACGAATCCATAAGAGAATTAGACATAGACACTGGCCTACGTAAATTAGTATTTCAGTCTACTCCGATTCCACCTCTC
Organism: Taxus wallichiana var. yunnanensis; assembly: GCA_018340775.1. Lineage (NCBI taxonomy): Eukaryota > Viridiplantae > Streptophyta > Pinopsida > Cupressales > Taxaceae > Taxus > Taxus wallichiana. The sequence continues at coordinate 217,538,886 of CM031239.1, forward strand.
ATCATTCAACAGTTATCCCTACTAGACACAATAACCAACGAAACTAGAGAATTTTGGACTAGGCCAGAGAATCGTCCATAGAGTTGACTATATCCACCATATGACCCTATCAGGAGAAATACACGAAACCATCCCGGGTCATTTTCCACGCATCCCACAACCCATAGATCGAATCACGCCAGAGCTCGATATTGATTGGAGCCTTCGAGCAGTCATCCTCGCTGATCGATCTATCACACCAGTCCAAGTTAGAAGGGCCTTCTTTGCCTTAGATTCGCAAATACCATTAGTGCGTGTCGAAGACATTAGACTGCCTAACTAGTTTTCCTGCACATTCTACCCACACCGGCTGTCTCGGCACGACCTCGGGAGGTCGGGTACGCAGAAGAGTTACTTGTTGATTCTCAAGCTCACCTGTCACTTTTCCGACGTACAAAATTGGTGAACCCGACGTGAAACAAACATTTCTTTCACCTTCTCTTTGAGAAGTTTCATCTTCTCCAAATCACCTTCGCTCCTTCCCATTATTCTGCGGGTATTCATATACCCCCCGAATATGTCGGGATTCGATGCATACGGCAGACCCCTCTTGGGTCTTGAGGCATACTACGCCCAACAGAATAGGCAATCATCACCCTCACTCTCAATGTGGGGCGACAACTATTCAACTAATCAATTGTCAACACAAACACCAAGGACTAGATATAACTCGTCCTTCCAAACAGAGGGGTTGGAGCAACTTGCTCAAACACAAACAGAGCCTTCAGGCTCGAACAATATGACACTAACTGGAGAGTCTGCTTCATCTCCTCAGGTATTACTCAGACCACCTATTAGTAGACAATCAGATCCATACTTGGTCTTAGACGATGGACAATCAATACCTTATCCTAGGAGTGAACAACGCTCCCGGGGTATGTACCCGCCTATAGGAGGTTTACAAGTACAACCCGAGACCCATTTTCAAGAAAATATCTCTACAGGAAATATTCTTGGAGAAACTTGGCAGGATAGCAATCAGTTCATGACAGGCTATCACATGCCTATACAACACCAAGGTACACAACAAACGCCACTCAGGCAAAGTACCGTGACTTCACCAAATGAAGTCATTTCAACGTTAGTAGAAAGAGTACGAGGGTTAGAACTTGCTCAAGCAAATCAAAATCCTCCGTTCATACAAACGGGGAGTTCCAATCCTCCATACTACTCTGGCCAAGTAGATCTCCTCACAGGAGTAGGCACGTTAGGTGTGACTCCTCAGTATTCACAACAAGTGCCAACTAGACCCACTATCGCTAGCACTGTTCCTCCGGGTCCAGTACAGAGCAATCCATTCCTGGATAGTACCCCTTCGTACTTAAACATGTACTCCAAATCACCACAAGGGGATATGTACTCATCCCCCGGCGTGTTTACTCAAATGCAAGGATTGCCTTATGCCCCTGCCAATGCGTACGTTACGCCATATCAACAACCCGTTCCACCACCGCCTCCTCAACAGACACCATCAATGGTTGAGACGTATGCGATAGGGACTTATTCAGAATATTTAAAGGAGCCCTTAGATTTCACCATACGAAGCGTCATGCTTCCAAGACCTCTTCCCGATTTGCCTAAATACAAAGGAGAAGGAGATCCGAATGCGCATATCAAAGCTTACGCTACAGCCATTCGTGAATTACTCCCATGGGATGGGGTTGTTGCTAAAATATTCCCCAAAACGCTGGAAGGCATTGCCCTCGATTGGTATTACAGAATACCCGAAGCTTCCATACATTCATTCAAACAACTCGTGTCTGAGTTCATCAAAGCCTTCGACATGAACAAACTACTAAGGACAGGAATCAGGGAGTTCTTGCACATCAAGCAAGAACATAATGAGTCTGTCGCCCATTTCATCCAAAGGTGGCGCACAGTCCTTTATTCCTCGGAAAGTGCTCCAAACATGGATCAGATGGAGCTATGCGATTTATTCCTTCATTCTCTTAGCAGAGAAGTGAAGGAAGAAGTCCAGAAGTTCCCACTAAGGACTTATGACGAGGTACTTGAGAGCGCTCTGCGAATTGATCAAGCAGCAATAGATAGCGGCCGTAAGACGTATGGAGCAAACGGAGGTTAATCACCTCTACTCAAAACACTACAACCACTACAAGCATCAATCAAGGACCCAAAATCCTTAACAAAAATTGTGGGGTAACAACAGATGGGGTAACTGACCAGCCCAAGAGGGTAAATGTCGTTAATACTCCATCACAAACAAACAACCAAAGAAACAACAATTTTACCCCGACGATCAATACGGTGGATTTTAATAATCCACAACAACAACAACGGCGAAATCCCATACAAGGACCAAGCCAAAACTCCTTTGGTTATCAAAACCAAAGTCAAAACCAGAAACAACAAAACTTTAGTCCTAATAGGCAACGGTTTGATCGGAATTTTAGGCCACAATACACACCAAACCAACAAATGGGAATTACAACCCCAATTCTTATTGTGGTTTCCATAAAATTCGGGGTCATGACACTAGAACGTGTCGTGATTACAAAAATTCATGCAACGCTTGCCAAATGAAAAAAACAATTTTTTATGGATATGTTCTTAGCAGATCCTACGTCACCAACGAAAAGTACCTTCAGCAGGGCGGTTTCCCCTCGAATGCCCCTCTCAAGATCTTTAATGATCCACTCCCAAATCATGATAGCGATAGGTTGAAACCAACTGGAACAAACAAAGGTACAATAACAGAAACAACGATCACGAGGCCTCAACCTCGCTAAATCAGGTTAGTCGCGCCATAACTAGGAAGTCAACCACGACCTAAGGTAGTTGGATTAGTAGAGTTAGACTCCGAATTACCCGTTGAAGCAATTACGAGACACAGAGTATTTCTCTCAACCAAGTCCAAGCCACCCGGAAACGAGATAACATCCAAAGAAACCGTAGCAAAACCTATGGGTGCTTACGATCTAATTAATGATCTAACAAAAACCTTCTCACATATTTCATTCCTTGATTTACTAAAGAATTCCCCGCTCACTGTGGCTGCTCTTTTAGAGGCGTTAGGTTTGGGTCATCTAGTTAGTATCACTCCACCACCGGAAGCGCAAGTAAATCATATAGACTTTGATGTTTATCCACAGAGACAGGTGGATAGGGATGTTAATTCATATTCGAAATAAGTAAAATGCCTACGATGATCTTTGAGATCGCACGCCGAGGTGATCCAGCCCTACACTGCAAGTACAAGTTTATAATAACTATGTAAAACGGGAAATGATTGACGATGGAGCTACGGTTAACATAGTTCCTTTCTCTTTCTCCAAAAATTGGGATATGGAGAAAAAACTGTTTCTACTACACGAAATACCTTGAGAGGCTACGATAGCCTTAAAGCCACATCGATAGGAACTATAATACTACCGGTCACCTTAGGACCTAAAACAATCCTGACTGAGTTTTATATTATAGATCGGGAAACTAACTATAATATGATCCTCGGCCGGCCCTGGATACATCGAATGAAGGCAATCCCTTCCACGCTATTTCAAGAAGTAAGATTCCTGCATCTGGGAAAGGTATTTGTAGCTAAAGGTGATCCAAAGCCGTTTGACGTACACCTAGCTGATTTAAAGAAAAGACCAGGTATACACTCAGAATTCAAACTTCCAACAAACCAACTTAACAAACCCTCTGACCCAAAGCCAGAGGAAAAGTTGATACCTACGACGGATCTTGAAACTACCAACATAGCCCAAACAATTCCAACCCCTAAAGGCAGAACTAAAGAAATAGTATCATTAGGGACTACTGCGAAGATCGTTGAGTTGATAGAACAAGATTCACCAATGTTCTTACCATTCGATTCAGTAGGTATCGGATTTTCCCTAGGTGTTGGTTCCTTGCCAGCAGAAGATCTCTGTATGGTAGAAGTAGAGTATGCAAACACAGCAGATACACCTACATCCATACTCCCGGCTAAGTATTGGACTCTCCATTTCGATGGAGCTAAATGCCGTTATGGAGCGGGGGCAGGTATAATTCTTACCTCGCCCGAAGAGAAGGTCCTCCCATTCTCTTTTAAATTAAACTTTGAATGCACAAACAACAGCGCTGAGTACGAAGCCCTCCTCCTTGGCCTTACCTTAGCCAAAAGAATTGGTATCGATAATATCAGAGTTTTAGGAGACTCGCAATTAGTGGCAAACCAAGTTTCAGAGGTATATGAAACTAAAGCCGAACACTTGCAACTTTACAAAAACGCTGTATTAGATTTAAGCAAGGCATTCAACTTCATATCCATTGAAGCAATCCCGCGAGAAAAAAATCTTCTCGCCGATTCAATAGCAACCTCAGCATCACGCTTCACTCCAAGCAATGAGCTAGAAGATACTCACTTCACAGTATCCATTCGTAACGAACCATTGATAAAAACAATGACAAATCCTCTTTCAAACGGAAATGAATCTACCATCCTAGACCATGTTGGAAACGATGCGGCTACTTTGGATTACTTAAATGCCTATGCAGCACTACATCTCTCCTATCACACGCTAGATTTATCTCTGATCCCGCATTCATCTTCCTACTTCGGAAATCCCGTAATGAATCTTCCCTCACAAAAAGAACCTAATATATACGTGGTGGAAAACGGGGATGATATAGATCTACCTCCGGCACCACCTGAGTTCGAAGAGGGTAATGCCTCTTTAATTGAAGAAACAATCGATGTCAATATCGGAACGGAAGATGAACCAAGAATTTTAAAGCTAGGTTCTTCGTTAACCCCAGAGGAAGTGGAAATACATACTCAGGTTCTCAAAGAACATCAAAAGGCATTTGCATTTAATTACAAAGAGATGACAGGAGTCGCACCCCACATTGCGGTACACAACCTCGTCACTAGATCAGATGCAAAGCCAATTAAACAAAAATCAAGACCCATGAAGCCCAAAGTAGCCCTCATGGTAAAAGAGGAGGTAATAAAACTCCTTCAGGTAGGATTCATCAAGCCAGTTGACTACTCCCAATGGGTATCCAACATCGTTCCCGTTCTCAAGAAGAATGGAAAGATACGCATCTGCATAGATTTTCGAGATATCAACAAAGCTTGCCCTAAGGACGACTTCCCATTACCATCCATAGACGTTATTGTTGATGCAACAGCAGGTTTTGAACTCTTGTCTCTCATGGATGGATTCTCGGGATACAATCAAATCAAAATATCCGAGCAAGATCAAGCTAAAACCACGTTTATAACTCCTTGGGGAACCTATTGCTACGCTGTTATGCCATTCGGTCTCAAGAACGCCGGTGCTACATACCAGCGGGCCATGACATACATATTTCACGATTTAATCCATAAAATCGTGGAATCCTACGTAGATGACTTGTTGGCTAAGGCCAAGAAGCGTTGTGACCATCCTGAAGTACTCCGCATCATTCTTTCACGTCTAATAGAATACGGAGTCACGCTAAATCCAGAAAAATGCGTATTTGGTGTAACAGGAGGAAAGCTCCTAGGTTACATCATATCGTCACGAGGGATCGATGTTGATCCAGCCAAAATTCGGGCTGTCCTCGAAATGGTCCCACCCTCGAATGAATCTGGAATCAGATCATTTCTCGGAAAGCGGGTGCAATCCGGAGATTTATCCCGGATCTAAGCTTCGCCGTTCATCCAATCAACAATTTACTCAAGAAGGACTATAGCATTGATTGGACTGAAGATTGCAATGAAGCTTTTGATGCAGTCAAGCGTTTCCTGCTATCACCGCCTACGCTAATGCCACCAAAGCTAGATCGCCCTTTAATTTTGTACTCACGGGCTACCGATGTTTCGTTAGCTTGCATGCTAGCCCAAGAAGACGATGACAAGAGAGAGCGTGCGATTTATTTCATTAGCCGAACATTGCTCGACTACGAAACGCGCTATACACAAGCAGAGCGAGAATGTCTTGCCATAGTCTTTGCTACTAAACGCCTAAGACACTACATGCTAAATCAAGAGACAAGGGTCATAGTAAAGACGGACCATTTACGGACTTTTCTCACACAAGGGTCCTTGTCCAAAAAAGCTGGACGTTTTATAACCTTAATGGGAGAGTTCGAATTAACTTTTGTAAACCAAAAGTCAGTTAAAGGACAAATCATCGCAGATTGGTTAGCTGATAACCCGCTAGACGGAGGCGACTTAGTAGACTTAGACTTTCCAGATGAATGCGTATACTACGTCGAAACCCGACCTGCTATATCTGAGTGCCCTTGGTACGCTGATATCATTAGTTATATCATGGACCATAGGTACCCAGAAGGAGCTACACCTCAACAAAGAAGGAGGTTACGCATTATCATAGCTAAATACGTCATTATAGAGCAGGTGCTCTATCGGAAAGCATTCGATGGAATGCTCTTAAGGTGTGTTGACACAGAAGAGTCCAAGAGGATTCTCCATGAATCCCATAGCGGTATATGTGGAGGCCACTTCGGTGGCCATGCCACTGCTCGAAAAATACATCGAATGGGCTATTTCTGGCCCACCCTAGAACATGACACAATAGAGTTTGTACGCAGGTGTCATAAATGTCAGGAGTTCTCTCATGAGATCCACATGCCGGCACAAGCTTTGCAACCGATCGCTACTCCGTGGCCCTTTTCTACATGGGGCCTGGACTTGATAGGAAGTTTCTCCCTCGTCCACGCATGACGACCACAATTTTATAATCACGGCCACTGAATATTTCACTAAATGGGTAGAGGCCATGCCTCTTACAACTGTACCTGGTTCTGTAATCGCTAAGTTCATTTTGAACCAAATCATTTGCAGGTACGGTATCCCGCAAATCATTATCTCAGATAATGGAACTTCTTTCAAGAATGAAGAAGTTCGTGAGCTATGCAACAAATTTAAAATCAGCCATCATACGGCTTCCTTGTACTATCCCCAAGCCAATGGGCAGGCTGAAGCAACAAACAAAACACTGAAAGCCATTCTCCTTAAAACAGTGAAAGAAAACAAGCGGGATTGGCATTTAAAGTTATATCCGGCCTTGTGGGCCCATCGAACCTCAATAAGAACTCCGACAGGAGCAACTCCTTTCTCACTGGTATTTGGGTCAGAAGCAGTTCTCCCACTCGAAGTTGAAATCCCCAGTCTCCGCATTTCGCTACAAGGGATTCTGGATGAGGACGCTTACAGAGAAGCACGTCTTTCTCAATTAGAAAGTCCTGGATGAAGCTAGGTTAGATGCTGAACAACGACATAGAGTCTATGCCGACCGGATGTGCCGGCAGTACAACAAGAAGGTCTATGAACGTGACATATACGAAGGTGACCTAGTTCTAAGGTTAGACAGCCGGATCGACAAGAAGACCGGCGAAGGAAGGAAATTCCGGCCCAAATGGTTGGGCCCGTACCAAGTCACAAAGGACTACGGAAATGGTGCATACCTCTTATGCACGCTAGAAGGTGAGGAGTTTGGCGAAACAGTCAATTCTCTCCACCTCAAGCGTTTCTACGCGTAAGCAGCTAACGCTACCTATATAACTATCTACATTGCATTTTCATACAAATTAGGATCATTTTGTCCACTTGTTCTTACACAAATTGTGATCAGGGAATCTATTCTCAAAGCAATTTATTTCAAACTCGTGATGTTTCTGGCATAAAGTTCTTTAATCATACTTCTCCGTCTTTGATATCATCAATCAACTCAGAATCTTTTATCAAATAAATCAGACATGACGAAGTCCTAACGGTAACCATACCAAGATCTGCAAGTTCGTTCTCGCTTTGATTTCTTCTTAGGATAGGTGTCTTGCCCATGGTCTGTTCTAGAAGCTTCATGGTGTCACATCTATCCCATATACACATCTCTTTGGAAAATAAGCATATACTGACATTTTACTCAAATAGACAAGTCAAGAAGTGATTAAACAGAAAATTTTATTTTACACATTTCCTTGCCCCACCAACCTTCGGTGATGAGCTTGCGTCTCTTACTAGTGACGTAGGGTTGGGAAAGGATGGAAATGCCCTTACTCGCCTATGCCTTGCCCACGGTGATAAACCCATGCTTCTTACAGGTAGCATGGGGCAAAGTGTAGGGGGTCCTCTAAACAAAGTAAATGTTAAAAGGTCATAAACAATCAATTCAAACTTTGAGTCAATAACGAATGAATCAGATGTTCAAAAATTCCAAGAGAGTTAAAAATCCTAAAAACCAGATTTTGTCTACTATGTGGCCATCTACGGGTCTAAGTCTGGATAAACCGCAAAGCAAGTTGCATCCAAAACTATGAAGTCATTCAGGTAGAATAAGCTTGTAGTTTTCATTTGGTTCCACCAAAGCTTCGTCTGTCTTTCATCACTATCACTTCACCATATTCCATAACTTGCGCCCTTCTTGGCTCTTGGTGATGAGCCCTCGCATCTTACTAGTTGCGTGGAGTTAGGAGTGGGGCAAGTTAATCTGTTCATCATACTGATTATTTTCATCACTTTGCCAAAACAAATCATGAGGTATCCAAATTGCTCACAGAAACTAAGATTTAAGATCACGATATATCTACAAAATCATGTATCAGCATCATGAAACACAAAAAGAAAGCAAACATTTGCATCATCTGTTTTCCATTGCATACATTCTAGAAAGCATATGAAACGTACATCGTAGTATACATGAGAAAGATGGAAACAGAAAGGGAAGACCCAAGTGACAAAGTTTTGATCCAAAATCGGCGCATATATATAAATAGTCAATATTTGTATACAATGCCATCATGCACTAGGCATGGTCAAAACGCTCAAAGAGCCCGTAATACACAAAAGAATCTATAATACAAAAGATGCATAGGAGCCAAGTGGCCTCTCAACCCCTGCGCGATCCCGCTGAAGGTGCACGCCCTCGCCTAGGACTCCGGCTACGCTGGCGCTCTGAATGGACGGAGGGCTCGGGGTCCCTAGGGGCAGTCGTAGTCTCGCCATGAGAGCGGCTCCTCATAAGACGCTCGGCTGTCCTATAGCCTGCCAACTCTGTACGGAGAGTTGACACCATCTTGGCCACATGCCAAATGGGAGCGAAGACGTCAGTGTGCCTGCCGGCTGCTGAGGGCTCCCGGCATCCACAGATAACTCCGCACGGGTCTTATCCATAGGGATCATCAGAGAATCGACGCAAACCCTACGGATTAGATCCCGCCACTCATCAACAGTCTCTGCAAAGCAAAGAAAGAAAAACGAATTAGGAACTAGGCAAGAGGTTAAAGTGTACACAATACAAATATAAGGAGAGTTAACATTCAAAAACAAATCCTAAAACAAACAAGCATTGAAAGGAGGAGAGGATAACTTACTCGGATCACCAGGCCTCCAAGATGGGTCGCCAGGGCCAGCACCTGCTGCTGATGCCGCTGCTGACTGAGGGGCTGCTCCTGTGGTAGGGGCAACATGGCGCCCCGCAACGGACTCATCGTCTCCACCATGGCCTCGGGAGAGTGGCTCCTCAGAAGCCACGGTCTCTCTCTCTGCACTCTGCTCCTCCCTCTCTGCCCGCAGAATGTCCTGAGTATCATGCCACTCAGGATCGCTCTCGTCCGTCTGCTCCTCTGACCCTCCCTCTGTGTGCTCCTCAGAATCGGAGTCAATATCTATGGGGTCGTCACTGCTATGAGCAGGACCTGCAGCAATCTGAAGTAATGGTGCCCGAGGCGCACCAGCTCTCCCTCTGGCCCGAACTATCCCCCTGGCTGTAATAGGAATGCCAGGGGTAACCACTGTCCAACCACGGCCTCTAGGCCCCCCTCTAGCCTCTCGGACTGATCTATAAACAGGTGCTACTGGAGGAAGCATAGCCGCGTATGGGAGGCCAAACTGCTGAGGAACCCTGCTGAAGGGATGTACCTCTACCCGTCCCACACGATCGATAAGCTGCCCTGTGATGGAGCAGGAGACCAATGTCGTGGTCTCCTCTCCCCATATACCGGCCATAAGCTGGTACGGTGTAGCCTCCATGTCTGCCGTGGTAAGGGTGGCTACTGGCTGGTGAGGTGCTCTGAGCACTGACATACCTGACCATCGGGCTGCCCTCACCGCCCCGGGATCTGCCACCTCCACGCCTCTGCCATACGGAATGAAGCGCTCATACACCCAACTCATGACTAGAGTGGGGTGGCTCAAGGACTGTCCCTGCAATCGGACCACCCTGTATAAGTCATGGTAGGTGGTCCCCAAAATGTCCGCGCCCCAGGCGTATTTCCGGCCATGTCCCTCTATCTGTGCAATGATGGGGCCCCAACAGTATAATAAGGTGTCCCCTCCCTTGTCCCCGATGAGTCTCGAGGCAAGGATCCCCATAATAGCCTGTCGAAAGATAGGGATGGGCAAAGAAGGAATGGATCTGACTCGCACTCCCTTCTTCGGCCCCGTAGAAATGGCTGCATCCCCCATATAACCAGCCCACTGAGCTATCTGTGCCCTGGAACCAGCTGTCTCCAGTTTAAGTCTCCTCCCGATGATCGGGACCCCCAGGATGCGGTAAACATCCTCCAAAGTGATGGTCCACTCACCACGGACCCCTGGCAGTCGGAAGGTGTTCCGATCTGCATCCCAATATGAAAATAGGTCACAAAGAATGTGACTGGATGGAGCAACGTGGGGCACACGCGATATACGCAATATGCCGGCCCTCTGCAATGTGTCCTCCTCATCTGCTGAGAGGGCATCCAATACCCCGGGCAGCCAGTCACACTCTCTCTCCCGGCTCCATCTAATGTACTCCTCTTTTGCCTGCATACACCCAAAAACACACAAAGAAGAGTAAGTTAGTATCTAAACAATATCAAGAGAAGCATAAAAACACGTACAAATGCTAAAAATACAAGTACAAGCTTTCAAAATAGGTTCTTTTGCATTCTCGTTCGTAACCGCCGCCCGGGAAAGAGCAGGGGGCGGTTTTTGCTTCAGAATCCGCCCTAAAGGTCTCGTGACCGCCACCCCTGTCTGTGGCGGCGGTCGTGTAACCGCCGCCCTGTCCAGGGCGGCGGTCGCGGTCCGAAAACCCCCGCGGGTTTTTGGGCTTAAAAAGCAAAAAAATGCAAAAAATGACTATTTTAATCAAAAATGGGGCCTACCCAGTAGGCGCCCCCCCTAGATGGACCCTTTAAACCAAACATTTTCGAAAATAACCCCCCCATTGCAAAGAATTTAACATTTCAAATCAGAAGGGGGAAAAACACAAAATTGAAGAAAACCAACCTGTGATCTCGCGGGGTGGCGTTCCGCACGTGGAGGCATGATCTCTATCTCACTGCGGACGTTTTGACTCTACTCGCGTGAGAAACCGTCACCGTGGGTCCCAGAGCTCAAAATCTATCAAGTCGACTCGCGCAAATGAATAGGAAAATGGGCCCACTTTCATATATATATCCTTCTGTTTCGTTTTAAAATGGCTTTTTCGCAGGTTCGGAGCGTTGACGGAGGTAAGTTTCTATCCTCGCACTAATGGTACGTCCTCTTCCCCTATTGTTTTAGCGTTTATTTTCCAAATTATTGTATCTATCTGCACTTGAGTTCTCTTTTCATTTTGCAGGTGGCGGGAATTTTGGATGGCGTCATTTCGACACACGGACGTGTAAGGTATAACTTCTAACTTCCCATTTCGGGACTGCCATACTCGGACCCACCGTTTTATGCCTCTTCATGGCTAAAACGCTTCTCCGAGGGGGCAATATGTACGTACCCAAAATTGTAAGGTACTGTACTGCGGAACGGTGTAATAAGTGCCCCAATGATGATACAGGTCTCTTCGCAAGGTGTTCGGGATCCAGAAAAGCTTTACGGACATGCGTTAACATCCCGCATGCCCCGCTTAGCCACCGCGTGCTTTGTTTTCCCTATTTTTCCCTCTTTTCTTGGCTTTTTGGTCTTCAGTGACGAAACCGCCGCCCTGAAGGGCGGCGGTCTCGTGACCGCCGCCCTGAACAGGGCGGCGGTCTTGCAGAACCGCCTCCCGAGCGTGGTGCGGCGGTCTTGTGCGCGTTTTTCCGTAACGCTCTTTTTGACACGACCCGCGTGAAATATCACGACTCACCAGCTTTTCTTGTCGACTTGGGCATGCATTAATGTTTTTGGTCCCCTGGAATATTGTTTTTCTTTTGTTTAATGTTTAGGAGTTCGGTTTGGATTTGATTTTTGGATGTTTGGATTCCTATAAATGCATGGTTTGTGCACATGCAAATGCCTCGAATTTTGCTCCAAAGTTTGCTTTTGAATTTCGGTTACAAGTGAGTTTTAGTTTTCCTTTGCTTAAGATTCTTATTTTTCTCATTGAGTGCTTTGGTTAGTATTGTATTGCGGTGGTAAGCCACATATCCAACTTGTGCAAGTGCAAACATTATTCGGGCCACCATTTTCACTCCAACTTTCTTATTTTTCAAAGGTCTTTGTGGTCTTTTTAGTTTGCTTAGGATTGGTAGCATAGTTTGTTGCGGAGTTTGTTTTAGCTTTGTGTTCTTTGTTGGTAAGCCCACAAATCCATCTTGTGCAAACAAGTGCAGTTTTGTGTTGCGGTGGTAAGCCACATATCCAACTTGTGCAAGTGCAAACATTACTTTTGGCCTCTCATTTTGCTCGGAGTTTGATCCTTGGTTTTCTCTTTGCATTGGACTTAGTTTTCCTTTTGCTTAGAAGGTTTAGTTTTCTTCATTGCATGTTTGTTTAGTATTGTGTTGCATTTGGTAAGCCACATATCCAACTTGTGCAAGTGCAAACATTACTTATGGGCCCCTCATTCTTGTTTAAAAACTCATCACTTTCAGTAGTTCAGTCTTCTAGTTTGCTTAAGTTTGATAGTTTAAATCTTTTGCATGCTTAGTTGCATTTACTCAGCTGTTGGTAAGCCACAGATCCAACTTGTGCAAACAGTATTATTGCTTTTGGAGTAGAATAGTTTAGGCAGCCATTAAAGTTGTAGGTTTTTCTCTTCATACAGATGAGTTTCAGGTTCTGGACGCATTTTGTTGCATGATTCGCAGTAGACCCCGCTAGGAATTGCATAGGCCAAGCTCTGTACTCTTGCGCTATCCCTCTCCTATCCGCATTCTATTCTGTCTGCATTCTGAAGGTTGTCCATTGATCCAAATATCTATTCCTGTTGATGCAAGCATTACACGCTTTTTTGGATTCACGTGAGCACAAAGAACGAGGAGATCATACTGAGGGGACAAGAACACACACACACCGTCGGATTCGCCACTGTTATGCGAAATCCAGGTTTCATCTTTCAAAGTTTTAGTTAGAACTTATCAAATAAAGTAGTTAATCGCTTTATTACAGTTATTTCCATTCTCGATATTGCCAGGGAAGTTGTGGGGATTGATAGTTTCTGAGAAACTATGATTCATTCCTCACTTCTAAGGTAGGATCAAGAATCTCGCAAATAGATTAGTTATTTCATTGTTTAGAATAGATATACGAAATCGCACAGACAAATAGCTACACTCGGCTATTTTGTTTGTTTTACGTTGTTAGTTTAGTTGTCAATTCTAAATATTTTTAAATAGCTGCTTTCTTATAAATTGCCAGAAAATACAAAAAGAAATTATATATGCTAGAAGTGCACTTAGATTTTACTTTATTATAGTTTGTTTCATTACTGCTTTTGCATGACAATTACGGGACCTAGGGAGCCCAGGGAATACATTTTCGAGCCAATTGTGCCCCAGCCCAATACCGTAGTGGCAATAACTGATATTGACCAAAACCTTAGGATACAAGTCTTCCAAACAACAACAGACTTCCAACAGATCAGGGCACAGTTGAGAGGGTTAAACATCGAAGACGACCAAGCACATCTGTTTTGGTCAAATCAGCCAAACTACAGATTACCCTAGAAAATACCCACATGACTGTAGAAGGGCTCGAAAGAGAACAAACATTCGGGTGTGATCCTTTAGTTCCACAGCCAGATGCTGGAGACACCCTAGTAGATATAGATACCAGCTTAAGAATCCAAGTTGCGATAACACCTGTAAGGTATTCTGAGAAGATCGCACAACTGTTGGTTCTAAACATAGAAGCTGAAAAAGCTTACGACTACTGGATACTAGGGATCAGAACTTGATCTCCCGTATGACCATAACGGGACCGCAACAACCAAGAGTCTATGGTTGTGATCCACAGATCCCACAGCCTAACGAATCCATAAGAGAATTAGACATAGACACTGGCCTACGTAAATTAGTATTTCAGTCTACTCCGATTCCACCTCTCATCATTCAACAGTTATCCCTACTAGACACAATAACCAACGAAACTAGAGAATTTTGGACTAGGCCAGAGAATCGTCCATAGAGTTGACTATATCCACCATATGACCCTATCAGGAGAAATACACGAAACCATCCCGGGTCATTTTCCACGCATCCCACAACCCATAGATCGAATCACGCCAGAGCTCGATATTGATTGGAGCCTTCGAGCAGTCATCCTCGCTGATCGATCTATCACACCAGTCCAAGTTAGAAGGGCCTTCTTTGCCTTAGATTCACAAATACCATTAGTGCGTGTCGAAGACATTAGACTGCCTAACTAGTTTGCCTGCACATTCTACCCACACCATTTGTCTCGGCACGACCTTGGGAGGTCGGAGATGCACGCAGAAGAGTTACTTGTTGATTCCCAAGCTCACCTGTCACTTTTCTGACGTACAGGAACCTTCTTGATGACATTAATCAAAAAATTATCCAAGAAGGCTTGGGTTATTTGGTTGAATGAGAAGATGTAATTTCTAGGTAATCCACGATACCAGTCCAATGCTGGACCAATTAGGGACATTTGAAAGGTTCACAAAAGCAGAGCATCATCATGAGCAATTAAGTAACACCCATGTTTGAAATATTGCAAATGATGTTGCGGGTCTTCTTTAATGTTAAAGTGGTTAAACTTAGGCATCTCCCAGTGTACGGGATATGGACAAATGGGAATGGATGGGTGAATAGGTTCATTACAAATCTTGTCATAGGTGAGAGAATTTCTGATTCAGAAACAGATGCTTCTAATGTCTGCATCTTATCCATCATTAACTTCATAAAGTCATTGTTAGGTTGTAAAGATTGGGTACCCCCGAGAGTGAAAGGAGGTTGTTGTGGGACATATGAAGAATACAACATGCCAGAATATGGTGGTGTCGAATAAGGAGGTGGGAATTAAGAGACAAACATAGAGGGTATATATCCGGACTGAATGACCAATGAAACAAGAGGTGGCTGGTAGTAGGTATGTGAGGGTGGGACACTCGTAGTGACCCTGGTATAGATGGGAGGTAGAGATTGGGGAATAGAAAGGACAACATTTTGAAATGGGGTAGAGGTTACTGACATAAAGGGTGGTAGCGTTACGACCTGGTATATATGATACAATAGGTGTTGATGATGCTATGTTTTGGATGGTAGATGAAGGTGTGGTGGATACTATAGGTGTAATAGAGGTGGCGGATACGGTAGTCAAAGCTAGCGTAGGACCTAGGTGACACAACTGGGGATAAAATGGGTGAGGTCACCATGGTAGGAGGTGGAGCCAAGGTAGAAGCAATCATTAGGGATGGAGATAAGGATATGGGCATGCCATAGATCAATTGACCTGAGGCATCTTGAGTGGAGGCATGGGTGAGGTAGTGGCTCAAAGTAGTAGGATTCTGATCCAAGAGTTGTGTAAACTTTGTGTCACATGTAGGAATGGTGATGGGTTGATTGGGATCCATGGATGATGAGATGGAAGGTGGTGAAGGACTAGGTGATGAAGGGCTAGGTGGTGAAGAGCTAGGTGGTGAAGGGCTAGGTGGAAGTGGTAGTCGACTAGTGTGAAATACGAGGGCATTTTCTTGACTACGGGTTAGCACCATGTGGATAGGAACTGATTTGGCAGGACTATATTATGTCTGAATGGCATAGAACACAACAAAACTAGGAAAACCATCAATGGTAAGTGAATTAGGTCGGATGGTGAGTTGTAAAACAACACAGGGACTGATGTCTCTGGTTCTAGTAAACCAATGCCGGTTAGGCTTAACCGGTGCCGATACTGTGAAAAACCAACAGTCTGTTAAATGATAGTCCTAGAGTAACAATTTTCACACAGGATGAGATGTAAGGTAACTATGATTGAAGTAACAACAATATGGAAGGTGATAGGAGCCTTTTACAGCTCAAAAAGTGAAATAGGTGTCTTTTGGATAGGTATCCAAGAAGACTTCAGACCGATTTGGTTGGGTTAAACCGATGTCGGTCAATGGTAACCGTGAGCTAAGTTCACTGTGAAATTGAAACAGAGACTAAGAAAGATGGTTATGAATTAAAAATTTGGTGTTGAATCAAACCCAGAAGTCTGAGAATGATGTAGATGTGGTCCAGGCACACTTAGATGAAATTAGAATACACCAACTATGATTGGGAGTGCGCAAGGAAAGACAAAAATGATGATTGAAAGCTCTCACCTCAAAACAAAAATCAAGTAGAACACTAAGAAAAAATGTTCCTAGAGTGCCTATTCTATTACGTTTGTTCAACCTTATGTTATTTTTATGGACCTGATCATATGAACAGAGCAATAGAATTTTTGGTGAGGAAGGATTCCTACAAAGAAAGAATTATAAAGGGTGAGGTTTCAAGAATGTTATGGTGGGGGGCGGGCTTCACTCTGAAGTATGACTTGACAGAGCAGTGAGTTGGGTGCCCACTGTACCATGATCATGTGATCACCTACAACTTCTTCCAGGTAGGATGTTGTTTAAGAATGTATGTATTTAGAATTTTTTGAGTGGTTTGGTAAGACTCAGAGAAAGAGAAAAGGATAGAAGTGCTTTTCTATGATTCATTTGTCAACCATCAGCTGGTCATGACCTCCAGTGTATAGGTTTCCCTCAATTAATGTGAGCTAATGCAACAAATCGAATGGAATGCACTTGTTTTAAACCCAAATCAAAAGTATGATATTTGATGACAGCAATAGATGAACAGGAAGAGGGATGCTCTTTCACTAAAATGCAGAAAGCAAGACTAAGAAGGTTCTTTTTAAATACACCAAAAGGAATGTGTCTTTCGGAGCAAATAGAAAGAAGAGAATGTTACCAAGGAGAAGGTATTAATGTGAATGCTATTAGAAGGGAAACAAACACACAATTTTTCACCTAGGCATGAAGAAAGATGCAAGGAACCCCGAATGGGTCCCATCGGGCATGCCAAAATGTTTCACCTAATTTCTTAGTTTTCTGAGAAGTACTTGATGAAACAGATAAGGTAAAGGTGGTAAGAGGAATACCTAGTCTGAGATGGTTGAAGGTCGTATGCACGTGTATCTGAATTCTAAATCAAAGTGATTGTGAGACCTTCCTTTTGGCTAGGAGGAACTACCTGTATAAGAATCAAAACAAGACCACCAAAGAGAGTTAAACGATATATGCAGTGGATTGCCTAGCATGTGCTAGATCCTAGAAGTGTGATACTTCCTAGATGGTTGTCAGCCCACTGTTTAAAACAATTCAATGCTGAAATAAAGTAAATATTGTCCTATTGTAGTTTAATATGATTTAGGCATCTCATACAAATGCAATAGGATAGATCTAATCTAAATGTGCTAAGCTAGAAGGAGATCCAGAGGTCAAATAGGTTGGTTATAGGTGAATCTGAGCTAACAGGATAGGTTAGACATAGATTTGAAGGTCAAATAGGTGTTCAGGTAGGTATAGGCTAGGAACATGTTGTAATTCTAGCAGAGATCAGGCAACATAGAGACTGACCATGGTTTTATAAAACTGATGATGGTTGGGACATAACTTGTGACGGTTAGGGAGAACCGACGGTGGTTAGGTCAAGGGCTGGTGGACTCACAGTTTGGGTTTTAAAGGTTTTTAGGCAAGAATGGAGTTAGTAGAAGGTGTTGGGTGATCATAGAGGAGGTATAGGTACGTTGCGAAGGTCTAGGATGGGTGAGGTAGTCAAGTAGGTGGTTGGGAAAGGTATTACAATAGTTGGGTAAGAGGGAGGGTGGCTGAAATTTCTAGTGAGCTATTGATCTGAAGCCCCGTGGAAGAGTGGCGGTGTTGGAAGGTGTTGGGAAGAGGCTTCACTATTGTCCCAGTGAACCTGGTTGTCTTGGCTGATCACAAATTAATCCTTGCTTTGCTGCTGTGTCTAAAAAGATCAAATTCACGATAAGGAAATCTAATGCTGAAGGTTCAACCTCGATTACAAAGGTTTAGATGGGTCTATATAGGCTGTTTGGTTAATTCCAGTATAACCGACATTGGTTTAGGTGAACCGGCATCGGTTTAGGGTAAATCGACGTCGGTTTGGGCGAGATATCTTAGGTTGTTCAAAAGTTGCCTGGGAAGTTGTTCCGCCATTTGATAAGGGTCTCTTATTTTTCTCGGGATGAAAACTGACCTTAGGAGGATTTTAATGTGAGGTGAGGGGATGGGTGTAATGTTAGGTTTTATTTAGGACATTGGTTTAGGGTTTAGATTAATGGGTCAAATGATGGGGGTGGTTAGGTGAAGTGTATTTAATAAAGGCAATTTTATTAAATAGGTGTGTGAGGGTAGTGAATTAATTTAATGTGAATAATTAAATTAATGTGTGTGTGGATGAAAGGTCATTAACTTAATTAAAATAATTAAATTAATATGTATGGAGATAAATGGCCTTAATTTAATTAAAGTAATTAAATTAAAATGTGTAAAGCGGGAGGTAGGTGATAAGGTGTTGAGGATGAAGAAGTGATTATAGAGATGTGGTAGGGGTCCAATGTGATTACGACATGATTTTGGTGTCTGGTGAGGTGTTATCGGGATATTTTGATGGCGACAGGATAGATTTTCTATCCCATGGAGAGTACTGAGGCACAACAAGCCTTAAGTGAGAGGACCAAATCACGGACCCATAGTGTGGAAGGTACAAGAGGCCAGCAAGTCTCGAGACAAGGTCAAGGTGAGGCCACTAGTTCATGGAGGCCAGCTCTAGGTGTAGTATTAGTAGGGACCTAGCCACAATCCATGATGGGTGGTGAGACGTTACTGTGCCACCGTAAAGGAGCCAAGGAGGAGAAGGAGATACATGAGACATATATGGAGGATATCCAACATTATGATATCTGATAGCCATATGTACCTCTGTTTTGTATAGTTATTTATTTTTGATATATACCGGCTTGCGTGCTAAAGAGAGTGAGGATGTATATGAGAGTTGATTGATTTTGATCATATACCAGCTTACGTGCGAATATGGTGAGGATGTACACGAGGGTTTTGAGATTTTTGGATTCATTTGTATTAGTGTACATATTTATGTATACACAGACGTCATGATTTATAGATGATGATATTTATACTATGGATGGTGTACTTATTTTAATTTCCATTATTATTTGTGTATGTGATGGAAACTAGGTGAATTAAGTATGATAGAGTCAGGGTCATGTAGGCATGGATTGAGTCAGGTCATAGGCATGGATTGAGTCAGGTCATAGGCATGGATTGAGTCAGGTCATAGGCATGGATTAAGTTAGGTCATAGGCATGGATTGAGTCGGGTCATGAGCATGGATGAAGTCCGGTCATATGCATGGATTGAGTCAGGTCATATGAATGGATTAAGTCAGATCATAGGCATGGATTGAGTTAGGTCATAAGCATGGATGGAGTCAGGTTGACTTAGGTATGATGAAGTTTAGGTTGGTTTAGGTATGGTTGAGTTTAGGTTGGTTTAGGCATGGTTGAGTTTTTAACTCATTAATTTTTGTAATTAATGATGATGTGGGTCATGTTAAGATGTTTTGTAGGAAAATGTATGATAATGGTAAAGAAATGGTAGACAAGATGAAATGAATGCATGAGTGATGATGGTAAAGATGTGAACCAATTGTTGTTTGTTTGGTTTAATTTCTAATTATTGATATAAAAAGGAAACTAACTAGGGTAGAATGTGACTAGGAAAGGGGAGAGGGAATTGGTTAGGGTAGAGAGTGGCCGAGCTAACCTCCAAGGGCCCCATGCCCTTAAAGTGCTGCCTATATAGTGTAACATCCTCATTTTATATATTAGAACAAGTTAATTTTTTTTTTTTTTTGATAAATGCTTCCCGGTTCTAAATACATAATTTAGAACTCACAAATCAAAACAACCATTCTTATAACAAGTAACCATATGCATATGCAGCTACAATGACTCGGAGTACCTCCGATCTATTCATTCCATGACTCGGTAATCTACCAATCTATTCATGTGTATTAAGAGTTGGCGTTTTTATTTAACACATCACTCTTGTGGTTCTCTTCCCTAATCTAGGATTCAGAATGCTCTTTCTAAGGAACCTATCTGAATAATTGTCACCATTATTCATCGGCATCTCATCCCTTAGACTAGGTGACTTAGGACAACGCAATCAGCAGCTTGTGATACTTTGGCCAAAGATTTGAAACATATGCTTATGTCTCGTATTCCTTGACGACATACTCGTCAACTGAATACCTCCTTCACCCCATTCCTATGTTATGTAGAATGTCTTATGCTGACTTCTGTCAGACTCTCCTGCCCCAAGTTATTCACTCGGGAACGGATTAGTAAGGTGACAACGTTATATGGATGCTCCTGAGGACTAGGGATACACTGACATACTGGGTCAACCCTAGTTAAACCAGTGTGTCAAGATACCCCGAGTCTCCTAGGCAGCCTTATAACGTGACCACATTCCTAATCAGTCCCAGAGTAACTTGCTCGAGTTAAAGGTGTAAATCCTATCGATCAATGCAAAGGGTGTCGTCATAAGTCACCTGCATTGTTGTATCCTTGAGAAGATCCTAATCTTCTCGAAGGTACAATCCCTTCAGTTGACTTGTGCCATCATCCTTTAAATCCACCTCGAAAGGATCTACTTACCGATAAGTGTTACACACGTTGAGTTAAAATTATACTAAAAGATGCTCCCAAAAGGTTAGTCTTACCCAATCCTTGGGTTCCTCACCTTAGAATGACCTTTCTTAATAAAACCCATTACCCAAGAGAAGTTATTAAGAATAGAGGTCCCATCAAGGAGTTCATAGAATATACATAATTCTAAATCAATGAAATTGGACAATAACCCATAATCTTCACATGAGATTGCCAACCAAACCCTTTTAGGTTTATACCAGTTCTCATAACTAAATTTATATCTTACTTATTAATATCGAGATATAGTGATTAAGAATCCAATTAAACGTTGTCTTGACTTAGATCAAGACTATGAAGTAATAATTTTATTCATCTTGTTTAACTTCTTGTTCAGGTTTATTTTAACCCTAGCTTAGAAAAGACAAGTGATCTAAATTCCAATCTAGCCTTAGATAGAACATACTAGAACTACTAAACAATCATAAGTATTCAGTCACTTATTCTAGCAAGCTTACATTGATAATCACAAAAGTCTCCAAATTATACAATAATAACAATGTTCTCAAGATCATTTGAACCGAAGAAGGTCAAACTATCAAGATAAGAATACAATCATATAAGTAACAAATATCTCCTTTCATTCCCTTCAAGCTAATCAAATACATTTTATGCGTTCAGCATATTTGATACAATACTCATCAGAAAAAGAACATCTTTCTTCAAATAGTACATTCAGAGAATCAAGCTGTAACTCATCATAAAACCAAATTAAACAATCTGAACATCCTATCAGATCTACGTGCTTTTACCACTTACGGCAACCATCTGCAAAAATTGTCAACATGGGTTAGTTCGATGAACTGAGCATGATAAGCACTAACTCTTAAAACAATTGCAATCCATCAATTGTTTTCATTAAACACCCTGTTTAAATGAAATCAATTCACCAAACATGTAAACATATTTCAAATTATGCTCTTGAAATACTATAAAACTATTCACGCATAACTCATATTATAGTTACTAAATAGTCCTAGATACCTTCCAGATATTTCATCATAAACGTTAGTGACCAAGAAGACAATGCATCCAAAGCAACTATCCATCTGAATCCCAAGGACAACAACCATCAGACAGACCATTACATTCAACTTAGTAAAATGAATATCATAACAAATCATGGTTCCATCAATATGTTAAAATAGTTCCCACGGTTAGATAAAAATATATCAACATATACTTTACAACAGAAGAGAAAGAGAACGAGTCATTCATATTTCCCTTCAAAACAAGCTCATGACTGTACCGTCTCTTCAAGAGTAAAGCATTCACCTTATACACATGCGAATAAATCAGACGAGACCACTAGAAGCATCACAGTTTGGTTTAAATTTAAATTAAACAACTTCCTGTAGCTTACTAGCAGTACAGTAACTCTCGCGCCAAAGCAAAGTGATTAATAATCTATCATATAGACTCCAAATAACCTTCCATATTATTCAAAAGAAATGAGAAAATAGCTAGTGCAATCACTTGTCAAGGCACAAATTGTTAACTCTTTATCTCGGTCAAGCACAAGACAAGATAACCTCAACAACAAAGACGTAATCATGCACAAACACGAAAACAATCCCTCTCAAAGAACATACAGCTCATTCTAGTCCCTACTAAAACACAACAAGGTCTTAGATCCAAGGTCAAAATCAAAATAACATCCCTTTTATCACGGTCAAACAAGAGGCCAAAAACATTAAAACACGTGATGTTTCTCTAAGCCTAAGTAGAGATATTCATACTGAATCCACACAACATGCACAGACCTCATTTAATCGGAACAATTCTTAAATAATACGACCATGACTTGTATCGAAGTTGTTTTCCAGGAAACAATTTCAACAAGGTCTCAACCAAGTAAGTTATGAAAAGAAAACTCTTCCTTTACTTTCCACGAAAAATGGAGAAAGGGACACAAGAATATAAAATAGGAGTCTCGAATGTTATGCACACACAACGAAGGTTTAATCGAAAATCAATCCAACTCGCAACATTTCAAAACTCCCACAAGATATCCATACCACTAATGCTCAAAACAAGGTTTAGATTGAGGTTGATTTCATGTGACCACAACTTAAGAATCATAACAGTATTCACCACTGGAATTATTCGTAAAGGAAAACCTAACATATGCCTCTAGGATTAAAAAAATAGTCTTACCCATGTGGTATTCTTCAAATAGACTTCTACAGAAGTAGAAGGATACAAGACACATACCAATTTCAAGAATTCTAACCAGAATAATAACATACCGTATTCACATCTGAACTCCTTCTAGAGGTAGAAAAGTATGGCATTCACGACCCACTTCTAGAGAGGCCAAAATACATGATACACACACACACACACACATATATATATATATATATATAAGGATTCCAACAGAACCAAAAACAATAAGAATTCACAACCAAGATTATACAGAAATCCAAAATATATGAAACAATCCAAAGACTCATAGGTCATTTCATGTATATATCTATCATGTAACTTTCATCGAATTAAATCCCATATTTGCAACACAGAAGAAATTCTACAAGTCACATTCAAATGTTACAACACAAGAAGTTATCCATTCAAAATAAATTAAGTATTAAATCGAAACCCACAAGATTCAAGTAACCACAACTTATAGTACCCATGAAAAAACTTATGAACAAGTCGAAATATACTAAACATTCAAACAAAAAAATCCGACAGTATCCTTTTCGACAAGTATCAACAACAAGTATCGATTGTAGCCTGAACCCCACAAGGAAACAATTCATGGGCTCCCTCAGTGCAGGTTTAGTATACTTTCTTGCATGCATTTCCACAAACTTTATCCGAAATGCAAAACACAACGAGATAGTATAATCGTTCGAAACAAAAAGTACACCCATCAAGGGTTCTCTAAAAAAAATCCATACAGTAAGAAGATACAACAACTAATCCATACACAGTTACCATAGAAACCCACTGAACCCAAAAATCATTTGAACAGAGTTGTTCTAATGAAATCATTTGAAAGAAAGCAAGATCTTTAAAAAGTTAGGGCCTAACATGCCTAGTTATGTTGCTTAAAAAACTGAAGAAGACCACTGAAAGAGCTCGAGCCTTCTCCTCTTTTTCCACGTTAGATTCAACAACAATAACTTGTTATTTCCATGCTTTATAAACTTTCCTTGACAGAGAAAAGAGAGAGTTACACTCATTTTTTCCATGCAACACCAAGTGGACTGGTGCGAAGAACCAGTGATCAGACAGAGGGAAAACCAGAGTGCATGAAAAACCAATCAAACTACTAGTTTTCCATTTTGCATGCCTTCCCGAGAAACCCGAGCTCGAAGACAGAGCTCATTAACTACATTTACTCCAAATTTCCCGGTCAATCTCCATTGCCACCAACCGCCATAGTTGGCGATGGACAAATGCAAGTCGAAGACCATTTCTAACTTTGGCGACTCTGCCACGTCAGCCTTACTAGCCGTTTAAACTTCTACCATTTACCTGTCCTTCATGCTTATCCATCCCATTTAATGCCATAGGAACTGCCGCCCATGGCTCGCACCCTTTCATAGGTCCCCTTTCCTCCTTGTTCATTAGTTAGGTTAGTAACATAGGTTAGGATTTTAAGATGCTACTTAGTCTAACCTCCATAGTGCTAGGTTACTAACTTAGAACATTTAGCTTATAGCTTAGGCCTAGGTTAGATTAACACTAATCTAACCCCTAGGTCATAGTTTAGTTTTAGGTTACTAACCTTAATAAATCCAGTTTAGGTCTAACATTTAAAATGTTCATAAAAAGAACCTACAGACATACATTCACAAAAAGGATTCACTCCAGCATTACCAATAGGCTAGTTGAATAAATGTATCTGAATTTATTACCTGGCCCACGATCGAGACCTTCGTGATATTACGATATCGGGAACCAATTCATTTAACACGTTCCGTCTGAGTTAGACTCCGGAATAGCTTGTTCAACGCATTTAGACCTTGCAACCTGCGTAAGGTCTATAATTTTTGTTCATCCCGAATAAACTTACAACATCTCTTGGATCAATGCCACCGATCCGTGTGGGTCTTATAGATGGATAACTCCATAATTCATTCTGAGATCAGATTAAACTCAGGTGAAAAAATGAAAGAAATAAAAGAGTCCAATCATATTCCAACTCAGTCAAAGATCTTCAATTACAAAGAAAATATAGTACATATCAAGCATGAATTCACAATCAAAGGAACACATCCTTTTATAGAAGAAATCATATATCAACACTTGAATGCTCAGGAGGAAGTAACAACAGTTCAGAGTGTTACATGCTTCCCTCCTAAAAGATTCATCGTCCCGATGATTACATATTCGATTAACCTTCAGGTCAACCAATTTATTAGTTCACAAAACAATGCGACTATTTCCAACTTGAATAGTTCCAGAAATCAATGTCACAACACATTTTATTCAACCTGAATAATGTTTGCCTCCATCTGGCTTTCATATAAACTTGAAAAAGATAAGTTCATAAAAGAAATGTTTTGTCAACAGATTTCATTCTGTTGAAAAAGAAAAGGAAAAGTAATTTTCATCTCTTCCAGATTTTCCCAAGTTGCACTTTCTTCGTTAAACTGGTCCCACTGGACCTTACATTGCTATATTTCACGATTTCTCAAATGCGGTTGGCGAGTTTCAAAGACTCGTGTGGGTTTAACCATGATTATTCCGTGTCTTTGACCTACAAGGAATTCCAATTTAAAACATGTGACAGATCTGAAACGTATTTATTAAGTAAATAAATATGGAAAACATCATGCATGTGAGATAAAGCAGGTGGTAATGCTAATCGATAAGCTACTGGATTGATTATTTCGACAATTTCGAAAGGTCCCACGAATTGAGGTGACAACTTGGCAGCCTTGCCAAAAGTTATAGAACTCTTTCTGGGTTTAACATGAAGAAAAACCTTCTCACCAAGCTCAAACCTTTGATCAACCCGCTTAAGGTCAGCATAGCTCTTCTACCTATCCACTGCTTCCTTTAATCGTTCATGAATCAACTTAACTTTCTGTTTCATTTCTGTGAGAATCTCTAGTCCAATTACCACTCTATCCTCAACACTATCCCAGCTAACAGGAGTTCTGCACTTTCTTCCATAAAGTGCTTCAAATGGTGCCATTTTAAGAGATGAATGATAAGTGTTGTTGTATGCAAATTCAACTAATGGAAGATACTCTTCCCATTTATAATGTTGATCCATGCAATACATTCGCAACATGTCTTCCAACACTTGATTTACCCTCTCAGTTTTTCCATCCGTTTCTGGATGATATGCAGAAATGAAGTTTAGTTTCGTTCCAAGAGCTGTATTAAGTGTTTGCCAAAATCTTGACGTCATTCTTGGATCCCTGTCAGATATAATCAATTCTGGTACACCATGCAATCTGAAAATTTCGTGTACAAATCTTTTGGCCAGCACTGGTGAATCATCCTTTAGATTTCCAGCGATGAAATGAGCTACCTTAGTCAGTTTATCTACAACTACCAGGATAACATCATGTTTATTCCTGGACATGGGTAATCCTTGTACAAAGTCCATGGTTATTACTTGCAATTTGTATTGTGGTATGCTATGAGGATATAACAATCCAGCAGGGTGCATATGTTCTGCCTTAACCCACTGACACTCCAAACAATGAGTCACAAAATTAATGACATCCTTTTTCATACCTTTCCAAAAGTATTGCTATTTCAGATCAGCAAGCATTTTTGTGATACCCGGGTGTCCAGAGAAAGGTGAATTATGAAATTCAACTAACAACTTCTTTCTCAAATCATTCAGCATAGGTACGTATACCCTGTTTTCATAACGCAAGATTCCTTCATTATCAAAATGAAAACCTTTATACCTTTCATCATTAGGTTCTCTACAAAGAAGTTTGCCGCTTTTACTTCTTGAAAGTAAATATCGATTCTCGAGGCACTTTTTACCTCATCCTTAAACTAAGTTCTTAATGTTATAAGAGTAGAAATGTGCCTCCTACGACTTAGAGCATCCGCTACTCTATTCTCCTTCCCTTTGATGTAGCTAATCTCAAAATCATATTGTGATAAAAATTCTAACCACCTTCTCTGTCGGCATTGATTAGGCTGAGTAAAAATATATTTCAGTCCTAAGTGATTAGTTTTTAACTCAAAAGGTTTCCCAATTAAATAGTGTCTCTAGACTTGAAGTGCATGAACAATGGTAGCAAGCTCCAAATCATGAGGAGCATAATTCAACTCATGTAACTTAAGTTTTCTACTTTCATATGCTATGACTTGATAATTTTGTAACAAAACACCTCCAAGGCCTTCCCCAGAAGCATCCGTTACAATAGTAAAGCTCCCATTAGGGTCTGGTACAGCTCATATAGGTGCAGAAGTCAACTGGATTTTTAGACTTTTGAAAGCCACTTCGCACTTATCATTCCAAATAAATTTCTTATCCTTCTTCTGCAATGAAGTTATTGGTGCGACCACTTTAGAAAAATCCTTAAAAAATTTCTATAGTAACCAAAGAAGACCCATGAAGCTCCTTACTTCGTGCACATTCTTTGGTGCAGGCCACTCAGTTATTGCCACTATTTTTGAAGGATCTACAGCAATTCCTTCTTTACTTATGACATGACCCAAATAGTGAACTTCTGAATCAAAGAAAGAACATTTGGATAACTTACCATACAACTTTATTTTTCTCAAAATTCCCAAAACTATCTTCAAATGATCATTGTGCTCCTCAACACTTTTAGAATAAATGAGAATATCGTCCAAGAATACAAGTACAAACTTGTCCAAATATTCTTGAAAGATATTGTTCATTAAGTTCATAAAGGCTGCGGGTGCATTAGTTAATCCAAAGGGTAGAACCGTGAATTCATAATGTCTATACCTTGTTCGAAAAAGCTGTTTTATGAATATATTCTTATCTAATACTTAATCGATGA
This sequence comes from Taxus wallichiana var. yunnanensis, assembly GCA_018340775.1. Classification (NCBI taxonomy): domain Eukaryota; kingdom Viridiplantae; phylum Streptophyta; class Pinopsida; order Cupressales; family Taxaceae; genus Taxus; species Taxus wallichiana. The sequence goes on from CM031239.1 coordinate 217,566,831, forward strand.
TAACCAGATCGAAGATCTATCTTAGAATAAACCGCTGCCCCACGCATCTGATCAAATAGATTGTCAATCCTTGGAAGTGGGTATCTGTTCTTGATTGTTGCTTTGTTCAACATCCGATAATCAATACACAGCCTAAGTGTTCCATCCTTCTTTTTCACAAATATTACGGGCACTCCCCAAGGTGAAACACTTGGTATAATCAAACTTTTAGACAAAAGTTCTTGCAATTGTGCCTTAAGATCGACTAACTCTGTAGTATTCATCCAATACGGTGCTTTGGAAATAGGTTCTGTTCCTAGTTTGATTTCGATGGTGAAGTCAAATTCCCTCTTGGGTGGTAACCCTGGTAATTCTTCCAGAAAAACATCCCTAAAACTTTGTAGCAGAGGAAATCGTTTCATGGAATCACCATCTTCTTCTGAAAATTCAGATATCTTTACTGCATAAAGGGTACATCCTTTATTTTTAGCCTTTTTAATTGCATAGCTAACAGCTTTTCTAACCGAAATTTCTGTTTAACCCTTGAATCTCTGTTGTTTCAGGTGATCATCTAAACATTTTATTTTCTTTTCATAGCAGTCTACTTTTGCTTTATGGTCAGCTAACCAATTGACACCGATGACAATGTCATACGATCCCAAAGGTGCAACATAGAGGTCAACTTCCATGGAAAAGTTAGGTAAGTCAAGGACTGCCCCAAAAAGACACATACTCACTGTATGAATAGAGTTATTACCATACTGTACAGTCCAAGATTTATCCATTTTTCCAGCTTTTCTTTTAAGTTTAGAAGCAAGTTTATTAGAAATAAAACATTCAGTAGCTCCTGTATCAAAAGGAATAGTGACAGGTATGCCAAATAACTTACCCAGAACTTTTATAGGTGTCACTTACTTTTCATCTTGCTTCTCTCAGCATTGGAGCATGTATCTTATGTTGCCTGATTACAATCATCCTTCTTCAAAGGGAACTAATTTGCGTAGTGGTCTTTGCCACAATTGTAGCAGCCTCCTACAGGTCCCTTTTTAGGCTCAAAATTGCCTCCAGCCTTGTAATTATCACGTTGTCCTCCATAGGGCTTCTGCCCATTGTTATAATTTTTGGCAAAATTATCCCTTACATTTCCAAGCAGCTTATTTGCTACTACTTTCTTATTATTATCCCTTGGAAACTTACTTTTGTTTCCAAACTTTTTCCATGGTCCCTTTTTGGGTGCAAGAGAGGTTGAAGAAGGGTTTGCAGTCTTCTTCCACACTTCCTCCTTATGAGCAGAAATAGCCTTTAATTTCTATTCTTGTCTTATGGCCTTTTCAACAACTCCTTCCATAGTGGTTGGACTGTGAACATCGACCTCTCCCCCTATCACGGGATTCAATCCCATGATGAATTTCCGTATTCTGAACTTCTCGTCAGTTTGATACTGCGGTACATACTTGAGGAGTTTTGTAAACCGCTCCCAGTATTCAGTTACCGTTAGCTTCCCTTGAGCTAAGTTTTGGAATTCTGTCATTTTCTAATCATAGAAAAGTTGTGGCAGCCAACGTTGCCTAAAATAGCCTTTAAATTGATCCCAAGTAATATTGGTCTCATCAATATTTAGTTCAGCTTTACGGCTATCCCACCACGAAGATGCTTCATGGGAAAGCTGATAGGCTCCCTAAATAGCTTTAGTTTCCTCCGAGAAGTTTCTTATTACAAAGTACTTCTCCATTTCACTGAGCCAGTTCTCAGCTCCATCTCCTAATGTGGTGCCATAATACTTAGGTGGGCTTATCCTTTTTATATCATTAGTGAGTTCTGCTGCCAACCTGGCCTTTTTGTTTTCTAGTTGGACAGTGCATTCCCAAAGATTAATATCAACACCCATATCGGGGTTGTCCTCGGGAGGTTGCTGATTGTTATTACCAACTTCATCATCCTCCTCATTTCCCATCACCGCTATTCAAGTATAGCTAAACAATCTCTTGTGTACAACAGGGGCAGCAAGGATCTCATCAATTTTTTGGGTCATATCGCCCCTCCTTCGGGTGGAGCATTATTCGCAATGTTCCCCCTTGTTCTAACCATTTTCTGTTACAAGAAAATTCAAGTTCTTATCAGATTATGGACACAATAGGCCCAAGAGATGCAACCTTCAGCTCTAATACCAAGATGTAACATCCTCATTTTATACATTAGAACAAGTAAATTTTTTTTTTTGATAAATGCTTCTTGGTTCTAAATACATAATTTAGAACTCACAAATCAAAACATCCATTCTTATAACAAGTAACCATATGCATTTTACAATGACTGGAGTACCTCCAATCTATTCATTCCATGACTCGGTAATCTACAGATCTATTCATGTGTATTAAGAGTTGGCGTTTTTATTTAACACATCACTCTTACGGTTCTCTTCCCTAACTGGGATTCGTAATGCTCTGTCTAAGGAACCTATCTAAATAATTGTCACCATTATTCATTGGCATCTCATCCCTTGGACTAGGTGACTTAGGACAACGCAATCAAAGAACTTGCGATACTTTGGCCAAAGATTTGAAACATATCTTGCTTATGTCTTGTATTCCTTGACGGCATACTCATCAATCTGGAATACGTCCTTCACCCCATTCCTATGTTATGTAGAATGTCTTATGCGACTTGCTGACTCTCCCGCCCCAAGTTATTCACTCGGGAAGCAGTTAGTAAGGTAACAACGTTATATGGATGCTCCGAGGACTAGGGATACACCGACATACCGGGTCAACCCTAGTTAAACCAAAGGTGTCAAGATACCCCAAGTCTCCTAGGTAGCCTTATAACGTGACCACATTCCTAATCACCCCAGAGTAACTTTCTCGAGTTAAAGGTGTAAATCCTATCGATCAATGCAAAGGGTATTGTCATAAGTCACTGCATTGTTGTATCCTCGAGAAGATCCTAATCTTCTCGAAGGTACAATTCCTGCAGTTGACTTGTGCCATCATCCTTTAAATCCGCCTTGAAAGGATCTACTTACCGATAAGTGTTACACACGTTGAGTTAAAATTATACTAAAAGATGCTCCCAAAAGGTTAGCCTTACCCAATCCTTGGGTTCCTCACCTTAGAATGACCTTTCTTAATAAAACCCATTACCCAAGAGAAGTTATTAAGAATAGAAGTTATTAAGAATAGAGGTCCCATCAAGGAGTTCATAGAATATACATAATTCTAAATCAATGAAATTGGACAATAACCCATAATCTTCACATGAGATTGCCAACCAAACCCTTTTTAGGTTTATATCAGTTCTCATAACTAAATTTATATCTTACTTATTAATATCGAGATATAGTGATTAAGAATCCAATTAAACGTTGTCTTGACTTAGATCAAGACTAGGAAGTAATAATTTATTCAGCTTGTTTAACTTCCTGCTCGTGTTTATTTTAACCCTAGCTTCCGGAAAGACAAGTGATCTAAATTCCAATCTAGCCTTAGATAGAACATACTAGAACTACTAAACAATCATAAGTATTCAAATCACTTATTCTAGCAAGCTTACATTGATAATCACAAAAGTCTCCAAATTATACAATAATAACAATGTTCTCAAGATCATTTGAATCGAACAAGGTCAAACTATCAAGATAAGAATACAATCATATAAGTAACAAATATCTCCTTTCATTCCCTTCAAGCTAATCAAATACATTTTATGCGTTCGGCATATTTGATACAATACTCATCGAGAAAAGAACATCTTTCTTCAAATAGTACATTCAGAGAATCAAGTCAGTAACTCATCATAAAACCAAATTAAACAATCGAACATCCTATCGAGATCTGCATGCTTTTACCACTTACGGCAACCATTTGCAAAAATTGTCAACATGGATTAGTTCGATGAATCGAGCATGATAAGCACTAACTCTTAAAACAATTGCAATCCATCAATTGTTTTCATTAAACACCCTGTTTAAATGAAATCAATTCACCAAACATGTAAACATATTTCAAATTATGCTCTTGAAATACTATAAAACTATTCACGCATAACTCATATTATAGTTACTAAATAGTCCTAGATACCTTCCGGATATTTCACATAAACGTTAGTGACCAAGAAGACAATGCATCCAAAGCAACTATCATCCTGAATCCCAAGGACAACAACCATCAGACAGACCATTACATTCAAGAGTAAAGCATTCACCTTATACACATGCGAATAAATCATTCACCTTATATATACCGTCTCTTCAAGAGTAAAGCATTCACCTTATACACATGCGAATAAATCAGACGAGACCACTATAAGCATCACGGTTTGGTTTAAATTTAAATTAATCAACTTCCGTAGCTTAGTAGCGACAAAGAACTCTCGCGCCAAAGCGGTGATTAATAATCTATCATATAGACTTCAAATAACCTTCCATATTATTCAAAAGAAATGAGAAAATAGCTAGTGCAATCGCTTGTCAAGGCACAATTGTTAACTCTTTATCTCGGTCAAGCACAAGACAAGATAACCTCAACAACAAAGACGTAATCATGCACAAACACGACAACAATCCCTCTCAAAGAACATACATACGGCTCATTCTAGTCCCTACTAAAACACAAAGAAGGTCTTAGATCCAAGGTCAAAATCAAAATAACATCCCTTTTATCACGGTCAAACAAGAGGCCCAAAAACATTAAAATACGTGATGTTTCTCTAAGCCTAAGTAGAGATATTCATATCGAATCCACACAACATGCACAAATGACCTCATTTAATGGAACAATTCTTAAATAATACGGCCATGACTTGTATCAGAAGTTGTTTTCCAGAAAACAATCTCAACAAGGTCTCAACCAAGTAAGGTATGAAAAGAAATCCCTTCCTTTACTTTCCACAGAAATGGACAGAAAGGGACACAAGAATATAAAATAGGAGTCTGAATGTTATGCACACACAACGAAGGTTTAATCAAAAATCAATCCAACTCGCAACATTTCAAAACTCCCACAGTATCCATACCACTAATGCTCAAAACAAGGTTTAGATTGAGGTTGATTTCATGTGACCACAACTTAAGAATCATAACAAAGTATTCACCACTGGAATTATTCGTAAAGGAAAACCTAAACATACGCCTCTAGGATTAAAAATAGTCTTACCCATGTGGTATTCTTCAAATAGACTTCTCTGAAGTAGAAGGATACAAGACACATACCAATTTCAAGAATTCTAACAGAATAATAACATACCGTATTCACATCCGAACTCCTTCGAGGTAGAAAAGTATGGCATTTACAACCCACTTCTACAGAGGCCAAAATACATGATATATATAAGGATTCCATGAGAACCAAAAACAATAAGAATTCACAACCAGGATTATACAGAAATCCAAAATATATGAAACAATCCAATGACTCCACAGGGTCATTTCATGTATATATCTATCATGTAACTTTCATCGAATTAAATCCCATATTTGCAACACAGGAAGAACTTCTACAAGTCACATTCAAATGTTATAACACAACAAGTTATCCATTCAAAATAACTTAAGTATTAAATCGAAACCCACAAGATTCAGTAACCACAACTTATAGTACCCACGACAAAACTTATGAACAAGTCGAAATATACTAAACATTCAAACAAAAAAATTGAGAGTATCGTTTTGACAAGTATCAACAACAAGTATCGATTTGTACTCGAACCCTACAAGGAAAAAATTCATGGGCTCACACAGAGCAGGTTTCGTATACTTTCTTGCATGCATTTCACAAACTTTATCCGGAATGCAAAACACAATGAGATAGTATAATCGTTCGAAACAAAAAATACACCCATCAAGGGTTCTCTAAAAAAAATCCATCCAGTAAGAAGATACAACAACTAATCCATTCACAGTTACCATAGAAACCAACTGAACCCAAAAATCATTTGAACAGAGTTGTTCTAATGAAATCATTTGAAAGAAAGCAAGATCTTTAAAAGTTAGGGCCTAACATGCCTGGTTATGTTGCTTAAAAATGAAGAAGACCACTGAAAGAGCTCGAGCCTTCTCCTCTTTTTCCACATTAGATTCAACAACAATAACTTGTTATTTCCATGCCTTATAAACTTTCCTTGATAGAGAAAAGAGTGAGTTACACTCATTTTTTCCATGCAACACCAAGTAGATTGGTGCGAAGAACCAGTGATCAGACAGAGGGAAAACTAGAGCGCATGAAAAACCAAACAAACTACTAGTTTTCCATTTTGCATGCCTTCCTGAGAAACCCGAGCTCGAAGACCAAGCTCATTAATTGCATTTACTCCAATTTTCCCACTCAATCTCCATTGCCACCGACCGCCATAGTTGGAGATGGACAAATGCAAGTCGAAGCCCGTTTCTAACCTTGGCGACTCTGTCACGTCAGCCTTACTAGCCGTTTAAACTTCTACCATTTACATGTCCTTCATGCTTATCCATCCCATTTAATGCCATAGGAACTGCCGCCCATGGCTCGCACCCTTTCATAGGTCCCCTTTCCTCCTTGTTCATTAGTTAGGTTAGTAACATAGGTTAGGATTTTAAGATGCTACTTAGTCGACCTCCATAGTGCTAGGTTACTAACTTAGAACATTTAGATTATAGCTTAGGCCTAGGTTAGATTAACACTAATCTAACCCCTAGGTCATAGTTTAGTTTTAGGTTACTAACCTTAATAAATCTAGTTTAGGTCTAACATTTAAAATGTTCATAAAAAGAACCTACAGACATACATTCACGAAAAGGATTCACTCCAGCACTGCCAATAGGCTAGTTGAATAAATGTATCTGAATTTATTACCTGGCCCACGATCGAGACCTTCCTGATATTATGATATCGGGAACCAATTCATTTAACACGTTCCGTCTGAGTTAGACTCCGGAATAGCTTGTTCAACGCATTCAGACCTTGCAACCTGCGTAAGGTCTATAATTTTTGTTCATCCCGAATAAACTTACAGCATCTCTTGGATCAATGCCACTGATCCCAGGCTGGGTCTTATAGATGGATAACTCCATAATTCATTCCGAGATCAGATTAAACTCAGGTGCAAAAATGAAAGAAATAAAAGAGTCCAATCATATTCCGACTCAGTCAAAGATCTTCAATTGCAAAGAAGATACAGTACATATCAAGCATGACTTCACAATCAAATGAACACATCCTTTTACCAGAAGACATCATATATCAACACTTGAATTCTCGGGAGGAAGTAGCAACAATTCGAGTGTTACATTGTCCCAAAGTGAAAAGGGACCTCGGCTGATGTAGTTCTCCCATAAGCTAGGGAAGATTAGGATGAAATAGCAGAATGGTCTAGTAGGTGTTAGGCATGGGTGATGTAGGTCATAGGTATGATTGATTTTAGGTTTTAGGTATGGTTGATTGATTTTTAAATACATGTGCAATGTGAATGGTAAGAAGTGGTAAAAGAGTTGTTTAATTGATAAGAACCCTAATGAGTCTATCACACCTTAGATGGGCTTATGAACGTAAGACCCTACAGGCCTTGCATAATGGACTATTTTAAGGGTGAAGAAAAGTCACAAGATCACAAAATGTCACATTTGTGGAAAGTCCCTTGAGTAACAAGGAATTTAGGTAGAAAAGACAAGGAGGTGAGAATGAGAGGTTTAACGTAACTTAGTGTACGACAATGTGTATTTGAACAAGAAACCCAAAATCCAAAATAGGCAAGTCCATGACGAAAATTTCATCTTTTTCTTGATTTGTTTGTTTTTAATAGATTAATCGATGCAAGAAGTCTATATGGGATGAATATATTATCTCCTTGAGGTCTTCGTGAAGCTGATCGATGCGGGAAGCTTCTGAATATTTATTACATTTTTAATGACTGTACATAGTTATCCTTTGAGGGAGTAGTCTATTGATAGTGGTAGAATATGGAGAAGATATGTCACTTTTGAGGGAGTCATATTTTTGATGGAAGTTTGATTCAAGGATTTTTATCCCTTTTTGTTTTTGTTTTTGTTGTTTTTTAGACATTTAAGTCATGGACAAGATTATAGAGGACAATTAGGTTCCGGTTTTAGAAGATAAGATTTTAGTACACAAAGATTAATTAGGAAAGAGGTGGTTTCAAGTGATGAAAAACCATGGGATTCCATATTGAAGAAGACAAAAAGTATCCATGAGAATCATGCTATGAGTAGAGCTGTGGTACTCACATTAAAGACAAGGATAAAAGGTGATGGGTAATCACATGATTCTTGTTTAATCGTGGATCCTCAAAATGTGTGATAATGGAAGGTGAACAATGCTCAAGGGATGAGTGACCAATTGATAGAAAGTGATATAGGACTCGATATCAACAATAAAATGGCTAAATATGTAAGGCATTAAGGGGCTCAAGTTTGGGTTTACCTTTGATTGAAGAAAAATGATAAACACTTGATCCATAGGCATGGGTGATGATATAGGGTTCAAGCCAATTAGGGGTAAATTTTTGCTATTTAGTTTTCTCCTCTTTGGTTACATGTTGATTTTCCTTCGAGACGAGGTCACCGACTTGAAAGTTTCATTCTTGAACACATTTGTCATAGGCATGATTGATACATTTTTTTAGATTTGAAGAAGGTCCAGGGCATTGAGACGATGTTCATCTAATAATTCAAGTTGCACTAAACAATCCTGGAAAAAATCATTGTCATTAAGCATGTCTTGTAGTGAGATGCTAAGGAATAGAATATGGACTTCGAGAGGTAAGACAACCTCAGTACCGTAGACCAGAGAAAAGGGGGTGGCAGTAGTCGAAGTGTGAATACTAGTGTGGTAAGCCCACAAGGTGAAAGGAATGTGCGTATGCCAATCCTTCCTAGTATCATTGACCACCTTCATAAGAATTTTGTTCAAGGTTTTATTTTTTGATTTGGCTTGACCATTGGTTTGCGGGTAATAAGGTGATGAGAAATTGAGTTGGATGCCAAAAGCATCACATAGTTTACATAGTGTTTTGTTTTTGAATTGTTTTTTGTTATCCATTATAATACAGTGAGGGACACCAAAGTGACAGATGATGTGATGGTTGATGAATTCACATATTTTCTCAACTTTTGTGAAAATGAGGGGAATAGATTCTACCCATTTAGTGTAATATTTAGTAGCGATTATAATACATTAGTGGTGTTGTGAATAATGGGGGTTGATCTCACCGATAAGATCCAAACCCCATTGAGAGAAAGGCCAAAGGTCTCGCATGACCTGTAAGGCTTGACTAGGGGTGTGATGAAGATTAACATGTTATTAGAATTTTACGTAGTGTTTGACATAATCATGGTTTAGGGTTGGAATAGCCTAGGTGAAGAATGCATTTAGTGAAAACGAGATCACTAAAGTGGCGACTACAAATCCCATCATAGAATTACTTAATGGTGTAAGGAATTTTAGAACCTGGTATGACATCATGAGAATGTATCGTGTCAAAACCACATTTGTGTAGAAGACCACCCATGATGACATAATGTGAGAAAATTTTAGGAAGGCATGTTTTCCATTACGAGTTAGATCGGTGGTTAAAATGGAGAGGGAAATATTGTATGTGTATCGCTTATACTAAAGGTCACTCGAGTAAGGAGAAGTGGTTTTGATAGAGTAAACTTCACGAGGAAAATAAGAGGGTGATTGTGGTTTTTATATGGTGACAAATATTTTAGAGTCAGCAGTGAAGCGGGTATCTGAGAAGCCAAGAAGGCCATGGTATCTAAAAATTTATTGGTAGAATGTGGGGTGGTTTGAAGGGTGTAATGGTCAAAGGTGGTCAAAATTATGTTCACATGACACTCGATACCTTTGAATTTTCTCACTACGACAACTTTGGTATATACCATTGACTTGGTTTATGACCAACTGAGAATCACCAAAGATGTTGATTGACTTAACATCTAAGACATAAGCAGCCTAGAGGCCTAATACGAGTGCTTTGTATTCAACAATATTGTTTGTATAATAAAAATTGAGTTTGAAAGACAAAGGCATAGGTTCACCATCAAGCAAAATGAGGATAACACCAGCCCCACCCCCATGCTGACACTTGGAGCCATCAAAGAAGAGTGTCATTTGGTAGGTGGGTTCATCCAGGGAAAGGGTAGTAATAGACTCATCTGGAAAGTCAAAGTTAGAGGGTTGATCCCCGAGAAATAGGTACGTTAGCCAATTGGTCGGTGATATCTTGGCTCGTGATGGAATTTTGATGGATGAATTCAAGGTCGAGGTTAGCCAGAAGCATAAGCCAACATGTGGCATGTTGATTTTGATAAGGTTTGGCATACATGTAGTGTAATGGGTTGGTATTAGTAATGATAAAGGTTTTGTGGTTAAGTAGGTAATGGTGGAGTTTGGTGGTGACGAAAACTAAGGCTAGGAAAGTTTTTTTCGTGGGTATATCTAGTTTTGTAATCATGAAGGGTACGGATTATGTAATAAACCACTTGCTCCCAGTGTTGGTCATCGCGATGAGCAAGCATGAAACCTAGAGAATGGTCAGTGGTAGAAATATATAGGTAGAAGGGTTGATCATCCTTAGGAGGAATGAGCACTGGTGGTTGAAGGAGGTATTTTTTTAAGGCTTTGAAGTCTTTATGACAGTCATCATCCCATTTAAATGAAACATCTTTCTTGAGATGATGGAATGGTTGATAATGGTCGAGAGAGCTAGGAAATAAAATGACGAATTGATAACAATTTTCCTTGTAGGCTGTGAAGTTGAAGGAGATTAGTGGGTGGTAGAATTTCAAGGATAGCCTTGACTTTAGCGTGATAGACTTCTATGCCCAGAAAAGAAATGATGAAACCTAGGAGTTTCCTAAAATTACCTGCGAAGATGCATTTTTTTGGTTGAAGATGAAGACAATATTTGATGAGGTGGTCAAAGATGACTTTAAGAATGGGTAGGTGTTTAGTTCAATGTTTGGATTTGGCAAGAAGATCATCTACGTAATCCTCCAATATATGATGCATGATGTCATAGAATATGTAATTCATGGCCTGCTACTATGTAGCACTAGCATTTTTGAGTCCAAAGGGCATGACTTGATAGCAAAAAGTCCCCCAAGGGGTGATGAATGCGATCTTGTGTTGATCCTTGAGAGCTAGTAATATTTGATTATATCCCGAGAAACCATCCATGAGTGATAAAATTTCATGTACAGTAGTGAGATCAACTATTTGGTCAATACCTGGTAGTGGGAAATCATCTTTGGGATAGGTGAGGTTGAGGTCATAGCAATGCGTGAGAATGCGAGTCCCCCCTGTTGCTTTCATGATAGGGAAGATTTTATAAATCCATTGGGGATAATCAATGGGTAGAATGAAGGAAACTGAGAGAAGATGTTGAAGATATTCTTTGACCAAAAGAGCAATGTGAGGATGCATTTTCCGCAGCTTTTGTTTGATAGGTTTGGCATCAGGAATGGTCACAATATTGTGAACCATGATTTTAGGATCGATACCAGGCATATCGGCATAGGACCAAGAAAATGCGTCACTATGGTCCTAAAGGAAAGAGGTGAAGGCTTCTTGTTTAGTAGCATCTAAAGATTGGCCGATCTTTAGAATGTGTGGGTCATCTTGGGTATTAATGTTGATTTCGATGGTTAATTCATTCAACATGGTTTACATCTCGGAGGGTAATGACCGATGAATATAAGAGTCTTCTGCGCCAAGGTAGGTGAGGATGGACTCATCATCCTAACATTGAGTGATGTTAACTAAAGGTGTATTGTCATCGATCATGTTAGGATATAATAATGGGAGAGAAGAGGTAGCCTCGCCATCGCATTTATAGGTCAATGATCCTAGGGAAATGGTGTTTACGAAAAAAATTTAGGAGGTATAGATTCAAGATCTATGGACTCCGTAAGTAGGTGAGGATGGTAATGCGAGTGAGTGAGAGGGGGAAGATGCCTCATCCTGAATAAGGTCGATTCAAACCTTCTTAGAAGATGAAACATTAAAACCAATGCCACTATGGTCATTGTGTTTACATGAGGTACATGAGATGATAGTGTGGTGGCCTTGTTCATAAAAACCAAAGCCAAATCCTTTCCATGCACACAGTGGAGGAAAGTGTGAGAAAAATGATGGTTAGTGAGGGAGTGTAGGTCGGTGGAAAATGGTTGGGTTTGGGATGGAGGTTTGGGTTTATAGGTGGCCATATCAAGTCCCCCATATGTTAGGTTGGTGCAAAGGTGGGGAGGGCCGTATGGGAAAACATCACATATGTGAATGTCATAACTGGGGTGTTGACATAGATTCCTATACTCTTGTGAGGTGAGGAAGGTATCGATATTGTATAGGTGGTATTCCCCCAGAGTGAGGCGTTGAAAAACAAATTCTAATGGATCAAGTAGTTGGTATGTGGGTAGCAGGCATAGATGGCTTGCTAGATGAAGGGGAAGTAGGGGTGCTAGTGTTGGAGGATACCGTTGATGAAAAATCACAGCACCCCTGGATGTTGATTAGATTTCTAGGTTGATCATACTAACATCCAGTGTGATTGCATAACATTGAATCCTTTCTCCAAGTGTGGGACTTGAAGAGTGAGAAAGGAATCTCCAGAGAAGGCTGGTTCCTATTCCTCTGTTCAGATGCACCAATGAAACGCAGAGGTTTACCCCAAAAACTAATCTAACTACCAAGGAGACAGGGAGAGAGAAATGCATAAAAATAAACCTAAGCTAGGGAGGTGATGCACCGAGGAATGAAGAACATAAGTTTTGCAAAAATAAACACAGACCATATAGACGCAATACCACACCACGCACAGGTAACCGAAATGTAATGAGAGATCAAAATGACAACAATGAATACATGAGAGGATTTAAACTTAATCACAGACATATATATTGCTCAGAGAATCGATTCAATACATTGCAGTGGCTAAGAGGCAACAGTGGCATTACAGTCCATGTGGGAGGCTCGAAAACTCCACGAATTCTCTTGCAAGCAGGAGAGAAGGGAGGAATTGCAAAACAAGAATGTCCAACATTAGAAAGAAGCCCCTCCTTACAATTTATAGGAAGAATGAGAGAGAAAAGAGAGAGGAATTCAAAATCTATCCAACCACCTCTAGAATGCACTTAACTCATCTCATAATGATGGAAGCGGCGGATCTCGGCAAAACGGCGAGCTGTCTAGCAGAGGCGGCGAACTGTCCGCTGCATTAAAGTTGTTAGTTGAGCATCACTTCTGCTTATTATTTCATGCCAGAGGTGTCTTCTGATTTTATTTCTTCAAACTGAACCAAAATGCAAGATTGACCCTGGAAACGTGTAGAGAACCTCACAAGCTTTCCGTTGATATAAAGAACGTGCAAATCTGAGCTCTGGATCGAAAGTTATGTCGATCTGAAGTTTTAGGGCACGGAACAGGTGAAAACGGATTTTGAATTTCTTCCCGCGCTCTGCCACTTGGATGATACGTGGCACGCTCTGATAGGACGAGCAATTCTCTCTCCTCCGTCTTTTCGGCGGGCTGTCCTTTGAAATTTTGACTTTTAATGATTTTGGGACTTTTTTCACCCCTTTCCCGCGCTCCCGCCATTTGGATGACACGTGGCATGATCTTGTTGGAGGACAGGGCACGGGGCTTCCTTTACTTTTAGCCCTTTTTTGGGGAACTCAACCAAATTCTCTAACTTCCTCCCGAGCTCCGCACTTTACTGCTCTATTGGACATGTGTCCAATTCCTATTGGCTCGGGCCAGTGCTTCAAACCTTTCCCCTTTAACTTTTTAACCTTTCTCCTTGAGACACGTGGCATCTTTTGGTTGGTTCTCGGGCCTGCCGGGTCTTCCGCATACTTCGCATCCATCTGTCCCGGATGTCCCATTTGATTTTGGACCCTTTGTGACAATTTCAGCCGATTCGACCGGTTCGCGTACCTCTGGCCCGATTGTTCCATTTTCCTTTGGACCGCTTGGGACAATTTCGCCCGGTTTGGCCGGTTCGGGCCCATTTGTACCACTTGTCCCACTTTGTTTTTGGGCCCTTTGTGCTTATTTCACCCGGTTCGGCCGGTTCGGGCCTTTCTGTCCCAAACGTCCTGAGCAACACTTAGCCAATTTCTTCCTCCTCCTTCGGCCGGATCGGCTTTTCGCGCCTTTCGCGTACTTCTGGCCCGATTGTCCCAAATGTAATTTGGGCCGCCTGGAGGCTTTTCGGCCGATCCGCGCCTTGACGTCCCAAATGTCCCAGTTGCTCCCTTTAGCAGGACTTAGCCAATTTTTTCACTTTTTTCTGAATCAACCTATTTGCCTTTCTGCCACCTTTGATGCATGTTATCGAAATTTACCCTGGGGGGGAATTTTGATAACAGTTTTGACGACTCAGCGGGGTCACCTGCCTGCTAGGTAGAAGATCAGTGGCCTTTTAGCGGTCCATTGGGCATGGAGTTAAGCACTAACCTGAAACAAGCCTGATACTGCAACTTCCTCTCCAGCAACACTCTGAACTGTAGAAAACAACCTGAGAGCAGCAAAACCTGTGCCAAAGCACTTAGGGAAATAGAAACCTAACTACAACAGGACAATGTGCATACGCACTTAGAGGAATTAAGAAAACTCTAAACTAATATTTACAAGGGCAAAACGTTTCTCTTAGTAGCAATGTTTAAGATAGATTCCGTTAACCGGGATCTGAAGTTCCTCTCCATCCAATGCAGACAATTGGAAAGCATTACTATTTTTGCATCCCGTGACCATGTAGGGACCACTCCAGATGGCATCAAACTTGGAATGTCTCCCCGGTTTTGCCCGATCTGCATCCCATTTCAGAACCAGGTCCCCTTCCTGGAAGGTTCTTGCTCTAGCTCTCTTATCAAACCATCTTTTTACTACGGCCTGATCCTTTTCAATCGTCTGAACTGCATGTTCTCTGATTTCTTCTAATTCCATCAATTCCACATACCTGACCTCCATTGGCTCGAACTCAGATAACTCAAGCTGCTTCATGAGCTCCAAGGCTGGCAATTCCAATGATATAGGCAACACCGCCTCTTTCCCATAGACTAACTTGTAGGGAGAATTACCTGTAGACCTCTTTGGTGTTATTCTGTCAGCCCATAACGCTGATTTTAGCCTTGTATGCCATGTTCTTTGATTTTCATCTAGAGTCCTTCTGATGATTTTTAGCAAATTCTTGTTTGTGGACTCTGCCTGTCCATTACCCTGCGGGTAATAATTTGAAGAGGTGCTCAAATAGATTCCATTCTTGACAGCCCATTCTGTAATTTTTGAACCTATGAATGCTAATGCATTATCTGATATGATGGTGGCCGGCACACCGAACCTAGTTACTATCCCTTCATAAAAGTCTAGTATGCTAGACTCACTTGCCTCTTTGAGCGCTACTGCTTCGGTCCACTTGGTGAAATAGTCTGTCGCTGTAAGAATCCACTTGTGGCCTTGACTCGAATTGGGATTGATGACTCCAATGAAGTCCAATCCCCACTGCATGAATGGATGTTCTATTGAAATTGGACGAAGGGGCAGTGCTGCTAACCTTCCTTTCCCTATGAAGAATGCACATTTCTTGCATTTCTTAACCCATGAGTAGCAATCATTGAATACGGAAGAGGCCAATAGTAACCAGCTTTCATGATTTTGAGAGTCATGCTACGTGGGGTGAAATGGCCTCCTACCTCCCGTCATGGAACTCTTGTAAGATCCTCTCGATCGACTGTCCCGATGCATCTCAATAGAACACCGTTGATGTCCCTTTTAAACAAAACATTATCAACAAGCACATAAGGAACTGCTTGTAATCTGAAGTACCTTCTTTTTGCTTTGCTCATTTCTGGAGGGCACATGCCTGTCTGTAGGAAATGTATCATATTCTGAGTCCAACAGGGAGTAGACACATCATCATTTTCTTGTTTTTGATCATCTTGTAATAGCAGGATAGCGTCTTCTTCATCTTCTGGGCTGTCTGGTTGTTTGGAAGCGAGCTGCTCACACAAACCTTTGCCTCTTACCAGCTTGGTGATCTTGATCTCAATGTCATACTCCATGACACGGGTGATCCATCCTGCCCTTTTCTCATTCAAATCTTTGTTGAGGAGGAAGTCCTTAACCCCAGCATGTGAGACCAATAACTGGACCTTGTTGTTTGAGACTAAATGCTTGAATTTCTTCAAGCTTCTGATTACTGCAAGCACATGCTTTTCAATAAAAGAGTACCTCACCTCGCAGTCATTTAGGCTCTGGCTGAAGAAAGCAATCGGCTGCTCCTCATTATCTTTGTTCTGTTGTACCAGAATGGCAGAAATAGTGTCATCACCTCCAAATGCATAGAGGATGAAATCCTTGGAAAAGTCCGGGTTGATGAGAGTGGGTGCCTGGGAGATGGCTTCTTTGATTGCTTCAAAACTCTCCTTGCCTCTCGTCCATTTGAAAGCCATGCTTTTCCTTAACATTTTGGTGATGGGCTTGACAAGGGCTGCAAAATTTGGGACAAACCTCCGAACAAAGTTTATCCTTCCCAGGAAACTCTGAAGAGCTTTCTTGTGACTTGGCAATGGTAGAGCTCTTATGGCTTCAACCTCTCTCGGATCAATTGCTAATCCTTCCTTAGAGACAATGTGGCCAAGGAGTTTCCCTTCATGTGCAAGAAAGATGCACTTCTTAGGATTCAAAGACACTCCAAACTTTCTACACCCTCGAAACACTTGCCGAGGTGAAAGAGATGGTCTCGCATCATTCTTTGAGAAGACAAAGTGATATCATCTATGTATATCAGCACTATCTTGTTGATCAAGCCTTTGAATGCCATATCCATGGCTCATTTGGAATGTTGCTCGGGCGTTCGGCAGTCCAAATGGCATCTTCTTGTAAGCATATGTGCCCCATTTGGTTGTGAAGGCTGTCTTGAACTGGTCTTCCTCCTTTACCATAATTTGATTGAAGCCTGAGTATCCATCAAGTAGTGAAATCCTTTCTGAACCAGCTACGACTGCGTATTTGCTCCATGGAGGAGTGGATAATGGTCCTTGAGAGAGGCTCTATTCAAATCTCTGAAGTCAACACATAGCCTGATCTCTCCACTTTTCTTTCTGACCGGAACCAAGTTCGCAACCCAGCTTGAGTGCTTGATAGGGAATATAATTGCTGACTCAATCAGCTTGTCCAGCTCCTTCCTCATGAGAGGCTCCATGTGTGGATTGACTGGTCTCTGTTTCTGCCTGACAGGCTTAGTATTTGGATCCAACTCGATTGTATGCTGAGCTAAGTTGGGATTGAACCCTTTCAAGTCTTCATAGCTCCAAGCAAACACATCAGGGAATTCTTGACATAGCTGTATGAACTCATACCTTTCCTGTTCAGTTGTCATCTTTCCAATTTGCAGTGGCTTGTTCTCTTCTACCAAGATGGATACCGAATCTTCTCTCTTGACCTGAATGTTTGCTTTCTCCTTTCTAAACTGATCATTGGGATTAAAAATGGACTCCAAAGTGATAAGTCCCTTGGGCAGCTTGTCAGTTCTCAGCTGTATCACCTGGTTACCATATTGCTGTTCCAACTTCGCTTGATTCTTGGCTGAGAACTCAGCTTCTTCTTGCAAGAAGTGGATGATTTGCTGGTCATTCTCAAATACTTGCCAACTGACATCATTATCCGGCACTGAAGGCCTCACAATCATGTGGATGTTTGGCTGTACCTTTTCTTGTTGAATGTTTTCTACAATGTCAAAGGCTGCCCCTACTGTTGCAAGCCTGTCAGCAGCTTGATTCTCTTTCCTAGGAATGGCCTTGATGCCGAAACCCTCAAAATCTTCCATGAGGTCCCATACCCTGTTCTTGTAGCACCTGAGTAGATCATTTTTGGCGGCATGCTGTCCCTTGACCTGATTTACAATCAGCTCACTGTCCCCAAAAACTTGCAAGTTATTTATTTTTCTCTTTATTGCCCAATGCATCCCTTGCACCAAGGCTTCATATTCAGCAGTGTTATTGGAGCATGCAAATTGAAATCTAAAAGTTGAATAATACTTTACTCCTTGAGGTGAAATAAGCACGGCTCCACCTCCTGCGCCTTGTCTACTTCTTGATCCATCAAAAAATAGTTGCCATACCTCGTTGTCATCCTTGTGGCTTGGCTTGGTGATGCTAGGAATAGGTTGACTTTCTTCGTGTATACAATAGACCCCTAGCTTAGATTCTTCTACTTCTTGATAAGGATCAAAAGCATGCACCTTGCTTGCCCATTCATCAAGAGTCAAATCTGGGATACTTCCAACCTTAGTGTCGGCTTCATCAGTGCCAAGGTGATCTTCTTGATCAAATGCTGAGCAATTGGTATTAATATGACTTGGAGTATAGGGCTCAATGTGGAAGTCTGCAATAGGTTCTGACCTAATTGTGGCCTTAGTCCCATATCTCGTTCTGAATAGCATGTGAGACCAATCAGCGGACAAATATCCCCCAATCTTGGCAGTAAAGTCCCTTGACAAACAGAGGGCAAAGAGTGGTGGAAGGTCTATGACTGATATATCTTGTAAGACAACAACATTTGGACATGCATGCAAGGTAAGACTCAAATTTCTAATCACTCCAACAATTGCTATTGCTGTCCCATCCAGCTGCACTACTCCCTTAGATGTTATTTCATACTGGAGCCCTAACTGATCAGCTATCTGTTTAGGCATTACTGAGCTACTTGCCCCGGAATCTATCATGCAATTATGTACTAGCTGATTTCCAATGATTAACGAAACATAGAAAGGGGGAGGTTTCAGCATTCTACCTTGTTGTGCTCCATGATTTCCTTCAGGCTGGGCAGCATTTGTAAGCACTTTGTCTTGCCTCTGAACCTGTTGATTCGAAGTTGGCCAATCCTTTATGGCAGCTTGCAGCAGATTTCTTTGGCCTGGGATGGATAGGGATTCCCACATAGATATATTGATATTTGTCTTCTTCATCTGATCAATGATACTAAATGGTGATGAAGGATCTCTCTGCTGTCCCTTGATTTGCACATTTGCTCCTTGAATGTGGGCAGCAACAGCTGGCATTTGAGTTGGCCTAGGGGCTGTTCTTGGCTGCCCTTGTGCATTTGAAACTGGGTTTTGCTTGCCAATCATTTGTGGAGCTGTGGAAGGTTGTGGATTGGCTGGGGCTAATGGCTGTTCTTCACCCAAATTTCTCCTTTTTGACCTTGTGTTGGCAGCAACACCTTGAGAAACTACCTGATTCATGCCACAGAAATCCTCTGCTTGCCAATTTACCAATGTGGTGTCATTTGGGGCAGATTGCTGTTGGAATGTTTCTTGTTGTTGGTTGTTTTCTTGATTGCTTTCACCCTCCACACCAGTAGTTGTTACCATTAAAGCTTGGGTCAAAGCACCATTGAAGCACATGGATTGATTATGGGGTTCATTACATGGAAAACACCATTCATACTCCTGGGCAATGTTGTTTTGTGCTGGTACTAATGCCTTAGAGGCAGATATGGCATTTGGATTATAGGGCTGGAATGGTCTATTGGCAGGAGGCCTTGTTTGATTCATATTTGCAGCTGGATTAGGTGGCCTTTGAGGCTGATATGGCTGCCTATTAGGTTGAGCTTGAGGCTGATACGAAGGTCTAAAACCTTGAGCTTGCTGTCTTTTTAGAGTGACCAGCTCATTACCTAAATTTTGCAGCTGCTTCATGACTTCTTGAAGCTCATTTGGGGCACTTGGAGATGAAGTGGAAGCTTCATTTGAACTCTGATTCCTAGGAGTGGGAATAGGAGCTAAGACAGGTGCTTGACTAGTACTTGGGCTCTCTAAACTTGGATATAATGGCATTGGAGGCCTAGGAGCTAGCTTGCCAGCTTGAATCAGACAATTTTCAGCTCTAATGGCAATACTATAAGTAGCAGGGATAGTTGTGCCTCCCATAGATTGAACCAACATAGAAATATCAGAATTTAAAGCTTTAAGGTAGTATAGAAAAGCACCTTCACTGTTGGCTCTGACTGCTACTGGAATTCTATCCCAAGATCTTTGAAACCTGAAGTTGAAGTCGGTTAGCTACTCATTGGGAGCTCTCTTGATGGTTGTCACTGCTCCAAAAGAGACAAGTTGTCTCCCTTCTCTCCAAATTGATCATGAAGTGCAATACACGGTGATTCGGTTTGTGATAGAACCAGCTCAAGGCTCCTAAACCATTACAATGCTTTCCCCTTGAATGAAGACGCCTGCAATTTGTGACTACTTGCATCTCATTAATCTCATGGATTGCACAAATGTTAGCAATTTCCTTGACATGATCACAGAGTGGTCCGATTTTCTCGATAAAATATGGAATGTTCTTCAATGCTGCTCTTTGGGATTGGATTTTGTGCATTGAGAGCAAGTGCTGTTGCCTGTGAAGTTGACATAGGGGTTCACTTGGTTGCGCCATTCGATTGGTCTTAAAACGCTTGTATATTGAAAGAAAGGCACATCGAGGTGGAGGAGTTGAGAGAGTTCGCTTGGTGGAGACGGAGACCTTTGAATCCTTCTTCCTCTTTGCCTTCTTCTTGGAGACAGTTGCAGGTACTCAAACAACACTTCCTCTTCTCCAGCTCTTGACCTTGTGATTCTTCTCATAAGCTTTTAGGCCTAACTGCTGAAACCAGTTGATTCTTCCCCTCGGAGTCGCCAGATGTGCAAATAATAGCTCTTTTCAAGCAAGAAAAATGCAGCGAGATGCACATCAACTTTCTGCAATAAAAATGAGACCTCTAGGTCCCACCTAAGTGCTAAAAGCTGTTGATGCAAAATCAGCACCCACGGATGTTGATTAGATTTCTAGGTTGATCATACTAACATCCGGTGTGATTGCATAACATTGAATCCTTTCTCAAGTGTGGGACTTGAAGAGTGAGAAAGGAATCTCCAGAGAAGGTGGTTCTATTCCTCTGTTCGGATGCACCAATGAAACGTAGAGGTTTACCCAAAAACTAATCTAACTACCAAGGAGACAGGGGAGAGAGAAATGCATAAAAATAAACCTAAGCTAGGAGGGATGATGCAGGAATGAAGAACATAAGTTTTGCAAAAATAAACACAGACCATATAGACGCAATACCACACCACGCACAGGTAACCGAAATGTAATGAGAGATCTAAATGACAACAATGAATACATGAGAGGATTTAAACTTAATCACAGACATATATATATTGCTCAGAGAATCGACTCAATACATTGCGGTAGCTAAGAGGCAACAGTGGCATTACAGTCCGTGTGGGAGGCTCGAAAACTCCACGAATTCTCTTGCAAGCAGGAGAGAAGGGAGGGGTTGCAAAACAAGAATGTCCAACATTAGAAAGAAGCCCCTCCTTACAATTTATAGGAAGAATGAGAGAGAAAAGAGAGAGGAATTCGAAATCTGTCCCAACCACCTCCAGAATGCACTTAACTCATCTCATAATGATGGAAGCGGCGGATCTCGGCAAAACGGCGAGCTGTCTAGCAGAGGCGGCGAACTGTCCGCTGCATTAAAGTTGTTAGTTGAGCATCACTTCTGCTTATTATTTCGTGCCAGAGGCATCTTCTGATTTTCTTTCTTCAAACTGAACAAAAATGCAAGATAGACCCTGGAAACATGTAGAGAATCTCACAAGCTTTCCGTTGATATAAAGAACGCGCAAATCTGATCGCTCTGGATCGAAAGTTATGTCGATCTGAAGTTTTAGGGCACGGAACAGGTGAAAACGGATTTTGAATTTCTTCCCGCGCTCTGCCACTTGGATGATACGTGGCACGCTCTGATAGGATGAGAAATTCTCTCTCCTCCATCTTTTAAATGAGTTGTCCTTTGAAATTTTGACTTTTAATGATTTTGGGACTTTTTTCACCCCTTTCCCGCGCTCCCGCCATTTGGATGACACGTGGCATGATCTTGTTGGAGGACAGGGCGCGGGGCTTCCTTTACTTTTAGCCCTTTTTGGGGAACTCAACCAAATTCTCTAACTTCCTCCCGAGCTCCGCACTTTACTGCTCTATTGGACACGTGTCCAATTCCTATTGGCTCGGGCCAGCGCTTCAAACCTTGCCCCTTTGACTTTTTAACCTTTCTCCTTGAGACACGTGGCGTCTTTTGGTTGGTTCTCGGGCCTGCCGGGTCTTCCGCGTACTTCGCGTCCATCTGTCCCGGATGTCCCATTTGATTTTGGACCCTTTGTGACAATTTCGGCCGATTCGGCCGGTTCGCGTACCTCTGGCCCGATTGTTCCATTTTCCTTTGGACCGCTTGGGACAATTTCGCCGGTTTGGCCGGTTCGGGCCCATTGTACCACTTGTCCCACTTTGTTTTTGGGCCCTTTGTGACAATTTCAGCTGATTCGACCGGTTCGGGCCTTTCTGTCCCAAACGTCCTGAGCAACACTTAGCCAATTTCTTCCTCCTCCTTCGGCCGGATCGGCTTTTCGCGCCTTTCGCGTACTTCTGGCCCGATTGTCCCAAATGCAATTTGGGCCGCCTGGAGGCTTTTCGGCCGATCCGCGCCTTGACGTCCCAAATGTCCCAGTTGCTCCCTTTAGCAGGACTTAGCCAATTTTTTCACTTTTTTCTGAATCAACCTATTTGCCTTTCTGCCACCTTTGATGCATGTTATCGAAATTTACCCTGGGGGAGAAATTTGATAATGATACGGCTACTGGTAGGGATAGCGAGGTTAGACGTAACATAAGTAGTAACAATTTTGGTGGATGGGCTTGTGGGTGGAGGTGAAGTGTTTTTGGTGGCAGATGCCTTGGTAGTACAAGCACATCATTAGGTCAATATAGCATGTTATAGCTCTTGAAAGGTGAGGGGTCGGTAGGGATGGTGTAATTATGTCCCTTGTCTTCAAATTTGAGGCATTAATGCAACGTTGAAGGGACACAAGCCATGACATGAATATAAGGTCAACCAAGAAACAAGTTATACTAGAACTCACCTTAGAACATAGAAAAGTTAGGGATGGTGCGGGGACCTACGTGGACATGGATAAAAATGGTACCCAGTGTAGAGGTTATGGAATCATTGAAGGAACACAACATAATGAGGTTATTATGCATGTAATTAGTAGGTATTTACATTTGGGCGTACACATGGGAGGAGATTATGTTAATGTTATCACCGCCATCGATCATAATGTGTTGGATGCATATATTATCGATAAAGATGAAGATGAAAAGAGTGGGGTTAGGGTCATCAAACTAAAAAGGAGTGATCTCTTCATCTATAAAACTAAGGGTGACCACTTGACAAGTGGGTGAAGGTGTAGAGGAAGCTGAAGACCTAAGGAGAGAGGTTACGTGGTGAGGGGTAATGATGGAGGCTACGGTTGTGAGGTCATTTGGTAAGACTTCGATAAATTGAAGGACCTCCATGAGGGCTTGATGATGTGACTCTGAGGTCTGGATGAGGTCATATAAAGACATTTTGAGGGGGATTGGTGTAGTTGTTTTAGCATTATATGATGTGTGGCCCCCGTCGGAAATGGGATATGCAGGACCACAAATGATGACTTTGGGTGTGGGTGTAGATGGTATATTGGGTACAGGGTTGGTTGATGGGCTAGTTGTTTTCTCCTTGCCCTTGTCTTTCTGAGCATGGGTGGAAATGTTGATCATGTTAATTTGAGGGGAGGTGGATGAAGAGGGTGTGTCATGGAAGGTATAACGACAAGAGGGACAAAACCCTAGTGGTGGATATGACCCTTGTGAGATGAGTAGGGCACATTGGCATTTGGGTGGTGGTTTGGCCAACTCTCTTATGTGAACCATGTTAATTTTGAATCTCAAGGATGGATCTAAGAGTTGTGGGGGTGGAGATTTTGGTCACTGAGTAGGTAATGAGGGAAGATCTATGGAAATTGGTGACGGTGAAATGGGGTCCTCATCAAGAAGATCATCATTGTCAAAGTTTTCTTTAAGAGGACACAACTGGACAAGAGTGGCTTTCAAAGCCTTACAGTTCTCTACATCATGTCCTGACACATGATGGTAGGCACAAATTTTGGTTTCATCAAACCCTTTTGGTTTGGGTTTGAGTGGGTTGTAATGTATAAGAGGTGGTAATCTAATGTGAAGTTTCGAGGAGGTTTGTTAGAATTTTAGCGTAGGACCCTACTAATGGATCAAAATGGGAGGTGAATGTGCATTTAGATACATGTGTAGCTAAGCGTGTAGGAATAGTCTTTGTAAGAGGGGAGTGGGTTGGGCTACTAGTTTGGTGTGTGGTGTGGTCTTAGGTGTTGGTTGTATCTTCTTGGGTAGGGGCATGGTAGATGAACTGGCAATAGAAGGTGTGGTTGGTTTAACTACCTTATTGGAGGGTAGAGGATTTTTGGCTTTAGTGTACACCTTCTTGGGTAAAGGTGATACGGGCGCATGAGATGTAGAGGGAAAAGCGGATGGCAAGAGGATGGGTTACCCATGGGGGTAACCAAGGTCTTTGTGGAGGTAGGTGGTGTGGGTTGGGTAGGAGGTATGATTGAAAGAGAAGGAAGTGTTGTGGGTAGTGAAGAATTTATTGATGGTATTGGAGGTATGGGTGGTAAAAATGTTACGAGGGGAGGGTGGAGGTTGTGTGGGGTGCTTGGGTATATTGGAGGTCCGTGATTAGGAAATGGTTTGGTGCATTCTTGGCTTACAGTGGATGGGGGTTTCTTGGCCAGGGTCGAGGGGTGAGGTCCTAGGATGGACAGAAAGGGTGAAGGTGATAAGGGTGTGGTTAGCAAGGTTGGGGTATGAGATCTAGGATATGGATCTTCTCGTTTAGGGTTCGGGTTAAGTTTGGTGTTAGTTCTGGAAGACGTAGATAAATCTAATTTAATGGGTGGGTGAGTAAGGCTAGCTGTTGGTATGACCCCTAAGGTAGTGATAGGTTTAGGCAAGGGAGATGATATAGGCATGGGTTTGGGTGTAGATGCATGTTGGGTTATGGATAGAGGTGTGAGTTGAGCTATGAGTGGTGTTGTGGGATATTTTGTGATAGTTGTGGTTGTGTTCAGTTTGGTCATTGAAACACTTTTGGATAGATAGTGGAGGTGTCAGCAAGTGACAACTGCATTTGTGTTGAAACAGAAGTAGAAGACACCCCCAAAGTAAGGCTCTATCGACATAGTCCAAGAGATTAGCCAAGCACAAGAATGGTACTATTGTAAGTAGAGCCAACATGGATCAATTAGCAATCCCCATAAAATGTGTTTGAGATACTAGGAAATGGCTAGCCTCGGACTTTATGGGTAGGAGAGCCGAAAGTAGATCAACGAGATGTTGAAGGTCTGATGGTGAATGGTCATCCACAAGTAGTGGTACTTCTATATTATCTTCCATAGGTAGAGGAGATGATGGGCCAGCTGAAGTGGTCTCTCCTTGTGTTAGTGTAGGTGGTGAACTTGCATCTTCTATGAGTAGGAAAAGTGCCACTGACAACTGCTTGGAATTTTGAGGGGTCAAAGATGGTGTGCTGATTATAGGCTCTTTTACGGGTGAAGGAGAAGATGAATGGGATTTCTCTGTGGGTAGAGGAGTATATGAAATAGGTTCTGGTGTAGGTAGGGGAGCGTGGGCTAAGATTTCATCTATGGAAGGAATATGAGGCAATTGGGAAGCAATTGGTGCATCATTGAAAATAACATGGATCTCATAGACAATTCTATCATTATTTGAGGTATCACCCCTTGGTTGGAAGATGGGTCATGATTAGAGAATGGTTTCTTGAAGATGTGTAGGTTTTGGTTAGTTGGTGCATTTGGGCTATCCAAGACTAATTCTCTATTGTTGATCATTTCTTGAATGATATTTTGAAGGTAATGTAGTTATTATCATTGTGACCTTTGACATGATGATAGTTACAAAATTCGTGTTCCTTATACCACGTAGGCATGGGTCACTTAGGGTCAAAACTAGTATGTGGTTTTATAGGTGGAAGGGTAATGGCACCAACCTTAACAAGCTTTTCCAAAACGGAAGAATAAGATTCTCTTAGGGAATTTTACTTTCATTGTTCTTATCAGGCCGAAGAAAGCTTGGACATGAGAGAGATTAGAAGGGGTTTGGTGGGTTTGATTGATGAGGGGGACCAGCTTTGAGAACTATGGAATTAGCAAACCCTTTGGGATTTGAATATTTGTTTTGAGGTTTTAAAGATGAAGAAGTATCATTTGATTTGAACATGATGTTCTTGTTACGAAGTTGAATCTTCTTTTCTTTAATAGCATGAATTTCCAATTTTTGTGCCATGGTGAATGCCTTGTTGAAAGTGTGAAAAGTTTACACTTGTAGGGTTGGTGAGATGTGTCTAGCACATGCCCGAGTAAATAGTTCTATAATCTTGGTTTAAGGCAATTGGAATGTGAGTTGGTTTATGAGGCTACACCAGCGAGCGATGAAGTTAGCGATAGACTCGTCATCATATTGTCATGTGGAATAAAGATTAGTCATGGTAACCTTCTTAACAACGTTGATGGAGAAGTGATCTAGGAAGGCTTGGGATACTTGATTGAATGAGAAAGTTGAGTGTCTTGGTAGTCCACTGTACTAGTCCAATGGCGGTCTTGTCAGGGACATTGGGAAAGTCCTCAAAAGTAAAGCATCGTCGTGGGAAATCAGGTAACACCCATGTTTAAAGGACCGCAAATGTTGTTGCAGATCTTCTTTGCTATTGAAGCGGTTGAATTTTGGCATCTCCCAATGTACGGGGTATGGTCGAATGGGAATGGATAGGTGAATGGGCTCATTACAAATTTCATCATAGGTGAGGGAATTGTGTGAGCCAAAAACTAATGCTTCTAGTGTTTACATCTTTTCCATCATCAACTTGATGAGGTCGTTGGTAGGTTGTGATGGGGGACACCTCCTATGGCATAAGGAGGTGGATATTGAGCCTGATAGGGAGGTTGGGAATAAGGAACTGACATGGAAGGAACATATCTAGAATGGGTGACAGACGAGATAGGGGGTTATTGATAATAGGTGTATGTAGGTGGGATGGTTATTGTGACTCTAGTAGTGATTGGGGGAAATGTTTACGGGATGGAGAGGATGATATTTTGGAATGGAGTAGAGGTCACCAACACCATGGGTAGTTGTGTTGTAATGGGTATTTGTGAGACAATGGGTGTGGATTGTGCTATGGTTTGGGTGGTGGACGAGGGAAAACAAATATGACAAGCGTGAGGGAAGCGTCGTCGATGCGGTCATGGATGGTATGGGTCCTAGCTACAAAACTACTAGGGCGAAGCGGTGAGGGTAATGTCACGTTATTAGGGGATGATGTAGCAACAAGAATAAGGGTAGGAGAGACTGATATAGGCATGTTGTATATCAACTGACTGAGGAGTCTTGGGTAGATGAGTGGGAAAGCTAGAAGCGTAAGGCCATAGGATTACGATAAAGGAGTTGTGCAAACTCCTCATCACCAACAGTAATGGTGGTAGGTAAGGTTGGATCCATGGGTAATATGATGGAAGGCGATGAAGGAATAGGTGGGAGTGGTTGACAACTAGCATGGACTATGAGGGTGTTATTCAGGATGTGAGTCAAGCACCATGTGAACAAGTGTTGACCTGGTAAGACTGTATTTTGTAGATGACATAGAAAATAGTAAAAATAGAGAATAATGGGGTCTGGGAGGTGAATCTAGTCAATGTCTATATTTTGAAAAATTAAACATAGGTAACTAACGATGATTAGGTTGACTAGTGATGGTTATGGGAAAACCGATGATGGTCAGGGTGATTGATGATGGTTAGGACAACACCGATGATGGTTTTTGAAACCAATACCGGTCACTATGGAAGAAACCAGTCTCAAAAAAATGAAGTGGGAATGTTGGATTTGTATTGGTGAAACTATGTATGACAATAAATATCAATAAGGGAGAAATATGATGATGCCCTGAGGGATGGAAATAGAATAAAAGTAGTAATGAAAGTTATTCTAGGTAAAGTAACTAGAAATCTAGAAGCCGACACCGGTTAGGGTTTAACCGATGATGGTCAGATGTGAACCAACGACAGTCACTAGACTAACATCGGTGACTGTGAAATTAGAAATAAATGAAGAAAAAATATTTTGTGAATTAAATTAAGTGAAGAATCAAACTCAAAAACCTGAGAGTGAGAAGATGAGGCCCTGACACACTCAGAAAAAGTCAGAATACTCTAACTATGATGGTGGAGTGTGCAAGGAAGAAGAAAATGGGGATTCATAGTCTCACACCTCAAAACACAAGCCAAGAAGAATGTTAAGGAAAAGCACAATCCTAACGGTGATTTTCATATGTTTATTTATCTTATGCTAATTAGGACTGACTATATGTATTTAGAACAAATTTTTTTGGTTGGGAAGGCATCCTACGAAGAAGGATATCTAAAAGGAGAGGTTTCAAGTATGTTATGGCTAGGGTGGGCTGTCCTTTGAGATGATGACTTGATAGAGGAAACGAGATGGGGAGTACCTGCCAACCGAATTGTGTGATCACTAACAGATGTTCCCAAGTAAGATGTTGTTTAGGAAAGATGTGTATATTTGATTTTGTGCAAGTTTGGTAAGACACAAAGAGAGAGAAAAATGTGATTTCTACAATTATTTGTGTCAACCATCAGTTGGGCATGACTTCCAGCATATAGGTTGCCCTCAGTTTTAATGTGAGATAATAATGCAATAAATCAAAATGCAATGGAAGTGTTTTAAACCCAAATGGAAGTGTGATATTCGATGTAGAAAGAGATGAACAAGAAGAGGGATGCTCTTTCACTAATGCAATGAAAAATAAAGGAAGATGTGTTCTTTTTAAAGCACAAAAAACACAATTGTTTTTAGACAACAGAAAGAAGGAGAATGCTTCCAAGGAATAAAAATTTATGTGGATGCTTTTCTAATGGAAATAAACACACAAATTTCACCTAGGAATGAATAAATGAAAAATAACCCCTGATGGGTCCCACAGGTGTGCGAAATGTTTCACCATTTTCTTTACCTTTTTAAATGAAGAAACATATAAGGGTAAGGGTCAAGGAGGAATACTTATTAAATGCTAGTCGATTGATGGTTATTGTGCACATTCTAACTTCTTGATACATAGCTGAATGTGAGATATTCCTTTGGGCTAGAGGTAACTACTGTAATAGAAAATAATACCACAAGAAGATAGTTAAATGATTTATGATAGTGGACTTCCTAGCGTATGCTACTTACGAGAAGTGCGATACTTCCTAGATGGTGTTAATCCTTTGTTTAAAAAATTTAATGCGATAAATAAACAAGGTCATACTATAGTTGATATGATTTAGGTATCTCATTCAAATACAAAAAACAAATCCAATCACAACAGGCTAGGCTATAGTTGGATTTGAGAGATCAGTGTCTGTCTGTCAAGTCTCTGGGGTTGTTCAGTGGTCGATTCTAGGTTATTTGGGTCAACTAGTATGGTGATTATTGGGTCTATTCTTGGTCAAGGTGTAAAACACAAAACCGACGTGCCATTAAATGCGACCGATGTTGGTTTAGGTAGAATTGATGACGGTTATGGATAACCGGTGTCGGTATGGTTGGGGTAAAAGAAACTCAAAATAAGTTAAATGGCAGGGGTGATCTGAGGTCAAATAAATTTTGGGCGAGTGAATGGGGGTATGTAGAGATCCTAGGTATGCTTAGAAGTATATAGTAGGTGAGAATATGTGATTTGGTGATGTGGGTGAAGGGATATTTGGGTTTACAAGAAAGTGGGTGATGAAGAAATAAGCATGCAAAGAATAATTTGATAACAAGGGTAATAAAGATTACTAATTGAAATAAACCATACTAGTTAGAGCCATACTTACTATTTTAAGGATATGATGGCTGAATGGTGGAGGTGGTTGATTAAAGAATACGTGTATGGTCCTATAGCAAGTGCTTTCCCGTGAGTGCCTCCGTGGATACAATGGCTCTCGATTGATGTTGGTGATGGCTCGAATGTCTAGATGTGTAAAAGGATGCTTGTTTCACTTACATGTATCTCGGTCTCCTTTTTTACTCTCGAAACATGCGAATATCGAAATAAGGTTACCAAAAGGGAATAAAAGCTAACCAAAAATGGTCGGGGTTGGCCGACCGACATCGGTTCGGGGTGACTAGTGTCGGTTCGGGTGGGATTCCTAGGTTTAATAAAAATGGGAGATCATGGAAACGATTTCCGCGAGATCTCTCTATTCATCCGAGAAAGAGCGGGAGTTACCTTTTCTTATGTGGGAATGTGGTTAGAGGGGATGTAGGCTTTGATTTTTATCGTTTAGTTAGGTCTTAGTTAGTTATGACAACATACTAAGAATAGACTTAGGGTGAGGTGGCTAGGTGAGGTGTATAGGTGAGGTGGTGGGGTGGGAATTATCTTAATTAGGATAATTAAATAATAGATATTATGAGGACATGGGTTAATTTAATTTAATTAATTTAATTAATATTAGTGTGGGGTGTAAGGGGCCATGGTTAGGTGAGTGTGTTCAAGTTGATTATTTAACGAAGGGTCAAGGAGTGTGTGACACAATTTTGGTGTCTACAATAACCCATTGTCCTTCACCAAGGATACCCTCAACTTCCTCTTAAAGATTCGGGCCTCTATTGCACTTATTATAGAGAAAAATTCATCATGGTTTAACAAGTGTAGAGACATCAACAATGTAGCTGATGGATGAACAAATACCTTGATCTGTGTTCACATTCCTCATGCGCAGAAAAGGTGGAACTGTAGCCGCTCATTTCAGAAAAGAGCTTGGAAGAAGAAATGCCTTCTCAGGAGCATGAAGTGGAGACCAGTTAGGAAGTGAGATCAAATCCACTGCAACAACTCATTCTTCCACATGATTCTTCTTCTTTCTTCTTCTTCCTCTTCTTCTTCTCTCTCTTCTCTTCTCACCCAACACTCGAGTTCTTATTAATGTTATATTTTAACATTGAGGTTTGCACTTTTTGATATAATTTTAAGTGAATTTAGAAACATAATGTAAAATTTAAGTCACCTTAATTTTATAAAAGGGACTTAAATATTTAAGTGGAATATGAATAGTATAAAGTCAATTTAAAGTATTTGAAAAGTCACCAAGAAGATGAAGAGTTTCACTCTCTTCTATAAATTTTAAGTAGCTCCTCATTTGAGCTTCTTCTTAAAAAATTCTTAAACTTCTTAAACATTGGAGCTTTGTTTTGTGAATTCATGAGAGATATATCCTTGTGAAGAGAACAAAGAGATATAAAATATCTTCTATTTTCCCTACTCAAAATTTCTTCCATTTCTATGATATGTACAATTTCTGTTTAAGCTTAGATAAAAGGAAGAAGGAATTTTAGACTTTTTTGATCGAGGGGTTTAGTGGTACTTTGTGTTCATTAAACTCTATTTAGTAGTGTTGTTTTTGCACAAATTTTTTTCTTCCAAATTCAAGTGCACATAATGAAGTTTTGGATCATGTATGTAAGTCTCTTATTTTCAACTTGCAACATTAGTTTCTCTTTTCTTACTTTCTCACTCCCTTTCCTTCTCTCTTAGAAAATTCCTCTCTTGCAGGTATATGCAAGATTTTTTCATAGGGTTAGTGGAGTGCCCATGTTGGATCCCCGACCAAAAGGCCACTAGGATAAAACTCATTTTTACTCACGCATGCACATATAATAGCTTCACCCATTAAGTAGAGGGACTTAAACTCCAAGAGCATTGGAAAGATAATCACCAATTTTCCCCGACAAATTTTCTTAGAAATAGTATATATGTATTAATACGTAAACACTCCCTTTGTATAGTTGATTATGATATTGGACTGATGGTGTACTTGGTTTAGTTTCCATTATTTTGTTATTATGGGAACTTAAATTGATGGATGTTGTAGGTTTTTGTAGGCTATGGAAACTAGGTAAGGTTATGCATGGTTGAGTTAGATGTACGCATGGTGGAGTCCGATGTAGGCATGTTGGATTCAGTATGCATTTAGAATGTTTAAGCTTGATGGAGTTAGGTTTTAGGTATGGTGGGGTTAGGTATAAGCATGGTATGGATTTGAAAAATTCCATATTATTGTTTTTATGAAAATTAGATGAGTTATGCATGGTTAAGTCATGGTGAATATGATTTGGTTATACATATTTTGGTTGATTTTCTTACTGTTGAATATGAAAAGGAAATGATGTTAAGGTAAAATGGTTTAAATTTCCAACGTATTAATATTATGGAAACTAGGTTGTTTAGGCATGGTTGAGTCTGTTTTGTGTTGAGTCAATTTAATTTCCAAGTTATTGACATGATGGAACATAAATTATGAGATATGTATGATGTATGGTTTAATTTAAAGTTAAATTCCAAATTATTGTTGTTATGGAATCTAACTAAGTGTTTTTTTATGTGGGAAAATGATGATGGGGTAAAGGGTGGCCGAGCTAACCTTGAAGGGCCCTATGCTCTACGAGTGTTTCCTACATATCCCTTACGAAAGGGGCATCATGACGATGTAGTTATCCCTTAAACTAGGGAAGAAGAAAGGTGGGTTGGGTAGGTTAAATAGGTAGGTGGTTTAGGTAACGTGATTGGGTAAGGAAAATTGATGAAGATAGGCAAGGTGAAATGTGAAATTGGTAATAGGTAGGGTAGATTAGGTGTAGGTGTATAGGTGATAGGCTTAGATGATGTTGTCTTAGTGAATCAAATAACCATGTAGGTAGAGGTGAACAAAGGAAGAAAAATGCCCCAAGTTGGAAAAGACCCTAAGTGTTGGACCCTAAAACTTATTTGAACATAAGTCCATAGATACACTGCATGATCGATAGGTCTAAAGGTGAAAGAAGTTACGTGATCACAATGTGTGGAATACATTATGTATCCCTTAAGTTAATTGGAAAATAATGAAATTAAAGGTGAAGTAGAAAGGTGTTTTTAGCGTAATCTTGTTGTGGGACAATATTACCCTTTTACAAGATACACAAAACCTAGATAGGCAAGTCCATGACTAAAAGGTTATAATTTTTATTTTTGACATTTTTCTCTTCTGTTTGTATATATTGATCGATGTGGGAAGTATATACTAGGATAAATAGGTTCTCCTTGAGGTCTTCTTGAATTTTATTGATGTGGGAAGTATATACTAGGATAAATAGGTTCTCCTTGAGGTCTTCTTGAAGCTGATCGATGCAATAAGATACAAAACACTTTATTTTGAGAAGTACATGCTAGTCTTATTTATGGATAGACTAAATATATTTAAATGGATAACTTTTTATAGTTATCCTTTGAGGTAATAGTCTATTTATAGTAGCTAGAGAGATGTAGATGTCCTTTTGAAGGATTCATTTATTTACAAGAAGTTTTGCTCAAGGAGTAGAATTTTTGGTATCCCTAAGTATTTTTTTGGACTTAAAGTCATAGACTAGAGTATAAAGGAATACATGCCTCTTTTATGAAGGCAAGACCATAACACGAAAAAGTCTAGATATGAAAGAAGGGGTTTTAAGTGACAAATGAACCTAGGATTCTACCTGAAGAGGAAAAAAAGTATCCTAGAGAATCATTCCATGAGTAGAGCCATGGTACTCATATTCAAGACAAGGATGAATGGTGATGGGTAGTCACACAATTCTAGTTTATTCATAGGTCCTTAAAATAGGTAGTTGAAAGGAGTAGTGCGCTCAAGGGATGAGCATGTAAGTGACATAAAGTGATGTAGTAATTTATTCAACAATAGAATGGTCGAAGTTCAGAAGACATTAAATGGCTCGGAGTTTAGGTTTACCTTCAAGTGAAGCTAAACGATAAGCACCTAATCCATAGGCATGGGTGATGATATAGGGTCCAAGCCAATTAGGAGAAAATTTTCCCCATTTTCTTTTCTCTAATTTGGTTACGTGTTGATTTTACTTTAGGACAAGATCACCGACCTTGAAATTTCTCTCATGGACACGTTTTTCATAGGCTCGTTTAATATATTTTTGATATATTTGTAGGTGATCGAGAGTAGTTAAATGACATTCATCTAAAAGCTAGAGTAGTACCAAACCATCTTGGTGAAATTCATCGTCACTAATCATGTCTTTGAGTGATATGCAAGAAGATGGAATTTGGAATTTGAGAGGTAAAATGGATTTTATGCCATATACTAAAGAAAAAGGTGTGGTTTTCGTAGATGTGTGAATACTAGTGCAGTAAGTCCATAAGGTGAAAGGAATGTGCATGTGCCAATCCTTACTAGTATCATTAAAAGTTTTAATGAGAATCCTATTGAGGGTTTTGCTAGAAGATTTTCTGGCCATTTTCCTATGGGTAATATGGTGAAGAAAAGCGAGTTGAATGCGTAAGCTGTCAAAAAAAAATTTTGCAGGTTTTATTCTTAAATAGTTTTTCATTGTCTATGATAAGGCAATGGGGAATGCCAAAGTGGAAAATTATGTGATGATTGATGAACTCACATATTTTCTCAGCTTTGGTAGAAATGAGAGGAATGGATTTGACCCATTTAGTGTAATATCCAGTTGTAGTAATGATCCATTGATGGTGTTGAGAGGAGTGAGAGTTAATCTCTCCGACGGGATACAAACCCCATTGTGAGAAAGGTGAAAAGTCCCTAGAAACTTGTAAGGTGTGACTAGGAGTATGGTTAAGG
Source organism: Taxus wallichiana var. yunnanensis (assembly GCA_018340775.1). Classification (NCBI taxonomy): domain Eukaryota; kingdom Viridiplantae; phylum Streptophyta; class Pinopsida; order Cupressales; family Taxaceae; genus Taxus; species Taxus wallichiana. Next base: position 217,601,429 of record CM031239.1, read on the forward strand.
TTATAAATTTGCTGACATTTCACACAATTCTTGACATAGTCACATCAGTCTTGGTTAAGGGTTGACCAAGTAATATCCAAGGTGAAGGATTCCTTTACCAACAACATGGTCTGCTGAAGTGTCCACCAAAAATTCCATCATGGATTTCCTTTATCGTATATGAGATTTTATAACTTGTTAGGCACATAAGTAGGATGCTTTCAAAGCCACATTTATAGAGAAGACCACCCATGAAAATGTAACAGAATTTTTTTGAAGAAAGGCTCATTGAACATTACGGGTGAGATCCAGAGGTAAGATGAAAAGGGAAAGGTAATCAACTTATTACTTATACAAAGTTTACGCCATAGCTTAAGTGAGAAGGACTGCACCCTTATTGAGCCCTAAAAATGACTAAGTCCTAAAGAAGAATTCATCGCATGTGGGAGGAAGTAAATAAGGAAGACGCTCGGGAAAAAGTGACGAAGGGAAAGGCACATGGTAGAAGAAGTTAGTGTGTGAGGGAGAAGAAATGTTTAGGGACTTAGCCATATTTTGAAGGAGTTGTCATAGGAGAAACACATGAAAAGCCTAAGTAGGCGTGATGAATGGATAAGGTGCCAACTTGGATCCTTGGAGGTCAAGAAAAGAATATTCCATATAAGGGATATTCCCAGGATGATCATTACAGGTAGTGGAAGAATTTCCAAGATGACATAGGAATTCAACCATGGAGGACCACACTTCCACTTGGCATGTGATATGTTCATGAAGGAAACCAAGGTGATGCATCCAGATTCTATTTAAAGGAGTGCTTGGGTCCGAAATGGAGGGAGAAGAGAGTAAAAATGAAGTGTTGAGGAAATGAAGGGTTAAAGAGGGTTTTAAGTAGTAACAAGGTGCTGCAAAAATGCTTGTAAGAAGGGTTTTAAGCATATTAGGGATGGATTTGGGTATGAACAAGGGTTATAATGGGTAGAAAACTAATAAATCTCTCTACAGAGTATTTTTGTAAGGTTTAACATAATATTCCTTGATGTATTTGGTCTATATGACCCTTATGATGTAATGAGGCCCTTTGTAAATGTTTGTAAATCAATATATGTGTGTGATTCTATTTATTCATGTTCTTAAGTTTAAACCCTTGTGTTCTTCATATTATTCTAGGTCAGATCTAGTTTCATTATGATTATTTACGTTGTTGATTTTAATTTATGATGCATATGTGCATGGGTCTATTATTTGTATCTTGTTTTTGAGTGAATGTCTATGTTTCCATTCTTGCAACTCATTCTCCATCAATGGCGGACCATTCTCACGAAGCTCACATAAAGGAGGGGCTCAACACCAACACACACCTTATATGAGCACCCATCGAATGCTGGGTGATAGGCCAATGTGCTTGGGGTAGAAATAAGGTATATGAAGAAATGACTACATTTTGGTTTCAAGGCTACTGACCTATACCTTCATATGTAGTCATTTCTTCATATACCTTCTTTCTAACCCAAGAAAACCAACGTATCACCTAGTATGAACTAGGAGCTCACCTAAGGCATGTGAGGACACCACCGAGCTCCTCCTTTACGTGAGCTTCATGAGAATGGTCTACCATTGATGGAGAATGAGTTGCAAGAATGGAAACATAGACATTCACTCAAAAACAGAAGATACAAATAACAGATCCGTGTACAGATGCATCATAAATGGAAATGAACATTGTAAATAAGTATAATGAAACTAGATCTGACCTAGAATAATATGAAGAACATAAGGGTTTACACTTAAGAACATGAATAACCAAAATCACACACATATATTGATTTATAAACATTTATAGTGGCCTCATTACATCATAAGGGTCATATAGACCGAATACATCAAGGAATATTATCTTAAACCTTATAAAAATACTCCATAGAAAGAGAGAGTTCTTAGCTATTCTACCCATTACAACCCTTGTTTATACCCAAATCCACACTTAGTATGCTTGAAAACCTTCTCGCAAGCATTTTTGTAGCACCTTTTACTACTTAAAACTCTCTTTAACCCTTCATTTCCTCAACACTTCATGTTACTCTCTTCCTCTATTTCAGACTCAAGCACTCCTTTAATTAGGATCTGGATGCACCGCCTTGGTTTCCTTCATGAGCAGATCACATGCCAAGTGGAAGTGTGGTCCTCCATGGTCGAATGCCTATGCCAACTTGTAAATGCCTCCACTATCTGTAATGATCATCCTGGGAATATCCCTTACGTGGAATATTATTTTCTTGACCTCTAAGGCTCCAGTGTTAGCACCTTATCCATTCAACACACCTACTCTGGATTTTCACATGTTTCTCCTACAATAAATCCTTCAAAATATGGCTAAGTCCCTAAAACTTCCTGCTCCCATGTGTGCTAACCTCTTCTACCGCACGCCTTTCCTTGTGTGTTTTTCTTGAGCACCTTCTTTCTTTCTTGCCTCCCGCATGCACTAACTTCTTCCTTAGGACTTATTCAATTTTAAGGCCCAACATTATCCTACACTACACCTATTTTCTATCTTTAGAAACACTCTTCCCTTCCATCAAAGAATAAAGAATAGGGAAAATGAAAGAATCAAGGATTGAATAAAGAATGGAAGAATCCTACTATTGCTGCATGAGAAGTGGGAAATATTTCTTCACGGAGGATTCAATATTAACCCAAGCATCTACCTCATTCTACACCTACTAAAGTAAGTCACCCACCTTCACACTAAATTCATCAAAAATCAACTCATCCCCCTTAGCCTTTAATGTATATTTAGGGATTTCCATCTTCTTGCTAAGGTTTCCTAGCATGTCCATCTTGCGAGTGACTCGAGAGGTACAACTCTTTCAATTTAATTTTAATAGAAACCCTTAAGTTTTCGATCACTTATAATTTATTCTCTACCTTGACTAAGATCAGGTCATGCTCTCGCCCTATTTCCCTTATTTTTCTCTTAAAATTCTTTCAAATCCACTTCATGGCTAAAAACTAATATGCTTGCTACTCTTTCCTTATAGCCACAGTTGTTATATACAACTTTTGCCATTTGTGCCACTGTCTTTACTAAGGAAAGGATCCCAGAGTACCGAGTTAGTATCTCCCCAATATTCAAATTTTCTTCCTTATTCGGAAAAAAATTGCTTCTTCTACTGATTCTAATGTAAGTGGCTTCCTCTCCATGGTGAGTATGCATGCTAAGTCTTCCAAGCAATACATGGTTGACTCATATTTTCGCTTAAGAGGGCCAGTCTAAGTGATTTAAGATAATGGTCTCTATCTTATTGTGGACTTCACGCGCCTTCACATTTCATCCCTCATTTCACGCCTTAACTACACATTGATCAATTCCTTTTGTTTTGTCTCCCTATCATTCTCAATGATCTCTTCATTATTTTTCTAAAGATCTTCCTCCAAACCCTTATTCTATCGTTTCTGCTTTGAAGATTCTTGCTTGCACCTCCACTAATACTTTGTTGAGCACATTACAAAATTTATCATCTGACACCTTCTGGGAAATTACAAGAGGGTTTATTCCCTTGGTATCTGGTGTCTTCATCAATGCATCACGATTTATCTTGAACTCAGGCTCATCAACGTGGGACTCAAAAGCCTAGGATATCATTTTCCACATGCATGGGAATGCAACCTCTTCATCAAAAGAATACCAAATGAGGAGTTGATATAAAGGAAATGTACTTTGGAAGCACACTCATATTACCTTACATGGATCATTAATATAAGTCATAATGTGTCCCCGCACCTGCCATCGTGCCCTTCTCACTTATGTGTGTTGCCGTTGGGAAGATTACTTGCTAAGATGGGAACTCTACCCATGCTTCCATACTCTCGTCCTACACTTACTCTCTCTTTAGTTTCCTTCATCACTTCTTTGGTGCTTCACTCTACCTCATGCTCCACTAAATATTGAATAATACCTACCACCTCCCTTTCTAAAGTGTTATCTATCTACTCTTAAGTCGGGGTCGTGGTCTTTTGATCACGCATGTTTATCTCCTCACTTCCTTCTTTGGTATGGGAACCCTCCTCATACTCCTCCTCTTCATCTTGTTCTTCACCAAGCTTATGTACATTGTACACAAGAGGACTCCGAGCTTCCTTGCACTCTTCATTTTCTCCTTCAATTTCCTCCTCGAATCATCATCCTTACTACTCTCTGTCTTCTCGAATCTAAACCTTTAGCCACCCTTTGATTTTTCTTCACTGGTGACTCCAACACAGGGGACTCCTTCTCAGGTGACTCTTCTCTCCTAGAGGACTCTTCTTTCTCTAATGACTCCTTCCCGACGGGATACTTATTCCATTAAACATAGGTGCTTGTACCCATGCCTGAATCCTATGCCCCTACGGTTTTCAAAGATGCACGCTTGGAACCTTCTCTATAGTAGTCTCTTATTATTCTCTCTTCTTAATTACTACTTTCTTCTTCCTCCCGGAAGGGTCCTTAAGGAATAAGACCTCATCCTCAACATAGGTGACCTTCTCAAACTTGGGCCTTAGCCACACATACACCCTTGCCACCGTCCTACCTGCAATAGGAAATGTCACCGATTTTACCATGTGTATGTCATGAGATACGTAATTTTCTACATAGGTGCACTTTTTGGGATACACCAAGGTCCGATACATCTTTCGGTGATCTTGATCTATAAAAATTAGATCAAATCTCAGATTCTTTACCTCCTTAAAATTGCCTTGAAAATATTGCATTGTGAAGGAGAAGGGTAACTTACACCAAGGACCCTTCGTGCCATCTGTCAATGTAAACCTACTAATACAAAAGTGTTGGTATATGGTGAATTCATTTTCTCCATCCAATCATGCAAAAAGTTGTTCGGTATCCTCCATTTAGCTCTGAATACATTATGCATCCATTTATACCATTTCTCCAAGTGCGCCTTGTGATTGGTCATCATGGTGTCACAAGTATAAACTTAAAACATCTTCACGGGAGAGGGGTTATCATCCGAGTGCTCCCAAAGAAACTTATTAGGCTAATTAGGCACTCCAATATCTAAAAAGATATGGTAAGGAGGACATTACCGAACATGATCTTCTCCCTGTCACACGCAACATCAATAATCTCCTCCGCAATGAAAGCTGAGAGGTTGTAAATGGTGCCCTCTAAGATCTTGCAAGTAGAAATTCAACCAAATTTTATTTATTTACATCCATCTCTCCTACCCATTCAAATTTGTCACCAAACATGTGACCATCCTCATTACAAGGTCGGTGATTACAGTGATGTCAAAGTACTGCAAAACCTTCTTGTAATCATATTCCTCAACCATTTTCTTGATGGCCTCCTTTTGCACAAGTCCTCATCCAGTGGATCTCCCTCATAGATCAAGGTAGTGAACTTAGAAATCAATTGTGGTGTTATGTGCATCTACCTTCCAACAAAATAGAAACATTCCTCACATATGTGTGACATTAACCACTAGTATAGTCACTGCAGTTTTGCAAAATAGGGCAACCGATAAATTTGTAGAACTACTGACCTTTCCTAACTTCACTTTTACTTCATCATCATAGATGGTTTTCCCATTTGGCATCCTCTTTTCCATTGGGCAAACAAACTCCAATGTTATCTCCTTTTCTATGGCGCTCGTGTGATAATTGTAATCACTCATGACCATCTTCCTTATATGCGACACCCACTCTTTCCCTAGCACCACACCATCTAGGTATTGAATCTCTACATACCATTCTTCATTAAAACTTGTGCAAATGGTTAGTTTTCCTTTTTCCTTTCCCTTTCCCTACTTTGATGAAGTGTTCACTCCTTTCCATGGTGCCATTTTTATCTTCCTTGGTTCTTTGTAGTGTCTCCTTGAATCAAGTTCTATCATTGCTCAAATCCTTGGCTCTACTTCTACAAAAATTCAACAAAAACCCATGCCCTAGCTTGTAAAACATAACTTGGAGAACTTCCTTTCCACAAGACAACATATCCACCCACGGGAACCCACTAATAAACTCCTTTACGTACACTGTGTACTTTTCTTCCACATTAGTTCACAAGTCCTTCTATTTCATCAACTTCACACACTACTATTCTTAATTTCTTCATAAGAATCACCTTAGATCACAAGAAATTATTTGATAACAAAACAAAAGGTGAAATAATACTTCTCCCTTGACCTTCTATTTACATATTTTTGTTTTTTTCTCCCGAGGAATTAGTTGTGGGCTTGGTCAAGTCATTATTAGGTTGATTTTGGTGTGGGTGAGGAGTAATTAGTCATGGGTGTGGATGTAGACCAAGTTATAGGTCTTAATTAGGTTAGTTTAGGGTTAGGACTAGGTCATGATGAGGTGGTGAAATGAGGTGGCAGGTTTGGAGATGTGGATTTATTAATTATAAGGTAATTAATAAATAATTGTGTAAGGTTTAGGTGATGAGGCTAGGTTGCAAAATGAGATGCGGGGCACGGGGGGTCGTAAGACACAAATTTGGTGTCTACATTAGCCCCTTGTTGTCATGTAGCTTGTCTTGTAAAGTTGCACTGACAATAATAAGAAGTGGTTACTCCTGTTAAGGGTATAGGTAATCCCCCTCAAATCTATCATAGATTGAGGTAACGTGAAATCAGGGATAGGGTTGATAAAGGGTAAATGGTGTTGAGATGATGGTAAGATGGTGGGGTAAGTTCAAGGAAGCAGACACATGTTGAAATGCAGTAGTGTGACCAGTGGTACATGATTTGAAGAGTAAACAAGCAATTCATAGGCAAAGGTCGATAGTTTATCCAAACAAGGGTGATATAATCCTGGTATCCAAGGCATAGGAAGTACCCCAGGGGATATAACGGGTAAGGTGCAGGAACGTTTAGGTATGTTCGGTAGTACAAATGGTTGGTTTGGTTGAGATAAACGTCACGGTCTCGATCTAGGAAAAGTTGGTTGGTCGATCAAGTCAAGTACCCTAATCATCTTGAAACACGAACATGTAAGCTCAATTGAACAAAATGTTACATGATGGGTGGATAAAATTGTAATTTTTTTGTTTTGGGTGAGGTATTTAATTGGTGCGGCCTTGGGTTGGGCCAAATGGTTGGTTGCGGCCTTGGGTCGGGCCTGATTGGTTGGTTATGGCCTTGGGTCGGGCCAAATGGTTGGTTGCGGCCTTGGGTTGGGCCTGATTGGTTGGTTGCGGCCTTGGGTTGGGCCAAATGGTTGGTTGCGGCCTTGGGTTGGGCCAAATGGTTGGTTGTGGCCTTGGGTCGGGCCTGGTTGGTTGGGTGCGGCCGTGAATGTGGCCAATGAAGTCAAAAAAGGCTATTTAGCAAAGGAGGGTATAGGTGATGTGGTGAGAAAGGGAGATTGGTGAATAAGGGCAGAAATTTTGGTAAAATAGGGATTAAACCAATATCGGTTAGCTATGACCGATATCGGCTAGATGACCAATATCGGTATTTTTGGGGCACAATATAACCGATATCGGTTATAGGTCAAAAACCTATAAAAAGAAAAATACGACCTTTCATTGTCACATTGTCAATTTGAAAACCAAATTTAGTTGTCTGAGGTGTTTTAGTGATATTGTTGAGTTTTTCGGCTGAGGTGGCATTATTTGAGTGGAGAAGTGAGTGGTTGGTATACCCCAGTGAGTAGGAGGTAGAATTTGATTGGTGGAGAACCCAGCTGAGGAGATTTGGAGCCATGGCATAACCAGGAGGAGCAGGAGGTGCTAGACCAGCTGGACCACCACCACCTATCCCACCATGATGACATGTAGTCATACCGGTAGGCTCTGAGCTCTTACCTTTGTGAATTTAATGAGTTTAAGCTAGATGTGGGTTTTGGGTAGGAATCCAAGTTTTGAATAAAATAATGAATAAATTGAGGTTATTTGAAAAATGGAGTGGGTAGGTAGGTTAGTTAGGTCAAGGTGGCAGGGTGGGTAGGTTTTTAGGGTTTTTCAATGGGTAAAAGGGTAGAAATAGGCAAAAATGGGTTTTTGGGGGCCGCATTAGGTTTGGCTCCGGCCGTGGAGAGTGACCGATGTCGGTCCCTAGGCGACCAGACATCGGTCACGAAATTTTTAGGCAAAGTGGGTTGTGGGTAGACCGGCATCGTTCGTATGTCGACCAGCGCCGGTGTATATCAAGTGCTAGAGGGTACCGGTGCTGGTCAAGGGTGACCGGTGCATCATCATTAGTTAGGTTTATTTTTGTTTTGTTTCATTGTTGGTGTTTGTGTTTTGTTGTTTGGTTGTTTGTGTTTTGTTGTTTGGTTGTTTGTGTTTTTTTGTTTGGTTGTTGTTTAGGGTGAAGAGGGATGTAACATCCTCATTTTTATACATTAGAACAAGTAATTTTTTTTTTTTTTTGAAAAATGCTTCCGGTTCTAAATACATAATTTAGAACTCAAAAATCAAAACAACCATTCTCACAATAGATAACCATATGCAGTTGTAATGACTCAGAGCACCTCCTATCTATTCATTCCATGACTCGGTAATCTACCGATCTATTCATGATTATTAAGAGTTGGCATTTTTATTTAACATATCACTCTTGTGGTTCTCTTCCCTAATCTAGGATTGAATGCTCTGTCCAAGGAACCTATCTGAATAATTGTTACCATTATTCATCGGCATCTCATCCCTTAGACTAGGTGACTTAGGACAACGCAATCAACAACTTACGATACTTTGGCCAAATATTTGAAACATACCGCTTATGTCTCGTATTCCTTGATGGCATACTCGTCAATCTGGAATATGTCCTTCACCCCATTCCTATGTTATGTAGAATGTCTTATACTGAATTTTGTCAGACTCTCCTGTCCCAAGTTATTCACTCAGGAACAGATTAGTAAGATGACAACGTTATAGGGATGCTCCCGAGGACTAGGAATACACTGACATAATGGGTCAACCCTAGTTAAACCAGTGTGTCAAGATACCCCGAGTCTCCTAGGGCAGCCTTATAATGTGACCACATTCCTAATCAGTCCCAGAGTAACTTGTTCGAGTTTAAGGTGTAAATCTTAATGATCAATGCAAAGGGTGTCGTCATAAGTCACCTGCATTGTTGTATCTTCAAGAAGATCCTAATCTTCTCGAAGGTACAACCCTGCAGTTGACTTGTGCCGTCAACCTTTAAATCCACCTCGAAAAGATCTACTTATTAATAAGTGTTACATACGTTGAGTTAAAAATTATACTATAAGACGCTCCCTTAAGGTTAGTCTTTCCCAATCCCTAGGTTCCTCACCTTAGAATTACCTTTCATAGTAAAACCCTTTACACAAGAGAAGTTATTAAGACTAGAGGTCCCTTCAAGGAGTTCATAGAATATACATAATTCTAAATCAACAAAATTAGACAATAACCCTCAACCTTCACATGAGATTGCTAACCAAACCCTTTTTAGGTTTATATTAGTTCTCATAACTGAATTTATATCTTACTTAATAGTATCGAGATATAGTGATTAAGAATCCAATTAAACGTTGTCCTGACTTAGATCAAGACTAGGAAGTAATAATTTATTCAGCTCGTTTAGCTTCCTACTCGGGTTTATTTTAACCCTAGCTTCCAGAAAAGAAATGATCTAAATTCCAATTTAGATTTAGATAAAACATACTAGAACTACTAAACAATCATAAGTATTCAGTCACATAATCTTGCAAGCTTACTTAGATAATCACAAAAGTCTCCACTTTATACAATAATAATAATGCTCTCAAGATCATTCGAACCGAAGAAGGTCAAACCATCAAGATATGAATACAAACACATAAGTAACAAATATCTCTTTTCATTCCTTTCAAGCTAATCAAATACATTTTATGCATTCAGCATACTTGATACAATACTCAACAACAAAAGAACATCTTTCTTCAAGTAGTACATTCAGAGAATCAAGTTGTAATTCATCATAAAACCAAATTAAACAATCTGAACATCCTATCAGATCTACGTGCTTTTACCACTTACGGCAACCATCTGCAAAAATTGTCAACACGGGTCAGTTCGATGAACTGAGCATGATAAGCACTAACTCTTAAAACAAATGCAATCCACCAATTGCTCTCATTGAACAACCTGTTTAAATGAAATCATTTCACCAAACATGAAAACATACTTCAGACTATGCCCTTTTGTAATTCAAACATGACTATAACGCGTAACTCGTATTATAGTCACTAAATAGTCCTAGATACTTTTCATGTATTTCTTCATAAATGTTAGTGACCAAGAAGAACAAATGCATCTAAAACAACTATCCATCTGAATCCCAAGGACAACAACATCCAACAGGCCATTATATTCAACAAAATGAATATCCTAACAATTCATGAATCCATCAGTATGTTTTACAAATCCAACAATTAAATATAAATTTATCAACATATACTTTACAGCAGAAGAGAAAGAAACCGAGACATTCAGATGTCCCTTCCAAACATGCTCATGACTGTACCATCCACTTAAGAGTAATGCAATCACATTATACACCTGCGACTAAGCCAGTCGAGACCACAGGAAGAACTACAGTTCAATCTAATCCCTACTAAAACACAACAAGGACAAAAATCAAGAATCGAGCCAACACACAACATATCATGGGCTCCAACAGTGCCAAATTCAACCAATACTTATATTAAAGGTTTAAATTGAAGTTGAATTCATATGACAACAAATCAAGGATCCTAAAAGTACTCACAGCAAAAACTTCTACAGAAGTTACAACATAAATTACTTTTCAGTGACTCCATCGAAGTCGATAACATTTAGTATTCATAATAAAACAACAACATTCATAACCCAGCTTGACAGAAGTTTAAAATACTAGATACCTTTCAAGGACTCTCACTGAGTCAATATCGACCGTAATCACAACTGGGCTTACACAGAAGTAGAAACACCAGTTACATATCAAGGATTCCAACTGATTCCATAACAACAATATTCACAACTGAGATTATTCAGAAGAGAAAACATAATATACGCCTCCAGGATTAAAAAGGAGTCTTACCCATGTGGTATTCTTCAAATAAACTTCTACAGAAGTAGAAAGATACAAGATACATATCAAATTCAAGAATTCCAACCAAAACAATAACATACCGTATTCACATCTGAACTCCTTCAGAAGTAGAAACGTATGGCATTCATGACTAACTTCTACAGAAGCCAAAATACAAGATATATATATTAAGGATTCCAACAGAGCCAATAATAATAAGTATTCACAACCAGGCTTATATAGAAGCAGAAACACTGGTTTCATATCAAGGAATTCAACTGAATCCATAACAACAGTATTCGCTCTAAGCTTAAGTAGAAGATGAAACATAAAAAGAACTCCAACCGATCTACTACCACGAAATTCATTCTAAGCGAAAGTATTCATAACAAGGAAACAGAGTCAGATTACTGGCTACTACCCTCAAGGACTCCAACTGAATCAAACTAATAGTATTCACATATATGACTTCTACAGAAGTCCATAATATATGAAACATTCCAAGGACTCCACAGAGTCATTTCATATATATATAAATATATTGCAAACTATCAACGGATTAAATCCCATAATTGCAACACAAGGGGGGAAAACTTCTACAAAGTCGCATTCAAATACTATAAACACAACAAGTTATCCAATCAGAAGTAACTTAAGTATTATAGCAAGATCCAACAAGATTCAACAACCATAACATATATTACTCACGACAAAACTTTTAAAGAAGTCGTATATACTGTACATTCAAGAAATCCAACAGTATCATTTTCAACAAGTGGAAAACAAGCAAGGTATCGACTGAAGTCTGAATCAAACAAGAAAACAATTCATGGACTCCTACAGAGCTGAATTCGTAAATTTTCCTTGCAAACATTTCTACAAAATCTAACCGGAATGCAAAACACAGCAAGATAGTACATCCGTTCGAAACAAAATGCACACCCATCAAGGGTTCACTTGAAAAATCGAGCCAGTAAGAAGATACAACAACTAAATCACACAAAGCTACCATAAAAACCAACTGATCCCAAAAATCATCTGAACAGAGTTGTTCTAATGAAATCATTTGAAAGAAAGCAAGATTTTTAAAAGTTAGGGCCTAACATGCCTGGTAATGTTGCTTAAAAATCCGAAGAAGACCACTGAAAGAGCTCGAGCCTTCTCCTCTTTTTCCATGTTAGATTCAACAACAATAATTTGTTATTTCCATGCCTTATAAACTTTCCTTGACAGAGAAAAGAGCTAGTTACTCTCATATTTTCCATGCAACACCAAGTAGACTGGTGTGAAGAACCAGTGATCAAACAGAGAGAAAACCGGAGCGCATGAAAAACCAAACAAACTACCAGTTTTCCATTTTGCATGTCTTCCCGAGAAATCCGAGCTCAAAACCGAGTTCATTAATTGTATTAACTCCAAAATTCCCGCTCAATCTCCATTGCCACCGACCGCCATAGTTGGCGATGGATAAAAACAAATCAAAGACCATTTCTAGGTTTGGCGACTCTGCCACGTCGGCTTTCACTAGCCATTTGAAACCTCCACTAATTCCTTGTCCTTCATGCTTATCTCCTTCATTTAATGCCATAGAAACTATCGCCCATGGCTCGCACCCCTTCATAGGTCCCCTTCCTCCACTAAAATTTGTTAGGTTAGAAACATAGGTTAGGATTTAAGATGATACTTAGTCTAACCTCCTTAGCGCTAGGTTGCTAACTTTAGGAACTTTTAGCTTATAGCTTAGGGCTAGGTTAGATTAACACTAATCCAACCCATAGGTTATTAACCTTAATAAATCCAGTTTAGGTCTAACATTTAGAATGTTCAGAATAAGAACCTACAGATATACATTCACGAAAAGGATTCACTCCAGCACTGCCAATAAGCTAGTTGAATAAATGTATCTGAATTTATTACCTGGCCCACGATCAAGACCTTCCTGATATTACGATATTGGGAACCAATTCATTTAACATGATCAGCCTGAGTTAGACTCCGGAATAGCTTATTCAACACATTCAAACCTTGCAACCTGCGTAAGGTCTATAATTTTTGTTCATCCCGAATAAACTTAAAGCATCTCTTGGATCAATGCCACTGATCCAAGGCTGGGTCTTATAGATGGATAAATCCACAATTCATTCCGAGATCAAATTAAACTCAGGTGCAAAATGAAATAAATAAAAGAGTCCAATCATATTCCGACTCACCAAAGATCTTGATTGCAAAGAAGATACTAGTACATATCAAGCATGACTTCACAATCAAAGGAACACATCCTTTTACAGAAGAAATCATATATCAACACTTGAATGCTCAGGAGGAAGTAACATCAGTTCAGAGTGTTACAAGGGAGGGGTAGAATTGATAGGAAAGGTGATTGGGATGGGGGAAATGGGGTGGTTGTGTGGTTGGTTTGGTTAGGATAGATTAAGTGTTGCGTATGAATTAGGAGGTGTTAAATTGGTAGGGGCATAGTTAGATGGCGAGAGTAGATCTGGGTGATTGGTAGGGTGTGAGATAAGGAAAGGGGATATCGTAGATGTTTTAGGGTAAGATAGGTGGGTGTAGATGTGTGTTATAGAGTCGGGGTGTGGTCGGGAGGGTAAAAGGGGGTATAGAGGGTTAAAGGAGTTGTTTATGTAAAGGGTAGGTCTAATGAAGTGGGTTGTTTTTTGCAGAAGCGTCGGTTAAGCTTACGATGCGGGATTGGATGCCCCCGCTTATTGAGATGGATGTGGCCACATGTGTCCACGGCGTAGTGGGACTCGGTGGAGTCCAGCGGTATAGGGTTGTGGATAGGGACCACAACCTTATGGTTGCCCTCATCGAGAGATGGGATCCGGTGACCAATGTTTTCCATCTCCCTACCGGAGAGATGACTATTACCCTGGAGGATGTATATCGCATCCTGAGACTGCCGATCGTAGGGGAGGTAGTATTCCAGGTAGATGCAGAGACGGCTATGGACAGTATCCTTCAGGTATTTGGGGATGCAGCCACATTATTGACTTATCACAGTGCGAGCATTGCCTATGGGGACATGTATCATGCCCACAGACATGAGACATGGCTTGCCATGTTGATGATGATAGGTATCACCTGCTTCGCCCTCTCGGACTCAGAGGGAGGCCGCTTCCCACGGGCTTTGATGGGAGTGCTACACGAGATGGTGGAGGAGCATACATGTTATGCACAGGCACTGTATATTTAGTGCAACTATACAGAGAGCTGTGGGGTTATCATCGGATGAGGTGATTTGGGATTTGCTCCACATTTTTGTTACACTACTGGGCATATGAGCACATCATATGTATACGACCAGTAGGGCTGCCCAGCCAGGGCCATAGGTTATATACAGGTATGGCTTTCAGAGGTGGTTGGGGGTCGTGGGCCAGCCACGAGCGGTGCTCGCAGGACTGGATGTAGCTTACTACCGTCATATGCTAGAGGGCTTGACCGCACTAGACATTGTATGGAGGCCTTACAGAGGCCATCAGCCCCGAGGAGGAGCCTGAGCACGAGATGCACTAGATCCAAGTATACTTTCTGGATAGTAGGGAAGCCTAGAGAGCATGAGCGGATACCCCTAGAGATGGTACGATGACGGTTGGGGCTACGGACAGGATGAGCCACCTACCTTTCCTCGCACCATAGGGATGATGTAGAGGCCCCATTGCCTACACCACAGCCCGTGGACCTAGATTGGGTAGCAGAGAGACCGGCAGACGATACAGTGGATGATGCTAGAGTGACAGGTGCTTTTTTGGTTTGGTGGGCGTGTCGGAGAGCAATTTAGGATAGCCTGACCCACGACCCAGATTGTGACAAAGCGGCACATAAAGAGAGAGGGACCACCTCCTAGGATAGGTGCAGTTATTACAGGGGCAGCTTGCTGCGCCTGAGGCACAAATCGGGGGTATTACAGGCGGTAGCTTGAGCACGAGCTCGAGCACGGCCCAGGCACAAGATGTGACCACAGGCACCAAGCCACGGCCACAGCACCAAGCGTAGCCACAGTGTACCGAGCATAGGCACTTGCGGCCACGAGGCACAGTGCGGTATAGGTACCACAACAGCACAAGGTGTACCGGTAGGGCAGGGGCCACTACTATTAGGAGTCGAGGACCAGCCCCAGCAGCCATGGTGGCACGGGCCCGTTATATGGAGGTGAGAGCGGAGGCTCAATATTATCAGGATGTCCTTGATGGTACCAGGGCTAACTATCAGCCATATGCGGTGTACCGAGCCGAGACCTCTCGAAGCCAGAGATCCCAAGGGGCACGGCCACGGTCGATGGGTCGGTGACAGGGAGGAGGTGAGAGTTAGCATAGGGACTAGCAGTAGTAGAGGGCCGAGGGTGGTGGGGAGAGCTGAGATATCCCTAGAGTAGAGAGGGGTTTTTGGATTTTGGATATAAACACCGTCTCGTGAACCGGGTATGTATATAGAGACACTGTGTGCCCACATATGACTCATTTATTCATTCTTGTTGTATGTACCGGCTGCGAGCCAAGTACGAGGTTGTATAGTTGATCTTGGCTGTGAGCCGAGTCGAGATTGTGATAGTGATAGTGGCTTGCGTGCCGGCTTTGTATTATTTTGAGATCACAGAGGCCCCCATGCAGGGCCAGTTGTATATTTGAAACATTGATATATATAGAGATGATGATTTTGATTTAGATGGTGTGTATAAAATGTTTTATGTGTTTTGTCGATGGTTTTTGAAATTTAATGTGTATAGATGATGAGTTAGATCCAAATGGTGTATATACTGATGGGTTTGATGTAGATATTGAAATGTCATATGTATTTTGTGTTGATGGTTGTTTTATTGTAGATAGATGATGTTGATGAAATTGTGATGATATATAGATGTGATTTTGATGACAAATATTGATAATGGTGTCATTATGCAGGAAATAGAGGCGGGCGCCACAAAAATTTACAAAAAATAAAGAAAAGGCCCTGAGTTTAAGCAAAACGAGACATGTGAGTGATATCGGTTACGTAACCGGCGTCGGTAGATTAAGGATAGATATCGGTTAGGTAACCGATCATGGTTATTCAAAACAAGCTTTTCTAAAAATAGAAAAGCTTGGGCGGCAACTTAAGTTCTTAATTTTAGAGTCATGCAACAAGTTAAATACGCGAATGCGATGTTGTTTGACGACTGATATAGGTAATTGCATGAAAGAATTGAGTGATAAGGAGGAAAGAGATAGGTAAAGTGAGTGTGGGCTGAGATTAAGAAGGTAGAAAGGCAAGTTATATTTGAAGAGGGTGATGAACATGGCTAGACGAGGAGAAACATCCAGTAGGTAGGGATGAGAGGGAAGACAAGTTCCACCCCAAGCATCTGCATCCCGAGAGGTAAACTGTTTGGTTGTATTTTAATTCTTGCATGTTTTGATGAATAGGTTGAGAAAAGGTAAGAGGGTAGAGAAACGTGAAAAAGGTGATAGGCAAGGGTTTGGGATAGAGTGAGTGTTATGGGGTAGGTAAGCAGGGTGTTCACGTATGTTTATAGGTAGAGAGAGGAGTAAACGAGCAAAATAATTATCGTAGGTGGTGGTTTTAAGCAGGTGTATAGGATTGACAGTGACCGATATCATTTAGAGATAACCGGTATCGGTTATCTATAACCGATACCGGTTACTGTAGGAATTTCCAGAATGTGAGAAAAAACTTGGGATTTGATTTATTGAATGGTTGTGTGTCGTTTTGATGTATGCAGGCAGAGGCAGGGTTGAGGATGAATGATAGTGTGCCATCTTTGTTATCACGAATCCGAGTGGATGTAACACCAGTTGAATGGGCATTGATAAACCGTGTGGGGTTAAGTGGAATCCACTATTATTCATGAATCGCACGCAATCATGCTATGTTGCAGGCATTGATTGAGAGGTGGAATCGAGAAAGAATACCTTCTATCTGCCAACAGGGGAGATGACAGTGACGTTGGAAGATGTGTTTAGAATTTTGAGGCTCCCAATTACAGGAAGACCAGTGTATCAGGTGTTGCCTAGCGCATGGGCAGGGAGTGATAACAACAGTATTTGGTTCAGCTACATGAGATTTGACACAACGAGGTTTGACATTCACTTATGGTACAATGTATGCAACACACCCTGAGGAAACAAGGTTGGCAGTGGTATTAATGATAGCGGTGGGGTATTATGCATTACCGAGGGTGGAGGGGGGAAGATTTCCAAAAGCATTGATGAGTGTTATTTGGGAAATGATAGAACGGAGTGTGACTTTTTCATGGGCACTCGCATATCGGTGGAGTTATACGAGGTTTATGGGCCTACAGGTGAAAACACAGGATGACACTGGATTGTTCATACTTATTACATTGTTGGGCCTATGAGCACATTATTTTTGTGACTAATAGGCTGACCCATCTAGTCGGGAGAGAAAGGAGTGCAGAGGTTGGTATTCAGACGATGGGTCCAGAAAGAACAAGAGGCGAGATCCCAAGCTATGATAGATGAAATCGAGTATTATAGGTAGGTATGGGAGATGGTGATGATTACAGATATTTGTTGGAGACCTTACGGGAATTATATGGTGATGGAGCACATAGCTGAGGAGTTGAGGGGTGTAGAGTGATTGAGGTGGATCGCAGGGCACAGGCCAGGTGAGTACGAGAGGATTCCTCTAGATCACGTGCGGTGACAATTTGGATTTGTTCAGGATATACATATGGCTTATAAACCATACATGAGGATCAACGCCGAGGCAGTATTCTCACCACCCCGGCCAACACCTCCAGAAGGGCCAGAGGAGATAGCAGCCGATCACAGGGTAATGGATGCAGGAGCGACAGAGGCCTATAGATTATGGTGGGTAGCAGAGTTGCGAGGTGTATGTGATCATCCTGACATAGCTGTGATTACAATGGAGAGAGATCGTCTATAGGGTTTAGTTCATCAGCTCCAAACGCGGGTGAATGAGACAACGGGATTGTTAGTGGTTGCAGAGTCACGAGTGGAGAGACTAGAGGCAAGATTCCTCCACGCGAGAGGACGTATTTGTATGTTACAGGAGATGTTGGTGGATCAGTGGGAGGAACCAATAGTAGTGGCACCTTTGAGGATGGAGAGGCCAAGTGAGTGGCATCGACGATCACGATCACCACCTGATTCGGGAGGAGGCGCAAGGGTCTAAGTGAATTTCATAAAAGTATAAGAATAAATAAGGATGCCGACCTATGCGTCGATGATAGAGAAGATGTATTTGTTTAACATCGAAATAAAACTAAATATGTATGTTGATTTGAGTTATGATAATAATAAGAATGGTTGTGTTTTGAATGTTTTGTTTTGAAAAAGGATAAAGATGAATGTGAGCGAATAGAAATACACAAATAGATTTATATATACCACACATGATAGGTTATGGTAGGGGATGGTCGAGCTAACCTTGGGAGACCCCATGTCTCCTAAGTGTTGCCTACATAGCCCATTGCACAAAGCAAGGAGGGGCCTCAGACCGATGTAGTTCTCCCATAAGACCAGGGAGAGGTGAATTCAGGTAATTTGGTTGTGGTTAGGAAATTTTTTGGTTGGTAACAAAATATTGATATTGGTAGGGTAATGTTATTTGTGTAAGGGATTGGCGATGTTGGTGTAGGTATAGGTGAAACAAAAGTTAACTTACCCAAGTAGTAGGGAACCGTGTCCTGATTAAGGTCAACACATAACCCTAGAGTCAAGTAAAAGAGGTAGAAGTGTCCCGTAGTTGAGAAGAGCTAAACAAACCACATATATTAACATAGGATGGGCTTGAATCCCTAGGTGCCTTGATAAAGTAGAAGTCAATAGGTGAAAAGAGTCGTATTATCACAATATATCGATATACGTCACGTCCCTTGAGTTTTGTTGTGTTGACGAATGGTGAGGTGAGGTGGCTGGTATAGCTGGGGTGTAGATAACTTATTATAAGGTGATTATTCTGACGAAAGAGAACCAAACCTAAATAGACAAGTCCATGACTCAAAAGTGCTTTGGAATCGCTTTTATTTTTTACGGATATAGGACTCGATTAATGCGGTAAGTCCATAGGGGATATGTATTTTTTTGTTCTTGAGGTCTCACAAAGTGATCAATACGAGAAGCTTCGATAAAGGTGACTTTGTATAGCTATCCTTCAAGGGGAGCAACATATTTATAGTAGCAGATGCATTTTTGTGTCTATTTGTCCTTCGGGGAGCTTGATCTATTTATAATAGTAGAAGTGACTTTGCACATAGCTATCCTTCGAGGGAGCAGTCTATGTATAACTTAGAGGTCTAGATGTCCATTTGGCATGAAGCATCTAGTTTTGTAGGAAGTTTGACTCAAGAATATCCCATAAGTGTACAATTGAGAACATGTTATTTTGATACTTTTAAGTCATGGACCAAACTGAAAAGGGGAAGGCATCTTTAAGAGGAGGTAATGACCAAACCACGTGAGCTTGATTCTATTTTGAGATGTATGGAACAAAAATGTATGAGGTAGTAAATGAGCTCAAGGGACGAGCGCAAGGTAGATAAGAAGTGATATAACACTAAATTCAACGGTAAGAGAATGGTCGAAGAAGCAAGGTATTAAGGGGTTCGGGCTCGTTTTACCATTAAACGAAGCTAAACAAGTAAGTTCTTGATCCGTAAGTATGAGTGATAATGTAGGGCCCAATCCAATTAGGAGCAAATTTTCCACGTTTGCTCTTTTCTAGTTTGGTTACATGCTGATTCTCTTTGAGGACAAGATCACCAACCTTAAAGGTACACTCATGGAGTCGCTTATCATAAGCACGCTTGATGCGTTTTTGATAGATTTGAAGGTGGTCAAGAGCTGTAAGACGACGCTCATCAAGAAGCTCCAATTGGGCTAACCGCTCTTGGCGGAAATCATCATTGGTGAGAATATCCTGAAGAGATATTCTTAGGGAGGGTATTTGTATTTCGAGAGGAAAGATAGCCTTGGTACCATATACCAAAGAGAATGGGGTGGCATTAGTGGAGGTGCGAATGCTAGTCTGATAAGCCCAAAGGGCAAAGGGGATGTGATCAGGCCAATTGCTTCTAGAATCGTTAACAACTTTCATGAGGATTTTGGTGAGGGTTTTATTAGAAGATTCAGCTTGACCATTTGCTTGTGGATAGTAAGGTGATGAGAAGCTAAGTTTGATACCAAAGTTGTCACAAAGGTCTTGTAACAACTTATTTTTGAAAGATTTGCCATTATCTGTTATCAGGCGATGAGAACGCCAAAACGGCAGAGATAATGTGATGGTTAATGAATTAACGATTTTTTTTTTTTTTTTGGTTGAAATGAGTGGAATGTATTCCACCCATTTAGTGTAATATTTGGTTCTTTGTGATTATCCAATGGTGACGTTGCGAATATGGTGGGTGAATCTCACCAATAAGGTCTAAACCCCATTGTGAGAAAGGCCAAAGATCTCGTGTGACCTGTAGCGGATGGCTAGGAGTATGTTGAAGGTTGGCATGTTGTTGACACATAACACAACACTTAACATATTTGTAGTAGTCATTATTAAGAGTAGGCCAATAATAACCTAGGCGAAGGATTCGTTTGGCCATGGCAAGGCCACTAAAATGTCCACCACAAATACCGTCGTGGACTTGTTGAATGGTATAAGTGACCTCCGCACTGGTTAGACATTGAAGGAGGATGCCATCAAAGCCATGTTTATAGAGGAGTCCCCCCATGATGACATAACGAGAAACACTTTTAAGAAAAGCACGTTTTAAGTTAATAGTAAGGTCGAAGTGGGAGAACGCAGAGGTTGTAAGATAGTCGTGAAATTGGTGATACCATGTATCCTGTGAATTAGCAGACACATTATTTATCATACAAACATCAGGGCGAGTAAGATGGGGCAAAGAGTTGTTGGACCAAGACGAATATGTCAGAGTCATTTGGTGAGGCAAGAATTTTCGAGGCTAAGCAAGCCATAGTATCTATAAATTTTTTAGTGGAGCGGGGAATGGTTTGGATAGAATAATGAGTAAATAAGGTCAAAAGTGAATCCACGTAATGTTTGTACTTTTGAAGTTCCTCATTTTTACATTGGTAGATGCCCATAACTTGATTGACTACTAGTTGGGAGTCACCGAAAATGTTAATAGACTTGACACCTAAGTGTAACGCAACCTGGAGACCCAAAACAAGGGCCTCGTATTCCACTGTATTATTAGTACAGGGGAAATCAAGCCGGAATGAAAGAGGCATAGGCTCAACATTAAGAGGAATGAGAACAACGTCGGCTCCACTGCTGTGCTGGCATTTGGATCCATTAAAGAAGAGGGTCATTGGATACAACTCCTCACTGAGTGAAAGAGTGGTAATGAGTTCGTTGGGGAAATTAAAATTGGTAAATTTCTCCCCAGGTAAAGGGGCTTTTGTGAGTTGGTCTGCCATAGTTTGTCCTTTAATTGACTTCTGGTGTACAAATTCAAGGTCGAGGTCAACAAGGAGCATAAGCCATCGGGTGATGCATTGGTTTAGATGAGGTTTGGTGTACATATAATGAATGGGGTCTGCGTTGGTGATGACAAAAGTTTTACGATTCGGAGGTAGTGTCGAGTTTGGTGGCTACGAATGATAGGGCTATGCACAACTTTTCTACATGTGTATACCTAGTCTCGTAATCTACGAGAGTATGACTTATTTAATAAATGACTTGTTCTCAATGCTCGAAGTCACGATGTGCGAGCATGGCTCCTACAACATGGTCGGTGGTGGAAAGGTAAAGATAAAAAGGGCGATCATCTTGAGGTGGGATAAGCACGGTGGTTGTAAGAGATAGGATTTAAGAGCCTCAAAGGCTTGGTGGAACTCTTCAATGCATTGAAACACAATGTCCTTTTTAAGGAGATGATGGAAAGGTTGACATCGATCCAAGAGTTTTGAGATGAAACGATGGATAGATTGGAGCTTACCTTGCAACTACGAATCATTTGTTTAAGGTTAGTAGGTGGGGGCATTTCTAGGATAGCTTTGACTTTAGCTGGATCGACCTCGATGCCATGAAAAGAGATGATAAAACCAAGAATTTTTCCGAAAGGACACCAAAGACACATTTCTTTGGTTGAAGGTGAACACAATATTGTAATGGTGATCGAAAATAATGGTTAAAACATCGAGATGTTGGATGAGATGTTTAGATTTGCCAAGAAGATCATCGACATAATCCTCAAGGATAGTGTGCATAATGTCATGAAATATGTAAGTCATAGCTCACTGGTAGGTCGCACCAAGCATTCTTAAGGCCAAATGGCATGACACGATAACGAAGGTTCCCAAGGAGTTATGAAGGTAGTTTTACGTTGATGGTGGGCTACCAAAATTTGATTGTATCCCAAGAAGCCATCCCTGTAGACACCAAATTTGTGTCTTACGACCCCTTATGACCCGCATCTCATCTCGCAACTTAACCTCATCACCTAAACCTTACACAATTATTTATTAATTACCTTGTAATTGATAAATCCACATCACCTTACACCGCCACCTCATTTTGCCACCTCATCATGACCTAGCCCTAACCCTAAACTAACCTAATTAAGACCTATGACTTGGTCTAGACTCACATCCATAACTAATGCCTCCTTACTCGCACCCAAAACTGACCTTCTAGCCACTTGACCAAGCCCGCAACTGATCTCTCGGGAGAAGCGGGAAGGTGGGCTATTTTACTAAAAATAGCCTACTTTTTCCTTACCGATGCCGGTTCCTACTCGACCGCCATCGGTTACGCAACCGCCATCGGTTCCCTGTAAATGGGCTCCCCAAACCAAAAACAAAGGATCGGAATTTCATTTTTGGATCAGAGAAAAGGATTCTTTGAATCAAGAAAGAGCATCAGGAGCGATCGAGAGAGTCCAGATCTTCACTTGGTGAGCAGAGACGAGTGAAGAAACCAGAAGCGTTTGCAGCAAAGGAGATCAACTTGCATCTTTGTCAAAACCAGTAAGTCACATCTTGCATGTCCTCTGTTATAACATTTCTTATGCTCTTTGAATCACAGTCCTCCTAAATCCATTTCTGAATCCACTACCCAGCATGCATATTACCTCTAACTATCATTCATCTACCTCTCATCACCTTATTTTCTAATACCACCTATATATAGCCTTACAAACAACACAACCACCCCACAAAGCAACTAACCTACAGATCCTAGAACCCACCGGTATCGGTTATCGATGTCGACATCGGTTATCGATGAACCGACATCGGTTCCTCCGATCAAAACGAGAAAATCAGCCTTTCCCTACCCGGTTCAATGAAGTAACTTAATTGATATTTTACTGAGTTTTGTGTTAATTCATATTAGGAAGCTGACCACCTTCGAAAGGAAGTTTTATATTTCGAGCCCAAGGTAGTTTCCTCATTTATTGTCTAATCAAAATCTTGTGGTCTTGTGTTCTTATTTACGGGTAGTCCTTCCAAGACAAAAAGGAGTTCTTCGCACTCGGCTGATCTTTCTCTACGTACGCGCACACCATCTCGACATTCTACGGGTATTCCTCCTAGCCCCTAACCTTATCTATTTCTAAAAGGAATGAAACAATTCCGAGTGAAACATTTTGCACTTAGGTGGGACCCATTTTGGGTTTCTTTCTTTCTTACTTGCTTTCATATAGGGAGCATACCTGCTGTTTTCTTCTTCTAAAGATATTCATAAGGTTTTGTATTATTTTGGTAAAAGAACTTGCTTTGTTTTTGCATCTTGCATTAGTGAAAGTCATCTCTTTTGCTTCATCGAATATCATTTTCGATTTGGGTTTAAAACACGTGCATTGCATTCCTGCTTGTTGTTTTTCAATTCTAGTGAACGTAGATTAAGTAACAGGTCGTACACGTGGGGGTGATATCCACGGTATTGACAGGAAATTAATCTTACATTCACTGCACAACACATACCGAATCACTTCACAATTAACACAACAGCTCAAACATCCCCCTTTGTCCATGCGGTATTCCTCACGCTCGATTGAGGTAACCTTATAAGCCAAAACAAACTTGACATTTCCCCTAGGTCTTGTTGTTTAGGATTCGACTTGACATTCTACGTCTAAAGGCATAAGCCCTGATAATTAAAATTAACCCTAGGGTTAGTCTCGGATTTGAGTGTGCATCTTGTTTGTTTTCGAGTTCTATTTTCTTTGTCATATTTTGTCTTCGTGATCAAAATTTGACAAATATACTAAACGTTGTTAAAAATCAAATTAGCAACCTTTTATATCTTGTTAACCCAGACTTCTTACACCGACATCGGTTACCTGACCGACGTCGGCTATAGTATAACCGACATCGGATACTAGACCGATATCGGTTCTTATCTTCTCTGACCCACGACAAACCAAAGAACTCCGCCAATTTCACCATTCTAATTTGTTTCTGTTCTAGATAGATTGAAACCCTCTTTGTGAACACTGTCCATGGTTGTTATCACTCGAAAGCAAGCCGCCGCCATGGTTTCACATGCTTGCTCTGTTTCTTTACCTGAATCACCCCCTTCACATTCTGTGGGGAATCCTACAGACACCAGTGAGATCCCCCAAATTCCCGTAGGAGACAAGGACTTTGCCAAGTTTCTGGATGCTAATTCTAGCGCTGTACAATACTATTTGTCCCATACCCCTGACCGTATGCCTGATGGTCAGCTCTTTGTTGGCATGCCTATTAGTATAGCTGCTCATTTAGCCCCCACTCCGCCTGATAACACCACCTTGCTTCCGGCACCTTTAGCCCCATCTCCCAATCCGACAGCTTCAGAGGTTCATACGACTCAGATTGGCTTTTCTTTGGCTAATCTTGGACCCCACATATCATTACCATCGACTGCCCCTACCTCATCTCTCTTGCAGACTACTCCATTCATGACTTGCTCTCTGCCACCTATCCACACGAGCTTTCCTTCTCAAGCTCCGCCTACCTTTTCATTCCCATACACGTATCCAGTAACCTCAACACCTTATATGGGACATCCCTATTCTATCGCCTCAACATATTCATCCTCCATACCTTATCAACACTTAACCCCACCATTGTCCAGTGGAGGCCCTTGGCCCAATTTGCCTCCGTTTGCCACAACCGCATCATCATCTCATCCAACCACAGATTTCATCAAACAAATGATGGACAAAATGCAAAATCTGGAGGCCACGTGTCGGAAGTCGTAGCGCCTTGACATATGAGCAAGTTTTTGGGAGCCCATTCACCCTTCTATCCCCCTTCATTCATATCCTCCTCAATGGAGGAGTTACCGAAATTTACTCGTTTTAATAGTAAAGAGGATCCTCAACAGCACTTACGATCATTTAGACATGCTTGTTATTTGATTGCCCATGATGATGCCTTGCTACTCCGCACATTTCCCATGTCCTTATCAGGACCCGCCTTGGAGTGGTACAGTGCTTTAACCTAGCACTCAATCTTCTCTTTTAACCAACTAGCCCAATCTTTCTTGGATCACTTCTCCATTAACATTGCTAAGAAAGTATCCATCACCGACCTTTATGCCATCCGACAATTCGAAGATGAATCTATCGCAGATTTCGTTGGACGATGGCGTGGCCTTATCAACCAACTTACATATGCCTTGCCTCAGGCTGAACTTATCGAACTTTTCACACGGGCATGTGCTAAGCACATTTCTCCTACTCTTCAAATTCAAACTTTCCGCACATTTGATGAGGCCTTTACCATGGCTCGGAAACTAGAAATTTGAGCCTTAGAAGAAGAGAAATTGCGGTTGCGCAACAAAAACCCCAATTTCCGAACTCCTGATTCTACCAATAAACCAAATACCACCACTCCTCACGCGTCCACTTCTTCTAAATCAAATGGAGCTGTCCACGCGGTGATAGTTAAATCTCAAACACCGTCTAATACCCCACCAAAAACCACCTATAAGTACAAAGCCGAGCCCATCAACTACACTCCCTTGGGAGAAACATATGGTGTGATATTGGAAAAATTGCTCAAAGCAGGAGCCATTACATTACCTCCTATTAAACCTCATTCCGGGTTTGATTCCACTCGCACCATACCTTCCTGGTACAAAGAAAATGACTTCTGTAACTTCCACCGCGTGAAGGGACACAGTCATGAGAACTGCAAGATGTTGAAAAACATAGTGCAGGAAATGGTTGACGCAGGGGATATAACCCTCGATAATCCTAATGCCCCTGCCAACCGAAATTTGAAAATCTTCAACAAACCATTCCCGAATCACTCTCCCAACAGTAACACAAACCAGGATATCTTAGCCGAGGAGAGTGTTCATGAGATCCATGCAGTCTTCGATACCCAGCCCAAAGCCTCTATCGAGAAAATTTTGAATCAAGCCTCTTCACTAACACAGGAGCCCGAACCTCCTTTACCACCATCGAACCAAAGCGAAATCATTCCTTTACCCATAAGGGAGTTAACTGCCCAGACTCCTCTTCCCATCGATGAGTCTGCTTATACCACATCCCTACAAGACTGCGAACGGATGTTATCTAATCTATCTATTTCCCAGACTTCCCCTTCTACCACTCTTGTTGCACAAGAGGAAGGTACGCCACTCCTTTTGACATCCTTAGACGAGAAATCTCTTGCACCGACATCACCAAATTCTTTAACCATGACGGATCCTCTCGAACACGCCCTCTTACCTATTAGTTCTTCATTGCCTAAATCTTTTCAACGATTTGGTTGACCTCTTAACATCTATTGATACGATTGCCTCATCTACTCTTGTATCACACCCACACCTGATGGTGGAATCATAACCCACCTTTCTTCCGTACCAAATTTACAATTCAAACCTGAAGACTGTCATTCTCCAGAGGATAGACAAATCCTATGGGAACGTTTGAGTACCCCTTATTCTACTCAAATGCAGATGACCGATCCTGAGACCTCCACCATATACCCGAAGTGTTTACAGAAGCTTAAAATTCCCATGTTCTCACCTTCACCCCCCTCACCTCTACCAAATGCCTCATCCACTTCTATTAACTTAGCCAAATCTTCCCCTACGCTTGGGACCTTACCCATACCCAGTCTAACACACCCACCTAAGTGACTAGATTTGTCCAAGAATAAAGCCGCCCCACCACCTAGGAGACACACTCAACCCGTGCCTCTATCACAATCAAAACCATCATCGTCATACCTACCTTCCATATTGGGATCCTTAGATTTGTCCAAGAATAAAGCCGCCCCACCACCTAGGAGACACACTCAACCCGTGCCTCTATCACAATCAAAACCATCATCGCCATAAGGATTTCCATTTTGGTACAGCGAAGATCTGACCCTACCTTGTTCATCTCATCTTACATCCAGGGACATTCGTGTGCGCCGTGTTATGATTGACGGGGTGCTAGCCTAAACATCATCTCTTCAAAAGATTTTCAACAAATGAATATCCCTTCTAGCTACATGTGTGCCAACCCCATCATGTTGTGGTCATTTAATGATGCTATTACCTCTACCTTAGGCACCGTGATCCTCAACATTCGGGTAGGACCACGTACTTTACCCGAAATCTTCTATGTCCGAGGAGAGTTCCGATATAATATATTGCTGGGTCATCCTTGGATCCGGGCCATGGGATGCGTTCCCTCAACCTTACATAGATGCATAAAATTTGAGTGAAGTCCTACACCGTAAAAGCTGATCCTCCCCCTTAAAACTGCAATATGTTATACCACCCTAACGATGTGCTTATACCAATCAAGACACCTATACATTCAACCCAACCATCCTCTTCAAATGTACCTCAACCATCCACCTCAACCGCGCCTACACCTTGGTAGATGAAACCACCGTCGCAAAACCACTTCCCTTCCCGCACTAACATCCCAACCGCATGCACCCTTAGTAGATGTTTTTTCAGCACCGTAAAGCTACGCTCTTGGGGAGTATCGCCTATATAACGTTAGTTCTTTCCATACCCCACGTGAGTACGGGACAGTACATGCCCATCCTAACTATGACCGTCGTGTGGGGGAAATAATCTCCTACGGACCACCTCACTGCCGCACTAACCTAACGTATGGGGGTGTCGATGCATCTTCCGTTGCCCCTGAGCCTCCTCTTGGTGTGGTTCCTTTCCAGTCCGATTTTCAATACCTTACCAATCGTCGCTTTGCCCTCACCTTCTTGACTCGCTGTGCTTGGAAAGGCTTTGGTTTTGGTCTTTATGAACAAGGCCGACATACGCTCATCCCCATCACCACACGCAAACATAATGATCGCAGTGGTCTTGGTTTTCCTGAAACACCTACACAGGAGACACCTCGTGTGGTTTGTATTCGGAAGAAGACGACGTCACCCCTACCAAACCATCATCACCCACTTTGCCATCATCACCCACAGAATCTATAGACCCTGAATCTATCCCTCCTAACTTTTTTTTTTCATAAATGCTATCTTCATAGGTCCTCTCACTTATCAACGTGATAATGAGGACCCATCTTCTCTTCTACTTCTGTATCCAGACATGATCGAAGAGGATTCACCTTTGATTAATGTTGTTGAGTGTCAGGATGACGACTCCATCCTCACTTACCTTGGCGCGGATGATTCTTATATTCAACGAGCCTTACCATCTGAAACCCAAACCATGCTGAATGAATCTACAATAGAAATCAACATCCACACGGAGGAGGATCCTCACATTGTGAAGATCGGACAATCCCTTAACGCATCAGAACAAGTCACCTTTACTACTTTCCTCCGTGCTCGCAACCAAGCTTTCGCTTGGTCCTACGCTGACATGCCAGGAATTGATCCTGACATTGCTGTCCATAACATTACACTGAAACCCGATTCCAAGCCAATTAAACAGAAATTGAGAAAAATGCATCCACGCATTGCCCTCTTGGTCAAAGAGGAGCTCCAACGACTCCTTTCTGTTTCCTTCATCTTGCCTATTGACTATCCTCAATGGATTTCTAACATCGTACCTATCACTAAAGCGACGGGGGGACTTCGGATATGCACGGATTTCTAGGATCTTAACCTCGCTTGCCCTAAGGATGACTTCCCCCTACCTAGTATTGATCAACTTGTTGATCTCACTTTGCAGCCATGAGATGCTCTCTCTCATGGATGGCTTTTTAGGATACAACCAAATTTTGGTTGCCCCTGCCGATCACACAAAAGCGCCTTCATAACTCCTTGGGAACCTTCATTACAGTGTAATGCCATTTGGCCTTAAGAATCTTTGGTGCGACCTATCGGGCGGGCTATGACCTACATTTTTCATGACATTATGCACACTATCCTTGAAGATTATGTCGACGATCTTCTTGGAAAGTCTAAACATCGCAGTGAACATCTTGATGTTTTAACCATTATTTTTTATCGCTTTACTACAATATTCTCGTCCATCTTCAACCAAAGAAATGTGTCTTTGGTGTACTTTTGGGAAAGCTTCTTAGTTTTATTGTCTCTTTGTGTGGCATCGAGGTCGATCCATCTAAAGTCAAAGCTATCATAGAAATGCCCCCACCTACCAATCTCAAACAATTGCGTAGTTTACAAGGTAAGCTCCAATCTATCCGACGTTTCATCTCCCAACTCTTGGATCGATGTCAACCTTTCCATCACCTCCTTAAAAAGGACATTGAGTTTCAATGGAGTGAAGAGTGCCACCAAGCCTTTGAAGCTCTCAAAGCTTATCTCTTACAGCCACCTGTGCTTATCCCACCTCAAGACGACCGCCCTTTCTACCTTTACCTTTTCGCCACTGACCACGCTGTAGGGGCCATGCTTGCACATCATGACTCTGAAAATCAAGAACAATCCGTTTATTATATAAGTCATACTTTGGTGGACTATGAGACTAGGTATACACATGTAGAAAAGTTGTGCCTAGCCCTATCATTCGTGGCTACCAAACTCCGACACTACCTTCTGAATCACAAAACTTTCGTCATCACCAACACGGACCCCATCCATTACATGTATGCCAAACCTCATCTAAACCAACGCATCGCCCGATGGCTCATGCTCCTCGCCGACCTCGACCTTGAGTTCGTCCACCAGAAATCAATCAAAGGACAAACCATCGCAGACCAACTTGTGGAAGCCCCTTTACCTGGAGAACAATTTACCAATTTTACATTCCCCGACGAACTCATCGCCACTCTTTCACTCAAGGAGGAGTCGTATCCAATGACTCTCTTCTTCGATGGATCCAAATGCCAATGCGGTGGAGGAGCTGGCATTGTTCTCGTTCCTCTTGACGCCGAGCCTATGCCTCTTTCATTCCGACTCGATTTCCCTTGCACTAATAATACAGCGGAATACGAGGCCCTTGTTCTAGGTCTCAGGTTGCGCTGCACTTAGGTATCAAATCTATCAATATTTTTGGTGACTCTCAATTGGTAGTCAATCAAGTTATGGGCATCTACCAATGCAAAAATGAGGAACTTCAAAAATACAAACACTACGTGGATTCGCTTCTAGCCTTATTTACTCACTATTCTATCCAAACCATTCCACGCTCTACTAACAAATTTGCGGATACTATGGCTTGCTTAGCCTCGCAAATTCCAGCCTCATCAACTGACTCTGACATTTTTGTCTTGGTCCAACAACTCTTTGCCCCATCTTATTCAGCCCCGGTTGTTTGTATGATAAATATTGTGTCTGCTAACTCGCAGGATACTTGGTATCACCAATTCCATGACTACCTTACAACCTCTGTTCTCCCTTCTGACCTTACTAGTACTGGTAAACGTGCTTTTCTTAAACACGTTTCTCGTTATGTAGTTATGGGGGGACTCCTTTATAAATGTGGCTTTGATGGCATCCTCCTTCGATGTCTCACAAGTGCGGAGATCACCCATACCATCCAACAAGTCCATGACGGTATTTGTGGTGGACATTTTAGTGGCCTTGCCATGGCCAAATGAATCCTTCGCCTTGGTTATTATTGGCCTACTCTCAATAACGACTGCTACGAATATGTTAAGTGTTGTGTTATGTGTCAACAACATGCCAACCTTCAACATACTCCTAGCCACCCACTCCAGGTCGCTCGAGATCTTTGGCCCTTCTCACAATGGGGTTTAGACCTTATTGGTGAGATTCACCCATCCTCTTCACAACGTCACCGATGGATTATCACAGCAACCGAATATTACACAAAATGGGTGGAGGCTATTCCACTCATTTCAACTAAAAAAGAAAAAAATTGTCGAATTCATTAACCATCACATTATCTATCATTTTGGTATTCCTCATCGCCTAATAACAGATAATGGTAAATCTTTTAAAAACAAGTTGTTACAAGACCTTTGTGACAACTTTGGTATCAAACTTAGTTTCTCATCGCCTTACTATCCATGCAGCCAATGGTCGGTGAATCTTCTAATAAAACCCTAACCAAAATCCTCATGAAAGTTGTCAATGAATCCGGAAGAAATTGGCACGATCACATTCCCTTTGCCCTTTGGGCTTATCGTACTAAGCATTCGTACTCTACTAATGCCACACCTTTTTCTTTGGTATATGTACCAGAGGCTGTTTTGCCTCTCGAAATACAAATACCCTCCCTTAGAATATCTCTTGAGGATATTCTCACCAACGATGATTTCCGCCAAGAGCGGTTAGCCCAATGGAGCTCCTTGACGAACGTCGTCTTACACTCTTGATCACCTTCAAATCTATCAAACGCATCAAACATGCTTATGATAAGCGACTTCATGAGCGTAGCTTTAAGGTTGGTGATCTTGTCCTCAAAGAGAATCAACATGTCACCAAACTAGAAAAGAGAAAATGTGGAAAATTTTCTCCCAATTGGATTGGGCCTTACATAATCACTCACACCTATGGATCAGGCACTTATCGTTTAGCTTCGCTTAACGGTAAGCCTGAGCCTTAACCCCTTAATGCCTTGCATCTTCGACCATTCTACTGTTAAATTTAGTGTTATATCACTTCTTATATACTACCGCTCGTCCCTTGAGCTCACATACCACCACATGCACTTCATTTCCTACACCTCATAATAAAAATCAAGCTCACATAGTTTGATTCTCACCTCACCTAAACGATGCCTTCCCCTTTTTAGTCTAGTCCATGACTTCAAAGTATTAAAATAAGCCGTATTCTTATGGGATTTTCTTGAGTCAAACTTCCTACCAAACTAGATGCTTCACGCCAAAAGAACATCTAGCTATCTAAATTATATATAGACTGTTCCCTCGAAGGACAGCTATATGCCAAATTATTGCTGCTATTCTATATAGACTGCTCCCCCGAAGGACAGCTATGCACTAAAATCATATCTGCTACTATAAATAGACTGCTCCCTCGAAGGACAGCTATACACAGTCAGCCTTTATCAGAAGCTTCTCGCATTGATCAGCTTCGTGAAGACCTCAAGAATAGCACAATCAATATCCCTTGTAGACTTCCCGCATCGATCAGTCTATATTCAGTAAAATAAAAGCCTCATTCAAAAAGAACTTTTTGGGTCATGGACTTGTCTATTTAGGGTAGGTTCTCTTTCGTCAGAACACTCACTTTGTAATAAATTCTCTGTACCTCAGCTATATCATCCACCTCACCTCACCATTTGTTTCAACTCAAGGGACGTAACGTTCACCCGATATATTGTGATCATACAACTCTTTTCACCTATGGACTTCTCGTCTATGCACGGTACCTAGGGCTTCAAGCTCGTTCTACGTTTGGTGGTTTGTTTAGCTCTTTTCACCTACGGAGCACTCTTTCCGCTTTGCCTCGCATCTAGGATTGTGTGTTGATCTTAATCAGGACATGGTTCCCTACCACTTGGGTAAGCTAACTTCCGCTTCACCTATACATACACCAACATCACCAATTCATTTCCGACACCAACAACCTTACCTTACCAATATTAATATCAATATTCTTACCAATCAACCAATTGCCTAAACCGTACCAAATTGCACGAATTCGCCTCTCCCTGATCCTAAGGGAGAACTACATCGGTCTGAGGCCCCTCCTTGCTTTGTGCAAAGGGCTATATAGGTAGCACTTCGGAGACATGGGGTCTCCCAAGGTTAGCTCGACCATCCCCTACCATAACCTATCATGTGTGGTAAATATAAATATTTTTGTGTATTTCTATTTAATCACATTCCTCTTTATCCTTTTTCAAAACACCGAAAGTCGAAACGAAAACATTATTATTATTATAACTCAAATCAACATACATATCTTGTTTTATTTAGATGTTAAACAAATACATCTTCTCTATCATCGACACGCAGGTCGGTACTCTTATTTATTCTTATACCTTGCTAACATTTATTTAGACCCTCACGCCTCATCCCGAACTAGGCGATGATCGTGATCGTCGACCCCTCTCGCCAGGCCTCTCTGTCCTCAATGGTACCATGGCTATTGGTACCGCCCACTGATCTGCCAATCTCTCCTGTAACATATGAATACGCCCTCTCGCATGGAGGACTCCAGCCTCTAGTCTCTCCGCCCGTGACTCCGCAACCACTAACAATCCTCTTGTCTCATTCACCTGCGTTTGGAGCTGCTGAACCAAATGCTGCAGATGATCCCTCTCTGCTGTAATCACCGCTATGTCAGGATGATCACGTACACCTCGCAGTTCTGCTACCCACCATAATCTATAGGCCTCTGTCGTTCCTGCATCCATTACCCTGCGATCGGCTGCTACCTCTTCAGGCCCTTCTGGAGGTGTTGGCTGGGGAGGTGAGAATACTGCCTCTGCATCGATCCTCATATAGGGTCTATAAGCCTGGGGTATATCCTGCACAAATCCAAATTGTCACCGCACGTGATCTAGAGGAATCCTCTCATACTCACCTGGCCTGTGCCCTGCGATCCACCTCAATCGCTCTACACCCCTCAACTCCTCAGCTATATTCTCTGTTACCATATAGTTCCCGTAAGGCCGCCAACAGATATCCGCAATCGT
Organism: Taxus wallichiana var. yunnanensis; assembly: GCA_018340775.1. Lineage (NCBI taxonomy): Eukaryota > Viridiplantae > Streptophyta > Pinopsida > Cupressales > Taxaceae > Taxus > Taxus wallichiana. The sequence goes on from CM031239.1 coordinate 217,635,397, forward strand.
CACCCTCTCCCATACCTGCCTATAATACTCAATGTCACCCGTCATGGCCTGGGATCTTGCCTCTTGTTCTGTCTGGACCCATCGTCTGAATCCTAACCTCTGTACTCCGGTCTCTCCTGACTGGATGGGTCGGCCTATTGGTCGCACACAAACAATGTGCTCATAGGCCCAACAGTGTAATAAGTATGAACAATCCAGTGTCGTTCTGCGATTTCACCTACAAGCCCATAAACCCCTATATAGCTTCGCCAAATATGCAGGTGCCCATGCAAAAGTCACGTTCCTTTCTATCATCTCCCAAATAACACACATCAATGCCTTTGGAAATCTTCCCCATCCGCCTCGGTAATGCATAATACCCTACCGCTATCATTAATATTACTGCTAACCTTGTCTCCTCAGGATGTGCTGCATACATTATCCCATACGTAAATGACAAACCTCAGTTGTGTTAAGTCTCGTGCGTATGGACCAAATACTGTTGTTATCGCTCCCTGTGCCGCGCTAGGTAATGCCTGATATACTGGTTTTCCTGTAATTGGGAGTCTCAAAATATGGAACACATCTTCCAATGTTACTGTCATTTCCCCTGTTGGTAGATAGAAGGTATTTGTCTCAGGATTCCATCTCTCAATCAACACTGTAACATAGCATGGTTACGTGTGATTCGTGAATAATAGCGGATTCCACTTAACCCCAAACGATTTATCAATGTCCATTCAGCTGGCGTTACATCCACTCAGATTCGTGACAACAGCGCTGGTACACTATCATTCATCCTCAACCCTGCCTCTGCCTGCATACATCCAAATAACAAAAAACCATTCAATTCCTCCAATCCCCCCGGGTTTTTTCTCAAATTCTGGAAATCCCTACAGCAACCGGTATCGTTTACAGCTAACCGGTACCGGTTGAGTAACCGATACCGGTTATCCCTAACCGATATCGGTCCCTGTTACTTTCATACACCTTGCCTAAAACAACCACCTACGACAATAAATTGCTCGTTTATTCCTTTCTGTATACACAGACATACCTGAAACCCTTGATTACCTACCATGTAACACTCACCCCATTTATAACCCTTGTTATCATCTTTTCTTTCTCATATCTACCCACATACTCTCCCCCAGATTATTCCCAAAACATGCAGTAGTCAAATTACAAACAAAACGTTACCTCTTGGGTTGCAGTAGCTTGAGGTGGCCCTTGTCTTCCCTCTTGTCCCTGCCTGCTGGATGTTTCTCCTCGTCCTGCCATTATCACCACCTTTTTCAAACCTGCCTTTCTGTCTTCTGAATCTCAGATCACAATCACTTTCCCTGTCTCTTTACTCCTAATCACTCAAATCTCTCATGCAATTACATGTCTCAGTCGTTAAAAAAGCGTCGCATTCGCGTATTTAACTTTTGCATGGCTCTCAAAATTAGAACTTAAGTTGCCACCCTAGCTTTTTTATTTTTAGAAAAGCTCATACCTAAATAACCGGTATCGGTTATGTAACCGATATCGGTCTACTGTCTACCGACGTCGGTTACCTAACCGATATCGGTTATAGACCTATCTTTTTACAACATGGTTCTTTTTCTTCATTTTCTACCTAATTTTTTGTCGCGCCCACCCTTTTTCCTGCATAACAACACCATTATCCATATTTCTCCATCCACCACACATATCATTACAATGTCCATAACATCATCTATTTTACAAAAACAAACAAACCATCAACTAAGTCACATCTACACAAAACCAAAAACTCATCATTTGGATCCAACTCATCAGATACATATATAACAATGTCACAAAACCAGCCCACAACATGCAACATTTCATCATATAACATGTCATCCATATATACGTGCAAAAACAAAAACATCAACATCATCCATATATCAACATGTCAACTAAACTCATCCTACATTCTATATCACAAACCATCGACAAAATACTTAAACACATTTTTGAACACTGCATGTGGATCAAAACATCATCTCTATATATATATACAAATTTTCAAATATACAATGTGCCCTGCATCGGGGCCTCTGTGATCTCATCATACAACTAAGCCGGCACGCAGGCCGCAATAACTATCCAAAATCTCGACTCGGCTCACAGGCCGGTCCCTCATATCAAAAATATACTCGGCTCGCAGGCCGGTATCAAATATACAACCCGTACTCGACTCGCAGGCTAGTATATAACGAATAAATGAATCCATACATGAATAAATGACAGCACGCAGGCCTCTATCAACACAACCGGTTCACAGGCCAGTGCCCATGTCCCTATACAAAAACTATGTGGGGATCCCTCAGCTCTCCCCACCACCCTCAGCACCTCTCCCTGCTAGTCCCTGCAGCGCCTCTCGCCTCCTGCTTGTAACAGACACGCCGGCTGTGGCTTTACCTCCCTGCGATCTCTGACTATGCGAGGTCTCCGCTCGGTGTGCTGCATATGGCTGATACTCAGCTCCGGTACTATCAAGAACATCCTGATAGTACTGCGGGGCTCCGCTCTCACCTCCATGTATCTATCCTGTGCCACCGTCTGTGCACTGGGGCTGGTCCCCGGACTCCTACTACCAAAGGTGCCCCTCGTGCTCGTGATGGTGCTGCATTGGTGGTGCTCGTGGCCGTGGTGGTATCTGTGATCGTGCTCTGGGACCGTGGTCTTGCTGCTGTACACTATACTGCACTCTATGGTTTGTCTTGCTTTGGTGGTGGTGCTTTGCCGTTTATGCTATGAGCTCAGGGCTAGCTGCCCCTGTAAGACCCCTATCTGTGCCTGCGCAGCAGCAAGCTGCCCCTGTAATAACTGCACCTGGCCCCTGAGCTGATCTCTCTCTGCCGTCACCGCTGCCAAGTGCAGGTGTGCGGGTGCTGTGCTACCTCTGCCGCTCTCTGACCAGCCCACCAAACCCTGTATGCTCCCGTGCACCCAGCATCATCTACGCCATCATCTGCTGGCCTCTCTGCAACCCAATCTGGATCCAAGGGCTGTGGTGCAGCGGTGGGGCCTCTACATCATCCCTCCTGTACTGACCGAGGAAGGGAGATGGCTCGTCTGTCGCAGCCCCATCTGCGCGTACCCTCTCTAGGGGTATCCTCTCGTACTCTCCCGGCCTCCGTCCTGCTATCCAGAAAGTGTACTGGATCCAGCGTAACTGTACTCGGCCTCCTCTGTGCGGGTGATGACCTCTGTAAGGTCTCCATACGATGTCTACCGCTGTCAGGCCCTCTAATAAATGTCTATAATACGCCACATCTCACCTGCAAGAACTGCTCGTGGCTGCCCCACGACCCCCAACCACCTCTGAAAGCCATATCTGTATATGACCTGTGGCCCTGGCTGCTGGGGTAACCCTACTGGCCTGATGCATATGATGTGCTCATATGCCCAACAATGCAGCAAAAATGTCGAACAGATACCGAATCACCTCATCCGGCGATAACCCCAGAGCTCTCTGTATAGCTGCACCAGATACACTGGTGCCCACGCATAGCAAGTATGCTCCTCAATCATCTCAAGCAACACCCCCATCAACGCCCGTGGAAAGCGGCCTCCCTCTGAGTCCGGGAGGGTGAAGCAGGTGATCCCAATCATCATCAGCATAGCCAGCCGTGTCTCGTGTCGATGCGCATGGTACATGTCACCATACCCAATGCTCGCGCTGTGATAGGTAAGTAGCGCGGCTGCATCTCCAAAAACCTGTAATATGCTGTCCATGGCGTCTCCTCGAATCTACGGAAGATCGCTCTCCTCGATAGGTAGTCGAAGGATGCGATACACATCCTCCAACGTGATAGTCATCTCCCTGGGTCGGGAGATGGAACACATTGGTCGCCGGATCCCATCTCTCGATGAGGGCGACCATGTTTGTGATCTCTCTCTATCGCTCTGTACCTCTAGATTCCACCAAGTCCCACCTCGCGCATGATCACCCGGTGAGCTGCGGATACATGTGGTCTCATCCGCACCAACAACGGGGGCATCCTATCCCGCATCGTCAACTGCTGACGTGCTGCAAAACCAACCCACATCCTTAGACCTACTTTTTATCACAACATCTACTTTATCCTCTAAACCCCCTTTTATCCCCCGACCACACCCCGACTCTCTACCACCCCACCTATAACCCAAACTCACTCCACCTAAAAACCAAACCCACTCCACCTAAAAACCAAACCCACCCCACCCAAACCCCTACCCGACCCAAAGCCCAAAATCTACCCAAACCCCTACCCGACCCAAAGCCCAAAATCTACCCAAATCCAAACCCACCCAACCCCAAAACAAAACAAACCCAACCCAACCCACCCCAACCAACACCCCACCCCACCCAACACCCAAACCCACCCAACCCAAAACACAAAACACGCCCAACCCAAACCCAAACACGCCCAAACCCAACCCAACCCATACCCATACAAACCCAAACCGACGCCGGCCGACATACGACCGACGCGGTCCAGCCCAACACACCCTGTCCAAGCAATTTGCGACCGATGTCGGTCGCTTAGCAACCGACATCGGTCGCTGTAATTGCCGGGAGCCGAACCCCCGCGCGGCCCCCCGCCCATATTTTTGCATTTTTATACTTATCTACCCACCCAAACACCATAAAAACCTACCCACCCAGCCGACTTGCCCTATTTTACCCATCTATCCTCTTCGTTTTTCAAATTACGTCAATTTATTCATTATTTCCTAAAACATGTAAATTCCTACCCAAACCCCCAATTTCGCTTAATACCATTCAAATGCACAAAATAAAGAGTTCCGAGCCTACCCGTACGACGACACATCGTCGTGGTGGGATGGGTGGTGGTGGTCCAGCTGGTCCAGCCCCTCCTGCTCCTCCTGCCTTTGCCATGGCTCCAATTCTACTCTGCTGTGTCCCCGCCAATCAACTGCTGCCTCCTCCTCACTCGGGCCCGCAAACAACTCACTCCTCCAGCAAAATAGCTCCACCTCACTCAATAAACCTCCAATCTCAACTCTCCATGTCAGACAAGTCAATTTGGTTTTCAAAAATAACAAAGTGATAATGACAAGTCGTATTTTTCTTTTTATAGGTTTTTCACCCTTAACCGATATCGGTTTCATTTTGCCCTAATGAACCAGTATCGGTCCCTTAACCGATATCGGTCATGTAGAATCGACATCGGTTTTTCTGCCAACTTTCCCCCAATTTTTTGCCCTTATTTACCATTTGCCCCTTTTTTAACCACATATCACCTATATCCACCTTTGCTGAACACCATTTGTTTACCTATTCGGCCTGACCCAAGGCCTCAACCTACCTATTCACCTGACCCAAGGCCTCAACCTACCTATTCGGCCCGACCCAAGGCCTCAACCTACCTATTTGGCCCAACCCAAGGCCTCGCCCTACCTATTCGGCCCGACCCAAGGCCTCAACCTACCTATTCGGCCCGACCCAAGGCCTCAACCTACCTATTTGGCCCGACCCAAGGCCTCGCCCTACCCATTGGCCCGACCCAAGGCCTCAACCTACCTATTCGGCCCGACCCAAGGCCTCGCCCTACCTATTCGGCCCGACCCAAGGCCTCAACCTACCTATTCGGCCCGACCCAAGGCCTCGCCCTACCCATTTGGCCCGACCCAAGGCCTCAACCTACCTATTCGGCCCGACCCAAGGCCTCAACCTACCTATTTGGCCCGACCCAAGGCCTCAACCTACCCATTTGGCCCGACCCAAGGCCTCACCCTACCCATCCGACCCGACCCAAAGCCGCCACCCAACAACTTGGCCCGACCCAAGGCCTCACCCTAACCATCCGGCCCGACCCAAGGCTGTAACCTAGCAACTTGGCCCGACCCACGGCCGTATCACTTCAATACCATACCCACAATCAACGTTTTATTTTATCCATCCATCCTGTACCTTTTGTTCCATCGAGCTCACCTGTTCGTGTTTTAGCATGATTAGGGTCCTTGACTTGATCTGTCGACCAACTTTGCCTAGACCTAGACCGTGACGTTTATCTCAACCAAACCAACCATTTGGTACTGCCGAACACACCTAAACGTTCCTGTACCTTACCTGTTATATACCCTGGAGCTACTTCCTATGCCTTGGATACCAGGATTATATCACCCTTGTTTGGATAAACTATCGACCTTTGCCTATGCACTGCTGGTTTGCTCGTCAAATCATGTACCCTAGTCGTACTATTGCATTTTACCATGCGTCTGCTTCCTTGGACCTACCCCACCATCTTACCATCCCCTCTACCCCATTTACCCTTTATCAACCCTATCCCTGATTTCCCGTTCACTCAATCTGTGATAGATTTGAGGGGGATTACCTATACCCTTAACAGGGGAAACCACTTCATATTATTGTGTCCGTGCGCCTTTACAAAACAAGCTACACGATAATAAGGGGCTAATGTAGACACCAAATTTGTGTCTTACGACCCTTGTGACCCGCATCTCATCTCGCAACTTAACCTCATCACCTAAACCTTACACAATTATTTATTAATTACCTTGTAATTGATAAATCCACATCACCTTACCTACCACCTCATTTTGCCACCTCATCATGACCTAGCCCTAACCCTAAAATAACCTAATTAAGACCTATGACTTGGTCTAGACTCACATCCATAACTAATGCCTCCTTACTCGCACCCAAAACCGACCTTCTAGCCACTTGACCAAGCCCACAGGCGATCTCTCGGGAGAAAAGCAGGGAAGGTGGGCTATTTTACTAAAAATAGCCTACTTTTTCCTTACCGATGTCGGTTCCTACTCGACCGCCATCGGTTACGCAACCGCCATCGGTTCCCTGTAAATGTGCTCCCCAAACCAAAAACAAAGGATTGGAATTTCATTTTTGGATCAGAGAAAAGGATTCTTTGAATCAAGAAAGAGCATCGGGAGCGATCGAGAGAGTCCAGACCTTCACTTGACCGAGCAGAGATGAGTGAAGAAACCAGAAGCATTTGCAGCAAAGGAGATCAACTTGCATCTTTGTCAAAACTAGTAAGTCACATCTTGCATGTCCTCTGTTATAACATTTCTTATGCTCTTTGAATCACAGTCCTCCTAAATCCATTTCTGAATCCACTACCCAGCATGCATATTACCTCTAACTATCATTCATCTACCTCTCATCACCTTATTTTCTAATACCACCTATATACTGACCTTACAAACAACACAACCACCCCACAAAGCAACTAACCTACAGATCCTAGAACCCACCGGTATCGGTTATCAAGAATCGACATCGGTTATCGAGAATCGGCATTGGTTCCTCGATCAAAACCAGAAAATCAGCCTTTCCCTACCGGTTCAATGAAGCAACTTAATTGATATTTTACGTTTTTGTGTTAATTCATATTAGCAGGAAAGCTGACCACCTTGAAAGGAAGTTTTATATTTCACGGCCCAATGCGTTTCCTCATTTATTGTCTAATCAAAATCTTGTGGTCTTGTGTTCTTATTTGCAGGTAGTCCTTCCAAGAAAAAAAGGAGTTCTTCACAATCAGCCTGATCTTTCTCTACGGTACGCGCACACCATCTCGACATTCTACAGGTATTCCTCCTAGCCCCTAACCTTATCTGTTTCTAAAAGGAACGAAACAATTCCGAGTGAAACACATCCATGAGAGAAAGCATCTCATGGCTCGTAATGAGATCAACAAGTTGATCAATAATTGGGAGGGGGAAGTCATCCTTCGGGCAAGTGAGGTTAAGGTCCTGAAATCCATACATATCCAAACTCCCCATTGCTTTAAGACAGGTACAATGTTAGAGATCCATTGAGGATAGTCAATAGGTAAGATGAAGGAAACAAAAAGGAGTCGTTGAAGCTCTTCTTTGACCAAGAGGGCAATGCGTGGATGCATTTTTCTCAGTTTCTGCTTAACTGGTTTGGCATCAGGTTTTAGGGTAATGTTATGGACAGCAATGTCAGGATCAATTCCTGGCATGTCAGCGTAGGACCAAGCGAAAGCTTGGTTGCGGGCACGGAGGAAAGTAGTGAAGGCAGTTTGTTCTGATGCGGTAAGAGATTGTCTAATCTTCAAAATGTGAGGATCATCCTCGGTGTGAATGTTGATTTCTATAGTTGACTCATTCAACATGGTTTGAGTATCAGATGGCAAGGCACGTTGAATATAAGAGTCGTCCACACCAAGGTAAGTGAGGATGGAGTTGTCATCCTGGCACTCAACAACATTAATTGAAGGCGAGTCCTCTTCAATCATGTCTAGATACAAAAGGGGAAGAGAAGATGGGTCTTCATTATCACGTTGATAAGTGAGAGGACCCAAGAAGATAGCGTTTATGAAAAAAAAAAGTTAGGAGGGATAGATTCAGGGTTTATCGACTCTGTGGGTGATGATGGTTTGGAAGGGGTGACTTCGTCATCTTCCTGGATACAACGGATATGCGATGTTTTTAGTGTAGGGGGTTCAGAGAATCCAAGACCATGATGATCTTTGTGTTTACATGTAGTAATGGGAATGATTGTATGTCGGCCTTGTTCATAAAGACCAAAACCAAAACCTTTCCAAGCACAGCGAGTCAAGAAGGTGAGGGAAGCGATGATTTGTCAGGTATTGAAAATAAAATTGGAAGGGAACCACACCAAGGGGAGGTTCAGGGGTAACAGAGGATGTATTGACACCCCCATACATTAGGTTGGTGTGGTAATTAGGTGGTCCGTAGGAGATTACCCGCCCCACACGACGGTTGTAGGTAGGATGCACATGTAATGCAGTACTCTGTGGGGTAAGGAAAGAGCTAACATTATATAGGTGATACTCCCCAGCGTGAGCTATTGAAAAATATCTACTAAAGGGTCTGAGGTTGGGATGTTGTCCGCAGGAAAGGAAGTGGTATTTGCGACATCGGTCTCATTGGTGCAATGTGTAGGTGCGGTTGAGGTGGATGGTTGAGGTGTGGTTGAAGTAGATGGTTGGGTTGGATGAATGGGTGTCTTGACTGGTACAAGCACATCATTGGGATGATATAACATATTGCAGGTTTTGAACGGGGAGGGTCAGCTTTTACGGTATAGGACTTCCCCTCGTACTCAAATTTTATGCATCTATGTAAGGTGGAGGGAATGCATCCCATAGCCCAGATCCAAGGGTGGCCTAACAACATGTTGTATTGGAATTCACCCACAAGGACATAGAAGAGTTCAGGTAAGGTACGTGGCCCTACATGAATGTTAAGGATCACAGTGCCTAAGGTATAAGTAATAGCATCGTTGAATGAATGCAGCATGGTGGGGTTGGCACACATGCAGCTAGAGGGGATATTCATTTGTTGGAAGGCTTTAGAAGAGATGATGTTTAGCTAGCGCCCCGTCAATCATAACATGGCGTACATGGATGTCCCGAACGTAAGTTTGAGATGAAAAGAGCAGAAGGTCGGGATCTTCTACACCAAAGTCAAGAATTTCATCTTCGAGAAACCGATGCGGCGGTTTCTGCATGCGTACAAGGGCAGAAGTGGTAGATTTTTTGGTGATAGAGGCAATGTGGTTGGGTGTTAAGATGGAGGTAACGGGCAAGGTTTCATTAGGTAAGACCTCTATACCTTGAAGGACTTCAACGAGAGCTTGTCAATGAGATTCAGAGGCTGAATGAGATCATACGATGTCATTTTTACGGGTGATTAGTGAAGTTGTTTGATCATGGTTCAGATGGGAAACTCCATTAGAGACGTGGTAGGCGTGTCCATGAATAACCACTTTAGGTGATGGTGTGATCGGGATGGTGGACGGAGAAAGAGAGGCCGCAGTGTGCTTTCTTTAGCTTTCCCATTGTTTTTCTGCCCTCGAGTAGCAACACTAATCATATTGATCTTGTGAACACGAGAGGAGGAAGACCATAGGGATAAGTCATGGTCTTCGAGAGGTGGGGTTGTAATAATGATAGATCTTGGTGAGGAGGGGACAGGTGGTATAGAGAGGGATTGAAGCTAAAGGTTTCTCCCTTTGTAAATTGTCTTTCTTAACCTTTTTATCCAGAGAGAGGTGAGTGACAAAGTATGGCTTTCAACGCTTTGCATCCCTCTACATCATGTCCTGGTGTGTAGTGGTAAGCACAGATTTTAGACTCATCATAACCTATAGGTCAAGGTTTAGATGGATCATAGGGTCTAAGTGGGGGTAGGGAAATGGTCACATTCTCCACCAACATCGCAAGGATTTTGGCGTAAGACCCTTTGAGCGGGTCAAAGTCAGAGGAAAATGAGGCTATTGACTGGGTAGGTTTCGGAAATGACTGGGTATGGTTGATTTGTATGGGTGGCAGCTTAGCCAAGGGGTTTTGATAATTGGATTTAACTAAACATGACCTCTTCAGTGGCGAAGTTATGTTTAGCTGGTTAGATGACGTGGTAGTAGCAAACAACCATGGAGAAAGAGGAGTGACAGTAAACAAATCCTTTGATGATGGAGTTTGTTTAGAGTTGATAGGTGGACAGGATACTTGGGGTGACGGTGTTGATATACCCTTGGATCTTTGTATGGGTGCAGAAGGTGTAGGTCATTTTAAAGAAAATGCAGGAGGTATGATGTATTGATGCAAGGTGGAGGGATGAGGTCCCAATATAGAAGGTAGGTGTGATGGTGATGGTTTTAGTTGTGATAGAGACATAGGTTGGACTTGAGGAGATTGGGTCTGTCTCCTAAGTGGATGGACAACTTTACTTTTGGATAAATCTAACCATTTAGGTGGGTGTGTTAGACTGGGTATTGGTGAGGTCCCAAGCGTAGGGGAAGGTTTGGTTAGGTCAATAGAGGTGGATGAGGTATTTGGTAGAGATGAGGGGGGTGAAGATGAGGACATAGGCATTTTAAGATTTTGTAAACACTTCGGGTATATGGTAGAGGCATCTGGATCGGTCATCTGCATTTGAGTAGAATATGGTGTACTCAAATGTTCCCATAGGACTCGTCTATCTTCTGAGGGGTGATAATCCTCACGTGTGAATAGGAACTTTTGTATGGAAGAAAGGTGGGTTGTGATTCGGTCCACTGTGGGTGTGATACAGGGGGTAAATGAGGTACTGTATCAATGGGCGTTAAGAGGTCAACCGGTTGAAAAAATTTAAGCGATGAAGAACTAATAGGTAGGAGGGCATGTTTGAGAGGATCCGTCATGATTAAAATTTTTGGTGATGTCGGTTCAAGGGGTTTCTCATCTAAGGATGACAAAAGAAGTGGCGAGCCTTCCTCTTGTATGGAAAGAGTGGTAGAAGGAGATGTTTGGGAAATAGATAAGTTAGATAACATCCGCTCACAGTCTTGCAAGGATGTGGTGTAAGAAGGCTCATCTGTGAGAAGAGAACTCTGGGCGAGTTAATTCCTTTATGGGTAAAGGAACGGCAAGGATTTTGTCTTGTCTTAATGGTGGTGAAGGGGGTTCGGGTTCCTGTGTTAGTGAAGAGGCTTGATTTAGAATTTTCTCGATAGAGGATTTTGGCTGGGAGTCGAAGACTGCATGGATTTCATGAAAACTCTCCTCGCCTAAGATATCTTGGTTTATATTCTTGTTAGATGAGTGGTTCGGGAATGGTTTGTTGAAGATTTTCAAATTTTGGTTAGCGGGGGCATCAAGATTATTGAGGGTTATATCCCGCATCAACCATTTCTGCACTATATTTTTCAACATCTTGCAATTTTCATGACTATGTCCCTTCACGCGGTGCAGATTGGAAGTTACAGAAGTCATTTTCTTTGTACCAAGAAGGTATAGCATGGGTGGAATCAAACCCAGAGTGAGGTTTAACAGGAGGTAAGGTGATAGCTCCTGCCTTGAGCAATTTTTCCAATATCACACCATAAGTTTCTCCCAAGGGAGTGTAATTGATGGGCTTGGCTTTATACTTATAGGTGGTTTTTGGCGGGGTATTAGATGGTGCTTGGGTTTGTTGGTGGAGTCTTGGGTTTGGAAATTGGGGTTTTTGTTGCGCAACCACAATTTCTCTTCCTCTAAGTCTCAAATCTCTAATTTTTGAGCCATAGTAAAGGCCTCATCAAATGTGCAGAAAGTTTGAATTTGGAGGGTAGGAGAAATGTGCTTAGCGCAGGCCCACGTAAAGAGTTCGATAAGTTCGGCCTGAGGCAAGGCATAAGTAAGTTGGTTGATAAGGCCCGCCATCGTCCAACAAAATATGCGATAGATTCATGTTCAAATTGTTGGATGACATATAGGTCGAGTGATAGATACTTTCTTAGCAATGTTAATGGAGAAATGATCCAAGAAAGATTGGGCTAATTGGTTAAAAGAGAAGATTGAGTCTTTGGGTTAAAGCTTTGTACCACTCAAAGCAGGTCCGATAAGGACATGGGAAAGGTGCAGAGTAGTAAGGCATCATCATGAGCAATCAGATAGCAGGCATGTCTAAATGATCACAAATGTTGTTGAGGATCCTCCTTACTATTAAAACGAGTGAATTTTGGTAATTCCCATTGAGGAGGATATGAATGAAGGGGGACAGAAGGATGAATAGGCTCCCAACAAACTTGCTCATATGTCAGGGTGCTACGGCTTCCTAAAACAGAAGCCTCCAGATTTTGCATTTTGTCCATCATTTGTTTGATTAAATCAGTGGTTGGATGAGATGATGGTGCGGTTGCCGTAAACGGAGGGGGATTGGGCCAAGGGCCACCACTAGACAACGGTGGGGTTAAATGTTGATAAGGTATTGAGGATGAATATGTTGAGGTGACCGAATAGGGATGTCCTATATAAGATGTTGAAGTCACCGGATACGTGTGTGGAAATGAAAAGGTGGGCGGAGCTTGAGAAGGAAAGCTTGTGTGGATAGGTGGCAGAGAGCAAGTTATGAAAGGAGCAGTCTGCGAGAGAGACGAGGTAGGAGCAGTCAGCGGTAATGATATATGGGGCCCCAGATTAACAAAAGGAAAGCCAATCTGTGTCGTAAGAACCTCTGAAGCCACTGAGTTGGGTGACGGGGCTAAGGATGAAGAAGGCAAGGTGGAATTATCAGGTGGAGAAGGAGCTAAGTGAGCGGCTATACTAATAGGCATACCAACAAGGAGTTGACCATCGGGTGTATGGTCAGGGGCATGAGACAAATAGTACTGTACAACACTAGGATTAGCATCCAAAAATTTCACAAATTCCTTATCTCCTATAGGGATTTTGGGAACCTTCTTTGGTGTCCGTAGGATTCCCATAGGATGTGAAGGGGTGATTCAGAAAAGGCACAAAGTAGACATGTGAAACCATGGTGTAGCTTGTTTCTAAGTAATAACAACCATGGACAAGAGTACCAGAGGATGTAATCTATCGAGAATGAAGCAACAACAAAGTGTTGGAATTGGTGGGTTGCTGGTTTTGGGAACTGTGAAAGACGAACTTGAGATATCGATTAGATAACCGATGTCGGTCAGGCTGTAGCTAGCGTCGGTAAGTTAACCGATGTCGGTTTAAAAGGACCAGTGTAAGAAGCTGTAGGAAGTTGCTGATTTGGGGTTAACAGTGCTTAGTATGCCTACCAAACTGTTCTGAAGTGATCACAGAAAACAGTGTATGACAGAGAAACAAAACAAAAAACAAGCAAGATGCACAAGAAAATTAACAGACTAAACCTAGGATTAGTTTTAATCACTTTGGGCTTATGCCTTAGACGCAAGATGATGTCAATCCTAAACAGAAGACTTAGGGGAAATGTCAAGTTTGTTTTGGCTTATAAAGTTACCTCAATCGGGCGGAGGAATACCGCGGAAAAGGGGGGATGTTTGAGCTGTTGTGTTAATTATGATGTGATTCGGTATGTGTTGTGTAGTGAAAGTGAGATTAATTTCTTGTCAATACCGTGGATATCACCCCATGTGTACGACTTATTACTTAATCTATGTTCACTAGAATTGAAAACGACAAGCAAGAATGTGATGGACATGTTTTAAACCCAAATCGAAAATGATATTAGATGAAACAAAGAAGATGACTTTCACTAATGCAAATATGTGAAAGCAAGACAAATTCTTTTACCAAATAATGAGAATATCTTGTGAATATTTTAGAAGAAGAAAATAGCAAGTGTGCTCCCTATATGAAAGCAAGAAAGAAAGAAAGAAACCCAAAATGGGTCCCATCGGGCGTGCCAAAATGTTTCACACAGAATGCTTCCATTCCTGGAATAGAGTTGCTTCTATCCTTTCATTCCTTTGAGAAACAAATAAGGGTTAGGGCTAGGAGGAATACCTATTGAATGCTAAGAGGGTGTGCGCGTACCGTAGAGAAAGATCAGGTCAATTGCGAAGAACTCCTTTTGTTTCCGGGAAGGACTACCTGCAAGTAAGAATACAAGACCACTAGATTCTAATTAGACAATAAATGAGGGAACTTCCTTGGGCCCAGGAAATATTAGACTTCCTTTCGAAGGTGGTCAGTTCCCCTGCTAATATGAATTAACACAAATTATTACAAAATTACAATTTAATTACCTTGTTAAAACAATAGAGGAAAGGGCTCATTTTGGTTTTGAATCACAGTGACCGATGCGGTCACTATCACCGGTGATCCTGGTTTCGATAACCGATATCGGTAGGGGCGGTGGTTTAGGGGCTTTTAGTGAAGGTTGGCTATAAGGTGGCTATAAGGTGGCTATGGTGTTTATAAGGCTAGTAAATGATTGGGGATAGGTAATGGGGTGATGGAGAAGACTCAGAGAGTATGGGGGCTATTCTTGGGGGCAATGTAGGGGTAGAGGAATGACAGGTTAGATGGAGGTCATTCACGGGTAGTAGATCTAGGAATAGACTTAGAATTGCTGTGATTCAGAAGTCCAAGAAATGTTATTAAAAGAACATACAAGATACTACTTACTAATTCCTGATGGAGATATCAGGTCTAAAGACTGTGATAACGAAGGCAGGGCTCAGGTAGGATGATCAGATAATCAAAGATGAGCTATCTTCTCTCCCAATGCTTGGATGAGTGTCACCAGGCTCCTGGTTACTCAGTTGCAGTCTTGGGCTTGATGTCCTTCTCTGCAAACTCCTCTCTTTCCTTCACTTGTCTCTGCTCGGCCAAGTGAATTCCCAATCCTTCCAATCAATTCCCAGGTTCCGATCCTTTGTTTTTGGTTGGGGGAGGTCATTTACAGGGAATCGATGGTAGTTACATAACCGACGGCGGTCGAGTAGGAACCGATATTGGTTAAGTCAAAGTGAGCTATTTTTAGTAAAATAGCCAACTTTCCCTCCTTTTCTCCCAAGGAATTAGTTATGGGCTTGGTCAAGTCATTATTAGGTTGATTTTGGTGCGGGTGAGGAGTAATTAGTCATGGGTGTGGATGTAGACCAAGTTATAGGTCTTAATTAGGTTAGTTTAGGGTTAGGACTAGGTCATGATGAGGTGGCGAAATGAGGTGGCAGGTTTTGAGATGTGGATTTATTAATTATAAGGTAATTAATAAATAATTGTGTAAGGTTTAGGTGATGAGGCTAGGTTGCGAAATGAGATACGGGGCACAGGGGGTCGTAAGACACAAATTTGGTGTCTAACCTACCTACCAACGTACAAATGCATTAAAGTCATCTTTTTCCAACACTATCGTTATGTGAATTATATCTAGTGCTTTTCCTCTACGCGTAAACCTACATGAACACTTCCGAAACCTTATGGTGTGAATTTTCCTCGACCATAAAAATATTCACAATTTCTCCCATGTTGAAGTCAATTCTTCCTCTATGTCTTAGACCAAGTTATTTCCAATTCCTAGCTTAGGTTGTGCCTACACTTTTTATCCTTGTACATTTTTTCTCAAAGCCTTTTGACACCAATCTCCTCTAATGATTAGCTCTACTACATTCGCAACCCCATGTGCCTTTGAATTCACAACCCGGACCACCACCTCAAAATTTCTTTAGGCACTTCTTACAACCCTTACCATGTCCTACTCTCTTCCCCTATATGTTCCACCCTCACTAAAAATATGTGTGATCCACTTTGTGCATAAGACATGTATGATGTAATTTTCCAGCGACGTGCACACATGCCCAAAACATACCAAAAGGAAAAAAACAACAAGAAAGGAAATAAAAAGAAAGGAGAATGCATTAAGGGAAATCCTAAGATAACTAGAAATACTACCTTATTTACAAATACCCAAAATAATTATTTATAGTAAGGCTTCAACCTACTTCCATTGAAATACCAGGGAAGTTACGTTCCATCTAGTGTCCGTATTGGAAAGTTCATGAATCAAATATATGGGTGACATAGTATGGTCCTAACCAATGGACCTTGAGCTTCCCAGGATGGCACAAAAATGAGAATCATAAAGTAAAACCATCTACCCAACCTCAAATTGTTTATTCCTTATGTGACGATCATGCCATGCCTTCTACCTAACTTTTTCCATTTTCTGACTCCATTGTGTTATAGCACATTGCTCATCCAACTACATTAACTTGTCAATTATTTCCTCATGTAAAATTCCCATTTTAAGACTTTAGAAACAAGGGATTTTTTTTTGAAACATAATGTTCTTTGTTCTAAATAAAACATCATTTAGAACACACATTCATGCCAATCAATCTCATAATGAGATAACCATATGCATTGTCATGTAATGACTCGGTATACTACCGATCTCTTATTCCATGACTCAGTTACCAACCAATCTCTCATGTTTACTTAAAGTATAGAACACTTTATGTATACTATGTATACTTGGTTCTCCTACCCTATTCCAGGTATTGAGTGATTTGTTTAAAGAACCTATCTGAATATTTGTTACCAATATTCATCTGACATCACGTTTCTTTAAACTAGGTGACATAGGACAATGCAACCAACAGTTTGCAATACTTTGGCCAAATATTTTCAACATACTGTTCATGTTACTATTCCTAGATGACATAGTCGTCATTCCAGAATATGTCCTTCACCTCACTCTTTTGTTATCTAGAATGGTATTTACTGAATACCATCAGTCCACTTGCCCAATGTTTGACCCTAGCCCCGGTTAGCAACATAATTTGTTATAGGAAGATGCTCATGATGACTTAGGGTATATGGGCATACTCGGTGACCTAAGTCATCTAAATGTGCCAAGGTACCCTAAGGCATAGAAAGCTACTACATATCCCAAACATGCTACTAACTTGACCTAGAGAGAAACTAAGTCCAAGTCTAGATGTGTGTAGATCTAGATGAACAATACGGAAGGGTGTTACCACATGTCAACTGCAACACTGTATCCTTGAGAAGTCTAGGGACTTCTCGAGGGTACATTCCTACAATTGGCATGCACCAACATCTGCTGGAATTGATTCAACAAGATGTACATACCCCATTAATGGTCATTAATAAAAATTAAATTGGATCAAAAATTTAGATTACAACAACCCTGCCTAACCCTAATTCCAACATTCCTTAAGTTCTTTATCCAACACTAGCTTGATTAGATATCGAGAACTTCATTAATTCATGTTTGCATTTTTATTAGTTAACGTGGCATAACAAGCAGTTATCCCAAAAATAGGACAGCAAACATCAGATGTTTAATTCTTAATGCAACCTAGCTATCCAAATCAAGTGTGTCATCCACTTAGATTCAGCTAGTGTTTACTTTATAAATGAAGTATAACAATTAATGATCATACCACTATTCCTTTTACCTTTCATTCCATGAGAGAGGAAGAGTCTTCCTTTTCATGGTTAGATGTTAGGTTTAACATAACCTTTTTATCATTCATTACTTATATAGTTTAATTGTATGTCCCAAGCATATTTCATTATTAAACTATAGTTATGTAAATAGAGAACGAAATCCTTGCAATTTAACAAGTTCATTAATATAAGGGAGATTATACTATCTCCTTAATCCAACTCATTATCTTATAACAACAATAGTATACACGAGATAAAAAGAATACCAAAAATATTTACATGAGGATTATGGAGGTGAGCGCGAAGATGAATTTTTGAAGCTGTTTGGGAGGGAAAGTGATGGAAGGGAAATCCCACCTAGACTAGAGGAACATGATGCAATTCGTGAGGAAGGAGAAATAGATGGATCTGCTCTCAGCGAAAGGAATGTATCAACAAAATCCAAAGATACATGGTCAAATGTAGTAAAAAATGATGGATCGACCTTGAAAAACCAAAAGTTTTTTCTTCAAGTGATCAAGGAAGTTTCTGGTTACGTCCTTGAAATCCCTGACTAGCTTCTTCATTCTACAACAGAAAATTTAAATAAGTCATTGGTAGGGAAGCTGATGGGCGGGAGACCTAATATTGATGCAGTTAGAAGATGGGCTAAATTGAAGTGGTCCCCAAAAGGGCATTTAGAGGTAAGTGCTCTTTCGAATGGATTTTTCCTTTTTAGATTTAATCTCCAAGAAGATATGCAGAAGGCTCTGGAAGAAGGTCCCTAGTTTTGGGGAAAATTAGGATGGTATCTCTGGAAATGGGAACCTACTTTCAACCCAGAAAAGGAAAATCTGAATCAATTCCTGGTATGGATTCACCTTCCAAACCTCCCTCTGGAATTTTGGCATGAGGATATTGTAAAAGGTATTGTGAATTCACTAGGATCTCTTGTAATAATTGATAATGCAACCAGAAAAATGACTCACCTTATCTGTCCTGCTTCTACATATACACAATAGCGGATAGAGAAATCCCCAACAGTATAAAACTTAAATCTAGACTTGGGATCTAGGAGAAAAATATTGAAATGGAAAGTTCCCCTACGAAATGTTCTAAGTGCAATGGGTGGGGCCACTCCTCTCAGAGCTGTAAGTTTAAAGTTTCTAAAGTGTTTATCCCTGTCATAGTTAAGGAGGGTAATGGGGAAAAAGGGAAAGGCATTATGCAAAGTGTGGAGGATCATAGGAAATCTTTTTCCAAAGTCATGCCGGAAGTTTTCTCTCCACTTCGCATAAAGGAAAAGACTGATTCTGAAAACCCCACTTTAAAAGATGCAATGGAAAAGGATGAGGAAGGTTTCACAATGGTGATCAACTAGAAGGAAATCTAAATACCTGTCTAAGTAAGAAACAAAGGTAAAGGAAAAAGAGGAGGAATACTTGAAGGATCATATGAAAGGCAGGAAGATGGAGTTTTTAAAATATAATGTGAAAGAAGGGATTCGTAATGAATCAGTCAGGAGTGATCAAACCTCAACTGAAGAAAGGGAGATGGAGGTCAAGATTGTGGAGGAATTGGTAAAGGACCAAATGGAGATAGAGGATACTCAGGGCCAGAATTTGGATCTGGAGCTCACCAAAGGGGTGAAGATTTTCCCTCTATTGAGGACCTTTTGAGTGCCCAAAGAACCCCAATCAAGGAGACTGAAGATAAGAAAGAAGGCCTAAGTCCTAGAATCAAAAACCCTTCAGGGGGAAAAATTACTTCCAGAAAAAAGAAAATAGATCCAAAAGGAAAAAAGGGGGACTCTTCAAGCTCTTTCCTTCCTAGGAGAATGAGAATCCTATAAATGTGGAAGCTACAAATAGCAAACAAGGTAGACCGAATAAATTTGAATCAAGGAAAAAAACTACCCAAAAGGAGATAGATTCAGGGAAACAGATGTGCTTGGACCAGAAGGTCTTTAGGAAAAATAAACCCAACCTAAGGAAATGAATTGCATATCATGGAATGGGAGAGGGCTGAATAGCCCCGTGAAGTGGAGGATCCTAAAAGATATGATTGAAAGACAGAAAATTGATGTGCTTGTAGTGCAGGAAACTAAAATGAAAGAAGAATCCTTCCTATCCTCTTGTAAATTATGTTGGAAAAACTCTAAAGCCTTTGTTGTTAGTTTGAAAGGAGCTTCAAGAGGATTAGCTGTGGTTTGGAGCCTAAACAAGTTCGAGGGAACTTTGCTAGTTAAGAGAGATAACCATGTGGCGGTGATGATGAGAGATCTTGAAAATAGGAGTATATGGGTTCTTTCAAATATCTATGCTCCCACCCATCACAAAGAAAGGAAACAACTTTGGCACCATCTTCTATCCTTTAATCACTCTATTAAAGGTTTTGGCTAGATTGTTATGGGGGATTTCAACACCCCAAGGGATGCGGGGAAAAAATGAGGTTCTAAGGAGTTCTCAGTTGGCATGGAGGATTTTAATCATTTCATAACATCTTCCCAACTCCACGATATCGATCTAAAAGGTAGCAGTTTCACATGGTCTAATAGAAGGACTGACACTCAACATATTCAAGTTAGATTAGACAGGGCTCTGGTTTCAGAGGAATGGTTAATCTAGGACATCTCTCTCTTTTCTCTTCCTCGGATTGGATTTTTGTTAGAGTAGGTATTTACCTTAGCTCATGTTCACCTAGGGACATTATTTACCTTTATTGTATTTATCCTCACCCACTAATGCATGTGGATATTTATTTTTATTTATTTAGATATTAGGAGATATTATCTAGTTGTTAGGTATAGTTCTTTCCTTGATCTATGGTATTGACTAGTTCTTTCCTTGATCTATGGTATTGAATAGATCCTTGATGTCTAGTTCTCTCATAAATATATGGACTTTACTATTTCTTTGATGACTAGTTATTTCCATGATTTATGGCTTGATCTATGACCTTGATTGGTTCTTAGATTGTTATTCCTTGCCTATATAAGCAAGGTCCATTCTCATTGTATTTCATTGAGTTCCATAATAATATATGATATTTCTACTCATTTATTTGCAAAGGTTTATGTAAAGTTATTACGGTGAATTGCTTTCATCTTTTGATCGTGATGTTTGATTAGCATCCGGTTCTTGGCTTCGCACAATCTCGGTTATCATTCCTTTTATGGTATCAAAGGAGAGGAGATTGCTATTAACATTTATCGTAATTTTTATTTTGCAAATAAATTATTTATATATTCATATATTCAGGATTTGCTCATATTTTGTTGCTGCATGCATTTTTATGCAAAACAAAGGCTTCCATTGGATCCAGAAGGCAACAAAACCCTAAGATCGGCTGTAAACTTGACCATTTTGGGAGGCAGTCATTTTTTTTTGTTTTTGTTGTGTAGAGAAACATACTAGATTCACCTCGGGATTCACACCGTACGAAAAAGGAAATATAATTTTTTTTTGGGTTTTGCTAGGTTTCTTGAGATCTGATCGGGTATGTTTTTTTTGCATGCATAGCATTTTCGGTTTGCACGCGGGAGGTTGGCGATGGTCACTTTTAGCACAGATCCGAAATAACAATTTTTACCAGAAGAAGCAGTTGGATGTGACTTTCTTGAAAACCGGTGACACACCCTCGAATAGTAAGTTACACACACCCATTTAAATCCTTAGCCCCTAGTCATATGGTATGGTCATATGTGTTGGGGTTAGCACACCGGTTGTACAGACAATATATCAGATCTAAGCATACATGCAAATAAAAGCGGATATTCTACCAAAAGAATTATACAAAACAAGAGACATAAATCAACACCAGATTTAATGTGGTTCACCCAGTGTGGGCTACATCCACCAAGAAACAAGCCAATCTATTATCTAAAGCTTTGACAAGATATTCAATGCAGATTTACAATATTCTACACTTCTCAGATGTTTATTACTTTCTTCCTTCAAGCTTTTTGATTCTTCACCAAGAATTCTCTGTCACATAATTATCTTATAATTATGATACATCTATTATTTGTAAACCCTAGCTTTTATCCTTATATAGTTGTTTATAAACTTAGGGAGCTTAGCCATGCAATTACATCCAATAAATCTACTTTAATGCTAAAAATAGATTTAATTCCCGAGAGTTAATTAAAACTTTCTCACATAGGTAACTGACGCCGGTTAACCATGATCCGGTGTGGATCACTTTTCTTGAATCTGTCTTCGACCAACGCCGTTAGCCTTGACCGACGCAGGTTAGCCATGATCGACGCGCCATCCTGTATTTTCCATCGAGTTCCAATTACATGCTAAAATGAAGTAATTAAGCTTCAAAACTCAACAATCTCCCACTTGGAGTTTAATTACTGCACCATACATGTACAACATCATTCTTGGATCCTTCCTTGGATTTGTTTCTTCCTCTTCAAGTCTCAAACTCGAAGACCAATAGAAGTGGAGTGTAGCTCCAACTTCTCCTTTGCTAATGGCTTCATTAGCATATCCGCAGGGTTCTTGCTTGTATGAATCTTTTCCAGATTCAACTATCCATCCTCCAACACCTGTCGTATGAAGTGATATCTCAACTGAATGTGTTTCGTTCTTGAATGAAATGTTGAGTTCTTTGCCAAATGAATTACACTCTGACTATCACTGAACAATTTACAATTACCTTGCTCCTTTCCCAACTCTTCCATGAACCTACTCATCCATATCATCTCCTTGCTAGCCTTTGTAGTTGCAACATACTTTGCCTCTATAGTAGACAAAGCCACAACCTTTTGTAATCTCGAAATCTAGCTAACTGTCATTCCACCTACTATGAAAATATATCCAGTAGTGCTCCTCCTACCATCCAGATCTCCAGCCATATTTAAATCAATATAGCCACATAATGAAATATCGAACCTCCATAGCATAACTACATGCTAGATGTCCCTTTCAAATACCTGAGTATCCATTGAAATACTTTCTAATGCTCTTTACCGGATTAGCCATATATTTACTCAGAACTTCCACTACCTGTGTAATGTCTGGTCTTGTACAAACCATAGCATACATGAGACTTCCAACTGCTGAAGCATATGGCACTCATGTCATGTATTTGACCTCCTCTTGTGATGAAGGACACTGATCTTTACTTAATTTGAAGTGTCCAACCATAGGTGTGCTAACAAGTTTTTCTTTCTGCATGTTGAACCTTTCTAACACCTTGTAGATATAATCCTCCTGAGACAAATACAATTTCTTATTTTTCCTATCTCTATGTATTTGCATGCCAAGAATTATTTTTGTAGCTCTTAAATCCTTCATTGCAAATGTGTGAGCTAGCTTTCTCTTAAGATCACCAATGTCCTGCATATTAGATTCTATAATAAGCATATCATCCACATACAATAACAAAATAATATAGCTCCCATTTTCAAGCTTCTTGAAATAAACACAATGGTTAGATTCACATCTCAAGTAACCATGCTCATGCATAAAACTATCAAACCTCATGTACCATTGCCTTGGAGCTTGCTTGAGCCCATATAAGCTCTTTTTCAACTGCACACTAATTTCTCCTTACCCTTGACTTCATACCCAAGCGACTACTGCATATAAATCTCTTCATCCAAATCACCATGAAGGAAATTTATCTTCACATCTAGTTGCTCTAAATGTAAATCTTCTATTGTAACTAAACTCAATACAATACGAATAGAAGTCATCTTAACAACAGGAGAAAATATTTCACCAAAGTCAATACCTACCTTTTGTGTAAATCCCTTTACTACAAGCCTTTCCTTGTACCTTTTCTGTCCACCCTCTTCTTCCTTAATTCTGTAAACCCACTTGTTCTACAATGTTCTCTTTCCTACTGGAAATTTAACCAAATCCCAAGTCTAGTTCTATTCTAAAGAGTTCATCTCCTCATCCATGCCATGCTCCCACTAAAGTGAGTTTTATCCTACATTGCTTCTTCAAAGCTTTCTGGTTCACCACTATCAGTCAATAATAGATAAAATAGAGAAGGTGAAAATATTTCTGGAAGTTTACTTACCCTTTGTGACCTTCTCACAGGAGTTTGGGGTACCAGAGGCTCAATCTAGACCTCCTGGACATTAGTATCAACTTCTGACAGTGACCGATGCGGTCACCTCTAACCGATGTCGGTTCGGATAACCGACGCCAGTTCTAATCCTCTGTAACCATTGATGGTTCATCTGACCGATGTCGGTTAAGGCCTAACTAACCACGGTTACTGTGTATTTCTAAAGGTGTTTCTTTAAAACCCGAGAGTTCATTTTCATCAATAAAATTCTCAATTTTCTCATCCTTGGGTACCAAAATTTGATCCCTGTACATTCTCTTTTCATTCCATTCAACATCATGACTCTTAACAATTTTAGAATTCTCTAAATCCCAAAAATGAAAACCAAAATCACCAGATCCATAACCAATGAAAGTACATCTCTTGGATTTTACATCCAACTTTTTTCTATTTTCTCTATCAACATGCACAAAAGCTTCTAAACCAAAGACTTTAAGAAAAGAAAGATCTACCTCTTTTCTGGTCCATGCTTCCTTTGGTATTCCTCCATCTAGTGAACTTGAAGGGCCATGGTTAATCAAATAAACCACTTGTATCAAGCTCATCTTACGCGCCAAAAATGCAAGGGAAATCCATAATGTATCCTCATACTTCTAGCACGTTCCATGATTTTCCTGTTCATTCTCTCTGTAACACCATTCTCTTTTGGTGTTCTTAGAACCATTATTTCTCTACGTATCCCATTCACTGAAAAATAATCATTGAAATCCTTGCTACAGTATTCACCACCATTGTCAAATCTAAGGCACTTTAACTTAGAATTTGATTCATTCTCAACAAGGGCTTTCCATCTTTTAAAATTTTCAAAAACATTAGATTTGTGTTTAAATAAATAAACCTATACCTTTCTTGTAGCATCATCAATGAAAGTAACATAATCTTGGGATTCACCATGAGAAGCTACGAGTTGGTCCCACACACACGAGTGTACAAGCTCCAATTTATGATCCTTCTTAGTTGCCCCAACTTTGAGAAATCTCACTCTCTTTTACTTTCCAAAGATACAATGCTCACAGAAATCAAGATCTAAATCTTTCAAATCTAATAACTTACCCTTAGCCTTTAAGATCTACATTCCTGTTTGACTCATATGACCCAACCGATTATGCCACATGCATGCACTCCGCATCTCGAAGTAGATAATGTAGAAAAGGAATTAATAATACAGGTAGATAAATATAACATTCCTACATTCTTACCTCTTACCACAACAAAATCACCCTTGGTGAATTTCCAAGAGTCTCCTGTAAAAGTAATCATGCAACCAGATTCACCTAGTTGCCTACTGAAATAAGATTCCTCCCGAGGCTTGGCACATGCCTCACATTTTTCAATACCCATGTATTTACATTCGTAATTTTAGAAGAACTTCCCCTTTACCGAGTAATATGCAAGGTTCATCATCACCCAAATAGACATTCCCAAAATTGCCCTGGACATAATTTCTGAAATAACCCTTATTAGGGGTTGCATAGAAAGAAGCTCTTGAATCTAAAACCCATGATTCAATTCTATTATCTAAATAAAGAATAAGAGAATCTTGCATTACCTACGATGCAACAAGATTCTCCTCTTTACCTTTTTCGGTTGTTGGTTCTCTTTATTCTTTGACCAACAATCTTTCTTTGTTGTCCTTTCTTTCCACATTTCTAAAAATTAATTCCCTTACTTCGGATTTAGATCTACTATCCCTTGACTTTGATTTCCTATTACTATTACTCTTGGATATCTCCTTACGCATGCCCCTACTTTCTACATTCAAAGCATTTCAAGATGATGTTTCCTCTATACTATTCTGTGAATTTCTTCATTTAAGAGTATACTAACCACATCATCATAATTCAAAATATTATTAGCAGATGTTGTATTACTAACAACCATTACCAAGTTGTCCCAACTATCAGGCAAAGAACATAAGAATAAAATTTCTTTTACTTCATCATCAAATGGTATTGAAACCAATTTTAACTGATTTACAATAGATTGGAAATCATTCAAATGACTAGAGGAAGATTCACCTTCATGCATCTTAGAACTAAAAAGTTTCTTCATCAAATAAACTTTATTTGAAGCACTAGGTTTTTCATATAAATTAGCAAGAGATTTCATTAAGTCTACCATAGAAGCCGCTTCTGTAATATTGGAAGCCACGAGATGCTACCAGGCTCAATCTTATAGATCCCAAATCCTTTATGTCAAGAATCTTCCATTCTTCATCAGTCATCTTCGTAGGTCTAGACTTCTCATCCAATGGTAAGTACAAATCTATCTGATATAGATAATTCTCAATCTGCATCTTCCACAAATGATAATTTTGGCCATCAAAATTCTCTACCTTGTATTTATTATCTTCTATCATTGTTGTAGCTCCCACTCAATTAGAAAACCCTCTGTGAATAAATCACAACAAAAAACCCTCAAACAAAGATCGATGCATTTGTTGGGGTTAGCACACCAGTTGTACAGACAATATATCAGATCTAAGCATACATGCAAATATAAATTAGTATTCTACCAGAAGAATTATACAAAACAAGAGACATAAATCAACACCATATTTAACGTGGTTCACCCAGTGTGGGCTACGTCCACCAAGAAACAAGCCAATCTATTATCCAAATCTTTGACAAGATATACAATGAAGATTTACAATCTTCTACACCTCTTAGATGTTTAGTACTTTCTTCCTTCAAGATTTTTATTCTTCACCAAGAATTCTCTCTCACATAATTATCTTGTAATTATGATACATCCATTTCTTCTAAACCCTAGCTTTTATCCTTATATAGTCATTTATAAACTTAGGGCACTTAGCCATGCAATTACATCCAATAAATCTACTTTAATGCTAAAAATAGATTTAATTCCTGAGAGTTAATTAAAACTTTATTACGGGTAACTAACGTTGGTTAACCCCGATCGGTGTGGATCATTTTTCCTTACTCTGTCTTGTTGGCGACGCCGGTTAGCCATGACCAGCGTCGTTCTTTGTATTTTCCAAAGCCAAGTTCCGATTACATGCTAAAATTAAGTAATTAAGCTTCAAAACTCAACAATATGAGGGCTTAAAGCTTGTGATTCCTACTAGTAGGTGCTTAACTCCAGCCCCCTTCATTTTATTTGTGTGGTGAAGTCAAGAGCATTTTTTTCTATTTTAGTGGAAACTAAAATAAATAGTAGAGCATATTATTGAAAAACTTGTATATTTTGATCGGTAACTCTGTTTTCAGTTCCATTTTTTGAAAAAGTATGTGTTTTTTATGCTCTTTCCATTGGAAAAATTTATTTTCAAAATCACACTATAATTATAAAGTACCATAGTGTAACATGCACTCATTATAAAGTGTCAAAATATTGGGGGCTCTTGTTGCATTGTTTGGAGGTCTTGTTGCATTGCTTGGTTCTTGCATTTCTTTTGGTGATTTTTAAGGATGGCATCTTTATATATACAGTATTAGATCATGTTGAGCCATTAACAACACATAATTACCACACATGGAAACCAAGAATGGAAACAATAATTAAGTGGAAAGGATTATGGGCTTTAACTTCTTCAGAACAATCAATGTTCACTAGAGAATATAAGAAATTTCTGTAACGATGAAAATTTTATGAGTGTATGGGTTTGATAGGAACTTATGTAAGTGATAGTATTTTGTTTCATTTGGAAAAGTGTAACTCTCCTTTCAAAATATGGGAGAAATTGGAGGATTTATTTGGTAAGGTGGATCATATGAGAGCCATGCAACTTGAAATTGAGATCACCTCTCTTAATCCTAAAGATTTTCCAACAATTATAGACTATCTTACCAAGTTCAAGAATCGACTGACACGGTTGAAGGGGAGTGGAAGAGATAAGAAAGATTAAGAGTGTGTTTACTTGATTCTATCCAAGTTGAGAGGACCATTCCAAATTTTTTCTTTTACCTTTTTCTCTAGCATGGATGCCTTAGGTGACACATTCAAAATGCCTAACTTAGAAACATTTTGTGAAAGACTTACTAGGGAAGAATCCAAATTATCTCACCTTAAGTCTTCCACCTCTCAAAATGCATTAGTTGCATCTAATCCTAAGGGAAAGTGAAAACCAAACAGTAAAACCAAATCCACACCTTCTCCATCTCAAAATGCTCCTAAACCCATAGAAAAAAACTCAAAACCCAAATGGTCTTCTAAATCCAAGAATAAGTCTAGCCATTCATGCTCTTTTTGTGGGGGTAGTAATCATGAAGAACATAGGTGTTATAAGTGAATGCAAGCCTTAGAGGATACAGTCAAGAAACACAAAATTTATATCTCCACTCCACCTCCTTTTAATCAGCATGGAAAAGCACTTAATGTTGTTAGAAGATCTCAGTAAAAACTTCTAGACAATTCGGTTATAGATTCTGGTGCCTCTCATCACATGACTTCTTCCAAGGAGTCTTTTGTTTCTCTAGGTTTGAGTTCTACTTCCAAAATTGAGGTTGGAGATTCTTCCTTTCTTTCTATTAAGGGAAAAGGTGATATACAACTTGATGGTGGTAGTATCCAAGATGCACTATATGTTCCTAACATCACTACAAATTTGATTTCTATATATCAAATTTTTCATTCTAGTAAAGGAAAAACAGTGACTTTTACACAACATGGAGCAGAATACGAACTTTTTGGAGCCTCATTCACTTTGGTTTCTTAGGGTATTGTTGATTGTATTTCTAGACTATATCACTTGAGGGTTTTGATGACACTTCTTCTATAGGGTTAGGATTGGTTTCTCATGTAGATTCGAGAGTAAGCTTTGGAATGAAAGATTTGGACATCTCAATTATAGATATTTGAAGGAGTTGAGCACTCGTGGTATGGTAGATGGTCTGTTGGTGCCATTTCTGAGCTGGCATAGTGTGCCCTAATTTTTCATGTCCATTTTTGCTCAAAAACATTTTACTTCTCAAATTGGTGACTTGTAATTTCTTCCCCCTAGTTGAAATGCTTCAAAAATGCCCATAAACTTGTTGTTCTTCCCTAGTTTAAAAGAGAAATCCATGTGTGCTCTTATTTGTGCCCTAGGTTTTCCAATTTGTGGGTTGTGTCATTTTCCCTTTACCAAATCGTGCAAAAATTGAAATTGATCAAATCTAAATTGTATGGGTTAATTTCCCAATCCTAAGGTCGAAAATAATGTCAAAACATGATTCAGTTGATTTAAAATAAAAAAATTTGCAATCCTTGTTGAAAAATTTGATTTCTAGGGCATCCTTTAAATTTTTCATGTTTTGACGGTCATACGGGTGTCATTTTCCCATCAAATTCATCATCGCAAGGTAATGGCAATATGGCAGGTTCCTATTGGCCAGGGGGTGTTAGGAAATATTTCTAACTTATCATTTTTGAAATTTTGGCAAAAG